>CM042893.1:37112000-38397500 GCA_023653625.1 Triadica sebifera | reverse complement strand
GCTTCTCAGAATTTTGTTGTTTACATCTTCCAAGCTTAAGTGCTTTCCAAGCTTTCTCATGTCATTTATGATGGCTAGAAGATGGTTCATCATATCAATGATGATTCATTGGATTTCATCTTGAAGAGTTCATATTCTGAAGTGAGAAGTTGAATCTTCTTGGATTTAACTTTCTTTGTTCCTTCATGATAATTCTCCAATGTTTTCCACATAATATATGCGGTAGGGCAGTGTTGGATTCTACCACATTCATTAATGGATAGAAAGCTTGCGAGAATTGTCATTGCCTTTCTATTTTTGAAGTTTGCTCTACATTGAGGCTCTATCCAATCATCTCTTGAAAGGATTTCTTCTTCACCATCAACTCCTCTCCTGGTTGGTGGTGTCCATTCTTTCCGAATGCTATCCCAAACTTCAATTCCCTCACTATTGAGATATTTCTCCATCCGGAACTTCCAATGAGTGTAGTTTCTCCATCAAAGTAAGGCTTGAGACTTTGGAATCCTTCATTGGTCATTTCTTGATCTTTGCTAGTATTTTTTAGTCTTTGATGCTAGACTTGGCTCTGATACCAATTGTTGCCAAAACAATGAACCAATAAGGGGTGGTTGAATTGGTTATAAAAAAAATTCTTAACCTTAAATGCGGAATAAAATTAAATAGAGTAGAGATGAAGAGATGTCACACACGAGATTTGTAGAGGTTCTGGTATTAACAAACCCTACTCCTCTCCCCAATCTCAATTGGGAGTTTTACTAACACACTAAGTGCTACAATGGAGTTTTACAAGTTCACTTCCAACTATGGTGTTTCTCTCAATGGCTAACACCTAACCTAGAAAATCCCTTGTGTTTTAATGTCTCACACAATAAACCAATTCCTTGTGTTTTATGGCTCACACAATAAACCCTTACAAGTGTTTCAATCTTAACCCAATATACCCAAACTCACTTGAGTAATAGATTACAATGAAAACACTCACCAACCTATAAAGCTCAGAAAATGTGAGCAAATAGGTTTTTACAAAGAATGAAGGATTTGTTGAAAGTAATTAATGCACAATGGCTACAACAAGATTTCACATTCAAAGTTATTGTTGTTCTTCTTCTTAGGATTCATAAATGTCTTGCATTTATACTTCCTCAGCAAATTATAGGCATTTGGGTGCATTTAATGTGAAAATAACCATTGAAGTAACTCTTAACTTCGCGCCTGACATGTTTCTTTGTCCTCATTCACGGGTGTGACCATATGTATCACAGTCGTGAATGTTCTTCCAAGTCATGGTCCAAGTGGTGACTCTGGCCGTGAAGCTTTCTGGAAGAAATTGAAGTGTTTGATCATGGGCGTGAACATTCTTCGAAGCCGTGGTTTAAATGGTGACTCTAGCCGTGAAGGTCTCTGGAAGAACTTGACATGTTGTTACATGGGTGTCTTTATTTCACGGGTATGACTGGTTTGATCATTCACAGTTGGTATGATCCTTCATGGCCATGAACTTTGAATATTGGAGAGTTAGCGCTAAGCTATATCACGGGCGTGACATAAGTAGTCTCGGGTATGAACATGCTATTTCTTTTTATTTTGATCTTCAAAATTTGTCTTTCATTCTTGCATCTATTTCATTCAAGATATATCCTGTTGAACAAATTTAGAACACATATTGTTAAATACATTATTGCTATTTTATTTGTTAGCATCAAAATGACGAAAATACCCCTCAAGGTCCTAAAGGTTCAACACAACTCAATTAAGGAACAACCATGGTTCATTTTACTATAACTCAACCTACACAAAAATAGATTTATACTAAATTTGGTATTAAACTAGATCTTACATAGGGCTACAAATTTTATGTTTTGAGTTTCTTTTAATTTGGCCTTTAAGATAATCAAAATAAGCAAACACAGTGAGATGCCCTATTGATACTCTTATAGGAACCGGTCTCATTCAAATGACCATTTCTCTTTATATACTCAAAATCATTCAATAATTTTTTGTAGACATAAATGAACAACTTTTTTGTTTGATACTTCTCAAATTAGGTCCATAAGGCCGTCAAAATTAGAGTACATTATATTGTTGCAACGTAACCCTAATAGCTCTAAATAACACAATAACAATGGAAAAGAGATTACTTACTAAGAACAAATTTATTTGGAGTAATTTTGATACAAAATCATAGGAGAGCGGATGAAGAAATTGAAGCTACTGTTGGAAGGAAGGAGAGGAATGAAGATGAAATTGGTAGAATTGTGTAGAAGTTAAACATATATGGAAAAATATATCCTTAACTGACTTTCCTTTTCTCCCATCCATTTGTTTTTTTTCTTTTTCTTTTTCTATTTTACTTTTATTCCACAGTTTTTTATTATTTCTTTTTTTTCTATATCTATTTTTTTCTTTTACATATACCTAATTCCCCTAGTATTTATTAAATTGTAATTTAATTATGTGATTTATCAAACCAAATTACTCCATCAATCATTTTAATTCATTTAAATTTCTAATTTAACCATTTATTTAATTTTATTCCCAATGCATTTCATAAGGTTTCCCTATATATATCATTTACACCCTTATTCTAACTAAGTTTTAATTAGCAGGCATTACAGTTGCTCATATGGCATCGCCTTTTTGCTGTGAAGGCTCACCCCTGTCACTTGGTTACACTAAATTTCAAATAGTATCTCCTTCCTTAATGACAAAGTTAGATCACTGCAAAGAAATACTATCGAAACTTTTGTGGCTTAGGAATTAATGTTAGATTATTATTAGAAACATTAAAAACACAAAAATGCCTAGCAATGGTTGTAATAAAATGGCCTAAACCAAGTGTAGCCTTAGAGTGTCTAATAGTGTATAGCATATGTTTAAATATAAATGCACAAGTGAAAATTTTAGTTCGAGATGTATACACCATAATAGCAATTGTTCAATTTTAGAAACTTTGTTACTCCCTAATTCTCCAAATATGGCATGACACATAAATTTATGAAAGAGAGCAACACATGAATCTTTAAAAGTCATTATTGAAGTATTATTAGGGTTATAATAGGGTTCCCCAATCAATACTTGCCAAATTTCATCAGCATTAAAATTGCCAGGCATTTCCATAATTCCTTCAATAAAAAACTTAAAAATTCTCCACATAGTCTTGTGAGTCACTACACACCATTTGCTTAATAATCTAAATTTCATTTGATTGCATGCCTTATTTATAAGCAGAGTGTTGTAGAATTCTAAAACTAGCTCAATAAAACTTGGATCTATCATGGAAATGAACTCAGTCCAACCTAAGTGCCTAGCATATGCTTTAATAATGTCTAAACTATTTAACTGCTTTAAAGTATCAAAATCAAAGAATCTACATGTAGTAATAGTTCTAGACATATAATGTTCTCATCTTTGTTCTTCTTCAACAGAATAAATAGGAAAAGGAGCATTATACCTGAAGTAAGTATCTATTTCTAGAAGATTTGAAGCTTTCTCACCACTGTCATGTGAAACATCTTCATCCTCACATTTGTAACATGGTGGTGTTAGGTCACGTGCACTTCATGACTCTCCATGCCTCTATAATGAGCTTCTAGTCCTTGGCATCTTTGATTTTGCTGAAAAATGGAAGGGATGGACCGAAAATCCTATAAGTTTGTGAAATTTAGTGCGAATTTGAAGAGAATATAGAAAATTGAGTAATTTAGGGTTTTATAAATAGTTGATAGAAAATGAAAAGGAAGAGGAAAATTTAAAGGAGAAATGCCACAATTGTGATATCTAAACAATTTAAAAAACATGTGAGCAACATTATGAACAAAAAACTAAGTGTCAAGCACATAAGAGAGTCCTCACATCTATGACACTATGTTACCTTATTGTGTCATGTGTGTGACACCTTTTTGTCTTCCAATTTTTGTCCCAATTCCTCTTTTATCATCCTTTCTCTTCTGTATATGCATTCCTAAACACCAATTAGAGCTAGAATTCAAATAGAAACTTAAAAATTGAATTAAAAAACTAAAAACAACAGAAAAAACATGGGTTACCTCCCAAGAAGCACGACATTTATTGTATAGGAAAGACATTGCTGACTATGGTCTTTTTAAGGTGGATGAAAGACCAATTTAAAGTTGCTCATCCATATTTGCACCATACTCATTAATATTTGAGTTTCCTTCAGAGACAAACTTATTAATAATAAACAAGAAAAGACAATGATTTGTAATAGGTAATAGGTAGAGTTGAAAAGTCACATGCCTTAATTTCATTAGTCTCATCTAATTCTCACACTTTTTTGTTGAGAATTAGCTCCCAGTAGTTCAAAGATGTCATATACACCCATAGCTCCTCCTGCTACATAGTCAACCATACACTAATATTATTGGCTCAACCCATCATAAAAAGACTGATTGGTCACTGGCAAAGGGTATTTATGGTGATGGCACTATAAAAGAAGCATTTTAAACCTATCCCTCATCTCATGAAATGTTTCAAAGTCTTTTTGGTAAAAAATTGTAATTTCTTCTTTTAACTCCTTCGTGTTCTAGTGAAAATAGAATTTATCCATAAATTTGTGATAAACTTCAGTCTAGTTGTTGATAGAGTTAAGGGATAAGGAAAATACCTCACCCTTAATTGCTCTTCATTCAGCCCGTTTAAAGGCAAAATGTTTATGGTTGCATAAAATTCCCTTATGAATGTCAGAGGGTCTTCATTAGGTAGCCCATAGAAGGATGACAACATATTCAAATGTATGCTTTTTAGATCATAATTTCTTGTTGCCTCTTCTAACACGATACATGAGGTAATGTTGCCAATTACATGTCTGACATAGTGTTTCATGGCCAGTTGCCTCTGTTCCATGGCTTCTCTTTGTGGAATCACCATCAATTCTATCATTACTTCTTCCAAACTTTCAAGATTCTCAAAATTTTCTTTTTTTTTCTTTAAAGTCTCTCTTCTTGTCTTTGTGTTTTGGATCTTAGTTCGTAATTCCTTTGACTGGATGTTTCTCCTAATTTTGGTCATTTACTAGTACTTGGCATAAAACTAGAGTCATTAATTAAATAAAAAAAATGAAGAGAAAGAAACAAAATAAAAACTTGTAGAAAATTATCTGAAATTATCTAAATGACAAACATTGGCAATTAAGTTAACTAAAAATCTAATAAAAAATAGTTTCCTTGGCAACGACACTGCAAGCTTGATGTAACTCAAAATGTACTCATAAGTGCACAAGCCAATTGTAATATTGGCAAGTTACTCCCAAGGTCCATCTCTCAAGGAACTATTTACATGATTAAACTTTTAATTAACTTTATATTACGAATGAACTGTAAATTAAAATTATGAACACTCTAACCAAGTATGTTAAATTTGATTATGCTAAAATAAGATAACTAATTAATAACTAGATTGCAGTAGAAAGTGAAAGAGAAAAATAATCATAAAAGAAATAAGAATTTAGCTCATAACCCCAACTTGCATTCTCTTTAATGATTTAAGTATTAATGAATATAGACTTTATGGCTTTTGCCTTTAATGCATCAGTTAATCAATCTGATGAATTAACTAATGTTCAATCCAATTTTTAGGTTAAATTGCATATGATGTCTCTAATAATAAAACCGTAACATGTCCATTTTAAGTTAAATAATTGGTGATCAAGCAACTACCAAACTAAAAACTTAAAAAGCATAATTGAAACTGAAGATAATCATTCATTCATTGAAAATATAGAAAGAGAGTCATACATACTAGGGTTGCTCACTAATAACTCTTTAAAGTGTTTAGCCTTGTAATATCCGCTAATTTAGATTTCCGAGTCGCACGTGTTGCAACATTGACCCGTGTGACCAATCGGAGTCTAAATTCGGATTTTTACAATAATTGATTAAGAAATGGTTAAACCAAATAATAAATGCTTAAATAAGTGATTATAGAGTTTAAAGAAGTTGATTTACGGTAAAGGACTAATTTGCAAAATTTGATAAGTTTTGGGGTCAATTTGCAATTTACCGAAAATTGGAAGATTTATGAGATTAATGGCTAATTAACTTAAGAAATTTGGACATTTAATATTGGGTTGGCCGGCCATGATATTAAAGGAAGATGATTAATATTGATTAAGTGTAAAATTAGGAGAAAATGGTAAAATGGTGGGTCCCACTTGAAGATTTTTTGGTGCCCTATTTAAGGCTTTATTTTCTTCTTCTTCTTCTCTTCATTTTCTGCTCCTTCTCTCTTTTCTTTACCAGTCAAGCCAGCCACAATTCTCCTTCATAGCTCACCTTGATTCTAGAGAGAGAAAAGAAGGGAAGAGAAAGGAAAGAGCAAGACAAGGTGATTTTCATGTTCCATAACTCATAAGGAAGCTGGAAAGAGCAAGAAAGAGGAAGAAAAATCAAGTTTGGTAGAGAGAGAAAATCTCCAAAGTGGTGATCAAGGGAAGAAAAGTGTAAGGTAAGAAGTATTTCTTCTTCTTCTTCATCTTTTCTAAAGGAAGTTCGAATTTTGAGCTCATATAAGACTTATATGGAATGAGAGAGAAACTAGGGTTTTTAGAGAGAAAAAGAGAGTTTAGGGTCTTAATGAAATTAGATGATGATGAAAATGATCTATGATGTTGTAGGAGTTCCAAATGACAAGGAACAAGCTCTAAGGAGCAAAGGAAAAGAGAAGCTACCTAAGAGAGAGTGAATGAGAAAGATTAAGGTTTGTGCACAATTTAAGGCAATAGCCTATTTTTGTTTGAAATAATGCATGCTGAATATGATTTTAGATAAATGCAATTTCAAGAATGATGATGATTATGGCATGAAACCATAGGTTTAGACATATATGAATGAGATAATTGTGACATTGAATTAAGGATGCATGTTAGAGAATCTTGTATGATCAAGGCATGTAAATGTATTGAAAAGTAATAAGTTGAGCAAAGAGCCTTAGAAATGCATGAAATATAATTTGGTATGTTTTGGATGTTGTTAGAATGAATGAAAGGTGAATATGCAGATTTCTTGCTGAAAGTCACAGGTGTGACTATTGAGTCACGGGCGTGAACTTGAGGGTTTACGGTTGTGACTGATTGTGTCACGATTGTGAATTTTTGGGTGAAAATAGTACTACTCATTCTAGAAGTGTTCATGGGTTGGAATCACGGCAGTGAACTTATTCACGGGCGTGAATGAGTAATCACGACCGTGAATGCTTTTGGGCGATTCATTCCAGTAGCGTTCATGGCTTGGGATTACGGGCATGAAAGTAGTATTCACACCCGTGAATGCTCTGCATTTGAAATTATGAATATGGTTATTAAATGGGGAATTCAGGTAAGTAAATGAAAGTTATTGTCTATCCAAGCAAAATAAGAATGATATGGATATGGAGATATGTATATATATATTGATGTGATAATGTGATATGTTGTGATATAGAAAAATGTATTGATGTAGAAAAAATGAATTATCATGGATATTATATGAAATCTGATGCAGATGATAAACATGAGAATATTAATGAATATAGTAAATGAATGAAAAGATATATGAGTATGACTATATGCTTGTAAAACAAGAAAATTGAGATGTTGATAAATATGAGAAAGATGGATGTATTGAAATTTAAGAATAATGATTGATGTGAAAATATAAAGAAGCTCATTACTCTACTTGCGGACTAGAATCAGGATAGATGACATGTCATTAAGGGGGCAAACAGTACCGTACTATACCTCAACCAATGTGGCTAAAGCTTGTGTGAGCGTCATTGGTCTGGGATGCTCAATCAGTGTGGCTAAAGCTTGTGTGAGCGCTACTGTAATACCCGATAATTTAGGCCACGGTCGCGGTTGACTGAAATCTGGTGTACCGAACCGATCGAGGTCTAAATTCGGACATGAAAGAAATAAATTAAAATAATAATAAGATGGGAGAAAAATATTTTGGATATTATTAATTGAGAATTTTGAAGTTTGGAATTAAAATTGAGAAAAAAATAATTTTTCGCTGAACGAAATTTGGAATTGCAGTGTTTTTGGCACAGAAATTCTAAGAAGGCATAAAAATGGAATATTCTTTATCTAAGGAAAGGAATATTCTTTTGATTAAAATAAAGTAAGAGTGATTTAAATTAATGGACCAATAGGAAGCAAGATTAGTAACTAATCCTAACCACCCACCTAATCCAACTATAAAAAGTCAAATTTCCACTTTTTTAACCATTCTTCTTCTTCCTCACCTTAATTACACCCATTTCTCTCCCTTTTTCTCTCTTTGCCGTGAGCTTCTCCTCCTCCCTTGATGTTCTTCTTTTTGTTCTCCAATTAAAGCAAAGATTAGATGAAAAAAAGTGGGATTAAGGCAAGATCATGAAGAAAGTGAAGTAAAGTGAGCAAAACCAAGGAAGAGGAAGGAAGAAAGGAAGAGAAAAAGAGAGAAAGAAGTTTTTAGCCATTTGGAAGATCTTCAAAGGTGAGTTTAGATTTTCCATCTCCTTACTTTCTTCTTCTCATTTATTTGAGTTTGGGGTTAGTTGCCATTATAGCTAGTAAATTAGGGTTATTAGTATGTTAATGGTGATTAAGGGTGGATTAGTATGATTAGTGCTTGATTAGTGTAAAATTTGTTGTTAGGACAAAGAAGTGAACAAACTTTAAACCAAAATCAAAGGGGAAGTAAGGGCAAGGAAAAGGCTATCTAAGAGGAAGAGAAAAGTGAAGAAAAATAGAACTTTGAGGTATGTACATTTGGCAAAAATTCAATGTATAAAAATGTTGATTTTGATTTTGTGATGTGTATGAAATTCTGCATATTTGATTGAGAAATGAATTGGTGATTAAATTATGCCATGAATGTGAAAATAAAGACTAGAAAATGAGGTTGATGCATGAAAATGGAAAATGTATGAATTATTTGATGTGCTGGAAAATTCGTCTTATGAACAGTGTCTAGTGTTTTGATCATAACTTGAGTTCTGGAAATCATTTCTGAGTGATTCTTGCTGTGTTGGAAAGTTAAGACATAGGGCTTGAACTTTCATTCAGACCATTAGACCTAAATATACCTGAAATTAGGTGAAAAATGGACTCAAACTTTGAACTAGAAATCTGTCCAGAAAAAAAAATACTGGGCAGAGTGCATTGAACATAGGTTAGAAGAAAATTCATAACTTTTGCTAAGAAATTATTTTTAATGTGATTCCAGTTGGAAATTAAATATAAGACATGTATCTACATTTTTATAGTTGATCACTTATCCAAATTCCATCTAGAAATGGATGAAAAAGATATAGAAAGATAAGGCAGAAATCTGTCCAGTAAAATACTGGGCAGATTGCAATGAACGTAGCTTAGGAGAAAATTCATAACTTTTTCTAAGAAATTCGTTTTAATGTGATTCCAGGTGGAAATTAAAGTTAAGACATTTACTTATATTTTGTTAGGAGATCACATGTCCAAATTCTGTCTAAAAATAGACGAAAAATACAGAGCAATATAAGGCTGATATGCTGTCCAGAATAGGACTGCTGGTAGAAATGTGTTGATTGTGGATTTTTGTGTTAAAAAATGTATTAAGTGAATTTTTCTTATAGTTATAATGATTAAATGAGCTAATATGAGGTTGTAAAATATTGAATGGGAATGATTGCATTTATATTAATGTTTCCCTACATAATTTATGCAAATATGAATAAAGGTAACAAATGTAATTTAAGCCCTATAACATCTAGTCGAGAACTAGAAATTAGGATAAGTTGGCATGCCAATAAAAGGGTAGAAATGTAGGCACTAAAAATAATAGTGCTGAGTTAAAATTATGTAGGCACTAAAAATAATAGTGCTGAGTTGAAATTTATGTAGGCACTAAGAATTAGTGCTGAGTTCGAAATTTACGTAGGCACCAAAAAGGTGCTGAGTTGTTATTGAAAATGTAGGCGTTAATCGCCGAGTTATAAATAATTATGTGGGCGCCGAGTATACTGCCGGAGAGCAGAAACCCTATATCCAGTATTTAGTTCCGGTCTAAGATGTCGTGGGCTATTAAATAAATAACAAAAAAAATGATGTGAAGTATGAAATTGATATTGTAAATTTTATATCTTGTATTGTTAAAATTTCAAGCATGCTTAATGAATAAAATGTCATAATTGATGAATTAAATATTTTTGCATGAAGAAAATAGTGTATTATTAATTGAATATTTGGCATGCTTAATAGATTAATTGCAGTTTCTAAAATTTCATTTTAGAATTATTATGTAGTTATTGGATAGTTGCCAAACGTACCACTAAGCTAGTAGCTTAGCGCGTGTGTTTCACGCGCAGATAAATAGAAGTAGTTGTTCCGATAGGGCGACCGAAGAAGAGGGAACCCCAAGATCAGATTGCAGCAGTCTAGTTCTTTTTGTATGTTTTGAAAATGATGTTGTAAAAATTAAGTTTTAAGAATTTTGTTGATGTAAATTTGTGGCTTGTAATATTTATAAGTAATGGATTTGGTAATTATATATATCTAGAATTATTGTAGTTATATTTTTAAATATCATGGTTTAATGAATAAGTTATTTTGAATCACAATATTCCCATCACTAGATATATATTTAAATGGAAAAAAAATATGGTGATAAATATTCCGCTAATAATAAACTCAAAAATTGAAATAAAAAAAAAATATTTATACAAAATTGAGCGTTGGTTTTAAATTAAATGAGCTTAGTAGCACTTCCATATCCTATTAGCGATTAGTAGGGTAAGGGAGCGCTACAGCTACTGACTTGAGAAAGCTCTGACGAGCACATATAAATGAGGACAATGTGTCATAAGCTTGTGTGAGCGGCCTTGATCCAGTTATTCATCTATGATGAAATTATACTCAATCAATGTGGCATAAAGTTGTGTGAGCGCCATTGATTTGAGAAGCTCTTATGAGCCAGATAGTGGACAGGGTGGCATAAGCTTGTGTGAGCGCTCCTGATCCATAACCCATATCCAGTCAGTCCAAAAATTTAGAGTGATGTGGGCAAGATAATGAGGATATGTCGGAAAGATAAGAAAAGGAAAGAATAAGAAAATGATGATGATATGAGATTGAAATGTAATGAGAAAGTGATTTACAGAATAATTTGCAATTAAAGATAAATGAAAATAACAATGTCTATATGAGCATGACATTTATACTTTTATGAAATAGAAATATGTTGATAGTCATGCATGCAAACATTTTAATGCCCAAAATGATAATTGTTAATGCTTGTTGCATGATATAGTATATTGCCTTCTTTATATGCACCACTAAGCTTAGAGCTTAGTGTGGAGTTTAATTTCCATGCAAATATAGAAAGGTAGTTGAAGACGCTAGATAAAGCAAGTTGTGATCCCATTCAAGTAAAGCAGCCGAGTCTTGAGAAAGTGGGTTACAAGTTTTGAAACTTTTGTATTTGACTTTTATATTAAAGAAGTGTTTGAGTTTGTAAAACTTACTTTTAAAGTTTGTTAAGAATTACTCTGATGTTAAAAATTACTATATTATGTAAATAAATTGTACTCTGATTTTTATTTATATCTATATATACATGAATAAAAAAATGTAAATATATATATATATGAAGTATGAGAAAGAAAGGACACTAGCGCTCCCTCATCCGGGCACGTGTTGTTCGGGTGAGGAGGTGCTACAGTTTTTGGTATCAAAGCACGGTGTGGTGTTTCTGGATATTGATATTAAAGACAGTTTGGATTTTAAAGTGAATTTTGAAAATGTTTTTCTTAAATGTACCCACAATTGCATTTTTTTTTTTGTTGTTGCTTTATTGATTAGGGTCGTTGTCTTTATGTTATAGGTAGGATATGGCCTCAGGATCAAGATGAATAGTAATAGAAGAAGCTGAGAGTAATGAGCCTTCCGAGGCAAGAGATTCGTCGCAACCAAATCGTCATCGAACTGCGGCACCAAGATCTAGTGCCAGCTCACTTCGTGAACATTCAGCTATTAATATGGGTCAGACTGAGCTCATGAGAAATATGATAGATTTGCTACAAAGAGCATCACGATCAGATTCGTCTGGATTACAATTCGAGAGACTAAGGAAATTAGGGGCATCTGATTTCTATGGTAAACGAGAAGATGACCCCTCAGTGGCAGAATTTTGGTTGGAACGAGCAGAACGAGTATTTAATCAACTGCACTGCATAGATGAACAGAAATATGAATATGCAGTATCTCTGCTACAGGAGCATGCATATGATTGGTGGTGATCCGAATCACAGAGTACAGAGGCTCCTAACCCTATGACATGGGAATTCTTTCTAGAGAAGTTTAAGGAGCAGTATATTCCTCCTATTTACACAGACGACAAAAAGAGAGAGTTTCTGATGTTAAAACAGAGGGATATGTCTGTAACAGAATATGAGAGAGAATTCACTCATCTTTGCAAGTATGCTGGTGGTATTGTATCCACTGAGGCAGATAAGTGCCGACGATTTGAAGATGGATTGAGGGATACTATCAAGTTAGAAGTTTTAGCCCTAAGACTGATGAGTTTCCCCAGTTTACTAGCATCTGCTAGAACAGTTGAAAGAGTCCTGACAACACAATAGCCAGTACAGATTAGTGGGGTTAGTAGACCAGCACCACAACCAAGTGGAGTATAGTCTAGTGGCAAAAGAGCCAGATCTTTTGGTGGCCGATTCCAGGCTGGGAGTTTCAACAGATTTCATTCTTATAGACGGGGACAACCCATAAGATCTACTTCATCGGCAGCCAGTGCACCGACACAGGCATCCCGTAGGTTTACCACTCTACCGGCGTGTCAGCATTGTGGTCATTCGCATCAAGGAGAGTGTTGGTCGATGACAGGAGCATGCATGAGATGCGGCTCCAAGAACCATATTAAAAGAGATTGTCCATTGCTACAGTTTGGCAGAGGTTCAGGGAGTGTTGAGTCAGTTCCAATACAAACTATGGGACAAGGCAGAGGATGAGGCCGAGGACAAGGAAGAGGAGGTCGTGCAGGGCCTAGCCAGTTCAGATCAGATACAGTAGAGAAACCTGAAGGCAGTAGAGCTGCATCAGCAAGAGCTTATGCCATGCAAGGCCGAGAGGAGCAGGATGCGCCTGATGTCATAGCGGGTAAATTCCTTCTCTTTGGCTCTTGTGTACATGCATTGATAGACCCTGGGTCAACACACTCATACATATGCACACCACCATCGGGTCGAGAGGGTCTAAAACCAGAGACTCTAGAATATGAGATTTGTGTGACTAACCCATTAGGACATAGTGTGCGGGTTAGTAAAGTGTTTAGAGGTTGCCCAGTCGAAATTCAAGGCAAGCAATTTCCCACAGATCTAATAGAGCTACCATTCTGCGAGTTCGATGTAATCTTGGGAATGGATTGGCTAGCTTGCCATGGGGTGATAATAGATTGTAGAAAGAGGCAGATGATAATTAAAGTTTCAGAACAAGAAGAGATAGTAGTGATGGGTGAGTATAGAGGATATCCAGATAATGTGATATCAGCGTTGAAAGGTCGAAAACTCATCAATAAGGGATGTGAGACTTACTTAGCGTATGTGATTGACACCCGAAAAAAAGTCCAAAGTTGACCGACATCCCAACTGTTAGTGAGTTTTCTGATGTATTTCCTGAGGAATTACCAGGACTACCACCTGATCGAGAGATACAGTTTGCTATTGAATTAGTACCCGACACCGCTCCTATATCTATTACACCATATAGGATGGCACCCATAGAATTGAAAGAATTGAAGATACAGTTACAAGAAATGTTAGATAAAGGATTTATACGACCTAGTGTATCTCCATAGGGTGCTCCAGTACTATTTGTGAAGAAGAAAGACGGTACTTTACGTCTTTGCATTGACTACAGGCAGCTTAATAGGGTTACTATTAAAAATAAATACGCACTGCCTAGGATTGATGATTTATTTGATCAGCTGAAAGGTGCAAGTATATTTTCAAAGATAGATCTTTGATCGGGGTATCATCAACTAAAGATCAAAGAGTCAGATGTATCTAAAACGACATTCAAGACTCGCTATGGTCATTATGAGTTCTTGGTGATGCCATTTGGATTGACGAATGCGCCAGCAGTTTTTATGGACCTGATGAACCTAGTGTTCAGGCCATATATTGATCAATTTGTAGTTGTATTCATTGATGACATTCTTGTCTATTCAAGGGATCGAGTAGAACATGACCAACATCTTAGAAAAGTATTGCAGACCTTGAGGGAGAAACAATTGTATGCAAAGCTATCTAAGTGTGAATTTTGGCTAAAAGCAGTTAGTTTTCTGGGTCATGTAATTTCAGCAGAAGGTATTCGAGTTGATCCTAGTAAAATCGAGGCTATTCTTAATTGGAAACCACCTCGAAATGTGACAAAAGTGAGAAGTTTTCTTGGATTAGCCGGATATTATAGGAGATTTGTGAAAGGATTTTCATCTATAGTGAATCTTTTGACACGACTACTGCGAAAAGAGGTCCGTTTTGAATGGACAGATAAGTTTCAAGCAAGTTTTGATCAATTGAAAATGATGTTGACTGAAGCACCAGTTTTGACTCAGCCTACTCCAGGAAAAGATTATGTTGTGTACAATGATGCAAGTCACAATGGGCTAGGATGTGTTCTGATGCAAGAGGGAAAAGTGATTGCATATGCCTCCAAACAGCCTAAACCTCATGAACTTAACTATCCGACGAATGATTTAGAGCTTGTCGCGATAGTTTTTGCTCTAAAGATATGGAGACATTATTTGTATGGAGAAAGATGCTACATTTATACAAACCACAAGAGTCTTAAGTATCTTCCTTCACAGAAAGAGTTGAATCTGAGGCAACGGAAATGGCTGGAATTGATTAAAGACTATGATTGTGTGATAGACTACCATCCAGGAAAGGCTAATGTGGTTGCAGATGCACTAAGCAGGAAGATTTTAGCTAAGATGTGAGTGGAATCCACATTGATGCAAAGAATTAAAGATGTCCAAAAACAAGATGAGAAGTTAGTAAAGATGGTTGAAGCCTTGAAAAATGGAGAAAAGTCAGAATTTTCTTTAATAGAAGATGGTACTGTGTATTTCAAGAACCGGATTTGTGTGCCAAGTATGAAAGAGTTGAGAACAGAGATTTTAAAAGAAGCTAATGAAACGGTCTATACTATGCACCCAGGTGGGAACAAGATGTACCAAGATTTGAAAGGACAATATTGGTGGTCGGGGATGAAAAAGGATATCACTAAATATGTTGCTAAATGTCTAATTTGTCAGCAAGTGAAAGCTGAGCATCAATTACCCACAGGATTACTACGACCGATTCCCATACTAGAATGGAAATGGGAGAGAATCATAATGGATTTTGTGTCTGGTTTATCGGTAACTCAGAGAAAGCATAATACAGTGTGGGTGATAGTGGATCGATTGACGAAATTAGCACATTTTCTACCAGTCTGAATGGACTATACTTTGAACAAGCTGGCTCAGATTTATATGAATGAGATAGTGAGACTTCATGGAGTGTCTGTATCTATCATCTCTAACAGAGATCCTAGGTTTACGTCGCAGTTCTGGAAGAGTCTACAGCAGGCTTTGGGAACTCAACTAAATTTTAGCACAGCATTTCATCCGCAAACGGATGGACAATCAGAGCGAGTTATACAGTTGCTAGAGGATATGATGAGATGTTGTGTACTTGAATTTGAGGGAAGTTGGGAGCAACATTTACCTCTTATGGAGTTTGCTTATAACAACAGTCATCAAACGAGCATAGGCATGGCTCCTTATGAAGCTTTATATGGAAGAAAGTGTAGGACACCGATATGTTGGACCGAGTTGAATGAGAAAAAGTTGATTGGGCCAAAAATAATTCAACAAACTGAGGAGAAAGTTAAAGTGATCAAGGAAAGGCTAAAAGTAGCACAAGATCGACAGAAATCATATGCCGATTTAAAGAGGCGAGATATAGAATATGCAGTAGGAGACAAAGTATTTCTTAAAGTTTCGCCTTGGAAAAAGATATTGAGGTTCGGTAAAAAGGGAAAATTAAGCCCAAGATTTATTGGTCCCTATGAAATTCTAGAAAGAATAGGACCAGTGGCTTACCGATTAGCTCTTCCTCCGGAGCTAGATCGAATTCATAACGTGTTCCACATTTCAATGTTAAGAAGATATCGTTCAGACCCAACCCACATTATACCGATTGAGGAAATAGAGATACAAATAGACATGTCTTATGAGGAAGAATCAGTGGCTATAATAGCATATGTAGAGAAAGTTCTCCGGAACAAGAGAGTTCCTCTAGTTAAAGTTTGGTGGCGGAATGATACAGTTGAAGAAGCCACGTGGGAAAGTGAAGAAGTGATGAAGAAGCAGTATCCCCAGTTGTTCAACCCCAAATGAACAGGTAAATTTTGAGGAATAAATTATTTTAAGAGGGAGAGAATGTAATATCCGCTAATTTAGATTTCCGAGTCGCACGTGTTACAACATTGACGTGTGTGACCGATTAGAGTCTAAATTCGGATTTTTACAATAATTGATTAAAAAATGGTTAAACTAAATAATAAATGCTTAAATAAGTGATTATAGAGTTTAAAGAAGTTGATTTACGGTAAAGGACTAATTTGCAAAATTTGATAAGATTTGGGGTCAATTTGCAATTTACCGAAAATTGGAAGATTTATGAGATTAATGGCTAATTAACTTAAGAAATTTGGACATTTAAAATTGGGTTGGCCAGCCATGATATTAAAGGAAGATGATTAATATTGATTAAGTGTAAAATTAGGAGAAAATGGTAAAATGGTGGGTCCCACTTGAAGATTTTTGGGTGCCCTATTTAAGGCTTTATTTTCTTCTTCTTCTTCTCTTCATTTTCTGCTCCTTCTCTCTTTTCTTTACCAGTCACGCCAGCCACAATTCTCCTCCATAGCTCACCTTGATTCTAGAGAGAGAAAAGAAGGGAAGAGAAGGGAAAGAGCAAGACAAGGTGATTTTCATGTTCCATAACTCATAAGGAAGCTGGAAAGAGCAAGAAAGAGGAAGAAAAATCAAGTTTGGTAGAGAGATAAAATCTCCAAAGTGGTGATCAAGTGAAGAAAAGTGTAAGGTAAGAAGTATTTCTTCTTCTTCATCTTTTCTAAAGGAAGTTCGAATTTTGAGCTCATATAAGACTTATATGGAATGAGAGAGAAACTAGGGTTTTTAGAGAGAAAAAGAGAGTTTAGGGTCTTAATGAAATTAGATGATGATGAAAATGATCTATGATGTTGTAGGAGTTCCAAATGACAAGGAACAAGCTCTAAGGAGCAAAGGAAAAGAGAAAGCTACCTAAGAGAGAGTGAATGAGAAAGATTAAGGTTTGTGCACAATTTAAGGCAATAGCCTATTTTTGTTTGAAATAATGCATGCTGAATATGATTTTAGATAAATGCAATTTCAAGAATGATGATGATTATGGCATGAAACCATAGGTTTAGACATATATGAATGAGATAATTGTGACATTGAATTAAGGATGCATGTTAGAGAATCTTGTATGATCAAGGCATGTAAATGTATTGAAAAGTAATAAGTTGAGTAAAGAGCCTTAGAAATGCATGAAATATAATTTGGTATGTTTTGGATGTTGTTAGAATGAATGAAAGGTGAATATGCATATTTCCTGCTGAAAGTCACAGGTGTGACTATTGAGTCACGGGCGTGAACTTGAGGGTTCACGATTGTGACTGATTGTGTCACGATTGTGAATTTCTGGGTGGAAATAGTACTATTCATTCTAGAAGTGTTCACGGGTTGGAATCACGACAGTGAACTTATTCACGGGCGTGAATGAGTAATCACGACCGTGAATGCTTTTGGGCGATTCATTCTAGTAGCATTCACTGCTTGGGATTACGGGCGTGAAAGTAGTATTCACGCCCGTGAATTCTCTGCATTTGAAATTATGAATGTGGTTATTAAATGGGGAATTCAGGTAAGTAAATGAAAGTTATTGTCTATCCAAGCAAAATAAGAATGATATGGATATGGAGATATGTATATATATATTGATGTGATAATGTGATATGTTGTGATATAGAAAAATGTATTGATGTAGAAAAATGAATTATCATGGATATTATATGAAATCTGATGCAGATGATAAACATGAGAATATTAATGAATATAGTAAATGAATGAAAAGATATATGAGTATGACTATATGCTTGTAAAACAAGAAAATTGAGATGTTGATAAATATGAGAAAGATGGATGTATTGAAATTTAAGAATAATGATTGATGTGAAAATATAAAGAAGCCCATTACTCTACTTGCGGACTAGAATCAGGATAGATGACATGTCATGAAGGGGGCGAACGATACCGTACTATACATCAACCAATGTGGCTAAAGCTTGTGTGAGCACCATTGGTCTGGGATGCTCAGTCAGTGTGGCTAAAGCTTGTGTGAGCGCTACTGACTTGAGAAAGCTCCGATGAGCACATATAAATGAGGACAAGGTGTCTTAAGCTTGTGTGAGTGGCCTTGATCCGGTTATTCATCTATGATGAAATTATACTCAATCAATGTGGCATAAGCTTGTGTGAGCGCCATTGATTTGAGAAGCTCTTATGAGCCAGATAGTGGACAGGGTGGCATAAGCTTGTGTGAGCGCTCCTGATCCATAACCCATATCCAGTCAGTCCAAAAATTTAGAGTGATGTGGGCAAGATAATGAGGATATGTCGGAAAGATAAGAAAAGGAAAGAATAAGAAAATGATGATGATATGAGATTGAAATGTAATGATAAAGTGATTTACAGAATAATTTGCTATTAAAGATAAATGAAAATAACAATGTCTATATGAGCATGACATTTATACTTTTATGAAATAGAAATATGTTGATAGTCATGCATGCAAACATTTTAATGCACAAAATGATAATTGTTAATGCTTGTTGCATGATATAGTATATTGCCTTCTTTATATGCACCACTAAGCTTAGTGCTTAGCGTGGAGTTTAATTTCCACATAGATATAAAAAGGTAGCTGAAGATGCTAGATAAAGCAAGCGGTGATCCCATTCAAGTAAAGCAGCCGAATCTTGAGAAAATGGGTTACAAGTTTTCAAAATTTTGTATTTGACTTTTATATTAAAGAAGTGTTTGAGTTTGTAAAACTTACTTTTAAAGTTTGTTAAGAATTACTCTGATGTTAAAAATTACTATATTATGTAAATAAATTGTACTCTGATTTTTATATATATCTATATATACATGAATAAAAAAAATGTAAATATATATATATATATGAAGTATGAGAAAGAAAGGACACTAGCGCTCCCTCATCCGGGCACGTGTTGTTCGGGTGAGGAGGTGCTACAAGCCTAGCATCTTAATAACAATGATCATATCTATTTCGAAGACTAAGACACACTTAAAGAAAATAAAGATGAAAAACTCCCTATAATTCAACAAGTTAAATTGTATGCTCTTTCTTTCTCTGGCTATCTGTCTTTATTTCTAACTCTCTCCCTTACGTAAAAGAAAAACTATAATTTATAATCTAAAAGTCCTACTTGAATTCTACTTCTAAAGATATAAGACTTGTTGATTACAAGATAAATTTCACAAAGGTACTCCTCATATTGGCTTTTATCTTCAAGCTCTAGGCCTCACTTGTTCGGAATAAAAGTTGGATTAGGACTATAGTCTACACTAGAAATAGGGTGTCACATGTGTGACAGCTTGTTATGTGTGTGATAGGCTTCTTCTTTTAGTTCAACAATCTTCTCTCTCACTCTAATTCTTCATGTTCATGATAGGAAATAGAGATATATAAGAGATGCGTCCGTGTCGAATTGCACACTTGTGACAGAAGGTCAGGCTTTAAAATCTTTTTGCTCGTAATCAAAGTATTGCACTAGCGACAGAAGTGGAAGAATTCTCCTCATGACCAATAACAAAGCCTCACATGTGTGACATATTGTCATATACATGAGAGATCCATGCTTACTTCCTTTTCTCACGCACGTGAAGGAATGTCCACTCTACATTTTATCTTTTCTTTTGGTAAACATGAAATTAAAGCTGCAAAATACCTAAAACATGATAAAAACCTACAATTAAACATGAAAAATATTAATAAAAACTAGAACTAATAAGAATACATCAGTTGTGTAAGTGAAAGGGTTATGGAGGTTTGGGCTTTAAAAGAATTTGTGATTTCAACCTTGATTGCTTAAAAAGTAAGGTTGGAGACTCATTACAAGACCTAACACTTTAGTTGCCCATATGTTCAAAGCACGTTCTTATCATTTGACTTCTTTTCTAGATGCCAAACTGTGTAATAACCCTAATTATGCTTGCAAAACATGATGACAGCTCAAGATTTGCTTAGGAGAGGCTATTGCTGTTGGGTGGGAGATAGGAAAGATATCACTATTTGGTGTGATTTGTGGCTACTAAATAAAGAAAATGGTTATGTCATATTTGAGGCAGTTGAAGGTCTTAAAGATGTAAAGGTTTGTTCTTTGATGCATATGAATAATTTGTCTTGGGACTTAGATATGATTGATAATTTATTTTGTGACATGGATAAAAATTTGATCTTTTCTTTCCCACTTAGTATTAACTAAAGTGTGGAAGACTGGTAATGGTGTTGGGAGAAGAGAGATATGTATTATATCAAAAGTGTTTATTGCCTAAACAATCACTAAGAAATGGGGGATAAATTGGAGAATTAATTAAATATTTATTAAGGTAATGAACAAGGAATGATAAAAGAGTTAAGGGAAGAGAGAAATCACATAAGAAATTATAGTGATTAAGGCCAAAAAGATTCCTACGTCCACCCCTAATCTCAATTGGGATTTTACTAACTCACACTAGAGTTACAACAGAGTTTTACTAGCTCACTCCAAACTAGATGTTTTTCCTAAAAGCCCAAATAGCACCAATAATGGAATGATTTTTAGGTTTGGGTACTAACCTCTAGACTTTTTTTCAAATTGATTTAGCTCTTCTTGCATTGCTAAAATCCAATTTTCATTGTTTTGTGCTTCTATAATGCTTTTGGGTTTAATTTGTGAGATGACTTCAAAGTTGCAATGATATTCTCTTGTTGCACTTCTGGTCATCATTTTATCAGAGTGACTTCCAATAATATTCTCTTTTTGGTGGTATTTATGATATTTCCATTTTTGAGGGAGATTTGCATTCTACTATTATTCTCTTTCTGCCACTTCTCCTTAGGAGATCTGATTATCTTATATTATAGTTCAGTCAGGCTTATTTTCTTTATTTCTAGTGCTTATTTTGTTATTATTAGTATTTTCTAGATTTGTATCCGCATCAGAAAAATTCTTTTCTCCAAAGTAGAGGTTAGTCTCACCAAATTTAACATTAATAGACTCTTCTATAATTAGAAACCTTTTATTGAAAACTCTAAAAGTTTTGCTAGTCATAGAATAACTAAGGAACATACCATCATCAAATTTACTTTGATTACCTTCATTGTTTTTCCTTTCCATA
This sequence comes from Triadica sebifera, assembly GCA_023653625.1. NCBI lineage: Eukaryota > Viridiplantae > Streptophyta > Magnoliopsida > Malpighiales > Euphorbiaceae > Triadica > Triadica sebifera. The sequence continues at coordinate 38,375,970 of CM042893.1, read as the reverse complement.
ACTCATAGGGAGTTTTCTATAACTTGGGTCTGATTAGTGCTATGTTCAGAATATAACATGTTGTGTTCATTGCTTTTGCCTAAAAGTAGTTAGGAAGGTCATTTTCATGTATCATAGTTTTGGCCATTTCTTATAGCATTTTGTTTTTCCCTTCCACTACTCTATTATGTTAAGGAGTTCTAGGGATAGAAAAATTATGAGAAATCCTAAGGTTGCTGCAAAATTCTTCTAAGTGTTTGTTCTCGAATTCTCTACTGTGACCACTCCTTAGGCTTGAGATTAGATAGCCTTTTTCATTATGTAACCTCTTGCACAACCTTTCAAATTCTTCAAATGCATTATTCTTATGTGCTAAGAATAGAGTCCATGTAAACCTCAAGTAGTCATCTACTACTATAAGAACATAGGTTTTTCCACTAAGGCTTAATGGTGAGATTGGTCCAAATAAATCCAAATGTAGAAGTTCCAATGGTCTTTTGGTTGATATCTCCTTCTTTGACTTGAAAGAGCTAATTTGTTTACCCATTTGACATGCTCTACATAGCTCATCATTTTTGTAACACCCCCTCACCCCAGCAGCACGTGCTTGGATAAGCGAGCGCTACACCGACTTCTTTCATTTTTTTAACTTCTTTATTGAGAACAATCCATATTCATATATTTATTTTATCTCGAATAATATAAAAAAAATAACATACATTTGGTTTACATAGGATAAAGTTTATAAAATATTAAGTTAATTTTACAAAACCATAAAAAATAGTACATAATTCCAAATACAAAATATAAGATGCAAAAAAATTTGTGACCCACAGTTTGTAGAAACTAGCTGCTTTACTGGACTCGGATCACCGTTGCCTTTATCTACAACTTCAACTACCTTTTTAAATCTTCACGGAAGAAAGCTCTCACGCTAAACTCTAGGCTTAGTGAAGCATATAAATAAGGTAATAAACTATCTTATGCAATATGCATTATCATGTATATTACGTACCATTTGTTTTCTCTTTTCTTATTACATTCTAGGATGCATGAACATCAAATTATATTTTTATATCTCATATTAGTTTTACTTTATCAAACCATCATTATATAATCCATTATAATTAACCATATCACAAATCATAATTTCTTTTACTTTCGAAAATTTATTTATGCCCACACCCAGGCATTTAGGAGTGCCACCCAGGCATTATAATTTGTGCATACAAGTGTCATTACCGGCTTTAATAATATTGTCATTACCAGCTTTAATAATAGTGTCATTACCAGCTTTAATGATAGTGTCATTACTAGCTTCAATAATAGTGTCATTACCGGCTTCATTAATCATATCATTATTGGCATTAATCATACTCCCCCTTGCTTGGCATGCCAAACTATCCTAAGTCAAGTTCTAAGTTAGGTATTCTAAGGCTTACTTAATGTCATTAAATTCATAATTATTAACTTTGCACTTTTCATGTATTTAATAGCTCAGTTAATCACATAATTACTCAATAAAAATATTATTTGCATAATATAATAAGGTCCACATTATTTTTCACATCAAATTTCTCAATTGATATTTTGTCCTGTTACTGGCAAATTCAATGCTTTATATTGGACCTTACTTTTGAACTTGTTAGAAGTCGAATTAAATTACAAGGTCTTCTTAAGAATTTTAACCTTGAATCTTAGATTTAATATGCAACTTGAATCACTAAATGTTGAGTTCTATAGAAAAAGATATGGTCAAATGAACACTGACTGGTCACTAATAATTTTGTCCATAATTTTCTGGACAGATTATAGGTTCAAAATTTATGTATTTTTCTGGAAAACTTAAAACATATTTAGATTTTATAGCCTAAATAAAAGTTAAAGGTATATGTCTTAGCTTTTAAATCCAATAAAGAACACACAAATATGAATTCCACAACTTAAGTTATAATAATTTATGTACTCACTGCTTCATAATTTCCACCAAAAAACATACACATTAACCACATTCAATCATTCCCAAACTTAATCCTAAGTCTAGCAAACATGCATCCAAGATTACATCACAAAATACTTTTAATTAACAATCATTTACATGAAAAATACTCAAATATGCAACTTTATAATAAATTATAGGTTATTGCTTTAAATTATGCACTTACCTAAAATTTTACTTTGCTTTCTTTCTCTTCACTTCTCTTTCTCTTTTCCTTTGCTACTTTGAGCTTGTTCTTTGTCAATTTGAGCTCCTAAACATACAAGAAACATCATCAACAACCTTTCTTTATCAACCCTTTCTAACCCCTAAACGCTCTCTCTCTCTCTCTCTCTTTTTTCCATAACATGCTCTAATCACCACCTTTCTTTAGAGAAAACATAGAAAAGAAGAAAAATCACCTTACCTTCACCTCCTAGCTTTCATGGCCGAACCTTAAGGTCTTCTTTCTTTTTTTTCCTTATTTTCCACTTTTAAGCCTTCTACTAACCTACTCTCACTTCCTTGAGCATTAAAATAGAATTTTCCATGTCTTTCTCTCTCTTTTTCACTTTTTCTTTCTCACTTTCTCTATTTAGAACAAGGTTTGGCTATGGAAAAAATTGTGGAAATGTGGGGCTAGTTTAGGGAGGTAGAAAATTCTAAATGAAAAGAGATAAGAAAAGAAGAAGAAAAAGGAAATGAGAAGAAAATGACAAAATCATTAATGATGGGTCCCATTTCCTTAATAAATATCTAGATATTTATATCAATTAACTTCATAATGTTTGCCACTTGGTTTGGGCAGCCATCACATGTATTTAATGTTCAAATTCATGCATTTAAATAATAAATATATCACTTCATCCCCCAATTTTTGATAAATTAAAAATTGGCCCCAAAATGTTTCAAATTTTGCATTTAGGTCCTCCACTATAAAATAACATCTTTAAATACTTTAAACACTTTTTTAAATATTTTCCATAATTATTTGCCATTATTTTAATTACTTTTCAATCAAAATCCAAATTTAGACTCATGTCGAACAGACGAGTCGATTTAACGACCCGCGCGACTTGGGGCCTATATTAATAGATATGACAATTTTCATACTTTTTTTTACCTTTACAATCACCAACTCTTTTCTAGAAAGCATTCAATTTGCTGCATGCTGGCATGACCCAATCTCTTATGCCAAAGTCTAATTTTGTCTTCTTTTGAAATGAGACATGTAGAACTATTAGTTCTAATGTCCTATAGATCTACAACATACACATTTCCATTTTTGTATCTAATATTTTTCCAATGTTTGTACCTTCCAATCTACATTTTTCTTTCTCAAATGTCATATTTTTGTTATTGTCACAGAGATGCCTTATGCTTAACATGTTATATTTTAATCCTTATACAAGTGAGACATTTTTTTATGTAGGGACTTCTATCGATAGAACCAAAACTGATAATTTGTCCTTTACTTTTATCACCAAACATCACATAGCCTCCATCTATCATTGTCAACTTATTGAATAGAGTTTTGTTTCACCTCATGTGCCTAGAATATCCACTGTTAAGATACCATTTGTTTTCTCCCAAGTACTATTTAGGCATACTTACAAACCAAATGAATCATTTTAGGTTCCTAAGCTTAGAGAGGGGTCTTTTTATATTAGCTACTAATAGAGACTTTCCTTTTTCTACCTAGACTTATTTCACTTTCATATTGTTCTGTTTGAAACAATGTCTGACAATATGTCCAACCTTGTTATATTAATAACAAACAATATGTTTGTGGAATGCATGACTGTAAATTGATGTCTTTTCAAGATGATGCACTTTTCCATTTTTTAAGATCTGCTTTCCAAATCGTTTAGAAATGCTCAATTTCAATTTTTTTAGGCAGAGAACTGTTTTCTTCCAAAGTCATGCTAAAATCCTTTTCTTTTTGCTCAAACTCCTTATGTAGTAAAGAGTTTTCACATACAATATCATTGTAAAAAGTGCATGCTTTGAACTCATTTTATATGGAATGTTCAACCTCTTTTTCAAGAAACTCATGCTTTTTATGCAACAAAAAATATTTTTCTTTAATGCAGAAAAATCCTTTTTCAATGCAAAATATCTTTTATGCAATGTTTTGCAGTAAAGAAGCATATCATCATATGTTATCTCACATGTAGAACTTACATATGAATTTGATGACTACTCCTCAGTGTGTAATGTTTCTATCTTTTGCTCTAACAGTTGTAAATGTCTTTTCTTCTCCAGTGTGAATAGAGCAAGATTAGCTTCATCTTTCTGTTCTAAGTCAGAAGTGCTACTACTATTGGACTCTTCACTGTTACTCCATGTAGTAACCATCACCTTTTTCTTTAACTTCTAGTCTTTGTTCTTTTTCACGATTGGACAGATTGGCTTTATGTGACTTGCTCTATTGCACTCATAACGAATAACAACATTTGAGTTTTGAGTTTTAGGTGCATGATCACTTCTACCTGTGTTTGACTTCTCCTGCTTTCTTCTGAAAGTTATCCAGTTATTGTTTTTGAAGAACTTTTTGAATCTTTTTGTCACTATAACAAGCTCATTAGTACTGGATGATTTTACTTCTTCATCTAAGGAATCCTTTAATGTCATTTCTTTCTTCTTTTTCTTTGTTTCTATATTTTGGCATTTTAGCAATAACTCATGAGATTGAAGAGAACCAATTACCTCATCACAATTCATGTTTCTGATGTTCTTGTCCAAAAGGATGGTCATTTTAGTTTTCCATTTTGGAGTAAGAGAGCGATATAGCTTTTTGATTTAGTCTTCTTCATTAACGGGTTTTTCGATAGCTTTAATAGTGTTATTGATGTTGACATATTTTCCACTAGCTTCAAATATCCATTCATCTTTATTCATTGCTACATACAGATGTGAGTTATAATGCCTACAAGTTAATGCCTAGAATTAATATGTTAAATAAAGGTATATTGAGAGTATATGAAAAGTATATGTGTCGTTATGAGTGTTAGGAACCTTCATATAATGAAAATAATAGGAAAAAAGTGAAGTTTTCAACGTTCACACCCGTGACATAGTTAATCACAACCTTGAATGTCGAAAAATTCAGATTCTGAAGCTGAGGAGCTTCATGGTTGTGACATTATGTTTCATACCCGTGAAAGTTCGCAGTTTATATATGGCAGTTTCATGCTTTGACAAAAAGTCTCACATAAAATCACTCCTAACCCTAGCCATCACATTCTAAATCCTCAGAAGTAGATTTTCCTCATTCCCTTTTCAATTTTGATTGATTAAACACGAAATAACCACAAAAAAACAAGGTTGAAATGGATTGAAAAACAAATATTTTAATATAAAAATTGAAGTCAGAACCCAATGAGAGTTTGAAAACGTTTTGAAACTTATTGCTAATCTATAATTGTTGAAACAGAGGTAAAGGAGATTGTTTTCATTAATCTTTTATCGTTTCATTTTCTTTTAATGGGAGAGTTGATTTATAAGCTTAAAAATAATGAAAAGTAAGGTTTTGATAATTTATGGCATAAATAGGTTCAATGGCAGATATAGAATGTATTTATGGTCTCTATTTCATGTTAGGGAATGAGACCGACAACGCAAAACCCCACCAGAGGCAGTAGACGCTAAAGAAACGAGTTTTAGAGCTCCAATATTAAGGTTTGTACATATACTCATTTTAATTCATTTATAGTGTACTTGTGCTATGAATTTTGTATTAAGTAACAAGAAATGTTGATATATGTTGGAATTGAGTTAAGTGGCTAGTAATATTTTATAATGCGTGAAAATGTTTGATATTTGGAAAAATGATGTGGGATATTGATAAATAAAGCATGGATCCTAGTGTGAATTATTAAATATGATATTATGCATGTTTATGGTTGATGTTAGATTCTGGAATATGAGAAGTGTTGATAGGCGTGGCTAACATTGATTAGCTTTAGCATTATGCATGATTGTATATGGAAATGGTTGCAAACAATGCTGAAAATTATGTTTCTGTGTAATGTATCATGCCCATGAAGGTATTTCACACCCGTGAATAAATGTTCACACCTGTGAATGATCATGAGCCAGTCACAACTGAGTCACGGATAGAAAATTCGTGACAGAAGGATTCATGCCCATGAAATGCCCTATTTCTAGAAAATGTTAAATTGATTTATGTGATGAAACAAATTAAGTATGATATAAACACACACTTGGCATGATCAAATGAGATTAATTGCAATATGATGTCATGATTATGAAACATGTGAATGTACTAAGTGCTATGAATATCACAATGATATTGTGAAATTATGGAATATAACATAAATGATGTTAATTATCCAGAAAATGAATAAATATGCCCACTATCTATTCGAGAACTAGCTAGGATAGGTGACATGTCATTGAGGGGGTTACGGAATCATAGAATATATATGCATGCGATTATTATATTGCTCATCAGAGTGGCTTAAGTTCATGTCATATCACTCCTAATTTGAGAAGCTCAATGGTAACATATCTGAATTAGGGACAAGGTGGCTTAAGCTCATGTTAGAGCACCCTTGTACCTATATGCATGCAGTCATTGCTCATCAGGGTGGCTTAAGCTCGTGTTAGAGCACTCCTAATTTGAGAAACTCAGTGGTAGCAATACAGATAGATACCGTAGTGAGCAGGGTGTCTTAAGCTCATGTTAGAGTATTTTTGTTTCACAACCCGCATCCGGGTGGTCCGGGTCTAGAGTATTGGGCTAAGAAAATCGAAATTTGATAATACAGTAATATGGAAAATGGGAATTCAGTGAATCAGAATACAATCACATCTTGAAAAAGGATTGTGGAAACTAGTAATCATATGTATGAGATTAAAAGCTAGCTATTTCAATATATGATGAAATTCAGTATGATTATGATCGATATATTGTATGATTATATGATATGGATTCATTTATGATATTTATGTCATGCATGTAATTAGACCCAGATATCTAATATGTATGTTTCTCTTCGATGTATATATGACATGACTGAGTATACAGGTAAGTACATGTTTTGAATATTATGATGGAATTGAATAATATAGACAAGAAAAAATGCATAAAGTAAGTTAATATGTGATATGTAAATGATGATATGGTCAAACATACATGTATGTTCTGATTATGAATGTTATGTTAATATGTGAATGCATGTTAAAATTTAAATGATTATATGTACTACTAATCTTTCAGTAGCTTAGTGTGTAGGTTTCCCTATAGGCAGATTTGGAGCCAGTAGACTATTAAGTTAACAAGAAGAGAAGATCAAGCCAGTCAAAGTTGACCTGTGTTAGGTTTTTACTTTATCTCATTCATTTCATTATTGATTATTCCACACGACATGGGATAAAGACATAGTTATTTCAATGTTTAAATAAAGACATGTAATATATTTTTACAAGCACAAGTATTATGGATTATGTAATAAGGGATGTTAAATCCCAAGATAGTTTTGAAATTGAATCGAATTTGGTATTGTTAATACAGATTATGTCGGATGTATGTTTAAAATCACATAGTATATAATATGATAATCTTGGTATAGAGAAAAGTTAGAAAAGTTTTAATTCAGACAGGTAGATACATATATAGTCTTATGGCGTTCGCCTGTATAGCAAGGTTCGTTCCTGACTATGCGGAGGGTGCTACATGAGTCCTTGACTTGGTACATTCCTTCATAGGTCATCTCCAACTTGTTCCATATTTCTTGTGTTGTCTCACATATAAACACATGATTAAATTCATTTCATGATTAAATTCATTAACATTAAGTCATCAGAACAAGAAACTCATTGCCTTTATGTTTGCTTTGGCTAGCTCATTTTTTTGTCAGTCATTTCCTTGATTGCTTTTCTAACAGTTGAATTCTCTTTAGTTAGGTGTGTATAAACATCAAGAATCACCTCCCAACACTATAACTCCATATATTAGATGAAGTTGCTCATTCTTACTTTCTGGTAGGGATAATTTTCGCTATAAAATGGCAAAGGTTTGATCACAGATTGTTCTTCTTTGAATGATGAGCAGTGACTGGAGTAGAATTAGATGTTGATGCTATTTGTGGATCTCTCTAAGGTTGTTAGTCCTTTTGCACATGAGTCAAACTCTAATACTAATTATAGGTCTTAACATGCTTAAGATAGGGGGTGAATTGAGCTTTTAAAATTTTCTTCTAGCTAGAACATTTTAACTGTTTGTTACTTCTACCAGTAGAATACAAATTTCTGCTAAGCAGAAATGGACAATTTTCTACCACTAACTTTTGTATATGACTTTTTAATGCCAAAATGAAAGCTTTATATCATATCTATAAAGTATGCTCAAAGATGAACTTGATGTATTTATATTAAATCAAAAGAATTTTTCTTTTAAGTTCAAATGCTTTTTTTAATTTTCAAGAAGTATATCACAAGTTCCACAAGTTTATAACTTTAAAACTCAAATTTGATTGAAAAACTATATTCAAACTTGCAAAAGATAGAGAAAAAATAAATAAGCAAACAATCCACACAATGCATAATCAATTTATAATGGTTCGACTTCTTTGCCTACTTCACTCCCCAAGCTATTCTCGCTTGACAGTTTCTCTCTTACTAGTGTCCCTTTTCAATGGACAAAGGGCAAGCCAATTACAATCTTAGCGATCTAATGTCCTAGACACACCCTCACTATAATCTTTGATTTTACAAAGCTAACAAAAAATCTCTTCCTTTTTTCACGACATAAGAATAACTCTAGGTTTTCAAGGCTTACCTTTAACCTCTTCCTTTTTCACGGATCAAAGATAACATTAGGTTTTAATGACTCACTTTTAATCATTTCCTTTTTCATAGGATTAAGGATAACTTTAGGTTTTTAAGGCTCACCTATAACCTCTTCCTTTTTACATGACTTAAGGATAACCAACACTTCCCTTTTCTAAGGTTAAAGGATAACCTAAAAAAAATTACACAAATACAGATTGACACTTCCTCATTTTCGAAATAAATCACAACAGAAACTATGATTAAGAAATGAGGATGTATGCAATGAAAAGCTCAATTCTAAAAGTATAAGTGACAACGTTAAGACACTTTTGAAAATTTGAATTTTTTTTCACAATTTTTCATATTTAATTTGAACTTTAAAGCTCATATTTATAGTTAGATTTTGAAAAACTAGTCAGTAAAGTTGTCTAAATACAATTACCAGAAAAAGCATTTAATGCTCAACTACTTATAGCGGCTCTGTCTCTAAGCTGTTTATTTAAGTTTTGATGGTAGAATATAGTTCTATTCTATTTTACTTCTCCATAGAGAAAACATTTTTTCTTGAAATAAAACTTTTTATAGTATGAGATACCTTCATGCATGGAAATCATTTTATTTTTTTATTTTAGAAAACATTATGCATGAGATGCACTACTCAAATTTTGATTTTATATTTAAGTCCTAAAATCTTCAAATATCTTGATTCTCTTTTTCATATGATGTTCAATAAATATTCTTCTTCATTTTCTCCTCCAAAGGATCTTCAAGGAATGTCTTATAGTTTTCTTCATTATTGATCTTTGCAAAACATAATTGTTAAACCACAAATTTTATTGTTTTGTTATCATAAAAACCATACTAGGTTGTAGCCATTTAAACCAATAGGAATTCAGTATAGAAGTGTTCCAAAAATGAAATTGATTGGTTTCAGTGACAATGATTTGGCTAGTTCTTGTGATGACATGAGAAACACTTATGTATTTGTATTTTTATTAGGTTCATGAGTGTTTAGTTACTGCTCAAAGAAGTACAATATAGTTGCATAGTCAACTACAAAGGCAAAGTATATCTTTGTTGCTGCTGCTATAAACTAAGCCATTTAGCTTAGGAAGTTGATGAAAGACTATTAAAATTAAACCCTAGTTTAACTAAGTCATACTTCATTTCAAGCTTTAGGAGTAGCTTGTATGAGGAATTGAGACCAGCTATCAAAATGTTCAAACCAATAACCTTTAATCATGCCTTTCCGCAAGCAAGATCACAATACCAATCCATTGAGGCCATCTTGAAAAGATAAAAATAACACCATAAACCTCTTTCTAAAACCCCTATGACTTAAAAGGATAGCTCAACACATTAATCCCTCAAACCATAAACAAGAATCCAACTAAAAGACCTTGATTGAACAGAAAAGGTTGGCATGCCAATTTTTCAAATGTGGTGAGAAGTACTATCTAGGACATCAATGCAAATACGTTTCTATTGGTCATATCTAGGTTGATTGTAGAGGATCTATGCATGCATTCCTTGGTAATGCATCGCCTACCAAACTTCAAAAAAGAATGGTTGCAGAAACACTTATTGTGATCTTAATTAATAGTGGAAACACCTATAGCTTTTGGATCCATCAATTGTAGAAAAAGACCAACTCAATCATGACTATAGCCACTCCATTTGTTGTCACAATGGCCAATGGTCATAAAATGGTGAGCACATCCAAATGTGTAAGATTTCCTTGGCAAATGCAGTGTCATCAATTCAAATTTAATATCAAAATTTTGCCATTAGAAAGTTATGATATGGTACTAGGTGTTGACCGGATGAAACAACACAACCCAATGGTCTTTGATTTTTTATGCATGAAATTGACCCTTAGCAAAGATGGCCACATAATTGAGTTGAAAAGAAAATTTGAGAAAATAATTTTGAAGTCCATAACCTATAAGAAATTGCATAATTTGTTGAAAATTACCATTAAAAGGCCAATTCCAGAGACTATTAAAGGGCTTCAAGGTCTTCTGGGCTTTACAAGCTATTATAGAAAGTTTATTAAGAGCTATAGTCTTTGTGCAAACCATTGAATGATTTTATGAGGTTTGACAACCTGCAATAGACCCCTATTGCAAATTAAGCCTTTAATGCCCTCAACATAACCATGACAACACTTTCTATGTCACTTCTCAAAGACAATGAAAGGAGGAGCTACTTGTTATATTGGATAGAAGAGTAATTCAAATGGATAGAATGCAATTTTCCCAAGTTTTGAACTAAGGGGTCAATGTGCATCTGGATGAGGTTACGTAGGCTGCTCTCAACCTTAAGGGCAAATGTTGGTTCTTCACAAGGGATTATTGTTATGACCTTAGAAGAAGTATTGGAAAGCAACGTGAAGAGAGGTTGCAAAGGACTATTGTTGATAATGGAGCTCAAGGGCAATTTGGAAAATGCAATGCAGTTGATGATGCATATGTTGAAACTTGTTTTGTTTACAAGAAGTTGAAGAGAATCACTGATGCGGCAAAATTAGTTACAATTATTAGTATAGGAAAGTGAGTTGAAGATATCGGTCTTTTATCAGTTGATGATCATTGTATTATATATAAATAATCAAAGAATTTAAAGAGACTACTAGTGAATCATATATTTTTCTCCCTTTCTTGGATCTTCTCTCATTCGCTCCTAGTCTCCTCTATTCTATTCTTTCCTCTATTCTTCTCTCTTCTATATTCTTCTCTTTATCTCTCTAATTCTTCTTCAATTCCTCTTGAATCCATAGGTTATAATATAACCTTTGATCATAACACATTTGCAAAAAATATTTTAAAAATTGATACAAGAAAAAATATACTTATCCTTTTTTTTTTTGCATATATGCATTTAAGAAAGAGAAAGAAAAATGTGAATGTAAAAATAAGATAAATATATTAAAAACTTTAGATTAAATTTTAGTAGTGGTTTGCAGATAAATTCTACAAATTTTATAAAATTCATTTATACGAAACGTAGCATTAATTAAATAATTAAGAAGTCAATTGTAATTTATAAAATGCAAAGTAACCAGACGTGATAAATATAAGGAATTATACATATATTAAACCTTTCAAGAAAAAGCGGAAAATATCACTTTTTGTAGTTTTTTTTAATTATCTTGCAATTTTTTTTTAATTTTACCAAGTAATCAAAATAAATATATCTAGTTGAAATGAATTTTCAAATTATCAAAACAGATTATCAAAACCACTCATAATTTGATGACCCCTAGGGCTTCAGGATGTGAATGAGCCACATTAATCTACCAATCATCAATCAGCAATCTTATAACGAGAGGGACCAAACAATGACAGATAAACCAAAAAACTGAGAAAGAGGAAAACAAAGTCCATTACTTAGTACAAAAGGTCTCGTCAAATGAATTTCAATATGATCCTGTCCAAGGATGTTCTTCAGAAAAGGTCTTCATCAATCATCAAATAACTCAGCTGAATAAACTCACCATAAATCCCACAAAATTAAAAATATACATATATTTAGAATATGAAATTAGTTACAAGCTTCACTGATAATGAAGGCTCAAGGCACAGAAGTAAAAAATGGAATATACCGTTTTATTGCATTCACAACTTCTATCATTTTCAACTTACGACGTTCATTATCAACTTATGTTGCTGATGGTCAAAGTTCAAATTTCTCCTATGCGAAAATCTCTCTTCCCCAAAGATCAAAGGAAAAAAAAAAATTACTTGATCAAATTAATTTAACTAATAATTTGTATTTCATATACCATGCACAAAAACAAACAGATATAATTAAAATGGTTGCACCAATTAGTACCTGAATTCCAAATGATAAATTAGAGTTCTTATTTCTGAAGGGAATACAAGTATAGAACAGAACAAAGTAAATGAATCTCAAATCATGATTGCTACCAAATTATTCTAAAGTAAACCAAGAAAACCTGAACAGCAACAACTACTATCATCAACATCCTACAGGCAATTACACATGTGCATAGAGACATTAACATACTAAAGACACACATAGACACCACCACCCAATTCTACGAACATATAAAAGCAACCAAGTTAACTACAACTATGACTACAGCAAGGCAGTTCATTAATTTTGAACACTCACTTCAGGCATAGAGGCAGGCTTCACCTTTGGGGGCCGCCCCCTAGGCCTTCCACTCTCAGTAGTCATTGCCACTGTTGCAGATGTGGTTGTAGTAGTTCCAGTCATTCCCCCTGTGGGCCGCACCATCTTGCGAGGCCTCCCTCTTGGCTTTCCACTATTTGTGGTTGGAATCTTTGGCTTCATTGGTTTAGGGGGTGCACTGGGGTCCTTTGGCGGACGGCCTCTAGGTCTGGCAGGGGCCAGGACTGTGCCTGGTGGCAATGGAACCTTGGGTTTAGGGGGCCTGCCACGACCACGCCTTGGAGGTGCTTTGGGGTCTGCTTTCATGTAATTGTTTTTCCAAAAGACTAATTGGCCCGAGTCCTTCATTCTGTTGAGGTGGTGTGATAGGAGTGTTGTGTGGGCTGCTGGCAAATCCTCATATTTTGATTCAATATACTTGGATATAGATGTCTTGTTAGAGCCATTTTCCTCATTCAATGCTGCAATTGCTGACAAAATCATCTGCACACAATGTCAACACTCTAAAAAGAATTAGGAAAAAGAAAAGTGACATCCTTACGAGACAAAAATTACAATTCTTAGGAACATATGCGATTTGAATTTGAAAGAAAATAGATGGCAGAAAGATTTTTTCAGAAAGCCTTTTTCAAGGAGTACGAAAATAATTACATTTGACAAGAATCAAACTAAAGATTTAAAGCTTAACATTTGATTATAGAAAATATCTTTTTTCCCTTTCTTGAAAACTACAGATTCTATGCAGTAGCAGCTGAAGCTGAATAAATTTAAATCGAATAAAACAAAACCTTCAAGAAAGAAAATGCTAAATGAGGATTCGGTGAAAGTGGTTTCTTCTTATATATCTCAAAAATTATCATTCTCTTAAAGTTGAGCCCGTAAGCCAGAGATGAGAGAATTTACAAATTGCAATCATGGCTTAATAGCTGTCAGAATAATCTCAATAACATGAAAACTCAAACTGAGACAGAAAAATTAAGCTTTACATTGTTAAATTCTGAACTTTTAACAAATCATGAGAAGATTTCAAGGAATTAGATTATTTATAATTAAAAGAAAAAAATATCCTCAAATACCAAATTTCTGTTTCAATACGACAAGTGGATGACAATAGTACAGACTAAGACAATCAAAAAGGAAGTCCAGAAAAAAATAATAATAATAGTAAAACTTTTATTTCGATATACTTTAACGTATACTAGAATGCGAAAACGAAGGATGATGATCTACTTGTGGAACCTAATTTTTGTATTCATAATCTAAAAAGTGAAAGAATTAGCAATAACAGCAAATTCGAATTGGGTACTTTTCTTATGAACCATCCCCCAACAAAATCCTTTTCAAAAAAAAATATATAAAGAAAGAAAGATGATCAAGCATAGATCAAATTAGAAACAAAAACTTAATCAAGACATTATTCTTGAAGAAAAAGCATTAAAAATTGAAAAAGATAATTTTTTTTCCAAAGAGTGATGTGTATTATGTACCTCAGGGTAAGGAGGGAGTGATGGAGGCTTATTGACCCCATCAGCTGCCATTAAAAATTCCTCGAGAGAAAAAGAGAGAGAGAGAAAGTGAAGAACTTTCTTCTTCGAAGTCCAAAACACAGTGAGTCCCCACAAAGAGCAGCAAAAACAAAGACCAAATGCCTGTTTCAAATTCTTGCTAAAGATTGTCGTTTTTTTTAATCTATTTTTTGCCCGAAAAGATATGGGCGGCAGCAGCAGCAAGGCTCTCACTCGCTTTTTTTCTTTTTTTTTTTCAAAAATTTTAATTTTATTTTTAATTTTAATTTTTTCGTTATTTTTGGATAGAAATATGGACGGCTGTGACTAAGTTATGGGACGGTAATCGGATGACTGTGGTTGTTCAGTGAAGCTGTCCACTTAGATCAATGACGTGGCATGTGATGAATATTAGTAAATGAATTTTATTGGAAGTACAAGTTTATCCATTTGTTTTTGGGAGGTTTTTGTATTATCAATTCATCATATCAATCTTGTTTGTGCCTTTTCTTCCAAAACATGAAATATGGTCTCCCTATCACCATCACTAGGCCGTACACGATTTGGAACTGCCAATTTCTTGGTTCCAAAAAATTAAGATCGGATCGAAATCGGGGAAAGATCGGTTCCGATTTATTAACCGACGATTCGACTGATTTTTTTAATTAATAATATTATAAATAAATATAATTAAAATTATTAATTTATATAAATTATAAATTTGTACTACTAATATATTATAAAAAATAAAAACTTTAAGAAAAATTAATTTATTGAATATTAATTTGTAATTTTATACATTAACTTAGATTATTATAATAAAAAATTTGATTTAAATAAATTATAAATTGGAATTTAAAAATGATTATATTTATTTGATAAATTAATAAATTATAAAAATTATAATTATGCTAAAAACTTAATTAATTTAATCTTTTAATTTTAAAAAATAATTTAATTTATAAAAGTTTGAATTTATATTGAAAAAATTATAATATTAGTAATTGGCTTGAACTTAATTTTTTTACCATGAATTAATTTGTATACATATCCTCTTAGGTTTAGAGGAATTAAAACTCACGTAGTTCTTACCTTTTAAATTTTAATTGTTAAATCATTTTATCTTTTTTTTTTACTCGAAACTGTCAGTGTATGATGTGTCAGTCATTCTTTTGGTGGTGAAGGCATATTGGTTATCAAATTGATATTTTTCTATTTCTTGTTGTCTTAATGTCATTTTGATACAATTATCAATACAAGTTTGAGTTTCTAAGGATTTGGGAGTTAAACTTCTTCTTTATTTCACTTAAGTTTTGCAGCAAATTCATCTCTTGCAAGATGTTCTTGGTAAATAATCTGTTGCCCAGATATTAGACCAAGAAGGGGGGGGTTGAATTGGAGTTTAAAAAATTAAACTTTAAAGTGCGGAAATAAATAGTTAATTTTAGAAGGGATAGAGAAAATAAGACACAAATATTTATAGAGGTTCGACTATTAACAAACCCTACTCCTCTCCCCAATCGCAATTGGGAGTTTTACTAACACACTAAGTGTTACAATGGAGTTTTACAAGCTCACTCCCAACTATGGTGTTTCTCACAATGGCTCACACCTAACCCAGAAATCCCTTGTGTTTTAATGGCTCACACAATAACCAATTCCTTTGTGTTTTACAGGCTCACACAAACAACCTACACTTTGTGTTTTACAGGCTCACACAAACAACCTACACTTTGTGTTTTACAGGTTCACACAACTAACCCTTACAAGTGTTCTACTCTTAACCCAGAACTACCCAATGCTCACATGAGTAAAGATTACAGAGAGAACCATTTATAAATCTTTATTGCTCAAATATGAGGAGCAAAAAGATTTTTACAGAGAATTGATTTGTTCTCAAAGTATGAAAGTACAAGATAGCTTGTAATTTGAAGTATATGCTAATCTTTTATTTTTCTTATCATTCCCTTATGATCCTCTTATTTCTTAATGTATAAATGACTTCCATTTATACTCCCATGGCTGAATATAGCTGTTGGGGTGCATTAAATAAGAAACTAGCCGTTGTACCAACTAAAAAATTGTGCCTGTCATTTTTCTCTTTCATTTGTCACGGGCGTGAATATGCTTGTCACGGGGGTGACAGTTCTTCCCAAGTTGTGACTGAAGTGGTGACCTTGGTCGTGAAGCTCTCTGGTATGTTTTGACATATAGAGTCACGGGCGTGACAGAATTTCCAGCCGTGAGCCAAGTGGTGACTCTAGTCGTGAAGCTCTCTGGATGAAATTGAGAGAATCATTCACGGGGGTGACACCATCATTCACGGGGGTGAACATCTTCCCAGCCGTGACCCTAGTGGTGACTCTGATTGTGAAGCTCTCTGGTTGAAATTTCATGACTCTTCACGGGGGTGACACCTTTAGTCACGGGGGTGACTGAAATGCCCACTTCACGATTTGTTCTTCCTTCATGGCCATGAACTTCAAATGTTGGTTTTGGTAACGGCTAGCTTTGTTCACGGGAGTGACTCCTAGAGTCACGACAGTGAACATGCTACTCTTTACTTTTTGTTTCTCAAGGATTATTCTTCCAATTCTCCATTCTTGCTATTTTTAATTTATGTCCTGTATAATACACTTAAAGCAAGTATGTTAAATACAATATTGCTATATTATTTATTATCATCAAAATGACAGAAATACCCCTCAAGGTTAACAATCTCCCCCTTTTTGATGGTGACAAATAATCTAGCAATATGTGATTTTGAGAAGTCTCCCCCTCAAAATATACTTAGGATAAAAATTATAATGTGCAAGAATAGTAAATAAGGATGTAGCATTTAAGCTAGAAGCAAGTCATAAGAAAAGTATATCCAATACATACCACAAATCCTTTTCAAGACATAAAGTATATGTAAAGTATGTTTAAGGTATATCATGACATGTTTTTATTTGTAACTTGCTTTTTAAGGTATATGCAAGGTATACTTAGGTTATAATTCTACTTTGCAATCAATTTCAAATTTGATTCACAATTCTTATTATTGCTAGTTTGATCCTACTTTCCCTTATCATATAAATTCTTTCATATATTGCTAGTTTTCTCCCCCTTTTGTCATCAATCAAAAAGAATATGTAGATTGAAGTAAACAAAAGCAAATATATATTATATAAAGGAAAGGATACAGAAACATAATAAGTAACAAAATAAAGAAAAATGATCAAACATAACAAGTTTAGGCTACACTCTAGCCTATATCCTAGCTAGACATCCTATCACGAAGCCTAGCTACTTCAGCCTCAAGACTGTCGATCCGAGACTCCATGAAGTTCTTGAGGTTTTCCAACCTCTCATCCATGGAAGTCTGCAGCTGCTCGAAACGTGGTGCCAAGAGGTCGACCACCTGCTGCACTAAAGACGGTGTGGAGGCTGAGGACTGTCCAATGTCCTGAGCGATGGCTGGAGTGGCTTCCTCAATCCTAGCCCTCTTTTTCTGCTAGACTCCCTGGAGGCCTGCTTTAAAATCCTCCATGTCATAATCTTCCCAGATAATTTCTCCAGCAGTATCAGTGAAGCGATAAAAGATATCGTTCTGGTAAACGATTCTCACTGCTGCTCCCATCTTTATGAAAGACTTGATATCCAGCCTATCTCGTGGGTGGGCAGGAATAATGTTGAAATGATGGTCATCCAACTTCAAGTAATTTAGCTTCACTGCCATATGAGTGACATAAGCCCCAATCAAGATATCTCCTGTGGGCTTGGTTGCAATGGAGAGAAGATGGTTTGCAAACCATCTAGAAAGTGCCACTTTGATTCCCCGGCAAGCCATCTCAAATAAGAAGAGTTCTGACTTCCTAATAGTTCCATTGCTCTCTCCCCGAGCAAAAATGCTATAGGTTAGAAACCTATGCAAATACCTGTGTACTGGGGCCACGAGATGAGTGCTTTTCGTCTTCTTTACGTCCCAGCTACAATTGTATCCGAAATGAGTCTAGGCTGCAGGGGCAGAGAATTCTACCTCAGTCTCATTCAGAACGCCATCTGATGGTAGGTTGAGCAATTCTCCAAAAGCAATGGCGCTGAGGGTGTTTTCATTTTTGCAAAGTTGGAATTTCACCACTCCAGTTGGTGAAACCTGCAAGGTGCTGAGGAATTCCAGCGTTGGCTCCCGTAGAGTTGGCAGATGAATGTCAACAAAGTCTTTTAGATGACAGGCTTGAAGTTGCTCTGTCATAGCCATCTCGAGTCCTAGATTACGGACTATCTGCCATTCGAAGGACCTTGATGATAAAATTGGTCGCTTATTTAAAGTTGCATACCGAGGATGGCAACTTTCGGGTATGATGTTCATGAGGTAATCTGAATATCTCTTTGGTGCATGGGACTTCTTTCTCTTCCCTTTTGACGAAGCAGACTCCATTTTGATTTTGATTTTGATAGGAATGAAAATAAAATATGATGAAATACCCTAGGAATATCTATTTTCTGCTGAAGATTCGGACTTTTGAAGGAATTTATAGTGAAATATCAAGGCTTTGGGGTCGGAATCTTCAATGTCTCAATGAATGAGAGTAAATGAGAGCGGTTTTGGGAGATGGAGAGTTGAAATGAAGTTTGTAACCGACTGTTTTCTTATATATTCGATACATTCACGGGCGTGACTTCAAGTTTCACGGGCGTGAATAGTCATGTTCACGGTTTGCTGAAGCAGAATTCCACCCGTGAATGAAAGCGTGAATGCTTTCACGGGCGTGCTCGATGAACATCACGGGCGTGAATGATCATAGGTCACGGGGGTGAATATTATGTCACGGGCGTGAAGTGTTGAATTTCACTACTTATACCCGTGAAGCAAGCCGTGACACAAGGCGTGAAAGCGTCTGTTAGTTTTGGGTGTAATTATTCACGGGCATGAAACTCTATCACGGGCGTGAAACTTCTTTGCCACGGTCATGACTCATACCGTGAAACTATGTTTCACCACTTGAAGTCGTGACTCATGCCGTGACGCAAGGCATGAAAGCTTCTGTGAGTTTTTGAGGCGTAATGGTTCATGGGAGTGAAAATACGTCACGGGCGTGAATAGTCTTATCCACGGGCGTGACTCAAGCCGTGAAACAATGTTTCACTACTTGAAGCTGTGAAGCATGTCGTGAACCAAAGTCGTGAACAATACTGGGCGTGACTCCCCTATAATTTTCATTAATTTGAAATTAAGTTCTGCAACAAGACTAAATCATTTCAACAAAGATTTTGCTTCATAAAATATGAATTTTCATCAAAATATTTATCTTCTAACTTGTGATATGTTTTAAGATCAACAATTAAAATTTCATTTTCTTGTAATCACAAGGTGAATCCATCAATCATGCCTAGTTCTCTTCTAATGAAATTAAAATTTTCCTCATTTAGAGACTTAGTGAAAATATCTGCTAATTGCTTTTCTGTGCATACAAATTCTAATTCAACATCTCCATATTGAACATGATCTCTAATAAAGTGATGTCTAATGTCAATATGTTTACTTCTAAAGTGTTGAATAGGATTCTTTGAAAGATTTATAGCACTGGTGTTGTCACATTTTATAGGTATATGGTTCATTTCATGACCATAGTCCTTAAGTTGTTGTTTCATCCAAAGAATTTGTGTACAACAACATCCAACTGCTACATACTCAGCTTCAGCAGTTGAAAGAGCAACTGAAACTTGTTTCTTGCTAAACCAAAAAACCAAACATTCTCCAATGAAGTGACAAGTACCTGAAGTACTTTTTCTATCCAAAAGACTACCAGCATAGTCTGCATCTGAATATCCTATTATATAGAAAGATGAATTCCTAGGATACCATAAACCTAGTGCAATGTTCCATGTAAATATCTTAAAATCCTTTTTACAGCATTTAGATGAGATTCTTTGGGACATGATTGAAATCGTGCACATAAGCAAACACTATACATAATATCGGGTCTAGAAGCAGTGAGATATAAAAGTGATCCGATCATACCTCTATAAAGCTTTTCATTAATGCTCTTACCCTTTTCATCTTTGTCCAATTTTGTTGATGTGCTTATAGGAGTCTTAGCATTTTTGCATCCTTCCATACCAAATTTTTTGATTAAATCTTTGGCATATTTGGATTGGTTGATGAATATGCCCTCATTGCTTTGTTTGATTTGTAGACCAAGGAAATACTTAAGTTCTCCCATCATGCTCATTTCAAATTCCCTAGTCATGCACTTAGCAAAATCTTGACAAAGCAGCTCATTAGTAGAACCAAATATTATATCATCAACATAAATTTGAACAACTAGTATTTCATGCTTATGCTTTTTGATGAACAGTGTAGTGTCTACATTTCCCTTTGTGAAGCTATTTTTTAGTAAAAAAGAACTTAGTCTTTCATACCAAGCTCTTGGAGCTTGTTTTAAACCATACAAAGCTTTTGAAAGTTTAAAAACATGATTTGGTAAATTATAGCTTTCAAAACCTGGTGGTTGTTCTACATACACTTCTTCATCTATATAGCCATTTAGAAATGCACTTTTCACATCCATTTGAAAAAGTTTGAAATTCATGTGACATGCATATGCTAAGAGAATTCTTATAGCTTCTAATCTAGCTACCGGTGCATATGTTTCATCATAGTCAATACCTTCTTCCTGATTATATCCTTTTGCAACTAGTCTTGCTTTATTCCTGGTTATTAACCCTTGTTCATCTAACTTATTTCTAAATACCCATTTGCTGCCTATGATATTTAGAAATAAGCAGTACCATAGGTCTTGGTACTAGGTTCCATACTTTATTTTTCTCAAATTGGTTAAGTTCCTCTTGCATGGCAATTATCCAACTTTCATCATTAAGAGCCTCATCAATGTTTTTAGGCTCAATTTGTGAAATAAATGCAATGTCATTGATTAAATGCTTGAAATGCGATCTAGTACTTACTCCCCTTGATAGATCACCAATTATTTGCTCTTTTGGATGATTTTTGTTCATTCTCCATTCTTTTGGAAGGTCTTGCTCCATTTGTTCTTGATTTTGAGGTAGTAGTTTTTCTTGATCGTTTTCTTCTTTTCCATTTTCAATCACAGGTTTTTCCATATTATCTACAACATCATCAAGAGCACTACCTTTCACAAGATCAAGTCTACTAGATTCATTAAAAACAACATGCATGGATTCTTCCACAGTTAATGATCTCTTATTAAATACTCTATATGCTTTGCTGGTTGTAGAGTATCCTAGAAAGATACCATCATCAGACTTAGAGGCAAATTTTCCAAGATTGTCCTTGGTGTTCAATATAAAACACTTGCATCCAAATACTCTAAAGTATGATACCAAGGGCTTTCTTCCATTCCATAGCTCAAATGAGGTTTTGTTTAAAAGATGACTTTTGAAAACTCGATTTGAAATATAACATGCAGTGTTTGTGGCTTCTGCCCAAAAATAAGTTGGTAATGCATATTCATTAAGCATTGTTCTTGCCATTTCAATTAATGTTCGATTTTTCCTTTCAACTACACCATTTTGTTGAGGTGTTTTAGGAGATGAGAAATTATGTGAAATGCCATATTCAAGACAAAAACTTTCAAAGTTTTCATTTTCAAATTCTTTCCCATGATCACTTCTTATTTTTGAAATGCAGTATCCTTTTTCATTTTGAACTCTTTTAGCAAAGTTTTTGAAATTTTCAAAAGCATCACTCTTTTGAGCTAAGAAAATTACCCAAGTAAATCTAGAGTAATCATCTACGATGACAAATGCATAATGTTTTCCTCCTAAGCTAGCAACCCTAGTAGGTCCAAATAAGTCTAAATGTATGAGTTGAAGAGGTTTTGAAGTACTTACTATGTTTTTGGCTTTGAAAGATGACTTGTGCTGCTTTCCTCTTTGACAAGGTTCACATGTCTTGCCTTTTTCATATTTAACTCTTGGTAATCCTTTTACTAGCTCTCCTGTGCTGAGACTTTGTATTAAGTCCATGTTAGCATGACCAAGTCTTCTATGCCACAGCCAAGATTCATCACTAGTAGTCACAAGACACTTAGAGGAATGGTTAGAGAGTTCATGTAAGTTTATTATGTATGTATTGATATCTCTATTTCCTTTAAATATTTCTTGACCATCAATAGAGATTACAAGACATTCATTTGAGGTGAAAATTACTTTGTTTCCTTTATCACATAATTGACTTACACTTAGCAAGTTATGTTTTAAGCCATCAACAAGTAAAACATCCTTAATAAAAGTAGTACCATTAATACCAATAGAACCAATCCCAATTACCTTACCCTTTGCATTGTTTCCAAAGGTAACTTTACCTCCATCAATACTTTTGATTTCATTGAAGAGTTTTTTTATCTCCTGTCATATGCCTTGAGCATCCACTGTCTACTAGCCATGCATTTTTGTTTATTGTGGACTTGAGGCATACCTACAGAGTTACAAATCAAGTATGATGTTTAGGTACCCAAATGAGTTTGGGTCCTTAGGGGTTAGCATATGAAGGTTGCCAATGAGCCTTCCTTATCCTGCAATTTCTATTTATATGACCCATTTTCATACAGTAATTACATTGTTTAGGTGTAAACTTGTTTTTTGGTCTTACACTGTATTTAAATGCCATAATTCTATTAGACTAATTTTGAGAACAATGGCATGCACATTCATGAATAATTTGCGTTTTTCTTGATGCATGCTTCCTATACATAAACGCATGATTATTCTTTTTCTGTATAGAAGGTTTAACATTCTTATTTCTCGGCACAGTTCTAATAGATGTGGAGATATTATGTTCTTTAGACTTAACAAATACTGTTTTGTTAGAAGATGATGATGTGTCCTTAAACCCTAAACCATGTCTAACTAAAGGTGGTCTTTGAGATACAATGAGAGTATCTAAGCTCTCTTTACCCTTGTGAAATTTAGAAATGGAATTTCTAAGTTCTTCAACTTCATTTTTCAAAGTATTATTTTCTTTTAACAGTGAAGTTGTTGAAGGTTTTGATGAGTATTCATCTAAAGACTTTTGAAGAGATTCATTTGAAGATTTAAGCTTTATGTTCTCCTTTTCTAAGCAATCTATCTTATTTTTTAAATTAGAGACATTACTTCTATAGGTACTAAATTTAGTTCTATATTTTTCTAATTCTATATTTAATTCTTCTATTAGGCTTTGCTCATCATCATCATCATCATCATCACTATCATTATTACTATCATTATCACTACTATCATTATTGAAAGAGTATGAGTGTAGTGATCTTACTTTGTCCGAGACGTGATCCTCAATAGCCATGAAACATAGGTTGACCTCTTCACTTTCATTATCATCTTTTTCACTTGAAGAGCTTTCGTCATCCCATGTGGCTTTGTGACCTTTCTCCCCATTGTCTCTTTGATATTTGCTCTTATGCTTCTTGAGTCTTGGACATTCTGGTTTGATATGTCCTTTCTTTCCACATTCATAACATTTCACCTCTTCCTTACTTCTATGTGTTTCATTAGAAGTTTGTTTGAGGTTTCTCTGCCTGAATTTTCTGGAATTTCTCATTTTGTTTTCAATGATTCTTTTTAATCTCCTTGAAAGCATAGCGATGTCCTCATTTTCATCATCACTCACTTCTTCATCATCTTCACTTTCTTCTTGAGATTTTGAAGTAGAGGCTTTAAGTGCTAAGGGTTTTCTTTTCTCTGGCTCTGCTTCAAGCTCTCTATCTCTCTTTACTGCCATCTCATGTGTGAGAAGCTTGCCAATCAGCACATCAGTATTCATGATGCTCATATCTTCATTTGCTTCTTCTATGCCAGCAACTCTTGAACCATAGTCTTTAAGAGGAAGACTTCTCAGGATTTTATTGTTTATATCTTCCAAGCTCAGATGCTTCCCAAGTTTCCTCATTCCATTTATAATGGATATAAGACGGTTATTCATGTCAGTGATTGACTCATTTGATTTCATCTTGAAGAGCTCATATTCTGAGGTTAGAAGTTGAATCTTCTTGGATTTGACTTGCTTAGTTCCCTCATGATAGTTCTCCAATGTCTTCCACATACTAAATGCTATTGAGCAATGTTGTATTCTCCCACATTCTTCAATAGATAATGAGCTTGATAGAATTGTCATTGCCCTCTTGTTTTTGAAATTTGCTCTTCTTTGGGGCTTAGTCCAATCATCTCTTGATAGGATTTCCTCTTCACCATCAGCTCCGCTTCTGGTTGGTGGTGTCCATTCTTTTCGTACACTATCCCAGACTTCAATTCCTTCACTATCCAAGTATGTCTCCATCCTAAACTTCCAATGGGCAAAGTTTGCTCCATCAAAGTAAGGTTTGAGACTTTGGAATCCTTCACTAGCCATATCTAACTCTTTACTAGCGCTTTTTAGGCTTTGATGCTAGACAAGGCTCTGATACCAATTGTTGCCCAGATATTAGACCAAGAAGGGGGGGTTGAATTGGAGTTTAAAAAAATAAACTTTAAAGTGCGGAAATAAATAGTTAATTTTAGAAGGGATAGAGAAAATAAGACACAAAGATTTATAGAAGTTCGGGTATTAACAAACCCTACTCCTCTCCCCAATCGCAATTGGGAGTTTTACTAACACACTAAGTGTTACAATGGAGTTTTACAAGCTCACTCCCAACTATGGTGTTTCTCACAATGGCTCACACCTAACCCAAAAATCCCTTGTGTTTTAATGGCTCACACAATAACCAATTCCTTTGTGTTTTACAGGCTCACACAAACAACCTACACTTTGTGTTTTACAGGCTCACACAAACAACCTACACTATGTGTTTTACAGGTTCACACAACTAACCCTTACAAGTGTTCTACTCTTAACCCAGAACTACCCAATGCTCACTTGAGTAAAGATTACAGAGAGAACCACTTATAAATCTTTATTGCTCAAATATGAGGAGCAAAAAGATTTTTACAGAGAATTGATTTGTTCTCAAAGTATGAAAGTACAAGATAGCTTGTAATTTGAAGTATATGCTAATCTTTTATTTTTCTTATCATTCCCTTATGATCCTCTTATTTCTTAATGTATAAATGACTTCCATTTATACTCCCATGGCTGAATATAGCTGTTGGGGTGCATTAAATAAGAAACTAGCCGTTGTACCAACTAAAAAATTGTGCCTGTCATTTTTCTCTTTCATTTGTCACGGGCGTGAATATGCTTGTCACGGGGGTGACAGTTCTTCCCAAGTTGTGACTGAAGTGGTGACCTTGGTCGTGAAGCTCTCTGGTATGTTTTGACATATAGAGTCACGGGCGTGACAGAATTTCCAGCCGTGAGCCAAGTGGTGACTCTAGTCGTGAAGCTCTCTGGATGAAATTGAGAGAATCATTCACGGGGGTGACACCATCATTCACGGGGGTGAACATCTTCCCAGCCGTGACCCTAGTGGTGACTCTGATTGTGAAGCTCTCTGGTTGAAATTTCATGACTCTTCACGGGGGTGACACCTTTAGTCACGGGGGTGACTGAAATGCCCACTTCACGATTTGTTCTTCCTTCATGGCCATGAACTTCAAATGTTGGTTTTGGTAACGGCTAGCTTTGTTCACGGGAGTGACTCCTAGAGTCACGGCAGTGAACATGCTACTCTTTACTTTTTGTTTCTCAAGGATTATTCTTCCAATTCTCCATTCTTGCTATTTTTAATTTATGTCCTGTATAATACACTTAAAGCAAGTATGTTAAATACAATATTGCTATATTATTTATTATCATCAAAATGACGGAAATACCCCTCAAGGTTAACATAATCAATTCTCATTGTTATAGTGTTGGTTTGAGCTAGTAAGGTTGTGAGTAGGCAACATATTGCATTTTGATTTTGAAGTTAAAAGAGACTAAATTTAAAGGAGTTCCAAACACAAAATTTATATATTCATGTTTTAGGTTTATGGATGCATAAATAGTTTTTCAAGGTTTGGTGTATATGAAAAGATATTAGCATCTAATTGAAACTGGTTTGGGTGGGAACCCTAGTTAAGTTAGATACTATGTTTATTAGTTTTGAATATGATAAAACTCATATTTTAAAAATATCACAATGGAAAGTTGTTGATACATGTGTTATCTACCTGTATTTCAAATTTCAGATTTATATGTATTGTCAATGTTGAGTTATAGTGAAGAGAACCATGACTATTTCATAGTAGTTTAGTGCCTTAAGCAGGTCCAGCAGTTTGTTTGGTTATTTTGAGTTCTTTATAAATAGAATCTGTAATTTGTCAAAATATTAAAGTTATATAGTATGGTTTAGCTAAATTTTGGTAAATATCACTTTAATATGTTATGTGTAGGGTAAGATATGTCATTCACAAATTATACTCGTCCAGAAGTCAACTTTGTTTTGAACCAGTTATATGTTCCTTACAATTTAAGGACTTTAGAGATATAACTAATAAAAGTTGTAAACATGAAAAAAGTTCCATTTTAATCTACTTAACTGCCTATAAAGTTGCAGTATAATATGACATACATAATGTAAGATATGAAGGACCAAATTTGGTACCCTAAAAATGTCTAAGGGCAGAAAACAGAACACAATTGGAAATTCCACCAATGTTCGAATTCCTTGAAATTTGAATATGTTAAATAATTGGATAATTGTGAAAAAAGTTATAGCCTAATCATTCCTACAAGTTCACACTGTCTCCTAGAAAAAACTCCAATTATTTTGTATAAACTACACACATTAATTTGTTTAAGCCACATTAAGTTTCTCTGGTCATGAGTTAATCAATTATATTTTTATATTAGGCTCACAATAAATAGGAGACCCACAAGGAAGGGATAAACAATAAATTAAGGGTTGGAATCAAAGGAAAAAGATGAGTTTAATTATCAAGTGATTTCTTTAGTACAGATAAATGTTGCTTGCTATGTGATATGTCAAATGATTTATGGTTATGTGATTCATATGATTGCCTTTATTTGATTTTGATAATGAGATGGATAATGTGGTATATGTGTAGTATATTTGAGGTATATGTTTGGCATACGCGATATATACATGGT
Source organism: Triadica sebifera (assembly GCA_023653625.1). NCBI lineage: Eukaryota > Viridiplantae > Streptophyta > Magnoliopsida > Malpighiales > Euphorbiaceae > Triadica > Triadica sebifera. Next base: position 38,348,501 of record CM042893.1, on the reverse strand, counting down.
ATATGCATATTATATGTATGGTATATGTGTAACATATGTGGTATATATGTAGTATATGTAATAAAGACATAGTGGATGGTGAATGCTTAGTTACAAATGCATATGCATAAGGACTTAAAAAAGGTATTGTAAGGCAAAAGAAGAGGCTTGTGGCCCAACAAATGCACAAATGAAACAAATGATCAAGCTATCTAGCAAATGCAAATGTTTACATGGAAAATATTCTGATGGAAACCCAAGGCAATATCTATCTACCTTAATCACAACAAGATGAAATAAGCAGAGCATAAGCATAAGCAAAGAATGGTGATCATATGCTTTAATTTTACTAGTAACTGCATGATATCGATGAATGAAATGAAATATGCAGTATGCATTGGATTTGTGATTTGTTACTATAAGTTGTGTGGTACTTTAGAACTTGTTTGATGATTACTCTCTCTGAGTCACAACTCATCAATTTGCATCATTTTTCAAGTAAAGAAAAGTGATAGCTCATTTTGGTTGACATATAGAAGACATGGAACAAAGATCACCGGTCGAGTCTCGCCACTCTTTTGACTTGCATTTCATATAAACATGATATCATGTCATCTACATTTTGGACTTATATATTTGTACATGTATAATTACTTAGGGTTGATTCTAAAATGTGTAAATGAATACAACTCCTAAACCTTTAAATGTAAAGTTTAAGTTTCAAAATATGTAATATATTATGTTGTAGTAAAAGCCTCAATTCTGATTTGTAGATTCATTGAGTGATGTTATTGATATGAAAGAAACAAATTTACTATTAATGTTAACAAGTTTGTTTATCTTACTTATGTGTCATATATGATTAGTAGACATAAATATAGGTTGTACTTAAATGCATAAGGTATTATGTAACATTTTTTATATCAAAGCAGGGATAAGTTTTGTGGGAACATGCATATGCATAAGAGCATGATAACATAAGCATCATATGTGTTGAACATTATGTAGTGACATAATTTCATTTATTTTAGGGTCATCATAAGACATAATTCACTAAGGAGGGAGAGGCCGGTTGGAATGCATTCTCATGAGGAATCACCTTATTTGCATAGAGATCAACCAACACCAGGGGCTAAGGCTCCAGTACATGCATCACAATCATCATATGCAGAAGTACCCTATGAAAACCCAAAACAGAAAGTATAGGGGCCTGAAATATATAGGGAAATACTTTATTGCAAGCTAAGAAAACAAGCTGTAGTTGATTTCAATGGCACAATAGACCCAGTAGAAGTAGGGACATGGCTTAAACGGACACAAAAGGGTACTAAATATGATGAGATGCACTCTAAAGGAGAAGTTTGATTATGCAGTGTACTTGCTTTAGGGTAATGCCTATGAATGGTGGGAGACAATCCTAGATAGGGATACATAACCATCAGTTCTAACATGGACTGATTTTCTTTGAGAATTTCATAATAAATGCATGCCTGAGGCATATAAGGATGAAAAAAGAAAAGAATTCCTAAACCTAAAATAAGGGAACATGTATGTTGCTGATTATGAGGTGTAGTTCAACAAACTTTCTCACTATGCCACCTTCATGGTCTCTACTAAAAGAGACAAATGTAGGAAGTTTGAGGAGGGCCTCAAATATGAGATCAAAAATAGAATCACCACATCTAATATTGACAGTTATACCAGACTCAAAGCTGCAGTAATTAGAGCTGAAAAATTAATAAAAAAACTGGAGAACAACAATTTAAAAAGGCAGCATGAGATTTTTTTAGAGAGTCTAGCAGAAGGTAGGGAAAGAGAGGAAAATACATGCCAACATAATCTAGTAACAAAGGTGGATACTCGAGCTTTAGAGTCCATGCCACGAATTTTTTTTTATCCAAGCAAAGGAGAAATACAAAATCTAGAACAAAAGCCTATATGTACTCATTGTAGTAAACAACATACGGGTGAATGCATAAGTTTCACAGGAACATGTTATTTCTGTTGGTTGTTAGAGCACATGTATAGAAATTGTCCAAAAAGAGCCAAACTAGTAGAGACTAGTAGAGGTAGAAAGGTATCTGAGACTACAGTAGAGGCACCCAAGGTTAACATGACTAGTGTGACACAGGGCAGAGGCAGGGGCAGGGGCAGAACTGGTACAACAAGTATAAGAGTGACCAAATATGAAGGTTAGAGTTCTAGACCCTTACACATGCTAGAGTATTTGCCATGACTAAGCAGGAGGCAGTTGATGCTTCCAAAGTAATTACAAGTAATATTTATAATTATGATATATTAGCATATGCATTGATTGACCCTGGTTCCACACATTCATTTATATCATTGTATATAACATCCAAATTGCATCAAAAGTATGAGCCTTTGGGAATTGACATAAATGTGAGTACTCCTCTAAGAATAGTAGCAGTTGTAAATAATATTTGTCGTGATTGCTTGATATGCATTGATAAAGTTGAATTGATAGATGATCTAATCTTACTGTGACTATATGAATTTGATGTAATGCTGGGAATGGATTGGTTAACTAAACATCATGCAATAGTGAATTGCTTTACTAAGTAATTTTGGAATCACTGAACCAGCCAAGAGTTGTACTTTTAGGTGAAAGAAAACTTATGCCTACATGTCTAATCTCAATTGTAAAAGTATTCTGGATGATCAAAGGAGGATGTGAAGCATATTTGGTATATGTGATTGATACTAAAACCACTGATAGCTTGCTTGAAAATATACCAGTGGTAAGGGAATTTTCTGATGTATTGCCAGATGATCTACCTACTTTACCACCTAATAGAGAGATAAAATTCACTATTGAATTGGTACCAGGAAAAATGTCAATATCAATGTCACCCTATAAAATGGCCCAAATTGAGTTGAAAGAACTGAAGACCCATTTGCAGGATTTGCTTGATAAATGGTATATCAAACCTAGTGTTTCACCATGGCGAGCCCCATAATTATTAAAAAGAAAGATGGAACAATGAGATTATGCATTGACTATAGGCAACTAAATAAAATGACAGTTAAGAACAAATATCCATTGCCAAAAATAAATGATTTGTTTGACCAATTATAGGAGCCTAAATATTTTCCAAAATTGATTTGAAATCAGGCTATCACTAGCTGAATGTAGAAGAAGCAGATGTTCCAAAGACTGTCTTTCGAATCAGGTATGGACATTATGAATTCTTAGTATGCCATTTGGGTTGACTAATGCTCCAGCTGCAGGCATTAATGAATAAAGTGCTTCAACCATATCTAGACAAGTTTGTAATAGTATTTATTGAAGACATATTGGTGTACTCAAAGAATAGGGGAAAACATAAACAACATTTAAGAATAGTGTTACAGACTTTAAGGGAGAAACAACTAAACTAAGTAAATGCAAATTCTGGTTTGATCATTTGGTATTTCTTGGACATATGGTATCAAATAAGGGCATAGAGGTAGACCCAAAGAAAATAAAAGCCATGGTAAACCAGAAAGCTTTTAAAAATGTTTCAGAACTGTGTAGTTTTCTGGGTTTAGCAAGATACTACCGCAAATTTGTTAATGGATTTTCATTGATTTTCATCCCTTTGACTAAATTGCTAAGAAGGAATGTGCCTTTTAGATGTGCTCTAGAATTCCAAAAGAGTTTTGATGAGCTAAAACACAGGTTAACCATTACACTAGTGTTGGTTATTCCTATAGGTACAGGTGGATTTATGGCATATAGTGATGCTTCTCATCAAGACTTGGGATGTGTGTTGATGCAGTATGGTAAAGTGATTGCTTATGCATCTAGATAGTTGAACCACATGAGATGTCATATCTAGTGCATGATTTTGAATTGGTTGCAGTTCTATTTGCATTGAAAATTTGTAGGCATTATCTGTATGGTGAGACATTCCAAATCTTCATAGACTATAAGATCTTGGGTTATTTGCTAACACAAAAGGAGTTATGTAACATCCAATAATTTAGGCCTCGATTGCGCGTGACCAAAGTGAGGCATTCAGGTTCAATCAGAGTCTAAATTTGAACCCAGAAAAAAATGACTAATAATAAGGGATAATAATTAAGGGTATTATTATTTGGGAATTAAAAAATTAGTGCTAGAATTAGAAAAAAAATAAAATTTTCTATGGACAAAATTGGTATTATAGCAATTTTGGGAGAAAAAGTGTGAATATGGAGGGAGATGTGGTAAATATGGAATTTCTCAAAGTTTAAATGTTAATCAAGACAAATTAACTTAATGAACCAATAAGAATTATGATTAATTTTAATTAGTGGGACCCACACCTTAATCAAGGTACAAAAAATCAAAAAAGGGAAAAAATTTCTACATTCTTCCATAAGTTCAATTCTTCTTCCTTTTCCCATCCTTGTTGTTATCCATCTCCACTCCCATAAATCTCCATTTTCTTCTTTTTTTTCCAGCATGATAATAGTGAGAAAAAAATAGGTTTGAGAGAGGAAAATTCTGAATTAAAGAGTTCTTACTATAAAAGGTACCAAAGGAACAAGAAGGAAGGAAGAAAAAAGAAGAGAGAAGGAGAAAAATTGGGGCAGATTCGACCAGCCCTATAGCTCCATTAAGGTGAGTTTATTTCTCTTAAATTCAACATTTTTCCTTCTATTTGAGTCCCATAATGATGATACATGTGATTAGGTTTGGTAGAGTTAGGTTATGTTGCAAGATTGAACTTAGAAAATTAAGTTTGTGATTAGTTGATGAAAGTTGTAGTTAGACTTTGAATTGATGATATTTGATGTTAATTAATTATTTTATGACTTAAATATTAGAGACAAATGATGTTAAGGGATGAATGAGGGGCTGCCATAGTTAAAGGAATTTAGGGGAAATTGAAATTAATATAGAAACACCACAATTGGTGATAGATTAAGTGTGAATTGAGTGTTGAATTGAATAAAATGAATTGGGAACTAGGATATGGTTTTTGGGCAGCCATGACATATTAAGAGAGAAGATTAACCTTAGTACATTTTGGCTAAATTAAGGTGTAAAACATATTAGGAGCATTAGAATATTATGTAGACATGAAAAGCATTGCAAATGGATATTGGAATTGAGATATGGTATGGTTGTGTAGGAAAAATCATTGAACAAGTGAGAGGCCCTCAAGAGGGTGATAAAGGCAAGGAGAAAGCTAGATAATAAGGGAAGAAAAAGAAGGATTAAGGGAAGAGTCAAGGCTGATTAGGTATGTGCTTCATTGATAAAAATCTTACATTTTGTTAATATGTATGGAATTATATATTAAGGTTTGATATGTTTGTGTTTGTGATATGTTATGTGATTTGTTGTTGCTTTTAATATTTTATATGAAAATGGAATTAGTGAAATAATTGAGGCATATGAATGTAGTTGTAATTCTAGAAAGTTTAGTATCAAAATGAATGCAATTGATAAATGTGGTTAAAATATGGATTGATGCCAATTGATGAGTCAGGTACAGAATTTCAGGAACAGCTCTGACTATTTTGATTATAACTTGAGTTCTGGAACTCCTTTTTGTATGTTCCTTATTGGAAATGAAAGCTAAGACACAAGGATTTAATTTTTCTTTAGACCAAAAAATCTAATTATGTTTATATTTATCTAGAAAAATGCATGAAGTTCAAACCTGGAATCTGTCCAGAAAATTCTGGCCGGAAATTTCTGTGATGATGTAGTATTCAATTGATCATAACTTTTGATAGAAAGCTGGTATTTGAGTTATTTTTAATGCATATAAAAGCTAAGACAATAAGATAAATATTATTAGAGACCAAAACACCCAATTCGAATTATAAATGGGCTAAAAATGAAGCCCAAAAATAAGTATGAAATCTGTTATAGGTAAAAACATTAAATCTTGGGCTTTTGCATATGTTGTGATAATTATATGTAATAATTAATGAGAATATTTAATTTAATAATAATTATAAATTTTTAACAAATTATTTATGCATGAGATTTTAGGGCAATAATAATGGAAATAAAGAACAAAAATAGATAAGCATAATTATGATAATTGAATAATATGGTCATTTTTGGAAAATATTGTGAATTAATATAAAAATAGTTAAGCCCTATGACACCTAATCTTTAACTAGAATAGAGAATGATTTGGCATGCCAATCAGGGGATTTAAGGCACTCAGTGCCCTATATGAAAGCTGATAATGATAATTTAAAAATACGTTTGACGCAAAATTATTAAGCTGGTAATGACAATATTACAAAAACTGGTAATGACATTATTATAAAAACACTCGGTGAAATATTATGAAAGTTGGAAATGACAATCCCGTTATTCCAATTAGTTAGTTCGGTTATAGGTGTTATGGGCACAAGAAAAATGAAAAATAATAATTATGTTAAAATATGTCATTTTGCTAATGTAGATGAATTAAAATTGTTAAATGTTGAATAGTTGTTGAAATTTATTAATTTTATATAATTCTTTATTTTATGCCTTGTTACTGAAATTATTAATTAATATGTGAAATATATATATATATATATATATATATATATCTTATATATATATATATATATATATATATATATATATATATATATATATCTTATATATGTATGTATGTATGTAAAATTTTTATCATTGATGCACCGCTAAGCTAGTAGCTTAGCGCGGGTGGTTTCCTCTCACGCAGGTTAGAAGGGTAGCCATAAAAATTAGAATTGTCAGAAGAAAAAGGGTACCCGGAAGGAAGCAGCAAGAAGCTTTGGTTTTCTTTTTGGTATATTTTGTCAAAAACTTTGTAAATTAAATTATCGTTTTTATTTCATATAATGTGTATTAAAGATGTGAATTATTATATAAAAGAACATAGTTTGGATGTAAATTAATGTATTTTATAAATAAATAAAATTTTGAGTATTTATGCTTGTAATAATTTTTATTTCAATGTCTGCAATATTTAAAAAAAATTACTTCACTTCATTAATTTTATAAAACAGTAAGACGGGTAATGCTCACTTATCTTGCTGAACTACAGTGGGGTAAGGGGGTGTTACAATTTTTGGTATCAGAGCTATAAGTTTTAATGATTCTTATTTAGTGGGTATAGGAAAATAAGTGCATGTTTTCAGCACTTGCATTGTTTTAAGCTGCTATATTCTGATAAGGGATCCTTCCTCTAATAATATAGGTTTTAATAGATACGGAATCAAGGGGAAGTCATGAAAAATAGGAGGGTGATAATATAGCTAATTCAGCTACTCATAGACAGTCAACATCAAATAGAGCTTCGGAGCCCAGTGTGATAGCTCCACAACATGCTGAAGAACAAATTGATCTGGGTCAGGTACCCCTTATGCAACAAATGGCTACTTTGTTACAGCATATAGCACAAGTTGTGCCACCACCAGCTCAACCAGCTCCTCCACAGTAACCAAAACCCCAGATTGATAAATTAAGAAAATATAGGGCTACAAATTTTATGGGTAAGAAAGAGGATGACCTAGCCGCAGTAGAATTTTGGTAGGAAAAGACACAATGGGTTTTTAAGGAGCTGCAATGTCCGGAGGAGTATAAGGTTAGATATGCAGTGTCCCTCCTTCAGGAGCATGCCTATGACTGGCGGAAGTTGGTGTTAGCGAAACCTCAGATTCTAAACCCTCAGACATGGGATTTCTTTGTGGCAGAGTTTAAAAAGAAATATTTGCCAAGAATTTATGTGGATGAAAAAAGCGAGAATTTCTGAATTTGAAGTAGATGGGTATGACAATAGCTGAGTATGAGATGAAGTTCACCAGGCTGAGCAAGTATGCAACATGGATTATTGGAGATGAAGCTGATAAATATCGTAGATTTGAAGATGGCATCGATGACAAGATTGGATATTTAGTGGCTTTCCACCAACATACATATTTTGCTATGCTAGTGTCCTCTGCCATTAGTGTTGAAAGGAGGAAAAAGCTAAAGACAAAAGAGTTCTCTAAGAAATCAACAGCTAGTGTGGCCCAGACATCGGGTAGGAAAAGGCAGATGGTACCCAGACCATTTAGTCATGGGCTGCTGGGTAGACATTTTCTAGTAGGCGGGGTCAGCATTTTAGACCCGCAGCATCATTTGCTAGTTCACCAACATCATTTCCCAAGAGATCAGCTCCGACTATGTGTCAGCATTGTGGTAGAGCTCATACAGGAGAGTGTTGGTGGTTGACTGGGGCATGTTTGAGATATGGAGCTACTAACCATATGAAGAGAGATTGTCCTAGACTTAGTACAGGCAATATGACACCAACACAGACTATGGCACCAGTATAGAGTTATGGTAGAGGTGGAAGCCGGTTTAGAGGTGGTTGTACCAGACAGAGTCAGGGGGTATTAGAGACAGTAGACAGACCCGGAGGTAGTAGAGCTCCAGCTTGGGCATATGTGATGAGAGCTCATGAGGACCAGGATGCACCAGACATCATAGTTGGTAAACTTTCCTTATTTGATTTTGATTTACATGAATTGATAGATCCTGGTTCCACGCATTCATACATAAGCACAACTGCACTTAAACAAGGGAACATGATACCTAAGACCTTAGAATATGAGATATTTGTGACCAATCCGTTGGGACATAGTGTGAAAGTGAATCAGATTTATAGGAACAGTTCAATAATAATTCAGGGTAGAGAATTTCTAGCAGACTTAATAGAATTACCTTTTCATTAATTCGATGCTATTCTGGGTATGGATTGGTTGACAAAGCATGGAGCTATAGTCGACTGCCAATCTAGAAAAGTTATACTTAAAATTCTCGGGTAGGATGACACTATTATTCAAGGTGAAGGTCAAACATGTTTGACCAGTGTTATTTCTACATTAAAAGCTCAAAAATACATTAGGAAGGTATTTTCAAGCATAGTCTCCCCAATTACCAAATTGCTTAGAAAAAAAAACTAAGTTTGAATGGACAGATCGATGTCAGGCAAGCTTTGAGAAACTAAAAGTCATGCTGACCGAAGCACCTGTTTTGACCCAACCTACTCCAGGGAAAGATTTTGTGATATACAGTGATGCCTCTTATAATGGGCTAGGTTGTGTATTAATGCAAGAGGGTAAAGTATTTGCTTATGTGTATAGGCAATTGAAGCCTCATGAGCTAAATTACCCTACTCATGATTTAGAGTTGGCAGCAATAGTGTTTGCTTTAAAAATATGGCGACATTATTTGTATGGTGAGCGGTGCTACATATACACAGGTCATAGGAGCCTCAAATATTTGCCCACACAAAAGGAGTTGAACTTAAGGCAAAGACGCTGGTTGGAGTTAATCCAGGATTATGATTGTATTTTTGATTATCAGCCAGGCAAAGCTAATGTAGTAGCAGATGCCTTAAATAGAAAAACACTGGTAGGTATAGTTTAAAAATTTTCTCAATTATAATATAATATATAGAAATTAATAATAAATTAAAATGAGACTCATAATTTATTTTGGCAGGATTACAGGTTCAACCTACTTTTAAGGCAACAAGTGAGAGAAGCTCAGAAGCAAGATCAGAAATTGATGATAATTGTTGTGGCAGTTAAAAAGGGGGAGAGACTTGAATTTAAGGTTGAAGATGATGGAAGCATAAGTTATAAAGGAAGATTGTATGTACCAAATGAGAACAGATTAAAACAAATAATTCTAAAAGAGGCACTAATACAATTTATTCCATGCATCCAGGAAGCAATAAAATGTATCAAGACATGAAGACTCATTATTGGTGGCCAGGAATGAAGAAGGATATCGTAGAATACACTACAAAATGCTTGACATGTCAACAAGTGAAAGCAGAGCACCAAGTACCATCTAGATTGTTACAGCCTATTGCAATTCCAGAATGGAAGTGGGAAAGGATTACGATGGATTTTGTATTAGGGTTGCCTTTGACACAAAAGAAGCATGATGCGGTATGGGTAATTATTGATAGGCTTACCAAATCAGCTCACTTTTTTGCCAGTTCGGATGGATTATTCATTGAGACGGTTAGTAGAATTATATGTTAATGAGATAATTCGACTGCATAGGGTGCCAATATCTATTATTTATGATCGAGATTCATGGTTCACATCAAAATTTTGGAAAAGTCTACAGCAAGCATTGGGGACCTGACTTACTTTTAGTACAACATTTCACCCACAAACAGATGGACAATCCAAATGAGTTATTCAATTGCTGGAAGACATGCTTAGAAGTTGTGTAATTGACTTTGAGGGTAGCTGGGATAAGTACTTATCATTGATGGAATTTGCATACAACAATAGCTATCAAACTAGTCTCGGCATGGCACCATATGAAGCTTTGTATGGAAAGAGATGTAGGACACTATTATGCTGGACAAAACTTGGTGAAAAGAAGTTAATGGGGCCATAATTAATGCAGTAGATAGAGGAGAAGGTAAAATTAATCCAAGATCGGTTAAAAGCTACAACTGATCGACAAAAATTCTATGCCGATTTGAAGACGAAAGACATTGAATATGCTATCGGAGACAAGGTATTTTTGAAAGTTTCATCTTGGAAGAAAGTACTTCATTTTGGTAAAAAGGGAAAACTGAGTCCTAGATTTATTGGACCATACGAAATACTTGAATGTGTGGGTCCAGTGGTTTACCGGTTGGCCTTACCCCCAAAATTGGATAAGATCCACAATGTGTTTCATGTCTCAATGTTAAGGAGATATAGATCGGATTCGGCACATGTAATACCTGTGGAATCAATAGAGGTACAACCACACTTGACCTATGTAGAAGAGCCAGTGAAAATCTTAGCTGGAGAAGTCAAGGAACTACAGAACAAGAAAGTACCACTAGTAAAAGTCTTATGGAATAATCATGCAGTAGAAGAAGTTGCTTGGGAGAGTGAAGAAATGATGAGAAGTCAACATCCTCAGTTATTCAGCTCCACCTAATCAGGTAAATTTCGAGGATGAACTTTTCTTAAGAGGAAGAGAATTGTAACATCCAGTGATTTAGGCCCCGATTGCGGGTGACCGAAGTGAGGCGTGCAGGTTCAATCGGAGTCTAAATTTGAACCCATAAAAAAATGACTAATAATAAGAGATAAAAATTAATAGTATTATTATTTGGGAATTAAAAATATTAGTGCTAGAATTAGAAAAAAATAAATTTTTTTATAGACAAAATTGGTATTATGACCATTATTGGGGGAAAAAGTGTGAATATCCTATAGAATTTCTCAAAGTTTAAATGTTAATCAAGATTAATTAACTATGTTAATCAAGATTAATTAACTTAATAAACCAATAAGAATTAAGATTAATTTTAATTAGTGGGACCCACACCTTAATCAAGGTATAAAAAGTCAAAAAAGGGAAAGAATTTCTACATTCTTTCATAAGTTCAATTCTTCTTCCTTTTCCCATCCTTGTTGTTGTCCATCTCCACTCCCATAAATCTCCATTTTCTTCCTTTTTCCAGCATGCTAATAGTGAGAAAAAAATAGTTTTGAGAGATGAAAATTCCGAATTAAAGAGTTCTTATCATAAAAGGTACCAAAGGAGCAAGAAGGAAGGAAGAAAGAAGAAGGGAAAGGGAGAAGAATTGGGACAGATTCGACTAGCACTATAACTCTATTAAGGTGAGTTTATTCTTCTTAAATTCAACCTTTTTCCTTCTATTTGAGACCCATAATGATGATACATGTGATTAGGTTTGGTAGATTTAGGTTATGTTGCAAGATTGAACTTAGAAAATTAAGTTTGTGATTAGTTGATGAAAGTTGTAGTTAGACTTTGAATTGATGATATTTGATGTTAATTAATTATTTTATGACTTCAAAACTAGAGAAAAATGATGTTAAGGGATGAATGAGGGGCTGTCATAATTAAAGGAATTTAGGGGAAATTGAAATTAACATAGAAATACCACAACTGGTGATAGATTAAGTGTGAATTGAGTGTTGAATTGAAGAAAATGAATTGGGAACTAGGATATGGTTTTGGGCAGCTATGACATATTAAGAGGGAAGTTTAACCTTAGTACATTTTGGCTAAATTAAGGTGTAAAACATATTAGGAGCATTAGAATATTATGTCTATATTTTGATTATGTCTAATTATGTCTATATTTGATCAGAAAAATGCATAAAATTCAAACCTGGAATCTGTCCAGAAAGTTCTGGGCATAAATGTTTGTGATGATGCAATATTCAATTGATCATAACTTTTGATATAAAACTGGGATTTGAGTTATTTTTGATGCATATGAAAGATAAGACAATAAACTAAAAATTATTAGAGACCAAAATGTCCAATTCGAATTATAAATGGGCTAAAAATGAAGCCTAAAAATAGGTCCGAAATCTGCCATATGTAAAAATATGAAATCTTGGGCTTTTCCATGTGTTGTGATAATTATATGTAATAATTAATGTGAATATTTACTTTAATTATAATTATAAATGTTTAAAAAATTATTTATGTGTGATATTTTAGTGCAAGAATAATGGAAATAAAGAACAAAAGTAGATAAGCATAATTATGATAATTGAATACTATGGTCATTTTTGGAAAATATTGTGAATTAATATAAAAATAGTTAAGCCCTATGACATCTAATCTAGAACTAGAATAGAGAATAGTTTGGCATGCCAATCAGGGGATTTAAGGCACTCGATGCCTAATATAAAAGCCAGTAATGACAATTTATAAATGCGCTCGGCGATAAATTATTAAGCTGGTAATGACAATATTAGAAAAGCCAGTAATGACATTATTATAAAAGCGCTCGGTGCAATATTATAAAAGCCAGAAATGACAACCCTGTTATTCTTATTAGTTAGTTCGGTTATAAGTGTTATGGGCACAAGAAAAATGAAAAATAATAATTATGTTAAAATATGTCATTTTGCTAATGTGATTGAAGTAAAATTGTTAAATGTTGAATAGTTGCTGAAATTTATTGATTTTATATAATTCTTTATTTTATGCCTTGTTATTGAAATGATTAATTAATATGTGAAATATATATATATATATATATGTACGTATGTAAAAATTTTATTATTGAGGCACCACTAAGCTAGTAGCTTAGCGCGGGTGGTTTTCTCCCGTGTAGGTTAGAAGGGTACCTGTAGAAATTAGAGTTGTCAGAAGAACAAAGGTACCCGGAGGGAAGCAGCTAGAAGATTTGGTTTTCTTTTTTGTATATTTTGTCAAAAACTTTGTTATATGGAATTTAGAGGAACTTAGGATGAATATATAGCATTGATAGAATTTGCTTACAACAATTTATAAGAGGAGTACTCTAAAGGAAATCACCTTTAGCACTTATTGTACAAATTTATTTGATTAATAAAAGGCTTTTTCATTAATTTGATGTTCATTTGATATATGAATTGATAAGTAATCTTAAATCAATTAATGAAGTTGTTGATACATAACATAACATGAAGGAAATCATGATGAGATCATGATATTGAGATTCTTATCATGTGTAATTATGTTAGTATCGAAATTATCCCTAGTCATATGATTAATGAGACGGGACATTATTAATCCAAACAAACTAGCACATGTTACACTCCTTGATTGGATCGAGTAGTAGATCTCATAATCTATAAACATGAGATGTTTAGAGTTAACATGTGGATGCTTGGTAAGTGTAGTTAAGTACATTGGATGACCAACTATGAGACAATCATATGGATAATCTATTCAAATGTCAATGATAGTCGCATCATAGCAATGGTGCAAGTATCCTTAGACTTGAGGTACTCAAAGATATCTTGAATATTGATTTTGTATTTTGACACTATTCCTTGTTGCCTCAGAGAGGTAGCTCATAGGGTGGTGATTGGATACAACTTGAGGTATTCGAAGGTAATTGGGTAACCAACAAATGATTCACCACTCTTGATAGAAGGAGTGTATACCCATGGCCTCTTGTCGTGGTCATTACTCAGGAATCTTTGGCCGGAGTGGAAATGTCATAAAGATAGTCTTCAATGACATATCTAATAGAGTAATGACCCTCAAGGACAAGAACTAACATTACTTGGACTAGACATGACGTAGTCAGTCTAGTGGGAGTTGACACATGTCCATACTTTGAACCAAGTGGGGTATAGATTGGTGAAAGGAATAATTGCACAGAAATTGTCTATGGAAAGGTTCGTAGTCAAACCACTGACTTTCCGGTCAATTGGAGGTCATGATGTGTTACTAGATACTGCTCATGACCTGCTTAAATTAATTGTTAATTTAAGTGGCCAACATAACCGGGAACCTAATGGGTCACACGCATTGAAGATATGGAGAATGAGTAAAATGATATTGGATAGGATTCAAAATATGAGAGAATTATTTTAGGATGGATCGCGATGAGATCGCACAAAAAAATCATTCGAGAGCATCACAGGCCTGTCCGGACCCTCGCGGGCTAGGCAGGCTGTTGGCCTGCCTTGCGGGCCAGCTGGGCTGCTCAGCAGCAGGCCCAATGCGCTTGCAGCTTCCATCCGTTGGCCAATGGCTGTAATTGGCCATAATTAGGCGAATTATGGCCAATTACTATTCATTAGTTGCCATTTTTCTATTTTTGACTTTTCATCTTATTTATGAATTTGATTCAAATTAAAAAGACATCAAATGGTAGAAAATAGACATGAAAATATTTTTTGTAAAAAACAATATTTTTAAGACAACAAAAATTCTCTCTAGAACACTTTCAAAGCTAGCACTTTGAATTTGTTCAAACCATTTTCTCTTAATAGTTTCTTCTTCATTCTTCGCGTGGATTATCATTAGAGACATCCTAGTATGAATTGTTGTGGTTTGCTACAACCCAACAAAGTGAAGATTTGAAGAACAAATAAAAATTACAAGGTATAATTTTTAACATTTACATTTATATAAATTAGTTTTAATGGTATAAGTATGATCTTTTGTTTTAGATTTTGAAAAATTTATTTTTTGCTGCGTTTATGAATATGATTCATTCTTCAAAACCCAACATGTTCTACATAAACTTCTTCTTTTATAAATCCATTTAAAAATGCACTTTTTACATCCATTTGAAAGAGTTTGAAATTCATATGGCATGCATATGCTAAAAGTATTCTTAATATGGCATGCATATGAACCAAGTGGGGTATAGATTGGTGAAAGGAATAATTGCACAAAAATTGTCTATGGAAAGGTTCGTAGTCAAACCACTGACTTTCCGGTCAATTGGGGGTCATGATGTGTTGCTAGATACCACTCATGACCTGCTTAAATTAATTGTTAATTTAAGTGGCCAACATAACCGGAAACCTAATAGGTCACACGCATTGAAGATATGGAGAATGAGTAAAATGGTCTTGGATAGGATCCAAAATATGAGATAATTATTATAGGATGGATCGCGATGAGATCGCATGAAAAAATCGTTTGGGAGTGTCACGGGCCCACGCGGGCTAGGCAGGCTGCTGACCAGCAGCAGCCCGTAGCAGGCCGCAGCAGACACAGCAGCAGCCCGCAGCAGGCCCAGCAGCAGCCCGTAGTAGGCCCAGCGCGCCTGCAGCTTCCATCCGTTGGCCAACGACTGTAATTGGCCATAATTAGGCCAATTATGGCCAATTACTATTCATTAGTTGCCATTTTCTTCATTTTTGACTTTTCATCTTATTTTTGAATTTGATTCAAATTGAAAAGATATCAAATTGTAGAAAATAGACATGAAAATATTTTTTGTGAAAAAAATATTTTTAAGACAACAAAAATTCTCTCAAGAAAACTTTCAAAACTAGCACTTTGAATTTATTCAAACCATTTTCTCTTGATAGTTTCTTCTTCATTCTTGTAACATTCAGTGATTTAGGCCCCGATTGCACGTGACCGTCCACTGGTTCAATCGAATTCTAAATTTAAACCCATAAAAAAATGACTAATAATAAGAGAAAATAATTAAGGGTATTATTATTTGGGAATAAAAAAGATTTGGGGTAGAATTAGAAGAAAATAAAATTTCCTATGGACAAAATTGGTATTATGGAAATTGTTTGGGGAAAAAGTGTGAATATGGAGCAAGATGTGGCAAATATGGAATTTCTCAAAGTTTAAATGTAAATTAAGATTAATTAAATTAATTAACCAATAGGAATAAGGATTAATTTTAATTAGTGGGACCCAC
This sequence comes from Triadica sebifera, assembly GCA_023653625.1. Classification (NCBI taxonomy): domain Eukaryota; kingdom Viridiplantae; phylum Streptophyta; class Magnoliopsida; order Malpighiales; family Euphorbiaceae; genus Triadica; species Triadica sebifera. Next base: position 38,332,368 of record CM042893.1, on the reverse strand, counting down.
TTCCTAATCAAAGTATAAAAGTAAAAAATGGGAGGAATTTTCTATTCTTCCACCTAAAATATCTAAGTCATCATCTTATTCTTTCTTCACCTCTTTGGCCGTCCACCTTAGTCCCTCCATAAGCCTCCATTTTCATTCAATCCAAGCTTGAAAAAGAAAGCAAATAAATTAAGGGTACCATAAAAGGTACTAAAGGAGCAAGAAGGAAGGAAGAAAGAAGAAAAGGAAAGAGAGAAAAATTAAGGGGAATTTCGGCCAACTTGGAAGATCCTTAAGGTGATTTTATCCTTCTTAAATTCAACCTTTTTCCTTCCATTTGAGATCCATATTGATGATAGATGTGATTAGGTTTGGTAGATTTAGGTTATGTTGCAAGATTGGAATTGAGAATTTAAGTTTGTGATTAGTTGATGAAAGTTGTAGTTAAACTTTGAATTAATGATATTTGAAGTTAATTAATTATTTTATGACTTAAAAATTAGAGAAAAATGATGTTAAGGGATGAATGAGAGCTGCCATAGTTAAAGAAATTTAGGAAAAATTGAAATTAACATAAAAACACCACAATTGGTGATAGATTAAGTGTGAATTGAGTGTTGAATTGAAGAACATGAATTGGGAACTAGGATATGGTTTTTGGGCAGCCATGACATATTAAGAGGGAAGTTTAATCATAATATATTTTAGCTCAATTAAGGAGTGTTAAACCTTGAGAGGTATTTCCGTCATTTTGATGATAACAAATAATATAGCAATATTGTATTTAACATATTTGTTTTTTCTAAGTATATTATACAGGACATGGATTAAAATAGCAAGAATGGAGAATTGGAAGAATAATCTTTGAAAGGCAAAATTCAAGTAGTAGCATGTTCACTGCCGTGACTCTATGAGTCACTCCCATGAAGGAAGCTAACCGTTACCAAAACAAACATTTGAAGTTTACGGCCATGAAGGAAAAACAAACCGTGAAGTGGGCATTTCAGTCACCCCCGTGAAGATTAATGCAATTTCATCCAAAGAGCTTCATGACCAGAGTCACCACTTGGATCACGGCTGGGAAGTTTGTCACACCCGTGAATGAGTATGTCACGCCCGTGACTCTATATGTCAAAACATTCCAGAGATCTTCACGACCAAGGACACCACTTCAGTCACGACTTGGGAAGAAATGTCACCCCCGTGACAAGCATAGTCACGCCCGTGAACAATGAAAGAGAAAAATGTCAGGCGCAATTTTTTGGTTGGTATAACGACTAGTTTCGTATTTAATGCAGCCCAACGGCTATATTCCGCCATGGGAGTATAAATGGAAGTCATTTGTGCATTAAGAACAAGAGAATGAAGAGAATAACAATAGAATAGCATATACTTCGAATTTAATTTTTATTACAAGCTATTTGTACTTTCATACTTTGAGAACAAAATCTATTCTCTGTAAAAATCTTTTTGCTCCTCATATTTGAGCAATTAAGATTTATAAGTGGTTCTCTCTGTAATCTTTACTCAAGTGAGCTTTGGATATTTCTGGGTTAAGAATAGAACACTTGTAAGGGTTAGTTTTGTGAGCCTCCAAAACACAAATTAAATAGTTGTTTGTGTGATCCTATAAAAACACAAAGTGAAGGTTGTTTGTGTGATCCTGTAAAAACACAAAGTGAAGGTTGTTTGTGTGAGCCTGTAAAACACAAGGAATTGGTTATTGTGTGAGCCATTAAAACACAAGGGATTTCTGGGTTAGGTGTGAGCCATTGTGAGAAACACCATAGTTGGAAGTAAGCTTGTAAAACTCCATTGTAACACTTAGTGTGTTAGTGAAACTCCCAATTGCGATTAGGGAGAGGAGTAGGGTTTGTTAACACCCGAACCTCTATAAATCTTTGTGTCTGACTTTCTCTATCCCTCCTAAAATTAATTATTTATTTCCGCACTTTAAAATTTAATTTTTTGAAACTCCAATTCAACCCCCCTTCTTGGTCTAATATTTGGGCAACAATTGGCATCAGAGCCTTGTCTAGCATCGAAGCCTAAAAAGTGCTAGTAAAGAGTAAGATATGGCTAGTGAAGGATTCCAAAGTCTCAAACCTTACTTTGATGGAGCAAATTATGCCCATTGGAAGTTTAGGATGGAGACATATTTGGATAGTGAAGGAATTGAAGTCTGGGATAGTGTACGAAAAGAATGGACACAACCAACCAAAAGTGGAGCTGATGGTGAAGAAGAAATCCTATCAAGAGATGATTGGACAGTGCCTCAAAGAAGAGAAAATTTCAAAAACAAGAAGGCAATGAAAATCCTATCAAGCTCATTATCTATTGAAGAATGTGGGAGAATACAACACTGCTCAACAGCATATAGCTTGTGGAAGACATTGGAGAACTATCATGAGGGAACTAAGCAAGTCAAATCCAAGAAGATTCAACTTCTAACCTCAGAATATGAGCTCTTCAAGATGAAATCCAATGAGTCAATCACTGACATGACCAACTGACTTCTATCCATTATAAATGGAATGAGGAAACTTGGGAAGCATATGAGTTTAGAAGATGTAAACAATAAAATCCTTTGAAGTCTTCCACTTAAAGACTATGGTTCAAGAGTTGCTGGCATAGAAGAAGCAAATGAAGATATGAGCATCATGAATACTGATGTGCTGATTGGCAAACTTCTCACACATGAGATGGTAGTGAAGAGAGATAGAGAGCTTGAAGCAGAGCCAGAGAAACGAAAGCCCTTAGCACTCAAAGCCTCTACTTCAAAATCTCAAGAAGAAAGTGAAGATGATGAAGAAATGAGTGATGATGAAAATGAGGACATCACTATGCTTTCAAGGAGATTAAAAAGAATCATTGAGAAGAAAATGAGCAATTCCAGAAAATTCAGGCAAAGAAACCTCAAACAAACTTCTAAGGACACACATAGAAGTAAGGAAGAGGTAAAATGCTATGAATGTGGAAAAAAAGGACATATCAAACCAGAATGTCCAAGGCTCAAGAAGCATAAGAGCAAATACCAAAGAGACAATGGGGAGAAAGGTCATAAATCCACATGGGATGATGAAAGCTCTTCAAGTGAAAAAGATGATAATAAAAGTGAAGAGGTCAACCTATGCTTCATGGCTATTGAGGATCACGTCTCGGACAAAGTAAGATCACTACACTCATACTCTTTCAATAATGATAGTAGTGATAATGATAGTGATAGTGATAGTGATGATGATGATGATGAGCAATGCCTAATCGAAGAATTAAATATAGAATTAGAGAAATATAGAACTAAATTTAGTACCTATAAAAATAATATCTCTAATTTGAAAAATAAGATAGATGGTTTAGAAAAAGAGAACATAAAGCTTAAATCATCTAATGAATCTCTTCAAAAGTCATTAGATGAATATTCATCAAGAACCTCAACAGCTTCATTGTTAAAAGAAAATAATACTTTGAAAAATGAAGTTGAGGAACTTAAAAATTCCATTTCTAAATTTCACAAAGGTAAAGAGAGCTTAGATACTCTCATTGTGTGTCAAAGATCACCCTTAATTAGACATGGTCTAGGATTTAAAGACACATCATCATCTTCTCACAAAACTATATTTGTTAAATCTAAAGAATCTCACATCTCCATACTTGTTAGAACTGCACCAAGAAATAAGAATGTTAAACCCTCTATACAGAAAAAGAATAATCATGCCTTTATGTATAGGAAGCACGCATCTAGAAAAATGCAAATTAATCATGATTGTGCATGCCATTGTTCTCAAAATAAGTCTAATAGAATCATGGCATTCAAATACATTGCAAGACCAAAAAGCAAGTTTAGACAGAAACAATGTAATTATTGTATGAAAATTGGTCACATAAATAAACATTGCTGGATAAGGAAGGCTCATTGGGAACCTTCATGTGCTAACCCTCAAGGACCCAAACTCATTTGGGTACCTAAGAATCATACTTGATTTGTGATTCTATAGGTATGCCTCATGTCCACAATAAACAAAAATGCTTAGCTAGTAAACAGTGGATGCTCAAGGCATATGACGAGAGACAAAGAACTTTTCAATGAAATCAAAAGTATTGATGGAGTTAAAGTTACCTTTGGAAACAATGCAAAGGGTAAGGTAATTGGCATTGGTTCTATTGGTGTTAATGGTACTACTTTTGTTAAGGATGTCTTACTTGTTGATGGCTTGAAACATAACTTGTTAAGTGTAAGTCAATTATGTGATAAAGGAAACAAAGTAATCTTTACTTCAAATGAATGTCTTGTAATCTCTATCGATGGTCAAGAAATATTTAAAGGAAATAGAGATATCAATACGTAGATAATAAACTTACATGAACTATCTAACCATTCCTCTAAGTGTCTTGTGACTACTAGTGATGAATCTTGGCTGTGGCATAGAAGACTTGGTCATGCTAACATGGACTTAATACAAAGTCTCAGCATAGGAGAGCTAGTAAAAGGATTACCAAGAGTTAAATATGAAAAAGGCAAGACATGTGATCCTTGTCAGAGAGGAAAGCAACAAAAGTCATCTTTCAAAGCCAAAAACATAGTAAGTACTTCAAAACCTCTTCAACTCCTGCATTTAGACTTGTTTGGACCTACTAGAATTGCTAGCTTAGGAGGAAAACATTATGCATTTGTCATCGTAGATGATTATTCTAGATTTACTTGGGTAATTTTCTTAGCTCAAAAGAGTTATTCTTTTGAAAACTTCAAAAACTTTGCTAAAAGAGTTCAAAATGAAAAGGGTATTGCATTTCAAAAATAAGGAGTGATCATGGGAAAGAATTTGAAAATGAAAACTTTGAAAGCTTTTGTCTTGAACATGGCATTTCACATAATTTCTCATCTCTTAGGACACCTCAACAAAATGGGGTAGTTGAAAGGAAAAATCGAACTCTAATTGAAATCGCTAGAACAATGCTTAATGAATATGAATTACCAACTTATTTTTGGGCAGAAGCCACAAACACTGCATGTTATATTTCAAATCGAGTTTTCAAAAGACATCTTTTAAACAAAACCTCATTTGAGCTATGGAATGGAAGAAAGCCCTTGATATCATACTTTAGAGTATTTGGATGCAAGTGTTTTATATTGAACACCAAGGACAATCTTGGAAAATTTACCTCTAAATCTGATGAAGGTATCTTTTTAGGATACTCTACAACCAGCAAAGCATATAGAGTATTTAATAAAAGATCATTAATGGTTGAAGAATCCATGCATGTTGTTTTTAATGAATCTAGTAGACTTGATCTTGTGAAAGGTAGTGTTTTTTATGATGTTGTAGGTAATAGGGAAAGACTTGATATTGAAAATGGGAAAGAAGGAAATGATCAATAAAATTTACTGCAAAATGACACTCTACCTCAAAATCAAGAACAAATTGATCAAGAACTTCCAAAAGAATGGAGAATGACGAAAGATCATCCAAAAGAGCAAATAATTGGTGATCTATCAAGGGGAGTAAGTACTAGATCTCATTTCAAGCATTTAGTCACTGACATTGCTTTTATTTCACAAATTGAGCCTAAAAATATTGATGAGGCTCTTAATGATGAAAGTTGGGTAATTGCCATGCAAGAGGAACTCAACCAATTTGAGAGAAATAAGGTATGGAACCTAGTACCTGGACCCAAGGATCATCAAATCATAGGTAGCAAATGGGTATTTAGAAACAAATTAGATGAACAAGGGTTAATAACCAGGAATAAGGCAAGACTAATCGCAAAAGGATATAATCAGGAAGAAGGTATAGATTATGATGAAACATATGCACCTGTAGCTAGATTAGAAGCTATAAGAATATTCTTAGCATATGCATGTCACATGAATTTCAAACTTTTTTAAATGGATGTGAAAAGTGCATTTCTAAATGGTTATATAGATGAAGAAGTGTATGTAGAACAACCACCAGTTTTTGAAAGCTATGATTTGCCAAATCATGTTTTTAAACTTTCAAAAGCTTTATATGGTTTAAAACAGGCTCCAAGAGCTTGGTATGAGAGACTAAGTTCTTTTTATTAGAAAATAGCTTTACAAAGGGAAATATTGACACTACACTATTCATCAAAAAGCATAAGCATGATATACTAATTGTTCAAATTTATGTTGATGATATAATATTTGGTTCTACTAATGAGTTGCTTTGTCAAGAATTTGCCAAGTGCATGACTAGGGAATTTGAAATGAGCATGATGGGAGAACTTAAGTATTTCCTTGGTCTACAAATAAAGCAAAGCAATGAGGGCATATTCATCAACCAATCCAAATATACCAAAGATTTAATCAAGAAATTTGGTATGGATGGATGCAAAAATGCCAAGACTCCTATGAGCACATTAACAAAATTGGACAAAGATGAAAAGGGTAAGAGCATTAATGAAAAGCTTTTATAGAGGTATGATTGGATCACTTTTATATCTTACTACTTCTAGACCCGATATTATGTATAGTGTTTGCTTATGTGCACGATTTCAATCATGTCCTAAAGAATCTGATTTAAATGCTGTGAAAAGAATTTTAAGATATTTATATGGATCATTACATCTAGGTTTATGGTATCCTAGGAATTCATCTTTTAATATTATAGGATATTCAGATGCAGACTATGCTGGTAGTCTTTTGGATAGGAAAAGTACTTCAGGTACTTGTCACTTCATTAGAGAATGTTTAGTTTCTTGGTTTAGCAAGAAACAAGTTTCAGTTGCTCTCTCAACTGTTGAAGCTGAATATGTAGCAGTTGGATGCTGTTGTACACAAATTCTTTGGATGAAACAACAACTTAAGGACTATGGTCATGAGATGAACCAAATACCTATAAAATGTGACAACACAAGTGATATAAATCTTTCAAAGAATCCTTTTCAACACTCTAGAAGCAAACATATTGACATTAGACACCACTTTATTAGAGATCATGTTCAATATGGAGATGTTGCATTAGAATTTATAAGCACAGAAAATCAATTAGTAGATATTTTCACTAAGTCTCTAAATGAGGAAAGATTTAATTTCATTAGAAGAGAACTTGGTATGATTGATAGATTAACCTTGTGATTGCAAAAATATGACATTTTAATTGTTGATCTTAAATCATATCACAAGTTATAAGATAGAAATTTTGATGAGAATTCATGTTTTAAGGAGTAGAATCTTTGTTGAAATGATTTAGTCTTGTTGTAGGACTTAATTTTAATTTGATGAAAATTTTAGGGGAGTCACACCCGTGACATATGTTCACGCCCGTGACTTAAATGGCCCAAAGAGGCAGTGTTGTTCACGACTTGGTTCACGACATGGTTCACGACTTCAAGTGGTGAAACTTATTTTCACGGCTTGAGTCACACCCGTGAAAAGAGACTTTCACGCCCGTAACGAATTATCACACCCGTGAACAATTACACCCCAAAACTCATAGAAGCTTTCACGCCTTGAGTCATGGCTTGCTTCACGGGCATAAGTGGTGAAATTCAATATTTTACGCCCATGACCATTGGTTCACCCCCGTGACTGATGATCATGCACGCCCGTGATATTCAAAGATCACGCCCGTGAACTTATTCACGCCTTTATTCACAGGTGGAACACTCCTTCAGTAAACCGTGAACACGACCATTCACACCCGTGAATACTTCACGCCCGTGAATGTATCGAATATATTAGAGAACAGTAGGTTACAACCTTCATTTCAACTCTCCATCTCCCAAAACTGCTCTCATTTTCTCTCATTCATTGTGACATTGAAGATTCCAGCCCCAAAGACTTAAACGTTGCCTATAAATACCACCAAAAGTTCGAATCTTCAGCAAATATCATACATTTCTAGGGTTTTCAATAAATTTTCTGTCAAAAATCTTTCCAACTTCATCTTCAACAAACTTCATCCAAGGGTAAAAGAAAGAAGTCCCATGCTCCTAAGAGGTATGCAGATTACCTCATGAACCGAATTCCGGAGAATTGTCATCCTCGATATGCAACTTTGAAGAAGAGACCTCTTTTGTCATCAAGGTCCTTCTATTGGCAGACAGTCCAAAGTCTTGGGCTTGAGATGGCTATGACAGAGCAACTACAAGCCTGTCATCTCAAAGATTTTGTTGAAATTCATCAGCCGACTCTGAGGGAGCCAACACTGGAAATCCTCAGCACCTTGCAGGTTTCACCTACTGGAGTGGTGAAATTCCAACTCTACAACAATCCCAACACCCTCTGTGCCATCAAATTTGGGGAATTGTTCAGCCTACCATATGAGGGCATCCTGAATGATACTGAGGTAGAATTCTCTGCCCCTCCAGCCTGGACACATTTTGGCACCGATTGCAGCTAGGATGTCAAGAAAACAAAGAGCACACATCTCAGGGCCCTAGTGCATAGGTATTTGCATAGGTTTCTGACCTATAACATATTTGCTAGGAGAGAAAGCAACGAGACTATCAGGAAGTCAGAACTCTTCCTATTTAAGATGGCTCGGAGAGGACTTATAGTGGCATTTTCCAGATGGTTTGCTAACCTTCTTCTCTCTATTGCCACCAAGCCCACAGGAGATATTTTGATTGGGGCATATGTCACCCATATCACAGTGAAGCTCAATTATTTGAAGCTAGATGCACATCACTTCAACATCATCCCTGCACATCTTAGAGATCGCTTGGATGTCGAGTCGTTCATCAAGATGGGAGCGGCTGTCAGAATCGTTTTCTAGAATGATATCTTCTACCGCTTCACTAACACTGTTGGGGAGATCATCTGGGAAGAAAATGACACGGAGGATTTTAAAGCAAGCCTCCAGGGAGTCCAGTAGAAGAAGAGGGCTCGGGTTGAGGAAGCACCTTCAGCAACCGAGCAGGACATCGAACAATCCTCAGCTTCCACACCGTCCTTAGCGCAGCAAGGGGTTGACCTCTTGGCACCACATTTTGAGCAGCTGCAAACTTCAATGGATGAGAGGTTGGAGAACCTCAAAGACTTCATGGAGTCTCGGATGGACAACCTTGAGGCTGAAGTGGCTAGGCTTCATGATAGGATGTCTGGCTAGGAGATATGATAGAGTGTAGCCTAAATTTGATTGTTTTTAACTTGTTTGTTATATTTATGTTTGCTTGTGTAGGAAATTTTTAAATTTCCTTTCTAAATATTTTAACTTAGTTTGTATCCTTTCCTTTATGCTATATATATTTGCTTTTGTTTACTTCAATCTTCATATCCTTTTTGATTGATGACAAAAGGGGGAGAAAACTAGCAATATATGATAGGCAATATATGATAGGGAGAATGGTATCAAACTAGCAACATAAGATCAAACTAGCAATATATATTAAGGTAAATAAATTTTGAATCAAATAATTAAAATTGAATTGACTTTGAAATGGATTAAAAATCTTGATTCAACATTTCATATGCAAAGTATATAATTGGAAAATTGAGCTTTATATACCTTAGATATACCTTAAGTATACCTTGCAGCAAGTTACAAATATAAATATGCCATGATATACCTTAAATATACCTTACATATACTTCATGTCTTAAAAAGGAATTATGGTATATATTGGATATACTTCTCATATAACTTGCATATACTTAAAATCTAGTTTAATGCTACATCATTATTTACTATTGTTGCACATTATAATTTTTATCCTAAGTATATTTTGAGGGGGAGACTTCTCAAAATCACATATTGGTAGATTATTTGTCACCATCAAAAAGGGGGAGATTGTTAAACCTTGAGGGGTATTTCTGTCATTTTGATGATAACAAATAATATAACAATATTGTATTTAACATATTTGTTTTTTTTAAGTATATTATACAGGACATGGATTAAAATAGCAAGAATGGAGAATTGGAAGAATAATCTTTGAAAGACAAAATTCAAGTAGTAGCATGTTCACTACCGTGACTCTATGAGTCACTCCTGTGAAGGAAGCTAACTGTTACCAAAACCAACATTTGAAGTTCACGGCCATGAAGGAAAAACAAACCGTGAAGTGGGCATTTCAGTCACCCCCGTGAATAAATGTGTCACCCCCATGAAGATTAATGCAATTTCATCCAGAGAGCTTCACGACCAGAGTCATCACTTGGATCACGGCTGGGAAGCTTGTCACGCCCGTGACTCTATATGTCAAAATATTCCAGAGAGCTTCACGACCAAGGTCACCACTTCAGTCATGGCTTGGGAAGAAATGTCACCCTCGTGACAAGCATAGTCACACCCGTGAACAATGAAAGAGAAAAATGTCAGGCGCGATTTTTTGGTTGATACAACGGCTAGTTTCGTATTTAATGCAGCCCAACGGCTATATTCACCCATGGGAGTATAAATGGAAGTCATTTATACATTCAGAACAAGAGAATGAAGGATATAACAATAGAATATCACATACTTTGAATTTAATTACAAGCTATTTGTACTTTCATACTTTGAGAACAAATCTATTCTCTGTAAAAACCTTTTTTCTCCTCATATTTGAGCAATTAAGATTTATAAGTGGTTCTCTCTGTAATCTTTACTCAAGTGAGCTTTGGGTATTTCTGGGTTAAGAGTAGAACACTTGTAAGGGTTAGTTTTGTGAGCCTCTAAAACACAAATTAAAAGGTTATTTGTGTGATCCTGTAAAAACACAAAGTGAAGGTTGTTTGTATGATCCTGTAAAAACACAAAGTGAAGGTTGTTTGTGTGAGCCTGTAAAACACAAGGAATTGGTTATTGTGTGAGTCATTAAAACACAAGAGATTTCTGGGTTAGGTGTGAGCCATTGTGAGAAACACCATAGTTGGGAGTAAACTTGTAAAACTCCATTGTAACACTTAGTGTGTTAGTGAAACTCCCAATTGCGATTGGGGAGAAGAGTAGGATTTGTTAACACCCGAACCTCTATAAATCTTTGTGTCTAATTTTCTCTATCCCTCCTAAAATTAATTATTTATTTCCGCACTTTAAAATTTAATTTTTTGAAACTCCAATTCAACCCCCTTCTTGGTCTAATATCTGGGCAACAAGGAGTAAAACATATTAGGAGCATTAGAATATTAAGTAGACATGAAAAGCATTGAAAATGGATATTGGAATTGAAATATGGTATGGTTGTGTAGGAAAAATAAGTGAACAAGTAAGAGTCCCTCAAGAGGGTGACAAAGGCAAGAAGATAGCTAGCTAATAAGGGAAGGAAGAGAAGGTTTAAGGAAAGAACTAAGGCTGATTAGGTATGTGCTTCATTGATAAAAATTTTGCATGTTGTTAATATGTATGGAATTATATGTTAAGTTTTGTTATGTTTGTGTTTTTGAGATGTTATGTGATTTGTTGTGACTTTTGATATCATATATGGCAATGAGACCAAATGGTGTGAAATAATTGAGACATATGAATGTAGTTGTAATTCTGGAAATTTTAGTATTAAAATGAATGCAAATGATGAATGTAGTTGAAATATGGATTGATGTCAATTGATGGCTCGGTTACAAAATTCTAGGAACAGCTTTGACTATTTTGATGATAACTTGAGTTATGGAACTCCTTTTTGTATGTTATTTATTGGAAATGAAAGCTAAGAAACAGGGATTTAATTTGTATTTAGACTATATTATCTAATTATCTCTAGAGTTTCCCAGAAAAATACATGAATTTTAAACCTAGAATCTGTCCAGAAAATTCTAGGCAGAAAATTCTGTGATGATGTAGTAGTGAATTGATCATAACTTTTTTCTAGAAAACTGTGATTTATGTGATATTTGATGAATCAGAAAGCTAAGAAAATAAGCTAAAAATGGTTAGAAGGACAGAACTCCAAATTCGAATTATAAATGGACTAAATATGAAGCCCAAAAATAGGTCCAAAATCTGTCATAGGTAAAAACATACAATATTGGGCTTTTTGCATGTGTTGTTATAATTATATGTAATAATCCATGCAAATATTTACTTTGACGGTAATTATAAATGTTTAAAAAATTATTTATGTATGAGATTTTATTGCAATAATAATGGAAATAAAGAACAATAATAAATAAGCATAATTATGATAGTCAAATAATATTGTCATTTTTGAAATATAGTGAATTAATATAAAAATAGTTAAGCCCAAAAATACCTAGTCTAGAACTAGAATAGGGAATAGTTTGACATGCCAATCAGGGGATTTAAGGCACTCGGTGCCAAATATAAAAGCCGGTAATGACAATTATTAAATGCACTTGGTGCAAATTTATTAAGCCGACAATGACATTATTATCAAAGCGCTACATTATGACAGCTAGGAATGGCAACTCCGTTATTCATATTAGATAGTTCGGTTATAGGTGTTATGGGCAGCAAGAAAATAATAATAATACTAATATTGAAGTATGTGATTTTGATGAATGTGACATGAATTAAAGATGTTAAATGTTGAACATTTGATGGAATTTATTAAATTTCTATAATTTTTTATTGTATGCTTTATTTATTAAATGACTAATTAATATGCAAATATATATTTGTATGTAAAAATTTTATCATTGAAGCACCACTAAGCTAGTAGCTTAGCGCGGGTGGTTTCCTCTCGCCCAGGTTAGAAGGGTAGCCATAGAAAATAGACTGTCAGAAGAAGAAGGGTACCCGGAGGGAAGCAGCAAAAAGCTTTGGATTTTCTTTTTTGGTATATTTTGTTAAAAATTTTGTAAATTAACTTATAAATATATTTCATATAATGTGTATTAAAGATATAAATTACAATGTAATAGAACACAGTTTGGATGTAAATTAATGTATTTTATAAATAAATAAAACTTTAAATATCTATGCTTGTAATAATTTTTATTTCGGTGTTTGCAATACTTTCCAAAAAAAAATGTTATTTCATTTCATTAAATTTACAAAATAGTAAGACGGGTAATACTCACTTACCTTGTTGAATGGAAGTGGGGTAAGGGGGTGTTACAATTCTTCACATGGATTATTATTAGAGACATCCTTTATTGTGGTTTGCTACAACCCAACAAAGTGAAGATTTGAAGAACAAATAAAAATTACAAGGTATAATTTTTAATATTTACATTTATATAAATTAGTTTTAATGGTACAAGTATGATATTTTGTTTTGGGTTTTGAAATTTTTTTTTTGCTGCGTTTATGAATATGATTCATTCTTCAAAACCCAACACAATCAATGTCATAACAGTACCCAGACGACACCACATTGTATGGTATAAAGTGTATAAGCCTTATCATTTGGGATGAAGATGGAACACGTGCATTAGAAAGACCAGAGATAGTACAAGGCATAGTGGATAAGATCAAGACTGTTAAGAACAAGCTAAAGGCAGTACAAGATAGACAAAAGAGTTATGTTGATGAACATAGAAGGAAAATGGAATATGAGTTGGGTGAGAAGGTATATCTACAAGTATCTTCATGGAAAGGGGTAATCCGATTTGGCAAAAAAGGTAAATTAAGCCTAAGGTACATAGAGTCTTATGAAATTCTCGAAAAGGTTGGTCTATTGGCATACAGATTGGTTTTACCACCAGAAATGGCGTAGATTCATAATGTGTTTCATGTGAGCATGCTTAGAAGGTGCATGTCAGATCTTACACATGTACTTAAAGATCAAGCCATTGAAATTGCAGATGACATGAGTTATGTCGAAGAACCAGTGGTTAAGAAATACCTTTGGTTAAGGTATTATAGAGAAACCATTCATAAGAAGAGGCAACATGGGAAACATAATTAAGTGAATAAAAGGTAACATCCACATATGTTCCTAGGTATTAAATTTCAAGGACAAAATTTTTTAAAGGAAGGGAGAATTTTAACATCATCGACTTTCCACATATGCATTTCTACAAATATTTCATATGGACATATGCATTTGTATATATTTCACTTGAACACGTGTATTTTATATATTTTTTATAGGGACAAGTTCATGACACACTAACTATGTGTCCAAGAATTTTGCAATTGTGTCGAGTTTCACATTTCCATTTTATAATTTAGTTGAGGATGACATGAAATTAAAATTAAGTGAATAAAATGACTAGATTGAGTTAATTAAAAAAATATGACATAGTTTGTTTAATTAAATTGTATTATTGAGTAGATGAAAAATCATATTGTATTTTTCATAAAATTACTAGTAATAATAATAATAATAATAATAATAATAATAATAATAATAATAATAATAATAATAATAATAATAATAATAATAAAAATAAATAAATAAATAAATAAATGAAAGAAAATGAAAATGAAAAGAAAAGAAGAAACAAAAAGAAAAATAAAAAAAATGCATGAAAGACAAAAAAAAAGTTGTAAATAGTGAAGCCTATTCTTATGCCAAATTCTTATATTAATATTCTGCCTCCCTACTCCAGCCTGTTACTCCTTCTTCTTCCATCATTTTACCCTTCTTTTCTTCCTTATTTAACTTAAGTTTGTTTTAGCAATTTCATCTTATGGAAGTTTGTTCTTAGTAAATAATCAATTCTTATTATTCTAGTGTTGGTTTGAGTTGCTAAAGTTGTGATTAGGTAGCATGTTCAACTTTGAATTCAAAGCCAAAGGAGACTGAATTTAAATGAGTTCCAAACAAAAATGTTATAAATTCATATCTTAAGGTTATGGATGTGTAATTATTTTTGCAAGCTTTGGTGTGTATGAAAAGATATTAACATCTAATTGTAACTAGTTTAGGTGTGAATCATAGCTGAGTTAGCTATTGTTTTTGTTTGTTTTGAATATGATAGAGCCCATATTTTAAAAATATCAAAAATATGAAAGTTGTAGATACATGTGTTATCTAACTGTGTACCAGATTTTAGGTTCATATGTGTTGTTAATATAGTGTTATAGTCAAGAAAACCATGACTATTTCATAGTGGCTTAGTGCCCTGGATAGGTCTAGCAGACTGTTTGGTCATTAATTTGTACTTTCTAAAAATGCTAAAGTTATATGGTTATGTCTTAGCTAAATATTTGTAAAAATATCACCTTAATATATTATGAATAGAGTAAGATATGGCCTCCACAATGCATACTAGTCCAGAAGTCAACTATATTATGGACCAGTGATATATTCCTTATAATTTGAGAATCTTAGAGATATAATTAATAAAAGTTATAAACTTGAAAAATTTTCTTTTTAACCTTTTTAACCTTTCTAAGTGCTTATAAGGTTTCATTCTAATATGACATACATAATATAAGATATGAAGGACTAAAGTTGGTACCCTAAAACTGTCTAAAGGCAGAAACAGGGCAGAAAACAAAATACAATTGAATATTCCACCAAACCTTGTTCAACGTTCCAATTATTTTGAAATTTGAAATGTTAAATAATTATATATTAAATGTAATTAGAAATAAGAATCAAATTAATTAGACATGTGTGGAAAACGTTATGGGCTAATTAATCCCTTAAGGTCACACTACCTCCTATGAAAAACCTCAATTATTTTGTATAAACTATGCACATTAATTTGTTTAAGCCATATTAAATTTCTCTAGTCATGACCTAATCAATTATATTTCCATATTAGGCTCACAACAAATCGGAGACCCACAAGGAGGGGACAGATAATAAGTTAAGGGTCGGAATCAAAGGAGAAAAGTGAGTTTAATTATCAAGTGATTTCTTTTGTACAGATAAATGTTGCTTGCTATGTGATATGTGAAATAATTTATAGTTATGTGTTTCATATGATTGCCCTTATTTGACATCATGAGATGGATAATTTGTGAAATTTGTGGTATATAAGTGGTATATGTATGGTATATTTGAGGTATATGTTTGGCATATACGATTTATACATGTTATATGCATAGTATATGTAAGGTATATGCATAGCATATGTGGTATATATGTGGTATATGTATGGTATATGTAATATGGACATAATGGATGATGAATGCTTAGTTATAAATGCATCTACATAAGGACTTAAAAAAGACATTGTGACTAGTTAACTGGTATTATAAGGCAAAGGAATAGACCTATTGTAACATCATACCTTATGCATTTAAGTACAACCCATTCTTGTGTCACATAATCATACATGGCATCGAATAAGATGTAGGATCCTGTTAATATTGATAGTAATGTTTTTTTAACATCATATCCATATCATCATTCAATAAATCTGAAACTCAACATATATCACATTTATTAAAACTTAAACTTTACATGTAGAATTTACGAGCTACATTCATTTACACATTTTAGAATCAACCCTGTGTAATTATACATGTACAAATGTATAAGTCCAGAATATAGATGATATGATCTCATGTTCGTGTAGAATACAAGGAGAGAGAGTGGTGAAGCTTGGCCAGTGACCTTTGATCAATGTCTTCTATATGCCAATCAAAATGAGCTATCACTTTTCTGTACCAAAAAAATGATGCAAATTGATGAGTTGCGGTTCAGTGAGAGTAATCATCAAACAAGTTTTAAAGTACTAAGCCACTCAGAGTAACAAATCACAAATCCATTGCATACTACATATTCCATTTCATTCACCAATATCATATAGCTACCAGTAAAATTTAAAGCATGTGATCACTATTCATTGCTTATGCTTATGCTTTGCTCATTTCATTTTGTTGTAACCCTACTAAATAGACATTGCCCTAGGTTTCCATATGAACATTTGCATTTGCTAGCTAACTTGATCATTTATTTCATTTGCATATTTGTTGGGCTATAGGCCTCTTCTTTTGCCTTACAATATCGATTAACTAGACACAATACCTTTTTAAGTCCTTATGCATGTGCATTTGTAAATATGCATTTATCATCCATTATGTCCTTATTACATATACCTCAAATATACCACATATGCTATGAATATACCTTACATATACTATACATTTACCATGTATATATTGTGTATGCCAAACATATACCTCAATTATACCATACATATCTTAAATCACAAATTACCAATCATCTCATTACTAAGGTCAAATTAGGAAAAGCATATGAATCACATAATCACAAGTCAATTCACATTTCACATAGCAAGCAATGTTCATGTGCATTAAAGAAATCATTTGATAATTAAACTCATATTTTTCCTTTGATTATTTTCCTTAACTTATTGTCTATCCCCTTCTTATGGGTATCCAATTTGTCGTGAGCCTAATATGGAAATATAATTGATTAACCCATAACTAGAGAAATTTAATATGGCTTCAACAAATTAATATGCTTAGTTCATATAGATAGTTAGGATTTTTCCTATGAGACAATGTGACCTTATGAGACTGATTAGCCCATAACATTTTGTACACTTATCCAATTTGTATGATTCCTATTCCTAATTAAATTTAACATATAATTGTATAACACATTAAAATTTCAGAGCAATTGGAGTATTGTATAATTTTTTGGTTGAATTTTGAATTGTGTTATATTTTTTGCCTTGTTTTATGCCCTTAGGCAGTTTTAGGGTACCAATTTTGGTCCTTCATATCTTACATTATGTATGTCATATTATAGTGAAATTTTATAGGAATTTATATTGGTTAAACTTAAGTATTTTTAATGCTTTAAACTTTTATCAATTATGTCTCTAAGATTCTCAAATTGTAAAGAACATATCACTAGTCTATAATAGAGTTGACTTTCAGACCAGTATGAATTGTGAAGGCCATATATTACACTATACATAATATATTAAGGTAATACTTTTACCCAAATTTATATAAGACATAACCTTATAACTTTAATATTTTGATAAATTATATATGTTGAACCTTGAGGGGTATTTTTGTCATTTTGATGCTAACAAATAAAATAGCAATAATGTATTTATCAAACTTGTGTTCTAAGTTTATTGAACAGGGTATGGAATATGATGCAAGAATGGAAGACTAACTTTGAAAGTTAAAAAATGAAGAAATAACATGTTCACGCCCGTGATTGTTTATGTCACGCCCGTGATATAGCTTAATGCCAACTATCCAACATTTAAAGTTCACGGCCATGAAGGATCATAGCAACCATGAATGATCATATCAGTCATGCCCGTGAAAAAAAGTCATGCTCGTGAGAAAACATGTCAAATTCCTCCATAGAGCTTCACGGCCAGAGTCACTATTTGGACCACGACTTGGAAGGATATTGATGCCCATGAAAGAATAATGTCACGCCCGTAATCAAACACTTCAATTCCTTCTAGAATGCTTCATGGCCATAGCCACCACTTGGACCACGGCTTGGAAGAACATTCACGACCGTGACACACATATTCACGACCGTGAATGAGAAAAGAGAAACATGTCAGGCGCGAAATTAAGAGTTGGTGCAATGACTATATTCTTATTAAATGCAACCAAATAGCTATAATTCACCAAGAAAGTATAAATGCAAGACATTTATGAATTCAGAACAAGAGAATAGCAATTACTTCAAATCAAAATCTTGTTGTAGCCATTTATGCATTAATTACTTTCAACTAAACTTTAAGTCTCTATAAAAATCTTTTTGCTCATAATTTCTGAGCATTATAGATTTGTGAGTGTTTGTCTTTGTAATCTACTACTCAAGTGGGTTTGGCTATATTGGGTTAAGAGTATAATACTTGTAAGGGTTATTTGTGTGAGCCATTAAAACACACATAATTGGTTTATTATGTGAGCCATTAAAACACAAGGGATTTCTGGGTTAGGTGTGATCCATTTGATAGAAACATCATAGTTGGGAGTGAGCTTGTAAAACTCTATTGTAACACTTAGTGTGATAGTGAAACTCCCAATCGAGATTGGGGAGAGGAGTAGGGTTTGTTAACACCCGAACTCTATAAATTACTTATGTGATATCTTCCTATCCGTACTCTACTTAACTTTTTATTCCGCACTTCAAAGTTAAGAATTTTTAATATCCAATTCAACCCCCCTTCTTGGTTCATTAATTGGGCAACAATTGGTATTAGAGCTTAGTCTAGCATCGAAGGCTAAACAACGCTAGCAAAGATCAAGAAATGGCCAATGAAGGATTCCAAAGTCTCAAGCCGTACTTTAATGGAACAAATTATTCTCATTGGAAGTTCCGGATGGAGACATATCTCAATAGTGAGGGAATTAAAGTCTGGGATAGCGTTCCGAAAGAATGGATAGCACTAACCAGAAGAGGAGTTGATGGTGAAGAAGAAATCCTATGAAAAGATGATTCTCTCAAAGAAGAGCAAATTTCAAAAACAAGAAGGCAATGACAATTCTCTCAAGCTCATTATCCATTAAAGAATGTGGTAGAATACAACACTGCCCAACTGCATATAACATGTGGAAAACATTGGAAAACTATCATGAAGGAACAAAGCAAGTTAAATCCAAGAAGATTCAACTTCTCACTTCAGAGTATGAACTCTTCAAGATGAAATCCAATGAGTCCATCACCGATATGACAAACTGTCTTCTAACCATCATAAATGGCATGAGAATGCTTGGGAAACACTTGAGCTTGGAAGTTGTAAATAAAAAAATTCTAAGAAGTCTTCCTCTCAAAGATTACGGTTAGAGAGTTGCTGGTATAGAAGATGCCAATGAAGACATGAGCGTCATGAATACCGATGTTTTTATTGGTAAACTTCTAATACATGAAATGGCAGTGAAAAGAGATAGAAAGCTTGAAGTCGAGCTTGAAAAAAGAAAGCTTCTAGCACTAAAAGCCTCTACTTTAAAATCTCAAAAAGAAGTTGAAGATGATGAAGAAAAGAGTGATGATGCAAATGAGGACATTGTAATGCTTTCAAGAAGATTGAAAAGAATAATTGAGAAAAGAATGGGCAACTTTCGAAAATTCAAGCAAATAAATCTCAAACAGGCCTCATATGACTCTCAAAAGAGTAAAAAGGAGGTAAAATGCTATGAATGTGGGAAGAAGGGACATATTAAACTGGAATCTCCAAGGCTCAAGAAGCACAAGAGCAAATACCAAAGAGACAATGGGGAGAAATGTCACAAAGCCACATGGGATGACGAAAGCTCTTCAAGCGAAAAAGATGACAATGAAAGTGAAGAGGTCAACCTATGCTTCATGGCTATAGAGGATCACGTCTCAGATAAGGTAGGATCACTTCACTCATACTCATTTAATAATGATAGTAGTGATAATGATAGTGATAGTGAAGATGATGATGAGCAAAGCTTAATAGAAGTATTGAATCTAGAACTAGAAAAATATAGAACTAAATTCAATACTTATAAAAATAACGTTTCTAGTTTGAAAAAAAATGATGTTTTAGAAAAGGAGAACCTTGAGCTTAAATCATCTAATGAATCTCTTCAAAAATCATTAGATGAGTACTCCTCAAGACCCTTAACTAAATCCTTTGGAAACAATGCTAAGGGTAAGGTAATTGACATTGGTTTTATTGGTATTAATGGTACTACTTTCATTAAAGATGTCTTACTTGTTGATGGTTTGAAACATAACTTGTTAAGTGTAAGTCAATTATGTGATAAGGGAAACCAAGTAATCTTTACTTCTAACGAATCTCTTGTAACCTCTATTAATGGCCAAGTGATATTTAAAGGAAGTAGAGATGTTAATACCTACATAATAGACATACACAAAATATGTAACCTTTCCTCTAAGTGTCTTGTGACTACTAGTGATGAATATTGGTTGTGGCATAAAAGGCTTGGTTATGCAAGCATGGATTGAATTCAAAGCCTCAATAAAGGAGAGCTGGTAAAGGGACTACCAAAAGTCAAATTTGAAAAAGCCAAGACATGTGAACCTTACCAAAGAGGAAAACAACACAAGTCATCCTTTAAATCCAAAAATATTGTAACTACCTCAAAACCTCTACAACTCTTGCATCTAGATCTTTTTGGACCTACTAGAGTTGCAAGCTTAGGAGGTAAACATTATTCCTTTGTCATCGTCGATGATTACTCTAGATTCACTTGGGTAATTTTCTTAGCTCCAAAGAGAGTTCAAAATGAAAAAAGGATATTGTATTTTAAAAATAAGAAGTGATCATGGCAAAGAATTTAAAAATGAAAACTTTGAAAATTTTTTTCTAGAACATGGCATTTCATAGAAATTTGCATCTCCTAGGATGCCTTAACAAAATGGGGTGGTCGAAAGGAAAAATCAAACTTTAATTGAAATGGCTCGAACAATGCTCAATGAGTATGATTTACCAACTTACTTTTGGGCTGAAGCCACAAATACTGCATGTTATATTTCAAATCAAGTTTTCAAAAGAAATCTCTTAAATAAAACTTCTTTTGAGTTATGGAATGGAAGAAAACCCATGATATCATATTTTTGAGTATTTGGATGCAAATGTTTCATATTGAATACCAAGGACAACCTTGGAAAATTTGCCTCTAAATTTGATGAGGGTATATTTTTAGGATACTCCACCTCTAGCAAAGCTTATAGAGTCTTTAATAAAAAGTCATTAGCTATTGAAGAATCTATGCACGTTGTTTTTGATGAATATGGTAAGCTTGATCTTGTAAAAGGTAGTGTTCTTGATGATTTTATAGGTACAATGGAAAAACTTGATTTTGAAAATGAAAAAGGAGAAAATGATCAAGAAAATTCACATCAAGATGACTCTCTACCTCAAGCTCAAGAGGAAAACAAGCAAGAGCTCTCAAAGGAATGGAGATTGACAAAACATCACCCCAAGGAGCAAATTATTAGTGATCCTTCAAAGGGAGTAAGTATTAGATCCCATCTCAAACCTTTAGATTCTAATCTTGCTTTTATTTCTCAAATTGAGCCTAAAAATGTTGATGAGGCTCTTAATGATGAAAGTTGGGTAATTGCCATGCAAGAGGAACACAACCAATTTGAGAGAAGTAAGGTATGAACCTTAGTACCTAGACCCAAGGACCATTAAATTATAGGTAGAAAATGGGTATTTAGAAATAAACTAGATGAACAAGGTTCAATAACTAGGAATAAGGCTAGATTAGTTGCAAAAGGTTATAATCAGGAAGAAGGATTATATTATGATGAGACCTATGCACCTGTAGCTAGATTAGAAGCCATAAGAATGCTTTTAGCATATGCATGTCACATGAATTTCAAACTCTTTCAAATGGATGTCAAAAGTGAATTTCTAAATGGTTATATAGAAGAAGAAGTTTATGTAGAACAACCACCAGGCTTTGAAAGCTATGATTTGCCAAATCATGTTTTTAAACTTTCAAAAGGTTTATATGGTTTGAAACAAACACCAAGAGCTTGGTATGAAAGACTAAGTTCTTTTCTCTTAGAAAATAATTTTATAAAGGGGAATGTTGACACCACTTTATTCATTAAAAAGCATAAGCATGATATACTAATTGTTCAAATTTATGTTGATGATATAATATTTAGTTTTACTAATGAATTGCTTTGTCAAGATTTTGCTAAGTGCATGACTAGGTAATTTGAAATGAGCATGATGGGAGAGCTTAAGTTTTTCCTTGGTCTACAAATAAAACAAGGCAAGAGGGCATATTCATCAACAAATCCAAATATGCTAAAGACTTAATCAAGAAATTTGGAATGGAAGGATGCAAAAATGCCAAGATTCCAATGAGCACATCAACAAAATTGGACAAAGATGAAAAGGGTAAGAGCATTAATGAAAAACTCTATAGAGGTATGATCGAATCACTCTTATATCTTACTGCTTCTCGATCCGATATAATGTATAGTGTATGCTTATGTTCTCGCTTTCAATCATGTCCTAAAGAATCTCATTTGAATGTTGTGAAAAGAATTTTAAAATATTTTCATGACTCATTGCATCTAGGTTTATGGTATCCTAGAAATTCATCCTTTCACATTATAGGATATTCAGATGCTGATTATGCTGGAAGTCTTTTAGATAGAAAGCGTACTTTAGGTACTTGTCACTTTATTGGTGAATGCTTAGTTTTTTGGTTTTGCAAGAAACAAGTTTCAGTTGCTCTTTCTACCGCTGAAGCGGAGTATGTGGCAGCATGATGTTGTTGTACTCAAATCTTTTGGATGAAACAACAACTTGAGGATTATGGTCATAGTTTAGAACATATACCTATCAGATGTGATAATATAAGTGCTATAAACCTATCTAAGAATCCCATTCAACACTCTAGAAGTAAGCATATTGACATAAGACATCATTTTCTTAGAGATCATGTTCAATATGGAGATGTTGTATTGAAATTTATAAACACAGACAATCAATTGGCAAATATTTTCATTAAGTCTCTAAATGAAGAAAGATTTAGCTTCATAAGATGAGAGCTTGGTATGATTGATGGATTAACTTTATGATTGCCAAATTTGTCGAACCTTGAATGTTAATCTTATGTTATTGTCTCATCTTTTAAGGTATGAAGTGGCTAATTTGAAAGAAATACATGTTATAGGGGATAGAAGCACCTTAGAAATCCTTTAGTCTTGTTTTAGACTTAGTTTTATTTAATGAGGATTTTAGGTAATTCATGCCCATGACACATATTCACGCCCGTGATCATAATCGCCAAAAGCTTCAGAAGCTTTCACGCCTTGCTTCACGACATGCTTCATGGTTGAAGGTAGTGAAGACTATGTTTCATGCCCATAACCTTTTCTGTCACTCCTATGAAACTCTTTATTCACGACCATGAACATTTCCACCAAATTCTTACAGAAGCGTTCACGCTCTATGTCATGCTTTGTCTCACGGTCACAACTAGTGAAGATTGTACTTCACGACCGTGACTCATTTTGTCACTATCGTGAAAAATCATCATTCACGCCTGTGACCATTAAATGTCACAACCATGAATCGTTTCATATTCTTCATCAAGGGTAGAGCGCCTCTTTAGCAAATCATAAATACGACATTTCACGCCTGTGACTAAGCATTCACGATCGTGATGATGTCGACTATTAAACGTTTCCTGCCATTTTTTCTCTCATTCTAACTCTACATATTCTCTTATTTATCACCACATTCAATACCTCTCATAGATTCTAGCCCCCTAGCAGCATTTTCCATCTATAAATACCTTCAAAAACTAATTCTTTCATCAGAAATCACAAAATCACTAGGTACTCTTCAAAAATCCTTTCAGAAAGTTTCTTTTCAAAAATAAATCTCAACTCATAAATGGAACCCGGCTCCTCCAAAGGCACCAGAAAGAAGTCTCATGCTCTAAGAAGGTACACTAACTACCTTCTCAAAATCATTCTGGAGCACTATCATCCAAGGTATTCGGTTCTCAAGAAAAGACCACTCATTTCTTCTTGATCCTTGGAATGGCACGCTGTCAAGACCCTTGGTCTCAAGACAAGCATGATAGAACAACTTCAGGCTTGTCATCTAAAAGATTTTGTTGATATCCATAAACCGATGCTAAGGGAACCTACCCTCGAGTTTCTTACCATCCTGCAAGTCTCTCCCACAGGCACGGTGAAATTTCAACTCTGCAAGCATCCGAACACCCTCACAGTAGCGGAGTTTGGTGACATCTTCAGACTTTCCTCTGATGGTATAATCAATGAAAGTGAGGTGGAGTTCTATGCCAATCCGGCATGGACTCATTTTGAACTCGATTGCAGCTAGGACATCAAGAAGATGAAGAGCACCCACCTTCGATCACTAATGCACAAGTACTTGCATAGCTTTCTGACCTATAGCATCTTTGCAAGAGGGGACAACAACGGTTCAATTCAAAAATTCGAGCTTTTTCTCCTGAAGATGGCCCAAAGAGGCCTAAAAATGGCTCTATCTCGATGGTTTGCAAACCATCTACTATCAATTGCAACAAAGCCCTCTAGAGACATCTTGATTGGTGGGTACGTGACTCACCTTGTTATCAAGCTTGGTTATTTGAAGCTAGAAGAGCATAACTTCAACCTCTTACCAGCACATCCTAGAGATCGGCTAGACGTCGAGTCTTTTATCAAGATGGGAACGACAGTTCGCATAGTTCATGAGAATAACATCTACTACCGCTTCACCAATACAGCTGGTGATATTATATGGGAAGACAACGATTTAGATGACTTCAAAGCTAGCCTCTAAGGAATCCAGCAAAGAAAAAGAGTTCGAGTCAAGACGGAGACTCCAGAGGTTGAGCAGGAACTTGGACAATCCTTGGCCTCCACACCGAACTTGGCTCAGCAGATGGCAAACCTTTTAGCACCTCGTTTTGACCCATTGCAGGCTTTGATTGACGAGAGATTGGAGAACCTCAAAGATTTCATAGAGTCTCGCATGGAGAGCCTCGAGGCAGAAGTAGCTCGCCTTAGAGATGGGATATCCAACTCCAAATCTAGCTAGAGCTTTAGTTTTTTAGTTTTTATTTCATTTTGTTTACTAGTTTCTAGTATTGCAAATGTAGGACTTTAATTTACTTTTCAAACCTTTGTACTTTTACATTTGGTATTAATATAATTGCATTAGTTTTTCCCTTATGATTTATCTTGTATGTTCTTTTTGTTGATGACAAAAGGGGGAGAACCTAGCAATATAATTGAATTAAATGAATATGCAAGTTACAAGAATGCAAATGTGTTGATACTTTGAATATACCTTCAATATACTTTGCATATACTTAACTAGTTAAAAGCAAACAACTTGATATACTTTGAATATACCTTTAATATACTTTGCATATATTTAACTAGTTAAAAGAAAATATTTGGTATACTTTGGATATACTTTGCATGTACCTTGCATATACCTAATCTAGGAAGCAAACATCCATGCTACACTTCATCTATTCTTAAAAATTCTTGCCCTTTATTATTTTTTATCTTAAGCATCTTTTGAGGGGGAGACTTCTCAAAAGCACATATTGCTAGATTATTTGTCACCATCAAAAAGCGAGATTGTTGAACCTTGAGGGGTATTTCCGTCATTTTGATGCTAACAAATAAAATAGCAATAATGTATTTAACATACTTGTGTTCTAACTTTATTGAACAAGGTATGGAATATGATGCAAGAATGGAAGACTAACTTTGAAAGTTAAAAAATGAAGAAATAGCATGTTCACGCCCATTATATAGCTTAGCACCAACTATCCAACATTTAAAGTTCACGACCATTAAGGATCATAGCAACCGTGAATGATCATATCAGTCATGCCCGTGAGAAAACATGTCAAATTCCTCTAGAGAGCTTCACAGCCAGAGTCACCACTTGGACCACGGCTTGGAAGGATATTCACGCCTGTGAAAGAATAATGTCATGCCTGTGATCAAACACTTCAATTTCTTCTAGAATGCTTCATGGCCAGAGTCACCACTTGGATGACATCCTGGAAGAACATTCACGACCATGACACACATATTCACGACCGTGAATAAGCAAAGAGAAACATGTCAGGCATGAAATTAAGAGTTGGTGCAACGATTATTTTTGCATTAAATGAAACCAAACGACTATAATTCGCTAAGGAAGTATAAATGCAAGACATTTATGAATCCAGAACAAGAGAATAGCAATTACTTCGAATCAAAATCTTGTTGTAGCCATTTGTGCATTAATTACTTTCATCTAAACTTTAATTTTCTATAAAAAAATTTTTGCTCATAATTTTTGAGCATTATAGATTTGTGAGTGTTTCTTTTTGTAATCTACTACTCAAGTGGGTTTGGGTATATTGGGTTAAGAGTATAACACTTGTAAGGGTTATGTGTGAGCCATTAAAACACAAGGAATTGGTTTATTATGTGAGCCATTAAAACACAAGGGATTTCTAGGTCATGTGTGATCCATTGATAGAAACACCATAGTTAGGAGTGAGCTTGTAAAACTCCATTGTAACACTTAGTGTGTTAGTGAAACTCCCAATCGAGATTGGGGAGAGGAGTAGGGTTTGTTAACACCTGAACCTCTATAAATTTCTTGTGTGATATCTTCCTATCCCTACTTTACTTAACTTTTTATTCCGCACTTCAAAGTTAAGAATTTTTAATATCCAATTCAACCCCCCTTCTTAGTTCATTAATTGGGCAACAATATATTCCATCAATAAGAAGCTCAAACTGACCAAAAAATCTTCTAGACCTGCCCAGGGCACTAAACTACTATGGAACAATCATGGTTATCTTCAATATAACGCAACATTCACAATATATATGAAGTTGAATTGGTATAAAGATAGATAACACATGTATCTAAACTTTCATGTTTTGATATTCTTAAAATACAGGCTCTATCATATTCAAAATAAACGAACACAGTAGCTAACTCAGCTAGGGTTTGCATCCCAACCAATTCCAATTATATTCTAATATCTTTTCATATACACCAAATATTACAATAATAATTATACATCACTAAACCTGGTACATAAATATATAACTTTTATGTTTGGAACTTCTTTAAATTCGTCCTTTAAGAATTCAAAAAGTAATCTCTAATATTCTGTTATGAAAACAGAATTCGGGGGCCTTAATATTTGCACACTATGAGTCAAAAACTATAAACCATAAATTTAGCTTAACGATAAAAGAGAAATAACTAACTTACAAATTTATTAGGAGTTGGTTTGCTGCTGGAAACTTTAAGGTGAAGAAAATGAAAGGAAGAAGAGTGAAGAATTATGAAAGACAAAGGACAATCATAACCGCCCCACCTTTTATCCATTTGACCATTTCCTTCCTTTATTTTTTTTGTTTGTTTCTTCTTTTCTTTTCTTTATTATTATTATTATTATTATTATTATTATTATTATTATTATTATTATTATTATTATTATTATTATTATTATTATTATTATCATCATCATCATCATCATCATCATCATCATAGATATATTTCACAAATCAACACAAAATGCAACTTAATCCTTTGGTTCAATTTAATTAAATTAACTACGTCATATCTCTATTATTTTAATCTATTTAAATTTTAATTTCATGTCATCCTTTACTAAATTATAAAATGGACACGTACAACTCGACACAATTATAAAATCCTTGGACACGTAGCTAGTACGTGTCAGGAACTTATCCCTATAAAAAATACATATGAAATGCACATGTTCAAGTCAAATATATGCAAGAAGCATATGTCCAAATGAAATGCATGTAGAAATGCATGTGGGTAAAGTTATGGATGTTACACCTATGGCCCAACAAATGAGCAAATGAAATAAATGATCAAGTTACCTAGCAAATGCAAATGTTTACATGGCAAATATTCACATGCAAACCCGGGGTAATGTCTTTCTAACTTGGTCACAATAAGATGAAACATGGCAAATATTCACATGCAAACCCGGGGCAATGTCTGTCTAACTTGGTCACAATAAGATGAAATGAGCAAAGCATAAGCAAAGAATAGTGATCTATGTTTTAATTTTACTGGTAACTACATGATATCGATGAATGAAATGAAATACACAGTATGCATTTGATTTGTCATTTGTTACTATGAGTTACTTGGTACTATAGAACTTGTTTGATGATTACTCTCATTGAGCCGTAATTCATCAATTTGCATCATTTTTTAGGTAAAGAAAAGTGATAGCTCATTTTGGTTGACATATAAAAGACGTGGAACAAAGGTCACCGGCCGAACCTCACCACGCTCTCTCTTTACATTTCACATGAACATGAGATCATGTCATCTACATTTTGGACTTATATGTTTGTACATGTATAATTACTCACTGTTGATTCTAAAATGTCTAAATGAATACAACTAGTAAACCTTTAGATGTAAATTTTAAGTTTTGAAATTTGTAATATATTATGTTGTAGTAAAAGCCTCAATGCTGATTTGCAGATTCATTAAGTGATGTTATAGGATGTGATAGAAAAAATTTACTATCAATATTAAACGGTTCATTTGTATTACTTGTATGCCATATGTGATTACTAAACACAAGGATAGGTTGTACTTAAATGCATAAGGTATGATGTTACAACAGGTCATCTAATATACTTTGCTACTCTAGCAACTATCCGCATGTAAACTTTAAACATCTCATGTCTTCAGCTTATGAGATTAGTTGTGTGACCTAGTCAATGAGTATGACATGCGCCAGTCTAACCTGATTAATAATGTCCCACCTTGTCAATCCTATGACTAGGGATAATTTTGGTATAAACTTAATTGCACATAACTGGAATCTCATCATCATGATTTCCTTCATGTTGTGTTACATACTAAGAACTTCATTAAACAGTCTAACATCTATATCAATTCATATGTAATGAATACCATATAATAAAAATTCCTTTTATTAATAATAAATGAGTACTTCAAGTGCCTATGATGATTGTCTTTAGGGCACATATGTAATGCAAACCATGCATAAACTTAATGTAAGTAATGATTTGTTTCCTTTTCATACGATGCTGGGTATTATTTATTTTAAAACACAAATCATGGTTTCATTTTTACTCTATGGATTAGTAGTTAATTACTTATCAAAAATCATAAAACACAAATCATAAAGATATATTATGTATTATAGTTGTTAAAAATAAGAAGAGATCGGGAAACAGTGATGTAGAAAAATTAACCAACCTTGAAGAATGAGTAGGTCCAGCTTATGAAGAGCAAAGTTCACAGGTAAATGTTTATTGTGTCACCTACATAGCACAAAACATAATTTAATTTCATTATGAATATGTCAAACCTTACCTCAACTAAAAAAAATGTGGAAAATGATGCAAATACAAATAAAGAAGATCTAAAGCCTCAAATGGTAGTAATTTATAGTTCAACTAGCTAAGAAATGCAACTACCACACATGAGCTACATAAAAAAGATGATGCAACTAAAGGGAAGGCAAAAGCTAATGGAAATAAGAAGAAATTGTGGTTGATCCAGGGTTTTAATAATCCTTTGGCTTTTGGCATTTTTGAAGAGCCATTTTGGGGACAACACATGTCTATTTAATGTTATTTAAACCCCATACTTTTGGTTGGTGATTGATTTTAAATGCGGTGTTTGTGTACAAACATATATTAGACAAGTGTAAATTTAGTTTTTGGGATGTTTTGTGCTTTTGTTTGTTATGCACATTTGACCATTTTGTTTTTACAACATAGAAAATGTAGTTTAAATGCTTATTGGCTAACTTTTAATAGGTTCATTTCACAGGTTATCTTTACATGTCATTTGGACTTTTTTTAATTATTTTGCTGCAATTGATTTGTAGTGGTGGAAATGACAATTTATAATGAAATCATCTTCATCGGGTACAAATCAAATCCACACACACACACACACACACACACACATATATACAAGCTAATGTCTTATCAGTTTTAGCTATACATTTAGTTAAAATTGATACTTAGTCTGAAACTACATAGTCTTTTGTCTTCATACTACACAATTGCATTCATTGTGTTTTTAGACATAATATAAATTCCAAATTAACACTACTAATATAACATAGAAACCAATCTTATAAAAGTCTATATTTCTATTCATCTTCAAAACCAATTTATTTGTGTTTTTTATATTCATTTCCAGCTTCGCAACTTGTCTCTTTAGGTTGGATAAGTCATTTGCAAATTTCATATTGTTGTGTGATCGCGATATCTCCAAATTGCTTTTCATACACCTCAGCTCTCAAAAACAACAAATGTATTTCACACCGGGACCTCTACTATATACAATGGGGAATAATAATGCATATATCATATGTGGAAACAAATTGAATAATGCTTTAAATCTTTAATTTGAACTGATTAATATTTATCTCCCTTTGTTAGTTACATGTTCATACAATAAAATCTAATGTAGTGTATGTATTGACAGGCTCCAAAATACAATAAACCTATATTGTAACTTGTAGCGCTCCCTTACCCTACTAATCGCTAATAGGATATGGAAGTGCTACTAAGCTCATTTAATTTAAAACCAACGCTCAATTTTGTATAAATATTTTTTTTCTATTTCAATTTTTGAGTTTATTATTAGCGGAATATTTATCACCATATTTTTTTTCCATTTAAATATATATCTAGTGATGGGAATATTGTGATTCAAAATAACTTATTCATTAAACCATGATATTTAAAAATATAACTACAATAATTCTAGATATATATAATTACCAAATCCATTACTTATAAATATTACAAGCCACAAATTTACATCAACAAAATTCTTAAAACTTAATTTTTACAACATCATTTTCAAAACATACAAAAAAAAACTAGACTGCTGCAATCTGATCTTGGGGTTCCCTCTTCTTCGGTCGCCCTATCGGAACAGCTACTTCTATTTATCTGCGCGTGAAACACACGCGCTAAGCTACTAGCTTAGTGGTACGTTTGGCAACTATCCAATAATTACATAATAATTCTAAAATGAAATTTTAGAAACTACAATTAATCTATTTAGCATGCCAAATATTCAATTAATAATACACTATTTTCTTCATGCAAAAATATTTAATTCATCAATTATGACATTTTATTCATTAAGCATGCTTGAAATTTTAACAATACAAGATATAAAATTTACAATATCAATTTCATACTTCACATCATTTTTTTTGTTATTTATTTAATAGCCCACGACATCTTAGACCGAAACTAAACACTGGATATAGGGTTTCTGCTCTCCGGCAGTATACTCGGCGCCCACATAATTATTTATAACTCGGCGATTAACGCCTACATTTTCAATAACAACTCAGCACCTTTTTGGTGCCTACGTAAATTTCGAACTCAGCACTAATTCTTAGTACCTACGTAAATTTCAACTCAGCACTATTATTTTTAGTGCCTACATAATTTTAACTCAGCACTATTATTTTTAGTGCCTACATTTCTACCCTTTTATTGGCATGCCAACTTATCCTAATTTCTAGTTATCGACTAGATGTTATAGGGCTTAAATTACATTTGTTACCTTTATTCATATTTGCATAAATTATGTAGGGAAACATTAATATAAATTCCATATAAATGCAATAATTCTCATTCAATATTTTACAACCTCATACTAGCTCATTTAATCATTATAACTATAAGAAAAATTCAATCAATACATTTTCTAACACATAAATCCACAATCAACACATTTCTACCAGTTGTCCTATTCTGGACAGCATTTCTACCTTATGTTGCTCTGCATTTTTCGTCTATTTTTAGACAGAATTTGGACATGTGATCATCTAACAAAATATAGGTACATGTCTTATCTTTAATTTCCAACTGGAATCACATCAAAAAAAATTTTGTAACAAAAGTTATAAATTTTCTCCTAAGTTACGTTCGCTGCAATCTGCCCAGTATTTTACTGGACAGATTTCTGCCTTATCTTTCTATATCTTTTTCATCCATTTCTAGATGGCATTTGGACAAGTGATCAACTAGAAAAATTCAGGTACATGTATTATCTTTAAATTTCAACTGGAATCACATTAAAAATAATTTCTTAGCAGAAGTTATGAATTGTTTTCCAACCTATGTTCACTGCAATCTGCCCAGTATTTTTGTTTTTCTGGACAGATTTCTAGTTCAAAGTTTGAGTCCATTTTTCACCTCATTCCAGGAATATTTAGGTCTAATGGTCTGAATGAAAGTTCAAGCCCTATGTCTTAAATTTCCAATCCAGCAAGAATCACTCAGAAATGATTTCCAGAACTCAAGTTATGACCAAAACACTAGACACTGTTCATAAGACGAATTTTCCAGCACATCAAATAATTCATACATTTTCCATTTTCATGCATCAACCTCATTTTCTAGTCTTTATTTTCACATTCATGGCATCATTTAATCACTCAATCAAATGTTCAGAATTTCATACATAAATTCACTACATCACAAAATCAAAATCAATACTTTTCTATATTGAATTTTTGTCAAATGTACATACCTCAAAGTTCTATTTTTCTTCACTTTTCTCTTCCTCTTAGATAGCCTTTTCCTTGCCCTTACTTCCCCTTTGATTTTGGTTTAAAGTTTGTTCACTTCTTTGTCCTAACAACAAATTTTACACTAATCAAGCACTAATCATACTAATCCACCCTTAATCACCATTAACATACTAATAACCCTAATTTACTAGCTATAATGACAACTAACCCCAAACTCAAAGAAATGAGAAGAAGAAAGTAAGGAGATGGAAAATCTAAACTCACCTTTGAAGATCTTCCAAATGGCTAGAAACTTCTCTCTCTTTTTCTCTTCCTTTCTTCCTTCCTCTTCCTTGGTTTTGCTCACTTTACTTCACTTTCTTCATGATCTTGCCTTAATCCCACTTTTTTTCATCTAATCTTTGCTTTAATTGGAGAACAAAAAGAAGAACATCAAGGGAGGAGGAGAAGCTCACGGAAAAGAGAGAAAAAGGGAGAGAAATGGGTGTAATTAAGGTGAGGAAGAAGAAGAATGGTTAAAAAAGTGAAAATTTGACTTTTTATAGTTGGATTAGGTGGGTGGTTAGGATTAGTTACTAATCTTGCTTCCTATTGGTCCATTAATTTAAATCACTCTTACTTTATTTTAATCAAAAGAATATTCCTTTCCTTAGATAAAGAATATTCCATTTTTATGCCTTCTTAAAATATCTGTGCCAAAAACACTGCAATTTCCAATTTCGTTCAGCGAAAAATTATTTTTTTCTCAATTTTAATTCCAAACTTCAAAATTCTCAATTAATAATATCCAAAATATTTTTCTCCCATCTTATTATTATTTTAATTTATTTCTTTCATGTCCGAATTTAGACCTCGATCGGTTCGGTACACCGGATTTCAGTCAACCGCGACCGTGGCCTAAATTATCGGGTATTACAATTTTCCCCTCCTAAAAAAAAAATTTCGTCCTCGAAATTTACCTGTTTAGCTGGAGTGGAATAATTGTGGATACTGAGCCTTCATCACCTCTTCATTTTCCCAAGTTGCCTCTTCTGACTTATGATTTTTCCACAGGACCTTCACCAATGGTACCTTTTTGTTTCGTAGCTCTTTCATTTCTCGAGCTAAAATTTTCACTGGCTCCTCTTCATAAGTTAGATTTGGTCGTATCTCTATAGGTTCTGCTGATATGATATGAGATGGATATGATCGATATCTTCTCAACATGGACACATGGAATACGTTGTGAATCTTGTCTAACTCTGGTGGTAGAGCTAATTTGTACGCCACTGGACCTATGCGTTCAAGTACCTCGTATGGTCCAATTAACCTAGGACTCAACTTTTCTTTCTTTCCAAATCGGAAAATCCTTTTCCAAGGTGAGACTTTTAAGAACACTTTGTCACCAACTGTATATTCAATATCTCTCCTTTTTAAATCTGCATATGATTTCTGTCTATCAGCAGCAGCTTTCAGCCTATCTCTTATTACTCTGACTTTTTCCTCTGTCTGTTGGACTAGATCGGGACCCATTACTTTCTTTTCGTAAGCTCGGTCCAACCTAGAGGCGTTCTACATTTTCTCCCATATAAGGCTTCATATGGTGCCATACCGATACTGGCTTGGTGACTATTATTGTAGGCAAATTCTATCAATGGAAGATGTTTATCCCAACTGCCTTCAAATTCTATCACACAACTCCTCAACATATCTTCCAATATCTGTATGACCCTCTCTGATTGTCCATCTGTTTGTGGGTGGAACGCTGTGCTGAAATTGAGTCGAGTACCCATGGCTTGATGCAAACTTTTCCAGAATTGTGAAGTGAACCGCGGGTCTCGATCTGAAATGATTGAAACTGGCACACCATGTAAACGGATTATCTCATTAACATAGATCTCTGCCAAACGGTTAAGTGGATAATCCATCTTGATCGGTAGAAAGTGAGCTGATTTGGTGAGCCGGTCTACTACTACCCATACTGCATCATGCCTCTTTTGTGTCAAGGGCAAACCAGAAACAAAGTCCATTGTGACTCTTTCCCATTTCCACTCCGGAATTGAAATAGACTGCAATAATCCACTTGGTACTTGATGCTCTGCCTTCACTTGCTGACAAGTTAAACATCTGGTAGTATACTCCGTGATATCTCTTTTCATTCCTGGCCACCAGTAATATGCCTTCAAGTCATGATACATTTTGTTGCTTCCTGGGTGCATTGCATAAATAACATTGTGAGCCTCCTTCAAAATATCTTGTTTCAATTCTGGTATGTCTGGCACACACAACCTGCCCTTATGCCTTATACTCCCATCTGCTTCAATAGTAAATTCTGGTTTTTCACCCTTTTTCACCATTTCAAAGATTTCCTTTAATTTCGTGTTTTGCTTCTGATTGTCCTTTACTTGTTGGATCAATGTGGGTTGAATCCGCAATTCTGCCAAAATAATATATAAAGAACTTATTATTCCATTTTTTTCACTTAATACATTTAAGTTTTAACATTTACCTGCAAGAGTTTTTCTACTCAGCGCGTCAGCAACCACATTGGCCTTACCGGGCTGATAGTCAATGATACAATTGTAGTCTTTGATCAATTCTAGCCATCTCCTCTGTCTCAGATTGAGTTCCTTTTGTGAAGGCAAATATTTCAAACTTTTATGGTCTGTATAGATATAACATTGCTCACCATACAAGTAGTGTCGCCATATTTTCAATGCAAACACAATGGCTGCTAGTTCCAGATCATGTGTTGGATAATTTCTCTCGAGAGGCTTCAGTTGTCTGGAAGCATAAGCGATCACTTTGCCTTCTTGCATTAGTACACAGCCCAAACCATTAAGGGAAGCATCACTGTACACCACATAATCTTTTCCCGCAGTAGGTTGTGTCAACACTGGTGCCTCTGTCAACATTTTCTTCAACTTATCAAAACTAGTCTGGCATCGTTCTGACCACTCAAATCTGGTCTCCTTTCTAAGCAATTTTGTCAGTGGTGAGGCTATCATTGAAAATCCTTTCACAAATCTCCGATAATAACCAGCCAAACCAAGAAAACTTCTCACCTCTGTCACATTCCGATGCGGTTTCCAGTTGAGGATTGCCTCTACCTTACTAGTGTCGACTCTGATCCCATCGACTGAGACAATATGCCCTAGAAAGGCCACCTCATCTAACCAGAATGCACATTTTGACAACTTTGCATATAATTGATTCTCTCTCAAGATATGAAAGACAATACGAAGATGTTGATTATGCTCTTCTTTGCTTCTAGAGTACATCAAGATATCATCTATGAATACCACCATGAACTGGTCCAAATAAGGCCTAAAGATTCTATTCATTAGATCCATAAATGCTGCTGGGGCATTCGTCAAGCCAAAAGGCATTACTAAGAACTCGTAATGACCATACCGAGTCCTAAATGCTGTTTTTGAAATGTCTGATTCTTTAATTCTCAATTGGTGATAACCTGATCTGAGGTCAATTTTAGAAAATACCCCTGCTCCTTTCAACTGATCAAACAAGTCATCTATTCTCGGTAAGGGATATCTGTTCTTAATTGTCATCTTATTCAACTGACGATAATCAATACACAACCGAAAGGTGCCATCCTTCTTTTTCACAAATAGAACAGGAGCACCCCAATGTGAGACACTAGGCCTGATAAACCCTTTCTCTAACAACTCTTGCAACTGGACCTTTAATTCTTTTAGTTCAGCAGGTGCCATTCTGTAGGGAGTGATCGATATCGGGGCTGTGCCTGGCAAAACATCAATGGCAAACTCTATCTCTCTGACAGGTGGTAACCCTGGCAAGTCCTCAGGAAATATATCTGGATATTCACATACTGTAGGAATCTCCCTGAGATCTAGACTCTCCTTTTTGGTATCTACAATATGTGCCAAAAATGCTTCACATCCCTTTTTGATAAGCTTACTTGCCTTCGTCACAGAAATGACATTAGTCAAGTATGGTCTGTTCTCGCCTAGGACAATCACGTCATCCTGCCCTGAATTCTTGAAAGTCACTCTCCTATACTGACAATCCACCACTGCCTTATGCCGAGTTAACCAATCCATCCCCAAGATTGCATCAAACTCACGGAATGGCAACACTATTAGATTAGCTGGGAATTCTACATTCTGAGCTTTGATTGGACTATTTTTATAGACTCGGCTAACTTTCACTCCATGACCCAAAGGATTGGTCACTAATATATCAAAATCTAATTCCTCTGCTACCATATTACCGTGACTAGGTGGTGACATACATAAATATGAATGTGTAGAACCTGGATCTATCAGTGCAAATAAATCAGTATCATAAAGAGAAAATTTACCAATTATCACATCTGGGGCATCCTGCTCCTCACGAGCTCTCATGGCATATGCTCGGGCTGGGGCTCGACTACCTTCTGCTCTATTCACTGATTCTGATATACTCTGCCCAATTCTGCCACTTCTAGACTGTCCTTGTCCCTGCCTCTGCCTCGAGTGACATTCTGAACCTGAACTGATATTACACCACCTGTACCTCTTCCTCTCGGGCAATCTTTCTGTTTGTGCTCAGTAGATCCGCATCGTAAGCATGCTCCAGTAATCCACCAGCAATCACCTGCATGTGATCTCCCACAATGTTGACATGTGACAGATATGAATCTCCTATTACCCGAAGCTGGTGCACTAGCTGTAGATCCCTCTGGCCTCGACTGCTGGCTTTGCCTAGTTGAAAAGTTTGATCTAGTACCCTGTGACTGGAAAAACCTAGGCGCTGTCCGCCCCCTTTTACCTGATGTCTGGCCCATGATAAATGTCTGTCTCCGTGGTAGCTCTTCTATCCTCTTTCTCTTTGACCTCTTTTCCACACTAATGGCTGAGGATACTAGTGTAGCAAAATCCTCAAGCTGAAGGGCGGTCACCATATTCCCAATATCATCATTAAGCCCATCCTCAAATCTTCGGCATCTGTCTGCCTCATCAGTGATGATTCCAGTCGCATATTTACTTAGTCGGGTGAATTCCATCTCATACTGGGCGACTGACATGCTTCCCTGCTTCAAGTCTTGAAACTCCCTTTTCTTTTCATTCACATAAACTCTTGGCACATATTTCTTGCTAAATTCTGCCTTGAAGAAATTCCAGGAAGGTGGCTTCGGTGTCTGGGGCTTTGATAAAATTGATTTCCACCAATCATAGGCATGATCTTTTAAAAGGGACACTGCATATCTAACCTTCTGTTCCTCTAGACACTCCAATTCCTCAAACACCCTTTCTGTGGATTCCATCCAAAACTCTGAAGCTGCTGGGTCATCCTCTCTCCTTCCCATAAAATCTGTGGCCCCATATTTTCTCAGCTTATCAATCCGGGGTTTTGGCTGAGGTGGAGGAGGAGGTGGAGCTGGTTGTGGAACTGCTTGTACTATCCGTTGCAATAAATTAGCTATCTGCTCCATAAGAGGCTCCTGTCCTAAATTATCCTGTCTCTCTGCTCTCGGACGAGCTACTACACTCGGCCCGGAATCTCTCACAGATTGAGGTTGTCTGGGATTGGCTGTGCGTGAAGGACTATTACTCAGTTCATCTTCTGAGAAATCTTGTTCCGATTCCGAATCCATATCTACCTATAAACCAAAAGAAGGGACCCAAATCAGAAATTGCAGCATTTTATGCATATGCATGAGTCACATATTCTATCTTACACCCACTGATTAAGAATCATTAACCTGGGCTCTGATACCACTAAATGTAGCGCTCCCTTACCCTACTAATCGCTAATAGGATACGGAAGTGCTACTAAGCTCATTTAATTTAAAACCAACGCTCAATTTTGTATAAATATATTTTTTTTATTTCAATTTTTGAGTTTATTATTAGCGGAATATTTATCACCATATTTTTTTCCATTTAAATATATATCTAGTGATGGGAATATTGTGATTCAAAATAACTTATTCATTAAACCATGATATTTAAAAATATAACTACAATAATTCTAGATATATATAATTACCAAATCCATTACTTATAAATATTACAAGCCACAAATTTACATCAACAAAATTCTTAAAACTTAATTTTTACAACATCATTTTCAAAACATACAAAAAAAAACTAGACTGCTGCAATCTGATCTTGGGGTTCCCTCTTCTTCGGTCGCCCTATCGGAACGGCTACTTCTATTTATCTGCGCGTGAAACACACGCGCTAAGCTACTTGCTTAGTGGTACGTTTGGCAACTATCCAATAATTACATAATAATTCTAAAATGAAATTTTAGAAACTACAATTAATCTATTTAGCATGCCAAATATTCAATTAATAATACACTATTTTCTTCATGCAAAAATATTTAATTCATCAATTATGACATTTTATTCATTAAGCATGCTTGAAGTTTTAACAATACAAGATATAAAATTTACAATATCAATTTCATACTTCACATCATTTTTTTTGTTATTTATTTAATAGCCCACGACATCTTAGACCGAAACTAAACACTGGATATAGGGTTTCTGCTCTCCGGCAGTATACTCGGCGCCCACATAATTATTTATAACTCGGCGATTAACGTCTACATTTTCAATAACAACTCAGCACCTTTTTGGTGCCTACGTAAATTTCGAACTCAGCACTAATTCTTAGTGCCTACGTAAATTTCAACTCAGCACTATTATTTTTAGTGCCTACATAATTTTAACTCAGCACTATTATTTTTAGTGCCTACATTTCTACCCTTTTATTGGCATGCCAACTTATCCTAATTTCTAGTTCTCGACTAGATGTTATAGGGCTTAAATTACATTTGTTACCTTTATTCATATTTGCATAAATTATGTAGGGAAACATTAATATAAATTCCATATAAATGCAATAATTCTCATTCAATATTTTACAACCTCATACTAGCTCATTTAATCATTATAACTATAAGAAAAATTCAATCAATACATTTTCTAACACATAAATCCACAATCAACACATTTCTACCAGCTGTCCTATTCTGGACAGCATTTCTACCTTATGTTGCTCTGCATTTTTCGTCTATTTTTAGACAGATTTGGACATGTGATCATCTAACAAAATATAGGTACATGTCTTATCTTTAATTTCCAACTGGAATCACATCAAAAAAAATTTTGTAACAAAAGTTATAAATTTTCTCCTAAGTTACGTTCGCTGCAATCTGCCCAGTATTTTACTGGACAGATTTCTGCCTTATCTTTCTATATCTTTTTCATCCATTTCTAGATGGCATTTGGACAAGTGATCAACTAGAAAAATTCAGGTACATGTCTTATCTTTAATTTTCAACTGGAATCACATTAAAAATAATTTCTTAGAAAAAGTTATGAATTGTTTTCCAACCTATGTTCACTGCAATCTGCCCAGTATTTTTGTTTTTCTGGACAGATTTCTAGTTCAAAGTTTGAGTCCATTTTTCACCTAATTCCAGGAATATTTAGGTCTAATGGTCTGAATGAAAGTTCAAGCCCTATGTCTTAAATTTCCAATCCAGCAAGAATCACTCAGAAATGATTTCCAGAACTCAAGTTATGACCAAAACACTAGACACTGTTCATAAGACGAATTTTCCAGCACATCAAATAATTCATACATTTTCCATTTTCATGCATCAACCTCATTTTCTAGTCTTTATTTTCACATTCATGGCATCATTTAATCACTCAGTCAAATGTTCAGAATTTCATACATAAATTCACTACATCACAAAATCAAAATCAATACTTTTCTATATTGAATTTTTGTCAAATGTACATACCTCAAAGTTCTATTTTTCTTCACTTTTCTCTTCCTCTTAGATAGCCTTTTCCTTGCCCTTACTTCCCCTTTGATTTTGGTTTAAAGTTTGTTCACTTCTTTGTCCTAACAACAAATTTTACTCTAATCAAGCACTAATCATACTAATCCACCCTTAATCACCATTAACATACTAATAACCCTAATTTACTAGCTATAATGACAACTAACCCCAAACTCAAAGAAATGAGAAGAAGAAAGTACGGAGATGGAAAATCTAAACTCACCTTTGAAGATCTTCCAAATGGCTAGAAACTTCTCTCTCTTTTTCTCTTCCTTTCTTCCTTCCTCTTCCTTGGTTTTGCTCACTTTACTTCACTTTCTTCATGATCTTGCCTTAATCCCACTTTTTTTCATCTAATCTTTGCTTTAATTGGAGAACAAAAAGAAGAACATCAAGGGAGGAGGAGAAGCTCACGGCAAAGAGAGAAAAAGGGAGAGAAATGGGTGTAATTAAGGTGAGGAAGAAGAAGAATGGTTAAAAAAGTGGAAATTTGACTTTTTATAGTTGGATTAGGTGGGTGGTTAGGATTAGTTACTAATATTGCTTCCTATTGGTCCATTAATTTAAATCACTCTTACTTTATTTTAATCAAAAGAATATTCCTTTCCTTAGATAAAGAATATTCCATTTTTATGCCTTCTTAAAATATCTGTGCCAAAAACACTGCAATTTCTAATTTCGTTCAGCGAAAAATTATTTTTTTCTCAATTTTAATTCCAAACTTCAAAATTCTCAATTAATAATATCAAAAATATTTTTCTCCCATCTTATTATTATTTTAATTTATTTCTTTCATGTCCGAATTTAGACTTCGATCGGTTCGGTACACCGGATTTCAGTCAACCGCGACCGTGGCCTAAATTATCGGGTATTACATAACTTCGATAAATTAGGTCAC
The DNA here is from genome assembly GCA_023653625.1 of Triadica sebifera. NCBI lineage: Eukaryota > Viridiplantae > Streptophyta > Magnoliopsida > Malpighiales > Euphorbiaceae > Triadica > Triadica sebifera. The sequence goes on along the minus strand of CM042893.1, from coordinate 38,290,872 downwards.
GATCGCGGATGATAGTAATTTAGTGATCCGAACCAATCAGGGTCTAAATTTAGACATGAAAGAAAAAAATAAAATGATAATAAAATATGAAAAAAATATTTTGGATATTATTAATTGAGAATTTTGAGGTTCGAAGCTAAAATTTATGAAATAATAATTTTTTGTTGAACGAAATTTGAATTTATGGTATTTTTGACACAAATATTTTTAAGAAGGAATAAAAAGGGAATATTATTTATATAAGGAAAGGAATATTCTTTAGATTAAAATAAAGTAAGATTGATTTAAATTAATGGACCAATGCGAGATAAGATTTATCTAATTAATCCTAACCACCCACCTAATCTAACTATAAAAGTCAAACTTTCACTTTTTGCCTTAATTTCTTCTTCTTCCTTATCTTAAGCAAAGTTTCTCTTCCATTTTTATCTCCCTTTTCCCTTGACCTAAACTTCTCATTCTTCTTCTTTTTTCTCTTCAATTAAAGCCGAGGTTTAGCTAGGAAAACATAGATTAAGGGAAGATCATAAAAAAAGTGAAGCAAAGTGAGTCAAACAAATGAAGAGGAAGGAAGAAAAGAAGAGAGCGAGGAGGAGGAATTTTCTACCATCTTGAAGATCTTCAAAGGAGAAGTTAGATTCTTCATCTTCTTGCTTTTCTCTTCCTTTTTAGTCTCATTTTGAAGTTGGTTACCATTAAAATTGGTAATTAGGCTTATTAGTGTGTTAATTGTAGCTAAGGGTTAATTAGTATATTTTATGCTTGATTAGTGTGATTTAAGAATTAATAATGAATTACAGGAGTAGTTTATGGACTTAAGATGGGTAGAGGTGATTAAAGTTTTAAGTAAGCTTTATTTTCATATATAACATTAAAGTATAAGACATAAATTGAAGTATATGTTCGACTTTATTGTTAGGCCAATGAAGTCCATAATAAAAAAGGGAATAAGGGCAAGGAGAAAGTCAATTAGAAAGTAGAAGTATGAAGAAAATGCGACTTTTTGAGGTAAGTACTTTTGGCAAAAATTCAATATGGTAAAAGAATGTTAAATGTGATATTATTGTTGATTAAGTTGTTATAATGAGTATGATATTATGTGGAATTATGAAAGTAATTATTGATATTTTGATTGAGTGGTGCTTAAGTGATGCACTAAATGTGAAAATAAAATTGAGTTTATCATGAAAATAGGAAATTGTGTGATTAATTGAAGTTATAGGAAATTTGTCTGATCAATAGTCTATGTTTTAGGGCATAACTTGAGTTATGGATGTACTTTTTGAGTATTTCTTATTGTATTCGAAAGTTAAGACATAGGGCTTCAACTTTCATTTAGACATCAGACTTGAATATGCTTGCATTTATGTTTAAATTGGAATTTAAATTTGGAATAGTAATATGTCCATTAAAATACTGGGTAGAATGAGTATGAATATAGCCATTTATAAAATCTATAACTTTTACTACAAAATTCGGTATGATGTGATTCTAGTTGGTAATTAAAAATAAGACTTGGTTGATCATTTGTCTTGATTTTATTTTAAAATGAATAAAAAATATAGTGAAATATAAAGAATCAATTCTTCCCAGAACATACAAGCTTATTTATATGATTAAATTGTTGAGTTTAATGATAGAAAAATACTTTATTTGTCTATTCTTATATTTGTGATGATTAAGTGAGTATAATATTGAGACATATTTAATAAAGATTTATTCCATTTATATGAATTTATATTAGTATTATATGTATTGTAGATGTAAATAATAATAAAGGTAACAATTATGATTAAGCTCTAGAACATCTAGTCGAGAACTAGAAATTAAGATAAGTTAGCATACCAATAAAGGGATGAAGATGTAAGCATTAGAACATAATGTTGAGATTAAAATTATGTAGACACTAAAAAGTAGTGCTAAGTTTGAAATTATGTAGCCACTGAAAGTCCTGAGTTATTATTGATTATATAGGCATTAAATGCCGAGTTACCAAATCATTAAGTAGGTGTCAAGTATACTGCTAAAGAGCAGGAACCCTATATCCAGTGTTTAATTCCTATCTAAAATGTTGTGGGCTTTCAAATAAATAAAATGAAAAATAAAGTAAATTATTAAAATGAGATTAGAAATTGTATGTCTTGCCTTATACTTAAAGAATTTCAGTATGCTTGATGAATGAAATTTTTATAACTAATCAATTTATGTATTTTGCATGATTTTAATGGTATTTAATTTAATTGGATATTTTTGGCATGCATAGAAAAATACTTGTGAATGATAAATTTTTGTTTTGGAGATAAATGTATAATTATTGAATAGTTGCCAAAAGTACCACTAAGCTAATAGCTTAGCGCATGTATTTTACACGCAGGTTAGTAGAAATAGTTGTTGCATTTGTACCGACCGAAAAAAGGAGAATTCCAATATCAAATTAGAGCATTTTTCTTTTTGTGTGTATTTTGGGTATTATATTATACTAATAAATTTTAAGATTTTCCTTTCTATTGTAATTATATGGCATGTAGGATTTATAAAAATGTAAATTTGTAATTAATATAATTAGTATTATTTTGTAAATGTAAATTTGAATATTTTTAGCTTAATGTATAAGTACTTTTTAATTAAGGAAATTTTATGATCAAAATTATTTTCATCACTAAATACATAAATAATTAAATAACATACTTGAAGTTTCAATAAAAAAAATAAATCAGCATTAGTTTTCAAATAATAAGTTAGGTAGCATTTCTCTGCACTATTACAGACTAGTAGAGTAAGAGAGCACTACATATATCACTCAGTTTTACCATGACTTACCTAACTTGAGCATCCCTAAAATCGGGGACTAGGATTCTTTGAAGTTTGAGAGATGAACAAACAAGTTGGCCTACCGCATCAGCAATTTAAACATTCATCCCCAAATATATTCTTCTAAATTATGAACAAAACTAACATCAAAACTTTATTCTTCCATTTTTTTGAAATGTGTTTAAAATATTCTTATAATTTCATAACTCATATCTATATTTCTTAAATAAGCCCAACTATAGATCTCATACATAAGTTGTAACTCATAATTTCAAGTCTTACAACTCAAAATTTTAGTAAAGATTTTAATAGGTAGAACCAAAAAAGTAATAGCATATAAAAACAAATTAAACACTTAACAAATTAGAAGTGTTTCTCTCTTAATTAAAGGTACTAATTTTCTTAGCAAATAAAAAAAATGCAATTTGTAAGAAATTATATTATTCCTTCATTTTACAAATAACCAAATTCATAAAAACCCACAATGCAATAAGTAAGAGAAAGAAATCACCATGAAAAAAAAAGAAAAAAAAACTACAACTCACCTGGGTTTAACAAACTACAACTCATAAATAGTGGGAAGGGACAATAGGATTTGTTAATGCCAAAGGAGAAGGCTTTTCATAGGCAGGGAGTAGGGATGAAGGAGCTAGAACTTGAATGTTGAAGAATGACATCATTTTAAAACCGAAAAGGAAAAGTGGAGCACAAAAATGTCGAAAAATGGCTTTCACAGGTGGGAGAATGGAAAGCGGAAGGGAATAATGGAGCACAATGTTGAAGGTGGAATAAGAGTTAGGGCTTTGAAGGCTTGGTTCATTTTTTCCTTTTTCTTCATAAATGACGTCATTTTTCCTCTTTGTTTATGTGGAAGAATGCTAATGTGGACTCATTAGTGATGTGGCATGATGTACATTACGAAACTAGAAAGTGTATCTAGGTACCAAATTGCAACATGTTAGAAAGTTTTGACACCAATCTGCTGCAATTAAAATTTTTGATGCCAAATTATAACAATGTGATAAGTTTTTGTACTATTTATATGATTAAACCAGTCGTGAAGCATTCTGACTAAACTAGGTAATTCTACACTGATGATTCAAGATTGTGAACTCTCCATCACTGGTGTGAATTTGGATTTTCTAGTAGTTTATAACATCAAACAAAATATTTAATACAAATCACATACAATGGCACTATTGGTTGTGCAATGGCAACCTCTTGCTATCAACATTCTCATTAACTCATGCATTTAAACATGTTAGAGCATCAATTAAACATATAGTCACTCAACTTTCCCTTTTATGCTCATTAATTATGCTAACAATCATTTATGACTCTATATGCATTTATACCTCTTTCAACCTCTTTAACCTTCACCATTAATTCGATTTTAGGAAAATTTATATCATCTTCAACTCAGGCATTAATCAATAATCATATGCACATAGCATTAATTACATCCTTTAAACTGTTAACAATCAATAAAAAGCATTTAAAGCATAACAAGTATTTATCATATACAACATGCCAAGATTTGGAATTTAAATGCATATATGTACATACTTCTAATGAAGCCTAAAAACCAAACTTTAACTCAAGCTTGCTTATCTTTTTGGTGGGTTTCACCACCTCCTCTTCCAACTCTTATCACATATAACACATTTCTATCAACATCTATAAAGCATAACTTAACCTTAAAAGCCATAAAGATAAAACCCTAATGTAAACTCTCTTTACAACCTTAACCTCACTGAACTCCTTTCTAAAGCATACTATAGCCTTAATCAATCTTAAACAAGAGTCTTTAGCCTTAAAAACTTAAGCTTAAATTAAAACCTAACCCATTTGGAAATGGGTGTCTATCAAAAATGAGTTCAATATGAAAAAAGCTATGAAATCTTGTAAAGATAAAAGGAAAATGTGATTCCTTACCAAAAATGAAGGAAATACAACTTAGATGATGGATTTCAAACACCTTTCCCTTTCTCTACATTTGCCTTTTCAAGAACATAAACTTTCTTTCACTTTTCTCTCTAAAACTTGGTAAATCTTTATTTTGTTTTAGGTTTTGATGTTTTAGGTCTTGGAGTCAAATAAAACAAAGGCCATTGTTTCTAGTGTGAAGGAATATCGAAAACTAGGGTTTTCTTTCGGGCATAAGGTGTGTGATAGAAAAAGAACAAACTGATCCCATTTTATGCATGACGATGTTCACGGGTATAATCGATCACTCACGTTCGTGAATCATCTCAAAAAATCATTCATGGTCATGACATTTAAGTCATAGGCATGAACACATAACTTTGACCTCTTTCCCCTTAACAAAACCCTTAAACACACTTATAGCTTTTTTAAACCATCTTATTAACTAGGTCCCAGTTTGCAGGTGTGAAGGATCTTACCATACCTCTTTAACATAGAGACATGAAAGACATTGTGAATCTTACTTAGATCTGGTGGTAAAGCAAGTCTACAGGTGACTGGTCTAATCTGCTTTAAGATCTCACACAGTCTAATGAACATAGGGCTCAACTTGCCCTTCTTTCCAAACTTTAGGACCTTCTTCCATGGAGAAACTTTAAGAAACACCATGTCTCCCATTTCATAATCTATATATATTCTCTTGAGATCTGCATACAATTTTCCATTTGTATGAAGCTACCATTAACCTTTCCTAAATGATTTTTACCTTTTTTCTCTGTCTTGTGCACGAACTCTGGCCCCACTAATTTTTGCTCATTGAGCTCTATCCAATATGGTGTTCGACACTTCCTAAAATATAATGCATTATGAGAAGACATATGGATGCTAGACTAATAGTTGTTGTTATAGATAAACTATAGCAATGGTAGATACTTCTCCTAGCTAGCTTTAAAGTCTATCACACAACTTCTCATCATGTCTTCCAAAATCTCTATCACCTTCTTTGACTAACTGATTATCTATCAGTAAAAAGCCATGCTGAAATGGAGCTTGGTATCCAAAACTAGCTGTAGACTTCCCCAAAACAAAGATGTAAACCTTATATCTCTGTCTGATGTGATAGAGACTAGCACTCTATGTAGTCATACAATCTCATTCACATATAACTATACTAGTCTATTCAAAAGATAATCTCTTCTGATAGGTAAGTGTTGAGTTGTGAAAATACATCTCATACACATGGTAGTAAAATTATAAAATTTAATCAAAACCAAAACCCATGGAACTCCTTTTGTAATTTAAAATTGGATTGAACCATTCAATGGCAGAAGTTGATTACCTTTGTTTGCAACTCTTGATTTTCCAAGTTGTGAGCTTTTCCATCTTTGTTGGATTATAGCAAACTATAATAATCCAAAGCTAGGATTGCCTCTAAGACTATCCACACAAAGGAAGAAAAAGAAAACCTCTAAGGAGATAGGGTGACAAAGGTCCAAAGTTCCATGGAAAATTGTCTTATGAAAAAGAAAAGGGAGAGGAGAAAAATAACTCTTACTTTTCTTTAGAGGTCAACCTCAAAATTGTTTCCTTAAAAGGTGTATTTATACTCTTTCTATTCCCTTTTAGGGTTGGAAAAGAAAAATCCCTAATGGGCCTTATACCTTAAGGTATATGGCCCAATATTGATCAAGTCAACAATCCTAAACCAAATAGGATTTGACTTACTTTTATAACTCTTATAAAAGGCCCAATTCTCTTTTCTATTTCACTTGGATCTCACCCAAAACCCAATTTACATTTTTTTCATTTCATCTATGCGTGTGACCTAATAGGTTTTTTGGTCATATTGGCAGCTCAAGTCTTAGAAGGATTCCTAATTCAGTTAGGATTATATGGGTCAAACTCTTTTTGACCCATATTTGATTTCTAATCAATTTTCCTTAATGTACAAGATCATGAGCGGTATCTAGCAATATATAATGACCACCCAATTAACTAGAAAGTTAATGGTTTGACTTTTAAGCCTTCCATAGACAATTACCATGCAATTCGTCCTTTCACCGAACTATATCTCATTTTGGTTCAGAGCTTGAACTGTGTGTCAACTTCCACTAGATTGACTATATCACATCTAGTCCAAATGAAATTAATTCCTATCTATGAGACTCATTACTCTATTTGACATGTCTTTGATTGTCCACTTCGGCAAAGGATTTCTGGGTAATGATCTTTATAAGAAGTCATATGTATACCCTCCTTCTATCGGGAGTGGTGAATACTTTATTGACTACTCAACTACATTTGAATATCTCATGCTATACCAAATCACCACCCTAGGAGCAACCTCTGAGAGGCAACAAAGAATGGAGTCAAACTATAGGGGTAACACCCACTAATTAGAGTTTAATTTGAATAATTTAGACCACATAATTAAATTGTATTTTTTATTAAATAAAATTAAAGATATTAGATATATGGAAATATGTGAAGATGATGATGATGATAATAATAATAATAATAATAATAATAATAATAATAATAATAATAATAATAATAATAATAATAATAATAATTTTTTTTTTAAAAAGTAAAGTGAACAGTAAAGTGGTCAGCAGAAAAAAAAGAGAGACCAAGAAACGGGAAAAAAAGGGCTGAAGACTTATTTCGCCATTTCTTCCAACTTCTTCTCTTTTCTCTTTCTTCTTCTTCATCATCCCTTTTCCTTCCTCCATATCACAGCTCAAATTATTCATAATCGTCTTCAAGATTGGCATCAAAAATTAGTCCAAATAAATCTAATCTTGGTAAGAAATATTTTTCCCATGATTATTGTGTTATTAGAACTTTTTAGGTTATATTTTTACTGGATATTGCACTCTATTTTTGATTATCTTGTGAATCCAATTTGGGGATATATTAATCATAAAAGTTGTTCATATATGTCTTTTGTATCTCTCTGCCAAATGTTATTGAATGATTTTGAGTATATGAAAATATATGATTATTGGGGTAAAACTGGTTCAGGGAGACGTATCAACCAAATAACCTACGGTTTTTATAAAACTTGATCATCTTAGTGGCTTAATCGGAGGTTTTGTAAAACATAAAAGTTGTAGGTATATATGTTATTGAGGTCTCTGAAAACTTTCATATAAATATCTCTTGGGTAGATTGAGTTATTCTGAAATGAATTATGACTGTTCCTTGATTGAGCTGGTTTCATACACCTATACAGTTCCAGTAATTTCGTCCTTATATTTCACCTATTTTTAGATTGCATTAGCCAAAGTACAAAACATAAAAGTTTTACTCCTATGTCGTATTTAAAGTTATGTGAAAGTTTCACCTTAAAATGTCATGTATTTTGTGAGTTATAAGCTGAACAATTAAACTGGTCGGGTTGATACTCTATGTTGAACCAGTTATATATCCTCCAATCTTTGAGAACCTTAGAGATCTAATCTGGAAATGAGTTAAACATGAATTTTTTTTAAATTAACTTATATAATTGTATAAACAGTTTCAGAATAAGTGAAGCTACACATTGAAAGCTATGAATTTTTGAATTGGGTACCTTGAAACTGCCTAAGGGCAGAAAACAGGGCAATATTTAAAATTATATCAAAAATTATGTAAAGGTTCAAAAATTATGAACTTTTAATATATCTTTTTTTTACATGTTATATTTAATTAGGATTAAGAATCATATAAATTGGATAAGTTTAGAAAAAGTTATTAATCCAACAGTCCTTAGAGGTCTTGTTCTAGCTTAATAGAAATTGTAGTTATTTATTTAAATTATATTAAGAATAAATATTTTATCAAGCTATTAATTAATTATATTTTTAAATTAGGATTTCAACAAGAAGAAGACCAACAAAAGTGAACAAGTTCTGAACTTATATTTTGGAAAAGGAAAATACTATCGAGGTTTGTACATATATGTATTTTGTTTTATCCTTATGCATGACTGTGTGTGCATGACATAAATTATATGTCACAATGATGAAATTATATATTATGGCATGTTTTAGAATTATAGAAATGTTATTAACTATGAACTTAATATTATGCTAATATTTGATAAAATATCATGCTATTACATGGTTTTGAAATAAATTGTGAATATATGATTGTATTAATATGAAATGAGTATTGGTTATAGAAACAAGTAATTAATGGTGTTAATTTCCCATTTCTCTACCTAAGGACTAACATAGGATAGATGGTGCACCATTAAGGGGGGAATTACGGTACCGATATGGATATGATTTAGGGACAGGGTGGCTTAAGCTCTGGGAGCGCCCCTGATCCTGATTATACACAGATGACATAATTATATTTAGACAAGGTGGCTTAAGCTCCGCGAGCGCCCTTGACTTGAGATTATGGTGAGTAAGGTGGCTTAAGCTCCATGAGCACCCCTATTTCACACCTCATATCCGGACAGTCCGGGAATGAGATTTGGGCTGATACTAATTAAAGACTTTGGAATGAAATGTGGAAATTATATTATTGACATAAGTGATTAAGAAATGAAATGCTTACATGAGGTAGTGAGAACTTAATTATTGAATATGATTATTATGCTGATACTGTTATGTGATGTGGTTCTTTCTTTTATATGACAAATATGCAATAAAAATTCAGTGTGTCATGAATTATTTAAGATATGCATTTGTGTGACTGCTTGGGAGAAACTTAATACCTATATGTACCACTAAGCTAGAGATAGCTTAGCGTGGGTTCTTCTCACGCAGGAATTGGAACAATAGATGGTAGGAGGTGAAATGGTCAGGCAGAAAATCCAAGCCCATATCAGTAGAGACACAAGAAGCATAGTTAGAGGGTTGGTTATTTATTATTATTATTGTTTTAGTTTGACTATGTATATGGTGTGGTAGACATGTCTCATATATTAATATTGTGTATGTAAATAATTAAGTAACATAATCGGCTGCCATATGTGTATACAATATAAGTATATATATATATATATATATATAGTTAATTAGAATAACTTGTCTAAACCAATATAAATAAATAGATTAAGTTATTTAAAATGAAAAAAAAATTCAATTCGAGCAAATTATCGAGTTTAGCTTGTGGCATCCTTCTTATATATGTCAAATTATTCCTAATATATAAGTGGGGCATCACAATAGGATTTAATATCCAAGATAACCTTGAGCATCTCAAGTCTAAGGATACTTGCACCATTGCTATGATGAGACTATCATTGACATTGAATAGATATCCATGTGATTGTCTCATAGCAGGTCACCCAATGTACATGGCTAATCTAGCAAGCATCCACTTGTTAACTCTGAACATCTCATGTCTTTAGGTTATAAGATCAGCTACTGGCCCTAGTCAAGGAGTATAACATTTGCAAATCTATCCGGATTAACAAATTCTCATCTTGTTAATCCTATGACTAGGTATAAATACAATTGCACATTATAGGAATCTCACTATCATGATCTCATCGTGATTTCCTTCATGTTGTGTTATATACTAATGACTTCATTAAGTGGTCTAAGATCTATATCAATTCATATGCAATGAATACCACATAATGAAAATGACATTTTATTGATAATAAATGAGTACATCAAGTGCCTAAGGTGATTTCCATTAGGGAACCTCTCTAACAATCTCCCACTTGCACTAAAGTCAAATGCCTTTATGTGGGATTTTGAAGGCAAAACTCATCCATAAACACGATGGAAAAATAAAATTTTTCAAAACTCAAAACAAAAGATCATGCTTGTGCCATTAAAACTAAATTATCAAACATAGAGATTAGAAATTGTACTTGTAATTTCTTGATTTGTTATTCAAATCTTCACCTTGTTGGGTTGTAGGAAACTACAACAATCAATACTAGAATGTCTCTGATGATAATCCACATAAAGATATGAAGAAGAAACTAACAAAAGAAATGGTTAGAACAAGATTCAATAAGTTATGCAGCATAAACCTACCATTGGGTAGGCCCAGCTTGCCTGCCTAGCTAGTGGCCCTTTTAGCCAGCGGGCCGTGAGACCTCCCAAGCAATTTTTTTGCTATCTCACTGTGATCCATTCCAAAATAATTCTGTCATATATTTGGATCCTATCCAATACTATTTTACTCATTCTTCACACCTCCAATGCATGTGACTCATTAGGTTCCCGGTTATGTTGGCCACTTAAATTAACGATTAATTTAAGCAAGTCATAAGCAACACATCATGACCCCCAACTAACTGGAAAGTCAGTTGTTTGACTATAAACCTCTCCATAGACAATTTTAGTGGAATTATTCCTTTCACCATTCTATACCCCACTTGGTTCAAAGTATCGACATAGTAAGATTAGTTTTTGTCCCTGAAGCTCATTACTCTGTTAGGCATGTCATTGAAGATGTTGAACCTTGAGAGATATTTCCGTCATTTTGATGGTAACAAATAAAATAGCAATATTGTATTTAACGTACTTGTTTTCTAAATCTATTGAATAGGGTATGATAGATGTGAGTAAGAATGGAGAATGGAAGATTAAACTTCAAAAGCTAAAATTGAAGAAGCAGCATGTTCATGCCCGTGACCCTATGTGTCACGCTCGTGTTTATGCCTAGCACCAACAAACCAATATTTAAAGCTCATGGCCATGAAGGAAGATAGCAACTGTGAATGATCATATCAGTCATGCCCGTGAAACGATATGGAAAATTCTTCCAGAGAGCTTCACAGCCAGAATCACCACTCGGACCACGGCTTGGAAGGTTGTCATGCCCGTGAAGATTAAATGTCACACCCATGAATAAATACTTCAAAACCTTCCAAAATACTTCACGACCATGGTCACTACTTAAGTCATGGCTTGGAAGAATAGTCACGACCGTGACACACATAGTCACGCCTAGTAAACATGAAAGAGAAACATGTCAGAAGCGATTATTATGATTGGTGCAATGGCTATTTCCACATTAAATGCAATCAAATGGCTAGAATTCACCATGGAAGTATAAATGCAAGTCATTTATGAATCCAGAACAAGAGAATAACTAATATTTTGAATCAAAATCTTGTTGTAAGGCATTTGAGCATTTAATACTTTCAAAACAAATATTTATTCTCTGTGAAAATCTTTTTGCTCATTTTTTCTGAGCATTAAATATTTGTAAGTGTTTCTCTCTGTAATCATCTACTCAAGTGAGTTATTGGGTATCTTGGGATTAAGAGTGGAACACTTATAAAGGTTATTTGTGTGAGCCTTCAAAAACACAAAGAATTGGTTATTGTATGAGCCGTTAAAACACAAGGGATTTTTTGGGTTAGGTGTGAGCCATTGTGAGAAACATCATAGTTGGGAGTGAGCTTGTAAAACTCCATTGTAACACTTAGTGTGTTAGTGAAACTCCCAATTGCGATTGGGGAGAGGAGTAGGGTTTGTTAACACCCGAACGTCTATAAAAATCCTTGTGTCAAATTTCTCTATCCCTCCTAAACTTAACTTTTTATTTTCGCACTTTAAAGTTAAATTTTTAAACTCCAATTCAACCCCCCTTCTTGGTTCAATATTTAGGCAACAATTGGTATCAGAGCTTTGTCTAGCATCGAAGCCTAAACAGCGCTAGTAAAGATCAAGTAATGGCCAATGAAGGGTTCCAAAGTCTCAAGCCTTACTTTAATGGAGCAAATTATGCCCATTGGAAGTTTTGGATGGAGAGATATTTGGATAGTGAAGGAATTGAAGTCTGGGATAGTGTACGAAAAGAATGGACACCACCAACCAGAAGAGGAGCTGACGGTGAATAAGAAATCTTATCAAGAGATGATTGGACCGAGCCTCAAATAAGAGCAAACTTCAAAAATAAGAAGGCAATGCCAATTCTCTCAAACTCCATTGAAGAATGTGGAAGAATATAACACTGCCCAACAGCCTACAGCATGTGAAAGACATTGGAAAATTATCATGAAGGAACTAAGCAAGTCAAATCCAAGAAGATTCAACTTCTTACTTCATAATATGAGCTCTTCAAAATGAAATTCAATGAGTCAATCACTGACATGACCAACCGTCTTCTAGCTATCATAAATGGAATGAAGAAACTTGGGAAGCATCTGAGCTTGGAATATGTAAACAACAAAATCCTGAGAAGTTTTCCTCTTAAAGATTACTGTTCAAGAGTTGTCGGTATAGAAGAGGCAAATGAAGACATGAGCACCATGAATACTGATGTGCTTATTGGTAAACTTCTCCCTCATGAAATGGCAGTAAAAAGAGATAGAGAGCTTGAAGCAGAGCCAGAAAAAAAGAAAGCCTCTAGCACTAAAAGCCTCTACTTCAAAATCTTAAGAAGAAGTTGAAGATGATGAGGAAATGAGTGATGATGCAAATGAGGACATTGCTATGCTCTCAAGGAGGCTGAAAAGAATCATTGAGAAGAAAATGAGCAACTCTAGAAAATTCAGGCAAAGAAACCTCAAACCTATTTCTAATGATGCACAAAGAAGTAAAGAAGAGGTAAAATGCTATGAATGTGGAAAGAAAGGGCATATTAAACCAGAATGTCCAAGGCTCAAAAAGCATAAAAGCAAATACCAAAGAGACAATAGGGAGAAAGGTCACAAAGCCACATGGGATGACGAAAGTTCTTCGAGCGAAAAAGATGATAATGAAAGCAAAGAGGTCAACCTATGCTTCATGGCTATTGAGGATCACATCTCGGATAAAGTAAGATCACTACACTCATACTCTTTTAATAATGATAGTAGTGATAATAATAGTAGTAGTGATGATGATGATGATGAGCAAAGCCTTATAGAAGAATTGAATCTAGAATTAGAAAAATATAGGAGTAATTCTGTACTTATAATAATAATATTTCTAATTTAAAAAATAAAATGGATGCTTTAGAAAAGGAGAACCTTAAGCTTAAATCATCTAATGAATCTCTTCAAAAGTCATTAGATGAATACTCATCAGAACCCTCAACTAAATCTTTGCTTAAAGAAAATAATACTTTGAAAAATGAGGTTGAGGAACTTAGAAATTCCATAAAGAAAAGAGAATCTAGATACTCTCATAGTGTCTCAAAGATCTTCCTTAATTAGACACGGTCTAGGATATAAGGGCACATCATCATCTTCTCACAAGACTACTTTTGTTAAGTCAAGTGAACCTCACACCCCCACACTTGGTGGAATAACACCAAGGAATAAGTACACTAAACCTTCTATACATAAAAAGAATAATCATGCCTTTTTGTATAAGAAGCACGTATCTAGAAAAGCACCAATTAATCATGATTGTGCATGCCATTGTTCTCAAAATCAGTCAAATAGAAATATGGAATTCAAAAGCATTATGAGACCAAAAAGTATTTTCAGACCTAAACTGTGTAATTATTGCATGAAATTTGGTCACATAAATAAATATTGTTGGATAAGGAAGGCTCATTGGGAACCTTCATGTGCTAACCCCCAAAGACCCAAGCTTATTTGGGTACCTAAAAATCATACTTGAATTGTGATTCTAAAGGTATGCCTCAAGTCCACAATAAACAAAAATGCTTGGCTAGTAGATAGTGGATGCTCAAGGCATATGACAGGAGACAAAGAACTCTTCAATGAAATCAAAAGTATTGATGGAGGTAAAGTTACCTTTGGAAACAATGCTAAGGGTAAGGTAATTGGCATTGGTTCTATTGGTATTAATGGTACTTCTTTTATTAAAGATGTCTTACTTGTTGATGGCTTGAACATAACTTGTTAAGTGTAAGTCAATTATGTGATAAAGGAAACAAAGTAACCTTTACTTCCAACGAATGTCTTGTAATCTCTATTGATGGTCAAGAGATATTTAAAGGAAGTAGAGATGTAAACACCTAAATAATAGAATTACACGAAATATCTAACCATTTCTCTAAGTGTCTTGTGACTACTAGTGATGAATCTTCGCTGTGGCATAGAAGGCTTGGTCATGCGAACATGGACTTAATTCAAAGCCTTAGCACAGGATAACTAGTAAAAGGACTGCCAAGAGTCAAGTTTGAAAAAGACAAGACATGTGAACCTTGCCAAAGAGGGAAGCAACACAAGTCATCCTTCAAAGCCAAAAACATAGTAAGTACCTCAAAACCTCTTCATTGCATATAGACTTATTTGGACCTACTAGAATTGCTAGCTTAGGAGGTAAAAATTATGCCTTTGTCATCGTAGATGATTACTCTAGATTTACTTGGGTAATTTTCTTAGCTCAAAAGAGTGATGCTTTTGAAAATTTCAAAAACATTGCTAAAAGAGTTCAAAATGAAAAAGGATATTGTATTTCAAAGATAAGAAGTGACGATGGAAAAGAATTTGAAAATGAAAACTTTGAAAGTATTTGTCTTGAACATGGCATTTCATAAAATTTCTCATCTCCCAGGACACCTCAACAAAATGGGGTAGTGGAAAGGAAAAATCGAACTTTAATTGAAATGGCTAGAACAATGCTCTATGAGTATGGTTTACCAACTTACTTTTGGGTAGAAGCCACAAACACTGCATGTTATTTTTCAAATTGAGTTTTCAAAGGACCTCTTTTAAACAAAACCTCATTTGAGTTATGGAATGGAAGAAAATCCTTGATATCATACTTTAGAGTATTTGGATGCAAGTGCTTCATATTGAATACCAAGGACAACCTTGGAAATTTTGCCTCTAAATCTGATGAAGGTATCATTTTAGGATACTCTACAACTAGCAAACCATATAGAGTATTTAATAAAAGGTCATTAACTGTTGAAGAATCAATGCATGTTGTTTTTAATGAATCAATGCATGTTGTTTTTAATGAAAGGTAATGTTCTTGATGATGTTGTAGGAACCATGGAAAGACTTGATCATGGAAATGAAAGAGAAGAAAATAATCAAGCAAATTCACATCAAGATGATTCTCTACCTCAAGATCAGGAAGAAAACGGGCAAGAACTCCTAAAAGAATGGAGAATGACAAAAGATCATCCAAAAGAGCAAATCATTGGTGATCTCTCAAGGGGAGTAAGTACTAGATCTCATTTCAAACATTTAGCCGCTAACCTTGCTTTTATTTCTCAAATTGAGCCTAAAAATGTTGATGAGGCTCTTAATGATGAAAGTTGGGTAATTTCCATGCAAGAGGAACACAACCAATTTGAGAGAAGTAAGGTATGGACCTTAGTACCTAGACCCAAGGACCATTAAATTATAGGTAGCAAATGGGTATTTAGAAATAAACTAGATGAACAAGGTTCAATAACTAGGAATAAGGCTAGATTAGTTGCAAAAGGATATAATCAGGAAGAAGGATTATATTATGATGAGACCTATGCACCTGTAGCTAGATTAGAAGCCATAAGAATACTTTTAGCATATGCATGTCACATGAATTTCAAACTCTTTCAAATGGATGTCAAAAGTGCATTTCTAAATGGTTATATAGAAGAAGAAGTTTATGTAGAACAACCACCAGGCTTTGAAAGCTATGATTTGCCAAATCATGTTTTTTAAACTTTCAAAAGCTTTATATGGTTTGAAACAAGCCCTAAGAGCTTGGTATGAAAGACTAAGTTCTTTTCTCTTAGAAAATAACTTTATAAAGGGGAATGTTGACACCACTTTATTCATTAAAAAGCATAAGCATGATATACTAATTGTTCCAATTTATGTTGATGATATAATATTTAGTTTTACTAATGAATTGCTTTGTCAAGATTTTGCTAAGTGCATGACTAGGGAATTTGAAATGAGCATGATGGGAGAGCTTAAGTTTTTCCTTGGTCTATAAATAAAACAATGCAATGAGGGCATATTCATCAACCAATCCAAATATGCCAAAGATTTAATTAAAAAATTTGGAATAGAAGGATGCAAGAATGCCAAGACTCCTATGAGCACATCAACAAAATTGGACAAGGATGAAAAGGGTAAGAGCATTAATGAAAAGCTCTATAGAGGTATGATCGGATCACTTTTATATCTTACTGCTTCTAGACCCGACATAATGTATAGTGTTTGCTTGTGTGCATGATTTCAATCATGTCCAAAAGAATCTCATTTACATGCAGTAAAAAGAATTCTAAGATATTTACATGGATCATTGCATCTAGGTTTGTGGTATCCTAGAAATTCATCCTTTTATATTGTAGGATATTCAGATGCAGATTATACTGGTAGTCTTTTAGCTAGAAAAAGTACTTCAGGTACTTGTCACTTTATTGGAGAGTGTTTAGTTTCTTGGTTTACCAAGAAACAAGTTTCAGTTGGTGTTTCAACTGCTGAAGCAGAGTATGTAGTAGTAGGATATTATTGTACTCAAATCATTTGGATGAAACAACAATTTAAGGATTGTGGCCATGATATGAACCATGTACCTATTAAATGTGACAATACTAGTGCTATAAATCTTTCAAAGAATCCCATTCAACATTCTAGAAGTAAGCATATTGACATTAGACACCACTTTATTAAAGATCATGTTCAATATGGAGATGTTGCATTAGAATTTATAAGCACAGAAAATCAATTGGCAGATATATTCACTAAGTCTTTAAATGAGGAAAGATTTAATTTCATTAGAAGAGAACTTGGTATGATTGATGGATTAACCTTGTGATTGCCAAATTGTCAAATCTTAAGTGATAATCTTGTTTTTGTATCATATCACTAGATATAAGGTAGTAAATTTGATGAAAATTTTATGTAATAAGGGATAGAATCTTCATAGAAAGGATTTAGTCTGGTTTTAGGACTTAATTTTATTTTATGGAAATTTTAGGCAATTCACGCCCGTGACATATGTTCACGCCTGTGAATTAAATAGCCAAAAGAACCAGTAGCTTTCACGACTTGATTCATGACATGGTTCACGGCTTCAAGTAGTGAAGCCTTTATTCACGGCTTCAAGTAGTGAAGATTCACAACTTCATTCACTCCCGTGAAAAGCTTTGTTCATGTCCGTGAGGAATTTTCACGACCGTGAACATTTTCACCAAAAACTCATAGAGACGTTCACACTTTGAGTCACATTTGTTTCACGGGTATAAGTAGTGAAATTCAACGCTTCACGCATGTGACTAGTCTTTCATCACCGTCATAGTTCATCATTCATGCCCGTGACATTCAAATGTCACGACCGTGAACCATTTCACGCCTTTACTAACAGGTAGAGCACCATTTCAGCAAACCGTGAACACGACACTTCACGCTCGTGACTAAATATTTCATGCCCGTGAATGTATCGGCTATATAACAATTCTGCCAGTTATTTTTCACATTTCAACCTTCCAATTCCTTGAAACCACTCTCATTTACACACATTCAATGATATATTGAAGATTCCGGCCCCTAAGTCACAAACTTCTCCTATAAATACCATCAAAAGTCCCTTCCTTCATCAAAAATCATATTTTTTAGGGTTTTCTCAAATTTTCTGTCAAATTTTTCCAAACTCTTCAAATTTCATTTCTTCAATCCAAATGGAAATCGGCTCATCAAAGGGTACTAGGAAGAAGTCTCATGCTCCCAGGAGGTACTCAAACTACCTAATGAACAGAATCCCTGAGCATTGCCATCCTAGGTACTCAACCCTGAAGAAAAGACCTCTCATTTCATCAAGGTCCTTTGAGTGGAAAACCATATGACTCTCGGGTTTGAGACAGCAATGATAAAGCAACTCCAGGCCTGTCATTTGAAGGAATTTGTGGACATTCATCAGCCTACTTTACGAGAGCCAACCTTGGAATTCTTGAGCACTTTGCAAGTGTCTCCCACTAGAGTGGTGAAATTCCAACTCTGCAGCAATCTGAACACCCTCAATGCCACAAAATTCGGGGACTTATTCAACCTACCCTTGGAAGTAATCCTTAATGACAACGAAGTGGAGTTCTTCGCAACTCGAGCATGAACTCATTTTGGCACGGATTGCAGCTAGGATGTAAAGAAGACGAAGAACATTCATCTCCGGTCCCCAGTGCATAAATATATGCATAGGTTTCTAACCTATAGCATATTTGCATGAGGAGACATCAATGGAACCATTCGGAAGTCTGAGCTATTTCTCTTTGAAATGGCCCAATGAGGTCTCACAGTGGCACTTTCTCGATGGTTTGCGAACCATCTTTTGTCCATTGCCACCAAGCCCTCCGGATATATACTCATTGGTGGATATGTGACCCATATGGCCTTGAAGCTTGGATATTTGAAGCTGGATGACCATCACTTCAATCTCATCCCAGAGCATCCTCGAGATCGATTGGATGTCGAGTCCTTCATTAAGATGGAAGCGGCTGTTAGAATTGTTCATGAGAACAATATTTACTACTGCTTCACAGACACAGCTAGTGAAATTATATGGGAAGATAATGATTCAGAGGACTTCAAAGCTGCCCTCTAAGGAATCCAGTAGAGGAAAATGGCTCGGGTTGAGGAGGCACCTCCAGCGGTTGAGCAGGACATCGGACAATCCTCGGCTTCCACACCAAATTTGGTGCAACAGGTGGCTGACCTTCTAGCACCACAATTTAAGCAGCTACAGGCTTCCATAGATGAGAGGTTGGAGCACCTCAAAGACTATATGGAGTCTAGGATGGACAGCCTCGAGGCTAGAGTTGTTCGTCTTAGGAACAGGATGTTCGGATAGATGTTAGGCTAGATGGTAGCCTTGATATGCTTGTTTGTTTGTTTAGTTTGCTTGTTTTGTTTATGTGTAGGAAATCTTAAATTTCCTTTCTGAATTTTCATTACCTTTGATTGTATTTCACTTTTTTAAATATTAATGTAATTGCTTTGTTTTTCTATTATAATTCATCTTTATTCTTTTTTTTTTTATGACAAAAGGGGGAGAAACTAGCAATATATATTAAGATAAGTGCAAGAAATACTTAATTTTAATTCAAAATGTAAATGCAAGTATGCAAATTGAGCTTAATACACCTTAAATATATCATTAGTATACTCTGCATATACCTTGATGCAAGTTACATAAATGAATATGCACATGATATACTCTAAATATACCTTACATATACTTCATGAGTTAAAGAAAATTTTGGTATATATTGGATATACTTTGCATATAACTTGCATATACTTAAAAATAGAAAGTATACTTTAAATGCTACACTTCATTATTCTCTTCAATTCTTGCACTTCATCATTTTTTATCCTAAGCATCTTTTGAGGGGGAGACTTCTCAAAAGCACATATTGCTAGATTATTTGTCACCATCAAAAAGGGGGAGATTGTTGAACCTTGAGGGGTATTTCTGTCATTTTGATGATAACAAATAAAATAGCAATATTGTATTTAACATACTTGTTTTCTAAGTCTATTGAACAGGGTATGATAGATGTTAGCAAGAATGGAGAATGGGAGATTAAACTTCAAAAGCTAAAATTGAAGAAGTAGCATGTTCACGCCTGTGACCCTATGTGTCACTCCCGTGATTATGCTTAGCGCCAACAAACCAACATTTAAAGCTCACGGCCATGAAAGAAGATAGCAACCATGAATGATCATATCAGTCACGCCCGTGAAAGGACATGGAAAATTCTTCCAGAGAGCTTCATGGCCAGAGTCACCAATTGGACCATGGCTAGGAAGGTTGTCACGCCCGTGAAGATTAAATGTCACGCCCGTGAACAAATACTTCAAAATCTTCCAGAATGCTTCACGGCCATGGTCACTACTTAAGTCACGGCTTGGAATAACAGTCACAACTGTGAAACATGAAAGAGAAACATGTCAGCCGCGATTATTAGGGTTGGTGCAATGGCTATTTCCACATTAAATGCAATCAAATGGCTAGAATTCACCATAGAAGTCTAAATGCAAATCATTTATGAATCCAGAACAACAGAATAGCTAATATTTCGAATCAAAATCTTGTTGTAAGCCATTTGAGCATTAAATACTTTTAAAACAAATATTTATTCTCTGTGAAAATTTTTTTTGCCCATTTTTTTCTGATCATTAAAGATTTGTAAGTGATTCTCATTGTAATCATCTACTCAAGTGAGTTATTGGGTATTTTGGGATTAAGAGTAGAATACTTGGATAGGTTATTTGTGTGAGCCTTCAAAAACACAAAGAATTGGTTATTGTGTGAGCCATTAAAACACAAGGGATTTTTTGGGTTAGGTGTGAGCCATTGTGAGAAACACCATAGTTAGGAGTGAGCTTGTAAAATGCCATTGTAACACTTAGTGTGTTAGTGAAACTCCCAATTGCGATTAGGGAGAGGAGTAGCACCCGAACCTGTATAAAAATCCTTGTGTCAAATTTCTCTATCCCTCTTAAACTTAACATTTTATTTTCGCACTTTAAAGTTAAATTTTTAAACTCCAATTCAACCCCCCTTCTTGGCTCAATATCTGGGCAACAGAAGACTATCTTCATCATATTTCCACTCTGGCCAGAGATTTTCGAGTAATGACCCCTAACAAGAGGTCATGGGTGTACACTCCTTTTATCAAGAGTGGTGAATCCTTTGTTGATTATCCAATTACCTTTGAATACCTCAAGTTGTATCCAATTACCACCCTATGAGCAACCTCCCTAAGGCAACAAGGAATAGTGCAAAATAGATAATTAGTATCCAAGATATCCTTAAGTACCTCAAGTCTAAGGATACTTACACCATTGCTATGATGAGTCTATCATTGACATTTGAATAGGTTATCTATATGATTGTTTCATAGTAAGTCATTCAATGTACTTAGTTACACTTAGCAAACATCCATATATTAACTCTAAATGTCTCATGTTTATAGATTATGAGATCTACTTCTCGATCCAATCAAGGAGTATAACATATGCTAGTCTGCCCGGAGTAACATTTTCCTGTCTCATTAATTCAGTGACTAGGGATAATTTAGATACTAACATAATTACATATGATAAAAATCTCAATATCATGATCTCATCATGATTTTCTTCATGTTATGTATTAAGGACTTCATTAATTGATTTAAGATTACTATCAACTCTTATATCAAATGAATATCAAATTAATGAAAATTTCATTTATTAGTTAAATAAATTTGTACTATAAGTGATGAAGGAGATTGCCTTTAGAGCACTTCTCTAACACTTTATAATACCATAGGCGAGTACATGACTATCATGTTTCTTTTGGGAAAGTGGCATGGTGAAAGGATAAGTTATATTATACTCAATCAGAACTCTTTTTATCTTTACATCATGTCTACCTATGCTTTCTCGGACAAATGGTAATGTCTAAGCATATGTTTGGATCTTTGATGAGACCGAGACTCCTTTGCTTATGTAATGACTCCATTGTTATTGCAATACAAGGTATTGGATCAACAATGCTAAGAACAACTTCCAAGTCAATGATGAATTTCCTTATCCAAACTACTTCTTTAGGTATCTCAGAAGCTGCAATGTACTATACTTTAGTTATGGAATCTGCAGTCATCTCCTATTTGAAACTCTTCCAACTAACTGAACCATCATTTAATGTGAAAACATAGCCTGACTAGGATTTGGAGTCATCCTTGTTAGAATGGAAGCTTGAATTTTTGCTTACTTTAAGCTCGCCATCTCAATAAACCAAGAATGCATCCTTAGTTCTTTTCAAATACTTAAGGATGTTCTTAACAGCCACCCAATGTCCTTGGTCGGGATCTGATTGATATCTACTCATGACACTCAAAGCATATGATACATCAGGTTTAGTATGTAGCATAACATACATAATAGATCCAATAGTTGAAATATATGGAATCCAACTAATGTGTGTCCATTCATCTTGCGTCTTTGGACACATGGATTTAGAAAGGGTAACCTCATGAGCTATAAAAATTAATCCTCTCTTGGACTGTTTCATGCTAAACCTCTTTAGCATCTTATCTATTTATATAGATTGAGAAAGACCAAGCAAGCTTTTAGATCTATCTCTATAGAACTTAATCCCCAATATATTGGTTACTTCTCTAAGGCCTTTCATGGAGAAATTCTTAGAAAGCCATATTTTGACTGATTGAAGAATTGAGATGTTTCCTATAAGAAGTCTGTCATATATATACAATAATAGGAATCCAACTGCACTCCCACTAACCTTTTTATGAACACAATATTCATCCATATTTTGTGAGAAGACAAACTCTTTAATTGTCTCATCAAATCGAAAGTTCAAACTCTTGGATACTTGCTTATTCCATAAATGGATCATTGCAATTTTCATGCCTTTTTTCCATCATTGGATGTAAAACCCTCAGGTTGTGTCATGTACATATCCTTAGTCAGATTTCCATTAAGGAAAGCTATTTTTACATCCATCTATCAAATCTCATAATCATAATAAGTTGTAATGGCTAGGAGTATCCTAATGAATTTAAGCATAACAACTGAAGAGAAGGATTAGTCATAGTCAACACTTTGTCTTTGATGATATCCTTTAGCTACTAGCCTAGCTTTATAGGTAACTACATTACCTTCCACGTTGGTCTTCTTTTTGAAAATCCATTTGTACCCAATTGGTTTTAACCCATCAGGCGTATCAACAAAAGTCTATACTTGGTTTTCATACAAGGAATCCATATATGATTATATGGCTTTTAGCAATCTTTTAGACTCTGAACTATTCAGACCTTCTTCATGGGTAGTGTTAGAGATGTGCTCTAAAGGCAATCACCTTTAGCACATATTGTACAAATTTATTTCATTAATAAAAGGTATTTTCATTAATTTGATATTCATTTGACATATGAATCGATAGTGATCTTAAATCAATTAATGAAGTCCTTGATACATAACATAGCATGAAGAAAATCAAGATGAGATCATGATATTGATATTCTTATCATGTGTAATTATGTCAGTATCTAAATTATCCCTAGTCATATGATTAAGGAGACGGGACATTACTAATTTACATAGACTAGCACATGTTATACTCCTTGATTGGATTGAATAGTAGATCTCATAATTTTATAAACATGAGATGGTTAAAGTTAACATATGGATGCTTGCTAAGTGTAGCTAAATACATTGGATGACCTGCTTTTAAATAATCCTATGGATAGTCTATTCAAATGTTAAGGATAGTCTCATTATAGCAATGGTGCAAGTATCCTTATACTTGAGGTACTCAAGGATATCTTGGATACTAATTTTGTACTTTGACACTATTTCTTATTGCCTCATAAAGGTTGCTCAAATGGTGGTGATTGGGTACAACTTAAGGTATTTGAAGGTAATTGGGTAACCAACAGCTTGTGGTATTTTAAGGTAATTGGGTAACCAACAACGGATACACCATTCCTGATAGAAGGAGTGTATACCCATGGCCGGGTCATTATTCGGGAATCTCTTGCTAGAGTATAAATGTCATAAAGATAGTCTTCAATGACATATCTAATAGAGTAATGAGACTCAGAGATAAGAACTAACATTACTTGGCTCGATATGATGTAGTCAGTCTAATAGAAGTTGACACATATCTATACTTTGAACCAAGTGGGGTATAGAATGGTAAAAAACTTAATTGCGCAGAAATTGTCTATGGAAAGGTTTGTAGTCAAACCACTGACTTTCCAATCAATTGGAGGTCATGATGTGTTGTTAAATACTGCTAATAACTTGCTTAAATTATTTATTAATTTAAGTGGGTAACATAACCGAAAACCTAATGGGTCACACACATTAGAGATGTGAAGAATGAGTAAAATGGTCTTAGATGGGATCCAAAAATATGAGAGAATTATTTTGAGTTGGATCGCAATAAGATCATACGAAAAAATCATTCGGGGGGTCACGAGTCCGTGTGGCTTGCCCAAATTGGCCTTAATTAGCCTATTAAGGCAAAACCCCCTAAATCCCTCCTATTGTCTTGTGCACTTTGTACCTAAACAAATTGTGGTGTAAAAACATTTTTGAAGAGTTCAAAAGTTTAAAAATTCTTTTTGGAAGTTAAGAAATTCATAAAGAAAAATAATAGTTATTTTTATATTCTCTCAAATTGAGCATATATCATTGCTAACACTTTGTGGTGTGTTCAACTATTTCTCTTATAGTTTATTCTCATATTTTTTTCATGGATTAACATTAGAGACATACAAGTGTGGATTGTTATAGTTTACTATTGTCATATCGGCTAATTTAGACCCCTAGTCGCCCCGGTTGTTAAATTGACTCGACGGTTCGATCGGAGTCTAAATATAGATTTTGACTGAAAAATAATTAAAATAATGACAAATAGTTATGGAAAATATCTAATAAAATGTTTAAAATATTTAAAGATGTTAAATTATGGTAAGGGACTAAATTACAAATTTTAAAAAGTTTAGGGGTCAATTTGCAATTTACCAAAAATAGGATGATTAATTAGGATAACTATCAATTAAATGCATGAATTAGACATTAAATACATGTGATGTCTGGCCAAACCAAGTGTCACACATTAAGAACTAATTAACATAAATATCTAGATATTTAAGCTTAGCTGTCCCCATTCTTAATGACTTTTGTCATTTTCTCCTTAATTGCTCCTTCATCTTTCCATATCTCTTCATATCTAGACTTTTCTATCATTAAGTTGTCTTCCACGTTCCTCTTGAAGCACCATACACCAAGTGAGATGAACACATTAACTAGCCAAAAGAATATCTAGATATTTAAGATAAAAATGGGACCCCACATTAATTAACTTTTTCCTTTCTTTTTAATTGTTTCCTCTTCCATCCTTATCTCTATCATCTAGAATTTTCTATTCTCTAAACCAGCCCATGTTCCCCACCATTTCCTCCATGTCCAAAGCTTGATTCTAGGAAGAGAAAGTGAGAAAGAGAGGGAGAAAGGCATGGAAGAGTAGATTTCATGCATAGTTGATCAAAAGGAAGCTAGAGAAAATAAAAAGAAAGAAAATAAATAAACTAGGAAATAAAAGAAAAAGAAAACCTTAAGGTTTGGCTATGGAAGCAAGGAAGTGAAGGTAAGGTGATTTTTCTTCTCTTCCATGTTCTTTTTAAAGAAAGCTAGAGATTAGAACATGGTTTAAAGAGAGAGAGAGAGAGGGAGGTTAGGGTTATGGAGTTTTAAGGAAGTAAATTTTTAATAATCTCTTTTATTTATTTTAGGAACACAAATTGATAAGGATCTAGCTCAAAGACGTAAAGGAAAAGAGAAAGAAAAGTAAAGAGAAAGAAAAGAAAAATAAAAGAAAAAGTTTGTGCATAACCTAAGGCAATAGCCTATGTCTTACTTTTTTTTTAGTTGTTTGATTTGAGCATTTAGCATGTTAATGACTCTGAATTAATAGTATTTTGTGGTAAAAATCTTGGGGATGCATGTTTTCTAGACTTGTGATTAATTTGGGTAAAAACTGAAGATGGAAAATATGTGTGTTCTTTGCTGAAATTAATAAGCAGTGAGTACATAACTATTATAAATTAAGTTATTGAATTTATATTTGTATGTTCTTTACTGGGTTTGAAAGCTAAGACACAGAGCTTAAATTTTTATTTAGACCATAAAATCCAAATATGTCTATATTGTTTCCGAAAATTACATAAAATTCAGACCTATAATCTATCCAGAAAATTCTGGGCAAAATTGTTAGTGACCAGTCAGTGTTAATTTGATCATATCTTTTGACACATAACTCTACATTAAGTGATTCAAGTTTCATATTAAAGCTAAGATTTAGAACTAAAATTGTTAAAAAGATCCTGTAATTTAATTCAAATATTAACAGGACCAAAATTAAGGTCTAAAACATAGCAGTGAATTTGCCAGTGACAGGGTAACATATGACTTGAGAAATTTAATGAGTAAAATGATGTGAACTTTGTTATATTATGCAAATACTATTTTTATTGAGTAAATGTGTGATTAATTGAACCTTTACATGCATGAAAAGTGTGAATTTAATAACTATGAATTTTAATGACATTAACTAAGCCTTATAACACCTAACTTGAAACTAGATTCAGGGTAGTTTGGCATGCCAAATGGGGGGGAATATGATGAAAACCATTAATGGTATGATTATTGAAGCCGGTAATGGCATAATTATTGAAGCTGGTAATGACACTATGATTGAAGCCAGTAATGACACTATTATTGAAACCGGTAATGACACTATTATTGAAGCCGGTAATGACACTTATATGCTCACATCATATTACCCAGGTGACAGTCCTAAGTGTCTGGATGACAACTCTGTTATCCTATTCAGGGGTTCATAGGTGTTGTAGGCTATAAAGAAGGATTAAAAATAAAATAAAATAAAATAAAATAAAAGAAACCATGAATTGTGATACGGATAATAATGATGATTTGATAAAGAAAAACAAATATGATATATAATAATATAATTTGATATTTATGTATGATAGAATACTATGAAATATATGTTTGCATGAAAAGATGATTGAGTATTGTGGGTATAAAGAGTTATGAAAATAAAAGGAATCATAACTTGTGACATGGTTAATTATGATGAATTATATAATGATGTGTTAATAAAGTAAAACAAGTATAGGATAAAGAAAAATATAATTTGATGTTCATGCATGCTAGAATATTATGAGATGTATATTTGCATGGAAAAAAGATGTGAGCATAAATTGATATATGGCAATGAATGTTGCATAAAATAGTTTATTGACTTATTTATATGCACCACTAAGCTTAGAGCTTAGCGTGGGAGTTTCTCTTGTGCAGATTTAGTGAAAAATAAGCAGGTGATAGTAGATAAAGGTAGCGGTGGCCTGATATAGTAGAACCACTTGTATCAAATACTGTGGGTCACACAATTGTTGTATTTATGGTTTGAGTTTTTTTTATAGTACTTGTAAAATAAGTGCACGTTTTGTAAATAAATACTTTATTATATAAAATGTATTGTGTTTCTTTATTATGATTTCTTTTACATTACAAGTAAATAAATAGTAAATAAAGAAAAAAATAATATACGAGTAATTTTCATTTATACATAATTTAAAAATGATATTTTAATTGATGAAGTCATGATATCACTCCCTTATCTGGACACGCATTGTTGGAGTGAGGGAGTGTTACAGCTATAACCCAAAATGGTGAAAATTTGAAGAAAAAATAAAGAAATTACAAAGTATAATTTCTAATCTTTATGATTTGATGAATTAGTTTTAATGGCACAAGTAAATTCTTGTTTTGGGTTTTCAAAATTTTAATTTTGGGTGGCATTTATGAATGAGATTTATCTTCAAAATCCCTTCAATGGTATCAGAGCCCCATTGTATCCATTAAAATTAAATTTAATTGAAAGTGCTATGGGATTGCACGGTTTTGAATCAATAGGCTTAAAATATTAAAATTTGTTTTAATAATTTTTATTTTCTGATATGATCATGAGATGATTAAGGGTAATCATTTTGATTGAAAAATAGTTTGAATGTGATTCAAATAATTAATTTCGGATTTATTTCAACAATACTGAAAATTGCATTATTTATGAATATGTATTGTTGTTTTGTTTAATTGATGAAGTTGTTCATATTTTTCTTATAATTTGATTATGAAAAAAATTATTTATACATATTGAGAATGTGTTTAAGCCTTTGGAAGTATCCAATAATTAATTAAAAATTATTTTAATTAATTTTTCAAACAAACATAAAAATAGAACTGTTTTGGCATACTCGATAGGACTATATAATTGTTTGATCTTTTTGTATGCAATTATTTTGTTTTAAACACTTTGAAATAATTTTTGTATAATTCAAAATATTTTATTTTGATGTTAGATATATGCCAAAATTATTTTGCTCGAATTCAAAATTCCAAAAAAATTATAGACGTCGAATGAGTTATTTTGAGCATCTAGGTATGTTGGTTTGTTTGTCCTCGTAATTTTGGTTTGTGAAAAAGTATTTTTATGAAATTGAGTTGACCTAAAGATTATTAGGATGATGATTTGAGGTTCTAGAAATGTTTGTATTTTTTGGAAATTAATTTTAGTTGAGCAATGATAATTCATATATGACTATAAATCGATGTATATATTAAAATTAAGTTGTTTAATTTTGATACCATAATCATTTGATTTTAAAGATAAATTAATTTTAAATTAATTATGGAAATATGAAATTAAATTAAATATTAAATTCAACAATGAAATGACGTACAAAATTAAATTAACCGAAAAAACACAAGTAGAAATTTCGGTTCAAACGTTGAATCAATTTTCAAATTGAAATCCAAAATTGGCATTATTTAATTTTATTTTATACATTAGAGAATGCATATTAGGAGTGTATGGAATGACATGATTGATGATTGTGGGATATCCAAAGACATCATATGAATATCAATTCTACCACCCCTTAGAACAAAAAGTGTTTATTTCAAGACATGTTATCTTTTAGAGAGAGAATTTCTTCTAAAAGGGGGTGAGAGTAAAATTTAAATTGAGAAAGTTCAAGATGTTCAAGCAGGCGTTGATCAACTACCTAAACCCGAGGCTGTTATTCATACAGATGATATAATAACTCAACCATCTGAAGCACTAAAGTTTCGTAGGTCAAGTATCCTTATAGATTTCTCGTTAGTGAACAAAACGATGTATTTCTCATAGAAAATAATGAGCCTACAACCTATGAAGAAGTTCTTAATAGATTAGAATCTAACAAATGGTTTCAAGATATGAAGTCAGAAATGTATTCTATGTATAAAAACTAAGTATGGACTTTAGTTGAGCCACTCGAAGGGATAAAGCCTATAGGGTGAAAGTGAGTTTTTAAGAAGAAAATTGACATGGATGGTAATATGGTTACCTATAAAGCTAGACTTGTAGCTAAATGTTATCATCAAAGACAAGGAATTGACTATCATAAGCTTTTAGCCCAATTGCTATGCTTAAATCCATATGGATACTCCTAGCCATTATTACTCATTATGATTATGAGATATGGAAAATGGATGTGAAGATGACTTTCCTGAATGGAAATATAACAAGGATGTGTACATGACATAACTAGAAGGCTTCATATCCAAAGGCAGCAAAAAGGTATGCAAGCTTCAAAAATTCATTTATGGATTAAAGCAAACATCCAGGAGTAGGAATATTCAGTTTGATGAGACAATCAAACAATTTGATTTCTTACAAAATCCGGATGAACCTTGTGTGTAGCACCTGTCAATACAGTTGGGAAAACCCTCACCATCTATACTGATGGATGCTACAGTGTTATTTTGTTGAAAACTCATTAACTTAAAACTTTTCATATTTAAAATCTATTTAAAATATAAATAAGCATAAACCAATCATAATATTAAAATCTCGATCCATCGATCAATATCATAGTATATAACATATGTTTTCGGCTTCACTAGCCTTATAGTACAAAAATCCATCATGAAATACCATTACATGTTCTTAAACATCAAGACATGTAAAAAAAACCCACAATCCCATGACATAAACAAAAACACACCCGAAATTTGGTGCACTCTATCTGATCTCTAGGGCTCATGACTTTTTCAATCAACTCTTATCTACTGGCTCTAAATCTGCATGTAAGAAACCCACATGCTAAGCAAATTGTTAAACCTTGAGGGGTATTTCCATCATTATGATGATAACAAATAATATAGCAATATTGTATTTAATATACTTGTTTTTGTAAGTATATTATACAAGACATGGATTAAAATAGCAAGAATGGAGAATTGGAAGAATAATCTTTGAAAGACAAAATTCAAGTAGTAGCATGTTCACCGTCGTGACTCTATGAGTCACTCCCGTGAAGGAAGCTAACCGTTACCAAAACCAACATTTGAAGTTCACGGCCATGAAGGAAAAACAAACCGTGAAGTGGGAATTTCAGTCACGCCCGTGAATAAAGGTGTCACCCCCGTGAAGATTCATGCAATATCATCCAAAGTGCTTCACGACCAAGGTCACAACTTGGATCATGGCTGGGAAGCTTGTCACGCCCGTGACGCAATATGTTAAAGCATTCCAGAGAGCTTCACGACCAAGGTCACCACTTCAATCACGGCTTGAGAAGAACTGTCACCCCCGTGACAAGCATAGTCACGCCCGTGAACAATGAAAGAGAAAAATGTCAGGCGCGATTTTTTGGTTGGTACAACGGCTAGTTTCTTATTTAATGCACCCCAACGGCTATATTCAGCCATAGGAGTATAAATGGAAGTCATTTATGCATTAAGAACAAGAGAATGAAGAGAATAACAAAAGAATAGTATATACTTCGAATTTAATTTTGATTACAAGCTATTTGACTTTAATATTTTGAGAAAAAATCCATTCTCTGTAAAAATCTTTTTGCTCCTCATATTTGAGCAAATTAAGATTTATAAGTGGTTCTCTCTGTAATCTTTACTCAAGTGAGCTTTGGGTATTTTTTGGGTTAAGAGTAGAACACTTGTAAGGGTTAGTTGTGTGATCCTCCAAAACACAAATTAAAAGGTTGTTTGTGTGAGCCTGTAAAACACAAAGAGAAGGTTGTTTGTGTGAGCCCGTAAAACACAAAGAGAAGGTTGTTTGTGTGAGCCCATAAAACACAAAGAGAAGGTTGTTTGTGTGAGCCTATAAAATACAAGGAATTGGTGTTTGTGTGAGCCATTAAAACACAAGGGATTTCTGGGTTAGGTGTGAGCCATTGTGAGAAACACCATAGTTGGGAGTGAGCTTGTAAAACTCCATTGTAACACTTAGTGTGTTAGTGAAACTCCCAATTGCGATTGGGGAGAGGAGTAGGGTTTGTTAATACCCGAACCTCTATAAATCTTTGTGTCTAATATCTGGGCAACAATTGGTATCAGAGCTTTGTCTAGCATCGAAGCCTAAAAAGTGCTAGTAAAGAGTAAGATATGGCCAGTGAAGGATTCCAAAGTCTCAAACCTTACTTTGATGGAGCAAATTATGCCCATTGGAAGTTTAGGATGGAGACATACTTGGATAGTGAAGGAATTGAAGTCTGGGATAGTGTACGAAAAGAATGGACACCACCAACCAGAAGAGGAGCTGATGGTGAAGAAGAAATCCTATCAAGAGATGATTGGACAGATCCTCAAAGAAGAGCAAATTTCAAAAACAAGAAGGCAATGACCATCCTATCGAGCTCATTATCTATTGAAGAATGTGGGAGGATACAACACTGCTCAACAGTATACAGCATGTGGAAGACATTGGAGAACTATCATGAGTGAACTAAGCAAGTCAAATCCAAGAAGATTCAACTTCTAACCTCGGAATATGAGCTCTTCAAGATGAAATCAAATGAGCCAATCACTGACATGACCAACCGTCTTCTATCCATTATAACTGGAATGTGGAAACTTGGGAAGCATCGGAGTTTGGAAGATGTATACAATAAAATCCTGAGAAGTCTTCCTCTTAAAGACTATGGTTCAAGAGTTGTTGGCATAGAAGAAGCAAATGAAGATATGAGAATCATGAATACTGATGTGCTGATTGGCAAACTTCTCACACATGAGATGGCAGTGAAGAGAGATAGAGAGCTTGAAGCTGAACCAGAGAAAAGAAAGCTCTTAGCACTCAAAGCCTCTACTTCAAAATCTCAAAAAGATAGTGAAGATGATGAAGAAGCAAGTGATGATGAAAATGAGGACATCGCTATGCTTTCAAGGAGATTAAAAAGAATCATTGAGAAGAAAATGAGCAATTCCAAAAAATTCAAGCAAAGAAACCTCAAACAAACTTCTAATGACACACATAGAAGTAAGGAAGAGGTAAAATGCTATGAATGTGGAAAGAAATGATATATCAAACCAGAATGTCCAAGGCTCAAGAAGCACAAGAGCAAATACCAAAGAGACAATAGGGAGGAAGGTCATAAAGCCACATGGGATGACGAAAGCTCTTCAAGTGAGAAAGATGATAATGAAAGTGAAGAGGTCAACCTATGCTTCATGGCTATTGAGGATCACGTCTCGGACAAAGTAAGATCACTACACTCATACTCTTTCAATAATGATAGTAGTGATAATGATAGTAATAGTGATAGTGATGATGATGATGATGAGCAAAGTCTAATAGAAGAATTAAATATAGAATTAGAGAAATATAGAACTCAATTTAATACCTGTAGAAATAAGATCTCTAATTTGAAAAATAAGATAGATGGTTTAGAAAAAGAGAACATAAAGCTTAAATCAGCTAATGAATCTCTTTAAAAGTCATTAGATGAATATTCATCAAGACTCTCAACAACTTCATTGTTAAAAGAAAATAATACTTTGAAAAATGAAGTTGAGGAACTTAGAAATTCAATTTCTAAATTTCACAAAGGTAAAGAGAGCTTAGATACTCTCATTGTATCTCAAAGATCACCATTAATTAGACATGGTCTAGGATTTAAGGACACATCATCATCTTCTCACAAAACTATATTTGTTAAATCTAAAGAACCTAACATCTCCACACATGTTAAAAAAGCACCAAGAAATAAGCATATTAATCCCTCTATACAGAAAAAGAATAATCATGCCTTTATGTATAAGAAGCATGCATCTAGAAAAATGCAAATTAATCATGATTGTGCATGCCATTGTTCTATATGGAGATGTTGTATTAGAATTTATAAGCACAGAAAATCAATTAGCAGATATTTTCAATAAGTCTCTAAATGAGGAAAGATTTAATTTCATTAGAAGAGAACTTGGTATGATTGATGGATTAACCTTGTGATAGCAAAAATATGAAATTTTAATTGTTGATCTTAAATCATATCACAAGTTATAAGAGAGAAATTTTGATGAAAATTCACGTTTTAAGAAGTAGAATCTTTGTTGAAATGATTTAGTCTTGTTGTAGGACTTAATTTTAATTTAATGAAAATTTTAAAGGTGTCACGCCCGTGACATATATTCACGCCCGTGACTTAAATGGCCCAAAGAGGCAGTGTCGTTCACGACTTGGTTCACGACATGATTCACGGCTTCAAGTGGTGAAACTTATTTTCACGGCTTGAGTCACGCCATGAAAAGAGACTTTCACGCTCATGACGATTTTTTCACTCCCGTGAACAATTACACCCCAAAACTCATAGAAAATTTCACGACTTGTGTCACGGCTTGCTTCACGGGCATAAGTAGTAAAATTCAATGTTTCACGCCCGTGACCACTGGTTCACCCCTGTGACCGATGATCTTTCACGCCCGTGACATTCAAAGATCATGCCTGTGAACTTATTCACATCTTCATTCACAAGTAGGACACTCCTTCAGCAAACCGTGAACACGACCATTCACGCTCGTGAAACCATAATTCACGCCCGTGAATGTATCGAATATATAAGAGAACAACCGGTTACAACCTTTATTTCAACTCTCCATCTCCCAAAACCGCTCTCATTTACTCTCATTCATGGAGACATTGAAGATTCCGGCCCCAAAGACTTAAACTTTGCCTATAAATACCACAAAAAGATCGAATCTTCAGCAAATATTATATATTTCTAGGGTTTCCCATAATTTTTTTTCTGTCAAAAATCTTTCCAACTTCATCTTCAATAAATCTCTTCAAAAATGGAGTCTGCTTCATCCAAGGGTAAGAGAAAGAAGTCCCATGCTCCTTAGAGGTATGCAGATTACCTGATGAATTGCATTCCGGAGAATTGCCATCCTCAGTATGCAACTTTGAAGAAGAGACCTCTTTTTTTATCAAGGTCCTTCGATTGGCAGACAGTCCGAAGTCTCGAGCTTGAATCGGCTATGACAGATAAACTACAAGCATGTCATCTTAAAGATTTTGTTGAAATTCATCAGCCGACTCTTAGGGAGCCAACACTGGAATTTCTCAGCACCTTGCAGGTTTCACCTACTGGAGTGGTGAAATTCCAACTCTGCAACAATCCTAACACCCTGAGTGCCATTGAGTTTGGAGAATTGTTCAGCCTACCATCTGAGGGCTTCCTAAATGATACTGAGGTAGAATTCTTTGCCCCTCCAGCCTGGACACATTTTGGTACCGGTTGCAGCTGGGATGTCAAGAAAACAAAGAGCACACATCTCAGAACCGCAGTGCATAGGTATTTGCATAGGTTCTTGACCTATAGCATATTTGCTAGGGGAGAAAGCAACAGGACTATCAGGAAGTCAGAACTTTTCCTATTTGAGATGGCTCGGAGAGGACTTACAGTGGCACTTTCCAGAAGGTTTGCTAACCATCTTCTCTCCATTGCCACCAAGCCCATAGGAGATATTTTGATTGGGGAATATGTCACCCATATCGCAGTGAAGATCAATTACTTGAAGCTGGATGACCATCACTTCAACATCATTCCTGCACATCCTCGAGATAGTTTTGATGTCGAGTCGTTCATCAAGATGGGAGCGGCTGTCATAATCGTTTTTCAAAACGATATCTTCTACCGCTTCACTAACACTGCTGGGGACATTATCTGGGAAGATAATGACATGGAGGACTTTAAAGCAGGCCTCCAGGGAGTCCAGTAGAAGAAGAAGGCTCGGGTTGAGAAGCACCTCCAGCAGCTGAGCAGAACATCGGACAGTCCTCAGCTTCTACACCGTCCTTAGCGCAGCAGGTGGTTGACCTCTTGGCACCACGTTTTGAGCAGCTGCAGACTTCAATGGATGAGAGGTTGGAGAACCTCAAAACTTCATGGAGTCTCAGATGGACAGCCTTGAGGCTGAAGTAGCTAGGCTTCGTGATAGGATGTCTAGCTAGGAGATAGGCTAGATTGTAGCCTAGATTTGATTGTTTTTTAGCTTGTTTGTTATATTTTTGTTTGCTTGTGTAGGAAATTTTAAATTTCCTTTTCTGAATATTTTAACTTAATTTGTATCCTTTCCTTTATGATATATATATTTGCTTTTGTTTACTTCATTCTTCATATCCTTTTTGATTGATGACAAAAGGGGGAGAAAACTAGCAATATATGTTAAGGCAATATATGATAGGGAAAATGGTATCAAACTAGCAACATAAGATCAAACTAGCAATAATATTAAGGTAAATGAATTTTGAATCAAATAATTAAAAGTGAATTGACTTTGAAATGGATTAAAAATCTTGATTCAAAATGTCATATGCAAATTATATAAATTGAGCTTTATAGACTTTAGATATAACATAAGTATACCTTGAATATACCTTAAAGCAAGTTACAAATATAAATATGCCATGATATACCTTACATATACTTCATGTCTTAAAAAGGAATTATGGTATGTATTGGATATACTTCTCATATAACTTGCATATACTTAAAGTTTATTTAAATGCTACATCATTATCAACTATTCTTGCACATGATAAATTTTTTATCCTAAGTATATTTTGAGGGGGAGACTTCTCAAAATCACATATTGCTAGATTATTTGTCACCATAAAAAAGGGGGACATTGTTAAACCTTGAGGGGTATTTCCATCATTTTGATGATAACAAATAATATAGCAATATTGTATTTAACATATTTGTTTTTGTAAGTATATTATACAGGTCATGGATTAAAATAGCAAGAATGGAGAATTGGAAGAATAATCTTTGAAAGACAAAATTCAAGTAGTAGCATGTTCACTGTCGTGACTCTATGAGTCACTCCCGTGAAGGAAGCTAACCGTTACCAAAACTAACATTTGAAGTTCACAGCCATGAAGTAAAAACAAACCGTGAAATGGGAATTTCAATCACCCCCGTGAATAAAGGTGTCACCCTCGTGAAGAATCATGCAATATCATCCAGAGAGCTTCACGACCAAGGTCACCACTTGGATCATGGCTGGAAAGCTTGTCATGCCCGTGAATGAGTATGTCACGCCCGTGATGCCATATGTCAAAGCATTCCAGAGAGCTTCACAACCAAGGTCACCACTTCAATCACAGCTTGGGAAGAACTGTCACCCCCGTGACAAGCATAGTCACGCCCGTGAACAATGAAAGAGAAAAAAGTCAGACGCGATTTTTTGGTTGGTACAACGGCTAGTTTCTTATTTAATGCACCCCAACGGCTATATTTAGCCATGGAAGTATAAATGGAAGTCATTTATGCATTAAGAACAAGAGAATGAAGAGAATAACAAAAGAATAGCATATACTTCGAATTTAATTTTGATTACAAGCTATTTGTACTTTCATATTTTGAGAAAAAATCCATTCTCTATAAAAATCCTTTTGCTCCTCATATTTGAGCAAATTAATATTTATAAGTGGTTCTCTCTATAATCTTTACTCAAGTGAGCTTTGGGTATTTTCTGGGTTAAGAGTAGAACACTTGTAAGGGTTAGTTGTGTGAACCTCCAAAACACAAATTAAAAGGTTGTTTGTGTGAGCCTGTAAAACACAAAGAGAGGGTTGTTTGTGTGAGCCCATAAAACACAAAGAGAATGTTGTTTGTGTGAGCCTGTAAAACACAAGTAATTGGTTATTGTGTGAGCCATTAAAACACAAGGGATTTATGGGTTAGGTGTGAGCCATTGTGAGAAATGCTATAGTTGGGAGTGAGCTTGTAAAACTCCCTTGTAACACTTAGTGTGTTAGTGAAACTCCCAATTGCGATTGGGGAGAGGAGTAGGGTTTGTTAATACCCGAACTCTATAAATCTGTGTCTGCTTTTCTTTATCCCTCCTAAAATTAATTATTTATTTCCGCACTTTAAAGTTTAATTTTTTGAAACTCCAATTCAACCCCCCTTCTTGGTCTTATATCTGGGCAACACAAACTAATGCTTAGTGGTACATATATGCATAAAACTTCTACAATTAAATAATGTCATACAATGTCATGCCATTCACATCATGATCATTTCTAGAATCATACATTCTTGTTGTTACATGCTTCGATGTCATATCACCATGTATATCTTACCGTAGACATAACGTATAAACCACGTATATTATACACATACATATATTACATTTCCAATTACCATATCACTTACTTGATATAAACATTACATTATAAGAATCTTTAAAAAACGAATAGTAGGTCACATAACAACCATACAAAAGCTTCATTTTTATATTCATTTAACTTCCTTTTTCATATCGCCCAAGACTCTTTAAACTTTCATTATTTCAACTATTTTAACCTTATAACTCTAAACTTAACTATCTGGATGCGGGAGCTGAGACAGGGGCACTCATAATTTGAGTTTAAACCATCTGACTCATAACCTATGATAGCTCATTCGAGCTCCTCAAGTCAATGACACTTATAAACCTGAGATTAAGCCACGTTGACTGAGATAATATAGCATGCTAGCAAATCCAGGATCAAGAACCACTTATTCTTATATCATATCAAGGAACTCATATGGTACCGTGCACCTCCCTTAATGGTATACCATCTATTCCATGACAAATTTAATATTAGAGAACTAGGCATTTAACTCATAACCTTTTTACCATTCAATTCATTTCTTCACATGCTATTACAAACATTATATCCCATTTATGGATTATCATACCAACACATACATGTCAAATCATATATTCCATATGTAACACCACATCTTATGCATTTTAGTATAACCTATCCAAATATCAAGTAATCATACATGGCGTACTGGAAAGGTAAAATACCCTGTTAACAATAGTAGTAAATTTTTTTTTCATATCCTATAATATAATTCCATGACTTTGCAAGTCTCATATCCTATAATTTCATTCAATGACTTGCAAGTCTCATATCCTGTAATATTATTCACTGACTTTGCAAAGTTAACATTGAGGTTTTCACCACAATATAATATATCACATATATCAAAACATAAACTTTACACATAAGTATTTTCGAGTTGATTTCATTTATACATATTTAGACTCATTCCAAAATGACTATACATATTCAAGCACGTAAATACAAAAACACATATGACATATTTTCATGCTTGTGTGGAATGCAAGGAGAGAGAGAGTGATGAGGCTTAGCCAGTGACTTGTGCTCCATGTCTTTTATACGCTACTCAAAATGAGCTATCACTTTTCTTTACCTGAAAAATAATGCAAATTGATGAGTTGCGGCTCAGTGAGAATAACCATCCAATGAGCTCTAAAGTACCAAACAACTCATAGTAATAAATCACAATTCCAATATTTACCATGTATTCCATTCCATTCATCAATATCATATAAGTATCAATAAAGTTGAAACATATAATCATTACTCTTCATGTATGCAAATGCTTTACTTATTTCATTTTGTTGTGACTAAGTTAAATAGACATTGCCCCGGGTTTCCATGTGAATATTTTCCATGTGAACATTTGCATTTGCATTTGCTAGTTGTTTCATTTGCACATTTGTTGGGCCATAGGCCTCTTCTTTTGCTTTACAATATCGATTAACTAGTCACAACACCCTTTTAGTCCATATTCATATGCACTTGTATTTAATCATTCATCAACCATTGCATCTTTATCATATACAACATACATATATTCCATATATACCTCATATGTCACGCATATACCTTACATATACTATACATATACCATATATATGTATCACATATGTCAAACATATACTTCAAATATACCACAAGTATACCATTTATATGTACTAAAATGTCACAAAATATCCATCATTACATTATCAAGGACCAATCATGACAATCATATGAATCACATAGCAAGCAACATTCATTTGCACTAAAGAATTCAATCGATAATTAGACTCACCGTTCTCCTTTGATTCCGACCCCTAACTTATTGTTTATCCGCTCTTTGTGGTTCTCCAATATGTTGCGAGCCTAATATGAAAACATAATGGATTAATTCATGATTAGAGAGACTTAATGTGGCTTAAACAAATTAATATGCATTGTTCATGTCAATAGTTAAGATTTTTCCTATGAGGCAGTGTGACATTATGGGACTGTTTAGCCTATAACTTTTTCTATAATTGACCAATTACTCTGATTCTTATTCCTCATTAACAATAACACATATATATAGTACATATTCAAATTTCAGACCAATTGGATCATTGTATAATATTTGGTGGAATTTCTAAAAGTGTTCTGTTTTCTACCTTGTTTTCTGCCTTTAGGCAGTTTCAGGGTACTCATTTGGGTTCATCATAACTTACACTCTATAAGTCCTATTTTAATGAAAATTTACAGAAACTTATATGGGTTCATATGGAACATGTTTCATGTTTAGAACGTTTACCAATTATGTCTCTAAGATCTTCTAATTATACCAAACATATTACTGTTCTAGAATAGAATTGGCTTCCGGACCAGTATGACTTCCAAAAGCCAGAACTTAGTTAATAGATAACAAATTAAGCTAAAATTAGTACAAAAATTTAGCTAAGATATATACCTATAACTTTCATGTTTTGATAATTTACAGAATGTAGCTCTACCAAGCTCAAAGTATCCAACCAATGTACTGGATCTGCCCAGGGCACTCAGTAGGGAGTTCAAACCATGGAATAGTCATGGTTCCATTCACCATAACTCACCATTTACAAGACCTATGAACCTGAACTTTGGTATACAGATACAAAACACATATATCTACAACTTTTATGTTTTTAGAGACTTCAAATAAGGGCTTTAACATATTCGATATCAAACCACACAGTAGCTAACTTGGTTAGGGTTTACACCCTGACCAGTTTCAGTACGAAGAGCATATCTATCCCTATAAATGACATCTTGAAACAATGTTTACATATCCACAAATCTAAGATATAAAGGAACAACTTTTGTGTTTTACACATTTCCAGAATCAATTTCTATTAATATCAAAATCGGGGTGCAATTCAGTGCCAAATATTGAACCTAAGCAACTCAAATCAACCGTATAGCAATAAGAATTGATTACTTACCAAGAACAACCTTGAAAGGGATCAATTAGCTTCAAAAACTAGGTGAAACAAGGAAGAATTTAAGTCTGAAATGGAGGAAATTGTAGAAGAAGTCGGGCTGGAGTGAGGAGGCAGAAATGGGGAAAGATATATGAAGATAAAGCCAACTTGTTTTTTCTCATTTTCTCATTTTCTCTTCCTCTCTTCTCTTTTCTCTTCTCATTTCTCTTTTCTCTTCTCTTCTATTTCTCTTTTGTGTCATTTTCATTTTATTTTGTCTATATTATTATTATTATTTACATAGATTTATAATTCCACAAATTCACATAATAATACGGCTTAATCATTTGATCCCATTTAACTAAATTAGCAATGTAAATGTTCACTAATCTTAATCTAATCATTTTTCTTACTTTAATTTAGACACCTTATTCATTTCATTTCTAATACTTTGTTATCCTCATTTAGATTATAATTACACATGTGCGACTCGATACAAGTGCCAAATACTAGGACACATAGCTAGTGCATGCCATGAACTTGTTCCTATAGAAATACATATGAAATGCATGTGTTCAATTGAATTGTATGCAAGATGCTTATGTTCGATGAAATGCATATGGGGAAGGTCAAGGATGTTACAATTCTCCCCTCCTTTTAAAAATTTCGTCCTCGAAATTAATACCTGAAAACAGGTGTGGATATTGTTTTTTCATATTTTCTTCTGTTTCCCATGTTGCCTCTTCTTGTAAATGGTTACGCCATAATACCTTAACCAAAGGTATTTCGCGATTTCTTAGCTGTTTAGTCTTGTATCCAATGATTTGCACTGGTTCCTCAACATAACTCATGTCTTCTGCAATCTCAATGGCTTGATCATTAAGTACATGTGTAGGATCTGACCTGTATCTTCTAAGCATGCTTACATGAAACACATTATGTATCTGAGCCATCTCTGGTGGTAACGCCAATCTATATGCCAGTGGACCAATCTTCTCAAGAATTTCATATGGGCTCAATTTACCTTTTTTGCCAAATCGAATTATCCCTTTTCATGGAGACACACGAAGAAATACCTTTTCACCCAACTCGTATTCCATCTCCCTTCTATGCTGATCAACATAACTTTTCTGCCTATCCTGTGCTGCCTTTAGCTTGTTCTTGACAACCTTGATCTTATCCACTGTGTCTTGCACTAGCTCTGGCCCTTCTAATGCACGTGCTCCTTCTTCATCCCAAATGATAGGGCTTCGACACTTTCTGCCATACAATGCTTCATATGGTGCCATCTAGATACTGCTATGATACTAGTTGTTGTAAGCAAATTCAATTAGTGCTATATATTCATCCCAAGCACCTCTGAATTCCATAGAACATGCCCTAAGCATTTCTTCCAATGTCTGTATAGTCCTTTCTGATTGTCCGTCAGTCTGTGGGTGGAATACAGTGCTAAAGTTCAATTTTGTTCCCAATGCATTCTGTAAACTCACCCAAAAATGTGAAGTAAACCGTGGATCTCTATCAGACACAATGGACACTGGAATGCCATGCAATCTGACTATCTCATTCACATATAATTTGGCCAAACTCTCAAGTGTAGAACCCCATATGATAGGTAGAAAATGTGCTGACTTGGTTAATCTGTCAATAATTACCCATACTGCATCATTTTTCCGTGGAGTTCTTGGCAATCCATAGACAAAATCCATTGTTATTCTTTCCCATTTCCATTCTGGCACTGGCAATGGATGTAACTTACAAATTGGTGCCTGATGTTCAATTTTAATTTGCTGACATGTCAAGCATTTGGAAACATATTCTGCTATATCTTTCTTCATTCTTGGCCACCAGTAATGAGGCCTTAAACTGTGATACATCTTTGTCATCCCTGGGTGCATTGCATAGAGTGCATTGTGTGCCTCTTCCATTATTTCTTGACGCAAGTTCTCAGTGTCTGGAACACATATGCTTGACTTTAACATCAGTACATCATCCTGCAATTGAAAATTTTTACTGTTTCCCTGCCTTACTGATTCAATTTTCTCACACAATTTAGGATCTTTGCTTTGTGCTTCTTTGATCCTCTCCTTTAGTATAGGTCTGACTCGAAGAGTGGCAATAAGTGATCCTTCATCATGTATATTTAATTCAACATTCATAGATCGTAATTGAATCAAATATGGAAAAGAGGATACTTGCAAGTGAGCTACACTGCCACTAGCCTTCCTACTCAATGCATCTGCTACCACATTGGCTTTCCTTGGATGGTATTCAATTGTACAGTCATAATCTTTCAATAGCTCTAACCACCGTCTCTGCCTCATGTTTAATTCTTTCTGTGTTAGCAAATAACCCAAGCTTTTATGGTCTGTGAAGATTTGGAATGTCTCACCATACAGATAATGCCTCCAAATCTTCAATGCAAATACGACTGCAGCCAGTTCTAAATCATGCACTGGATATGAGATCTCATGTGGTCTCAGTTGTCTGGATGCATAAGCTATCACCTTACCATGTTGCATCAACACACATCCCAAGCCTTGGTGAGAAGCATCACTATATACTGTAAACCCACCTGTACCTATAGGGATGGTTAACACTGGTGCTGAGGTTAGCCTGTGTTTTAGTTCATCGAAACTCCTCTGACATTCTAGAGTCCACTTCAAAGGCACATTCTTTCTCAACAATTTAGTCAAAGGGCTAGCAATTAAGGAGAATCCATCAACAAATCTACGATAATATCCGACTAAACCCAAAAAACTACGCATTTCTGAAATATTTTTAGGAGCTTCCCAATTTACCATAGCCTCAATTTTCTTTGGATCAACCTCTCTGCCCTTACACGACACAACATGTCCAAGAAACACCAAATGATCTAACCAGAATTCACATTTACTCAATTTGGCATATAATTGTTTCTCCTTCAAAGTTTGCAACACAATTTTTAAATGTTGTTCATGTTCTCCACTATTCTTTGAGTACACCAATATGTCATCAATAAATACTATCACAAACCTATCCAAACATGGTTGAAACACATTATTCATTAAAGCCATAAATGCATCTGGAGCATTAGTCAATCCAAATTGCATTACTAAAAATTCATAATGCCCATACCTGGTTCGAAAGGTGGTCTTTGGAACATCTGCTTCTGCTACCTTCAGCTAGTAATAGCCTGATTTCCAATCGATCTTGGAGAATATTTGGGCTCCTTGCAACTGGTCAAACAAATCATCTATTCTGGGTAACGGATATTTGTTCTTCACTGTCATTTTATTCAGTTGCCTATAATCGATGCACAATCTCATAGTTCCATCTTTCTTTTTAACAAATAACACTGGAGCTCCCCATGGTGATACACTAGGTTTAATATACCCTTTGTCAAGTAACTCCTGCAATTGGGCCTTTAGTTCTTTCAACTCAACTGGGGCCATTCTGTAGGGTGACCTTGATATTGGTGCAGTTCCTAGTACTATTTCAATAGTAAATTCTATCTCTCTATCTGGTGGTAAACCAGGTAGATCATCTGGGAATACATCAGCAAATTCCCTTACCACTGGTATATTTTCAAGCAAGCTATTAGTGGTTCTAGTATCAGTCACATATGCCAAATATGCTTCACATCCCCCTTTGATCATTCGAAATGCCTTTACAGCTGAAACTAGACATGTAGGCACAAGTTTTCTTTCACCTAGAAATACTACCCTTAGCTGGTTTGGTGATTCCAAAATTACTTTCTTAGTAAAGCAATTCACTATTGCATGATGTCTAGTTAACCAGTCCATTCCCAATATCACATCAAATTCATATATTGGCAATAGAATCAGATCAGCTATTAACTCAGCTCTGTCAATGCATATCAGGCAATCACAACAGACCTTATTCACA
Organism: Triadica sebifera; assembly: GCA_023653625.1. NCBI lineage: Eukaryota > Viridiplantae > Streptophyta > Magnoliopsida > Malpighiales > Euphorbiaceae > Triadica > Triadica sebifera. The sequence continues at coordinate 38,246,462 of CM042893.1, read as the reverse complement.
ACTACCACGGTTCCTAATGGCGTACTCACATTTATGTCAATCCCCAAAGTCTCATGCATTTGATGCAATTCAGATGCCATATGCAATGATATAAATTAATGAGTGTAGCCTGGGTCAATCAATGCATATGCTAATATTTCAGAAATATAAATATTACCAGTGACTACTTCGGGGGCATCCAATGCCTCTTGTCTAGTCATAGCAAACACCCTGGCCTGAGTAGGAGGTCTAGAACTCTGACCTTTAGATCTGGTCACTCATCTACCCAGTGTACCAGTCCTGCCCCTGCCTCTTCCTCTGCCTTGTGTCCCACTAGTAGGGTAGACCCTCGGTGCCTCAACAGTAGTCTCAGATACTCCTCTGTCTCTGCTAGTCTCTGCTAGTTTGGCTCTATTTGGACAGTCTCTATACATGTGCTCCATCGATCCACAGAAATAACATGCTCCTGTGAGCCTTCTACATTCGCCCGTATGCTGTCTGCCACAATGACTACATGTGGGCCTCTGTTCAACATATTGGCTCTGCCCTCTGCCTGGGTAAGAGAAAGTCATTCCTCGACCTCTAGAACTAGAATACCCACTTCTGTTACCAGATTGTGCAGGCATATATCTACCTCTTTTCCCCAACCTTCTGCTAGACTCACCAAAGAATTCACGTGATGGCCTTTTTATTTGTTGTTCCCCAGCTTCTTTCATTAACCGTTCAGCTCTGATTGCAGCAGCTCTGTGCCTAGCATAACTGTCAAGATCAGTAGTTGTGATTATGTTTATGATCTCATATTTGAGGCCCTCTTCAAACTTCCTGCATTTGTCTCTTTCAGTAGAGACCATGAAAGTGGCATAATGGGAAAGCTTGTTAAATTGTACTTCATACTCCGCAATAGACATATTCCCCTGTTTCAGATTCAGGAATTCCTTCCTCTTCTCATCTTTATATGCTTCAGGCATATAATTGTTCTGAAATTCCAGGAGAAAATCATTCCATGTCAACACCGGTGGTTGTGCATCACTGTTAGGGACTGTCTCCCACCATTCATAAGCATTTCCTTGCAGTAAGGATACTGCATAATCGAATTTCTCATCTGGAGTACATCTCATCATATTCAGTACCCTCTGTGTCCTTTTCAGCAATGTCTCAGCTTCTGCTGGGTCTGTTATGCCATTGAAATCAATTGCACCATGTTTCCTCAGCTTGTCATAACGTATTTCCTTGTACATTTCAGGACCATATACTTCTTGTTCTAGGTTTTCATGGGGTACTTCTGCATGAGATGACTGTGATGCATGTACTGGAGCTCTAGCTCCTAGTGCTGGTTGCTCTCTATGTAAATAAGGTGATGCCTCATGAGAATGCATTTCGTCCGACCTCTCCCTCCTTGGTGTATCATGTCTTATGATGTCCCTAAAATAAATGAAAATATGTCACTACATAATGTTCAACACATATGATGCATATGTTATCATGCGCTTATGCATATGCATGTTCCCATGGAACCTATCCCTGCTCTGATACCAAAAATGTAACACCACATCTTATGCATTTTAGTATAACCTATCCAAATATCAAGTAATCATATATGGCGTACTGGAAAGGTAAAATACCCTGTTAACAATAGTAGTAAATTTTTTTTTCATATCCTGTAATATAATTCCATGACTTTGCAAGTCTCATATCCTATAATTTCATTCAATGACTTGCAAGTCTCATATCCTGTAATATTATTCACTGACTTTGTAAAGTTAACACTGAGGTTTTCACCACAATATAATATATCACATATACCAAAACATAAACTTTACACATAAGTATTTTCGAGTTAATTTCATTTATACATATTTAGACTCATTCCAAAATGACTATACATATTCAAGCATGTAAATACAAAAACACATATGACATATTTTCATGCTTGTGTGGAATGCAAGGAGAGAGAGAGTGATGAGGCTCGGCCAGTGACCTGTGCTCCATGTCTTTTATACGCTACTCAAAATGAGCTATCACTTTTCTTTACATGAAAAATGATGCAAATTGATGAGTTGCGGCTCAGTGAGAATAATAATCCGATGAGCTATAAAGTACCAAACAACTCATAGTAATAAATCACAATTCCAATATATACCATGTATTCCATTCCATTCATCAGTATCATATAAGTATCAATAAAGTTGAGACATATAATCATTACTCTTCATGTATGCAAATGCTTTGCTTATTTCATTTTGTTGTGACTAAGTTAAACAGACATTGCCCCGGGTTTCCATGTGAATATTTTCCATGTGAACATTTGCATTTGCATTTGGTAGTTGTTTCATTTGCACATTTGTTGGGCCATAGGCCTCTTCTTTTGCTTTACAATATCGATTAACTAGTCATAACACCCTTTTAGTCCATATGCATTTGCACTTGTATTTAATCATTCATCAACCATTGCATCTTTATCATATACAACATACATATATTCCATATATACCTCATATGTCACGCATATACCTTGCATATACTATACATATACCATATATATATATCACATATGTCAAACATATACTTCAAATATACCACAAGTATACCTACCATTTATATGTACTAAAATGTCACAAATTATTCATCATTACATTATCAAGGACCAATCATGACAATCATATGAATCACATAGCAGGCAACATTCATTTGCACTAAAGAATTCAATCGATAATTAGACTCACCGTTCTCCTTTGATTCCGACCCCTAACTTATTGTCTATCTGCTCCTTGTGGTTCTCCAATATGTTACGAGCCTAATATGAAAACATAATCGATTAATTCATGATTAGAGAGACTTAATGTGGCTTAAACAAATTAATATGCATTGTTCATGTCAATAGTTAAGATTTTTCCTATGAGGCAGTGTGACATTATGGGACTGTTTGGCCTATAACTTTTTATATAATTGACCAATTACTCTGATTCTTGTTCCTAATTAACAATAACACATATATATAGTACATATTCAAATTTCAGGCCAATTGGATCATTGTATAATATTTGGTGGAATTTCTAAGAGTGTTCTGTTTTCTGCCTTTAGGCAGTTTCAGGGTACTCATTTGGGTTCATCATAACTTAAACTCTATAAGTCCTATTTTAATGAAAATTTACAGAAACTTATATGGGTTCATATGGAACATGTTTCATGTTTACAACGTTTACCGATTATGTCTCTAAGATCTTCTAATTATACCAAACATATTACTGTTCTAGAATAGAATTGGCTTCCAAACCAGTATGACTTCCAAAGGCCATAACTTAGTCTATAGATAACAATTTAAGCTCAAATTAGTACCAATATTTAGATAAGACATATACCTATAACTTTCATGTTTTGATAATTTACAGAATGTAGCTCTAACAAGCTCAAATTATCCATCCAATGTACTGGATCTGCCCAGGGCACTCAGTAGGCAGTTCAAACCATGGAACAGTCATGGTTCCATTCACCATAACTCACCATTTACAAGACCTATGAACCTGAAATTTGGTATACAGATACAAAACACATATATCTACAACTTTTACGTTTTGAGAGACTTCAAATAAGGGCTTTACCATATTCGATATCAAACCACACAGTAGCTAACTTGGTTAGGGTTTACACCCTGACCAGTTTCAGTACGAAGAGCATATCTATCCCTATACATAACATCTTGAAACAATGTTTACATATCCACAAATATAATATATAAAGGAACAACTTTTGAGTTTTACACATTTCCATAATCAATTTCTATTAATATCAAAATCGGGCTGCAATTCAGTGCCTAATATTGAACCTAAGCAACTGAAATCAACCCTATAGCAATAAGAATTGATTACTTACCAAGAACAACCTTGAAAGGGATCAATTAGCTTCAAAAACTAGGTGAAACAAGGAAGAATTTACGTTTGAAATGGAGGAAATTGAAGAATAAGTCGGGCTGGAGTGAGGAGGCAGAAATGGGGAAAGATATATGAAGATAAAGCCAACTTGTTTTTTCTCATTTTCTCATTTTCTCTTCTTCTCTTCTCTTTTCTCTTCTCATTTATCTTTTATCTTCTCTTATATTTCTCTTTTGTGTCATTTTCATTTTATTTTGTCTATATTATTATTATTATTTACATAGATTTATAATTCCACAAATTCACACAATAATACGGCTTAATCATTTGACTCCATTTAACTAAATTAGCAATGTAAATGTTCACTAATCTTAATCTAATAATTTTTCTTACTTTAATTTAGACACCTTATTCATTTCATTTCTAATACTTTGTTATCCTCATTTAGGTTATAATTACACATGTGCGACTCGATACAAGTGCCAAATACTAGGACACATAGCTAGTGCATGCCATGAACTTGTTCCTATAGAAATACGTATGAAATGCATGTGTTCAATTGAATTGTATGCAAGATGCTTATGTTCGATGAAATGCATATGGGGAAGGTCAAGGATGTTACACCATATATTATTTTCCATGTATAATCATAAATTCAGATCGTAAACCAAAATGTACATATAATACATTCATCCTGCTTCACATGCGTGAATTACTTATTCATGACTGTCAAGGTATACTTTTATGATTACTTTACCCGTAAACCATCACATGAAAGAAACAAAGCATTCACAGGTGTAAATTGCCTATTCACGGCCATAACACCCTATCATTCACGACTTCCCCAATCGTGACACCAAACCGTGATATTCTGGGTTCATGAAAATTCATCAGCCTCGACATTCACGATTGTGGCTATATATTCACTGCAGTGAATGCTTGAATTTCATGACTTCCCCAGCCGTTAAACAAAGTGTGAACTCTACTGTTTGATTTGGACACCTTATTCACGGGCATGACACCCTTGTCATGGGCCTGAATCATGCATTTGCAATAAACTTAAAATAGAGCATTTCATGCATTTCATGCAAAATCTCTATGATTAACCAGTGTTAATCACCCATATCAACACTTTCATACGTTTACCATGTCCACAAAATTCAAGTCATTCGAACCTCACTGTAGGTCATTTGAAAACATAACATATCACATATGTTTTCTAACTTATTTACCCATGTTATTAATCATCCATAACATGTCATTTTTGTCATTTTACAATTCACAATATGTAAAACATACCAAGATATATGGAAAGTGAATTTAAATGCCAATATGTACTAACCTTTCACCAAAATGGAGCCTTAACAAACTTTACAAGCTTTTCAAGCTTCTTTTCCCTTTTGTGATGTGTTCTTTTGCTCACTAGCTAAACCTATCATCACAAAATGTTCCTATTAGAATCTTATAACCATAAATGAGCTAAACAAAATCCTAAAAACTGAGTTATACCTATATCTTGGCAAAACTCTATCAAACCTCTAAGTTTTTCAAGCTTTCAAGCTTCAACAATGGTGTTTAGGGTTCCTTTAGGGTGGAGAAGATGACTAAGATGTCTTGAGTGTGTTAGAGGTGATTAGGGGCAGTGGAAATGGTTTAAAAGCAAGATTTCATATTAAGAAAAGAGAAAAATGTAGCTACACATGGCCAACCGACCTGTGTTCATTGTCGTGACCCTTACATTCATGGATGTGAAATGCCATTCACGGCCATTATAAATCTATTCACAAGCATGAACATTCTCTCTTCTCAAAACACTCCTGCCATGTCCAAAACTCTACTATTTGGACCATAGCACGACCTTCATGGGCATGAATAACTATTCACAAGTGGGAAAGCTTTCTTTTTCACAACACTTAAACTTTAAAACACTTTAAACCCCATTTTTTCCATCTTTAAACACATATAACTCACAAGCCCTACTTTATGAGCATTACATTGTGTATACAAGAAGATTAATAGGAGTGCAATCTCATTATTTGTGTTATATGTAGATGACATACTACTAATGGGAAATGATATCATAGCCTTACAATCAATTAAAATTTGGTTATCCAAGAATTTCTCTATGAAAGACCCTAGAGAAGCGGTCTATATTTTGGGAATAAGAATTTATACAGAGAGATCTAAAAAATTGTTTGATCTTTTACAATCTATAGAAATAAACAAGATGCTAAAGAGGTTTATAATGAAACAGTCCAAGAGAGGATATATTCTCATGCCCCATGGGATTACTCTCTCAAAGTTTATGTGTCCAAAGACACAAGATGTGAGGATGCACATGAGTTTGATTCCATATGCTTCAGCTATATGATCAATCATATACACTATGTTATGTACAAGTCTCGATGTATCATATGCTCTGAGTGTCACAAGCAGATACCAGTCGAACCCTGGTGAGGGTCATTAGGTGGCTATCAAGAATATCCTTAAGTACTTAAGAAGGACTAAGGATGTATTCTTGATATATAAAGATGGAGACCTTTTTGTGAGTGGGTATACCGATGCCAACTTCCAATCTGACAAGGATGACACAAAATCCCAATCAGGTTATATATTCACATAAATGGTTGAGAAGTCAGTTGGAAGAGTTCTAAATAGGAAACACTTGTTGATTCCACAACCAAAGCAGAGTACATTGCAGCTTCCGAGGCAGCAAAGTAAGTAATTTGGATAAAGAAATTCATCGTAGAACTTGGAGTGGTTCCTAGCATTATTGATCCAATACAACTATATTATGAAAATAATGGAGCCATTTCACAAGCAAATGCGCCACGATCTCATCAGAGATCCAAATATTTACTCAAAAGATACCATTTGAATAGAGAAATTATTAGTAGGAATGACATAAAGATAAAAAAAGTGCCCCCTAATCAGAATAGTATTAATCCCTTGACTAACCCATTTCGCTAGAAAAAATATGATTCTCATGTACTCGCCTATGGAATTAAATATAAAGTTAATTGGCTTTAGTGCAAGTGGGAGGTTGTTAGAGAAGTGCTCTAAATGTAACCACCTTTAGCACTTATTGTACAAATTTATTTGAGTAATAAAAGGTATTTTCATTAATTTAATATTCATTTGATATATGGATTGATAGCGATCTTAAATCAATTAATGAAATCCTATATACATAACGTAGCATTAAGGAAATCATGATGAGACCATGATATTGAGAGTTTTATCATGTGTAAATATGTTATTATATAATGTTAGAGAAGTGCTTTAAAGGCAATCACCTTTTGCACTTATTATATAAATTTATTTGATTAATAAAAGACATTTTCATTAATTTGATATTCATTTGATATATGAATTGATTATGATCTTAAATCAATTAATGAATTCCTTGATGCATAACATAGCATGAAGGAAATCATTATGAGATCATTATATTGAGATTGTTATCATGTATAATTATGTTAGTATCTAAATTATCTCTAGTCATAGGATTAATGAGATGGAACATTGTTAATCTAGATAGATTAGCACATATTATACTTCTTGATTAGATCAAGCAGTATATCTGATAATCTGTAAACATGAGATATTTAGAGTTAACATGTGGATGCTTGCTAAGTGTAGCTAAGTATATTGGATAACCTGCTATGAGACAATAATATGAATAATCTATTCAAATGTCAATGATAGTCTCATCATAGCAATGGTGTAAGTATCCTTAGACTTGAGGTACTCAAGGATATCTTGGATACTGATTTTGCATTTTGACACTATTTCTTATTGCCTTAGGGAGGTTGCTTATAGGGTGGTGATTGGGTGCAACTTGAGGTATTCGAAGGTAATTGAGCAACTAACCAAGGATTCACCATTACTGATAGAAGGAGTGCATACCTATGGCATCTTGTCGGGGTTATTATTCAGGAATCTTTGGACAGTGTGGAAATATCATGAAGATAGTGTTCAATGATATATCTAATAAAGTAATGAGTTTCAGAGACAAGAACAAACATTACTAGGGCTAGATGTGATGTGGTCAGTCTAATGGGAGTTTACACATGTCCATACTTTGAACTAAGTGTGGTATAGAATGGTGAAAGACTTAATTGCACAGAAATTGTCTATAGTAAGGTTCATAGTCAAACCCATTATTTTCTGGTCAATTCGGGGTCCTGATGTGTTACTAAATATTGCTAATGACTTACTTAAATTAATTGTTAATTTAAGTAGCCAATATAATTGGGGACCTAATGGGTCATACACATTAGAGATGTGAAGAATGAGTAAAATGATTTTGGATGGGATCCAAAAATATGAAAGAATTATTTCGGGTTAGATCATGATGAGATCATACAAAAATATTGCTCGGGGGTCCAAGGCCCGCACAGGCTGTGGGTCAATTGTAGGGTTTTGAAGAATGAATTATATTCATAAGCGCAGCAAAAAATAAAATTTTTCAAAACCCAAATCAAAAGATCATACTTGTACCATTAAAACTAATTTATATAAATGTAAATGTTAAAAATTATACTTTGTAATTTTTATTTGTTCTTCAATTCTTCACTTTGTTGGGTTGTAGCAAACCACAACAATCCACACTAGGATGTCTCTAATGATAATCTACATGAAGAATGAAAAAGAAACTATCAAGAGAAAATGGTTTGAACAAATTCAAAGTGCTACCTTTTAAAGTGTTCTTGAGAAAATTTTTGTTGTGTCTTAAAAATATTTTTTTTCACAAAAAATATTTTCATGTCAATTTTTTGCCATTTGATGTCTTTTCTATTTGAATCAAATTCAAAAATAAGACGAAATGTCAAGAATGGAGAAAATGGAAACAAATGAATAGTAATTGGCCATAATTGGCCTAATTAAGGCCAAAAACAGCCGTTGACCAACAGATGGGAAGCTGTAGGCACACTGGGCAGCCCAGCTGGCCCGCAAGGCTGGCCAGTAGCCTGCCTAGCCCGTGTGGGCCCGTGACACTCCCGAACGATTTTTCCGTGCGATCTCATTGCGATCCAACCTAAAATAATTCTATCATATTTTGGATCCTATCCAAGACCATTTTACTTATTCTCCATATCTTCAATGCGTGTGACCCATTAAATTTCCGGTTATGTTGGCCACTTAAATTAACAATTAATTTAAACAGGTCATGAGCGGTATCTAGCAACACATCATGACCCCCAATTGATCGGAAAGTCAGTGGTTTGACTACGAACCTTTCCATATACAATTTCTGTGCAATTATTCCTTTCACCATTCTATACCCCACTTGGTTCAGAGTATGGAAATGTGTCAACTCCCACTAGACTGACTACATCACGTCTAGTCCAAGTAATGTTAGTTCTTTTCCTTGAGGCTCATTACTCTATTAGATATGTTATCGAAGATTATCTTTATGACATTTCTACTCCGGCAGAGATTTCTGAGTAATGACCACGACAAGAGGTCATGGGTATACACTCCTTCTATCTATAGTGGTGAATCCTTTGTTGGATACCCAATTACCTTCGAATACCTCAAGTTGTATCCAATCATCCAATGTATTTAACTACATTTAGCAAGCATCCACATGTTAACTCTAAACATCTCATGTTTATAGATTATGAGATCTATTACTCGATCCAATTAAGGAGTGTAACATGTGCTAGTCTATCTGAATTAATAATGTCCCGTCTCATTAATCCTATGACTATGAATAATTTTGATACTAACATAATTACACATGATAAGAATCTCAATATCATGATCTCATCATGATTTCCTTCATGTTATGTTATGTATCAAGGACTTCATTAATTGATTTAAGATCACTTATCAATTCATATATCAAATGAACATCAAATTAATGAAAAAGCCTTTTATTAATCAAATAAATTTGTACAATAAGTGCTAAAGGTGATTGCCTTTAGAGCACTCCTCTAACATCAATGGCCAGTAGTTGTCCTAATTGGCCTTAATTAGCCAATTAAGGAAAAACCCCCCAAATCTCTCCCTTTGTCTTGTGCATTTTGTATCTAGACTTATTTTAGGGTAAAAACATTTTTGAAGAGTTCAAAAGTCTGAAAATTCTTTTTGGAAGTTAAGAGATCCAAAAAGAAAAATAATAGTTATTTTTATATTCTCTCAAATTGAGCATACTTTATTGCTAGCTCTTTGAGGTATGTTCAATCATTTTTCTTATAGTTTCTTCTCATATTTTCACATGGATTAATATTAGAGACATCATAGTGTAGATTGTTTTGGTTTGCTACAACCCAACAACGTAAAATTTTGAAGAAAAAATTAAGAAATTACAAGGTATAATTTCTAATCTTTATGATTTGATGAATTAGTTTTAATGGCACAAGCAAGATTCTTGTTTCGAGTTTTTAAAATTTTAAATTTCTGCTACATTTATGAATGAGATTCATCTTCAAAACCCTTCAGGTAGTAGGCTCATCTTCTTCTATGAGCAATAAGTCATTTTTTTTCAATTATGAGAAATCCATATCTCTCAAGAATAGTACATATCCTACTTTATCTATGAAGTACTTGTGTTTTAGAAGTTGTTGTTACTTCATCTGTATGAGTAATTGATTCGTGTTATGTCAGTTTATTTGCATCTATTTAAGCATCTTGAACTTCATCAAGTTCAATCTTACTCCCACTATCTTCTTTTCGAGGAAACTTTTCTCTAAAAAAACAACATACTTTGAAACAAACACCTTTTGTTCCAAAGTGTAGTAGAATTGATATCCAAATGATTCTTTTGGATATCCCACAAATAGATACTTATCAGACTTAGCTTCTAGCTTATATAACATTGTCTGTATCATATAAGCAGGACAACCCTATTCTTTCATGTGTGAAAGAATAGGTCTCTTGTTATTCCATATCTCATATAGAGTAACATCAAATGACTTAAAATGGACACTATTTAATATATAAACAACAGTCTCTAGTGCATAATTGAAAAGGACTTAGGTAGTTTTGCAAAGCTCATCATGGCTTCAACTTGTCTCACAAGGTTCGGTTTCTCCTCTCAGCCACACCATTGTGTTGTGGCATGTAAGATGGAGTCCATTGGGATAAAATTCCATTATCTCTTAGATAACCTTGAAACTTTTGGCTTAAGCATTCACTACCTCGATTTGATCTAAGTGTCTTAATACTTTTGCCAAGTCATCTCTCTACTTCATTTTTGAATTTTTTGAACTTTTCAAAAGCTTCATAATTGTATCTCATTAGATACAAGTACCCATATTGTGAATAATTATCAATAAAGGTAATGAAGTAAATAAAACTACCTCTAACATGCACTAACATTTATTGTAGCGCTCACTTACCCTACTAATCGCTAATAGGATATGGAAGTGCTACTAAGCTCATTTAATTTAAAACCAACGCTCAATTTTGTATAAATATTTTTTTTTTCAATTTAAATATATATCTAGTGATGGGAATATTGTGATTCAAAATAACTTATTCATTAAACCATGATATTTAAAAATATAACTACAATAATTCTAGATATATATAATTACCAAATCCATTACTTATAAATATTACAAGCCACAAATTTACATCAACAAAATTCTTAAAACTAAATTTTTACAACATCATTATCAAAACATACAAAAAGAACTAGACTGCTGCAATCTGATCTTGGGGTTCCCTCTTTTTCGGTCGCCCTATCGGAACAGCTACTTCTATTTATCTGCGCATGAAACACACGCGCTAAGCTACTAGCTTAGTGGTACGTTTGACAACTATCCAATCATTACATAAATAATTCTAAAATAAAATTTTAGAAACTACAATTAACATATTTAGCATGCCAAATATTTAATTAATAATAAACTATTTTCTTCATGCAAAAATATTTAATTCATGAATTATGATATTTTATTCATTAAGCATGCTTGAAATTTTAACAATACAAGGTATAAAATTTACAATATGAATTTCATACTTCACATTTTTTTTTTCTGTTATTTATTTAATAGCCCCCGACATTTTAGACCGGAACTAAACACTGGATACAGGGTTTCTGCTCTCCGGCAGTATACTCGGCGCCTACATAATTATTTTTTTAACTCGGCGTTTAACGCCTACATTTTCAATAACAACTCAGCACCTTTTTGATGCGTACGTAAATTTCGAACTCAGCACTAATTCTTAGTGCCTAAGTAAATTTCAACTCAGCACTATTATTTTTAGTGCCTACATAATTTTAACTCAGCACTATTATATTTAGTGCCTACATTTGTACCCTTTTATTGGCATGCCAACTTATCCAAATTTCTAGTTCTCGACTAGATATTATAGGGCTTAAATTACATTTGTTACCTTTATTCATATTTGCATAAATTATGTAGGGAAACATTAATATAAATTCCATATAAATGCAATAATTCTCATTCAATATTTTACAACCTCATACTAGCTCATTTAATCTTTATAACTATAAGAAAAATTCAATCAATACATTTTCTAACACATAAATCCACAATCAACACATTTCTACCAGCTGTCCTATTCTGGACAGCATTCCTACCTTATGTTGCTCTGCATTTTTCGTCTATTTTTAGACAGAATTTGGACATGTGATCATCTAACAAAATATAGGTACATGTCTTATCTTTAATTTCCAACTGGAATCATATCAAAACAAATTTTTTAGCAAAAGTTATACATTTTCTCCTAAGTTACGTTCGCTGCAATCTGCCCAGTATTTTACTGGACAGATTTCTGCCTTATCTTTCTATATCTTTTTCATCCATTTCTAGATGGAATTTGGACAAGTGATAAACTATAAAAATGCAGGTACATGTCTTATCTTTAATTTTCAACTGGAATCACATTAAAAATAATTTCGTAGCAAAAGTTATGAATTGTTTTCCAACCTATGTTTACTGTAATCTGCCCAGTATTTTTTTTTCTGGACAGATTTCTAGTTCAAAGTTTGAGTCCATTTTTCACCTAATTCCAGGCATATTTAGGTCTACTGTTCTGAATGAAAGTTCAAGCCCTATGTCTTAACTTTCCAATCCAGCAAGATTCACAAAGAAAGGATTTCCAGAACTCAAGTTATGACCAAAACACTAGACACTGTTCATAAGACGAATTTTCCAGCACATCAAATAATTCATACATTTTCCATTTTCATGCATCAACCTCATTTTCTAGTCTTTATTTTCACATTCATGGAATCATTTAATAACTCAATCAAATGTTCAGAATTTCATACATAAATTCACTACATCACAAAATCAAAATCAATACTTTTCTATATTGAATTTTTGCCAAATGTACATACCTCAAAGTTCTATTTTTCTTCACTTTTCTCTTCCTCTTAGATAGCCTTTTCCTTGCCCTTACTTCCCCTTTGATTTTGGTTCAAAGGTTGTTCACTTCCTTGCCCTAACAATAAATTTTACACTAATCAAACACTAATCACACCAATCCACCCTTAATCACCATTAGCATACTAATAACCCTAATTTACTAGCTATAATGGCAACTAACCTCAAACTCAAAGAAAAGAGAAGAAGAAAGTAAGGAGATGGAAAATCTAAACTCACCTTTGATGATCTTCCAAATGGCTAAAAACTCTTTTTTTTTTTTTTTCTTCCTTTCTTCCTTCCTCTTCCTTAGTTTTGCTCACTTTACTTCACTTTCTTCATGATCTTGCCTTAATCCCCTTTTTTTTCATCTAATCTTAGCTTGATTTGAAGAAAGAAAAACAAAAGTAAATGGGAGAGGAGAAGCTCACGGCAAAGAAGAAGAAAAGAGAGAGAAATGAGTTTGGTCAAGATGAAGAAGAAGAAGAATGGTCAAAAAAGTGAAAATTTGACTTTTTATAGTTGGATTAGGTGGGTGGTTAGGATTAGTTACTAATCTTGATTCCTATTGGTCCATTAATTTAAATCACTCTTGTTTTATTTTAATCAAAAGAATATTCCTTTCCTTAGATAAAGAATATTCCATTTTTATGCCTTCTTAGAATTTCTGTGCCAAAAACACTGCAATTCCAAATTTCGTTCAGCGAAAAATAATTTTTTTCCTAATTTTAATTCCAAACTTCAAAATTCTCAATTAATAATATTCAAAATATTTTTCTCCCATCTTATTATTATTTAAATTTATTTCTTTCATGTCCAAATTTAGACCCCGATCGGTTCAGCGCGCCGGATTTCGGTCAACCGCGACCGTGGCCTAAATTATCGGGTATTACAATTTTCCTCTCCTTAAAAAAAAATTTCGTCCTCGAAATTTACCTTTTTAGCTGGAGTGGAATAATTGTGGATATTGAGCCTTCATCACCTCTTCATTTTCCCAAGTTGCCTCTTCTGACTTGTGATTTTTCCACAGGACCTTCACCAATGGTACCTTTTTGTTTCGTAGCTCTTTCATTTCTCGAGCTAAAATTTCCACTGGTTCCTCTTCATAAGTTAAGTCTGGTCGTATCTCTATAGGTTCTGTTGATATGATATGAGATGGATCTGATCGATATCTTCTCAACATGGACACATGGAATACGTTGTGAATCTTGTCTAACTCTGGTGGTAGAGCTAATTTGTACGCCACTGGACCTATGCGTTCAAGTACCTCGTATGGTCCAATGAACCTAGGACTCAACTTTCCTTTCTTTCCAAATCGGAAAATCCTTTTCCAAGGTGAGATTTTTAAGAACACTTTGTCACCAACTGTATATTCAATATCTCTCCTTTTCAAATCTTCATATGATTTCTGTCTATCAGCAGCAGCTTTTAGTCTATCTCTTATTACTTTCACTTTTTCCTCTGTCTGTTGAACTACATCTGGACCCATTACTTTCTTTTCACTAAGCTCGGTCCAACCTAGAGGCGTTCTACATTTTCTCCCATATAAGGCTTCATATGGTGCCATACCGATACTGGCTTGGTGACTATTATTGTAGGCAAATTCTATCAATGGAAGATATTTATCCCAACTGCCTTCAAATTCTATCACACAACTCCTCAACATATCTTCCAATATCTGTATGACCCTCTCTGATTGTCCATCTGTTTGTGGGTGGAACGCTGTGCTGAAATTGAGTCGAGTACCCATGGCTTGATGCAAACTTTTCCAGAATTGTGAAGTGAACTGCGGGTCTCGATCTGAAATGATTGAAACTGGCACACCATGTAAACGGATTATCTCATTAACATAGATCTCTGCCAAACGGTTAAGTGGATAATCCATCTTGATCGGTAGAAAGTGAGCTGATTTGGTGAGCCGGTCTACTACTACCCATACTGCATCATGCCTCTTTTGTGTCAAGGGCAAACCAGAAACAAAGTCCATTGTGACTCTTTCCCATTTCCACTCCGGAATTGAAATAGACTGCAATAATCCACTTGGTACTTGATGCTCTGCCTTCACTTGCTGACAAGTTAAACATCTAGTAGTATACTCCGTGATATCTCTTTTCATTCCTGGCCACCAGTAATATGCCTTCAAGTCATGATACATTTTGTTGCTTCCTGGGTGCATTGCATAAATAACGTTGTGAGCCTCCTTCAAAATATCTTGTTTCAATTCTGGTATGTCTGGCACACACAACCTGCCCTTATGCCTTAAAATCCCATCTGCTTCAATAGTAAATTCTGGTTTTTCACCCTTTTTCACCATTTCAAAGATTTTCTTTAATTTCGTGTCTTGCTTCTGATTGTCCTTTACTTGTTGGATCAATGTGGGTTGAATCCGCAATTCTGCAAGAGTTTTTCTACTCAGCGCGTCAGCTACCACATTGGCCTTACCGGGCTGATAGTCAATGATACAATTGTAGTCTTTGATCAATTCTAGCCATCTCCTCTGTCTCAGATTGAGTTCCTTTTGTGAAGACAAATATTTCAAACTTTTATGGTCTGTATAGATATAACATTGCTCACCATACAAGTAGTGTCGCCATATTTTCAATGCAAACACAATGGCTGCTAGTTCCAGATCATGTGTTGGATAATTTCTCTCGTGAGGCTTCAGTTGTCTGGAAGCATAAGCGATCACTTTGCCTTCTTGCATTAGTACACAGCCCAAACCATTAAGGGAAGCATCACTGTACACCACATAATCTTTTCCCACAGTAGGCTGTGTCAACACTGGTGCCTCTATCAACATTTTCTTCAACTTATCAAAACTAGTCTGGCATCGTTCTGACCACTCAAATCTGGTCTCCTTTCTAAGCAATTTTGTCAGTGGTGAGGCTATCATTGAAAATCCTTTCACAAATCTCCGATAATAACCAGCCAAACCAAGAAAACTTCTCACCTCTGTCACATTCCGAGGCGGTTTCCAGTTGAGGATTGCCTCTACCTTACTGGTGTCGACTCTGATCCCATCGGCTGAGACAATATGCCCTAGAAAGGCCACCTTATCTAACCAGAAAGCACATTTCGACAACTTCGCATATAATTGATTCTCTCTTAAGGTATGGAAGACAATACGAAGATGTTGATTATGCTCTTCTTTGCTTCTGGAGTACACCAAGATATCATCTATGAACACCACCACGAACTGGTCCAAATAAGGCCTAAAGATTCTATTCATTAGATCCATAAATGTTGCTGGGGCATTCGTCAAGCCAAAAGGCATTACTAAGAACTCGTAATGACCATACCGAGTCCTAAATGCTATTTTTGAAATGTCTGATTCTTTAATTCTCAATTGGTGATAACCTGATCTGAGGTCAATCTTAGAAAATACCCCTGCTCCTTTCAACCGATCAAACAAGTCATCTATTCTCGGCAAGGGATATCTGTTCTTAATTGTCATCTTGTTCAACTGACGATAATCAATGCACAACCGAAAGGTGCCATCTTTCTTTTTCACAAATAGAATAGGAGCACCCCAAGGTGAGACACTAGGCCTGATAAACCCTTTCTCTAACAACTCTTGCAACTGGACCTTTAATTCTTTTAGTTCAGCAGGTGCCATTCTGTAGGGAGTGATCGATATCGGGGCTGTGCCTGGCAAAACATCAATGGAAAACTCTATCTCTCTGACAGGTGGTAACCCTGGCAAGTCCTCAGGAAATATATCTGGATATTCACATACTGTAGGAATCTCCCTGAGATCTAGACTCTCCTTTTTGGTATCTACAATATGTGCCAAAAATGCTTCACATCCTTTTTTGATAAGCTTACTTGCCTTCGTCACAGAAATGACATTAGTCAAGTATGGTCGGTTCTCGCCTAGGACAATCACGTCATCCTGCCCTGAATTCTTGAAAGTCACTCTCCTATACTGACAATCCACCACTGCCTTATGCCTAGTTAACCAATCCATCCCCAAGATTGCATCAAACTCACGGAATGGCAACTCTATTAGATTAGCTGGGAATTCTACATTCTGAGTTTTGATTGGACTATTTTTATAGACTCGAGTAACTTTCACTCCATGACGCAAAGGATTGGTCACTAATATATCAAAATCTAATTCCTCTGCTACCATATTACCGTGACTAGGTGGTGACATACATAAATATGAATGTGTAGAACCCGGATCTATCAGTGCAAATAAATCAGTATCATAAAGAGAAAATTTACCAATTATCACATCCGGGGCATCCTGCTCCTCACGAGCTCTCATGGCATATGCTCGGGCTGGGGCTCGACTACCATCTGTTCTATTCACTGATTCTGATATACTCTGCCCAATTCTGCCACTTCTAGACTGTCCTTGTCCCCTGCCTCTGCCTCGAGTGACATTCTGAACCTGAACTGATATTACACCACCTGTACCTCTTCCTCTCGGGCAATCTTTCTGTTTGTGCTCAGTAGATCCGCATCGTAAGCATGCTCCAGTAATCCACCAGCATTCACCTGCATGTGATCTCCCACAATGTTGACATGTGACAGATATGAATCTCCTATTACCCGAAGCTGGTGCACTAGCTGTAGATCCCTCTGGCCTCGACCGCTGGCTTTGCCTAGTTGAAAAGTTTGATCTAGTACCCTGTGACTGGAAAAACCTAGGCGCTGTCCGCCCCCTTTTACCTGATGTCTGGCCCATGATAAATGTCTGTCTCCGTGGTAGCTCTTCTATCCTCTTTCTCTTTGACCTCTTTTCCACACTAATGGCTGAGGATACTAGTGTAGCAAAATCCTCAAGCTGAAAGGCGGTCACCATATTCCCAATATCATCATTAAGCCCATCCTCAAATCTTCGGCATCTGTCTGCCTCATCAGCGATGATTCCAGTCGCATATTTACTTAGTCGGGTGAATTCCATCTCATACTCAGCGACTGACATGCTTCCCTGCTTCAAGTCTTGAAACTCCCTTTTCTTTTCATTCACATAAACTCTTGGCACATATTTCTTGCTAAATTCTGCCTTGAAGAAATTCCAGGAAGGTGGCTTCGGTGTCTAGGGCTTTGATAAAATTGATTTCCACCAATCATAGGCATGATCTTTTAAAAGGGACACTGCATATCTAACCTTCTGTTCCTCTAGACACTCCAATTCCTCAAACACCCTTTCTGTGGATTCCATCCAAAACTCTGAAGCTGCTGGGTCATCCTCTCTCCTTCCCATAAAATTTGTGGCCCCATTTTTTCTTAGCTTATCAATCCGAGGTTTTGGCTGAGGTGGAGGAGGAGGTGGAGCTGGTTGTGGAACTGCTTGTACTATCCGTTGCAATAAATTAGCTATCTGCTCCATAAGAGGCTTCTGTCCTAAATTATCCTGTCTCTCTGCTCTCAGAGGAGCTACTACACTCGGCCCGGAATCTCTCACAGATTGAGGTTGTCTGGGATTGGCTGAGCGTGAAGGATTATTACTCAGTTCATCTTCTGAGAAATCTTGTTCCGATTCCGAATCCATATCTACCTATAAACCAAGAGAAGGGACCCAAATCAGATAATTGCAGCATTTTACGCATATAAATGAGACACATATTCTATTTTACACCCACTGATTACGAATCATTAACCTGGCTCTGATACCACTAAATGTAGCGCTCACTTACCCCACTAATCGCTAATAGGATATGGAAGTGCTACTAAGCTCATTTAATTTAAAACCAACGCTCAATTTTGTATAAATATTTTTTTTTTCAATTTAAATATATATCTAGTGATGGGAATATTGTGATTCAAAATAACTTATTCATTAAAACATGATATTTAAAAATATAACTACAATAATTCTAGATATATATAATTACCAAATCCATTACTTATAAATATTACAAGCCACAAATTTACATCAACAAAATTCTTAAAACTAAATTTTTACAACATCATTATCAAAACATACAAAAAGAACTAGACTGCTGCAATCTGATCTTGGGGTTCCCTCTTTTTCGGTCGCCCTATCGGAACAGCTACTTCTATTTATCTGCGCATGAAACACACGCGCTAAGCTACTAGCTTAGTGGTACGTTTGACAACTATCCAATCATTACATAAATAATTCTAAAATAAAATTTTAGAAACTACAATTAACCTATTTAGCATGCCAAATATTCAATTAATAATAAACTATTTTCTTCATGCAAAAATATTTAATTCATGAATTATGATATTTTATTCATTAAGCATGCTTGAAATTTTAACAATACAAGGTATAAAATTTACAATATGAATTTCATACTTCACATTTTTTTTTTCTGTTATTTATTTAATAGCCTCCGACATCTTAGACCGGAACTAAACACTGGATACAGGGTTTCTGCTCTCCGGCAGTATACTCGGCGCCTACATAATTATTTTTTTAACTCGGCGTTTAACGCCTACATTTTCAATAACAACTCAGCACCTTTTTGATGCGTACGTAAATTTCGAACTCAGCACTAATTCTTAGTGCCTAAGTAAATTTCAACTCAGCACTATTATTTTTAGTGCCTACATAATTTTAACTCAGCACTATTATATTTAGTGCCTACATTTGTACCCTTTTATTGGCATGCCAACTTATCCAAATTTCTAGTTCTCGACTAGATATTATAGGGCTTAAATTACATTTGTTACCTTTATTCATATTTGCATAAATTATGTAGGGAAACATTAATATAAATTCCATATAAATGCAATAATTCTCATTCAATATTTTACAACCTCATACTAGCTCATTTAATCTTTATAACTATAAGAAAAATTCAATCAATACATTTTCTAACACATAAATCCACAATCAACACATTTCTACCAGCTGTCCTATTCTGGACAGCATTCCTACCTTATGTTGCACTGCATTTTTCGTCTATATTTAGACAGAATTTGGACATGTGATCATCTAACAAAATATAGGTACATGTCTTATCTTTAATTTCCAACTGGAATCACATCAAAAAAAATTTTTTAGCAAAAGTTATACATTTTCTCCTAAGTTACGTTCGCTGCAATCTGCCCAGTATTTTACTGGACAGATTTCTGCCTTATCTTTCTATATCTTTTTCATCCATTTCTAGATGGAATTTGGACAAGTGATAAACTAGAAAAATGCAGGTACATGTCTTATCTTTAATTTCCAACTTGAATCACATTAAAAATAATTTCGTAGCAAACGTTATGAATTGTTTTCCAACCTATGTTTACTGTAATCTGCCCAGTATTTTTTTTTTCTGGACAGATTTCTAGTTCAAAGT
The DNA here is from genome assembly GCA_023653625.1 of Triadica sebifera. NCBI lineage: Eukaryota > Viridiplantae > Streptophyta > Magnoliopsida > Malpighiales > Euphorbiaceae > Triadica > Triadica sebifera. The sequence goes on along the minus strand of CM042893.1, from coordinate 38,225,999 downwards.
TTGAGTCCATTTTTCACCTAATTCCAGGCATATTTAGGTCTACTGTTCTGAATGAAAGTTCAAGCCCTATGTCTTAAATTTCCAATCCAGCAAGAATCACAAAGAAATGATTTCCAGAACTCAAGTTATGACCAAAACACTAGAAACTGTTCATAAGACGAATTTTCCAGCACATCAAATAATTCATACATTTTCCATTTTCATGCATCAACCTCATTTTCTAGTCTTTATTTTCACATTCATGGCATCATTTAATCACTCAATCAAATGTTCAGAATTTCATACATAAATTCACTATATCACAAAATCAAAATCAATACTTTTCTATATTGAATTTTTGCCAAATGTACATACCTCAAAGTTCTATTTTTCTTCACTTTTCTCTTCCTCTTAGATAGCCTTTTCCTTGCCCTTACTTCCCCTTTGATTTTGGTTCAAAGGTTGTTCACTTCCTTGCCCTAACAATAAATTTTACACTAATCAAACACTAATCACACCAATCCACCCTTAATCACCATTAGCATACTAATAACCCTAATTTACTAGCTATAATGGCAACTAACCTCAAACTCAAAGAAAAGAGAAGAAGAAAGTAAGGAGATGGAAAATCTAAACTCACCTTTGATGATCTTCCAAATGGCTAAAAACTCTTTTTTTTTTCTTCCTTTCTTCCTTACTCTTCCTTAGTTTTGCTCACTTTACATCACTTTCTTCATGATCTTGCCTTAATCCCCTTTTTTTCATCTAATCTTAGCTTGATTTGAAGAAAGAAAAACAAAAGTAAATGGGAGAGGAGAAGCTCACGGCAAAGAAGAAGAAAAGAGAGAGAAATGAGTTTGGTCAAGATGAAGAAGAAGAAGAATGGTCAAAAAAGTGAAAATTTGACTTTTTATAGTTGGATTAGATGGGTGGTTAGGATTAGTTACTAATCTTGATTCCTATTGGTCCATTAATTTAAATCACTCTTACTTTATTTTAATCAAAAGAATATTCCTTTCCTTAGATAAAGAATATTCCATTTTTATGCCTTCTTAGAATTTCTGTGCCAAAAACACTGCAATTCCAAATTTCTTTCAGCGAAAAATAATTTTTTTTCCTAATTTTAATTCCAAACTTCAAAATTCTCAATTAATAATATTCAAAATATTTTTCTCCCATCTTATTATTATTTAAATTTATTTCTTTCATGTCCAAATTTAGACCCCGATCGGTTCAGCGCGCCGGATTTCGGTCAACCGCGACCGTGACTTAAATTATCGGGTATTACATTTATCCATATACATATGTATGTACAAGGTCCAATAGCCCATTGGCATGTTCACCATTTCCACTAAAAGGTTATTTTGTCATCTTTCCTAAAAAACAAGATTCACGTGTGTCATTTGATTCATAATCAAATGACCTTATGTCATTATTCTTGTATAACTTAGATATTCACCTTTCCTTTATATGGCCAAGGTGACAATGAGATAAATATGATGGTTTTACATTATCCAAATTTTATCTTTTATTAATGATATTGAGGATTAAATTAGACATGTTAAGAATGTAAATTCTATTGCATAATACGCCGGTTCCATAAAGAATATTATTCAACCATATGGAGCAACCATTGCCATTTATAGTTAAATGAAAACCTTTCTTTTTAAACAAGAAACAGAAAAAATATTATATGTTAAAATTGGAACATAATAATAATTGTCTAATTCTAAAACAAGCCCACTAGGGAGTGTCAATACATATGTTTCTATAGCTAATGCAACAAATATTACTCCATTGCTAACATGTAAGTCAAGCTCTCCTTTCTTAAGTTGTCTACTAATCCTTAGGCCCTACATATTAGCCCATATGTGTGAGCCATATCTGGTATCCAATATCCATGTATTATTATTAGAAACAATATTCACCTCAATAAAAAAAATACTAAAAGCAGAAGGTGCATCCAATGTCTTATCCTTTTTTTATTTTTAAAGACTCCATATTGGCCTTGCATTTCATCTTCCATTAGCAACTCTTGCCATAATGAAGGCAAGTTCCTTTTGATGTCGTCCCTCAGCCTTTCTTCCTCATCTTTAATTCACATTGCATTAGAGATGTCCCCTTTACCATCTTGGAGCTGAAGAGCAATTTACATATCTCATATCGCTTGGTTCAAGCTTACTAATTAAAAAGTTGTCTTAGATGATACATAATGGTATTTGTATCCATGTTCTCATGCTATTTTTGAAGCTCAAGTGACATAGAGGCTAGCATAATGCAACCCGCCAACTCACTATCATCCATATGCTTCTTATATGCCAATTGTTCATCAACAAATGCATCATTAGCAAGAAAGAAGGGAAGTGGCTCTTCCAAGACATAGGCTATCTTTCAGCTTTGAGAACTATTCTCAAATTTATTAGCTAATCAAGGAAGTTTAGGTTAGTAATGGTATGTTTCAATACATTAAGAAAGATATTGTGATTACGATAACATAGAAATGCTATAAGAAAATGGATTATAACTAGGATTGTATGAATCAGTTTTGTAATGCATGTGATTGATGTATTGAAACTAATTCAGTATGAATGAACTTTTACATGAATATATATGTATATGGAGATATAGTCAAGCACACAGGTATATTTATGATTGTGAAATGTATAATTGATATGCGAATGCATGCTAGAATTTAAATATTTATATGTACCACTGAGTTTTCAGTAGCTTAGTGTGTGGATTTGCCTGCACACAGGTTTGGAGCCAGTAGACTATTGAGTTGAGCTAAAGAGAAGATAGAGCCAGTTGGAGTAATCAGAGTTGACCCATGTTGGGTATGTTCTTTTATTCCATTCATTTCATTTTGTATTCTGCAAATTATGGGATAAAGACATATAGTTATTTCATTAATTAAATAAAGGCATGTAATAGATTTTAATGAGTATAAGAAGTATGGATTTTGTAATATGAGGTTTTAAATCCCAAGATAGTTTTGAGATGATTATGGATGTGATTCATATACAGAAAGAAAGTTTAATGTTTCTTTATATGAGATTGATTCGGACACGATATTATTAGTGCAAATATAAGTTAGAAAAGTTTTAATTAAGACAGGTAGATACAAAACTAATCATGTGGCATCCATTTGTACAGTAAGGTTAGCCCTGACTGTACAGATGGGTGTTACATTTAGTGGTATCAAAGCTTAGGTTTAGGCGATTTTAGACCTAAGTGGATTACAGGATTGTCATGCATACATACATGTGTCTTGTCTAACTTTGATTTGGGTTACCTCTCTATCAACTTATGGAACGAGAGTGAGATGGCATTTGAATCAAATGACATGGAAGAGAGTCAAAGCTCTACATATAATGTGGCACTAAATTAGTCCAGTGCAGCTATTATTCAAGGTCCAGGTGCAGTACACGTCCCTAACCAATAGGCTCCAGAGTAAGTTAACCAGGATCAGACTCCATTAATGCAGTAGATGGCAAGATTACTGCAGTAGATAGCTAGAATTGTACCGTCAGCATCGACATCAGCCCTTCCACCTCAACCACTGAAGCTAAGGGTACAGCTAGACAAGGTTCATAAATTTAGGGCTACAGATTTTCGAGGAACAAAGGATGATGATCCTACCATTGCAGAGTTTGTGATGAGTTTGATGTGGCCATTGATCAGAAGGCCAAGTATGTTATATCCTTGTTATAGGAGGATGCTTATGAATAGTGGAAAATAGTCTTACTGAAACCATATGTCCCACACCACAATCTATGACTTGGTACTTTTTTATGACTGACTTCAAGGAATAATACATTCCTCCAATTTATGTACATGAGAAGAAAAGGGAATTTTTGAGCCTCAAGCAAGGTAAGACAACAGCAACTAAGTACCAGAGAGAGTTTATTCGACTGAGTAAATATTCCTCAGAGATGATCACCAGTGAGAGAGACAAGTGTAGGAGGTTCAAGTATGGCCTCAATGTAGAGATAGTCAATTTTGTCACTGCACTTCAACATGCTAGCTTCACTAAGCTGATTGTAGCCACTATTAGTATGGAACAGAGGAAGAGGAAGAGAGCTAAGGAAGCTACTAGACAGACAGTGACTCTAGTGACCCAACCTTTAAGCAAGAAAGGTTGATTTCACCTAGAATCTCATGATAAGAGTCGGGGACAGAATCGAGGTTATACTCAGGGTGGTTCATATAGGAGGGGGCAGCCCTTCAAGATTACATCTCCAGCAGGTAGCAATCAAATATAAGCTACAAGAGATAGTAATCCAATTTGTGTCATTGGCCATAAGAGTCACAGAGGAGAGTGCTGGAAGAATACATGTGCTTGCTTCAGATATGGATAAAAAGAGCATATGAAGAGATATTGTCCTCTAATGACTGACAGTGCACTAACACAGACTACATGGATCAGCTCTAGCTCAACCCAAGCAACAGACCAGTGGTCATGCAGGACCTACCCAACAGTCTTTAAGACTATTAATAGACTAGGAGCAGACCGAGCTCCCACTAAAGCTTATGCCATGAGGGCCAGAGAGGACCAGGAAGCTACATATGTGATTGTTTGTATGTTTTCTCTTTATGACTTTAATATATGTGCATTGATTGATCCAGGTTCAACACAATCATATATATGCACTGTAGGGTTTTGAAGAATGAATCATCTTCATAAACGCATCGAAAAATAAAATTTTTCAAAACCCAAAACAAAAGATCATACTTGTACCATTAAAACTAATTTATATAAATGTAAATGATAAAAATTATACCTTGTAATTTTTATTTGTTCTTCAAATCTTCACTTTGTTGGGTTGTAGCAAACCACAACAATACACATTAGGATATCTCTAATGATAATCCACAATCAAGAGAAATGGTTTGAACAAATTCAAAGTGCTAGCTTTGAAAGTGTTCTTAAGAGAATTTTTGTTGTCTTAAAAATATTTTTTTTCAAAAAAAAATATTTTCATATCTATTTTCTGCCATTTGATGTCTTTTCTATTTGAATCAAATTCAAAAATAAGATGAAAAGTCAAAAATAGAGAAACTGGAAACAAATGAATAGTAATTGGCCATAATTGGCCTAATTAAGGCCAAAAACAGTTGTTGGCCAACGAATGGGAAGGCAGCAGGCGAGCTGGGCCTGCTGTTGGCTAGCTTGCCTAGCCCATAGGACTGTACAGGCTAGTGACACTCCCGAACAATTTTTTCGCACGATCTCATCGCGATCCATCCAAAAATAATTCTCTCATATTTTCGATCCTCTCCAAGACCATTTTACTCATTCTCTATATCTTCAATGCGTGTGACGCATTAGGTTCCCGGTTATTTTGGCCACTTAAATTAACAATTAATTTAAATAGGTAATCACATTTCATCATAGTCAATTCCTTGTCTTTGACGATAACTTTTAGCAATAAGTCTAGCTTTATAGGTAATCACATTACCATCCATGTCAATTTTCTTTTTGAAAGCCCACTTGCACCCTATAGGCTTTATTCCTTCTAGTGGGTCAACCAAAGTCCATACTTAGTTTTCATACATGGAATCCATTTCTGACTTCATGGCTTGAAGCCATTTGTCAGATTCTAAACTATTCAGAACTTCTTCATAGGTTATAGGCTCATCATTTTCTATGAGCAATACGTCGTTCTGTTCACTAATGAGAAATCCATATATATCTTGAACAATTCGTATCCTACTTGACCTACGAAGCTTTTGTGCTTAAGAAGGTTGAGCTGTTATATCATCTGTATGAGTATTAAGCTCGGGGTCAGGCAGTTGATCAGTATCTGTTTGAGCATCTTGAACTTCCTCAAATTCAATTTTGCTCCCAATATCTCCTTTTAGAAGGAATTCTCTCTCTAAAAATATAGCATGTCTTGAAACAAAAATCTTTTGTTCCAAGGGGTGGTAAAATTGATATCCATATGATGCTTTTGGATATCCCACAAACAGACATCGGTTAGACTTAGCTTCTAGCTTATCTGACATTGTCCACTTCACGTAAGCAGGACAACTCCAAATTCTCATGTAAGAAATTTTGTGGGCCTTTTTTTATACCATATCTCATATGGAGTAACATCAACTGACTTTGAAGGAACTCCATTTAATATATAAATGGCGGTCTCTAGTGCATAACCTTAAAAGGATTTAGGCAGTTCCGCAAAACTCATCATAGACCTTACCATGTCTAATAAGGTTCAGTTTCTTCTTTCAGCCACACCATTGTGTTGTTGCGTGTAAGGTGGAGTCCATTAAGATAAAATCCCATTATCCCTAATATAATCTAGAAACTCTTGGCTCAAGTATTCACCTCTTCGATCTGATCAAAGTGTTTTAATACTTTTGGCAAGTTATTTCTCTACTTTATTTTTAAATTCTTTGAACTTTTCAAAAGCTTCATATTTGTATCTCATAAGATACATGTACCCATATCATGAGTAGTCATCAATAAAAGTAATGAACTAGATGAAACCACCTCTAGCGTGTTAGACATTAAATGTATTAAGTCTAAAAGTCCATTAGCACGTTCACCCTTTCCCTTAAAGGGTAATTTAGTCATCTTGCCTAATAAGCAAGATTCACATGTGTCATATAATTCATAATCAAATGACCCTAAACTACCACTTTTGTGTAGCTTATTTCTCAGTTATATGACCAAGGCGACAATGCCATAAGTAAGATGATTTCAACATATCTTCTTTTTGCCTTTTATTATCATTGATGTTTAAAATTGGATTTGACATATCTAATATGTATATTCCATCGCATAATGTACCATTAGCATAAAGAATTCCATTCAACATAATAGAACAACAATTGTTACTAAAAGCTAAAAGGAAATAATCTTTATTTAGACTTGAAACAGAAATAATGTTTTTAGTTAAAACAGACACATAATAGCAATTATCCAAATTTAATATAAGCCCACTAGGGAGGGTCAATACATATGTTCCTATAGCTAATGCAGCAACCCTTGCTCTATTTCCAACGTGTAGGTCTGACTCTCCCTTATTGAGCTGTCTACTCTTCCTTAGGCCTTACATATCAGTGCATATATGTGAGCCACAACCGGTATCTAATACCCATATATTATTATTAGAAACAATATTAATTTCAATGACAAAAATACCTGAAGTAGATGGGGCATCAGATGCCTTCTTCTTCAAGCACTCCAAGTAAGCCTTGTAGTTTCTCTTCCAATGGTCATCCTTGCCACAATGGAAGCATGTCCCATTTGGAGCAATTCCTTAGCCTTCTTTTTGGCCACGCCTCCCTTAGGCTACATAGAATTCTTCTTCTTCTTCTTCTTAAGGTTCTTATTTTTAGAACATAAAGAGTCCACCAGCATCACAGCCTTACTGTCCTTTTTGACAGATGGCTCAGCTGTTTTGAGCAAGTTAATCAGCTTAGGAATAGTGGTAGAGATTTGGTTCATCTTATAGTTAAGTAAAAAATGTGAATAACTATCATACAAACTGGTTAGAATTAAGTCAATACTTAATTCATGGTCCATCACAAATCCCAAGGTAGCCAACCTCTCAATATAGCCATTCATCTTAAATGCATATTGCACTTGAGATGTCCCCTCAACCATCTTAGTGCGGAAGAGCAACCTTGAAGTTTCGAACCTTTCGAAATGTGCTTGCACATCAAAAGCTCTCTTAAATGGTATACTATGGAATTAGCATCCAAAGCCTCATGCTGCTTTTGCAACTTTCCATCTCACTATAATGCAGCTTTCCATCTCACTATCATCGAGATGCTTTTGATATGCTTTCTGAACATCTTTAGAAGCATTAGCAACAAGGGGATTAGGGAGTGCCTTATCTAGGATATAGCCAATCTTTTCGAATTTGAGAACTATTCTCAGATTCCTTGGCCTATCAAAAAAATTGGGCCCAGTCAACTTATTTGATTCCATTAGCGATCGCAAATTCACACTTGTCATGATGATGATTCTAGCAACCTAGATGTAAAATAGAACATGTTAGAATGTACATAAAATACATGTTTATTAGGTCTTTAATAAATCGTGTTATGGCTCCCGCTATTTTATTGTTAATCCATAGCGCTCACTATAAACCCGAGAGAACTTATATGGAAGTTCTCCTAGTGGGTCAATATCCAACTAGCTAAGAATAACCTTAAGGCAACACAACAATCTATCCTTAGTTTGGTTGGTAGGTATCTAATCCATACCAATTGCATTATTCATGCAACTATCAAATCTTGTGCTATCAACTTATTGATGTATGCACATATATTGGGCTATCAACTCTTGATATGTGTACATCTCATGTATACAAACCCAACTTCGCCTCCAATACTCACCTTGGCGCAAATCTTACAAGTTAATAATATCGGTTAAGTCTAACCCATTAATCATGAAATCAAATTTTAATGGATTGAACATATTCTTATAGAGTGAGCTTGAGGCAACTCAACAACCCTAACTTTAGAAGAACTCTGGTTCACCCCATATTAATGGAAGGCGTAAGACTTAATTGTTTATTTAGAGGGGGATTTCTTTTTTTAAGTCTTATCAAGTTATTATTTCATGCTTTTATATGTCATACATTCATCACATGGATATATAAAGATAGTTACAGTAACTATATGGCATGATTATGGACATACTAAAGTCAATCTCTTGAGCCAAAGAGAAATTGACTAGGTCTTACCTATGTATATGCATGAATTTACAACCCAAAATAGAAATCAAATTCCTATTTCTAAGTCTTCTTGTTTATGGTACTACCTCCTTTTCTTCTTGCTCCTTTGTATCTTTATTCTATCCTAATCCTATGTAATCTAATTACATATTTCAAATTATAGAAAACCTCAATTTACATTTGAGGGGAGTAAGATGAGAAGAGAAATACATAAGAAAGAAAGAGAGGTAGGGACACGGAGGCCCTATTTACCATAAAACAAAATAATTTCATGCATGCTCAATCACATTGGGCCTAAGTCCATAATCATCCATCATTGCTTTCCATACACCCTTAACATGCATTCTCTAATGAACAAAATAAAAATGACAATTTTGGATTTCAATTTATACATCGATTCAACGCTTGAATCGAAATTACCTATATGTGTTCTTTTGGTTAATTTAATTTTGCATGCCATTTTAAAGTGGAATTTAAAATTTAATCAAATTAAATTAAATTCCATATTTCCAAAAATAATTCAAAATTAATTCTCCCTAAAATCAGAATATTATGATGTTAAAATTAAACAATTTAATTTTAATATACATACCAATTTCTAGTCATACTAAAATTAAAATTGCACAACTTAAATTAATTCAAAATTAATTTCCAAAAATTCTGAAAATATTCAAAACTTCAAATCATCATTCTATCATCTTTAGGTCACCTCAAGTTCATCAAAATATTTTTGGCACAAGCCAAAATTACTAAGACAAACGAACCAACACACTTAGACACTCAAAATGACTAATTCGACATCTATAATTTTTTAAAATTTCAAATGCTTGCAAAATAATTTTGGCATGCATCTAACATCAAAATAACATATTTTTAATCACATAAAAAGATTTCAAGGTTATGGAAAAAAATAAATATATACAAAAAAATCAAACAAAACAGCCCCACCGGGTATGCTAAAACAGTCTCTTTTTTATGTTTATTTAAACAATTAATTAAAATAATTTTTACTTAATTATTGGACACTTACAGAGGCATAAAAATATTCTCAATATGTCTAAATAATTTTTCATAATCAAATTACAAGAAAAATATTACCAGCCCCACCAATTAAACCAAACAACAACACATATTCATAAATAAGACAATTTTAGGCATTTTTGAAATAAATCAGAAATTAATTATTTGAATCACATTCAAATCATTTTTCAATCAAAATAATCATCCTTAATCATCCCATGATCGGATTAGAGAAAGAAAATTGTGTAAAACATATTTTACAAATTAATTTCAATTTTTTAAAACCTACTAATCCAAAATCATCAAAACAATGCAATCCTATTACACTTTCAATTAAAATTAATTTTAATGGACACAAAGGGGATTTGATACCAATGTTGGGTTTTGAAGAATGAATAATATTCATAACCTTAGCAGAAAAATAAAATTTTTAAAATCCAAAACAAAAAATTATACTTGTGCCATTAAAACTAATTTATATAAATTTAGAGGTTAGAAATTATACCTTGTAATTTCTTATTTGTTCTTCAAATCTTTACTTTGTTGGGTTGTAGCAAACCACAACAATCCACATTACGATGTATTTAACAATAATCCATATGAAGAATGAAGAAGAAACTATCAAAAGAAATGGTTTGAACAAATTCAAAGTGCTAGCTTTGAAAATATTCTTCAGAGAATTTTTGTTGTATCTTAAAAATATTTTTTGACAAATAAATATTTTTATGTCTAGTTTATTCCATTTGATGTCTTTTCTATTTGAGTCAAATTCAAAGAAAAGATGAAAAGTCAAAAATGGAGAAAAGGGAAATTAATGAATAGTAATTAGCCATAATTGCCCAAATTAAGGCCAAAATCTGTTGTTGGCCAACAAGAGGGAGGCAACATCTTGCTGGGCCTGCTGCTGGGTAGCCCAACTAGCCCGCTAGGTAGCCAGTAGCTTCCCTAGCCTGTGCGGGCCTGTTACCCTCTCGAATGATTCTTTCATGCGTGCGATCCATCCCAAAATAATTCTCTCATATTTTGGATCATATCCAAGACCATTTTACTCATTCTCCATATCTTCAATACGTGTGACCCATTAGGTTCCCGGTTATGTTGGCCACTTAAATTAACAATTAATTTAACCAAGTCATGAGCAGTATCTAGCAATACATCATGACCCCCAATTAACCGGAAAGTCGGTAGTTTGACTACAAACCTTTCCATAGACAATTTGCGTGCAATTATTCCTTTCACCATTCTATACCCCACTTGGTTCATAGTATGGACATGTGTCAATTCCCACTAGACTGACTACGTCACGTCTAGTCCAAGTAATGTTAGTTCTTTTCCCTAAGGCTCATTACTCTATTAGATATGTCATTGAAGACTATCTTTATGACATTTCCACTATGGCCAGAGATTCTCGAGTAATGACCACGACAAGAGGCCATGGGTATACACTCCTTCTATCAAGAGTGATGAATCCTTTGTTGGTTACCCAATTACCTTCGATACCTCAAGCTGTATCCAACCACCACCCTATGAGCAACCTCCCTGAGGCAACAACGAATAGTGTCAAAATACAGAATCAATATTCAAGATATCCTTGAGTACCTCAAGTCTAAGGATACTTGCACCATTGCTAAGATGAGACTATCATTGACATTTGAATAGATTATCCATATGATTGTCTCATAGTTGGTCATCCAATGTACTTAGCTACACTTAGCAAGCATCCACATATTAACACTAAAAATCTCATGTTTATAGATTATGAGATCTACTACTCGATCCAATCTAGGAGTGTAACATGTGTTAGTCTGTTTGGATTAATGATGTCATGTCTCATTAATCCTATGACTAGAGGTAATTTTGATACTAACAAAATTACACATGATAAGAATCTCAGTATCATGATCTCATCATGATTTCATTCGTGCTATGTTATGTATCAAGGACTTCATTAATTGATTTAAGATCACTTATCAATTCATTTATCAAATGAACATCAAATTAATGAAAAAGCCTTTTTATTAATCAAATAAATTTGTACAATAAGTGCTAAAGGTGATTTCCTTTAGAGCACTCCTCTAACAAGATGTCTTAGAACTTAGTTATTTTTATATTTATTCACAATATTTTCAAAAATGATAATTGTACTCAATTTGTTTTACTTATATGCTTAATAATTTTTGTTATTTGTTTCTGTTGCCCAGATGATGAACCAAGAAGGGGGGTTGAATTGGATTTTAAAAAATTTCTTAACTTTTAAATGCAGAATAAAAAGTTAAATTGAGTAGGGATAGAGACATATCACACAAGAAATTTATAAAGGTTCGGGTATTAACAAACCCTACTCCTCTCCTCAATCTCATTTGGGAGTTTCACTAACACACCAAGTATTACAATGGAGTTTTACAAACTCACTCCTAACTATGGTGTTCTATCAATGGCTCACACCTAACCCAGAAATTCCCTTGTGTTTTAATGTTTCACACAATAAACCAATTCCTTGTGTTTTATGGCTCACACAAATAACCCTTACAAGTGTTTTACTCTTAACCCAATATACCCAAACTCACTTGAATAGTAGATTACAAAGAGAAACACTCACCAACCTATAATGCTCAGAATTTATGAGCAAATAGATTTTTATAGAGAATAAGAGTTTTGTTGAAAATAATTAATGCACAATGGCTACAACAAGATTTTGATTCGAAGTAATTGTTTGTTCTCTTGTTTAGGATTCTAAAATGACTTGCATTTATACTTCCTTAGCGAATTTTAGCTGTTTGGATGCATTTAATGCGAAAATAGCCGTTGCACCAAGTTTTAATTTTGCGCCTGACATGTTTCTCTTTCCTCATTCACGGTCATGAATATATGTGTTATGGTCGTGAATGTTCTTCCAACCCGTGGCTCAGGGGGTGACTCTAGCCATGAAGCATTATGGAAGAATTTGAAGTATTTGATCACGGGCATGACTTTATACTTTCATGGGCATGAATATCATTCCAAGTCGTGGTCCAAGTGGTAACTATGACCGTGAAGCTTTCTGGAATAATTTGACATGTTATCTCACGGGCGTGACTATCTTTGACGGGCGTGACTGATTTGATCATTCACGGTTGCTATGACCCTTCATGGTCGTGAACTTTAAATGTTGGAAAATTGGCACTAAGCTATATGACAGGCATGAACATGCTATTTCTTCATATTTTGAATTTCAAAGGTAGTCTTCCATTCTTGCATCATATTCCATATCCTGTTCAACAAACTTAGAACACAAGTATTGTTAAATACATCATTGCTATTTTATTTGTTAGCATCAAAATGACAGAAATACCCTTCAAGGTTCAACAATCTCCCCCTTTTTGATGGTGACAATTAATCTAGCAATATGTGCTCTTGAGAAGTCTCCCCTTTAAAAGATGCGTAAGACAAAAATAATATGTACTTGTATATTCATTTATATTGCTAGGTTCTCCCCCTTTTGTCATCAATAAAAAGAACATAAAAAATAAATCATAAGGCAAAAACTGATGCAATTAGATTAATACCAAATGGAGGAAGTACAAAGTTTGGAAAAGTAAATTAAAATCCTACATTCACAATACTAGAAACTAGTAAGAAAAATGAAATAAAAACTAAAACTCTAGCTAGATTTGGAGCTGGACAATCCATCTCTAAGGCGTGCTACTTCTGCCTCGAGGCTATCCATGCGAGACTCCATGAAATCTTTGAGGTTTTCTAACCTCTCATCGATTGAAGCCTGCAGTAGGTCAAAGTGAGGTGCTAAAAGATTAGCCACCTACTGAGCTAAGTTAAATGCGGAGGCCGAGGATTGACCAACCTCCTACTCAACCTCTGGGGTCACCGTCTTGACTTGGACTCTTTTCCTTTATTGGATTCCTTAGAGGCCAGCTTTGAATTCATCCAAATCCTCGTCTTCCCAAACAATTTCACCAGCTGGAGTGGTAAAGCGGTAATAGATATTATTCTTATGAATTATGTGAACCACTGCTTCCATTTTTATAAAAGACTCGACATCTAGCCGGTCTCGAGGATGTGTTGGTATGAGGTTGAAGTTGTGCTCTTCTAGCTTCAGATACTCGAGCTTAATTGCATGGTGAGTCATGTACCCACCAATCAAAATATCTCCCGATGGCTTTGTTGTAATTGAGAAAAGATGGTTTGCAAACCATCGAGACAGGGCCATTGTTAGACCTTTTTGGGCCATCTCCAGGAGGAAAAGCTCAGATTTACGAATAGCACCATTGTTATCCCCTCCTACAAAGATACTATAGGTCAAAAACCTATGTAAATATTTATGCACTAGAGACCGAAGATGGGTACTTTTCGTCTTCATCACGTCCTAGCTACAGTCTAGTCCGAAATGAGTCCATATCGGATTGGCATAGAGTTCCACCTCACTCTCATTGAGGATAGCATCTGAGGGAAGTTTGAAGATGTCACCAAACTCCGCTGCTGTGAGAGTGTTCGGATGCATGCAAAGTTGAAATTTTACTGTGGCGGTGGGAGAGACTTTCAAGGTGCTAAGGAACTTGAGTTGGTTCCCTTAGCATTGGTTGATGGATATCTACAAACTCCTTAAGATGACAAGCTTGTAGTTGTTCCGTCATGCTTGTCTCAAGACCGAGGGTCCTGACAACATGCCAATCAAAGGATCGTGAAGAAAGCAATGGTCTTTTCTTAAGAACGGCATACCTCGGATGACAATGCTTCGGAATGATGTTGAGAAGGTAGTCCGTGTACCATCTTAGAACATGAGATTCCTTTCTTGTGCCTTTTGAGGTGTCGGGTTCCATTGTTGAGTTGAGAATGAGAATTTTCTGATAGGGATTTTGAAGAATACCATGTGATGTTCTGATTTTTGAAGAAAGAAAAAGTTTTTGAAGGTTTTTATAGATGGAAAAGGCTATTAGGGGGCCAAAATTTATGAGAGGTATTGCATGAGAGTGATAAATGAGAGAATTTTTAGAATTAGAAATGAGAGAAAAACGGTAAAAACTATTTTATAATAGACATAGTCATGGTTGTGAATAGTAAGTCACGGGTGTGGAATGTCATGGTCATGGTTTGTTGAAGAGGCGCTCTACCAGTGATGAAGGATATGAAATGATTCACGGTCATGACATTTAATAGTCATGGGAGTGAATAGTGTATTTTCACGGTGGTGACAAAATGAGTCATAGTCGTGAAGTACAATCTTCATTACTTGTGACCGTGAGACAAAACATGAAATAAAGCATGAACAGTTCTGTAATTATTTGGTGTTAATATTCATGAAGAAGGGTCACGGTCATGAACAAATAGTTTCACGGGAGTGAAAGAAAAAAGTTATGGGCATGAAACATAGTCTTCACTACCTTTAACCTTGAAGCATGTCGTGAAGCACGTCGTGAAAGCTACTGGAGCTTTTGGCGATTATGACCACGACCATGAATATATGTCACAGGCGTTAATTGCCTAAAATCCTCATTAAATAAAACTAAGTCTAAAACAAACTAAAAGATTTCTAAAGTGCTTCTATCCCTTATAACATATATTTCCATCAAGTTAGCCACTTCATACCTTAAAATATAAGACAATAACATAAGAGAGAAATTAACATTGAAGGTTCGACAAATTTGACAATCATACTTAAGATAAGGTTGATCCATCAATCATACCAAGCTCTCTTCTTATGAAGTTAAATCTTTCTTCATTAAGAGACTTAGTGAAAATATCTTCCAATTGATTGTCTGTATTGATAAATTCCAATACAACATCTCCATATTGAACATGATCTCTAAGAAAATGATGTCTTATGTCAATATGCTTATTTCTAGAGTGTTGAATGGGATTCTTAAATAGGTTTATGGCACTTGTATTGTAACATTTGATAGGTATATGGTCCAAACTATGACCATAATCCTTATGTTGTTGTTTCATCCATAGGATTTGAGTACAACAACATCCTGCTACCATATACTTTGTTTCAGCTGTAGAAAGAGAAACTAAAACTTGTTTCTTGCTAAACCAAGAAACTAAGTATTCACCAATAAAGTGACAAATGCCTGAAGTACTCTTTCTATCCAAGAGACTTCCAGCGTAATCAACATCTGAATATCCTATGATATGAAAGGATGAATTTCTAGGATACCATAAGCCTAGATGCAATGAGCCATGTAAATATTTTAAGATTTTTTTCACAGCATTCAAATGTGATTCTTTAAGACACGATTGAAAACGAGCACATAAGCATACACTATACATTATATCGGGCCTAGAGACAGTAAGTTATAAGAGTGATTTGATCATACCTCTATACAGTTTTTCATTAATGCTCTTACCCTTTTCATCTTTGTCCAATTTTGTTGATGTGCTCATTGGAGTCTTGGCATTTTTACATCCTTCCATTCCAAATTTCTTGATTAAGTCTTTGGCATATTTGGATTGGTTAATGAATATGCCCTCATTACTTTGTTTTATTTGTAGACCGAGGAGGAACTTGAGCTCAACCGTCATTCTCATTTCAAATTCCCGAGTCATACACTTAGCAAATTCTTAGCAAAGCAATTCATTAGTACACCCAAATAAGACGTCATCAACATAAATTTGAACAATTAGAATATCATGCTTATGCTTTTTCATAAACAAAGTAGTGTCAATAATTCCCTTTGAAAAAAAAATTTCTAAAAGAAAAGAACTTAGTCTTTCATACCAAGCTCTTGGGGCTTGTTTCAAACCATACAAAACTTTTGAAAGTTAAAATACATGGTCAGGCAAATTATGGCTTTCATAACCTGGTGGTTGTCCTACATAGACTTCTTCTTCTATAAAAACATTTAAGAAGCACTTTTGACATCCATTTGAAAGAGTTTGAAATTCATATGGCATGCATATACTAAAAGTATTCTTATGGCTTCTAATCTAGCTACCGGAGCATAGGTCTCATCATAATCTATTCCTTCTTCTTGATTATATCTCTTTGCAACGAACTTAGCCTTATTCCTAGTTATTGAACCTTGTTCATCTAGTTTATTTCTAAATACCCATTTACTTCCAATGATTTGATGCTCATTGGGTCTAGGAACTAAGGTCCATACCTTACTTCTCTCAAATTGGTTGAGTTCCTCTTGCATAGCAATCACCCAACTTTCATCATTAAGAGCCTCATCAATATTTTTAGGCTCAATTTGAGAGACATGCAAGATTAGAATCTAAAGGTTTGAGATGAGATCTAGTACTTACTCCCTTTGTAGGATCTGTTAGAGGAGTGCTCTAAATGCAATCACCTTTAACAGTTATTGTACAAATTTATTTGATTAATAAAAGGATTTTTCATTAATTTTATGTTCATTTGACATATGAATTGATAAGTGATCTTAAATCAATTAATGAATTCCTTGATACATAACATAGCATGAAGGAAATCATGATGAGATCATGATATTGAGATTCTTATCATGTGTAATTATGTTAGTATCAAAATTATCCCTAGTCATAGGATTAATGAGATGGGACATTATTAATCAAGACAGACTAGCACATGTTAACTCCTTGATTGGATTGAGTAGTAGATCTCATAATCTATAAACATGAGATGTTTAGAGTTAACATATGGATGCTTGCTAAGTGTAGCTACATTGGATGACCAACTATGAGACAATCATATGGATAATCTATTCAAATGTCAATGATAGTCTTATCATAGCAATGGTGCAAGTATCCTTAGACTTGAGGTACTCAAGAATATCTTGAATATTGATTCTGTATTTTGACACTATTCCTTGTTGCCTCAAAGAGGTAGGTCATAGAGTGGTGATTGGATACAGCTTGAGGTATTCGAAGGTAATTGGGTAACCAACAAAGGATTCACCACTCTTGATAGAAGGAGTGTATACCTATGGCCTTTTATCGTGGTCATTACTTAGGAATCTCTGGCCGGAGTAGAAATGTCATAAAGATAGTCTTCAATGACATATCTAATAGAGTAATGAGCCTCAAGGATAAGAACTAACATTACTTGGACTAGACGTGACGTAGTTAGTCTAGTGGGAGTTGACACATGTCCATACTCTGAACCAAGTGGGGTATAGAATGGTGAAAGGAATAATTCCACAGAAATTGTCTATGGAAAGGTTCATAGTCAAACCACTGACTTTCCGGTCAATTGGGGGTCATGATATGTTGCTAGATACCGCTCATGACCAGCTTAAATTAATTATTAATTTAAGTGGCCAACATAACCGGGAACCTAATGGGTCACACGCATTGAAGATATGGAGAATGAGTAAAATGGTCTTGGATATGATCCAAAATATAAGAGAATTATTTCGGGATGGATTGCGATGAGATCGCACTGAAAAATTATTCGGGAGGGTCACGGGCCCGTGCGGGCTAGGCAGGCTGCTGGCCTGCCTAGCGAGCTAGTTGGGCTACCCAGCAGCAGTCCGCAACAGGCCCAGCGCACTGCTGCATCCCACCCATTGGCCAACGGTAGATTTTGGCCTTAATTAGGCCAATTATGGCCAATTACTATTCATTCATTTCCCTTTTCTCTATTTTTGACTTTTCATCTTTCTTTGAATTTGATTCAAATAGAAAAGACATCAAATGGTAGAAAATAGATATGAAAATATTTTTTGAGAAAAAAATATTTTTAAGACACAACAAAATTCTCTCAAGAACACTTTCAAAGCTAGCACATCAAATGCCAGAAATTCTAAGTGCTAGCTTTGAAAGTGTTCAAACCATTTCTCTTGATAGTTTCTGCTTCATTCTTCATGTGGATTATCATTAGAGACATCCTAGTGTGGATTAAGATATGAAGAACAAATAAGAAATTAAAAGGTATAATTTTTAACATTTATATTTATATAAATTAGTTTTAATGGTACAAGTATGATCTTTTGTTTTGGGTTTTGAAAATTTTATTTTTCTGCTGCGTTTATGAATATGATTCTTTCTTCAAAACCCAACAGGATCACCAATGATTTGCTCCTTGGGGAAATCTTTTGTGATTTTCCATTCCTTTGGGAGCTCTTGCTTGCTTTCCTCTTGACCATGAGGTAGAGAGTCACCTTGATGTGAATTTTCTTGATCACTTTCACCTTTTTCATTTTCAAGATCAAGTTTTTCCATTGTACCTACAACATCATCAAGAACACTACCTTTCACAAGATCAAGCTTACTAGATTCATCAAAAACAACATGCATAGATTCTTCAACAACTAATGACTTTTTATTGAAGACTCTATAAGCTTTGCTAGCGGTGGAGTATCCTAAAAATATGCCCTCATTAGATTTAGAGGCAAAATTTCCTAGGTTGTCCTTGGTATTCAATATGAAACACTTGCATCCAAATACTCTAAAGTATGATATTATGGGCTTTCTTTCATTTCATAACTCAAAAGAAGTTTTGTTTAAGAGTGGTCTTTTGAAAACTTGATTTGAAATATAACATGCAGTATTTGTGGCTTCGGCCCAAAAGTAAGTGGTAATCCATACTCATTGAGCATTGTTCGAGCCATTTCAATTAAAGTTCGATTTTTCCTTTCGACCACCCCATTTTGTTGAGGTGTCCTAGGAGATGAAAAATTTTGTGAGATGCCATGTTCTAGACAAAAATTTTCAAAGTTTTCATTTTCAAATTCTTAGCCATGATTGTTTCTTCTTTTTGAAATACAATATCTTTTTTCATTTTTAACTCTCTTAGCAAAGTTTTTAAAAGATTCAAAAGCATCACTCTTTTGAGCTAAGAAAATTACCCAAGTGAATCTAGAGTAGTCATCGACGATGACAAAAGCATAGTGTTTACCTCCTAAGCTTGCAACTTTAGTAGGTCCAAAAAGATCTAGATGCAAAATTTGTAGAGGTTTTGAGGTACTTACAATGTTTTTGGATTTGATGAAGGACTTGTGTTGTTTTCCTCTTTGGCAAGGTTCACATGTCTTGTCTTTTTTAAATTTGACTTTTGGTAGTCCCTTTACTAGCTCTCCTTTGCTCAGGCTTTAGATTAAATCCATGCTTGCATGACCAAGCCTTCTATACCACAACCAAGATTCATCACTAGTAGTCATAAGACACTTAGAGGAAAAGTTAGATATTTTATGTAAGTTTATTATGTAGGTATTGACATCTCTACTTCCTTTAAATATCTCTTGGCCATTAACAGAGGTTACAAGGCATTTATTAGAAGTAAAGATTACTTGGTTTCCCTTATCACATAATTGACTTACACTTAACAAGTTTTTTTTTAAACCATCAATAAGTAATACATCATCAATGAAAGTAGTATTATTAATACCAATAGAGCCAATCCAATTCCTTAACCTTAGCATTGTTTCCAAAGGTTACTTTACCTCTATCAATACTTTTAATGTCATTGAATAGTTTTTTGTCTCCGGTCATATGCCTTGATCATCATCCACTATCAACTAGCCAACATTTTCTTTTATTGTGGACTTGAGGCATACCTATAAGATCACAATTCAAGTATTGCTTTTAGGTACCCAAATGAGCTTGGGTCCTTGGGGGTTAGCATATGAAGGTTCCCAATGAGCCTTCCTTATCCAGCAATGTTTATTGATATGACCAAATTTCATACAATAATTCTAAATATGCTTTTCGATCTTACCATGCTTTTAACTACCATTTTCCTATTGGGTAGAGTTTGTGAGCAATGAAATACACATGCATGATAACTTAGTGCTTTCCTAGGTGCATTTTCTTATACATAAAAGCATGATTGGCCTTTTGAGCTTTCCTTCTTAGGCTTACCAACCCTTGATCATTCCTTTTATGTATAGAAGATTTAGTGTATGTTGTGCACTTAGCCCTTGGGGCTGTTACTTCTAATGTGGAGATATGGGGTTGACTTGACTTAACAAAAGTGGTCTTATGAGATGAAAATGATGTTGCCTTAAATCCTAGACCATGTCTTATTAAATGTGGTCTTTGAGACACAATGAGAGTATCTAAACTCTTCTTGCCCTTGTGAAATTTTGAAATGGAGTTTCTAAGTTCCTCAACTTCATTTTTCAAAACATTGTTCTCTTTAAGCAAGGATTTAGTTGAGAGTCTTGAAGAGTACTCATTTAATGATTTTTGAAGAGATTCATTATAAGATTTAAGCTCAAGATTTTCCTTTTCTAAAACTTCCATTTTGTTTTTCAAACTAGAAATGTTATTTTTATAAGTATTGAATTTACATCTATATTTTTCTAGTTCTAGATTCAATACTTCTATTAAACTTTGCTCATCATCATCTTCACTATCACTATTATTATCACTACTATCATTATCGAATAAGTATGAGTAAAGTGATCCTACCTTATCCAAGACATGATCGTCTATATCCATGAAGCATAGGTTGACCTCTTCACTTTCATTGTTATCTTTTTCACTTGAAGAGCTTTCATCATCCCATGTGGCTTTGTGACCTTTCTCCCCATTGTCTTTTTGGTATTTGCTCTTATGTTTCTTGAGCCTTGGACATTTTGGTTTGATATGTCCATTCTTCCCACACTCATAACATTTTATCTCCTCTTTATTCCTTTGAGAGTCAATTAAGGAGTGTTTGAGATTTCTTTACTTGAAGTTTTGAGAGTTGCCCATTCTCCTTTCAATTATTCTTTTCAGACTTCTCGAGAGCATTGTAATGCCCTCATTTGCATCATCACTCTTTTATTCATCATCTTCAACTGCTTCTTGAGATTTTGAAGTAGAGGATCTTAGTGCTAGAGCCTTTCTTTTTTCTAGCTAGGCTTCAAGTTCTCTATCTCTCTTTACTGGCATTTCATGTGTTAGAAGTTTGCCAATAAGCACATCGGTATTCATGACGCTAATGTCTTCATTGGCTTCTTCCATATCAACAACTCTTGAACTATAATCTTTTAGAGGAAGACTTCTCAGAATTTTGTTGTTTACATCTTCCAAGCATAAGTGTTTCCCAAGGTTTCTCATGTCGTTTATGATGGCTAGAAGACGGTTTGCTATATCAGTGATTGACTCATTAGATTTCAACTTGAAGAGTTCGTACTCTGAAGTGAGAAGTTGAATCTTCTTGGATTTAACTTGCTTTGTTCCTTCATGATAGTTTTCCAATATTTTCCACATGCTAAAGCAGTTGGGCAGTATTGTATTCTATCACATTCTTCAATGGATAATGAGCTTGAGAGAATTGTCATTGCCTTATTCCTTCGTGATAATTTTCCAATGTTACGCGGTTGGTGTAGCACTCCCTTACCCTACTAAACGTTAATAGGATATGGAAGTGCTACCAAGCTCATTTGTTTTAAAACCAATGTTCGAATTATTAATTTTTTTTTCGATTTTTGAGTTTATTATTAGCGGAATATTTATTACCGTATTTTATTTTATATTTATTTAAAATATGCAACTACTGATGTGAAAATTTTGATTTAAAACAACTCATTCAATTAAACTATAATATTTACAAATATATTTACAAATGATACTAGATATATAAAATTACCAAATTTATTCCTTTTAAATATTATAAGCAACTAATTTATATCCAAGAGAAATTCTAAAAATTTAATTTTTACAACATAATTTTCAAAACATACAAAAGAACTAGATTGCTGCAATATAATCTTGGGGTTCCCTCTTCTTCGGTCGCCCCATCGGACAACTACTTCTATTTATCTTTAAGCTACAAACTTAGTGGTACGTTTGACAACTATCCAATAATTACATAAATAATTCTAAAATAAAATTTAACAAACTACAATTAATCTATTTAGCATGCCAAATATTCAATTAATAATAAAACTATTTTCTTCATGCAAAAATATTTAATTCATCAATTATTACATTTTATTCATTAAGCATGCTTGAAATTTTAACAAAAAAAAAATTTACAACATCAATTTCATAATTAACATTTGTTTCTGTTATTTATTTAATAGCCCACGACATTTTAGACCGGAACTAAACACTTGATACATGATTTCTGCTATTCAGTAGTATACTCGGCGCCTACATAATTTTATTTTTACTCGGCGTTTAACACCTACATTTTCAATAACAACTCAGCACTTTTTTAGTGCCTACGTAAATTTGAACTCAGCACAATTTCTTAGTGCCTATGTAAATTTCAACTCAACTCTATTTCTTAGCGCCTACTTAAATTAAATCTCAGCACTATTATTTTTAGTGCCTACTTTTCTACCCTTTTTAGTGGCATGCCAACTTATCCTAATTTCTAATTCTCGACTAGATGTTATAGGGCTTAATTATATTTGTTACCTTTATTATTATTTACATAATTTATGTAGGTAACATTAATATAAATTCCACATAAATGCAATAATTCCCATTAAATATTTTACAACCTCAAACTTGCTCATTTAATCATTATAACTATAAGAAAAGTCAATTAATATATTTTCTATCACAAAATTTCACAATCAACACATTCTTTTACAAGCTGTCCTATTCTGGACAGCATTTTTGCCTTATGTTTCTCTATATTGTTTGTCCATTTTTAGATGGGAATTGGACAAGTGATAAACTAACAAAATGTAGGTATATTTCTTATCTTTAATTTCCAACTATAATCACATTAAAAAGAATTTTGTAGCAAAATTTATGAATTTTCTTCTAAGCTACGTTCACTGCAATCTGCCCAGTATTTTTTTTTAGACAGATTTCTAGTTAAAATTTGAGTCCATTGTTCAATAATTCCAAGCATATTCAGGTCTAATTTTCTGCATCAAAGAGGATTCCCTATGTCTTATCTTTCTAACCCAACAAGAATCACTCAAAAATGATTTCCATAACTCAAGTTATGATCAAAATACTAGATACTGTTCATAAGACGAATTTTCTAGCACATCAATTAAATCATACAATTTCCATTTCCATGCATCAACCTCATATTCTAGTTTTTATTTTCACATTCATGGCATCATTTAATCACCACTTAATTTCTCAATCAAATATCCAGAATTTCATACACATCACAAAATCAAAATAAACATTTTTATGCATTAAAAGTTTGCCAAATGTCCATACCTCAAAAATTTCACTTCTCTTCACTTTTATCTTCTTCCTAGCTAACTTTATCTTTGCCCTTACTTCCTCTTTGATTTTAGTTCAAAGTTTGTTCATTTCGTTGTCCTCACAACAAAGTTTACACTAATTAAATACTAATCACCCTAATCCACCCCTAATCACCATTAACATATTAATAACCCTAAATAACTAACTTTGATGGCAACTAACCCCAAAATCAAAGAAAAGAGATGAAGAAAAGTGAGAAGATGGAAAATCTAAACTCACCTTTGATGATCTTTAAAATGACCCAAGTCTTCTTTCTCTTTTTCTCTTCTTTTCTTCCTTCCTCTTCCTTGGTTTTGCTCACTTTGCATCACTTCTTTGATGATCTTGCCTTAATCCCACTTTTTTTCATCTAATCTTAGCTTTAATTGAAGAACAAAAAGAAGAACATTAAGGGAGGAGGAGAGTCATGACAAAAGGGAAGAAAAGAGAGAGAAATGGGTGTGATTAAGATGAGGAAGAAGAAGAATGGTAAAAAATGAGGAAATTTGACTTTTTATGGTTGGATTAGGTGGGTGGTTAGGATTAATTATTAATCTTGCTTCCTATTGGTCCATTAATTTAAATCACTCTTACTTTATTTTAATCAAATGAATATTGCTTTCCTTAGATAAAGAATATTCCATTTTTATGCCTTCTTAAAATATATGTGCCAAAAACACTGCAGTTCTAATTTCGTTCAGTAAAAATTTTTCCAAATTTTAATTCCAAACTTCAAAATTCTCAATTAATAATATCCAAAATATTTTTGTCATATCTTATTATTATTTAAATTTATTTCTTTCATGTCCAAATTTAGACCCCGATCGGTTCTGCATTCCGGATTTCGGTCAACCGCGACCGTGGCCTAAATTATTAGGCATTATAATTTTCCCCTCCTAAAAAAAATTTCGTCCTCGAAATTTACCTTTTTAACTGGAGTGGAATAATTGTGGATACTGAGCCTTCATCACCTATTCATTTTCCCAAGTTGCCTCTTCTGAATTATGATTTTTCCACAGAACCTTTACCAATGGTACCTTCTTGTTCTGTAGCTCCATCATTTCTTGAGCTAGAATTTCCACTGGCTCATCTTTATAAGTTAGATTTGGTCGTATCTCTATAGGTTCTGTTGATATGATATGAGATGGATCTGATCGATATCTTCTCAACATGGACACATGGAATACGTTGTGAATCTTGTCTAACTCTGGTGGTAGAGCTAATTTGTACGCCACGGGACCTATGTGTTCAAGTACCTCATAAGGTCCAATGAACCTAGGACTCAACTTTCCCTTCTTTCCAAATCAGAAAATCCTTTTCCAAGGTGAGACTTTTAAGAATACTTTGTCACCAACTGTATACTCAATATCCCTCCTTTTCAAATCTGCATATGATTTCTATCTATCAGCAGCAGCTTTCAGCCTATCTCTTATTACTCCCACTGTTTCCTCTATCTGCTGTACTAGTTCTGGACCCACTACGTTTCACTAAGCTCGGTCCAACATAGAGGCGTTTTACATTTCCTCCCATACAAGGCTTCATATGGTGCCATACCGATACTAGCTTAGTGACTATTATTGTAGGCAAATTCTATCAATGGAAGATGTTCATCCCAACTGCCTTCAAATTCTATCACACAACTCCTCAACATATCTTCCAATATTTGTATAAACCTCTCTGATTGTCCATCTGTTTGTGGGTGGAAAGCTATGCTAAAATTGAGTCGAGTACCCATGGCTTGATGCAAACTTTTTCCAGAATTTTGAAGTGAACATCGGATCTCAATCTGAAATGATTGAAACTGGCACACTATGTAAATGGATTATCTCATTAACATAGATCTCTGCCAAAAGGTTAAGTGGATAATCCATCTTAATCGGTAGAAAATGAGCTAATTTAGTGAGTCGGTCCACCACTACCCATACTGAATCATGCCTCTTTTGTGTCAAAGGCAAACCATAAACAAAATCCATTGTAACTCTTTCCCATTTCCACTCCGGAATTGAAATTGACTGCAATAATCCACTTAGTACTTGATGCTCAGCCTTCACTTGCTGACAAGTTAAACATCGGGTAGTATACTCTGTGATATCTCTTTTCATCCCTAGCCACCAGTAATATGCCTTTAAGTCATGATACATTTTGTTGCTTCCTGGGTGCATTGCATAAATAACATTGTGAGCCTCCTTCAAAATCTCTTGTTTAAATTCTAGTATGTGGTACACATAACTTGCCCTTTTGCCTTAAACTCCCATCTGATTCAATAGTAAATTCTGGTTTTTCACCCTTTTTCACCATTTCAAAGATTTCCTTTAATTTCGTGTCCTGCTTCTGATTGTCCTCTAGTTTTTGGATCAATGTGGGTTGAATCCGCAATTCTTCCCAAATAATATATAAATAAATAATAATTTATTATTTCATCTTTTTTTTTCTTGTTCACTTAATAAATTTAAGTTTTAACGTTTACCTGCCAGAGTTTTTCTACTCAGAGCATCTGCTCCCACATTGGCCTTAACCGGCTGATAATCAATGATACAATTGTAGTCTTTGATTAATTCAAGCCATCACCTCTGTCTCAAATTGCTCACCATACAGGTAGTGTTGCAATATTTTCAATGCAAACACAATGACTGCTAGTTCCAGATCATGTGTTGGATAATTTCTCTCATGAGGCTTCAGTTGTCTAGAAGCATAAGCAATCACTTTACCTTCTTGCATTAATACATAACCCAAACCATTAAGGGAAGCATCACTGTACACCACAAAATCGTTTTCTGCAGTAGGTTGTGTCAACACTGGTGCCTCTGTCAACATTTTCTTCAACTTATCAAAGCTAGTCTGGCATCGGTCTATCCACTCAAATTTGGTCTCCTTTCTAAGTAATTTTGTCAGTGGTGAGGCTATCATTGAGAATCCTTTCACAAATATCCGATAATAACTAGCCAAACTAAGAAAACTTCTCACCTCTGTCACATTCCGAGGCGGTTTCTAGTTGAGGATTGCCTCTACCTTACTGGTGTCAACTCTGATCCCATCGGCTGAGACAATATGCCTTAGAAAGGCCACTTCATCTAACCGGAATGCACATTTCGACAACTTCGCATACAATTGATTCTCTCTCAAGGTATGAAAGACAATATGATGATGTTGATTATGCTCTTCTTTGCTTCTGGAGTACACCAAGATATCATCTATGAACACCACCACAAACTGGTCCAAATAAGGCCTAAAGATTCTATTCATTAGATCCATAAATGCTGCTGGGGCATTTGTCAAGCCAAAAGGCATTACTAAGAATTCATAATGACCATACCGAGTTCTAAATGATGTTTTTGAAATGTCTGATTCTTTAATTCTCAATTGGTGATAACCTGATCTGAGGTCAATTTTAGAAAATACCCTTGCTCCTTTCAACTGATCAAAGAAGTCATCTATTCTCGGCAAGGGATATCTGTTATTAATTGTCATCTTGTTCAATTGACGATAATAAATGCACAAATGAAAGGTGTCATCCTTCTTTTTCACAAATAGAACCGGAGCACCCCAAGGTGAGACACTAGGCCTGATAAACCCTTTCTCTAACAACTCTTGCAACTGTACTTTTAATTCTTTTAGTTCAGCAGGTGCCATTCTGTAAGGAGTGATCGATATCGGGCCTGCGCATGGCAAAACATCAATGGTAAACTCTATCTCCCTGACAGGTGGTAACCCTGGCAAGTGTTCAGGGAAGATATCTGGATATTCACATACTGTAGGAATCTCCCTGAGATCTAGACTTTCTTTCTTGGTATCTACAATATGTGCCAAAATTTCTTCACATCCCTTTTTGATAAGCTTACTTACCTTCATCACAGAAATAACATTAGTTAAGTATGGTCGGTTCTCACCCAGGACAATCACGTCATCCTGCCCTGAATTCTTGAAAGTCACTCTCCTCTATTGACAATCCACCACTGCCTTATGCTGAGTTAACCAATCCATCCCCAAGATTGCATCAAACTCACGAAATGGCAAATCTCTTAGGTCAGCTGGAAATTCTACATTTTGAGCTTTGATTGGACTATTTTTATAGACTCGACTAACTTTAACTCCATGACCCAAAAGATTTGTCACTAATATATCACAATCTAATTCCTCTGCTACCATATTCCCCTGACTATGTGGTGACATGCATAAATATGAATGTGTAGAACCTGGATCTATTAGTGCAAATAAATCAGTATCATAAAGAGAAAATTTACCGATAATGACATCTGGGGCATCCTGCTCCTCACGAGCTCTCATGGCATATGCTCGGGTTGGGGCTCGACTACCTTCTGCTCTATTCACTGATTCTGATATACTCTACCTAATCCTGCCGCTTCTAGACTGTCCATGTCTCTTACCTCTGCCTTGAAAGAGATTCTGAACCTGCACTGATACTACACCGCCTGCACCTCTTCCTCTAGGGCAATCTTTCAGTTTGTGCTCTGTAGATCCACAACGTAAGCATGCTTCAATAATCAACCAGCAATCACCTGCATGTAATCTCCCACAATGTTGACATATGACATATATGAATCTCTTGTTACCAGAAGCAGGTGCATTAGCTGTAGACCCCTCTAGCCTCAACTGTTGGCTTTGTCTAGCTGAAAAATTTGATCTAGCACCCCGTGACTGGAAAAACCTAAGCATTATTCGTCCCCTTTTTCCTGATGTCTGGGCCATGCTAATTGTCGGCCTCCGTGGTGGCTCTTCTATCCTCTTTCTCTTTGACCTTTTTTCCACACTAATGGCTGAGGATACTAGTGTAGCAAAATCCTCAAGCTGAAGGGAAGTCACCATATTCCCAATATCATCATTAAGCCCATCCTCAAATCTACGACATATGTCTACCTCATCTGCAATGATTCCAGTCGCATATTTACTTAGTCGGGTGAACTTCATCTCATATTCAGTGACTGACATGTGTTCTTGCTTCAAGTCTTGAAACTCCCTTTTCTTTTCATTCACATAAACTCTAGGCACATACTTCTTATTAAATTCTGCCTTGAAGAAATTCCAAGAAGGTGGTTTCGGTGTCTGGGGCTTTGATAAAATTAATTTCCACCAGTCATAGGCATGATCTTTTAAAAGAGACACTGCATATCTGACCTTTTGTTCCTCTGGACACTCAAGTTCCTCAAACACCCTTTCTATGGAATCCATCCAAAACTCTGAAGCTGCTGGGTCATCCTCCCTCCTTCCTATAAAACCTGTGGCCCCATATTTTTTCAGCTTATCAATCCGGGGTTTTGGCTGAGGTGGAGCCGGTTGTGGAACTGCTTGTACTATCCGTTGCAACAAGTTTGCTATCTGTTCCATAAGAGGCTCCTGTCCCAAATTAGCCTGTCCCTCTACTCTCGAAGGAGCTACTACACTCGGCCCGGAATCTCTTACTAATGGAGGTTGTTTGAGATTGGCTGAGTCTGAAAGGCTATTACTCAGTTTATCTTCTGAGAAATCTTGTTCCGATCCTAAAGCCATATCTACCTATAAACCAGAAGAAGGGACCCAAATCTGATAATTGCAATATTTTATGCATATGCATGAGACACATTCTATTTTACACCCACTCATTAAGAATCAATTAGCCTGAGCTCTGATACCACTAAATGTAGCGCTCCCTTACCCTACTAAATGTTAATAGCTACTAAGCTCATTTGTTTTAAAACCAATGTTCGAATTATTGAATTTGTTTTTCGATTTTCGAGTTTATTATTAGCGAAATATTTATTACCGTATTTTATTTTATTTTTATTTAAAATATGCAACTAATGATGTGAATAATTTGATTTAAAAGAACTCATTCAATTAAACTATAATATTTATAAATATATTTACAAATGATACTAGATATATATAATTACCAAATTCATTCCTTATAAATATTATAAGCCACAAATTTACATCTAAGAGAAATTCTAAAAATTTAATTTTTACAACATAATTTTCAAAACATACAAAAGAACTAGATTGCTGCAATTTGATTTTGGGGTTCCCTCTTATTCGGTCGCCCTATAGGACTGCTACTTCTATTTATCTGCGCGTGAAACACACGCGCTAAGCTACTAGCTTAGTGGTACATTTAACAACTATCCAATAATTACATAAATAATTCTAAAATAAAATTTTAGAAACTACAATTAATCTATTTAGCATGCCAAATATTCAATTAATAATAAAACTATTTTCTTCATACAAAAATATTTAATTCATCAATTATGACATTTTATTCATTAAGCATGCTTGAAATTTTAACAACACAAGAAATAAAATTTACAACATCAATTTCATAATTCACATTTTTTTTTCTGTTATATATTTAATAGCTCATGACATCTTAGACCGGAACTAAATACTGGATACAAGCTTTCTGCTCTCCGGCAATATACTCAACGTCCACATATTTTTATTTTTACTCGGCATTTAATGCCTACATTGTCAATAACAACTCAACATTTTTTTGGTGCCAATGTAAATTTGAACTCAACACTATTTCTTAGTGCCTACTTAAATTAAATCTCAGCACTATTATTTTTAGTGCCTACTTTTCTACCCTTTTTATTGGCATGCCAACTTATCCTAATTTCTAGTTCTTAACTAGATGTTATAGGGCTTAATTATATTTGTTACCTTTATTATTATTTACATAATTTATGTAGGTAACATTAATATAAATTCCACATAAATACAATAATTCCCATTAAATATTTTACAACCTCAAACTTGTTCATTTAATCATTATAACTATAAGAAAAGTCAATTAATATATTTTTTATCACAAAATTTCACAATCAACACATTCTCTTACAAGTTGTCCTATTCTGGATAACATATCTGCCTTATGCTTCTCTGTATTTTTTGTCCATTTTTAGATGGGAATTGGACAAGTGATAAACTAAAAAAATATAGGTACATGTCTTATCTTAAATTTTCAACTAGAATCACATTAAAAAGATTTTTTTAGCAAAAGTTATGAATTTTCTTCTAACCTACGTTCACTGCAATCTGCCCAGTATTTTACTGGACAGAATTCTGCCTTATATTTCTCTATCTTTTTCATCCATTTTTAGATGGAATTTGGACAAGTGATCAATTAGAAAAATGTAGGTAGACCTCTTATCTTTAATTTCCAACTAGAATCACATTAAAACGAATTGTTTTACAAAAGTTATGAATTTGCTTCTAACTTATATTCACTGTAATTTGCCTAGTATTTTTTTTTCTGGACAGATTTCTAGTTCAACGTATGAGTCCATTTTTCACCTAATTCCAGATATATTCAGGTCTAATGGTCTGAATAAAAGTTGAAGCCCTTGTGTCTTAAATTTCCAACCCAATAAGAATCACTCAAAAATGATTTCCAGAACTCAAGTTATGATCAAAATACTAGACACTGTTTAGTAGACAAATTTTCCAGCACATCAATCAAATCATACAATTTCTATTTTTATGCATCAACCTCATATTCTAGTTTTTATTTTCATATTCATGACATCATTTAATCACCATATAATTTCTAAATCAAATATCCATAATTTCATACACATCAAAAAATCAAAATCAACAATTTTATACATTGAATTTTTGCCAAATGTACATACCTCAAAAATTTCACTTCTCTTCACTTTTATCTTCTTCCTAGCTAGCTTTCTCTTTTCCTTTACTTCCTTTTTGATTTTGGTTCAAAGATTGTTCATTTCCTTGTCCTAATAATAAATTTTACACTAATCAAACACTAATCACCCTAATCCACCCTTAATCACTATTAACATATTAATAACCCTAAATAACTAACTTTGATGGCAACTAACCCCAAAATCAAAGAAAAGAGAAGAAGAAAAGTGAAAAGATGGAAAATCTAAAATCACCTTTGATGATCTTTAAAATGACCCAAGTCTTCTTTCTCTTTTTCTCTTCCTTTCTTCCTTCCTCTTCCTTGGTTTTGCTCACTTTGCTTCACTTCTTTGATGATCTCGCCTTAATCCCACTTTTTTCCATCTAATCTTAGCTTTAATTGAAGAACAAAAAGAAGAACATTAAGGGAGGAGGAGAGTCACGGCAAAAGGGAAGAAAAAGGGAGAGAAATGGGTGTGATTAAGGTGAGGAAGAAGAAGAATGGTAAAAAAAGTGGAAATTTGACATTTTATAGTTGGATTAGGTGGGTGGTTAGGATTAATTATTAATCTTGTTTCCTATTGGTCCATTAATTTAAATCACTCTTACTTTATTTTAATCAAAAAATATTCCTTTCCTTAGATAAAAAATACTCCATTTTTATGCCTTCTTAAAATATATGTGCCAAAAACACTACAGTTTCTAATTTCGTTCAGCGAAAAATTATTTTTTTCCAAATTTTAATTCCAAACTTCAAAATTCTCAATTAATAATATCCAAAATATTTTTGTCACATCTTATTATTATTTAAATTTATTTCTTTCATGTCCGAATTTGGACCCCGATCAGTTCAGTGCTCCGGATTTCAGTAAACTGCGATCGTGGCCTAAATTATCGGGCATTACAGTTGGTCAGTGTTATATTCTGCCACATTCTTCAATAGATAGTGAGCTTGAGAGAATTGTCATTGCCTTTTTGTTTTTGAAATTTTCCCTACATTGAGGCTCTCTCCAATCATCTCTTGACAGAATTTGTTCTTCATCATCAACTCCTCTTCTGATTGGTGGTGTCCATTCTTTCGAAACGCTATCCTGGACTTCAATTTCCTCACTATCGAGATATGTCTCCATCCGGAACTTCCAATGAGCGTAATTTGCTCCATCAAAGTAAGGCTTGAGACTTTGGAATCCTTCATTGGCCATTTCTTGATCTTTGCTAGCGCTTTTTAGGCTTTGATGCTAAACTAAGCTCTGATACCAATTATTGCCCAGATGATGAACCAAGAAGGGAGGTTGAATTGGATATTAAAACATTTCTCAACTTTTAAGTGTGGAATAAAAAGTTAAAAAGAGTAGGGATAGAGAGATATCACACAAGAAATTTATAGAGGTTCGGGTATTAACAAACCCTACTCCTCTCCTCAATCTCAATTGGGAGTTTCACTAACACACTCAGTGTTACAATAGAGTTTTAAGCTCACTCCCAACTATGGTGTTTCTATCAATGGCTCACACCTAACCCAAAAATTCCCTTGTGTTTTAATGGCTCACATAATAAACCAATTCCTTATGTTTTATGGCTCACACAATTAACCCTTACAAGTGTTTTACGTTTAACCCAATATACCCAAACTCACTTGAGTAGTAGATTACAAAGAGAAACACTCACCAACCTATAATGCTCAGAATTTATAAGCAAATAGATTTTTACAAAGAATAAGAGTTTTGTTGAAAATAATTAATGCACAATGGCTACAACAAGATTTTGATTTGAAGTAATTGTTTGTTCTCTTGTTTAGGATTCATAAATGACTTGCATTTATACTTCCTTAGCGAATTATAACCGTTTGGATGCACTCAATGTGAAAATAGCCATTGCACCAACTCTTAATTTCGCGCCTGACATGTTTCCCTTTCCTCATTCACGGTCGTGAATATATGTATCATGGTCGTGAATGTTCTTCCAACCCAAGGCTCAGGTGGTGACGCTGGTCGTGTAGCATTCTGGAAGAAATTGAAGTGTTTGATCATGGGCGTGACTTTATACTTTCACGGGTATGAATATCCTTCCAAGCCATGGTCCAAGTGGTGACTCTGTCTGTAAAGGTCTCTAGAAGAATTTGACATGTTATCTCACGGGCGTGAATGATTTGATCATTCACGATTGCTATGATCCTTCATGGCCGTGAACTTTAAATGTTGAAGAATTGGCGCTAAGCTATATTATGGGCATGACATAATCAGTCACGGACGTGAACATGCTATTCCTTCATATTTTGAATTTCAAAGGTAGTCTTCCATTCTTGCATCATATTCCATACCATGTTCAACAAACTTAGACCATAAGTATTGTTAAATACATTATTGCTATTTTATTTGTTAGCATCAAAATGACGGAAATACCCCTCAAGGTTCAACAGTTTCCATTGTTATTGTATTAGAACCTCACACATAAATAATTTATTAAACATTTATAATTAAAATTAAAGTCAAAAATTACATTAATTAATACATATATTCATCATACCACATGCAAAAGCCCAATATATCAAATTTTTGTTTATGACAGATTTCGGCCCTAATTTGGAGCCTTATTTTGAGCCCATTTATAGTTCAAATTTGATTTATTTCTTTTAATATTTTGTAGCTTATTGTCTCACCTTTCAGATTCATTAAAAATCATACAAATCCAAGTTTTCTAAAAAAAGTTATGGCCATTTTACTAAAGGGCATTCTATTAGTCTTACCCAGTATTTTCTAGGTACCTACAAGTCCGGGATTTTGTGTCCAATTGTTAGCCCATTTGAATTTAGAATTTGAACTTAGGTTCTAAATGTTTTAGCCTTATAAGTCCATTTTTCATTTCCAGCTAATTTCATCTCAATATCATTACCAGAGCATTAGTTATGATCAAAATAGTCAAGACTGCTCCAAAATTTCTAGAGCAGGGTCATCAAATGACACACACCTATCTACTAATTACATCCATCATATGCATTAATTGTTATGCCATAGTTTCCAGATCACAATTACATTCACATATCTTAATTTTTTCACACCATTTAGTCTCATTACCATAAAAAAAAATTTAAAAGCAACAACCAATCACATTCCGTGGCAAAACCACATTCATATCAAGTATTAACACATAATTTCACATATTTAGATAACATGTAAGATTATTATCATTGAAGCACATATATAATCAGCCTTAGAGCTTTCCTTTTTCCCTTCTTTTCCTCCCGTCACTAATTAGCTTTCTCCTTGCCTTTTTCACCCTCTTGAAGGCCTCTCATTTGCTCACTTGATTTTCCTACATAACCATATCATATCTCATTTCTATCATCCATTTTCAAAATATTTCATGGTATATAAAATCCTAATGCTGCTAATATATTTTATACTTTAATTTAGCCAAAAAATACTAAGGTTAAACTTCGTTCTTAATAGGTCATGGCTTCCTAAAAACCTTATCATAGGTCTTAATTTATTTTCTTCAAATTAACACTCTAATCACACATCACTCATCACCAATTGTGTTGCCTCTTGGTTAATTTCAATTTTTTCCAAATTACCTTAACCAAGGTAGCCCAACCTTCCTCTATTAGAGTTATCTTTCTTTAGTTTTTAAGTTCTAAAACAATTAACTAACATCAATTATCATTAATTAAAAATTTAACTTCACTTTTCTTCAACTAGTTACGAATTTCAAATTCTAGGTCCATTCTTTTTAAATAACCTCAATCTATCAATCCTAATCATATCTATCATCCTTATAGGTCTTAAATGGAAGGAAAAAGATTGAATTTAAGAAGAATAAACTCACCTTAGTGGTTTTCCAAGGTGGGCCGAATCTGTTCCAAAATTTCTCCTTTTTCTTCTCTTCTTTCTTTCTTCCTTCTTGCTCCTTAGCTCCGTTTATGGCAAGAACTCTTTAATTTCTGAAATTTTCTCTCTTTAAACTAATTTTTTTGTCTCTTTTTTAAGCTTGAATTGAATCAAAAAATGGAAGCTCTTGGAGGCATAGGTGGACAGCACAAAGGGTGAAAGAGAGGAAGAAGATGAGTTAGATTTTTTAGGTGGAAGAATGTCGAATTTCTTCCTCTTTTTGACTTTAATGCTAAAATTAAGGAGTGGATCCCACTGATTAAAATTAATCCTAATTTTCATTAGTGTATTAACTTAATTAATCTTTATTAACTTTTAAACTTTAAAAAATTCCTTATTTTCCAGCAATTTTCTCATCTTCACACTTTTTTCCCCTAACAATTCCAATAATACTGTTTTTGTCCGTAGAGAAATTTTACTTTTTTCCAATTCTAGCATTAATCTTTCTTAATTTCTAAATAATAATACCTTTAATTATTTTTTCTTATTGTTAGTCATTTTTTTATGGGTTCAAATTTAGTCTTCGATTGAACCAGCACACCCCACTACGATCACGCACAATCGGGGCCTAAATCACTGGATGTTACACTCTCATGTGTTTCTTTCAAGATATCCCATTTCAACACTTCTGAGTTAGGCACACATATTTTATTCTTAAAATACATAGTGCCCATCACCTTCTACTAAATATTCTAACCTCTCCCCCTTATTCACTTCTTCATATTTTTCCATTAACTTCATGTCTTGCTTCTAAGCCTTTTTGATCCTTTGCATCAGGGTAGATTGCACTCACATCTCAGCTAAGATTTTTTTACTTAAGTCATCAGCTACCACATCGGCTTTACCTCGCTGGAAGTCAATTACACAATTATAATCTTTTATTAACTTTACCTATCTCTTTTGCCTCAAATTCGACTCTTTCTATGAGGGAAGATATTTCAAACTCTTATGATCTATATGGATGTAACATTTCTCACCGTACAAATAGTGTCACCAAATTTTCAATGCAAACACTATAGCAGCTAATTCTAGGTCATAAGTAGGATAATTAAGCTCATGCAACTTCAGTTGTCTAGAAGCATATGCAATAACCTTCCTTTCTTTCATCAATACACAACCTAGACCAATATGCGAAGCATCGCTATAAACTACAAAATCTTTCCCAATAGTGGGTTATGTTAAAACTAGTGCTTCTGCCAATATAATCTTTAGCTGATCAAAGCTTGCTCGACACTTGTTTATCCATTTAAAATAGACATCTTTTCGTAGCAATTGTCTCAAAGGAGTAGCTATGGAAGAAAATTCCTTTACAAACCTCCTACAGTAGCTAGACAATCTGAGAAAACTTCTTACTTCAGTCATATTTTGGGGTGGCTTCCAATTGAAAACAACTTCTGTCTTATTAGGATCCACACATATTCCCTTGCTGATACTATATGGCCTACGAAACTGACTTCTTTTAGCCAAAACTCACACTTCTATAATTTAGAATATAACTGTTTCTCTCTCAATTTCAACAGCTCTACTCTAAGATGTTGATCATGCTCTTTCTTATTTTTTGAATACACCAAGATGTCATCAATAAATACCACTACAAATTGGTCTAGGTATGGTTTAATCACTCGATTCATTAAATCTATAAAATGCAGCTGGTGCATTCGTTAGACCTAATGGCATTACTAGGAACTCATAGTGACCATAATGAGTCCTAAAAGTCATCTTAGGTATGTCTCACTCTTTGATCTTCAATTGATGGTATCCTGAGTGGAGATCTATCTTAAAGAGCACTCCTGCTCCTTTCAGCTAGTCAAATAGATCATCAATTCTTGGCAGTGGGTACTTATTCTTGATGGTCACTTTATTAAGTTG
Source organism: Triadica sebifera (assembly GCA_023653625.1). Taxonomy (NCBI): domain Eukaryota; kingdom Viridiplantae; phylum Streptophyta; class Magnoliopsida; order Malpighiales; family Euphorbiaceae; genus Triadica; species Triadica sebifera. Next base: position 38,188,855 of record CM042893.1, on the reverse strand, counting down.
TCTACAATCTATACAGAGGCATAAAATGCTATCTTTCTTTTTCACAAACATCACTAAGAACCCAACGACAAAACAATAGGTCAAATGAAACCCTTATCAAGCAGATCTTGCAACTGCATCTTAAGTTCTATCAACTCAGCTAGTGCCATTCTGTATAGGGTAATGGAGATAGGAGCAGTACCAGATAACAAACTCTATCTCTTGGTCTATTAGTAACCCTAGTAGCTCATCTAGAAATACATTCAGAAACTCACAAATATTATAAATGTCCTGTAATTTTGGACTACTCTTTTTCATATCAAGCACAAATGCTAAATAAGTTTTACATCTCTTTCCGATAAATTTTATGGCTTTCAACACTAATATCACATTCTCAAGATATCCTCTAATCTAACTAATCACCACTATCTCATCTTATTATGGAATTCTGATAATCTTCTCTGTTTTTCCACAATCCAAAACTACTTCATTATTAGTAGCCAATCCAACCCTAAGATCAAATCAAATTCTTAAAATGCTATATATCAAATTTGCAGGAAACTGTCTACCTTGTACCTCAACTGGGCAACCCTAAATACTTTGATAATGTTAGAGAAGTGCTCTAATGGCAACCACCTTTAACACTTATTATACAAATTTATTTGATTAATAAAAGGCTTTTTCATTAATTTGATGTTCATTTGATATATGAATTGATAAGTGATCTTAAATCAATTAATGAAGTCCTTGATACATAACATAGCATGAAGGAAATCATGATGAGATCATGATATTGAGATTCTTATCATGTGTAATTATGTTAGTATCAAAAATATCCCTAGTCATAGGATTAATGAGATGGGACATTATTAATCTAGACAGATTAGCACATGTTACACTCCTTGATTGGATTGAGTAGTAGATCTCATAATCTATAAACATGAGATGTTTAGAGTTAACATGTGGATGCTTACTAAGTGTAGCTAAGTACATTGGATGACCAACTATGAGACAATTATATGGATAATCTATTCAAATGTCAATGATAGTCACATCATAGCAATGGTGTAAGTATCCTTAGACTTGAGGTACTCAAGGATATCTTGAATATTGATTATTTATTTTGACACTATTCCATGTTGCCTCAGAGAGGTAGCTCATAGGGTGGTGATTGGATAGAGCTTGAGGTATTCAAAGGTAATTGGGTAACCAACAAAGGATTCACCACTCTTGATAGAAGAAGTGTATACCCATGGCCTCTTGTCGTGGTCATTACTCAGGAATCTCTGGCCAGAGTGGAAATGTCATAAAGATAGTCTTCAATGACATATATAATAGTGTAATGAGCCTCAAGGACAAGAACTAACATTACTTGGACAAGACATGACGTAGTCAGTCTAGTGGGAGTTGATACATGTCCATATTGTAAACCAAGTGGGGTATAGATTGGTGAAAGGAATAATTGCACAGAAATTGTCTATGGAAAGGTTCGTAGTCAAACCACTGACTTTCCGGTCAATTGGAGGTCATGAAGTGTTGCTAAATACCGCTCATGACTTGCTTAAATTGTTGGGTTTTGAAGAATGAATTATATTCATAAACGCAGTGAAAAATAAAATTTTTCAAAACCCAAAACAAAATATCATACTTCTACCATTAAAACTAATTTATATAAATGTAAATGTTAAAAATTATACCTTGTAATTTTTATTTGTTCTTCAAATCTTCACTTTGTTGGGTTGTATCAAACCACAACAATCCACACTAGGATGTCTCTAATGATAATCCACGTGAAGAATGAAGAAGAAACTATCAACAGAAAATGGTTTGAACATTTTTTAAAGTATTCTTGAGAGAATTTTTGTTATGTCTTAAAAATATTTTTTTCACAAAAAATATTTTCATGTCTAGTTTTTGCCATTTGATGTTTTTTCTATTTGAATCAAATTAAAAAAAAACTATGAAAAGTCAAAAATGGAGAAAATGACAACTAATGAATAGTAATTGGCCATAATTGGCCTAACTATGGCCAATTAGAGCCGTTGGCCAACGGATGGAGGCTGCAGGCATGCTGGGCCTGCTGCAGGCATGCTGGGTCTGCTGCAGGCTACTGCTGGGCAGCCTACCTGGCTCGCAAGGCTAGCCAGCAGCTTGCCTAGCCCGTGCAGTCCCGTGATACTTTCGAACGATTTTTTCATTCGATCTCATCGCGATTCATCCTAAAATAATTCTCTCATATTTTGGATCATATCCAAGACCATTTTACTCATTTTCCATATCTTCAATGTTTGTGACCCATTAGTTTCCCGGTTATGTTGGCCACTCTAAATTAACAATTAATTTAAGCAGGTCATGAGCGGTATCTAACAACACATCATGACCTCTAATTGACCGGAAAGTCAGTGGTTTGACTACGAACCTTTCATAGACAATTTATGTGCAATTATTCCTTTCACCAATCTATACCCCACTTAGTTTACAGTATGGACATGTATCAACTCCCACTTGACTGACTACATCACATCTTGTCCAAGTAATGTTAGTTCTTGTCCTTGAGGCTCATTACACTATTATATATGTCATTGAAGACTATCTTTATGACATTTCCACTCTGGCCAGAGATTCCTGAGTAATGACCACGACAAGAGGCCATGGGTATACACTTCTTCTATCAAGAGTGGTGAATCCTTTGTTGGTTACCCAATTACCTTCGAATACCTCAAGTTGTATCCAATCACCACCCTATGAGCTACCTCTCTGAGGCAATAAGGAATAATGTCAAAATACATAATCAATATTCAAGATATCCTTGAGTACCTCAAGTCTAAGGATACTTGCACCATTGCTATGATGTGACTATCATTGACATTTGAATAGATTATCCATATAATTGTCTCATAGTTAGTCATCCAATGTACTTAGCAAGCATCCACATGTTAACTCTAAACATCTCATGTTTATAGATTATGAGATCTACTACTCGATCCAATAAAGGAGTGTAACATGTGCTAGTCTGTCTGGATTAATAATGTCCCATCTCATTAATCCTATGACTAGAGATAATTTTGATACTAACATAATTACACATGATAAGAATCTCAATATCATGATCTCATCATGATTTCCTTCATGCTATGTTATGTATCAAGGACTTCATTAATTGATTTAAGATCACTTATCAATTAATATATCAAATTAACATCAAATTAATGAAAAAGTCTTTTATTAATCAAATAAATTTGTACAATAAGTGCTAAAGGTGATTTCCTTTAGAGCACTCCTCTAACAAGCTCCCACATGCACTAAAGCCAATCGCCTTTGTATTTAATTCCATAAACGAGTACATGAGAATTATATTTCTTTTGGGGAAGTGGCTTAGTCAAAGGATCAACAATATTCTAATCAGTGGGCACTCTTTCTATCTTTACATCATTCCTACCAATGATTTCACTAATTAAATGGTGTCTTCTAAGTATATGTTTGGATCTCTGATGAGACCGTGGCTCATTTGCTTGCACAATGGCTCCATTATTATCACAATACAATTGTATTGGATCAATAATGCTTGGAACCACTCCAAGTTCTGTGATGAATTTCTTTATCCAAACTATTTCCTTTGCTGCTTCAGAAGCTGCAATGTACTATGATTTAGTTGTGGAATCAGCAGTCGTTTCCTGTTTGGAACTCTTCCAACTAACTGCTCCACCATTTAGTGCGAATATATAACCTGACTGAGATTTTGAGTCATCCTTGTCAGATTTGAAGCTGACATCGGTATACCCGCTCATAGTAATATCTCCATCTCCATATACCAAGAATACATCCTTAGTTCTTCTTAAGTACTTAAGGATATTCTTGACAACCACCTAATGACCCTCACCAGGGTCCGATTGGTATCTACTCGTGACACTTAGAGCATATGATACATCAATTCTTGTACATATCATAGCGTACATGGTTGATCCTATAGCTGAAGCATATGGAATCAAACTCATGTGTGTCCTCTCATCTTGTGTTTTTGGACACAAGGACTTTGAGAGAGTAATCCCATGGGTCATGGGAATATATCCCCTCTTGGACTGCTCCATGCTAAACCTCTTTAGCATTTTATCTATGTATGTAGAGTGTGAAAGACTAAGCAACCTTTTAGATCTATCTCTATAGATCTTTATCCCTAAAATATAGACTGCTTCTCCAAGGTCTTTCATAGAGAAATTCTTGGATAACCAAATTTTGACTGATTGTAAGGCTAAGAAATCATTTCAAATTAACAATATGTCATCTACATATAACACAAGAAATACGATTGCACTCCCACTAACCTTCTTGTAGACACAAGGTTCATCCGGATTTTGTAAGAAACCAAACTGTTTGATTGTCTCATCAAACTAAATATTCCAACTCCTGGATGCTTGCTTTAAATCATAAATGGATCTTTGAAGCTTACATACCTTTTTGCCATCTTTGGATATGAAACCTTCTGGTTGTGTCATGTACACATCCTCAGTCAGATTTCCATTAAGGAAAGTTGTTTTAACATCCATTTGCCATATCTCATAATCATAATGAGTAGCAATGGCTATGAGTATCCTTCTGGATTTAAGCATAGCTACTAGGCTAAAAGTTTCATCGTAGTCAATTCCTTGTCTTTCACGATAACCTTCAGCAACAAGTCTAGCTTTATAGGTAATCACATTACCATCCATGTCAGTTTTCTTTTTGAAAACCCACTTGCACCCCATAGGCTTTATTCCTTCGGGTGAGTCAACCAAAGTCCATACTTGGTTTTCATACATGGAATCCATTTCTGACTTCATGGCTTGAAGCCATTTGTCAGATTCTGAACTATTCAGAAACCCTTTATAGGTTGTAGGCTCATCATTTTCTATGAGCAATATGTCGTTCTGCTCACTAATGAGAAATCCATATCTCTCTAGAACAATACGTATCCTACTTGACCTACGAAGCTCTTGTGCTTCAGAAGGTTGAGCTGTTATATCATCTGTATGAGTAATAAGCTCGAGTTCAAGCAGTTGATCAGCATCTGTTTGAGCATTTTGAACTTCCTCAAGTTCAATTTTGCTCCCACTATCTAATAATATTGGGTTTATTTTTGTGCTTTTGCGTGTTGGCTTTTTTCAATGGTTCTAATACAATGAAAAAAAAAAAGAAAAAAAAAAGGGAGAAACTAATATATAGGAAATTAGATAGCAATGGCAGCGCATAATTAATACCCTATCTTTATTATTATTACTTATTAGAAATAGATTCAAAATAAGTAGTGCGCAATAGTGGTGCACGGCACATGGGGATGTGATCAATGTAAGACAGAAAGAGCAATAAAAATACCAAGCAGCTAATTGAAAGCAGATAAAAAGAAGATGACAAACAAGGCAAAAAAAAAAAAAAAAGGTTCACGGGTCACCAACTATTTATTATTATTATTTGAAAATTAAAACAAAGAAAGAAAGGAAGAAAGAAAACAAAACAAGGAGAAGATGAAAACCATTGCACACACCAAAAACAGTATTTATCATCAAATAGTTCACAGCCTAAGCCTTACCCTTTCTCTGCCCAATTAAATTCACTGTACTCACCACCACCCTAAAGCTGCAATTCTCTCTTTCTTTATTACAGTTAGGTGTAATTGGTACATATAGGCAATCTAAGTCTAATATTTATGAGGAAACAACATTAATTCTAGTTAAACATTCTAGATAGGAAGTGGGTTTTGTTTCTTAGTGTGTTCTTGAGTCATGTCTGCTTCTCGCTTTTGTTTCTGCAATTATCGGGTTCAGATTTTGTTGGGTTTAGTTGTGTTGTTTACATGTGGGTATGTTGAAGAAGGAGCAAGTGCTGCATCCTCCACAGTGAAAGTTGGAAATATATCAAAGATAGAAGATGCAGTCAACTTTCATTTGTATTATGGACAAACTTTCAAAGTTATCAAGAATGTTATTGATGGAAAGAGCTATCTTCTCATTCAGGTACTTTCTTTCTCTTGTTTTGTATTGTTTGGATTAATTATAAAACATTGTATATCTTATTTCTTTATTTGTTCCCACAAGACCTTGCAACCATGTCGGGATTGGTCGTTTTGGGTCTTGGATCGAATTATCCAATCAGCTTTTATTTGGATTGATTCAATTTTTAAAGATCTTTCTAAATAATTATTTTAGTTCTTGAATTCTATTAAATTTTGGAACGGATAAAAAATTATGAAATATACGCCCTATTAATGATTAAAGATTTTTTTTTTTACTTTTTCTCTTTATTGTGTAATTTTCTCTTTATTGTGTAATTTTAATTAGAATTTAAATTAAGAAAAGCCCATTGTGATTTTCTCTGCACATTAAATTTTGATTTATGAAAATATAAGTGCCGGATAATTGATATTATTGTCATATGTTAACTTTTGCTTAAAGCCCAACATTCAATATTGAACTTCATAAGCAATGTGAGAGTTTTTATTTGAATAGAAAGATAAAATAAAAGAGTAACAATCTGCAAAAATAGGCCAAGAAAAAAAGGATTTAATATCCCGGATTTAGATCTTTAACCCTTTTTTATATATATATATATTTTTTGCTTTCATGAAAACATATTTTCTCCTTTTTCAACATTTGAAAGAAAATCTTGGAAAATATCAATTCGATATTGGGATAAAAATTTCCTATATTAGTGTTCCCTGAATAAATTGATGACCAACGTACTTATTATGTTACATTATTATGATTAAATGGATTTATAAATTTCTTATAAATCCAATTTGACAATAAAATCCATTGATATTGTAATGCCACATCATACTAACATTTCATAACTTTGATAAAAATTGTCGATCATTATACCATTAATGTTATTCGACATATATAACCCTTTTTTTTTTACATTGACTATTTTCTTTTAAGAAAAAAAGAAATTTTAGATTAAGAATATTTAACCTCCTATGTTACGGGGCAGACAAACATTCTTCTAGATAATGGAAGAAAATATCTAAAAGGAGCCTCATTTTTCTTTTTCTTCCTTTTCAAAAACATAATTGTAGATACTTGTATTTTTTTATATATATAATAATCATTTTTAATTAATGAATTCATAATTAGTAATTTGATTGATTAAAAAAAATAAAAATAAAAAGTGAAATGTGAAAACTCTAGCCTGCTCTTTTTGATAATGTCTTTGGCATGGCCTATGGAGAAGGCCAGCCGAAAAGGGCTCAATTATTTCACTCTCAATTATTTCTCTCTTTTTGTTTGTTTTCAGTTTTCTAATATTTTTTCTTTAAATTTCATTTGAATAATTGAGCTTTTTTTCAGTTTTTTTATTTTCTTATCGGTCAAAATTATTTATTTAAAATTTCATGCAAACACAGTGAATCATAATTTAAAGGATATATATAAATCCTATCCTTGATTAACTGAAAATGAATTTTGAATGAACAGAATGACTCAAGGATGGCAACAAGGACAAAATACTGTACGTCAAGAATAAAGTCTTTTGTCATACCATTGTCCAACTACTCAGCCGATACCTATTTCTTTCCAGGTACTTTCCTCATAACTAGCCAATTGCCAATAGCCGTCCCTATTGTGTCTTAATTATATATATATATATATATATATATATATATATATATATATATATATATATATATATATATATACCCTGAAAATATTTGCATAAATCCAATTCATTATTTTTTGGACCCGTGATAGAATGACATATAAGTAAATAAACAATTTAGTATCAATAAAATTTGATTTAGTGGTATTGATCTATAATTAGTCTTAGATTTTTAAATTTGAACCCAATGTGAAGTGGCTTAATAATAATAATAATAATAATAATAACAACAACTTTGCTCATGTGATTTTTTTAATTAATTGGATTAAAAACATATGTTCCTATCCCTCAAAAAGGGTCAACGTATGGCATTAACGATCATAAGTGGCTTCAGAATATAACATGATCACAATTTTTTCCTTTTTAGGTTCTCATCTCTTACAAGACCAAATTGCAATGCTTCACTAGTGGATATTTGAGAAACTCCATTATTGTTTTTTTTTTGGAACAAATTATTCATTTTCATATGGCAAATCCTTAACCAAACACATATTAATTAACTTAACTAGCACCAAATGAATATTATGAACTTAAATGAATTTCAGTATTATGTTAAAAAAATTTTAACTCATTAATAATTCATTAGCTCCTTCAGATCCAGGATAATTATCTTTAAACATTTAAATTAATTATATTCTATTCAAATAAACAGAAAATGAAGACCATGTTAATCTAGTTATTTGTCAATTAAGTAGAAAAGTCGTATTCTAATTACATAGAAAAATGTTTCGAGTCCATTCGTTCTATAAGATTTTTTTTAGTTGATTAAAATTATATAGTGTGAAAAACTGATTGAAGTCGCAAATCAAATTTTAATTTGCTACATTCTCTGAATTTCTTTTATATATATATATATATATATATATATATATATATATAAAGAACTTATTTTATCTAACCCATTATTTATTTTATATACAGTTTCCTTTCTCGAGGTGAGGTTCACTGGATTTTGTAAGTTGCAACTGTATTCTGTATCATATTTTAATAATTAGCTAGTGTTAATTACGTTATTTTCTTCTCTGCCTTCTCTATATACGGACAAATGTATATTTGATAATGGGGTTGGGTTATTTTAGGTTTCTATTGTCATTTTTTGGTCAATTTTAAGTTTCTGGTCGGATTATTCAGGCGAATTATTTAGTTAATCTAATTTTATAAGTCAAAATTTAAAGAACTTTGATATTCAAATTAATTCATTGGATTTTAAACTATAGAAATTGAGTCAAACATGGATAGTTCTAGACAAAAGGAGAAACTAATTAACTACTTCAAACATTTTATAGTGTTAATTCGCTTTCAATCCTACCTTAATAAAAATTCTTTGATAAAAAATTATGGTTAATAAGTCATTTTAATAATAAAATTTGGGCGGGTCCAAAACTCAATTTTGGAAGGATGACCTGAATGTGTTCTTTGACATAAAGAATATGAATTATGATATTCATTTGTTCAAAATGGTGAATTTGTGAATAAGAAATTGAAACTCAAAGTAAACTCCTTACTAAGGAGAAAGAAAGTGGAAAGTGAGTTATCTTAAATAGAAAAAATGAAAAGTTGAGAGAAAAGTTTATATATTAAATCTTATCCTTCTAATGTTAAGTGAGAAGCTTGGAAGAAAGTGGAAAGTGAGTTATCTTAGATAGAAAAAATGAAAAGTTGAGAGAAAAATTTATATATTAAATCTTATCCTTCTAATGTTAAGTGAGAAGCTTGGAAGGTCGTCTCTCGCGTAGAGACACAAGGGATGTAGATCCATGATTTGAGCCATGGGTCAATGCAAATATCGAGCCGAAATATCATGGTCTAGACCCAACCCAACTTTTATATTTTTATTTTATAAAAATTAAAGCATGTGCCTTAGGAGCAAGTGAGCTGTGGAAAATTGTCACACTCGTGACGCTACGGTACAGACATATTTCTAGAAAATGCCTATTGAGCTTCTAGACATTACTTGAGTTACATAACTCAAAAGGCTGAAATTACAAATTTAATTTTGATTAAATAGCAGTCATCATGAAGATTAAATCACAACTAATTCATCTCTCATCTCCTCTAGTATAAATAGATGAGTCTATTCATGTTGAAAATACTTTTTGCTTCTTCTCCTCCTTTATTTCCTTCTCGTGTTATATTGATCATATATTCAATTTGCTGTGAGTGGGGTTTATGGTGTTCAACATTTCCTCTTTTATTTGTAGTATTCGTGGAGACAAACCTAAACACATAGTGTAGGGGGTGAATTTATCTTAAGGATACTGGATGAGACACAAGCCTCAAATTATCTTTCTACTTTTGACCTTTCATCTTATACTAGATTAACAATATCACCATATTATTTTCTTAATAATCTTAAGACAAATTCAAACTTGTTAATCTTAGTATTTGGCTCTACTAAATTTAATATTTCTGTTGTTTTATTTCAGAAATGGAGAATACAGTAATTGTTACCAATATTCAGGGTAGTTTCCAATGGCCATTAGTTACTATTACATGAGTTTTTTCTCTTGTTGTACCTATCATGGTGCCTATGAATTGTGGGAAGAAACCACGGTGCCTATGAATCATGGGGAGAAACTAGAAAAGTTCAATAGTTTTAACTTTAAGAGGCGGCAACAAAATATGCTACTTTATGTAACCACCTTGAACTTTGCATAGTTCTTGACTGATGATGCTCCTACTCTAAATGAGGATGAGCAAGATGTCAAAGTAAGGATGACCTATGATAATTGGCATCATTCTAATTTTCTGTGTTGGACTTATGTCATGAATGGGCTATATGATTTGTTGTACAATATGTATAATGGGATAAAGACAACAAAATAGTTGTGCAATGCTTTAGATAAAAAAAAAAAATATAAATTTGAGAATACTGGTGCAAAAAAAATTTATAGTAGGACTTTTTCTTGACTATAAAATGGTAGATTCTAAAATTGTGGTGAGTCAACTGCAAGAGCTTCAAGTTATTCCAAGTGGTTGATATAATTGAACTTGAGTGAAACCTTCCAAGTGGTTGATATAATTGAAAATTTACCCTGAGGCTCGAAAGATTTCAAAAATTACCTTAACCATAAGCACAAGGAATGAATATTAAAGAGTTAATTGTTAGACTTTGAATTGAGGAAGATAATATAAGATCAAAAAAAGAAAATAGGGGGTTAAATTCTTCTGAGGCAAATATGAACATTGTTAATCATGGACAAATTCCAAGAGAAAGAAAACCAAATAGTCTAAGACGGGACCTAAAGGTGAGTTTCTAAGAAGAAATTCTAAGGCAAGTACTTCAATTATGACAAGATGGGTCACAAGGCTTCTAATTACAAGATCCGAAAGAAAAACAAGAGCAATGAAGCCAATCTCTTAAAAAATATCACTTAAGAGGTCTCTAATATTAATTTTGTTGCTATCATATTAGAGGTAAACTTCATTGGGTCTAATCTAAAAGAATGGTAGATTGATAATGGTGCCACAAAGTACATTTTCTTAGAACATGAGTTGTTCTCTACCTTCAAATTGAAGAGCGAAGAAAAGTTGTATATGGGAAATTTTGTCACTTTTGAAGTTTTGGTGAAGGACAAGTGGTGCCAAATATGACATCTATAAAGAAGCTAACTTTGAACAATATTTTGTTTGTATCTGATATTCATAAGAATTTGATATCAGATTCACTGCTAAACAAGCACAAATTTTGATTAGCTTTTGAGTCAGACAAAGTTATTTTGTCTAAGGGTGGAATTTATATGAGTAGATGATGATATGTTATAGATGAGCTTTTTAACCTTAATATAATTGCTATCAAATATATGAATGAAAGTACCTCTTCTGCTTATTTGCTTGAATCTTCCAATTTATGGTACAGTAGACTAGAACATGTTAACTATAATGTCTTGAAAAGGCTAATTAACTTAGACCACATACCTAATTTTTATATAGATTCAAAAGATAATTGTGAAATTTGCATTGAGGAAAAATTAACATGGTCATCTTTTCAAATAGTTAAAAGGAAATTTGAACCACTTAATCTAATGCACAGTGATGTATGTGATTTTAAATTTGTTCAAACAAGAGGTGGTAATAAATATTTTATCCTATTAGTTGATAATTGCACAAAATTTTATTATGTGTATTTGCTTAAAAGCAATGATGGGACTATAGAGAAATTTAAACTCTATAAGATTGAAGTTAAAAATCAACTCAATAGGAAAATAAAGGCATTGAGAAATGATCATGGTGATGAATATGAAGCACCATATAAAGAATTTTGTACACAATATGGAATTATACACAAAACCACAACACCTTATTCACCTCAGTCAGACAATGTGGTTGAAAGTAAGAATTATACTCTAAAAAAATGATGAACACAATACTGATAAGTTCTAGGATGCCTCAAAACATATGAGGGAAGTCATTTTGTCGGCTAATGACCTTTTAAATAAGGTGCCCTGTAGCAAATAGGACAAAACCCTTTTATGAATTATGGAAAGGAACAAAACCTTCCTAAAAATATTTACCGCTGTGTGGGTATCTTGCAAAAGTGGTTGTTATGATTCCAAAGAAATTGAGAATAGGCCCAAAATTAATTGATTGTATTTTTATTAGTTATGCACATAATACTTGTATTTATTGATTTCTTGTGTATAAATAAAAAAAAATAAAGTTCAATAAGGACTTGATTTTAAAGTTGAGTCGGCTGAAATAAAGCTTCAGTGTAGTAAAATAACAATGATAGAAAAATCTTTTGGACAAGATTTTTTGATTTACATGCTAAAGGGCAAACTTACATAGATATTGTAAACTCTTCAGAGGTCTTTTTTGGAAAGAGACTATTAAGAGTTAGGTAAATTCTATTATGCACAATCATGCTTTAAAACTAGTGGATTTACCTCAAGGATGTAAACATCTAGAATCCAAGTGGATCTTTAAAAGGAAGATGAAGACAAATGATTCAATTGATAAATATAAAAGCTAGGCTTGTGATTAAAGGTTACGGACAAAAGAAAAGGCCTAGATTTTTTTGATATATATTCTTCTATATCCAAAATTAATTCTATTAAAATAATTATTGTGATTGATGTGTTACACAATCTTGAAATATATTAAATGGATGTAAAAACAATTTTTCTAAAAGGAGATTTAGATGAAAAATCTACATGATACAACCTGAAGGTTTTATTGTCTTAGGACAAGAAAAAAAAAGTATGTAGATTGGTTAAATCTCTACATGGATTGAAGCAAATGCTAAAATAATGACATAAAAAGTTTGATAGTGCAATGTTATCTAATAATTTTAAAATGAATGTGTGATAACTATGAGTCAAAAACACTTATGATGATTGTGTCATATTGTATTTGTATATTGATGACATGTTCATTGTTGGTAGTAATGACAAAATAGAAAATCTACAAAGGATAAGTTAAACTCAAAGTTTGACATGAAAGATATAGGACTAGCAAATGTGATTCTGAGAATAAAAATTTTAAGAAGATCATATGGACTTACATTTAGCCAAATGCTTTACGTGGATAAACTATTTGGTAAATTCAATAAGAATGATGCAAGTATTACTAGAACCCCATTAGACTCAAGTCTCAATCTATCCAAGAATAGAGGAGAAAATGTGTCACAAGAAGAATATACGCATGCAATTGGCAATTCATGTACTTAATGAGCTGTACAAGATCTGATATTGCTTATGCAGCAAGCAAATTGAGTTGATATACGAGTAGTTCAAAAACTGATCATTGAAAAAGAATTCTAAGAGTATTAAGGTACTTGAGGTATACTCATGAGTATGAACTGCATTATACTAGATATTCAGCTGTCTTATAAGGATATAGTGATGCAAATTAGATTTCTTATATAAAAGATTTAAAATCTACTAGTGGCTATGTGTTTACACTAGCTGGTGCAGTTATAGCTTTAAAATCTTCTAAACAAATAGTTATAACAAAATCCACAATGGAATATGAGTTTATTGCATTAGATAAATGCATCGAAGAAGATGAGTGGTTACACCATTTCTTAGAAGATGAGTGGCTACACCATTTCTTAGAAGATCTTCTAAAATGGAAAAGTCTCGTGCCACCAATTTACATATATTGTGATAGTCAATCTACAATTGGAATGACATAAAATAACATATGTGAAGGTAAGTCAAGGCATATTTATTATAAATATAATACCATAAAGCAACTGCTCTCAACTGAGATTATCATTGTTCATTATGTAAAATTAAAGAATAATATTGTGGATCTACTAACTAAAGGATTAAATAGAGAGTTAGTTGATAAGTCAGTGAGAGGAATAAAACTTAAACTCGTAAGATAATAATAAATCAATATAAAGGAAAACCTAACCTAGTTGATTGAAGATCCCAAGATCTAGGTTCAATGGGACAATCTAATTGTAAAGACGTGGTGAGATAACTTTGGGGGTTAAACTAGTGACATTCTTAAAGTAATGTTAAACTATACTTTTAATGATATTTATGAGTAAGATATTGCCTATGTCAGAAAGAAGTGGAGCCACTTCAAAGGAGAATTGTGTGAAACTCAATTCTCAAAAATTCTCTCAAAACCAGCCAGATATTCAGGGCACAAATGAACATAAAAATGAGAACTGAATTGTGTCAAGAGGATTCCTGTGTGGAGTATATCATTATTTATTCAAGTAGATGAATAGTTCAATAACATCATGTCAATTGGTTAGTAGGTAAATAAATATACTTTTATAAGGGAAGGTTCAAAAGGTAACACCTACTTATTCTATATAGGTTTCAACCATCAAACTCTATCACATAGTAAGACTTTGTTCATCTTACTTTTCCATCCAATTTTTATTCATGTAGGGGATTTGTTGGAAAATTGTGGTTAATGAGCCATCTTGAGAATGAAATTCGAGTGGATTTCACAACTCGATTTTGGAAGGACAACCTAAATATGTGTTATTTGATATTAGGACTATAAATTATGATATTTATTTGCACAAAATGGTGAGTGTGTGAATCAAAAAATTAAAGTTCAAAATAACTTCCTTGCTAAGGAGAAAAAAAGTAGAAAGTGGGTTATCTCACATAGGAAAAATGAGAAGTTAGGGGAAGAGTTTATATAGTAAGACTTATCCTTCCAATGTTAAGTGAGTAACTTGGAATACTCTTTCTCATACACACAAGTGTAGGAGGGGGTACAAATCCATGGTCTGAGCCAAAAGTCAATGTATAGGCGCGTGACTTGCGCACATAAATGTCGAGTCGAAATACCATAGTCTAGGTCCAACCTAACATTTATATTTTTATTTCTAGAAAATTAAAGCACGTGTGCCGAATGTTGTATGCCACTATCGCATATGCAATAGTATGGTGTGCTGACAAAGTGAGCTATAGAAAACTGTCACGCTCGCGATATTTTGTCATGCCTGCAACAGTAAGAAAGCCAACATGGGATGTTGCATTTATGACGCTATGTCACATGCGCGATGGACATATTTTTATAAAATATTTGTTAAGATTCTGAACGTTACTTGAGTTACAGTTCAAGCAGCTGAAGTTACATATTTAATTTTGATTAAATTGCAATCATAATGAAAATTAAATCATAATTAATTGATCTTTCATATCTTCTAGTATAAATAGATGAGTCTATTCATATTGAATATATTTTTTTGCTTCTTCTTCTCCTTCTTTTTTTGTTTCTCTTGATAGAGTAATCATATATTTAGTTCGTTGACATCGCTGTGAGTGGAGTTTGTGCTATTCAACGTCTGCTCTTTTATCAGTTGTATCGTGGGAGACAAATTTAAGCACATGTGGTATAGGGCATATTTATCTTAAGGATATTGTGTAAGATATAGGTCTCAAATTGTCCTTATGCTTTTGACCTTTCATCTTAGATTGGATTAACAATATCACCATATTATTTTCCTAACATCCGTATCCAATTATAATGGAAAGACTCACATATATCTCTCTAAAGTTCAGATTTTTTCTTTCACTTAATATGGAACAAATTAGTAGCCAGTTTTCTATTAAACAGATCCTAAGTAACGGGAGTATACTTTTTTTTTTCCTTTTTTGATGAAATCAACTAAGAATATGCTTAACTTGTGAAATCTTAACATATTTGTATTATTCAAATGATATTCTAGAACTCAAGACTTATATATGTACATTTATTTTTTTTAAATGAATTTTCTTTAATATTACTGGAAACGATATGGCAATATGAATGAATATATATTATGTGTGGTCAGCTACTAGGAATATTGGAGAGAATGAAAGGTATCACATCAAACTCTATGGCTTCAGAATGTGCACTCAAGTTGTATGAAAGTGGAGAAACTCAGATATATAACAGAAGTGATTCTCAACTATTTAATAAATTTTTATCCCATTTTGTTAGTGATACTGATCAACCACAGGCTTGTAATTTTGCAAATTTTGTTCCCTTTGGAGAAGATGACCCTCTTCAGGTATATTTCTGACTTCATTTATCTTTTATGCTCTTTTTTTTTTACTTCAAATTTTTATTAAATGACTCCCTATTAACAGAGAGCAGAGTGGATCAAGTTCCTAGGTGTTTTTGCAAACCTTGAGACTAGAGCCAATCAAGTCTATGATAAAGTAAGTATATATGTACATCAATTGATTCAGCTTCAATTAATTATTTGTAAATATATCAATTTTCTTTTTTTCTTTTTTTTAGGGGCTAAATATTAGATATCTCAATAAGGCAACTTTATGGCTTTCTTTAAGCCCAAATCCATGCAAGGGACCCTTCCCTTTAAAATGTATATGAAAGCTTAACATATAAATATTGACTTGTTCTTAAAACAATTCCTTACTTGTCAAGTAACAAATTACACCCTTGAACTTAGTTTAAAATGTTTTTTTATAACACATTTGGAGACTTCGGTTCTTTTTATTTAAAAAAGGACACATCATTTTAAATATATTTAAATGTCTAATTGGTCATTTTAAACAAGTTGAAGTATCTTATAAATTATTCGAAAAAATATAAGGTGTTCATTCTAAATAAATTTAGATTTCTAATGAGTGAATCGAAAAGTATAGGGTCTAAAAAGACTTTCAAACATAATTCAGAAATGAATTTATGTAATATATTGTAAATTAAATGACATTTCTATTTATGACAACTATTTTCTTATGTTAGTTACGAATTTAAATTAATGCTTATATTTTGCAGGTGAAAGAGAATTATTTATGTTTGGCTAAGATGGCAGCAAATAGAACAACATCCTTCAAACCGATAATAGCATGGATGCAGTTTTACAATGTTAGTACCACATAACAATTCAATATCTTCTAAATTTATATGAATACTTCCATATAAATCTTTAGTTTCTAATTAAATGTTAGGGCCCACTTTTTAGTTAATTGAACTGTTTTTATCTACACATATTCGTAAATAAATTTATAAATCAATCTACATTACAATACTTCATATATATAAAAATCAATCTCTTGGTTTAACCCCATTATATAAAATCAATAAGCTATATATATATATATATATATATATATTATTTCCTGCAAATTTCCACATCATCAATGTTTCTAATTTTAACAAAAGTGGTTTATATAAAGTCTATATATGTGTGAAAAATTGTCAATATTATAGATGAGTTGTATTGAGTTCCCATATACATTGTAAACTATTTGTGTGTTCCATTTTCAAATTAATTACCATTTTATAGTAGTGAAATTAAGAGAATAAGGTGAACGAAAAAGGAACATCAATGTTTTTACCTATACACACTGAGGTGTTTGTTTATCGCTCGGCAGGGCGCATGGTCTTTTACAAGGGAAACATTCAAGTTAAAGGTAAATATTTAATACAGCTCAGTTCTTTTTTATTTTTTGAATTGAAAAAATAAAAATTACCAAAGTAAATGGAACTTTTATCTTTATTTTATGATTTTTAAAATTTTTTCATAAGATTTTTTTTTTAGGATTTTATCTAATGTAGGCCATTCCTATCATATATATAAAATGATAAATTAATTTGAAAACAAGTTCATTTAGCTGCTATTTACCCAAAATTTAAACGATATATTCTAATAGATTTTAATAAGCACACCATAATACCTGGCTCACAATATTATTAAGACGTCGACAAATAAGTCTATATATAGATTTCGCTAGGCAAAAATTAAGCTCTAAGACTAGGTTATACACGTAATTAACACAACACTCTTTAAGGTTAGAAGCCTAGCAGACACAGGCTGACATTCAGTATATTATACAAATAGAATCTAAGTTAACAACTACTAAATTAAATAATCTGATTTACTTGAAATATGTGTAGAGTAATTTTGATTATGAGCTATATAACTGTTGGAAGCATTTTTGGATTAAGGGGAGGTCTAGGTTTCGGTCAAAAGTTGAGATTTCAAAAAAATTTGTTTAACCAAAACATGCAAGCACATTTTGTATATTAACCTTGAGTAGATCTATAACTATTGCAAATCACATTTTACAACATTTATAGACTATATCCATTTGCCAAGATCATTCTATGATTATTTGAACAAAAATGGAAAAAACAAAATAGTTAAGACAAACCTCTTTAAACCGAGTTCACCAAATGTTCAATAAATAAATAAAAAAAAAAAGATTAAAAGCTTTAGTTGTCCTTAATGAATCTCTTTTGTTGGTATGAGATGCATGATCACCACAAAGGGTCCCAAAAATTTCTCATTTTGCAAATCTTTAGGCTACTAACACTTATGTAGCCAAAGCACGCACTTTGCTTACCATTTGAATAAAATGTATATAACTAATATATTAACTTTCCACAAATCAAAAGAGGAAGAGAATAAAAAGAAAAACAAATTTTCTTTTTAATAACAACTCTTTGTTTATACCTTTTGTATCCAAAAATAATTAGACAAGAAGAAAACAATTTTGTTCTTCTAATTTTGGAATTAAAAAACCTTTTTTCTTGAATTTAGAAGAGAAGAGAAGAAGAGAAAAATAAAATATTTTCTAAAAAGCTGTGAAAAATTCGGCCAAGGAAAAAAAGAGCCAAAATTCAAAATTTTCTCTTTCTTCTTTTTGCTTTAAATATGCATGCTAAAGTTGCATAATTTATTGACACCTTGTATAGCATGTATGCATTGGTGTAGGAGAAGATGATACTTTATTTCTTCCATGTACTAAATAAATATTTCTCTCTCCTTCATGCGTTAATTCTTGGATGACAACTCACCATTTTTCTTGCCATGCATTGGCCAAAAATTCTTCCTATATAATCCATATATTCTCTTTCTTAATGTATATTTCACTATCTCTCTTCCATTTACTATAGTAATAACTTTTAATTTACCACTATAATTAATTTAATTAACAACTTAATTAAATTAACTAAAAATAATTTTAATTAACACTTTAATTAAAATTATCTAGAATAAATAATTAAATTAATCAATATTAATTTTAATCCAAATAAATACAAGAGATCATTTCTAATTTAATTCTTAATTAAATTAATCCCCACATCATAAATATTTGGACTAACCAATTTATTTAATTTGGGATTGATTTATAAGGTCAGTAATTTTATCAGAACGGAAACGTAATATTAACACCTTAATATTATATCGGATATCATTTTCGGATTCCTCGTGTACCCGGACACAGTAAGTATCCTTCCGAAAATTTTCTTTTAATTACCAATAAAATCTCAAATATTTTATTGACCTCTAGATCATAATATTAAGTCCTCTCGTTATGATCCTGATATTAAATAGGGTCAAAACCTGTCAAATCCTATTGATCAATATACTAATGAGTGGTAATTCGAGTTTTGATTAAAATAAGACTTACCATTATTAATCCGATAAATAATATCGATCTAATATTGAATAAGTTATATTTCTCCTAGCCAGAAATTTATTCCATTGGAACCAAAATGTCAACTCCATTAAGATCTTGTCCTGATACTCCAGAGTAACGAGTCCTATTATTGGTAATCTCATATCTTACTATATGACTAACTGTGGCGACTACAAGCTAGATTACTGAGTATGACTAATCTAGTATAAGGCAATAGCACCTCAACAACTACCCATGAAAGGACAGTCTTGACACCTCAAGTTAAAGGGCTTCGAGTCATAAAATACTCTTCTATTATGACCAAGATAATAACTATTGACGTTGAGCACCATCTGTATAGTTATTATATATCTAGTGTCACTGTTCACACTAGTATAGAAAATGGTTATAAGTGTTTGTCATTTTGTACTTTATGCATTTGTTAAATGATAGATACATATGCAGAAGACACATATGATACAGATTTTATGTGTTTGTCATTATGATAGGCGAACATAACTTGATTATATCCATATATCATTGAGTAAAAAAAGACGCATATAATCAAGTTATGTGCATATGTTATTAGTTAATGACATACACATATAATCCAGTTACACGTGTCTGTTGAAAATAAACTACAGACACCTATTATATTTTAAAAAAAAAATTGAGCTCAAATTATACAGTAACCATTCATAATCTATTTCAATATTAATATTGCAAGCCACAATAAGCATCCAATATACAAGTTTCAAGACACAATAATAATTATCCAATACACAAGTTTCAAATATATCGAACAATCAATAATTCATAAAATATATATTCACAATACAAAACAAATGATAAAAATTCAAGTAATCAAAGTAATTGGACTAACATGATCAATCATAACATACCTAAAACAATTTAAAGACAATATGATCCATTTGATCTCTTATATACACTCTCTTATAAAGTAATTGGACCACATATGTTGTATTTCATCTATTTGATCTTGACTATATGATATATTTTCAAATACCTACAAAACAAATTTAATAAAAAGTAGAAAATATGTTAAAAATTAATAAACTAATAGCTAGCTATATATCTTACTTGGAATATAAATTAACTAGATAGTATTTGAAAGAACATACCTTAAGCAATGTTGTATCACTGTTATCATAAACGACAATTTCATACATATACCTCATAATGTAATATCCACATTCTGCATCTCCTTCTTATTGAGGGCACTTAAAATTAATAAAAAAAAGGACAAAAAAAGTCAAATAAAGGATTATAAAATCATAAAAACATCAATCTAACTAGTAATTAGGAATATAAAATTCTTATCGAAGTGTCACTCCATTTTAATTTAGCACCTTTATTTTTTCCACATTTGATAGTATAAGTTCTATAGGCTTTGAAAAATAAGTGTATATCAAAATGGCTATTAATATTGAAAGCTTTACAAATACTGTAGAAATTATTAGCTTGTAGTAATATAACTTACAAGTTACGATGAGATTTTAGACTTATATCGTGGCTGTCACGGGCTAGAGGATTCATGAAAAATGCCTCACTCCATTCACAGAAAAATACAATCAACATCTAATAGTTACTAGAGATATACAAATATGTTGAAGTTAGTGAAAATGTTAAAAATAAAAATTAAGCAAACATGAATAGAAATATTTTCTTACTCTTGAAAATATGGTAGTAGAATGAATTGTTTATCTCCATGTTCCTTTATAGCTTCTATAATATATCTTTTTGCTGCATCAGTCTTTGTGAATATCAGACGAAGCATTGTTGGATAAAGAAATCTGACTGATGATATAAAGAATGTACTACACAAGTTATGAAAGTACATGCATGCGTGAATTACAAAACATACCTGTACAAGTTATTATTTTCCAATATAGAAGATCAATCTTATAATATTACTAATAAACAATATAACCTTACATCATAAATATACGAATGACTAAGATTCAAGTCATTCCATAGAGAGGAGTTGAGCGATGTCTTCCATAATGACATGAATCTTAAAATCATATGTTGGATACTTAAATACCGTAATGTCTGTAGAAACTTAAAAAATGTACCCATTAGGCAATTTAACAACCATGTCATGCATAAACCTCATGTCACCACTCAAACTTGCCAAAAGTTTCTCATTAGCTAAAGGTCCATGTTGTTATGTAGCTGATTCCTTTAATAAACTGTTACCTTATTTATTTTTTAAAGCTTTCTTTAATGGGTTAGATTTGATTTTCTATCAATTAATAATATATTGTGCCATATATTATGATATATGAAAGGAAAAAATCTTAATTTTATTGTTCTATAAGTTTAAGAATTGCTACCTCTGCCACTAAACAAAGCTACCCTCTACTTTCCCAACTATAGTGAGGTATTCATTAGGCGCAAGAAGTTGGGCTTTGTGTCAGCCAAAAAATACTTCATGTACAGACACCTTAACATGATTGGGCATGATAGGTCGGTTGTGCACCATAGTATCGTTAAAGGATGGATAAACTATCCCCCTTACCATAATCATCTACTGACCTTCATTAATAGTAGCAGGTCTACATGACGTAGGTATCTATAAAAACAAAAACAAAATCAATATTAGCTAGATTAAAGTGGAAGTGGTAGTAATGAAATTCAAAACAACTTGTAATTCTGATATTAGAAATGGTGGGTCCACAGAGTGCCAACTAATAGGATTTGAGCGAACATATGTAGGACCCATCTCCACCTCCATCTCAGGGGCAAATTGAGATGCCTTGCTAGTCTTATGCTTTATCATGCTCTCAAAATGAGCGATATGTGCCGGGAATCTAACAAATAATTTGACCTCTATTTTATTCTCGAGCTCTTCTATAACTTTCTATGAGATGGATGTTGATAGTTTCCTTTTTTCAGTATTCCTATAAATTTTCTTGATGGTCATGACATTTCCAACACCCTTCACAAAACTAGAATGTTCGAATTTTTCAAGTGCACGAGACAATGTCATCATACCTCTCTAGCACCCAGCTACCTTGGGCAACTTCTTCTTGTAATGTTTCCTATTCACCAAATAAACAATATGTTAATAAGCAATCACAGATAAACAAAGGTGATTGCAATTAATGTTTGTTTAGGAAGTTATACTTACCATTTGTTTTACCACATCTTTTGTCTTTTCCAGCAGGATTATATACTTTCCTTCCTCTATCTTTTTTGTTGTAGCTCTTACCCAATCGAGACTTCAATCATATGATGAGGTAATAGCAGAACTTATGAATGTTGATGATGAAAGAGAAGAGATAGGATCTTCAACAATCCACTGGGCTTTTTATCCGACATATCCTATACGACCTAAGAAATGTGGGTGTACATTCTATGTTTATTTCGCCTTTGCCTTGGCACTAATTTGCTGTTAAAAAAATGAAAATAATAAAGAAGTCATTATCATGTCTTGCATAAATATGAATGTAAATTGCATTCTACTTAATAATTAGTACCTCATATTCTTCTAATTCATGTGCATGTTTAAACTCCTCCCAACATTTTTCTGTGATGAAGTCATATAATTCCAATGGTGACTTCTGCTCGAATTTATTCTTGATGTACTTAACCACTAATTGGTATTTAAAATCCTTTCATCGCATTCTAATAATTTTTAGTACAATCTTCTTCTTATCATCAGGAATGTTGAACTCTTTCTGCATATTAATATTTTAGATTAATTAGATTTAATCACAAATTAATTATTTATATCAAGTTGTTAATAACTTTGAAAGAAAGTTATCTTGATATCTTCCCAAATTGTATTCTTAAGACCCTTATCAACCATATCCCAGCTTTTTATTGTGATGTTCATATAAAAATGTGCTACAAGGCCGACGTATGAACTAAATTTATAAGCGTATGTTTCTACTGGGCGATCAAACTCATCGAATTCTATTGTCTTTTGTTTATCCCTTTTCTTCTTCATTTTCTTGCATGTGGTAGCTCCCCTAGTCTTTCTTTTTATGGTGCTACTTGATGGCTCCAAATCTTTTTGTTCATTTAACATGATTTCCTGTAAAATAAGCATAATAAAGAAATATGTTAGTTTAATCTACAATAATAACAATTTATTTCAATAGGAAATCAAAACAAAATATTTATTTGATAAATAATCACAAAATTTGGTATTTATGAGTATAAACCACATTAATTATATTACACATTTAATTATAAACATACCATAGACATATGTGCATCAATTATTGGCAATTATCGATCCATAAGACTTCAATATGATTAGCACGCATTATAGAAAATGGGAGAGTCTCATCAAATTGATCATACTCTTCGTCATCTAGCACATCATCGATCCCAACAATACGCCTTTTACTTTGAAGAACAATAAACCACTTACTATCGCTAGGGTCAACAACGTAAAAGACTTGTTTGGCCTGTGAAGTAAGAATGAATGGATCATGTTCATAACCCAACTGACTAAAATCGACCAAAGTGATTCCTAACTCATCCACTCGAACACTGCATCGATTTTTAATCCATTTACATTGGAGGAGAGGAATCCTGAATTCCTTGTAATCAAGCTCCCATATGTCTTCAATTACACCATAATATGACATTCTAACATCTAGTGGCATGGTATCTTTAGTACTAGCGAATTCTCTTAATAAAGTTATTAAAGTAACTATGCTATTTTGCATTGTACTTTTTTCATCTTGACGTTTAGTATAAAAGGTATATCTATTGATGTTATATCCTTCATAAGACCGTGTATTTAATCCAGGGCCATAAGCTAACCATTTTATGGTACCAGTTACATTCTCTTGTACTTCTGATAACTGATGCATCACTTGGTCTTTAAACCATCCAATAAAAGAACGATTGTGTTCATTTGTTAATCATATTTCACCTTTGGATGGATTCAGAAACCTTAAATTAGACATGTGCTCTTCTAAATAAGGATGAACCTCTGTAAAGTGGTGCAACACAAAGAGGTGTGTTTCTCACGCATCTAAGCACTAGGTAATACCATTTTAAATCCAATTGTTCCTTTACCTCTGAGTCTTCCTTTGTGAAGAGTCTTAGGAATGCCAATAGGTTCAACACTTGATAAGTAGTCAGTGCAAAATTCAATACCCTTTTTAATCGAGTAAGCTTCAATAATACTACCTTCTAGTCGATATCAATTTCTCATGTACCCTTTTAAGATACCTATGAATCTCTCAAAAGGATACATATACCTTAGATATATCGGACCACACAATTTAATCTTTCTCACAAGATGAACAATCAAATGCACCATTATGTCAAAAAACGAGGGTGGGAAATACATTTCAAGTTGGCATAAAGTAACAACATTAGTTTGTAACTCATCAAAATTTTCTGGATCAACCACTTTACAACAAATTGCATTGAAGAAAAAACAAAATCTTGTTATAACATTCCTCACATGATTTGGTAGTATGACTAGAATTGTAATTGGTAAGAATTATTGCATCAAAACATGACAGTCATGAGACTTCATACCTACTAACTTTAATTCTTTCATTGACACAAGACTTTTTATATTTGTTGAAAATCCATGTAGACTTTGACCCCATAAAAACACTCATAAAAGCTTGTTTTCTCTTCTTTAGACAATGTATAACAAGCAGGAGGAAGATATGTCAGTTTTCCCATATCTTGCGGTGCTAACTCTAGTCATATGCCATGTTAACAATAACCCATTTTGAGTAGGATGGAAAGGTTTTCCAAATGTATTATCAATATCTCTAACCCATTCATAAACCTCCTTTCCAGTTAACAATAAATGAGCTACTTGTATCTCTATATGTTCGTTGAAAGGCTTTTTTTTTCTTACGATAAGGGTGATTAGGAAGGAGAAATGTCTGTTGAATCATATACACATTTTTATTGCTATGATTAAAACATTAGTCCATTGTATTGTCTTCACAAATCAGATACACTTTTGCTCATTTCACAGTGTACCCAGATAAGTTACCATAAGCTGAAAAATCATTTATAGTGCAAAATATCATGACATGTAAGGTAAACATGCTTTCACTATATGCATCATATACAATCACACTTTCATCCCCCAATAATTTTAAATTATCAATAAGTGGTGTAAGATAAACATCAATATCATTTCCCGATTATTTGGATCCTGATATTAGCAATGACAACATAATATACTTACACTTCATAGTCAACCAATGAGGTAGATTGTAAACCACAAGAAGAACTGTCCATGTGCTATGTCAATTACTGAGTGTGCCATGAGGGTTGATTTCATCCATACAGAGGCCAAGCCTTAGATTCCTAACTTCACCACCAAATTTAGGGAACGTTTTATCAATTGTTCTCCACTATGAAGAATTTGTAGGATGTCTCAATTTTTTATCATGTTTCCTACCTTCTGCATGTCATCTTAAGTTTTTTGCATCTTTTCCATTTGAAAATAAGCGTTTGAATCTTGGTATTATAGGTAAATACTATAATACTTTAGTTGGAGGCCATTTCTTATACCTAAAAGAAATTTTCCCATTCTTGTAGCATGACTTCCCACACATTATACCCTCATGGAAGTCCTTATATTTATTTCAGTTATAGTGCTCCCTTACCCTACTAAACGTTAATAGGATATGGAAATGCTAATAAACTTTTTTTTTAACAACCAATGTACAAATCATTGTAATAATTTTTTTTTCGAATTTATTATTAGTGAAATATTTATTACTATTTTTTTCATTTAAATATATAACTAGTGATGGAAATAGTTTGATTTAATTGAACTCATGCAATTAAACCATAATATTTAGAAACAATACTAGATTTATAAAATTACAAAATTCATTCCTTATAAATCCTACATGCCACAAACTCACATAAAAAAAAGATTCTTAGAATTTAATTTTTACAATATAATTTTCAAAACATACAAAAAGAACTAGACTGCTCCAATCTGATCTTGGGAGTTCCCTCTTCTTCGGTCGCCCTATCGGAACAGCTACTTCTATTTATCTGCACGTGAAACACACGTGCTAAGCTTCTAGCTTAGTGGTATGTTTGGCAACTATCAAATAATTACATAAATAATTCTAAAATAAAATTTTTGAAACTACAATTAATTTATTAAGCATGCCAAATATTCAATTAATAATAAAACCATTTTCTTCATGGAAAAATATTTAATTCATCAATTATGATATTTCATTCATTAAGCATGCTTGAAATTTCTTAACAATTCAAGATATAAAATTCACAATATCAATTTCATAATTCACATTTTTTTGTTATTTATTTAATAGCCCACGACATCTTAGACCGGAACTAAACACTGGATACAGAATTTCTGCTCTCCGGCAGTATACTTGGCGCCTACATAATTATTTTATAACTCGGCGTTTAACGCCTACATTTCCAATAACAACTCATCACCTTTTTGGTGCCTACGTAATTTTTGAACTCAGCACTATTTCTTAGCGCCTATGTAATTTCAACTCAGCACTATTTCTTAATGCCTACTTAAATTAAATCTCAGCAGTATTATTTTTAGTGCCTACATTTCTACCCTTTTATTGGCATGCCAACTTATCCTAATTTCTAGTTCTCGACTAGATGTTAGAGGGCTTAAATTACATTTGTTACCTTTATTAATATTTACATAAATTATGTAGGGAACATTAATATAAACTCCATATAAATGCAATAATTCTCATTCAATATTTTACAACCTCATACTAGCTCATTCAATCATTATAATTATAAGAAAAATTCAATTAATACATTTTATGTCACATAAATTCACATATGATCAACTAACAAAATATTGGTACATGTCTTATCTTTAATTTCCAACTGGAATCACATTAAAAGGAATTTGGTAGCAAAAGTTATATATTTTCTCCTAAGCTACGTTCACTACAATCTACCTAGTATTTTACTGGACAGAATTATGCCTTATTTTTCTCTGTCATTTTAATCCATTTTTATATGGAATTGGAACAAGTGATCAACTAGAAATATTTAGATACACATCCTAAATTTAATATACAATAGGAATCATATTAAAAGGATATTTATAGCAAATGTTATAAATTTTCTCCTAAGTTACGTTCACTACAATATTCCCAGTATTTTACTGGACAGAATTCTGCCTTATATTGGTCTATAGTTTTAGTCCCTTTTTCGATGGAAATTGCACACGTAATAAACTAACAAAATATAGGTACATGTCATATCTTTAATTTCCAACTAGAATTATATTAAAACGAATTTTTAGTAAAAGTTATGAAATTTCACCTAAGATGCGCTCATTGCAAATCTACCCAGTTTTTTTTTAATAGATTTCTAGGTCAATTTTGAGTCACTTTTTTACCTAATTGTAGGCATATTCATGTCTAATGGTCTGAATAAAAGTTCAAGAACTATGTCTTAAATTTTCAACCCAAGATGAATCACTCAGAAATAATTTCCAGAACTCAAGTTATGATCACAACACTTTACACTATTCATAAGACGAAATTTTCAGCACATCAATTAAATCATACAATTTCCATTTTTGCATCAACCTCATATTCTAGTTTTTATTTTCATATTCATTGCATCATTTAATCACCACTTAATTTCTCAATCAATTATTCAGATTTTCATACACATCACAAAATTAAAATCAACATTTTTATATATTGAATTTTTGCCAAATATACATACCTCAAAATTCTACTTCTCTTTGATGATTTTGCCTTAATCCCCATTTTTTTCATCTAATCTTAGCTTGGATTGAAGAAATAAAAAGAAGAGTAATTGGGGGAGGAGAGTCACAGCCAAAGAAGAAGAAAAGGGAGAGAAAATGGGTTTGGTCAAGATGAAAAAGAAGAATGATAAAAAAATGGAAATTTGACTTTTTATAGTTGGATTAGGTAGGTGGTTAGGATTAGTTGTTAATCTTGCTTCCCATTGGTCCATTAATTTTAATCATTCTTAATTTATCTTAATTAAAAGAATATTCCTTTCCTTAGATAAAGAATATTTTATTTTTATGCCTTCTTATAATTTCTGTGCTAAAAATACTACAATTTCTAATTTCGTTCAGCGAAAAATTATTTTTTTCCCAATTTTAATTCCAAACTTCTAAATTCTCAATTAATAATATCCAAAATATTTTCTCCCATCTTATTATTATTTTAATTTATTTCTTTCATGTCCGACTTTAGACTCGATCGGTTCGGCGTGCCGGATTTCGCTCAACTGCAACCGTGGCCTAAATTATCGGGCATTACAATTTTTCCCTCCTAAAAAAAAATCTCATCCTCGAAATTTACCTTTTTAACTGGAGTGGAATAATTGTGGATACTGAGCCTTCATCACCTCTTCATTTTCCCAAGTCGCTTCTTATGAATTATGATTTTTCCACAAAACCTTGACCAATGGTACCTTCTTGTTCCGTAGCTCCTTCATTTCTCGAGCTAGAATTTCCACTGGCTCTTCTTCATAAGTTAGATCTGGTCGTATCTCTATAGGTTATGCTGATATGATATGAGATGGATCTGATCGATATCTTCTCAACATGGACACATGGAATACATTATGAATCTTGTCTAACTCTGGTGGTAAAGCTAATTTGTACGCCACAGGACCTATGCGTTCAAGTACCTCATAAGGTCCAATGAACCTAGAACTCAACTTTCCCTTCTTTCCAAATCGGAAAATCCTTTTCCATGGTGAGACTTTTAAGAATACCTTGTCACCAACTGTATACTCAATATCCCTCATTTTCAAATTTGCATATGATTTCTGTCTATCAGCAGCAGCTTTCAGCCTATCTCTTTTTACTCTCACTTTTTCCTCTGTCTGTTGTACTAGATCTGGACACACTACTTTCGTTTCACTAAGCTCAGTCCAACATAGAGGTGTTCTACATTTTCTCCCATACAAGGCTTCATATGGTGTCATGCCGATATTGGCTTGGTGATTATTATTGTAGGCAAATTCTATCAATAGAAGATGTTGGTCCCAACTGCCTTCAAATTCTATCACACAACTCCTCAACATATCTTCCAATATTTGTATGACCCTTTCTGATTGTCCAACTGTTTGTAGGTGGAAAGTTGTACTGAAATTAAGTCGAGTTCCCATGGCTTGATGCAAACTTTTCCAGAATTTTGAAGTGAACCTCAGGTCTCGATCTGAAATGATTGAAATTGACACACTATGTAAATGGATTATCTCATTAACATAGATCTCTGCCAAATGGTTAAGTGGATAATCCATCTTGATCGGTAGAAAATGAGCTGATTTAGTGAGCCGGTCCACCACTACCCATATTGAATCATGCCTCTTTTGTGTCAAAGGCAAACCAGAAACAAAATCCATTGTAACTTTTTCCCATTTGCACTCCGGAATTGAAATTGACTGCAATAATCCACTTGGTACTTGATGCTCAGCCTTCACTTGCTGACAAGTTAAACATCTGGTAGTATACTTAGTGATATCTCTTTTCATTCCTGGCCACCAGTAATATGCCTTCAATTCATGATACATTTTGTTACTTCCTGGGTGCATTGCATAAATAACATTGTGAGCTTCCTTCAAAATATCTTGTTTTAATTCTGGTATGTCTGGCACACATAACCTGCCCTTTTGCCTTAAACTCCCATCTGAATACGCAATTCTGCCCAAATAATATATAAATAAATTATTATTTCATTTTTTTTTCATGTTCACTTAATAAATTTAAGTTTTAACATTTACCTGCAAGAGTTTTTCTACTTAGAGCGTCTGCTACCACATTGGCCTTACCCGATTGATAATCAATGATACAATTGTAGTCTTTGATTAATTCTAGCCATCGCCTCTGTCTCAAATCGAGTTCCTTTTGTGATGACAAATATTTCAGACTTTTAAGGTCTGTATAGATATAACATTGCTCACCATACAGGTAGTGTCGCCATATTTTCAATGCAAACACAATGGCTGCTAGTTCCAGATTATGTGTTGGATAATTTCTCTCATGAGGCTTCAGTTGTCTGGAAGCATAAGCAATCACTTTACCTTCTTGCATTAATACATAACCCAAACCATTAAGGGAAGCATCACTGTACACCACAAAATCTTTTTCTGCAGTAGGTTGTGTCAACACTGGTGCTTCTGTCAACATTTTTTTCAACTTATCAAAGCTAGTCTGGCATCGGTCTGTCCACTCAAATTTGGTCTCCTTTCTAAGTAATTTTGTCAGTGGTGAGGCTATCATTGAGAATCATTTCACAAATCTCCGATAATAACCAGCCAAACTAAGAAAACTTCTCACCTCTGTCACATTCCGAGGCGGTTTCCAGTTGAAGATTGCCTTTACCTTACTGGTGTCAATTCTGATCCCATCGGCTGAGACAATATGTCCTAGAAAGGCCACTTCATCTAATCAGAATGCACATTTCGACAACTTCGCATACAATTGATTCTCTCTCAAGGTATGAAAGACAATATGAAGATGTTGATTATGCTCTTCTTTGCTTCTGGAGTACACCAAGATATCATCTATGAACACCACCACAAACTGGTCCAAATAAGGCCTAAAGATTCTATTCATTAGATCCATAAATGCTGCTGGGGCATTTGTCAGGCCAAAAGGCATTACTAAGAATTCATAATGACCATACCGAGTTCTAAATGATGTTTTTGAATTGTTTGATTCTTAATTCTCAATTGGTGATAACCTGATCTGAGGTCAATTTTAGAAAATACCCCTGCTCCTTTCAACTGATGAAACAAGTCATCTATTCTCGGCAAGGGATATCTGTTATTAATTGTCATCTTGTTCAATTGACGATAATAAATGCACAAATGAAAGGTGCCATCCTTCTTTTTCACAAATAGAACCGGAGCACCCCAAGGTGAGACACTAGGCCTGATAAACCCTTTCTCTAACAACTCTTGCAGCTGCACTTTTAATTCTTTTAGTTCAGCAGGTGTCATTCTGTAAGGAGTGATCGATATCGGGCCTGTGCCTGGCAAAACATCAATGGTAAACTCTATCTCCCTGACAGGTGGTAAACCTGGCAAGTCCTCAGGGAAGATATCTAGATATTCACATACTGTAGGAATCTCCCTGAGATCTAGACTTTCTTTCTTGGTATCTACAATATGTGCCAAAAATGCTTCACATCCCTTTTTGATAAGCTTACTTACCTTCATCACAGAAATAACATTAGTCAAGTATGGTCGGTTCTCACCCAGGACAATCACGTCATCCTGCCCTGAATTCTTGAAAGTCACTCTCCTCTATTGACAATCCACCACTGCCTTATACAGAGTTAACCAATCCATCCCTAAGGTTGCATCAAACTCACGAAATGGAAAATCTATTAGGTCAGCTGGAAATTCTACATTCTGAGCTTTGATTGGACTGTTTTTATAGACTCGACTAACTTTCACTCCATGACCCAAAGGATTTGTCACTAATATATCACAATCTAATTCCTCTGCTGCCATATTCCCTTGACTAGGTGGTGACATGCATAAATATGAATGTGTAGAACTCGGATCTATCAGTGCAAATAAATCAGTATCATAAAGAGAAAATTTACCAATAATGACATCCGGGGCATCCTGCTCCTCACGAGCTCTCATGGCATATGCTCGGGTTGGGGCTCGACTACCTTCTGCTCTATTCACTGATTCTGATATACTCTGCCCAATCTTGCCGCTTCTAGACTGTCCATGTCTCCTACCTTTGCCTCGAGAGACATTCTGAACCTGCACTGATACTACACCGCCTGCACCTCTTCCTCTAGGGCAATCTTTCAGTTTGTGCTATGTAGATCCACAATGTAAGCATGCTCTAGTAATCAACCAACAATCACCTGCATGTAATCTCCCACAATGTTGACATATGACATATATGAATCTCTTGTTACTAGAAGCTGGTGCATTAGCTGTAGACCCCTCTAGCCTCAACTGTTGGCTTTGTCTAGCTGAAAAATTTGATCTAGCACCCCGTGACTAGAAAACCCTAGGCACTGTTCGTTCCCTTTTTCCTGATGTCTGGGCCATGCTAATTGTCGGCCTCTGTGGTGGCTCTTCTATCCTCTTTCTCTTTGACCTCTTTTCCACACTAATGGCTGAGGATACTAGTGTAGCAAAATCCTCAAGCTGAAGGGCGATCACCATATTCCCAATATCAACATTAAGCCCATCCTCAAATCTACGACATCTGTCTGCCTCATCTGTAATGATTCCTGTCGCATATTTACTTAGTCGGGTGAACTCCATCTCATATTCAGCGACTGACATGTTTTCTTGCTTCAAGTCTTGAAACTCCCTTTTCTTTTCATTCATATAAACTCTAGGCACATACTTCTTATTAAATTTTGCCTTGAAGAAATTCCAAGAAGGTGGTTTCGGTGTCTGGGGTTTTGATAAAATTAATTTCCACCAGTCATAGGCATGATCTTTTAAAAGAGACACTGCATATCTGACCTTTTGTTCCTCTGGACACTCAAGTTCCTCAATCACCCTTTCTATGGACTCCATCCAAAACTCTGAAGCTGCTGGGTCATCCTCCCTCCTTTCCATAAAATCTGTGGCCCCATATTTTCTCAGCTTATCAATCTGGGATTTTGGCTGAGGTGGAGGAGGAGGTGGAGCTGGTTGTGGAACTGCTTGTACTATCCGTTGCAACAAGTTCGCTATCTGTTCCATAAGAGGCTCCTGTCCAAATTAGCCTGTCCCTCTACTCTCGAAGGAGCTACTACACTCGGCCTGGAATCTCTTAATGATTGAGGTTGTCTGAGATTGGCTGAGTCTGAAAGGCTATTACTCAGTTCGTATTCGGAGAAATCTTGTTCCGATCCCGAATCCATATCTACCTATAAACCAGAAGAAGGGACCCAAGTCAGATAATTGCAGCATTTTATACATATGATTAAGACACATATTCTATTTTACACCCACTGATTAAGAATCAATTAACCTAGACTCTGATACCACTAAATGTAGTGTTCTATTACCCTACTAAACGTTAATAGGATATGGAAATTCTAATAAGCTTTTTTTTTTTTTACAACCAATGTACAAATCATTGTAATAATTTTTTTTTTCGAGTTTATTATTAGTGAAATATTCATTACTATTTTTTTTCATTTAAATATATAACTAGTGATGGAAATAGTTTGATTTAATTGAACTCATGCAATTAAACCATAATATTTAGAAACAATACTAGATTTATAAAATTACAAAATTCATTCCTTATAAATCCTACATGCCACAAACTCACATAAAAAAAAGATTCTTAGAATTTAATTTTTACAATATAATTTTTCAAAACATACAAAAGAACTAGACTGCTGCAATATGATCTTGGAGCTTCCCTCTTCTTCGGTCGCCCTATCGGAACAACTACTTCTATTTATCTGCGCGTGAAACACACGCGCTAAGCTTCTAGCTTAGTGGTACGTTTGGCAACTATCAAATAATTACATGAATAATTCTAAAATAAAATTTTTGAAACTACAATTAATTTATTAAGCATGCCAAATATTCAATTAATAATAAAACCATTTTCTTCATGGAAAAATATTTAATTCATCAATTATGACATTTCATTCATTAAGCATGCTTGAAATTTCTTAACAATTCAAGATATAAAATTCACAATATCAATTTCATTATTCATATTTTTTTTGTTGTTTATTTAATAGCCCACGACATCTTAGACCGGAACTAAACATTGGATACAGGGTTTCTGCTCTCCGGTAGTATACTTGGCGCCTACATAATTATTTTATAACTCGGCGTTTAACGTCTACATTTCCAATAACAACTCAGCACCTTTTTGGTGACTATGTAATTTTTGAACTCAACACTATTTCTTAGCGCCTACGTAATTTCAACTCAGTACTATTTCTTAGTGTCTACTTAAATTAAATCTCAGCAGTATTATTTTTAGTACCTACATTTCTACCCTTTTATTGGCATGCCAACTTATCCTAATTTCTAGTTCTCGACTAGATGTTATAGGGCTTAAATTACATTTGTTACCTTTATTAATATTTACATAAATTATGTAGGGAACATTAATATAAACTCCATATAAATGCAATAATTCCCATTCAATATTTTACAACCTCATACTAGCTCATTCAATCATTATAATTATAAGAAAAATTCAATTAATACATTTTATATCACATAAATTCACAATCAACACATTTCTTCCAGCTGTCCTATTCTGGACAGCATTTCTTCCTTATGATGCTCTGTATGTTTTGTCTATTGTTAGATAGATTCTGAATATATGATCAACTAATAAAATATAGGTACATGTTTTATCTTTAATTTCCATCTAGAATCACATTAAAAGGCATTTGGTAGCAAAAGTTATAAATTTTCTCCTATGCTACGTTCACTGCAATCTACCCAGTATTTTACTGGACAGAATTATGTCTTATTTTTCTCTGTCATTTTAATCCATTTTTATATGGAATTGGAACAAGTGATCAACTAGAAATATTTAGATACATGTCGTTTCTTTAATATACAACTAAAATCATATTAAAAGGAATTTTTTAGTAAAAGTTATAAATTTTCTCCTAAGCTACGTTCACTACAATCTGCCCGGTATTTTACTGGACATAATTCTGCCTTATATTGGTCTATATTTTTAGTCCCTTTTTCGATGGAAATTGCACAAGTGATAAACTAACAAAATATAGGTACATGTCATATATTTATGTTCCGACTAGAATTATATTAAAAAGCATTTTGAAGTAAAAGGTATGAATTTTCTCTTAAGATGCGTTCATTGCAAATATGCCCAGTTTTTTTTGAACAGATTTCTAGGTCAACTTTGAGTTACTTTTTCACCTCATTTCAGGCATATTCATGTCTAATAGTCTCAATAAAAGTTCAAGAACTATGTCGTAACTTTCCAACCCAACAAGAATCACTTAGAAATGATTTCCATAACTCAAGTTATGATCACAATACTATACACTGTTCATAAGACGAATTTTTCAACACATCAATTAAATCATACAATTTCCATTTTTGCATCAACCTCATATTCTAGTTTTTATTTTCATATTCATTGCATCATTTAATCACCACTTAATTTCTCAATCAATTATTCAGAATTTCATACACATCAAAAAATTAAAATCAACATTTTTATATATTGAATTTTTGCCAAATATACATACCCCAAAATTCTACTTCTCTTTGATGATTTTGCCTTAATCCCCATTTTTTTCATCTAATCTTAGCTTGAATTGAAGAAAGAAAAAGAAGAGTAATTGGGGGAGGAGAGTCACGACCAAAGAAGAAGAAAAGGGAGAGAAAATGGGTTTGGTCAAGATGAAAAAGAAGAATGATAAAAAAAATGGAAATTTGACTTTTTATAGTTGGATTAATTGTTAGTCTTGCTTCCCATTGGTCCATTAATTTTAATCACTCTTAATTTAACTTAATTAAAAGAATATTCCTTTCCTTAGATAAAGAATATTCCATTTTTATGCCTTCTTATAATTTTTGTGCTAAAAACATTGCAATTTCTAATTTCGTTCAACGAAAAATTATTTTTTTCCCAATTTTAATTCCAAACTTCAAAATTCTCAATTAATAATATCCAAAATATTTTCTCCCATCTTATTATTATTTTAATTTATTTCTTTCATATCCGAATTTAGACCCGATCGGTTCGGCGTGTCGGATTTCGCTCAACTACGACTGTGACCTAAATTATCGGGCTTTACATCAGTACAATACACAATCATTTGGACATACATGTATCTTCTTATATTCTATACCCATAGGATACAATATTTTTTTAGCCTAATAAGTAGACGTGGTAAGCTTGTTTCTCTTTGGAACCATGTCTTGTAATAGTTTTAATAGCATTGTAAAACTCTTATCACTCCACCCATTTTTTGCCTTCATGTTATAGAGTTTAAACACGTCAGATAACTTCGTGAAATTAGCGCAACCAGGATACAAATGTTTCCCAGCATCGCTTAACAATCTGTGAAGGTATTCCGGTCTTTCCATAAAATGTTTTGTATCATGTATCATCTTATCTACACAATCATTCTCCAAATCATTCTCTTCATCGTCAATGTTATTTGCCCATTGACTTTCAAATTTATTATTATTGGAATGTGTCCCAGCAAATACACTCTCACCATGCCATATCCATCGTGTGTAATCTTCCTTAAAACCACACATTATATGAGATTTTACTATCTGAACATCACAAAATTTTCTCATGTTCTTATAATCAATATAAGGACATACAATCATTTCTTATCTTTCCCTCATTTGCTTTTCCTCCACAACTCTAACAAATTCCTCAACTCCATTCAACAATTACAATGTAGTGCATCTACCATACATCCAACTTGGATCCATATCTAACCACACAAAAAAGGTTAAATATAAAGCTCATTATTTCTAATCATAATTATATATAGGGTCCTTATCACTCCAACCTAACACATCCTTAAACATCCAAACTCACTAGTGAATGTATATGTAGTTTTTGGATCCCAACAAAAATCTGGCAATATTTTTCTTCAGATCTCCAAGTACACAATGCAAATAGAATGATTCGTTTACAAATATGTACCTAGAGAATATTAGGGAAATGACACCAATATTTTTCTTAGAACTAAAAATCATATATGCATTCACATCTTAAGTAAGATTTGATATTTAAGAATAGTCCCGAACTAGGGACTATTCAAGACTTACTCCTAATGAGTAAATCTTGAACAGGTATCTAGGCTCATTAATAATGATTAAATAAGGATTAACACAAACAACAAATAAAGTTGTATACAAATATGAAAGAAATACTATTATTAACAAGTTTGATATTTATTTATGAATAAGGTAGACCTAAATTTTATGTATATATTATTGAATTTGAAATTATGGTTAAAATTTAAAATAGGAATTAAATTTAGATATATGGTTGACATTATGGTTGAATTTGAAATTTTATGTATATATTATTGAATTTGAAATCTTAAAAAGATATCTAGGCTCAATTTTATTATTATTTCAATACGGTTGAATATATATTTTTCTAAGTAATAGATTAATTTATAAAAGCAAGTTTGAAATAAATCCCAATACTAAAGCAAAAAATGAACATTACATAGATCAACTATATTTTAAGGAAATACATTCATACAATAATTAAAAATCACATTACAAATTTGTATGACTTTTACTAACTTAACTACAATATATCATAATTAATTTAAGTTATATTCAATTGGAATTTTTATTAAGTCTTTGTCATTCAAACACTTACATTAGTTGTTCTCTTCCTTTCACTTTTATAGTCCTTGACTAGCTTTTCTTCTCCTTGATATGGCAATCTAGAAATTTTGTCCCGTTATTCAATTGTCTTTCCTCACCTAGCACCAATAAATAGATTATTTTGTAATTAATATGTGAGTATCTATTTTAAATTAAATTCTAAAGAGCATTTAATGTTAAATCTAGCCACATTTAATTCAAATATATGAGATTGAAGAATTAATGTGCGTAGACACATTTAATGTTAAGTGTAGTACCTTAGGAATCCTAGAGATATATTATTTAGAATTGAAATTAATCAGTATTATAGTGATATATATAATAGTTAGAATTGAAATTTATATAATGTTTATATTCATTTTAAATTTAATTTTTAAGGAAAATACAATTCATCCATATAATATTAAAATTCAAAAATAATTAGAAACATGAACCATAAATAGAAAATTATATCCATTGAAAAATAGCAATCAAACCACAAAATCTCAAAATAGAAAGTACCATTAAAATTAGAAATTTAAACCAAATGTCTCCTAATTACTAAAGTAATGAAGTCATCTCATAATAACATACTAAATATTTAATAATAAATTGAAAAAATGATTGTCAATAGCAAATTTGTTTAAATATCAAATTATGTTCTTCTAAAAAATTAATGGCTATTGCTAGCATTCTTATATAGGGAAGTAAAATTTATGTCTTTATTTTATTTTTATTTTTTGCTATTTATGATCACAAAAGTGATGAACCAATATTAAAACTAGGGTAGCATAATCTATTTTTTTTTAAAAAAAAAAACTCTAAGTCGGATAGAGTTTTACTGGACATCATATTCAAATACATGCATTCTTCCAAACAAATAAGACCCATATAAAAAAAGAACAAAAACTAAAAATACCTTAACTGCAGCTAGTGAGCGGCTTAGATAGGAAAATGGAAGCATCAGAGTGCGGTATTGAGCAATGAGGGGTGGTTAGCTTTGCATTCACGACAAGTCTTCCAAGGGAGCGACTTTAGATTTAGGAGTGGTTGCATGCAAAATAAAAAGAGTAAAAAATATAAGGAGAATGACATGTCTTTTAAGAAAAAAAGAATAACACATATGCGTCTATTATTAATAAATAACAGACGCATAAAATATATATATGCATTTGTCATTTATTAATAGCAGCCACATATGTATATCGACCATATACATCTGTCATTAGTTATAAACATACGGATATGTGTCGTTTTATGCATCTGTTATTAATTAATAACAGACGCGTATGTGTTATATTTTTCTTTAAAATAAACATATATTTTTGTTCAATAGCAGACACATATTATCTACGTATAATTTTTTTTTTCATTTTTTAGCTAAAATGGTTCAAATAATAATTTTAATTTTATTTAATTATTAATTATTATGACATTTATTTAATTTAAATAATAATTTGCATTTTTTAATTAAAATTTTAAATTATACATAATCTCAATTAATTTAATTTGTTCAATTAATTTAAATACATTAATTTTTAATCATATACATACATACATACATATATATATATATATACACGAAATTCAATTTTGAATTTCAAAAAATAATGTTAATATTTTAAATTAACAAAACATTATATGTGAAGCTAGCTGACATTTAAAATGTTCTTGAATTAATTAATTAATCCAAAATATTTTTCACATTTAATTCTTAAAAAAATATCACAACAATACGTGTATGTTGTTTATTGAGACAAATGCATATACCATGATATTGATTATCATATTTGCAAAAATATCACCGTCTTTATTTTATGCGTCTATTATTAACTAATAACAGACATGTATGTGTAATGTTTTAAAAAAATATGTGTTTGCTTTTGTAAATAGTAGACACATATTATCTACACATAATTGCCCTTTTTTTAAAATTTTTTTAGCTAAAATAGTTCAAATATTAAATTTTAATTTAAATATTATTTAATTATTAATTAACATGACCTTTATTTAATTTAAATATTAATTTGCATTTTTTCATTAAAATTTTAAATTATACATAGTCTCAATTAATTTAATTTGTTTAATTAATTTAAATAAATTAATTTATATATATATATATATATATATATATATAAACACACACGAAATTCAATTTTGAAAAAATAAAATTATGTTAATATTTTAAATTAACCAAAAATTATATGTGAAACTAGCTAGCATTTAAAATATTTTTAAATTAATTAATTAATTCAAAATATTTTTCATATTTAATTTTTTAAAAATTATCACAGCAGTAGGTGTCTGTTCTTTATTAAGACAAATGCATATACTATGATATTGACCATCATATTTACAAAAATATCACTGCATTTATTTTGTGTCTGATATTTCTATAACAGATATGTATAATCTTCTATCATATGCAACTATATGTCTGCCTTTTTTAGTAGCAGACTCATATGCCCCCATCATTTTATACTTTTTATTTATAAAATTGTCAACGTCTTTATTTTATGTGACTAGTATTTCTACAACAGATACGTATAACATTTATTTAAAGTCATATCTGTACTAATGTCAGTACCTTTAACTCTTTAAGAACCTATCAGTTTTTTTTCTTTTTCATATATCACTATATCATAGAGAATGATATTCCTCCTTAGAATAAACCATGTGATAACCTAGAGGCTCAATGAATACCCAATTCACTATTCTTTTTTCCACATTTTTAAATTTATCTTTTACTAGAGATTTTTGTCTCATTATTAATGCGGAATCCCAAAAACTGTGTCTTGAAATCTCTCAACAAGACAAGGTGAACAAACTTTAAGCTATGGTGATCAAATATTGAATCCGATCCAAAGCTAACCAATGTAACAAAGAACTAAGATTATAAGATTTATTAAGAATAGCCACGCCATAAGCAATCTTACTTGATAAGTAACTAATTCCTAAAGATAATAAAGAGATGCAAATCTGCCTCACTTTAAAGAAAACTCTCAAATTCGTTTTTATTCATTGATGTCTTGTACAAGAAGCCTAGATGAGTATTTATAGCCCTAAGTCTTTGAATCCTTTATGGTAAAGGATAACTAAATCCTATTCTAACTCAACTCCTAAAAGTACAGTCATATTCTAAAAAAGTATAGTTCTACTTGAATTAGAATACTAATTAAATCCTTCTAAAATAAGACAAGTGGTGGGTTAGGCTTCATATCTTTTGTCCCACATGACTAACACTAATTAAAAGTTTATGATAATTAAAATAGGTAGCCCACATACATAATTAAGTCAAATTACATGTTAAGTCCAAATCTCATAAGTAGGCACATGCATGACACATGATGTTGAGCACATAGTTTGCACATGATGTCTTCCACATGGATGACACATGTCTTGACATGTTTGGCATAGGACTCCTAGCACATGATTTGCACATAACTTGTAATCTTTAAGGTTTATGGACTTTGCCTTGTTTAGCCCATTTGAATTTAATCTTCATGAAAGACTCCTTTCATCTTCACCTTAGACTTGTCTTTGTGTAGTGTTAGCCTATAAGTTTGATTGTGAATTTTAGGCCCAATATTTCTTTTAAAGCTCCAATGTTGCCTCCAATAACTTGGAATACGCCCTATATTGATTTGGATCATTTGAATAGGCTTTTGAACTCCTTTTTGGTCTATTTCAGTGAGATAAAGTTACTCCACTCCATTGACAAAAGACTATAGTTCATATCCTTTATTTATGGTTTCCATGCATACATCAATTATTAACAACTTGATAATATATACCTTGTGGATAATCTAAGGGTCGTATAAAAGAATTACTATATTCATAATATGATCAACAATTTGAACATTTTAATTATTATGAATGTAAAATATACACGTGTTTATCATGGTACAATATTTAATATACAAAAAGAAGTAAATGCAATAGGGGATATACACCATTGATAACAATAAGTATATATAGATACAACAAGCCAAAAAATTTGTCTCTTCTAGGATTGAAATTCATCTTAAACAAGAATTCTATTCCTATCTGAAGTATGTTCCCTAACTTAAAGTACAGAGCTGAACTGTCGTATAATGATCCAATAACTACCCCAAAAGTTTCTACATAGATAATTATTCAAATTATATAATAAATTTGTGTACATAATATATTGTATGTCATTTATTTAAATGATGGATATTTTATTTTTTAAAATATATAAAAAATAAAATGAAAACATCATTGCACTTATAAAAAGAAGGTTGGATCTATAATACAACATGATCTAAATTTCATGAATTAAGAATTGCAGATCATCATATGCAAACAATCGGCGCACTCTGGACTATCGGAAAGGACCTGATTTATCTTCCCGACCTTGAATTGGGCTTGGCCCTAACTGGTGCTGGTGTAAAACAGCTACCAATAGACATGGTTGCTATTTCAATTTTTTTTAAGAAAAAAAAAAACCCTCGCAAAGGAAAGAAAAGAAGTACCATGGGCATTGATAGAGCCTTAGATTTCAAACTTTCATCTTAAAATAAAAACAAATTTGTGGTCATTACCAAATATTTTTAGCAATAATAATTAATTTTGCATATGTTGAATTATAGGCATTAATACAAGTTTGTTTCTTTGCAACGAAATCAATGAAAACCGCCAATGAATCATACTTAATTTTATTTGTGGATTTTGTTCTATATACATTAGAAAAACAAATTACTCTCTAAACTTTAAAACAGTATGTGGAAGATGCTGGTGGAGAAAATATTGACAACTCCATCAACAAAATCACTTATAATATCTCAAATCCTGATGACTTGGAGGAATTACATGCTATTCTATGTGTAAGTTGCTTCTTTTTTGTTAATTAACTTTTTCTTCATTTATAATTACTTCTAAGAAAATAATTTTTTTTTTGTCTTGATCAGACTGTGGATGTAGTAATAGATGAAACAAACACTCTTGATCCAGCTGACTATAATGTATCATCCTTCCTTCAAAATGTAAATGTTGAAGATAATTCTTGTTTTGGCTTTCTCTCGAATCAAAGCTTATGGAGATATGATAAAAGAGTACAAAACTCAACTACTCTTGGTAAGTTCCCTTTAACATTATTATTAATTATTACATATAAAGTTTTGATGTAAAAAATATTTAAATTTCAAATTTTGTTTTCTCTATTTGGAAATTTTTTTCATGTGAAGATTGGTTTGATGGAGCAGTCTCTCAACCCCAATTGGTATTAAGAGATCTTATAGAAGTTTTTTTCCCTACTGGAAATTATACAACTTCATACTTTAGAAACATTGCGAAGGTAATAAAATCTCATTTCTCATTAATTAATGCAAAGTTTTTAGTAATTTGATACAATTATTTGACATACATCTTATGCAGGGAGAAGGAATTATAAGCATAGGTGCTAACATGTGTGACAGAGATATCTCGATTCCACTAGATCCCACTATGGTATCTTGTCAATCATGATGTTTACATTTTTTTAAATTTGTTTCCTTTTCATCTATATATATTTTCATTTTGTAGTAATCAAAAAATAAGAAATTTTGGATTTGGGATATTTTTTATTTTTTTACCTTTATGATTTATCAAATTAAGTGTAGTGCACTAGTGCATAGAATCTTAAAGTTAAAATATATACATATTTTCCCTCTATGTCGACTATATCATGAAAAAGCATTACTTCTTATTTTCACATAAAAATAAATTGTTTTTTTATTTTTATTTCGTGGATATTTCTTTTTTTCTGAGTTGCTTTATTCAATATACATGTACATGTGAGTTCTTTCTTTTTGCGTAACCTTTGGAATCGAATGCATTTTGACCATTGTCGCCGAATATATTCACTGACAAATAATTATATTCTTTCCTCTTAATTCGATAAATATATTTTCCTTTAAAAAAATGGTCTTCCCTTAAAGAAAAAAAAAGTTATGTATTAATTTTTTTATTATATTCCTAATTTTTTATGATAAAAGAAATTTCGGAAATAAAAAAAATATAATAGAAAAACTCCTATAGAAAGCAATTTAAACCTAGACTGATAGGTCCACCCCTTACACTCAACCCACGATCCCCTCTAAGAGAAAAACATGCATGAATTACACCACAATTAAACACATCTCATAAAAAAGGTTTGACACCGTTATAACAATTATTCTATACGTAC
This sequence comes from Triadica sebifera, assembly GCA_023653625.1. NCBI lineage: Eukaryota > Viridiplantae > Streptophyta > Magnoliopsida > Malpighiales > Euphorbiaceae > Triadica > Triadica sebifera. The sequence continues at coordinate 38,144,920 of CM042893.1, read as the reverse complement.
TTACGTGCATTAATACGATTATAATCAATATGTGCCAAACAATTTTCTTAATTTAATTTAATAATTATAGTATTATTAATACTTAATTAATCTTTTTTATTTTTTCAAAAATTTCAGTAACATAACGGGTATACATTAACTACCCCACCTGCAATGCAAACAATTCACATTCTTGTTTTGGCACAACAATACCAATATAATATAATACATTCTTTATTCAACCACAATATCGACATTCCATAGTTTACACATAAAATAATTCACAAATATTTTTTTATCAGAATGTACATAATTTTATTCCTACAACTTTATATCCATACATATATATACATGCTATTTTTGGATACTAACCTACTATTATATATTATTTCGTATGCTTTCAAAACTTGTACGCTTGTTCCTGCATTTCCCGCTACTAACTGCACGCAGTCAAATAAGTACATGTTGAGTATTAATAAGCCCAGTGATAATTATTAATCTAAAAATTTCTATCAACTTATATTTTCATACATTATACATGCAATAACATTTTTAATACACTATTCAAATTTTCTCTTTAATATATTTATTATTCTTTTTATTATTCTTTACTCTTACTTTACTATTTAATATCTTTATTCAATTAACAATATTTCTCAATTAATTTTATAATTTTTTTGGAACTTTCAATTCCTTTCAATTTAATAATTTTTCACTTTACTTCTTTAATTAACCCTTTTTTTCTTTTTTCTTTTCAATCTTTCATTTAATTAGCTAAAATTTAATTTTAATTCCTAAATTTCCATTTACTTACAATTATGCCACTGCTCTACATTTATTTACACTTTTGCCACTAACTATATATTATTTTTATTTTTATTTCATATTTTTAATATTTTTCTCCACTTATATTTTATTTTTCAATTTTACTATTTTTATCACATTTATCACTATTATTATTATACCATTTTTATCATATTTATTACTTTTATCATGTTTATCACTTATGTCATTTTTCTCACTTTTTTCACTTATTTCATTTTTATCATATTTTTCACTTGCATTTTTTCTTATCATATATTTTTTTTCCTTAAATCATTTTTACTACTTTTATTCATATTTGCCCCTAATTTCAATCCGATAGAAAATTTTCAGACTAAATCCATGAGACGTGGATCCCAAAAGTCCACTGCACTGAAGAGTAATCTCGAAGGACCACTCGAGCATTGCACTGTACACTGATCACTAAATTACTATCACTGAAGTATACCATCATTGGCTCACATAAACGAGTCGTCATAACTCGCACCGCAGTAATGATGTCCTTATAGCTAGTCAATTATATCATGTGCTAGATTTAACTATCAGAAAAATAAGTAAGGGTATTATTTTATTTCTTTAATTCAATTTCTATTAAATTCATAAATTCCATTAGTTTTACATTATTAATCACTCAATATTTTATTTAACCATACAATTTTATTACTACCTCAAATTTTGACACTTTCCATTCTAATATATCAATATTTCATCATGAGTAATTGTTAAACCTTGAAGGGTATTTCCGTCATTTTGATGATAACAAATAAAATAATAATAATATTTTAAACAATGTTTGTTCGAAATGTGTTAAACATGATATATCTTGATTAGAATATGAAGCAAGATTGAAACAACACTTTTGAATATTAAAATTAAAAAAATAGCAAAGTCACGTCCGTGACTAATTATGTCACGCCCGTTAATATAGCTGAGTGCCAACTTTCCACCATTCAAAGTTCACGACCATGAATGATCATACCAACCATGAATGTTCATACAGTCACACCTGTGAAATAGTATTCATGCCTATGATTAAACATACTAATTCTTCTAGAGAGCTTCACGGCCAGAGTCACCACTGAGACCACGACTTGGAAGAATATTCACACATGTGAAAGTATCAGTCACGTTCGTGATCAAACACTTCCAATTCTTCCAGAAAGCTTTACAGTCAGAGTCACCACTTGGACCACAACTTGGAAGAATATTCAAAACCATGACACATATATTCATGCCCATAAATTAGGACAGAGAAACATGTCAGGCGAAAAATTCAGAGTTGGTTTAACGACTATTTTCTCATTAAATGCACCAAAACGACTATAATTCACAGAGGGAGTATAAATGTAAGCCATTTATGAATCTCAAAAAGAAGAGCAACAATTACTTTGAAACATTAATCTTGTTGTAACCTTGTGCATTAGTTATTTCTCTCGACAAACTTCTATTCTTTGTAAAAATGTAATTGCTCATAATTTCTGAGCATTGTAGGTTGGTGAGTGCTTTCATTGTAATCAATTACTCAAAAATGAGTTTGGGTATTTCGGGTTAAGAGTGAAACACTTGTAAGGGTTTATTGTGTGAGTCATAAAACACAAAGAATTGGTTTTTATGTGTCATTGAAAAACATAAGGGAATTTCTGGGTTAGATGTTATCCATTGAGAGAAACACCATAGTTGGGAGTGAGCTTGTAAAACTCCATTGTAACACTTAGAGTGTTAGTAAAATACCCAATTGAGATTGGGGAGAGGAGTAGGGTTTGTTAATACCCGAACCTCTATAAATCTGGTGTGTGATATCTCTCATTCCTTACTCTATTTAATTTTATTTCGCACCTTAAAGTTAAGAAATTTTATTTACTAACTAATTCAACCCCCTTATTGGTTCGTTATCTGGGCAACAATTGGTATCAGAGCTTGTCTAGTAACAAAGCCTAAAAGCACTAGCAAAGATCAAAAAATGGCCAGTGAAGAATTTCAAAGTCTCAAGCCTTAATTTGATGGAGAAAACTACGCTCATTGGAAATTCCGGATGGAGACATATCTCGATAGTGAGGGAATTGATGTTTAGGATAGTGGTCGGAAAGAATGGACACCACCAACCAAGAGAGGAATTGATGGTGAAGAAAAATTTATTTTAAGAGATGATTGGACAAAACCTAAATAAAGAGTGAATTTCAAAAACAAAAAGGTGATGACAATCATCAAAAGCTCTCTATCTATTGAAGAATGTAGCAGAATCCAGTATTGTCCTACCACATATAGTATGTGGAAGACATTGGAGAATTATCATGAAGGAACCAAACAAGTTAAATCCAAGAAAATTTAACTTCTCACTTCAAAATATGAACTCTTTAAGATGAAATCCAATGAATCTATCACCGATATGATGAACCATCTTCTAGCCATCATTAATGGCATGAGAAAGCTTGGAAAGCACTTGAGCTTAGAAGATGTGAACAACAAAATTATGAAAAGCCTTGCTCTCAAAGACTATGGTTCAAGAGTGGCGGGTATAAAAGAAGCCAATGAAGACATGAGCATCATGTCTACCGATGTGCTTATTGGCAAACTTCTAATGCACGAAATCGTAGTAAAAAGAGATAGAAAACTTGAAGCCGAACCAGAAAAGAGAAAGTCTCTAACACTCAAAGCCTCTACTTCAAAATCTCAAGAGGAAATTGGAGATGACAAAGAAAAAAGTGATGATGCAAATGAGGACATTGCCATGCTCTTAAGAAGATTAAAAAGAATAATTGAAAAGAGACTTGGCAATTCACAAAACTTCAAACAAAGAAACCTCAAACACTCTTCAAACGACTCTCAAAAAAATAAAGAGGAGGTAAAGTGTTATGAATGTGGGAAGAAAGGACATATCAAACCAGAATATCCAAAACTCAAGAAATACAAGAAAAAATTTCAAAAAGATAATGGGGAGAAAGGTCACAAAGCCACATGGGATGACGAAACCTTCTCAAACAAAAAAGATGATAATGAAGGAGAAGAGGTCAACCTATGCTTCATGGCTTTAGAGGATCACTTCACGGATGAGGTAGGTCATTTTTAGTCATATTCATTTAATAATGATAGTAGTGATAATAATAGTGATAGTGAAGATGATGATGAGTAGAGCTTAATAGAAGTATTGAACCTAGAATTAGAAAAATATAGAAGTAGATTCAATACTTACAAAAAGAATATTTTAGATGTGAAAAACAAAATGGAAGTTTTATGAAAAGAAAATATTGATCTTAAAACTTCAAATTAAACTTTTCAAAAATCATTAGATGAGTATTCCTCTAGACCATCAACTAAATCTCTGCTTAAAGAAAACAATATTTTTGAAAAATGGAGTTGAGGAACTTAAAAACTCTATTTCAAGATTTCATAAAGTCAAGGAGAGTTAGATACTCTCATATTTTCTCAAAGACCACTTTTAATAAGACATGGTCTAGGATTTAATGGAACATCATCTTCATCTCACAAGACTACTTTTGTTAAGTCTAGTACACCTCAAACCTCCACAATTAAGGTAATAGCCCCAAGGGCTATAACACAACATACACAAAACCCTCTATTCATAAGAAGAATGGTCAAGGGTCGCATGACTTAAGAGGGAATCCTCAAAAGGCCAATCATGCCTTCATGTATAAAAGGCATGCACCTAGGAAAGCACCTGCTCATCATGCATATGTATGTCACTACACACAAACACCTTTTAAAAGGATGTTGAGACCAAAAAGCATATCCAAACCGAAAAATATGTTTAGAGCTAAGTTATGTAATTATTGTATGATATTCGGTCTCATCAACAAACATTGTTGGATAAGAAAGGCTCATTGGGAACCTTTAAGTGCTAACCCCTTAGGACCGAAATTCATTTGGGTACCTAAAAACCAAAATTGAATTATGATTTTATAGGTATGCCTCAAGTCTACCATAAAGGATATTTTATTTCAAAAATAAGAAGTGATCATGGCAAAGAATTTGAAAATGAAAAATTTAAAAACTTTTGTCCATAACATGGTGTATTATACAATTTTTCAACTCCTAGGATACCTCAACAAAATGGGGTAGTCGAAAGGAAAAATTGAACTTTAATTGAAATGGCTTGAACAATGCTCAATGAGTATGGGTTACCAACCTACTTTTGGGCTGAAGCCACCAATACTGCATGTTATATTTCAAATCGAGTTTTCAAAAGACCACTTTTAAATAAAACTTCTTTTGAGCTATCGAATGGAAGAAAACCCACGATATCATACTTTAGAGTATTTTGATGCAACTGTTTTATATTAAATACCAAGGACAACCTTAGAAAATTTGTCTCTAAATCCGATGAGGGTATCTTCTTAGGATATTCTATAATTAGCAACGCTTATAGAGTCCTTAATAAAAGATCTTTAATTGTTAAGGAGTCTATGCATGTTGCTTTTGATGAATCTAGTAAGTCTGATCTTGTGAAAGGTAGTGTTCTTGATGACATTGTAGGTATAATGGAGAAACTTGATCTTGATCATGAGAAAGATGACGATGATCAAGAGAAACAACAACAAGATGTATCTTTACCTCAAGCGCAAGAGCAAGACAACCAAGTGCTTCCAAAGGAATGGAAAATGACAAAAAATCACCCCAAGGAACAAATCATTAGTGATCTTACTAAGGGTGTAAGCACTAGATCTTATCTCAAACTTTTAGATTCTAATCTTACTTTTGTCTCTCAAATTGAGCCCAAAAATATTGATGAGGCTCTTAATGATGAAAGTTGGGTGATTGCTATGCAAGAGGAACTCAACCAATTCGAGAGAAGCAAAGTATGGACATTGGTTCCTAAACCCAAAGACCATCAAATCATTGGTAGTAAATGGGTGTTTAGAAATAAGTTAGATGAGCAAAGTTCAATAACTAGGAATAAAGCTAGGTTGGTTGCAAAGGGTTATAATCAAGAAGAAGGTATAGATTATGATGACACTATGCTCCGGTAGCTAGATTAGAAGCCATAAGAATACTTTTAGCAGTTGTATGCCATATGAACTTTAAACTTTTTCAAATGGATGTCAAAAGTTCCTTCTTAAATGGCTTTATAGAAGAGGAAGTTTATGTAGAACAACCCCCAGGTTTTGAAAGCCATAATTTGCCTAATCATGTTTTTAAACTATCAAAAGTCTTGTATGGGTTATAACAACCTCCAAGAGCTTGGTATGAAAGACTAAGTTCTTTTCTTTTAGAAAATAATTTTTCAAAAGGACATGTTGACCCAACCTTATTTATTAAAAGGCATAAGCATGATATTTTAATTGTTCAAATTTATGACTATAACATTATATTTGGGTCTACTAATGAATTGCTTTGCCAATAATTTGCTAATTGTATGACTAGGGAATTTGAAATGAGCATGATATACGAACATAAGTTCTTCCTTAGTCTACAAATTAAGCAAAGCAATGAGGGCATATTCATCAACCAATCCAAGTACTCCTCTTCTCTGGCTCTCACTGCATAAGTACAGCCTATAACTCATCCTTGACCCTGGGGTTGTTGTGCAGAAGGTCTAAATGCTGATGGGTTAAGGGCTACTCCCTTACCTCGGCCTCTAGATGGTAAAGATCTAATACGAGGTGCTGGTGACATAGTCGTAGAGGCTTGAGCCACTGGACAATCCCTGACCTGATGATCTTTTGAACCACACTTGAAATAGACAGTAGTCAAATATTTGCACTCTCTTAGGTGAGATCTACCACAATGGCTACAAGTATGAATTGTACCTGCCCCCTGCCTCTAGGTGTACTGCCCAAAGAAGTGACAGAGGCATTGCCATATAATGTATTTCTTTGTCCATGCCCTGGTGCAATTGATGCACAACTCTGTGATGGAGCTGGTCCCCTAGATTTCTTACTCTGAGCATCCGAACCACTAAACTGTCCTGACTTTCTCTTCTGCTAAAATCGTGTTTGTTTGTTAGCCTCATCTGACTGAATACTTTCCACTTTAACAGCCGCTTCTACTAAGGCACGTAAATTTGGATGCTGTTGTGCACCCACTATCTGTTTGATCTTGTTATGGAGACCCCTCTCAAATCTCTGACATAATTTCTCCTCTGTCAACTTATAGTTGTCAAGGTGGACACTGAGGCACTCAAACTCATGCTTATATTCTACTACTGTCTTATTTCCCTGCCTGAGTCTCCAGAAAGCATCTTACATTTCTACCTTATATTCCAACCCTATGTATTTCTTTTTAAACTGGGCCAAGAAGAAATCCCAATTCAACTGTTCATTGGGGGTATGCTTGCATACTAAATCCCACCAAATGAATGCAGGACCTTGAAGTAATGCTACAGTACCTTCAAATTTCTCTTCAGGCGGGCTATGAGTGATTTCAAATAATCTCTTTATCTTAAACAACCATTGTGGCTGTTGAGCTTGTTCAGCTTGCATTCTGTGTTGAATGTAATTAGCCATGAGATTAAGAAAATCCGGCTGTGGCGGTGGAGGTGGTGCTATTGGTGGAGTGACATTCTGTTGTGAGGCTTCATCTTTCCCAGCACTAACTGACGCTTCACTCTCACCGTCCCCAACACCTTGACCTTATTGGGATGCTATCATTCACTATAAAGCAAGGAAATGAGTAAGCATACATTAGACTTATTACACATTTCATCCATCCATTGGCATGTATATACATATAATTCATTCACTTAATTCCCACTTCAATGTTAGAACCTCCTAAACCACGCTCTGATACCACTAAAACTGTGACACCCTTATAACAATCATTTTATACATACATTATATGGGTTAATACGATTATAGCCGATGTGTGTCAAAAAAAATTTCTTCACTTAATTTAATAACCATAGTATTATCAACACTTAATTAATCCTTTTTATTTTTCTAAAAATTTCAGCAACATAACAGGTATACATTAACTACCCCACCTGTAATGCAAACAATTCACAACCCATTTTTAGGCACAATAATACCAATATAATATAATACATTCTTCATTCAACTATAATATCAACATTTCATTCTTTACACACAAAATAATTCACAAATATTCTTTATCATAATATACATAATTTTATTCCTACAACTCCATATCCATATATATATATATATATATATATATATATATATATATATATATATGTCATTTTTGGATACTAACCTACTATTATATATTATTCCATCTGTTTTCAAAACTTGCACGCTTGCTTCTGTCTTTTCCGCTACTACCTGCACGTAGTCAAATAATTACTTGTTGAGTATTAATATGCCCAGTGGTGATTAATAATCAAAAAATTTCCATCGACTTATATTTTCATGCATTTATACATGCAATAATATTTTAAATACACTATTCAAATTTTCTCTTTAATTTATTTATTATTCTTTACTCTTACTTTACTATTTAATATCTTCATTCAATTAACAATATTTCTCAATTAATCTTATAATTTTTTTTTAACTTTCAATTTAATCATTTTTCATTTTACTTCTTTAATTAACCATTTTTTCTTTCTTCTTTTCAATCTTTCATTTAATTAGCTACAAATTTCACTTTAATTCATAAATTTCTATTTATTTATAATTATGTCACTACTCTACATTTATTTATACTTTTGCCACAACTATATATTATTTTTCTTTTTATTTCATAATTTTAACATTTTTCTCCACTTATATTTCATTTTTCAATTTTACTATTTTTGTCACATTTATCATTATTATTATTATACCATTTTTATCATCTTTATTACTTTTATCATATTTATCACTTATGTCATTTTTCTCACATTTTTCATTTATTTCATTTTTATCATATTTTTCACTTGCATCTTTTCTTATCATATTTTTTTTCCTTAAATCATTTTTATCATATTATTCATTTTTACTACTTTTATTCACATTTGCCCCTAGTTTCAATCTGATAGAAAATCTTTGGACCAGATACATGGGACGTGAATCCAAAAGTCCACTTCACTAAAGAGTAATCCCGAAGGACCACCCGAGCACTGCACTGTCCACTAATCACTAAATCACTATCACTGAAATAGACCATCATTGGCCTACATAAGCGAGTTGTTATGACCCGCACCGCGGTAATAATGTCCCTATGGCTAGCCAATTATATCCTGAGCTAGATTTAACTATCAGAAAAATAACTAATGGCATTGTTTTATTCGTTGAATTCAATTTCCATTAAATTCATAAATTCCATTATTTTTACATTATTAATCACTCAATATTTTATTCAACCATACCATTTTATTACTACCACAATTTTTCACACTTTCCATTCTAATATATCAATATTTCATCATGAGAAATTAATTAAGTTATTAAGCTCACTAAACACACTTTATTCATTATTTTTCATTTCATGCATAATATAATCAATAATTAGAAAAATATTCAATATATAATTTAAAAATTTCCAATAAATTTCTACACATTCAAAATCATATTGTCTTGCATGTTATGACTTAATTATCATTTAATTTGAAACAAAAATATTAATTTATCCTTCTTCCTATTTTGGCCTATATTTAATTTTCATTATTAAAATTTTTCTTTCACCTTCTAAATATTAATTTCACTAATTTATACATTCATTATTCCATATGTATCATAATACTACATTAAAATGTAATTATACCTTAATTTGCAATTTTCACATAATAGGGTCATATTTTTCAATTTTTACTAATTAATTTTTTTAATTGAAATTAACCATTCTAATTTACTTTTTATAATCCCTTAATCATGTTTTAAGCATCAATTATCAAGTACATGCAAAACACACAAAATTCCTAGTTACCATAACCCTAAATCATACTTAATCAATGGAAATAGATAGATTTTAAAATCACTAACCTTATTTTCTTGCTTTGGCCTTTCTAGGCTTCATTTTTCTTTGGAAGCACCTTCACTTTGCTTGGAGCCTACCATGGTAGAAATTCATTCATAATTAATCCACCAATATTTTGCTTTTCTAACACAGTCTAGTTTCATAATTATCATCTATATACCTTAAACTACCTATTTGAACCATTAAACTAATTAAAACCTATAAATTTCACTTACCTCAAATTTGTATCCTAACTTGTTTCTTTTGATTTCCTTCCAATCTAGCCCTCCAAATAAATATTAAAGACTTCTATTGGCTACTAGAGAGGTTGAAATTATTTTAGGGTGGTTGATTTTGGAGTAAAAATTAAAGAAGTTGGAAGAATTTTGGAAGAGAAATGGGAGAAGATAGGTTCAGCCAAGAGGAAGGAGAGGAAGAAGATGATGAAACATAATTCTATCTAAAGAATTATGGTAATTGAGCTTTTATATAATGGCTTAAGTTGGGTGGGCTTGGGCCAAACAAAACCCAACCCATTTAGGCTAATTTAAACACTTTAAATTATTTCTCTTACTTTCCAATCTCAATTTCACCCAAATTTAATTCCATAATTCATAAAATTTTTTTATATCTCTACACAAAAATTGTTAACTTAATTGGAGTCTATTTTCTATTTAGCTCAGTCAAACCGGACTGATAATTCAATTTTCGGTGTTACCGTAAAATTCTTTTTTCACTGTCAAATAATCCTACATATTATTTAGAGTCTATCCATATCTTAAAATAAAATTTTAGATGTCGTTTGCTATTTTTTATAGTCTGGTCAAAATAAGGTCAACCAATTATTTAATTAAACTCGGTTCCGTTTTTTTTTAGTTTTGACTTTTGATGACTTATTTGACCTCATTTTCGCTCCAAATTTTATCCCTTGACTAGTTATAACCTATATTTTCTGATGATCAAATAAAATATTTTTCACCCAATGGTATATTTAGAGTAAACTACAGTTTACGACTAACTCGATATTTGAGCCATCACAGAAGGGGTTTCCTCAATCCAAACTGATTTAATAGAAAGAGGAGTAGTTTTCACCAAAGTGTAACATCCTCCTAGTTAATCAAAATTAAATCTCGATTAAATAGACAAATGCTACCAAAACTTGATGTAGAAAATTTGTGCAATTTTAAAATTTTTTCGTTCTTTGTAAAACTTATCTCATATAATCATATTAATCCTTTAATCCTTTGCTAATTGTTGCCCAAACAATAATCAAAAGGAGGAGGGTTGAATTAGTTGGTAATTAACAATTTTGCGAAAGCAAATACTAACGAATTAATAGAAAGTGAAAAAAATAGATGGGAGACACAAGATTTATAAAGGTTCGAGTGTTAACGAACCATACATATACTTCATAATTGCAATTGTGTATTTCACTAACACAAAGTGTTACATTGAAGTTTTTCCTAGTTTATTCTAACAATGGTGTTTTACTTTCTTGGCTAGCACCAAACCCATAAAACTCTTATATTTTAATGACTAACATAACAACTAAATCATTGTGTTAAGTCTCTAACAAAAACCTTTACAAGTGTTTCACTCACAACCCCAACTCATTCTATCTAACTATTGAGTAATTGATTATAAGAATGTATACACTCAACAACCAAAAAAGCTCAATAAACTAAGCAATAATGGTTTTAAATAAAGATTTAAAGAAATTATAGGAAATAAATGCATAAGGTTTTACAAAGATTATATGTTTAATGATTGGTTTTCTAACATTTGGAAGTCATAAATATATTGTATTTATACTTCTCTTAAGAAATATAGTTGTTTGAAGTGCATTCAATGTGAAAATAACCGTTTAACCGCATATCCGTTTGCACTTGACATCTTTCTTTATTCAGATTCATGAGTGTGACTAAAACTTCATAGGTGTGAATGTTTTTGGTAAGCCATGATTGAAGTAGTGAAGCTGACAATGAATGGACCTGGAAGATTTTGCATGTTCTTTATCACACCCACCCATAGAGAAAGATATAACCCCACAATACAAGTGGATGCATAATTAACCTGTTCTGATTAAAACTTTTTCTATCTTATTCAGTGTATTTATATCATATTCATAAACCTATGTACCATACATAATTAAAATATCCACATACTAGACACTATACAAAACCAATTATCAAAATATAATCTAAATCCATATATGAAATTAATTTTATTTGGGCAACAACCTTTTATTATAAAATTCAACCTTATATAGAATAAAATAATTTAATCAACTCCAACTAGATATTTGACTTTTTTAAAAATATAATTCAAATGATTGTCTCTATCCCATGTCATAAGAAACAACAATGAAAATAAATGAATTTAAAACCAACCCAATAAGGACTGCTTTAACAGGCTCAGACTACTCTTCTCATCAATTAAATAGTCTAACGGCTCCAAACCTACGTGTAAAATAATCCACACACTAAACCACTGAAAGCTTAGTGGTACATGTAAGTATAAAAATTCTAACATGCATTCATTCATCAATATAACATATATAGATATACATATCTATGTGCTATACCATGCCATCATATAACAATATACTTTATACATACTTAATCTATTCAAATAAAGTACATACATGACATGTAATGGTCACTAATTAGAGTCTAGTTAGAATAAGTATGTGATATACATAAAAACTGCATGATTCACATTAGAGATTAAAATAAAATGACTAAATGACTAAATAAGAAATAAAAAATAAACTAAATAGATTGATAAAGTTAATTTGGTTAGACATATCACATAATGAAATTGTAGTTTAATAAAAGCTAGTGGAATTTGGTACATGAGAAATAAATAAAATAAAATAAAAAAATAAGTTAAAAAAGGGGGCTGAATGTGGTATATTGGGAGGGGGAATGTATTTGGATTAATTATATTAATTACAACTCTATCAACCTTATCTCTATTCTTTTTCATCCTCAAACCACCAGCCTCCATTTTTTCATCCTCTCCTTCATGATTTGCAAGAAATTCACTCCAAATAAATTTGTTCTTGGTAAGTAATCCTCACTCAATTGTTTTTGTATTTTTAGAGTTATTAAGACTGTATAGTATCAGTAATTTGCACTCCAGTTTTGAAGGATTTATCAACCAAATTGGAAAAAGTATAAAACATGAAAGTTGTTCATATATGTGTTGTTTATATGTCTATCATATTTCAAGAAATTATTTTGAGTACAGAAAAAGATAAACTTGTTAGAGTGAGACTGGTTCAGGGAGACATGTCAACAGAATAATCTACGGTTTTTGCTTAATTTGATAAACTTAATGGCTGAATCTAAGGTTTTGTAAAACATAAAAGTTGCAGATATATGTGTTATTTAGGTTTGTATAAAATTTTGTATAAATAACTCTTGTTTAAGTTGAGTTATAGAAACATTAATTATGGATGTTCCTTGATTGAGCTATTTCTTTTTACCTATACAACTCTAACAAATTTGTGTTCTCTTTTGAGCTTCTTAAAGTCGAATTTTCCAAAGTATAAAACATAAAAGTTTTATTGCAATGTCTTATCTAAGTTCCTATGGAAGTCTCACCTTAAAATGTCATTTATTTTGGGAGTTATGACCTGAACAGTTGAACTGGTTGGGTTGGTACTCTATGTTGAACTAGTTATAGATTATCTAGTGTTTGAGGACCTTAGAAAAAGAATTTGGAAAAGTGATAAATATGAAAAATGTTCCAAATTACCTTTTATAACACTAATACAAAAATGACTTATACGTGTCTGTTATTTTGAACTTTGTGTCTATTAAATGACAGACGCCTATGAAGGAGATGTATATGAGTTGGATTTTTGACAGACGCATATAATTATTTTATGCATTTGTTAAAATATACATAAAGTATATTTTAAAAAAATGACTATAGACATCTGTTGTTACAAAATAGTAAACACCTAAAGTCAATTTTTTTTAAAAAAAATTCATTATAGGCGTCTGTTGTTATAAAACAGCAGACACCTATAGTCATTTTTTTTTAAAAAACAATTCACTATAGGTGTTTGTTATTACAAAATAGTAGACACCTATAGTTAATTTTTTTTTAAATATTATAAATTGACAAATATACAGCAAATCATAAAAATTACTTAAACCCATAAAAAAACTAATTGTATAACAAAAAAACAACTACTAAGTAAAAAAAATTTCAACATAAAATTAACTAAAATAAAATACACAAAAAATAAACAAGATAAATAAACTTCTTTCCATAAAAAAAGTAGAAGATCAAGTACCAACAGTAATAAGGTGGAGAACATACAACTCCTTGGCTAATTAATGGTGAAAATTAGCTTTAACATGTGCAGAACCAACTTGTTTTCTCCTCACCAAATGCCTTATACAACCTCCCAATGCATGAAACCCACTTTTATTTTATAAATCAACAAAAAAATATTTTCTTGTCATCGTCATGGCTACGATATGGAGGCTCAAATTTGAACATGTTAGCTGAAAAATGAAGACTCAAATTGGAACATGGTAGCCAAAAAATGTAGAAAAAAAGCAAAAGAGAAAAAAAAAAGAATACCTTTTCCATGCATATCTTTGGCCACCAACGAACAATGTAGCTCTTGTCATTATTGTCGCCACTAAGACAGGTCCAAAATCGATAGGTATTACAAGCCAACTTTATGTTGAGAGTTGAAGATGGAGATGGTTGGCACATACAATTAGGTTTCAAGCTCTAAAGTAAAAGAAATAGATATATAGAGTTGGGTTTCAAATAAAAGAGCACAGAGAAAAATTGTATTTTTTGGTTTTTAAAAATGAACTATAGGTGTCTGTTTTTACTCGTGACATACACCTATTGTACACTAATATGCATCTGCTTTTATTAAAGCCAGACGCATATGAGTGCAGAGATATTACGCTTCTGTCCTTTTTAAAGACAGACACCTAAAGTAAAAGGTATATGTGTCTATTTTTTTATTAAGATAGACACCTAAAGTACAAGTTGAATTTTACATGTCTGTCATTTATATTAACAGACGTATATACCAATAAAAATATTTTTCAATAATTAATTCAAAAAAATTATTGTTTATTAATAAACAATAGGTGTCTGTTGTTTGTTAAGACAGACACTAAAAGTACATCATATGTGTCTATTTTTTATTAAGACAGACACCTAAAATACAAGTTGAATTTTATATGTCTATCATTTATATTAACAGACACATATGCTTTGTCATTTTATCATATATTTACAAAAATGCCACCACTTCTATTTTATGTGTTTGGTATTTTTTCAACAGACACATATAATCTTCGCTTAAAGGTATTTTTTTACTAGTGTAAATGCGTAGAAAGGTTAGTAATAAACACATGTACACTTTGAACGATATGAATTTTTAAATATGGTACGCCAAACCTACCTATGGGGCAGTAAACAGAGCAATATGTAAAATTTCACTAAAAATTATGTAATGGTTCAAAATTCTGAAATTTTAATATATTTAAGTCTTACATTTCAAATTGAATTAGAAATAGGAATCATATAAATTGGATAAGTGTATAAAAAGTTATAGAACCAATAGTCCTAAAAGGTTATGTTCTAACTTAAAAGAAATTATTGTAATTTATTTAAACTATATCAAGAATGAGTATGTTAACAAATTATTAACTATCATATTTTCAAATTAGGCTCTCAACAAGAGGAAGAACAACAAAAGTGAACAAGCTCTGAGTTTATATGTTGGAAAAGAAAAATACTATTGAGGTTTGTACATATATATATTTTGGTTTGCCCTTATCCTTGATTGTGTATGCATGACATAAATTATATGTCACAATGATGAAATTATATATTATGGCATGTTTTAAATTATAGAAATGTTATTAACTATGAACTTAACATTATACTAATATTTGTTAAAATATCATGCTATTACATGGTTTTGAAATAAACTGTGAGTATATGATTATGTTAATATGAAATGAGTATTGGTTATAGAAACAAGTAATTAATGGTGTTAATTGCCTATTTCTCTACCTGAGGACTAACATAGGATAAATGGTGCACCATTATGGGGAAGTTATGGTACCGATATGGATATGATGTAGGGACAGGGTGGCTTAAGCTTTGGGAGCACCCCTGATCCTGATGACACACAAATGACATGATTATATTCGGTTAAGGTGGCTTAAGCTCAGGGAGCATCCTTGACTCGAGATTATGGTGAGTAGGGTGGCTTAAGCTCCGGCAGTGCCCCTATTTCACACATTGTATCCGTAGAGTCCAGGAATGAGATTTGGGCTAATACTAATTAAAGACTATGGAATAAAATGTGGAAAATTTATTATTGATGTAAGTAACAAAACATGAAATGCTTACAAGAGGAAGTGAGAATTTAATTATTGAATAAGGTTATTATGTTTATACTGTTATATGATGTGCTTATTTATTTTATATGACAAATGTGCAGTAAAATTAAGTGTGCCATGATTTATTTGAGACATGCATTTGTGTGACTGCTTGGAAAAAAATTAATGCCTATATGTACCACTAAGCTAGAGATAGCTTAGCGTGAGTTCTTCTCACTCTGGAATTGGAGCTGTAGATAGTAGAAAGTGAAGTAGGTCAGGAAGGAAATCCAAGCTCATATCAAAAGAGGCACAAGAAACTTAGTTAGAGGGTTGATTACTAATCACTTTTCTTTTTGTGTTTGACCTGACATATGGGTTTTGGTAGACATGTCATGTATTTAGTTCAGGAGCATGTCTTATATTTTGATATTGTATTGTAAGCAATCATATGTGAGGCTGGTATGCCACAAATGATCAACTTTGTAACTTAATCAACTTCCATAAATATATATTATATATATATATATATATATATATATATATATATATATATATATATATATATTGATAATCAGATAAATAAGTAAAATCCAATATAAATAAATGAATTATTTTAGTTTAAACGATAGAAAAACTTAGTCAAACAAATTTATCGAGTTAAGCTTTTGGCATCCTTCTTATAAATGGGGGATTATCCCTAATATATAAGTGGGGTGTTACATTTAGTGGTATCAGAGCAGGTTTAGGCGTTTCTAGGCCTAGGTGGGAAAAGGGATATTAGGCTTCAATACACATGTGTCTCTTATAATTCTGATATAGGCTTTCTTCTTAGCAACTTGTATGATTGTAGGATGATGTCTTTGGATGAACAAGATTTGACTGAGAGTATCGGCTCTCTCGATACTGAGACTCCTTATTAGCCTAGTGCAGCGAGCATGCAAGGGGAAAAATACTGCTCTAAATCCCCCACAGCAGGCAGTAGAACAAATTGATCCTGGTCAGAATCCACTTATACAACAAATGACTAGACTATTTCAATAGATGTTACAAGCCATTCCTCAGCCTACCTCAGTGCCACCACCTAAACCAAAAGTAACAATTGATAAGCTTCGTAAATATGGGGCTTCGGATTTCTATGGCAAGAAAGATGAGGACCCAGCTTTGGATGAGTATTGGTTGAAAAGGATTGAAATAATTTTTAAAGAATTGCAAGTGGAAGTAGAGGATAAAGCTAGATTTGGTACTTCTCTACTCCTATGATTGGTGGCTTAAGCTTTGGGAGCATCCCTGATCCTGATGACACACAAATGACATGATTATATTCGGTTAAGGTGGCTTAATGTCACGACCCTAGAGTTCAACTAGCAATCGTGCGGCACTTAGTACGGTCCGTTGCTCTCAGCCTGCCTTCCAAACCGATAAAAACACTCCAAAGAGAATAGAACGGAACTTAGAGATCGAGAAGATTCAATAGCAAGACAAGAACACAAAAGTTTGTGAAGAATGCTTTGTATTACTTGAAATGCTTAATTGCTTGAATGATTACAAATGAATTTACATAAGGTATATATAGGCCTCCACCTCCTCAATGGATGGCCGAGATCAATTCCCACCTACCAGATCAATTCCCACAAACCCTACTCCTTTCCCCAATCGCAATTGGGAGTTTCACTAACACACTAAGTGTTAGAATGGAGTTTTACAAGCTCACTCCCAACTATGGTGTTTCTCACAATGGCTCACACCTAACCCAGAAAACCCTTGTGTTGTAATGGCTCACACAATAACTAATTCCTTGTGTTTTACAGGCTCACACAAACAACCATCACTTTGTGTTTTACAAGCTCACACAAACAACCTTCACTTTGTGTTTTACAGGCTCACACAAACAACCTTTTAATTTGTGTTTTGGAGGTTCACACAACTAACCCTTACAAGTGTTCTACTCTTAATCCAGAAATACCCAAAGCTCACTTGAGTAAAGATTACAGAGAGAACCACTTAAAAATCTTAATTGCTCAAATATGAGGAGCAAAAAGATTTTTACAGAGAATAAATTTGTTCTCAAAGTATGGAAGTACAAATAACTTGTAATTAAAGTCCAAGTATATGCTATTCTATTGTTATTCTCTTCATTCTCTTGTTCTTAATGCATAGCTGTTGGGGTGTATTAAATACAAAACTAGCCGTTGTACCAACCAAAAAATTGCGCCTGACATTTTTCTCTTTCATTGTTCATGGGCGTGACTATGCTTGTCACAGGGGTGACATTTCTTCCCAAGCCGTGACTAAAGTGGTGACCTTGGTCGTGAAGCTCTCTGGAATGTTTTGACATATAGAGTCACGGGCGTGACATACTCAGTCACGGGCGTGACAAGATTCCCAGCCGTGATCCAAGTGGTGACTTAGGTCGTGAAACTCTCTAGATGAAAATGCATGAATCTTTATGGGGGTGACACCTTTATTCACGGGGGTGACTGAAATGCCCACTTCACGGTTTGTTCTTCCTTCATGGCCGTGAACTTCAAAAGTTGGTTTTGGTAACGGTTAGCTTCTTTCACGAGAGTGACTCATAGAGTCACGACAGTGAACATGCTACTTCTTGAATTTTGACTTTCAAGGATTATTCTTTCAATTTCCATTCTTGCTATTTTAATCCATGTCCTGTATAATAGACTTAGAAAACAAATATGTTAAATACAATATTGCTATTTTATTTGTTGTCATCAAAATGATGGAAATACCCCTAAAGGTTTAACAATCTCCCCCTTTTTGATGGTGACAAATAATATAGCAATATGTGATTTTGAGAAGTCTCCCCCTCAAAATATACTTAGGATAAAAAATTTATAATGTGCAAGAATAGTAAATAATGATGTAGCATTGAAATAAACTTAATTAGATTTTAAGTATATGCAAGTTATATGAGAAGTATATTCAATATATACCATAATTCCTTTTTAAGGCATGAAGTATATGTATGGTATATTTAAGGTATATCATGGCATATTTATATTTGTAACTTGCTTTAAGGTATATGAAAAGTATACTTAAGGTATATCTAATGTATATAAAGCTCAATTTTTCAATTATATACTTTGCATATGAAATTTTGAATCAAGATTTCTAATCCCTTTTAATCTATATCAATGTCAAATCAATTTTAATATTTGATTCAAAATTCATTTACCTTAATATATATTGCTAGTTCGATACATTTTCCTTATCATATATTGCTAGTTTTCTCCCCCTTTTGTCATCAATCAAAAAAGGATATATATATCAATGAGGAAAACAAAAGCAAATATATTAATTAAAGAAAAAGATTCAAACAAAGTTAAATGTTCAGAAAGGAAATTTAAAAATTTCCTACACACCAATAAACATAAATATAATAAACAAGCAAAAAACAATCAAATTTAGGCTACACTCTAGCCTAACTCCTAGCCAGACATCCTATCATAAAGCCTAGCTACTTCAGCCTCAAGGCTGTCCATCCGAGACTCCATGAAGTCTTTGAGGTTCTCCAACCTCTCATCCATCGAAGTCTGCAGCTGCTCAAAACGTGGTGCCAAGAGGTCAACCACTTGTTGTGCTAAGGTCGGTGTGGAAGCTGAGGATTGTCTGATGTCCTGCTCAGCTACTGGGGGTGTTGGGATTGTTGCAGAGTTGGAATTTCACCACTCCAGTAGGTGAAACCTACAAGGTGTTGAGGAATTCCAGTGTTGGCTCCGTCAAGGTCGGCTGGTGAATTTCCACAAAATCTTTGAGATGACAGGCTTGTAGTTGCTCTGTCATAGCTGTCTTAAGCTTGAGACTTCGGACTGTCTACCATTCGAAGGACCTTGATGACAGAAGAGGTCTCTTCTTTAACATTGCATACCGAGGATGGCAATGCTCTAGAATGCGGTTCATGAGGTAATCTGCATACCTCTCAGGAGCATGGGACTTCTTTCTTTTTCCCTTAGATGAAGCAGTCTCCATTTTTGAAGAAATTGGTTAGTGATGGTGTTTGAAAATTTTTTGACAGAAAATCCTTATGAAACCCTAAGAATGTAAGATTTCTGATAAAGATTCAAACTTTTGGTGGTATTTATAAGAAAAGTTTGAGTCTTGGGGGCCGGAATCTTCAATGACTCAATGAATGTGTGTAAATGAGAGCGGTTTTGGGAGTTGGAGAGTTGAAATGAAAGTTGTAACCGGCTGTTATTTTATATGTTCGATACATTCACGGACGTGAAGTATGTGTTCACGGGCGTGAACGGTCGTGTTCACGGTTTGTTGAAGGAGTGTTCCACCCGTGAATGAAGGCGTGAATACGTGCACGAGCGTGATATTTGAACCTCAAAGGCGTGAATGATCATCCGTCACGAGGGTGAATAAAATGTCACGGGCGTGAAATATTGAATTTCACCACTTAAGCCCGTGAAGAAAGCCGTGACTCAAGGCGTGAAAGCTTCTGTGAGTTTTTGGGGTGTAATGGTTCACGGGAGTGAAAATTCATCATGGGCGTGACTCAAGCTATGAAAATAAGTTTCACCACTTGAAGCCATGAACCATGTCGTGAACTAAGTCGTGAAGGACACTGCCTCTTTGGGCCATTTAAGTCACGGACGTGAATATGTGTCACGGGCGTGACTCCCTTAAAATTTTCATCAAATAAAATTAAGTCCTAAAACAAGATTAAATCATTTCAACAAATATTCTATTCCTTAAAACATGAATTTTCATCAAAATTCTATGTTATAACTTGTGATATGATTTAAGATCAACAATTAAAATTTCATATTTTTGCAATCACAAGGTTAATCCATCAATCATACCAAGTTCTCTTCTAATGAAATTGAATCTTTCCTCATTTAGAGACATAGTGAAAATATCTGCTAATTGATTTTCTGTGCTTACAAATTCTAATGCAACATCTCCATATTGAACATGATCTCTAATAAAGTGGTGTCTAATGTCAATATGCTTACTTCTTGAATATTGAATAGGATTATTTGAAAGATTTATAGCACTTGTGTTGTCACATTTGATAGGTATATGGTTCATCTCATGACCATAGTCCTTAAGTTGTTTCATCCAAAGAATTTGTGTACAACAACATCCAGCTACTACATATTCTGCTTCAGTAGTTGAGAGAGCAACTGAAACTTGTTTCTTGCTAAACCAAGAAACTAAACATTCTCCAATGGAGTGACAAGTACCTGAAGTACTTTTCCTGTCTAAAAGACTACCAGCATAGTCTGCATATGAATATCCTATAATATAAAAAGATGAATTTCTAGGATACAATAAACCTAGATGCAAAGATCCATGTAAATATTTTAAAATTCTTTTTACTGCATTTAAATGAGATTCTTTTGGGCATGATTGAAATTGTGCACACAAGCAAACACTATACATAATATCGGGACTAGAAGCATTAAGATATAAAAGTGATCTGATCATACCTCTATAAAGCTTTTCATTAATGCTCTTACCCTTTTCATCTTTGTCCAATTTTGTTCATGTGCTCATAGGAGTCATGGCATTTTTGCATCCTTCCATACCAAATTTCTTAATTAAATCTTTGGCATATTTGGATTGGTTGATGAATATGCCCTCATTGCTTTGCTTTATTTGTAGACCAAGGAAATACTTCAGTTCTCCCATCATACTCATTTCAAATTCCCTAGTCACACACTTAGCAAATTCTTGACAAAGCAACTCATTAGTAGAACCAAATATTATATCATCAACATAAATTTGAACAATTAGTATATCATGCTTGTGCTTTTTGATGAATAGTGTAGTGTCAACATTTCCCTTTGTAAAGTTATTTTCTAATAAAAAAGAACTTAGCCTCTCATACCAAGCTCTTGGGGCCTGTTTTAAACCATACAAAGCTTTTGAAAGTTTAAAAACATGATTTGGCAAATCATAGCTTTCAAAACCTGGTGGTTGTTCTACATACACTTCTTCATCTATATAACCATTTAGAAATGCACTTTTCACATCAATTTGAAAAAGTTTGAAATTCATGTGACATGCATATGCTAAAAGTATTCTTATGGCTTCTAATCTAGCTACATGAGCATATGTTTCATCAAAATCTATACCTTCTTCCTTATTATATCCTTTTGCAACTAGTCTAGCCTTGTTCCTGGTTATTAACCCTTGTTCATCTAATTTGTTTCTAAATACCCATTTGCTACCTATGATTTGATGATTCTTGGGTCTAGGTACTAGGGTCCATACTTTATTTCTCTCAAATTGGTTGAGTTCCTCTTGCATGGCAATTACCCAACTTTCATCATTAAGAGCCTCATAAATATTTTTAGGCTCAATTTGGGAAATAAAAGCAATGTTAGTGACTAAATGTTTGAAATGAGATCTAGTACTTACTCCCCTTGATAGATCACCAATTATTTGCTCTTTTGGATGATCTTTCGTCATTTTCCATTCTTTTGGAAATTCTTGATCATTTTGTTCTTGATTTTGAGGTAGAGTACCATTTTGCAGTAAATTTTCTTGATCATTTTCTTCTTTCCCATTTGCAATATCAACTCTTTCCATATTACCTACAACATCATCAAGAACACTACCTTTCACAAGATCAAGTCTACTAGATTCATTTAAAACAACTTGCATGGATTCTTCAACCGTTAATGATCTTTTATTAAATACTCTATATGCTTTGCTGGTTGTAGATTACCCTAAAAAGATACCTTCATCAGACTTAGAGGCAAATTTTCCAAGATTGTCCTTGGTGTACAATATAAAACACTTGCATCCAAATACTCTAAAGTATGATATCAAGGGCTTTCTTCCATTCCATAACTCAAATGAGGTTTTGTTTTAAAAAGGTCTTTTGAAAACTCGATTTGAAATATAACATGCAGTGTTTGTGGCTTCTGGCCAAAAATAAGTTGGTAATTCATATTCATTAAGCATTGTTCTAGCCATTTCAATTAAAGTTCGATTTTTCCTTTCAACTACCCCATTTTGTTGAGGTGTCCTAGGAGATGAGAGATTATGTGAAATGCCATGTTCAAGACAAAAGCTTTCAAAGTTTTCATTTTCAAATTCTTTCCCATGATCACTTCTTATTTTTGAAATGCAGTACCCTTTTTCATTTGGAACTCTTTTAGCAAAGTTTTTGAAATTTTCAAAAGCATCACTCTTTTGAGCTAAGAAAATTAGCCAAGTAAATCTAGAGTAATCATCTACGATGATAAATGCATAATGTTTTCCTCCTAAGCTAGCAATTCTAGTAGGTCCAAACAAGTCTAAATGCAAGAGTTGAAGAGGTTTTGAAGTACTCACTATGTTTTTGGCTTTGAAGGATGACTTGGGTTGCTTTCCTCTTTGGCAAGGATCACATGTCTTGCCTTTTTCATATTTAACTCTTGGCAGTCCTTTTACTAGTTCTCTTATGCTGAGACTTTGTATTAATTCCATGTTAGCATGACCAAGTCTTCTATGCCACAACCAAGATTCATCACTAGTAGTCACAAGACACTTAGAGGAATGGTTAGATAGTTCATGTAAGTTTATTATGTATGTATTGATATCTCTATTTCCTTTAAAAATTTCTTGACCATCGATAGAGATCACAAGACACTCTTTTGAAGTAAAGATTACTTTGTTTCCTTTATCACATAATTGACTTACACTTAACAAGTTATGTTTCAAGCCATTAACAAGTAAGACATCCTTTATAAAAGTAGTACCATTAATACCAATATAACCAATGCCAATTACCTTACCCTTTGCATTGTTTCCAAAGGTAACTTTACCTCCATCAATACTTTTGATTTCATTGAAAAGTTCTTTGTCTCTTGTCATATGCCTTGAGCATCCACAGTCTACTAGCCAAGCATTTTTGTTTATTGTGGACTTGAGGCATACCTATAAAATCACAATTCAAGTACGATTTTTAGGTACCCAAATGAGTTTGGGTCCTTGGGGGTTAGCACATGAAGGTTCCCAATGAGCCTTCCTTATCCAGTAATGTTTGTTTATGTGACCAATTTTCATACAATAATTACATTGTTTCGGTCTAAACTTGCTTTTTGGTTTAACAATGTATTTGAATGCCATAATTCTATTAGACTAATTTTGAGAACAATGGCATGCACAATCATGATTAATTTGCATTTTTCTATATGCATGCTTCTTATACATAAAGGCATGATTATTCTTTTTCTATATAGAAGGTTTAACATGATTGTTTCTTGGTGCAGTTCTAACAAGTGTGGAGATGTGAGATTCTTTAGATTTAACAAATACGGTTTTGTTAGAAGATGATGTGTCCTTAAATCCTAGACCATGTCTAATTAAGGGTGATCTTTGAGACACAATGAGAGTATCTAAGCTCTCTTTACCTTTGTGAAATTTAGAAATGGAATTTCTAAGTTCCTCAACTTCATTTTTCAAAATATTATTTTCTTTTAACAATGAAGCTGTTGAGGGTCTTGATGCATATTCATCTAATGACTTTTGGAGAGATTCATTAGATGATTTAAGCTTTATGTTTTCCTTTTCTAAACCATCTATCTTATTTTTTAAATTAGAGATGTTATTTCTATAAGTACTAAATTTACTTCTATATTTCTCTAATTCTATATTTAATTCTTTTATTAGGCTTAGCTCATCATCATCATCATCATCACTATCACTATTACTATCATTATCACTATTATCATTATTAAAAGAGTATGAGTGTAGTGATCTTACTTTATCCGAGACGTGATCCTCAATAGTCATGAAGCATAGGTTGACCTCTTCACTTTCATTATCATCTTTTTCACTTGAAGAGCTTTCGTCATCCCATATGGCTTTGTGACCTTTCTCCCCATTGTCTAATTGATATTTGCTCTTATGCTTCTTGAGCCTTGGACATTCTGGTTTAATATGTCATTTCTTTCCACACTCATAGCACTTTACCTATTCCTTACTTCTATGCGTGTCATTAGAAGTTTGTTTGAGGTTTCTTTGCCTGAACTTTCTGGAGTTGCTCATTTTCTTCTCAATGATTCTTTTTAATCTCCTTGAAAGCTTAGTGATGTCCTCATTTTCATCATCACTCATTTCTTCATCATCTTCACTTTCTTCTTGAGATTTTGAAGTAGAGGCTTTGAGTGCTAAGGGTTTTCTTTTCTCCGGTTCAGCTTCAAGCTCTCTATCTCTCTTCACTACCATCTCATGTGTGAGAAGTTTGCCAATCAGCACATCAGTATTCATGATGCTCATATCTTCATTTGCTTCTTCTTTGCCAGCAACTCTTGAACCATAGTCTTTAAGAGGAAGACTTCTCAGGATTTTATTGTTTACATCTTCCAAACTCAGATGCTTCCCAAGTTTCCTCATTCCATTTATAATGGATAGAAGTCGGTTGGTCATGTCAGTGATTGACTCATTGGATTTCATCTTGAAGAGCTCATATTCTGAGGTTAGAAGTTGAATCTTCTTGGATTTGACTTGCTTAGTTCCCTCATGATAGTTCTCTAATGTCTTCCATATGTTATATGCTGTTGAGCAGTGTTGTATTCTCCCACATTCTTCAATAGATAATGAGCTTGATAGGATTGTCATTGCATTCTTGTTTTTGAAATTTGCTCTTCTTTAAGGCTCTGTCCAATCATCTCTTGATAGGATTTCTTCTTCACCATCAGCTCCTCTTCTGGTTGGTGGTGTCCATTCTTTTCGTACACTATCCTAGACTTCAATTCCCTCACTATCCAAGTAAGTCTCCATCCTAAACTTCCAATGGGCATAATTTGCTCCATCAAAGTAAGGTTTGAGACTTTGGAATCCTTCACTAACCATATCTTAATCTTTACTAGCGCTTTTTAGGCTTCGATGCTAGACAAAGCTCTGATACCAATTGTTGCCCAGATATTAAGCCAAGAAGGGGGGTTGAATTGGTGTTTTAAAAAATTAAACTTTAAGGTGCGGAAATAAACAATTAATTTTAGAAGGGATAGAGAAAATTTGACACACAGATTTATAGAGGTTCGGGTGTTAACAAATCCTACTCCTCTCCCCAATCGCAATTGGGAGTTTCACTATCACGCTAAGTGTTACAATGGAGTTTTAAAAGCTCACTCCCAATTATGGTGTTTCTCACAATGGCTCACACCTAACCCAGAAAACCCTTGTGTTTTAATGGCTCACACAATAACCAATTCCTTGTGTTTTACAGGCTCACACAAACAACCTTCACTTTGTGTTTTACAGGCTCACATAAACAACCTTCACTTTGTGTTTTACAGGCTCACACAAACAACCTTTTAATTTGTGTTTTGGAGGTTCACACAACTAACCCTTACAAGTGTTCTACTCTTAACCCAGAAATACCCAAAGCTCACTTGAGTAAAGATTACAGAGAGAACCACTTATAAATCTTAATTGCTCAAATATGAGGCGCAAAAAGATTTTTACACAGAATAGATTTCTTCTCAAAGTATGAAAGTACAAATAGCTTTTAATTAAATTCGAAGTATGTGTTATTCTATTGTTATTCTCTTCATTCTCTTGTTCTTAATGCACAAATGACTTCCATTTATACTCCCATGGTTGAATATAGCCGTTGGGGTGCATTAAATACGAAACTAGCCGTTGTACCAACCAAAAAATCGCGCCTGACATTTTTCTCTTTCATTGTTCACGGGGGTGACATTTCTTCCCAAGCCGTGACTAAAGTGGTGACCTTGGTCGTGAAGCTCTCTGGAATGTTTTGAAATATAAAGTCACGGGCGTGACATACTCAGTCATGGGCGTGACAAGCTTCCCAGCCGTGATCCAAGTGGTGACTTTGGTCGTGAAGCTCTCTGGATGAAAATGCATGAATCTTCACGGGGGTGACTGAAATGCCCACTTCACGGTTTGTTCTTCCTTCATGGCCGTGAACTTCAAAAGTTGGTTTTGGTAACGGTTAGCTTCTTTCATGGGAGTGACTCATAGAGTCACGGCAGTGAACATGCTACTTCTTGAATTTTGACTTTCAAGGATTATTCTTTCAATTTCCATTCTTGCTATTTTAATCCATGTCCTGCATAATAGACTTAGAAAACAAATATGTTAAATACAATATTGCTATTTTATTTGTTATCATCAAAATGATGGAAATACCCCTCAAGGTTTAACAATGCTTGTGAAGCTCCTCAACTTTAGAATTCAAATTTCATGATATTCACGGCCATGATGTTATATTCATAGGCATGAACACTGAGAAATCTCACTTTTGATGTCATTTTTAACTATTTTCCTATTTCCAATACCCATAACCATTTATATACCTAATATACTCTTGTTACATGCTATTTTTAGGCCATAACTTGCGGGTGTTGCATTTCTCTCCCTCGTAAAGAATTTCATCCTTATAATTACCTAATGTACTATCTCTGAATAGCTGTGGATCTTGGGCTTTCATCATTTCTTCACTTTTCCATGTAGCCTCTTTTGTTGCATGATTTCTCCATAAGACAATTACTAATGGAACTCCTTTGATCTTGAGTTTCTTGATCTCCCTTGCTAAAATCTGGACTGGCTCTTCTTTATAAGTCAAATTCGATCTCACCTCACTGCACTAAACTAGAATAATGTGATAGGGATTTGACTTGTATCTCTTTAACATGGAGACATGGAACACATTATAAATCTTGCTCAACTCTGGTGGTAGAGTGAGCTTGTAAACAACTGGTCCCACTCTCGCTATAATCTCATAAGGCCTAATGAATCTTGGGCACACTTCTTTCTAAATCTCAAGATGTTTGTCCATGGAGAAACTTTCAGAAAAACCTTATTTCCCATTGCATACTCTATCTCTCTCCTCTCGAGATCTACAAATGAATTCTACTCTTTTTCAAGCTGTTTTCAATTTATGTTGGATAACCCATACATTTTTCTCTGTCTTCTATTCCAAATCTAGCTCTACTAGTTTTCTCTCATTGAGCTTTGTTTGACATAGGGGTGTTTGGCACTTTCTATTATAAAATGCCTCATAAGGAGCCATATCGATAATAGACTGATAGCTATTATTGTAGGCAAGCTCTATCAAAGGAAGATACTTATCCCAACTACTTTCGAACTCAATTACATAACTCCTTATAATATCCTCTATGATCTGTATAGCTCTATTTGATTGTCCATCTATTTAGGGATGAAAGGTTGTGCTAAATCTGAGGTTGGTACCCAAAGCTCTCTATAGACTACCCCAAAATTGAGAAGTAAACCTAGGTCCCTATCTAAAATAGTGGAGGCTAGTACTCTATGAAGTTATACTATCTCATTAACATAAAGCTCTACTAGTCTGCTAAGAGAATAATCTCTAATGATAGGCAAGAAGTGAATTAACTTTATAAGTCTATCTACAATAGCCCATATGGCATCATATCTTTTAGGTGTCACAGGCAACCAAATCATGAAATCCATAGTAATCCACTTCCATTTCCACTCTAGTACAATGATAGGTTGTAGTAACCTTGATGGTACTTGATGTTTTGCCTTGACATGTTGACAAGTTATGTATTTGGTTGTGTATTATATGATATCTTTCTTCATGCCTGTCCACCAGTACTTACTTTTTAAGTCATGATACATCTTCGTGCTTTCTGAGTGCATATCATATCTGGTTTCATATGCCTCCTAAAGGATCCTTTGTCTCAAGTCATCAACACTAGGCACACATAAGTGACCTTGGTAGTATAGTCCACCATTTGGCTCAACTGTGCAACCAAGTCTCTCCCACTTAGAGACCAACTAAGCTATCTCAATAAGCTTACAATCCTGTCTCTGTGCATTTATGATCTCTTGATTAAGTATAGCTTGGATGTGCAACTTTTCCATCATCTTTCTATTAAATGCATCAATCACTACATTGACCTTGCCTGTATGGTAGTCAATGAGATAGTTATAATAATTTATCAGTTCTAACCACCACCACTCTCTCAGATTAATGTATCTCTATGTAGAAAGGTATTTCAGACTCTTATGGTATTTGTAGATGAAAAATTTCTCCCTATAAAGATAGTGGCACCATATCTTCAATTCAAAGACAATGATTTCCAACTCCAAGTTATGCATAGGGTAATTCTTTTCATGTGTTTTCAACTGTCTGGATGTATATGTTGCTACATTGGCTTATTGCATCAGCACACATCCCAGTCCATTGTGAAAAACATCAATATAGATGACATACTCTTTATTAGGGACTGATTGTGTCAAAACTAGAGCCTTTATTAACATATTCTTTAGACTATCAAAATTGTCCTGAAATTTCTTTGTCCACTCAATTTTCATATATTTTTTCAGTATTCTGGTTAAAGGAGAAACAATTATAGAAAAACCCTTAACAAATCTTATGTAGTAACTAGCTAATCTAAGGAACTTTTTGATATCTATTACATTATAAGGAGGCTTCCAACTCATAACTGCCTCTACCTTGATAGGATTAACCCTGATACCATTTGCCAACACAATGTGTCAAAGAAATGCTATCTCATCAAGCCAAAATTCACATTTTGAGAGCTTGGCATACAATTTATGCTCCTTATGTGTTTACAACACTATCATTAGGTGATGATCATGTTCTTCAGGTGTCTTAGAATACACTAAAATATTGTCAATGAAAACAATAATACACTAGTCTAGATAAAGCCTGAATACCCTATTCATCAAGTCCATAAAAGACTACTAGAGCTTTGATCAATCCAAATGGCATAACTACAAACTCATAATGCTTATATCTGGTTCTGAATGTTGTCTTAGCTATATCAACCACTCTAACTCTCAGCTGACGAGATCCTAATCTTAAGTCGATTTTAGAAACACACATATATCCTTTAACTGATCAAACAAGCCATCAATTTGTAGTAACAAATATCTGTTCTTAATTGTTACCTTATTCAACTGTCTATAATCTATGCATATAGCCTCATAGAACCATCCTTTTTTTAACAAATAACATTGGTGCACCCTATGGAGATAAACTCGATATGATATAACCTTTGTCTAATATTTCCTACAATTGAGACCTAAGCTCTTTCAACTCATATAGTACCATTCTGTATGGCACTATAGAAATGGGTATTCTGCTTAGGGTGAGCTCAACTGAGAACTCAACCTCTCTTTCGAGTGGTAACCTTAGTAGATCAACTAGAAAAACATATGGGAATTCTCTAATTGTATGGATATCCTTAAGATCTGAACCTCCATTTTTTGTGTTAACAATATGAGTCAAATAACTTTCAATGTAGAAATAACTCATGAAGGTTGTGGGAACAACTCGCCTTCCACTTTTACATCTCCCTTTTTAGGTATTTTATGTAACACCATATCTTATGCATTTAAGTATAACCTATCTTTGTATCAAATAATTACACAACATTTTGGAAAAACAAAATATCCTGTTAATAGTGATAGTAAATTTTTTTTTATATCCTATAATATTATTCAATGACTTTGCAAGTCTCATATCCTGTAATTTCATTCATTGACTTGCAAGTCTCATATCCTGTAATATTATTCAACGACTTTGCTAAGTTAAAACTGAGGTTTTCACCACAACATAATATATATCACATATATAAAAACATAAACTTTACATATAAGTATTTTCGAGTTGCTTTCATTTATACATTTTTAAACTCATTCCAAAATGACTATACGTATTCAAGTACGTAATACAAAACATAGATGACATATTTTCATGTTTTTGTGGAATACAAGGAGAGAGAGTGATGAGGCTCAGCCAGTGACCTGTGTTCCATGTCTTCTATACGCTACTCAAAATGAACTATCACTTTTCTTTACCTGAAAAATCGTTCAGGAGGATCACGGGCCGGTACTGGCCCGCGCAGGTCCGTGCGGGCTACGTAGGCTGCTGGCCCGCTTAGCGGGCCGCAGCAGGCACAGTGCGCACGTTGGTGCCTCCTGTTGGCCAACAGGTGAATTTGGCCTTAATTAGGCCAATTATGGCCATTAAGCACATTCACTATTCATTCAATTCCCTTTTCTCCATTTTGGACTTTTGATATTTTCTTTAAATTTAATTCAAATTGAAAAGACATCAAATAGTAGAAAATAGACATGAAAATATTTTTTTTCTGAAAAAAATATTTTTAAGACAATAAAATTCTCTCAAGAACACTTTCAAAGCTACCACTTTGAATTTGTTCAAACCATTTATTTTGATAGTTTCTTCTTCATTTTTCACATGGATTATCATTAAAGACATCGTAATGTGGATTGATGTGGTTTGCTACAACCCAACAAAGTGAAGATTTGAATAACAAATAAGAAATTACAAGTTATAATTTGTAAGTGTGTTTGTTCGTTTGGCTTAGTAGTTTTGGCTTTTGCCAAAAATATTTTGATAAACTTGAGATGACCTAAAGATGATTAGAATGATGATTTGAAGTTCTGGAAGTTTTTAGAATTTTTGGAAATTAATTTTGAATTAATTTAAGTTGAGCAATTGTAATTTTAATATGACTAGAAATTGGTATGTATATTAAAATTAAATTGTTTAATTTTAACATCATAATATTATGATTTTATGGATAATTAATTTTGAATTAAATTTTGAAATATGAAATTTAATTTAATTTGATTAAATATTAAATTCCACTTTAAAATGACATATAAAATTAAATTAACCGAATGAACACAAGTAGGCAATATCGGTTCAAGCATTGAATCGATTTACAAATTGAAATCCAGAATTGTCATTTTTTATTTTATGCATTAGAGAATGCATGTTAAGGGTGTATGAAATGGCATGATGGATGATTATGGACTTAGGCCCAATGTGATTGAGCATGCATAAAATTTTTTTGTTTATGGTAAATAGGGTCTGCGTGTCTCTACCTCTCTTTCTTTCATATGTATTTCTCTTCTCATCTTACTCCCCTCAAATGTAAATTGAAGTTTTCTATACATTGAAATATGTAATTAGGTTAAATAGGATTAGGATAGAATGAAGATACAAAGGAGCAAGAAGCAAATGAGGTGGTACCATAAAAAAGAAGACTTAGAAATAGGAATTTGATTTCTATTTTAGGTTGTAAATTCATGCATATACCTAGGTAAGACCTAGTCAATTTCTTTTTGGCTCAAGAGATTGACTTTAGCATATCCATAATCATGCCATATAGTTAATGTAACTATCTTTATATATCCATGTGATGAATGTATGATATATAAAAGCATGAAATAATAACTTGATGAGACTTAACAAAGAAATCCCTTGTTAAATAATAATTAAGTCTTACGCCTTCCATTAATGTGGGAAGAACCAGAGTTCTTTGAGTTAGGGTTGTTGAGTTGCCTCAAGCTCACTCTATAAGAATATGTTCAAACCATTGAAATTAGATTTCACAATTAATGGGTTAGACTTAACCGATATTATTAACTTGTTGGATTTGCACTAAGGTTAATGAGTATTGGAGGCGAAGTTGGGTTTGTATACATGAGATGTACACATATCAAGATTCGATAGTTGCATGAATAATGCAATTGGTATGGATTAGATACCTACCAACCAAACTAAGGATAGCTTGTTGACTTGCCTCAAGGTTCTTCTTAGCTAGTTGGATATCGACCCACTAGGAGAAATTCCATATAAGTTCTCTCGAGTTCATAGTGAGGGCTATGAATTCACAGTAAAATAGTGGGAGTCATAATGTGATTTATTAAAGACCTAATAAACATGCATTTTATGTACATTCTAACATGTTCAATTTTACATCTAGGTTGCTAGAATCATCTTCATGACAAGTGTGAATTTGCGATCACTAATGGAATCAAATAAGTTGACTGGGCCAAATTTTTTGGATTGCCTAAGTAATTTGAGAATAGTTCTCAAATTCGAAAATATTGGCTCTGTCCTAGATGAGGCACTCCCTAATCCCCCTACTGCTAATGCTTTTGAAGATGTTCAGAAGGAATATCAAAAGCTTCTCGATGATAGTGAGATGGCAAGTTGCATTATGCTTGCTAATATGTTAGCAAAGTTGCAAAAACAGCATGAGGCTATGGATGCTAATTCCATAGTAAACCATCCAAGAGAGATTTTTGATGAGCAAGCACATTCTGAAAGGTTTGAAACTTTGAGGTTGCTCGTCCGCACTAAGATGGTTGATAGGACATCTCTAGTGCAATATGCATTGAAGATGAATGGCAATATTGAGAGGTTAGCCAACTTGGGATTTGTGATGGACCATGAATTAAGTATTGACTTAATTCTAACCGGTTTGTCCGATAGTTATTCACATTTTGTGCTTAAATATAGGATGAACCAAGTCTCTACCACTATTCCTGAGCTAATTAACTTGCTCAAAACAGCTGAGCCATCTATCAAGAAGGATAGTAAGGTTGTGATGCTAGTGGACTCTTCAGATTCTAAAAAGAAGAACCTTAAGAAGAAGAAGAAGTCCATGAAGCCTAAGGGAGGCGTGGCCAAGGAGATTGCTTCAAAGGGAACGTGTTTCCATTGCAATATGGATGGCCATTGGAAGAGAAACTGCAAGGCTTACTTGGAGTCCTTGAAGAAGAAGGCATATGATGCCCCATCTACTTCATGTATTTTTTTAATTGAAATTAATACTGTTTACGATAATAATATATGGGTATTAGATACTGGTTGTGGCTCACACATATGCACTAATATGTAGAGCCTAAGGAACAATAAGCAGCTCAATAAAAAAGAGTCAGACCTACACGTTGGTATTGAGATTCTTATCATGTATAATTTTGTTAGTATCAAAATTATCCCTAGTCATAGGATTAATGAGATGGGACATTGTTAATTCAGACAGACTAGCACATGTTACACTCCTTGATTGGATCGAGTAGTAGATCTCATAATCTGTAAATATGAGATGTTTAGAGTTAACATGTGGATGCTTGCTAAGTGTAGCTAAGTACATTGGATGACCAACTATGAGACAATCATATGAATAATCTATTCAAATGTCAATGATAATGTCATCATAGCAATAGACTTGAGGTACTCAATGATATCTTGGATACTGATTCTGTATTTGGAAACTATTCCTTGTTGCCTAAGGGAGGTTCCTCATAGGGTGGTGATTGGATAAGCTTTAGGTATTCAAAGGTAATAGGGTAACCAACAAAGGATTCACCACTCCTAATAGAAGAAATGTATACCTATGGCCGCTTGTCGTGGTCATTCCTCAGGAATCTCTGGCTAGAGTGGAAATATCATGAAGATAGTCTTCAATGACATATCTAACAAAGTAATGAACCTCAGGGACAAGAACTAACATTACTTGGACTAGACGTGACATAGTCAGTCTAGTGGGAGTTGACACATGTCCATACTCTGAACCACGTGGGGTATACAATGGTGAAAGGAATAATTGCACATAAATTGTGTATGGAAAGGTTTGTGGTCAAACCACTGCCTTTCCGGTCAATTGGGGGTCATGATGTATTGCTAGATACTGCATATGACTTGTTAAAATTAATTGTTAATTTAAGTGGCTAACATAACTGGGATCCTAATAGGTCACACGCATTGAAAATATGGAGAATGAGTAAAATGGTCTTGGATGGGATCCAAAATATGAGAGAATTATTTCGGGATGGATCACGATGAGATCACACGGGAAAAATTATTTGGCAGGATCACAGGCCCATACTAGCTTACTTGGGCCCGTGCAGGCTAGACAGGCTACTGGTATGCTAAACAGACTAGCTGGGCTGCCCAGTGGCAGCCCGCAGTAGGCCCAGCACTCTCGCTGGTGCCTCTCGTTGGCCAACGGGTGAATTTGACCTTAATTAGGCCAATTATGGCCATTAAGCACATTCAGTATTCATTTAATTCCCTTTTCTCTATTTTTGACTTTTGATCTTTTCTTTGAATTTGATTCAAATAGAAAAGACATCAAATGGCAGAAAATAGACATGAAAATATTTTTTTGTGAAAAAAATATTTTTAAGACACAATAAAATTCTCTCAAGAACACTTTCAAAGCTAGCACATTGAATTTGTTCAAAATATTTCTTTTGATAGTTTCTTCATGTTTTATGTGGATTATCATTAAAGACATCCTACTGTGGATTGTTGTGGTTTGCTACAACCCAACAAAGTGAAGATTTGAATAACAAATAAGAAATTACAAGGTATAATTTCTAAGAAATTACAAGGTAATATTATAAGAACTTTTGCATAATATTACATGACAATTAACACAACAATCCCAACATTAAACTCACAAACATACCATAATTTGAATTAAAATGCACATATATACAAATCTTAGCTGGAACCTTAATTCTCAACCTCTCTTGCATGACTACTCCTCTTGTGGTTGTCTCCACCTTCTATCTAGGTCCCTAACACAAGATTATAGATCACAATACTGCCTAATCAGTCCAAATCATTCAATATGCCCTAATTAAAAAAATCTCAATTTAATCTACCACAACGGGTTCTTAAGCATTATATTCCCTTATTAACCGATTTAAACTAATGGATGAATGAAGAAAACATGATTCTTACATTGCTTTTGCATAATCAGAATAGGTTTAAGGGTTCAAAATTGCATTATACCTTATTCTTAAAATCTTCCCTCTTTGAATGATTAAAATCCTTGATTCTAATCGATTTTAATCTCATTTATAGTGGGAATTTTGTATTATCGAGACCAAAATTAAAAGCAATTGAGTGAAAATCATTTATGGATTCAAAGCATCTAATGGCTAGCATTTCAAATATTGAGTTTCTATAAAAAATATGAAACTAACCAATTTAAACTAGAGGTCTTCATGGGCATGACCATGTGTCACGACTGTGAAGCTCCTTAGCTTCATAATTCCAATTTTGTGACATTCATAGCCATAATACTGGGATAACAGTATCACCTACTGGGGCATCAGAAGGTGCCATTTGAGCTGCTTTCCTTTGTTAATTACCTGGAAGAACATTTTTAAAATCATCGGAGTCATCGGCCTCCCAAGTAATCTCATCCTCAAATGTCTTGAAATGGCAAAAGACATAATCCTTATAGAGGATTCTAGCCGTGGTTCAAATCTTAACAAAAGATTTGACATCAAGTCAATCTCTAAGGGATGCCAAGATGATATTGTAGATATGGTCCTTGAGATCCAAAATACCTAGCTCCACTACTAAGTGACATAACTCCCGATGAGGATGTCACCTGAAGGCTTTATGGCAATGGAAAGTGAAGGGTTTTGAAGATGAATCTCATTCATAAATGCAGTGAAAAATTAAAATTTTCAAAACACGAAAAAAGAATCTTACTTGTGCCATTAAAACTAATTCATCAAATCATAAAGATAAGAAATTATACCTTATAATTTCTTCATTATTTTTGCTTCAAATTTTCACCTTTTTTGGTTGTAGCAAACCACAACAATCCATACTAGGACATCTCTAATGTTAATCCTATTGGGTTTTGAAGATGAATCTCATTCATAAAATGCAGCAGAAAAATAAAATTTTCAAAAACCCCAAAAAAGGATCTTGCTTTTGCCATTAAAACTAATTTATCAAAACATAGAGGTAAGAAATTATACCTTGCAATATCTTGATTTATTCTTCAAATTTTTACCTTGTTGGGTTGTTACAAACCATAAGAATAAACTTTAGGATGTCTCTAATGTTAATCCACACAAAAATATGAGAACAAACTACAAGAGAAATGATTGAACACACCTCAAAGTGCTAACAATATGTGTATCTTCAATTTGAGAGAATATGAAAAATAACTATTTTTTTTTAATTTCTTAACTTCCAAAAAAAATTTCAAACTTTTAAACTTTTCAAAAATATTTTTACCCTAAAAATAGTCTAGGTACAAAGTACACAAGACAAGGGGAGGGATTTTGGGGTTTTTGCCTTAATTGGCCAATTAAGGCCAGCTACTCATTCTTCATATTTGTAATGCGTGTGATCCATTAGGTTCCCAGTTATGTTGGCCACTTAAATTAATAATTAATTTGAGCAAGTCATGAGCGGTATCTAGTAACACATCATGACCCCCAATTGATCGAAAAGTCAGTGGTTTGACTACAAACCTTTCCATAAATAATTTTCGTGCAATTATTCGTTTCACTATTCTATACCCCGTATGGTTCAAAGTATGGATATGTGTCAAATCCCACTAGACTGACTATGTCACCTCTAGTCCAAGTAATGTTAGTTCTTGTCCCTGAGGCTCATTACTCTATTAGACATGTCATTAAAGACTATCTTCATAACATTTCCACTCTGGCCAGAGATTCTCGAGTAATGACCCTAACAAGAGGCCATGGTTATACACTCCTTCTATCAGGAGTAGTGAATCCTATGTTGGTTATCCAATTACCTTTGAATACCTCAAGTTGTATCCAATCACCACCCTATGAGCAACCTCTCTGAGGCAATAAGCAATAGTGTCAAAATACAGAATCAGTATCAAAGACTTCATTACTTGTTTTAAGATCACTATCAATTCATATAACAAATGAACATCAAATTAATGAAAAAACCTTTTATTAATGAAATAAATTTGTACAATAAGTGCTAAAGATGATTGCCTTTATAGCACTTCCCTAAAAAGCTCCCACTTGCACTAAAGCCAATCGTTTTGTATTTAATTCCATAGGCGAGTAAATAATAATCATATTTCTTTTGGGGAAGTAGCTTAGTGAAAGGATCAACAATATTCTGATCAGTGGGCACTCTTTCTATCTTTACATCATTTCTACCAATGATTTGTCTAATCAAATGGTATCTTTTGAGGACATGTTTGGATCTCTAATGAGATCATAGCTCATTTGTTGGTGCAATGGCTCCATTATTATCACAATACAATTGTATTGGATCAACAATGCTAGGAACCACTCCAAGTTCCATGATGAATTTCTTTATCCAAAATGCTTCCTTTGTTGCTTTAGAAGTTGTAATGTACTCTGCTTCAATTATGGAATCAACAGTCATTTCCTTTTTAGAACTCTTCAAACTGACTGCTCTACCATTTAGTGTGAATATATAATCTGACTGAGATTTTGAGTGCTCCTTATCAGATTGGAAGCTGGCATTGGTATACCCGCTCACAACAAGATCTCTATCTCCATATACTAAGAATACATCCTTAGTCCATCTCAAGTACTTAAGGATATTCTTGACAGCCACCCAATGACTCTCACCAGAGTCTGATTGGTATCTACTTGTGACACTCAGAACATATGTTACATTGGGTCTTTTACATATGATAGCTTATACAATTGATCCTATAACTGAAGCATATGGAATCAAACTCATGCGTGTCATCTCATCTTGTGTCTTTGGACACATAGGTCATGGGAATATACCCCTTTTTGGACAGCTCCATGCTAAGCCTCTTTAGCATCTTGTCGATGTATGTAGACTATGAAAGACCAAGCAATCATTTAAATCAATCTCTATAGATCCTTATCCCAAAAATATAGATTGCTTCTTTAAGGTCTTTCATAGAGAAATTCTTGGATAATCAAATTTTGACTAATTGTAAGGCTGGGACATCACTTCCCATTAGCAATATGTCATCTACATACACATAAGAAATACAATTGTACTCCAACTAACCTTCTTATATACACAAGATTCATCTGGTTTTTGGAATAAACCAAAATATTTGATTCTCTCATCAAACCGAATATTCCAACTCCTAAATGCTTGCATTAATCCATAAATGGATCTTTGTAGCTTGCATACCTTTTTGCCATCTTCGGATATGAAGACTTCTAGTTGTGTCGTGTACATATCCTCGGTTAGATTTCCTTTAAGGAAAGTCATCTTTACATCCATTTTCCATATCTCATAATCATAATGAGAAGCAATGGCTAGGAGTATCCTTATGGATTTTAGCATAGCTACTAGGCTAAAAGTTTCATCATAGTCAATTCCTTGTCTTTGACGATAACATTTAGCTACAAGTCTAGCTTTATAGGTCACCACATTAGCATACATATCAGTTTCGTTTTGAAAACCTATTTGCACCTTATAGGCTTTATTCCTTCCGGTGGGTCAACCAAAGTCTGTACTTAGTTTTCATACATGGAATCCATTTTTGACTTCATGGCTTGAAGCCATTTGTCAGATTTTGAACTATTCAAAACTATGAGCAATACGTTGTTCTATTCACTAATGAAAAATCTATATCTCTCTGAAACAGTACATGTCCTACTTGACCTACAAAGCTTTTGT
The DNA here is from genome assembly GCA_023653625.1 of Triadica sebifera. NCBI lineage: Eukaryota > Viridiplantae > Streptophyta > Magnoliopsida > Malpighiales > Euphorbiaceae > Triadica > Triadica sebifera. The sequence continues at coordinate 38,105,683 of CM042893.1, read as the reverse complement.
GCGTTATAAGGCTGAGCTACTATATCATCTGCATGAATAACAAGATCTGGTCCAGGCAGTTGATCAGCATCTGCTTACGCATGTTGAACTTCATCAAGTTCAGTTTTTCTCCCACTATCTCCTTCTAAAAGAAATTCTCTCTCTAAAAGTATATCATGTCTTGAAACAAGCACCTTTTGTTTCAAGGGGTGGTAAAATTGATATCCATATGATGCTTTTGGATATCCCACAAACAGACATCGGTCTGACTTAGCTTCCAGCTTATTTGACATTGTCCGTTTTACATAAGCAGGACAACCCTAAACTCTCATGTAATAAAGTGTGGACTTCTTGTTATTCCATATCTCATATGGAGTAACATCAACTGATTTTGAAGGGACTCCATTTAATATATAAATGACAGTCTCTAGTGCATAACCTAAAAAGAATTTAGGGAGTTTCGCAAAGCTCATCATAGACCTTACCATGTCTAACATGGTTTTTAGTTTCTTCTTTTAACCACACCATTATATTTTGGCATGTAAGGTGGGGTCCATGAAGATAATATCCCATTATCCCTAAGATAATCTATAAACTCTTGACTCAAGTATTCACCTCCTCGATCTAATCGAATTGTTTTAATACTTTTTCCAAGTTATTTCTCTACTTCATCTTTGAATTATTTGAAATTTTGAAAAGCTTCAAATTTGTATTTCATAAGATACACTTACCCAAATTGTGAGTAGTCATCAATAAAAGTAATGAAATAGATGAAACCCTTCCAGCATGTGTGGACATTAGACCACATACATTCAAATGTATTAAATATAAAAGCTCATTAGCACGTTCACCCTTTCCCTTAAATGGTAATTTAGTCATGTTGCCTAATAAGTAAGATTCACATGTGTCATATGATTCATAATCAAATGACCCCAAACTACCACTCTTGTACAGCTTAGCCATGCATTACTCACTTATATGACCAAGGCGACAATGCCATAAGTAAGATGATTTTTTAACATATATTGTTTTTTCCTTTTATTATCATTGATGTTAAAAATTGGATTTGACATATCTAATATATATATATATATATCTCATTACATAATGTAACACTAGCATAAAGAATACCATTCAACATAATAGAATAACTATTGTTACTAAAAAATAAATGGAAACCATCTTTATTTAAATTAGAAACAGAAATAATGTTTTTAGTTAAATCAAGTACATAAAAAAAATTATCCAAATTTAACATAAGCCCATTAAGGGGGTCAATATATAAGTTCCTATGGCTAATGCAAAAACCCTTGTTCCATTTCCAATGCGTAGGTCCGACTCTCCCCTATAGAGCTACATACTATTCCATACGCCCTACATATAAGTGCATATGTGTGTGTCATAGCCGGTATCTAATACCCATATATTATTATTGGAAATAGTATTAATCTTGTTACACCTTGAGGGGTATTTCCATCATTTTGATGCTAACAAATAAAATAGCAATAATATATTTAACATACTTGTTTTCTAAGTTTATTGAACAGGGTATGGAACATGATGCAAGAATGGAGAATGGAAGACTAACATTAAAAAGACAAAAATTGAAGAAATAACATGTTCACACCCATGACCTTTTATGTCACGCCCGTGATAAAGCTTAGCGTCAACTACCCAATATTTAAAGTTCACGGCCATGAAGGATCATAGCAACCATGAATGATCATATCAATCACACCCATGAAATAAAGTCACGCCCGTGAGAAAACATGTCAAATTCCTCCAGAGAGCTTCACGGTCAGAGTCACCACTTGGACCATGGCTTGGAAGGATGTTCATGCCCGTGAAAGAATAATGTCACGCCCTTGATCAAACACTTCAAATCCTTTTAGAATACTTCACGGCCAAAGTCACCACTCAAGTCACGGCTTGGAAGAACAGTCAAGACCATGACACACATATTCACGATCGTGAAAAAGGAAAGAGAAACATGTCAAGCGCGAAATTAAGAGTTGGTGCAATGACTATTTTCGCATTAAATGTAACCAAACAACTATAATTCGCCATGGAAGTATAAATGCAAGTCATTTATGAATCCAGAATAAAGAGAATAGCAAAATCTTCGAATCAAAATCTTTATGTAGCCATTTGTGCATTTACTACTTTCAAACAAACATTAATTCTCTGCAAAAAAAATCTTTTTGCTCATTATTTTCTGAGCATTATAGATTTGTGAGTGTTTCTCTTTGTAATCTACTACTTAAGTGAGTTTGGGTATATTGGGTTAAAAGTAGAACACTTGTAAGGGTTATTTGTGTGAGCCATTAAAACAAAAAGAATTATTTTATTGTGTGAGCCATTAAAACACAAGGGATTTTTGGGTTAGGTGTGATCCATTGTTAGAAACACCATAGTTGGGAGTGAGCTTGTAAAACTTCATTGTAACTCTTAGTGTGTTAGTGAAACTCTCAATTGAGATTAGGGAGAGGATCAGGGTTTGCTAACACCCAAACCTCTATAAAAATTCCTGTGTAATATCTTCCTATCCCTACTTTACTTAACTTTTCTTTCCGCACTTAAAAGTTAAGAATTTTTAATATCCAATTCAACCCCTCTTCTTGGTTCAAATTCTGGGTAACAATTGGCAGCAGAGCTTAGTCTAGCATCGAAGCCTAAACAACACTAGCAAAGATCAAGAAATGGCTAATGAAGGATTCCAAAGTCTCAAGCCTTACTTTGATGGAGCAAATTATGCTCATTGGAAGTTTCGGATGGATACATATCTGGATAGTGAAGGAATTAAAGTTTGGGATAGTGTTCGGAAAGAATGGACACCACCAACTAGAAGAGGAGTTGATGGTGAAGAAGAAATACTGTCAAGAGATGATTGGAAAGAGCCTCAAAGAAGAGCAAATTTCAAAAACAAGAAGGCAATGACAATTCTCTCAAGCTCATTATCCATTGAATAATGTGTCAGAATACAACACTTCCCAACTGCATATAACATATGGAAAACATTGGAAAACTATCATGAAGGAACAAAGCAAGTTAAATCCAAGAAGATTCAACTTCTTACTTCAGAGTATGAACTCTTCAAGATGAAATCTAATGAGTCAATCACCGATATGACGAATCGTCTTCTAGCCATAATAAATGGCATGAGAAAGTTTGGGAAACACCTGAGCTTGGAAGATGTAAATAAAAAAATTTTGAGAAGTCTTCCTCTTAAAGATTATGATTCAAGAGTTGCTGGTATAAAAGAGGTCAATGAAGAGATGAGTTTCATGAATACTGATGTGCTTATTGGCAAACTTGTAACACATGAAATGGCAGTGAAAAGAGATAGAGAACTTGAAGCCAAGCCAGAAAAAAGAAAGCCTCTAGCACTAAAAGCCTCTACTTCAAAATCTCAAGAGAAAGTTGAAGATGATGAAGAAAAGAGTGATGATGCAAATGAGGACATTGCTATGCTCTTAAGAAGGCTGAAAAGAATTATTGAAAAGAGAATGGGCAACTCTAGAAAATTCAAGCAAAGAAATTTCAAATAGGCCTCGAATGACTCTCAAAGGAGTAAAGAGGAAGTAAAGTTCTATGAATGTGGGAAGAAATGACATATTAAACCGGAATGTCCAAGGCTCAAGAAGCACAAGAGCAAATACCAAAGAGACAATATGGAGAAAGGCCACAAAGCTACATGGGATGACGAAAGCTCTTCAAATGAAAAAGATGACAATGAAAGTGAAGAGGTCAACCTATGCTTCATGGCTATAGAGGATCACATCTCGGATAAGGTAGGATCTGTAACATTCAGTGATTTAGGCCTCGATTGCATATGACCGAAGTGAGGCGTTCAATTTCAATCGGAGTCTAAATTTGAACCCATAAAAAAATGACTAATAATAAGGGAAAATAATTAAGGGTATTATTATTTGGGAATTAAAAAGATTAGGGGTAGAATTAGAAAAAAATAAAATTTCCTATGGACAAAATCGGTATTATGGAGATTGTTTGGGGAAAAAGTGTGAATATGGAGGAAGATGTGGCAAATATGGAATTTTTCAAAGTTTAATGGTTAATCAAGATTAATTAACTTAATCAACCAATAAGAATTAGGATTAATTTTAATTAGTGGGACCTACACCTTAATCAAGGTATATAAAGTCAAAAAGAAGAACAAAATTCTACATTCTTCCATAAGCCATTCTCTTCTTCTTTTCTCCCACCTTGTTGCCGTCTATCTCCACTCCTATAAACCTCTGTTTTCTTCCTTTTTTCCACCACACTAATAGTGAGAAAAAAATAGTTTTGAGAGATGAAAATTCTGAATTAAGGAGTTCTTACCATAAAAGGTGTCAAAGGAGCAAAAAGGAAGGAAGAAAAAAAAAAGAAAAAGGGAGAAGAGTAGGAGCCATTTCGGCCCACCTTGGAGAACACTTAAGGTTAGTTTATTCTTTTTAAATTCAACCTTTTTCCTTCCATTTGAGATCCATATCGATGATAGATATGATTAGGGTTGATAGATATAAGTTATGTTGCAAGATTGAACTTAGAAATTTAAGTTTGGGATTAGTTGATGGAAGTGTAATTAAGTTTTGAATTAATGATAATTGAAGTTAGTTAATTGTTTTATGGCTAAAAGCTAAAGAAAATATGATGTTAAGGAATGAATGAGGGGCTGCCATAGTTAAAGGAATTTAGGGGAAATTGAAATTAACATAGAAACACCACAATTGGTGATAAGGGAAATGTGAATTGAGTGTTGAATTAAAGGAAATGAATTGGGAACTAGGATATAGTTTTTGGGCAGCCATGACATATGAAGAAGGAAGTTTAACCTTAGTACATTTTAGCTCAATTAAGGTGTAAAACTTATTAGGAGCATTAGAATATTATGTAGACATGAAAAGCATTGAAAATGGATATTGGAATTGAAATATGGTATGGTTGTGTAGGAAAAATAAGTGATCAAGTGAGAGGCCCTTAAGAGGATGACAAAGGCAAGGAGAAAGCTAGCTAATAAGGGAAGAAAAGGAAGGATTAAGGGAAGAGCCAAGGCTAGTTAGGTATGTAAGATTGATAAAAATCTTACATGATGTTCATATGTGTGTAATTATGTGTTAAAGTTTAATATGATTGTTTGTTTGATGTGTTATGTAATTAGTTGTTATTTTTGATATTTTATATGGAAATGAGACCAAATGATGTGAAATAATTGAGACATATGAGTGTAGTTATAATTCTGGAAATTTAAATATCAAAATGAATGCAAATGATTAATCTGATTGAAATATGGATTGATGTCAATTGATGGCTCGGGTACAGAATTCCAGGAATAGTCCTGACTATTGTGATGATAACTCGAGTTATGGAACTCCTTTTTGTATGTTATTTATTGGAAATGAAAGCTAAGACACAAAGCTTTAACTTGTATTTAGACTATAACATCTAATTATGTCTAGAGTTTTCCAGAAAAATGCATGAATTTCAAACATAGAATCTGTCTAGAAAATTCTGGGCAGGAATATTTGTGATGATGCAGTTTTCAATTAAAAATACCTTTTGATAGAAAAATGGGATTTAAGTGATTTTTGATGCATCTAAAATCTAAGATAATAAGCTAAAAATAGCTAGAAGACCAGAGCTCCCAATTCGAATTATAAATGGGCTAAAAATGAAGCCCAAAAATAGGCCCGAAATCTGTTATAGGTAAAAACATGAAATCTTGGGCTTTTGCATGTGTTGTGATTATTATATATAATAATTAATGTGAATATTTACTTTATTGATAATTATAAATATTTAAAAAATTATTTATGTGTGAGATTTTAGTACGATAATAGTGGGAATAAAGAACAAAAATAAATAAGCATAGATATAATAATTGAATAATATTGGCATTTTTGAAAATATTGGGAATTAAAACAAAAATAGTTAAGCCCAAAGACACCTAAACTAGAACTAGAATAGAGAATAGTTTGACATGTCGATCAGGGGATTTAGGCACTCGGTGCCAAATATGAAAGCCGGTAATGACAATTTATAAATGCGTTTTGCATAAAAATTATTAATCCAGTAATGACAATATAACAAAAGTCGATAATGACATTATTATAAAAGCGCTCGACGCTATATTATGAAAGTCCGGAATGACAACCCCGTTATTCCTATTATATAGTTCGGTTATAGGTGTTATGGGCACAAGAAAATAGTAATAGTACTAATATCGAAGTATGTGATTTCGGTCAATGTTATATGAATTAATGATATTAAATGTTGAATATTTGCTGGAATTTATTGAATTTCTATAATTCTTTATTTTATACTTTATTTATTAAATGATTAATTAATATGAAATATATATATATATATATATATATATGTAAAATGTTTATCATTGAAGTACCACTAAGCTATTAGCTTAGCGCGGGTAGTTTCCTCTCGCGTAGGTTTATAAGGGTAGCTGTAGAAAATAAATTGTCATAAGAAGAAGGGTACCCGGAAGGAAGCAGCAAAAAGCTTTGGGTTTTCTTTTTGGTATATTTTATAAAAAAAAATTTGTAAATTAAATTATGGTTTTATTTTCTATAGTATGTATTATAGACATGAATTATAATGTAAATTAATGTACTTTGTAAATAAATAAAATTTTGAATATTTGTGCTTATATTAATTTTTATTTCAGTGTCTGCAATATTTAAAAAAAATGTTACTTCTTTTCATTAAATTTACAGAACAGTTAGACAGATAATACTCACTTACCCTGCTGAACGGAAGTGGGGTAAGTAAGTGTTACAGGATCACTTCACTCATACTCGTTCAATAATGATAGTAGTAATTATGATAGTAATAATGAAATTGATGATGAGCAAAGCCTAATTGAAGTATTGAATTTAGAACTAGAGAAATATAGAAGTAAATTTAATACTTATAAAAATAACATTTCTAATTTGAAAATCAAAATGGATGTTTTAGAAAAGGAGAACTTTGAGCTTAAATCATCTAATGAATCTCTTCAAAAATCATTAGATGAGTACTCTTCAAGACCATCAACTAAATCCTTGCTTAAAAAAAAATATTTTGAAAAATGAAGTTGAGGAACTTAGAAACTCCATTTTAAAATTTTACAAGGAAAAGGAGAGTTCAGATACTCTCATTGTGTCTCAAAGACCACTTTTAATTAGTCATGGTCTAGGATTTAACGGTACATCATCTTCATCTAACAAGACTACTTTTGTTAAGTCAAGTGAACCCCACATCTCCACATTTGCTGTAACAGCCCCAAGGGCCAAGTGCACAACATACATTAAACCTTCTATGCATAAGAGGAATGATCAAGGGTTGGTAAGCCTAAGAAGGAAATCTCAAAAGGCTAATCATGCTTTTATGTACAAAAAGCATGCACCTAGAAAAGCATTAAGTCATCATGTTTGTGCTTGCCATTGCTTTCAAACTCTACCTAATATAAACATGACATTTAAAAGCATTGTAAGATCAAAAAGCATGTTTAGAGCTAAACAATGTAACTATTGTATGAAATTTGGTCACATAAACAAACATTGTTGGATAAGGAAGGCTCATTGGGAACCTTCATGTGCTAAGCACCAAGGACCCAAGCTCATTTGGGTACCTAAAAACAATACTTGAATTGTGATTCTATAGGTATGCCTCAAGTCCATAATAAATAAAAATGCTTGGCTAGTAGATAGTGGATGCTCAAGGCATATAACCGGAGACAAATAACTTTTCAATGAAATCAAAAGGATTGATGGAGCTAAAGTAACCTTTGGAAACAATGCTAAGGGTAAGGTAATTGGCATTGGCTCTATTGGTATTAATGGTACTACTTTCATTAAAGATGACTTACTTGTTGATGGTTTGAAACATAACTTTTTAAGTGTAAGTCAATTATGTGATAAAGGAAACAAAGTAATCTTTACTTCCAACGAATGTCTTGTAACCTCTATTAATGGCCAAGAGATATTTAAAGGAAGTAGAGATGTCAATACCTACATAGTAGACTTACACAAAATATCTAACCTTTCCTCTAAGTGTCTTGTGACTATTAGAGATGAATCTTGGCTGTGATGTAGAAGGCTTGGTCATGCAAGCATGGATCTAATTCAAAGCTTCAGCAAAAAAGAGCTAGTAAAAGGGCTACCAAAAGTCAAATTTGAAAAGGACAAGACATGTGAACCTTACCAAAGAGGAAAACAACACAAGTCATCCTTTAAATCCAAAAACATTGTAAGTACCTCAAAACCTCTACAAATCCTGCATCTAGATCTTTTTGGACCTACTAGGATTGCAAGCTTAGGAGGTAAACAATATGCCTTTGTCATTGTCGATGACTACTCTAGATTCACTTGGGTAATTTTCTTAGCTCAAAAAAGTGATGCCTTCAAAACTTTCAGAAATTTGCTAAAAGAGTTCAAAATGAAAAAGGATATTGTATTTCAAAGATAAGAAGTGATCATGGCAAAGAATTTGAAAATGAAAACTTTGAAAATTTTTGTCTAGAACATGGCATTTCGCAGTATGTTTCCTCTCCTAGGACACCTAAACAAAATGGGGTGGTCGAAAGGAAAAATCAAACTTTAATTGAAATGGCTCGAATAATGCTTAATGAGTATGGTTTACCAACTTACTTTTGGGCCGAAGCCACAAATACTGCATGTTATATTTCAAATCAAGTTTTCAAAAGACCATTCTTAAACAAATCTTCTTTTGAGTTATGGAATGGAAGAAAGCCCATGATATCATACTTTAGAGTATTTGGATGCAAGTGTTTCATATTGAATACCAATGACAACCTTGGAAAATTTGACTCTAAATCTGATGAGGGTATATTTTGAGGATACTTTATCCCTAGCAAAGCATATAGAGTATTTAATAAAAAGTCATTAGCTATTGAAAAATCTATGCATGTTGTTTTTGATGAATCTAGTAAGCTTGATCTTGTGAAAGGTAGTGTTCTTGATGATGTTGTAGGTACAATGGAAAGACTTGATCTTAGAGTTTGGTGACATGTTCAACCTTCCCTCTGATGGTATCCTTAATGAGAGTGAGGTGGAGTTCTACGCCACTCAGGCATGGACTCATTTCGGGTTCGACTATAGTTGGGACGTCAAGAAGACAAAAGCACCCACCTTCGATCACCAATGCACAAGTACTTGCATAGGTTTCTAACCTATAGCATTTTTGCCAGAGGAGACAGCAATGGATTGATTCAGAAATCCGAGCTCTTTCTCCTAAAGATGGCCCGAAGAGGCCTAACAATGGCTTTATCTCGTTGGTTTGCAAACCATCTACTGTCTATTGCCATAAAGCCCTCCAGAGACATTTTGATTGGTGGGTACGTGACTCACCTTGCTATAAAGCTTGGGTATTTGAAGCTAGAGGAGCACCACTTCAACCTTATACCAGCACATCCTCAAAACTGACTAGACATCGAGTCGTTTATCAAAATAGGAGCAGCGGTTCCCATAGTTCATGAGAACATCATCTACTACCGCTTCACCAACACAGCTAGTGAGATTATTTGGGAGGACAATGATTCGAATGACTTCAAAGCTGGTCTCCAAGGAATCCAGCAGAGGAAGAGAGTTCGAGTTGAGATGACAACCTTAGAGGTTGAGCAGGAAATTGGACAATCCTCGGCCTCCACACCGAACTTGGCTCAGCAAGTGGCGGACCTATTAGCACTGCGTTTTGACCAAATGCAAGCTTCGATTAATGAGAGGTTAGAGAACCTCAAGGATTTCATAGAGTCTCACATGGAGAGCCTCGAGACAGAAGTAGCTCACCTTAGAGATGGGATGTCCGGCTCCAAATCTAGCTAGACTATATTGTTTTCGCTTTGTTAATGTAGGACTTTAAATTAATTTTCAAAACCTTGTACTATTCTTATAATATTAATATAATTGCACTAGTTTTCCCTTATGATTTATCTTTTGTTTTTTTTGTTGATGACAAAATGGGGAGAACCTAGCAATATATTATATTTAAATTTAAATATATTTGATATACTTATTTGAATTAAATGCATATGCAAGTATGCAAATGAGTTGATATACCTTAATGCAAGTTACGTGAATGAATATGCTTGATATACTTTGAATATACCTTAAATATACTTTGCATATACTTAACTAGTTTTAAGTAAAAATTTGGTATACATTGGATATACCTTGCATATACCTAAACTATAAAGCAAGCATCCATGCTATACTTCATCGTTCTTTACATTAAGCATCTTTTGAGGGGGAGACTTCTCAAAAGCACATATTACTAGATTATTTGTCACTATAAAAAAAAGGGGAGATTGTTGAACCTTGAGGGGTATTTCCGTCATTTTGATGCTAACAAATAAAATAGTAATAATGTATTTAACATACTTATTTTCTAAGTTTATTGAACAGGGTATGAAACATAATGCAAGAATGGAGAATGGTGGACTAACCTTAAAAAGACAAAAATTGAAGAAATAGCATGTTCATGCCCGTGACCTTTTATGTCACGCCCGTGATAAAGCTTAGCGCTAACTTCCCAATATTTAAAGTTCACGGCCATGAATGATCATAGTGATCGTGAATGATCATATCAATCACGCCCGTGAGAAAACATGTCAAATTCCTCCAGAGAGCTTTACAGCTAGAGTCACCACTTGGACCACAGCTTGGAAAGATGTTCATGCCCGTGAAAAAATAATGTCATGCCCATGATCAAACACTTCAAATCCTTACAGAATACTTTACGGCCAAAGTCACCACTTAAGTCATGGCTTTGAAGAACAGTCATGACCGTGACACACATATTCACGATCGTGAAAAAGGAAAGAGAAACATGTCAAGCCCAAAATTAAGAGTTAGTGCAATGACTATTTTCACATTAAATGCAACCAAACAACTATAAGTTGCCATGGAAGTATAAATGCAAGTCATTTATGAATTCAGAACAAAGAGAATAGCTAATACTTCGAATCAAAATCTTGTTGTAGCCATTTGTGCATTTACTACTTTCAAACAAACATTAATTCTCTGCAAAAAAATCTTTTTGCTCATTATTTTTTGAGCATTATAGATTTATGAGTGTTTCTCTTTGCAACCTACTACTCAAGTGAGTGTGGGTATATTGGGTTAAGAGTAGAACACTTGTAAGGGTTATTTGTGTGAGCCATTAAAACAAAAGGAATTGGTTTATTGTGTGAGCCATTAAAACACAAGAGATTTCTTGGTTAGGTGTGATCTATTGTTAGAAACACCATACTTGGGAGTGAGCTTGTAAAACTCCATTGTAACACTTAGTGTGTTAGTCAAACTCCCAATTAAGATTAAGGAGAGGAGTAGGGTTTGTTAACACCCAAACCTCTATAAAAATTCTTGTGTGATATCTTCCTATCCCTACTTTACTTAACTTTTCTTTCCGCACTTAAAAGTTAAGAATTTTTAATATCCAATTCATCCCCCTTCTTGGTTCAATTTCTGGGCAACAAATTTTAATGACAAAAATACCTGAAGTAGATGGGGCATTAGATGCCTTCTTCTTCAAAGATTCCAAGTAGGCCTTATAGTTTTTCTTCCAATGGCCATCCTTGCCACAATGGAAGCATGTTCCCTTTGGGGCAATCTCCTTCGCCTTCTTCTTAATCACATCTCCCTTAGGCTTGATGGACTTCTTCATCTTATAACAAGAAGATTCCACTAGCATCACAATTTTACTGTCCTTCTTGAGAAATGGATCAGCTGTCTTGAGCATGTTGATTAGTTCAGGAATAGTGGTGGAGATTTGGTTCATCCTATAGCTAAGCACAAAATGTGAAAAACTATTAGAGAAACCAGTTAGAATTAAGTCAATACTTAATTCATGATCCATCACAAATCCCAACGTGACCAACCTCTCAATATAGTCATTCATCTTTAGTGCATATTGCACTGGAGATGTCCCTTTATCCATCTTAGTGCGAAAAAGCAACCTTGAAATTTCGAACCTTTCAAAAAATGCTTGCTCATCAAAAAGCTCTCTTACATGGTCGACTACGAAATTAGCATCCATAGCCTCATGCTGCTTTTGCAACTTAGCTGACATAATAACAACAAAATATAGCTTACCTTCTACTATCATTGATAGCCTCATCTAGGACATAGCCAATCTTTTTGGATTTGAGAACTATTCTCAAATTCCTTAGCCAATCCAAAAAATTAGGCCTAGTCAACTTATTTCACTCCATTAGTCATTGCAAATTCACACTTGTCGACATGATGATGATTCTAGCAACCTAGATGTAAAATAAAGCATGTTAGAATGTACATAAAATTGCATATTTATTAGGTCTTTAATAAATTGCATTATAGCTCCCACTATTTTATTATGAATCCATAGCCCTAACTATGAACCTGAGAGAATCTATATAGAAGTTCTCCTAGTGGGTCGATATCCAACTAGTTAAGAATAATCTTAAGGCAACTGAACAAGCTATCCTTAGTTAGGTTGGTAGGTATCTAATCTCTACCAATTGCATTATTCATGAAACTATCGAATCTTGAGCTATTAACTAATTGATGTGTCCACATACATTAGGCTATCATCTCTCAATATGTGTACATCTCATGTACACTAAGCCAATTTTGCCTCCAATACACATTAACCATGGTACAAATCCAACAAGCTAATGATATCGATTAAGTCCAACCTATTAATCGTGAATTCTAATTTCAATGGTTTGAACATATTCTTATAAAGTGAGCTTGAGGCAACTTAACAACCCTAATTTTAGAAGAACTCTAGTTCTCCCCACATTCATTGATGGCATAAGACTTAATTGTTTATTTACTAAGGGATTTCTTTGTTAAGTCTCATCATGCTATTAGTGCATGATGAGACTTAGTATGTGTATATGTCATGTACACATATTAATGGGTTGAACTTGATATGTGTAAATCTCATGTACACTAACCCAAATTTGCCTCCAATACACATTAACTATGGTGCAAATCCAACAAGCAAATGATATCGATTAAGTCGAACCCATTAATCGTGAATTCTAATTTCAATGGTTTGAACATATTCTTATAAAGCATATTCTTATAAAGCGAGCTTGAGGCAACTCAACAACCCTAACTCTAGAAGAACTCCAGTTCTCCCCACATTAATAAAAGACGTAAGACTTAATTGTTTATTTAGCAAGGGATTTATTTGTTAAGTTTCATCATGTTATTAGTGCATGATGTTATATATCATACATTCATCACATAAAAATATAAAGATAGTTACATTAACTATATGGCTTGATTATGGACATACTAAAGCCAATCTCTTGAGCCAAAGAGAAATTGACTAGGTCTTACTTAGGTATATGCATGAATTTACAACCCAAAATAGAAATCAAATTTCTATTTCTAAGTGTATTTGTTTATGGCAGCACATCCTTTGCTTCTTGCTCCTTTGTATCTCCATTATATCCTAATCCTATGTAATCTAATTACATATTTCAAAATATAGAAAACCTTAATTTACATTTGAGAGGAGTAAGATGAGAAGAGAAATACATGAGAAAGATAGAGAGGCAAGGACACACTGGTCCTATTTATCATAAAAAAATATCAAGCATGCTCAATTACATTGGGCCTAAGTCCATAATCATCCATCATGCCTTTTCATACACCCCTAACATGCATTCTTTACTGCATAAAATAAAATAATGACAATTTTGAATTTCAATTTCAAAATTGATTCAACGCTTAAACCAAAATTGCCTACTAGTATTGTTTCTGTTAATTTAATTTTGTATGTCATTTCAATGTGAAATTTAATATTTAATCAAATTAAATAAAATTCCATATTTCTAGATTTAGTTCAAAATTAATTCATCTTAAAAATAAATTATTAAGATGTCAAAATTAAACAATTTAGGTACACACTACTTCTATCAGGAGTGGTGAATCCTTCATTGGTTACCTAATTACCTTCAACTACCAAAAGCTGTATCCAATCACCATCCTTTGAGCAACTTCCTTGACGCAATAAGGAATAGTGTCAAAATACAAAAAAAGTATCCAAAATATCTTGGAATACCTCAAGTCTAATGATACTTGCACCATTACTATATGAGACTATTATTGATATTTGAATAGATTATGCATATGATTGTGTCATACTAGGTCATCCAATGTACTTAGCTACACTTAGCAAGTATCCATAGGTTAACTCTAATCATCTCATATTTACAGATTATGAGATCTACTACTCGATCCAATCAAGGAATGTAAAATGTGCTAGTCTTTCCGGATTAACAATATCCCTTCTCATTAATCCTATGACTAAGGATAATTTAGATACTAACATAATTACACATGATAAGAATCTCAATATCATGATCTCATCATGATTTCCTTTATGTTATATTATGTATCAAGGATTTCATTAACTGATTTAAGATCACTATCAATCCATATATCAAATGAACATCAAATTAATTAAAAAGTCTTTTATTAATCAAATAAATTTGTACAATAAGTGCTAAAGGAGATTTCCTTTAGATCATATCCCTAACAAATCCATGCAAAAATGTTAGAAGAAACTATAAGAAAAATGGTTGAACACACCTCAAAGTGCTAGCAATGGTTATTGCTCAATTTCAGAGAATATGAAAAATAACTATTATTTTTCTTTTTGCATTTCTTAACTTCCAAAAAGAATTTTCAGATTTTTGGACTCTTCAAAAATATTTTTACCCCAAAATTAGCCTAGGTACAGAGTGGATAAGACAAGGGGAGGGATTTGAGGGTTTTTTCCTTAATTGACCTTAATTGGCTAATTAAGGCCAGCAGCTCATGCTGGACCTTATGGGCCTGTGGCCCCCTCGAGACATTTTTTCGTACGATATCATCGCTATCCAACTCAAAATATATCTTTCATATTTTTGGATCCCATCCAAGACCAGTTTACTCATTCTTCGCATGACCAATGCGTGTGACCCATTAGGTTCCTAGTTTTGTTGGCCAATTAAATTAACAATAAATTTCAGAAAGCCATGAGCGATATCTCGCAATACATCATGACCACCAATCGATCATAAATTTGTGGTTTGACTTTGAACTTTTCCAAATTTTTGTGCAATTAAGCATTTCACCATTCCATACCCCACTTGTTCAGAGTATGGACATGTGTGAACTTCCACTAAACTAACTACGTCGCATCTAGCCTAAGTAAGGTTAGTTCTTGTCTCTGAGGCTCTTTACTCTGTTAGATATGTCATTGAAGACTATCTTTATGAGATTTCCACTCTGACCAAAGATTCCCATGGAATGACCCCAACAAGAGGCTATGGGTGTACACTCCTTCTATAAGGAGTGGTGAATCCTTTGTTGGTTACCAATTACCTTCAAATACCTCAAGTTGTATCCAATCACCACCCTATGTACAACTTCCCTGAACCAACAAGCAATAGTATCAAAGTACAAAATCAGTATCCAAGATATCCTTGAGTACCTTAAGTCTAAGGATACTTACACCATTTCTATGATGAGACTATCATTGATATTTGAATCGATTATCCATATGATTGTCTCATAGTAGGTCATCCACTGTACTTAGCTACACTTAGCAAGCATCCATATGTTAACTCTAAACATCTCATGTTTACAAATTATGAGATATATTGCTTGATCCAATCAAGGAGTATAACATGTGCTAGTTTATTTGGATTAATAATGTCCCATATCATTAATCCTATGATAGGGATAATTTAAATACTAACTTAATTATATATGATAAGAATCTCAACATCATGGTCTCATCATGATTTCCTTCATGTTATGTTATGTGTCAAGGATTTCATTAATTGATTTAAGATTACTATCAATTCATATATCAAATGAATATCAAATTAATGAAAATGTCTTTGTTAGAGAGGTGCCCTAAAGGCAATCACCTTGGGCACTTGATGTACTCATTTATTATTAATAAAAGACATTTTCATTATATGGTATTCATTGCATATGAATTGATATAAATCTTAGACTGTTTAATGAAGTCTTTGGTATGTAACATAATATGAAGGAAATCATGATGATGAGATTCTTATCATGTGCAATTGTGTTTATACCTAAACAATCTTTAGTCATAGGATTAACAAGGTGGGACATTGTTAATCTGGATAGACTAGCACATGTTATACACCTTAACTAGGTCAAGCAACTAATCTCATAAGCTAATAACATGAGATGTTTAGAGTTAACATGTGGATGCTTGCTAGAGTAGTCAAGTAAATTGGATGACCTACTATGAGACAATCACATAGGTATCTATAAAATGTTAGTGATAGTCTCATCATAGAAATGGTGCAAGTATCCTTAGACTTTAGATACCTAAGGGTATCTTAGATATCGAATCCTATGCTTTGACTTCATTCCTTGTTGCCTCGTAAAGGTTTGTCATAGGGTGGTGATTGTGTAACACCCCCTCACCCCAGCAGCTTGTGCCCAGATAAGAGAGTACTATCCTGACTTCATCGGTTAAAATATTTTTTTATTATTTTCTTTTATATAAATATGTAAATATGAGACACATGTGTGTGTGTGTGTGTCTATATATATATATATATATATATAGTGTAAAAGAAATTATAATAAATAAACACAAATACATTTTATATAATAAAGTATTATTTGCAAAACATGTATTTACTTTACTAGTATTATAAAATAAAATTTAAAACATAAATACAACAGTTGTGTGACCCACAATATTTGATACAAGCTGCTCTATTGGACTAGGTCACTGCTACCTTTGTCTACTA
Organism: Triadica sebifera; assembly: GCA_023653625.1. Taxonomy (NCBI): domain Eukaryota; kingdom Viridiplantae; phylum Streptophyta; class Magnoliopsida; order Malpighiales; family Euphorbiaceae; genus Triadica; species Triadica sebifera. The sequence goes on along the minus strand of CM042893.1, from coordinate 38,088,909 downwards.
TTGACTATTTAGTCTTTGTTATATCTGCGTGAGAGAAACTCCCACGCTAAGCTATAGGCTTAGTGGTGCATATAAATAAGGCAATAAACTATTTTATGCAATCATGCAATATCATATATCAACTTATGTTTAATCATCTTCTCATGCAAATATACATATTATGGTATTCTAGTATGTATAGACATCAAATTGTATTCTTTTATCTCATACTTGTTTATTTTATTAACACATCATTATATAAAAAATCATAATTAACCATGTTACAATTCATAATTCCATTTTTATTTTTCATAACTTCTTTATTTATGCCCAAAACACCTATGAACCCCTGACTAGGATAACAGAGTTGTCATCCAGGCACTTAGGAGTGCCACCCGGGTAATATGATGTGCGCATATAAGTGCCATCACTGGCTTTAATAATAGTGTCATCACGGGTTTTAATATTAGTGTCATCACCGACTTCAATAATAATGTCATCACCGACTTTCATAATAGTGTCATCACTTGCTTTAATAATTGTGTCATCATCGGTTTCATTAATTATACCAGTAATGGATTTCATCATACTCCCCCCTGCTTGGCATGTCAAACTATCCTAAGTCTAGCTCAGGTTAGGTGTTCTAGGGCTTACACAATCTCATTAAAATTCTTAGCATTTAAATTCACACTTTTCATGCATTTAAAGACTCAAAATGATCACATAATAACTCAATTAAAATAATATTTACATAATATAACAAGGTTCACATCATTTTACTCTTTAAATTCCGTAACTCATATGCTTTCCTGTCACTGGCAGATTCTATTCTCTGTTTTGGACCTTAATTTTGGTCGTGTTACAATTTGAATTTAATTACAAAGTCTTATTAACAATTTTAGGTTTGGATCTTATATTTAATATTCAACTTGAATCACTTAATTCTGAGTTCTGTATCAAAAGATATGATAAAATAAACACTGACTGGTCACTAGCAATTCTGCCTAGAATTTTCTGAATATATTCTGAGTCCGGACTTTATGCATTTTTCTGGACAATTATAGACATATTTGAATTTTATTGTCTAAATAAAAATTATAACCCTATGTCTTAGCTTTCAAACCCAATAAAGAACATTACAAAACCGAATTTCCTAAACATCTCATGTTTACAGATTATGAGATCTACTTCTCAATCCAATTAAGGAGTATAACATGTGCTAGCCTATATTGATTAACAATGTTCTGTCTCATTAATCCTATAACTAGGGACAATTTAGATACTAACATAATTACACATGATAAAGAATTTCAATATCATGATCTCATCATGATTTCCTTCATGTTATGTTATGTATTAAGGACTTCATTAATTGATTTAAGGTCATTATGAATTCACATATCAAATGAACATCAAATTAATATAAAAGCCTTTTATTAATTAAATAAATTTGTACAATAAGTGCTAAAGGTGATTTCTTTTAGAGCACTTCTCTAACAAGCTCCCACTTGCACTAAAGCCAATGCCTTTGTATTTAATTCCATAGGCAATTACATGAGAATCATATTTCTTTTAGGGAAGTCGCTTTGTTAAAGGATTAGCAATATTCTTATCAGTGGGCACTTTTTCTATCCTTACATCATTCCAATCAATGATTTCTCTAATCAAATTGTATCCTTTGAGTACATGTTTGGATCTCTAATGACATTGTGGCTCCTTTGCTTGTGCAATGGCTCCATTATTATGACAATACAATTGTATTGGATTAACAATCCTAGGAACCACTCCAAGTTCCATGATGAATTTTATTACCCAAACTGCTTCCTTTTCTACTTTAAAAGTTGCAATGTACTTTGCTTTGGTTGTGGAATCAACAGTCATTTTTATTTGGAACTCTTCCAACTGACTGCTTCACCATTTAATGCGTATATATAACCTAACTGAGAGTTTGAGTCATCCTTCTCAGATTGGAAGATGGAATCGGTATACCCGCTCATAATGAGATCCCCATCTCCATTTACTAAGAATACATCCTTAGTCCTTCTCGAGTACTTAGGGATATTCTTGACAATCACACAATGACTCTCGCGAGGGACCAATTGGTATCTACTCGTGTCATTCAGAGCATATGTTACGTTGGGTCTTGTACATATCATAACACACATGATTGATCCTATAGCTGAAGCTTATGGAATCAAACACATGCATGTCCTCTCATCTTATGCCTTTGGACACATTGACTTTGAGAGAGTAATCCCCTAGATCATAGGAATATATCCCCTCTTGGACTACTCCATGCTAAACCTCTTCAGTATCTTGTCTATGTATATAACTGTGAAAGACCATGCAATCTTTTAAATCTATCTCTATAAATCCTTATCCCCAAAACACAAACTGCTTCTCCAAGGTCTATCTTAGAGAAATTCTTGGATAACCAAAATTTGAATGATTGTAAGGCTGAGACATAATTTTCCATTAGCAATATGTCATTTACAATCAACACAAGGCATACGATTGCACTCCCTCTAACCTTCTTATATACACAAGGTTCATTCGAATTTTATAAGAAACTAAAGTGTTTGATTGTATCATCAAATCGAATATTCCAACTCTTAGATGTTTGCTTTAATCCATAAATGGATCTTTGAAGCCTGCATACCTTTTTGTCATCTTTGGATATGAAGCCTTCTAGTTGTGTCTTGTACACATCATCGGTCAAATTTCCATTAAGGAAAGTCATCTTCACATTCATTTGTCATATCTCATAATCATAATGAGCAATAATGGCTAGGAGTATCTTTACGAATTTGAGCATAACTACTGGGCAAAAAGTTTCATCATAGTCAATTTCTTGTCTTTGATGATAACTTTTAGCTACAACTCCAGCTTTAGAGGTAACTACATTACCATCCATGTCAGTTTTCTCTTTAAAAACCCATATGCACCCTTTAGGCTTTATCCCTTCAGATGGGTCAACCAACATCCATACTTGGTTTTCATACATGGAATCCATTTTTTACTGCATGGCTTGAAGCCATTTGTCAGATTCTGAACTATTCAGAACTTTTTCATAGGTCTTAGGCTCATTGTTTTCTATGAGCAATAAGTCATTCTATTCACTAATGAGAAATCCATATCTCCCTAGAACAATACGTATCCTACTTGACCTATGAAGCTCTTGTGCTTCAGAAGGTTGGGCTACTATATCATATGTATGAATAACAAGCTCTGGTTTAGGTAGTTTATCAACATCTACTTGAGCATCTTGAACTTTCTCAAGTTCAATTTTACTCCCACTATCTCCTTTTAGAAGAAATTATTTCTCCAAAAAGATAGCATATCATAAAACAAATACCTTTTGTTCTAAGGGGTGGTAAAATTGATATCCGTATGATGATTTTGGATGTCCCAAAAACAGACATCGGTCAGACTTAGCCTCCAGCTTATTTGACATTGTCCACTACACATAAGCAGGACAACCACAAACACTCATATAAAAAAGTGTGGACTTCTTGTTATTCCATTTCTCATAAGGAGTAACATCATCTGAGTTCGAAGGGACTCCATTTAGGGGGTTCTGTAAAGCTCATCATAGACCTTACCTTGTCTAATAGGGTTCAGTTTCTTTTTTCAGCCACACCATTGTATTGTGGAGTGTAAGATGGAGTCCATTGAGATAATATCCCATTATCCCTAAGATAACCTGGAAACTTTTGGCTCAAGTATTCACCTTATCGATCTGATCAAAGTGTTTTAATACTTTTGCCAAGTTGTTTTTCTACTTCATTTTTGAATTCTTTTAACTTTTCAAATGCTTCAGATTTGTATCTTATAAGATACATGTACCCAAATCGTGAGTAGTCATCGATAAAAGTAATGAAGTAGATGAAATCACCTCTGATGTGTGTGGATATTGGACCATATACATCCAAATGTATTCAGTCTAAAAGCCTATTAACACGTTCACCCTTTTCCTTAAAGGGTACTTTAGTCATATTGCCTGATAAGCAAGATTCATATGTGTCATATGATTAATAATCAAATGACCCAAAACTGTAACACCGCATCTTATGCATTTGAGTATAACCTATCCCTATATCAAGTAATCATACATAGCATACTGGAAAGGTAAAATACCCTGTTAACAATAGTAGTAAATTTTTTTTTCATATCCTGTAATATAATTCAATGACTTTGCAAGTCTCATATCCTATAATTTCATTCAATGACTTGCAAGTCTCATATCCTGTAATATTATTCACTGACTTTGCAAAGTTAACACTGACGTTTTCACCACAATATAATATATCGCATATATCAAAACATAAACTTTACACATAAGTATTTTCGAGTTGATTTCATTCATACATTTTTAGACTCATTCCAAAATGACTATACATATTCAAGCACGAAAATACAAAACACAGATGACATATTTTCATGCTTGTGTGGAATGCAAAGAGAGATAGTGATGAGGCTCGGCCAATGACCTGTGCTCCATGTCTTCTATACACTACTCAAAATGAGCTATCACTTTTCTTTACCTGAAAAATGATGCAAATTGATGAGTTGTAGCTTAGTGAGAATAATCATCCAATGAGCTCTAAAGTACCAAACAACTCATAGTAATAAATCACAAATCCAATATATACCATATATTCCATTCCATTCATCAGTATCATATATGTATCAATAGAGTTGAAACATATAATCATTACTCTTTATGTATGCAAATACTTTGCTTATTTCATTTTTTGTGACCAAGTTAAATAGACATTTTCCCGGGTTTCCATGTGAACATTTGCATTTGTATTTGCTAGCTAGCTTGATCATTTGTTTCATTTGCACATTTGTTGGGCCATAGGCCTCTTCTTTTGCTTTACAATATCGATTAACTAGTCACAACACCTTTTTAGTCTATATGCATATGCACTTGTATTTAAGCATTCATCAACCATTGTATCTTATCACATATAATATACATATACCACATATATACCTCATATGCCACACATATACCTTGTATATACTATACATATACCATGTATATATATCACATATGTCAAACATATACATCAAATATACCACAAGTATACCATTTATATGTACCAAAATATCACAAATTATCCATCATTACATTTTCAAGGACCAATCATGACAATCATATGAATCACATAGCAAGCAACATTCATTTGCACTAAAGAATTCAATCGATAATTAGACTCACCGTTCTCCTTTGATTCCAACCCCTAACTTATTGTCTATCCACTCCTTGTGGGTCTCCAATATGTTGTGAGCCTAATATGAAAACATAATCGATTAACTCATGATTAGGGAGACTTAATGTGGCTTAAACAAATAATATGCATTGTTCATTTCAATAGTTAAGATTTTTCCTATGAGGCAGTGTGACCTTATGGGACTGTTTAGCCTATACCTTTTTCTGTACTAGACCAATTAATCTGATTCTTATTCCTAATTAAAACAAACATATAATTATAGAACATATTCAAATTTCATACCAATTGGATCATTGTACAATATTTTATGGAATTTATAATTATGTTATATTTTCTGCCTTTAGGCAGTTTCAGGGTACTCATTTGGGTTCATCATAACTTATAATATGTAAGTCATATTTTAATGAATATTTACAGACACTTATATGGGTTCATATGGAACATTTTTTATGTTTACAAATTTTATCAATTATGTCTCTAAGGTCTTCAAATTGTAACAAACATTGTATTGGTCTAGAATAGAATTGGCTTCCGGACCAATATGACTTCCAAAGGCCATAACCTAGTCTATACATAACCAATTAAGCTGAAATTAGTACTAAAATTTAACTACGGCATATACCTATAACTGTTATGTTTTGATAATTTACAGAATCGAGCTCTAAAAAGCTCAAATTAGTCAAACACATTACTGGATCTGCCCAGGGAACTTAGTAGGCAGTTCAAACCATGGAACAGTCATGGTTCCATTCCCCATAACTCAACATTTACAAGACCTATGAACCAAAAATTTGGTATACTGATACAACACACATATATCTACAACTTTTATGTTTTGAGATACTTCAAATAATGACTTTAACATATTCGCAATCAAAGCACACAGTAGCTAACGTGGTTAGGGTTCACACCCTGACCAGTTTTAGTAGAGAGATGATTTCTCTTCCTATACACAAAATCATGCAAAACAGTTTACATATCCATATATATAAGACACAAAGGAACAAATTGTGTGTTTGAAACTTTTCCAGAATTAATTTTGATGTGCATCAAAATCGGATTGCAAAGCAATGCCTATTAATGAACCTAAGCAACTCAAATCAACCCTATAGAAATAAGAATTGATTACTTAACAAGAACGACCTTGCAAGGGATCAATTAGCTTCAAAAACTAGGTGAAACAAGGAAGAATTGAATTCTAAAATGGAGGAAAATAAAGAAGAAGTCAGGCTAGAGAAGAAGGCAGAAATGGGGAAGAAAGATGAACATAAAGCCAACTTGTTTTTTGTCCTTTTGTCTTTTTCGCTTCTTCTCCTCTTTTCTCTTCTCATTTCTCATTTATCTTCTCTTCTATTTCTCTTTTGTGTCATTTTCATTTTATTTTTTCTATATTATTATTATTATTATTTACATAGATTTATAATTCCACGAATTCACACAATAATACAGCTTAATCATTTGGCCTGATTTAACTAAATTAACAATATAAATGTTTACTAATCTTAATCTAATCATTTTGCTTACTTTAATTTAGTCACCTTATTCAATTCATTTCTAATACTTTGTTATCCTCATTTAGGTTATAATTACACAAGTGCGACTCGATACAAGTGCCAAATACTTGGACACGTAGCTAGTGCGTGTCATAAACTTGTTCCTATGAAAATACGTATGAAATGCACGTGTTCAATTGAATTGTATGCAAGATGCTTATGTTCAATGAAATGCATATGGGGAAGGTCAATGATGTTACAATTCTCCCCTCCTTTAAAAAATTTCGTCCTCGAAATTAATACCTGAAAACAGGTGTGGATATTGCTTTTTCATATTTTCTTCTGTTTCCCATGTTGCCTCTTCTTGTAAATGGTTACGTCATAATACCTTAACCAAAGGTATTTCTCGATTTCTTAGCTGTTTAGTCTTGTATCCAATGATTTACACTGGTTCCTCAACATAACTCATGTTCTCTGGAATCTCAATGGCTTGATCTTTAAGTACATGTGTAGGATCTGACCTGTATCTTCTAAGCATGCTCACATGAAACACATTATGTATCTGAGCCATCTCGGGTGGTAAAGCCAACCTATAAGCCAATGGAACAATCTTCTCAAGAATTTTATAAGTCCCTATGTATCTTGGGCTCAATTTACCCTTCTTACCAAATCGGATTATCCCTTTCCATAGAGATACACGAAGAAATACCTTTTCACCTAACTCATATTCCATCTCCCTTCTATGCTGATCAGCGTAACTTTTCTGTCTATCTTGGGCTGCCTTTAGCTTATTCTTGGCAACCTTGATCTTATCCACTGTGTCTTGCACTATCTCTGGCCCTTCTATTGCATGTGCTCCTTCTTCATCCCAAGTGATAGGGCTTCGACACTTTCTTCCATACAATGCTTCATATGGTGCCATCTTAATACTGCTATGATACTGGTTGTTGTAAGAAAATTCAATCAATGCTATATATTCATCCCAAGCACGTTTGAATTCCATAGAACATGCTCTGAGCATTTCTTCTAATGTCTGTATAGTCCTCTCTGATTGTCCGTCAGTTTATGGGTGGAATGCAGTACTGAAGTTCAATTTTGTTCCCATTGCATCTTGTAAACTCACCCAAAATCGTGAAGTAAACCGTGGATCTCTATCAGACACTGGAATGCCATGCAATCTGACTATCTCATTCACATATAATTTTGCCAAACTCTCGAGTGTATACCCCTAGCTGATAGGTAAAAAGTGTGTGGACTTGGTTAATCTATCAACAATTACCCATATTGCATCATTTCTCTGTGGAGTTCTTGGCAATCCATAAACAAAATCCATCGTTATTCTTTCTCATTTCCATTCTGGCACTGGCAATGGATGTAACTTACCAATTGGTGCCTGATGTTCAATTTTAATCTGCTGACATGCCAAGCATTTGGAAACATATTCCGCTATGTCTTTCTTCATTCTTGGCCACCAGTAATGAGGCCTTAAACTGTGATACATCTTTGTCATCCCTGGGTGCATTGCATATGGTGCATTGTGTGCCTCTTCCATTATTTCCTGACGCAAGTTCTCAGTGTCTGAAACACATATGCGTGACTTTAACATTAGTGTATCATTCTGCAAATGAAACTCTGTATTATTTCCCTGCCTTACCACATCAATTTTCTCACTCAATGCATCTGCTACCATATTGGCTTTCCCTGGATGGTATTAAATTATACAGTTATAATCTTTTAACAACTCTAACCATCATGTTTGCCTCATGTTTAACTCCTTTTGTGTCATCAAATAACCTAAGCTTTTATGGTCTATGAAGATCTGAAATGTCTCACCATACAGATAATGCCTCCAAATCTTTAATGCAAATACAATTGCAGCCAATTCTAAATCATGCACTGGATATGAGATCTCATGTGGTCTCAGTTGCCTAAATGCATAAGCTATCACCTTACCATGTTGCATTAATACACATCCCAAGCCTTGGTGAGAAGCATCACTATATACTGTAAACCCACCTGTACCTATAGGGATAGTTAACACTGGTGCTGAGGTTAGTCTGTGTTTTAGTTCATCGAAACTCCTTTGACATTCTGGATTCCACTTGAAAGGCACATTCTTTCTCAATAATTTAGTCAAAGAGCTAGTAATTAATGAAAATCCATCAACAAATCTGCGATAGTATCCGACTAAACCTAGAAAACTACGCATTTCTGAAATATTTTTAGGAGCTTCCCAATTTACCATGGCCTCAACTTTCTTTGGGTCAACCTTTATGCCCTTACACGACACCACATGTCCAAGAAACACCAAATGATCTAACCATAATTCACATTTACTCAATTTGGCATATAATTGTTTCTCCCTCAAAGTTTGCAACACAACTTTTAAATGTTGTTCATGTTCTCCCCTATTCTTTGAGTACACTCATCAATAAATACTATCACAAACCTATCTAGATATGGTTGAAACAACTTATTCATTAATGCAATAAATGCAGCTGGAGCATTAGTCAACCCAAATGGCATTACTAAAAATTCATAATGTCCATACCTGGTTCGAAAGGCAGTCTTTGGAACAACCGCTTTTGCTACCTTCAGCTGGTAATAGCCTGATTTCAAATCAATCTTGGAGAATATTTGGGCTCCTTGCAACTGGTCAAACAAATCATCTATTCTAGGCAATGGATATTTGTTCTTCACCGTCATTTTGTTCAGTTGCCAATAATCGATGCACAATCTCATTGTTCCATCTTTCTTTTTAACAAATAATACTAGAGCTCCCCATGGTGATACACTAGGTCTAATATACCCTTTGTCAAGTAACTCCTGCAATTGGGCCTTCAGTTCTTTCAACTCAACTAGGGCCATTCTGTAGGGTGACCTTAATATTGGTGTTGTTCCTGGTACTAGTTCAATAGTGAATTCTATCTTTCTATCTGGTGGTAAACTAGGTAGATCATCTAGGAATACATCAGCAAATTCCCTTACCACTGGTATATTTTCAAGCAAGCTATCAGTGGTTCTAGTATCAGTCACATATGCCAAATATGCTTCACATCCCGCTTTGATCATTCGAAATGCCTTTACAGCTGACTAGACATGTAGGCACAAGTTTTCTTTCACCTAGAAATACTACCCTTGGCTGGTTGGGTGATTCTAGAATTACTTCCTTAGTAAAGTAATTCACTATTGCATGATGTCTAGTTAACCAGTCCATTCCCAATATCACATCAAATTCATATATTGGCAATAAAATCAGATCAGCTATTAACTCAGCTCTGTCAATGTATATCAGGCAATCACGGCAGACATTATTCACAACTACCATTGTTCCCAATGGTGTACTCACATTTATGTCAATCCCCAAAGGCTCATGCATTTTATGCAATTTAGATGCCATATGCAATGATATAAATGAATGAGTGGAGCCTGGGTCAATCAATGCATATGCTAACATATCATAAATGTAAATATTACCGGTAAGTACTTCAGGAGCATCCACCGCCTCCTGTCTAGTCATAGCAAACACCTTGGCCTGAGTAGGGGGTCTAGAACTCTGACCTTCAGATCTGGTTACTCCTCTGCCCATTGTATCAGTCCTGCCCTGTGTCCCACTAGTAGAGTAGACCCTCGGTGCCTCAACTGTAGTCTCAGATACTCCTCTACCTCTGCTAGTCTCTGCTAGTTTGGCTCTATTTGGACAGTCTCTATACATGTACTCCATCGATTCACAGAAATAACATTCTCCTGTGAGCCTTCTACATTCTCCCGTATGCTGTCTACCACAATGACTACCTGTGGGCCTCGGTTCAACATATTGGCTCTGCCCTCTACTTGGGTAAGAGAAATTCATGCCTCGACCTCTAGAACTGGAGTATCCACTTCTGTTGCCAAACTGTGCAGGCATATATCTGCCTCTTTTTCCCGACCTTCTGCTAGACTCACTGAAGAACTCACGTGCTGCCCTTTTAATTTGTTGCTCCTAAGCTTCTTTCATTAACCGTTCAGCTCTGATTGCAGCAGCTCTGAGTCTGGCATAATTATCAAGATCAGTGGTAGTGATTCTGTTTTTGATCTCATATTTGAGGCCTTCCTTAAACTTCCTGCATTTGTCTTTAGTCTTTTAATTGTTCTTCATCTCTTCACATCTAGAATTTGCTATATTTTAATTGCCTCCCACATTTCTTGAAGCATAGCACACCAAATGGCATATAACAATTAGCCAAGTGAGGTGCATGAATTAAACAATAAAGACAGTTTCTAGAATATGGCTTAGGTGTCCCCCATCTTAATGACTTTTGTCATCTTCCTCTTGATTGTTTCTTCTTCTTCCTTATCCATTTTCATTAAGAAAAATTAAGTTCTCTACACCAGCCACGTTTTTCCTTTAGACAACCATAACCAAACCTTGTTTTAAGAAGAGAAAGTGAGAAAAAGAGAGAGAAAGGCATGGGAAATTCCATTTTCATGCCTAAGGAAGCTTAGGAGAGTAAGAAAAAAAAGAAAAATTAGGGTTTATGAAGTTTTAATAATCTGATTTTAAATTTTAGGAACTCAAGTTAACAAGGAACTAGATCAAGGGAGCAAAGAAAAGGAGAAAGAAAAGTAAAGAGAAAGAAAAGAGAAAAAGAGAGGTTTGTGCATAGGCAATAGCCTATTTTAATTTTTTTAATTACATAAATTAATTATTCGGCATGTTTATGATTATGAATTAATATTATTTGTGATGAAAAATCTTAGGGATGCATGTTTGCTAGACTTAGGATTTAATTTGGTAAAAATTGAATGTGATTATCTTGTATGTTTCTTGGTGGAAATTAATGAGCAGTGTTCACTTAAACTGTTATACTTAATTTCTAGAACTCGGTTTTGCATGTTCTTTATTGGGTTTGAAAGATACGAAATGGAGCTATAACTTTGATTTAGACCATAAATCTTGAATATGTTTGTAATTGTCTAGAAAAATTCATAAAGTTCGGACATAGAATCTGTACAGAAATTCTGGCAGAATTGTTAATAATGAGCAGTAAGTACTTAAACTATTATAACTTGAGTTCTAGAGCTTGAATTTGTGTGTTATTTGTTCAGTTTGAAAGTTAAGATATATTATTAAGACAATAACATCTGAATATGTTTGTAATTGGCCACAAAAATTCATAAAATTCAGACTTAGAATCTGTCCAGAAAAGTTTGGGCAGAATTGCTAGTGCCTAGTCAGTGTTCATTTTATCATATCTTTTGATACAGAACTCATAATTAAGTGATTCAAGTTGAATATTAAATATAAGATCCATATCTAAAATTGTTATTCAGATCATATAACTAAATTCAGAATGAAATAGGACCAAAATTAAGGTCCAAAACAGAGAACAGAATCTGCTAGTGATAGGGAAGCATGTGAGTTGAGGAATGAAATGAGTAAAATGATGAGAACTTTGTTATATTATGTAAATATTATTTTAATTGAGTGATTATGTGATTATTTGGAGATATTACATGCTTGAAAAGTGTGAAATTAATTGCTATGAATTTTAATGAGATTGTATAAGCCCTAGAACACCTAACTAGAACCAACTTAGGATAGTTTGACATGCCAAATAAAGAGGGAGTATGATGAAAATGATTAAATCCATTAATGATATGATTATCTATGCCGCTAATGGCACTATTATCTACACCGGTAATGGCACTGTTATATATGCAGGTAATGACACTTTTATCTACGCCGGTAATGACAACTTTATCGAAGCTGGTAATGACACAATTATCTATACCAGTAATGACACTGTTATCTACACCGGTAATGACACTTATAGGCACACATCATATTGCCTGGGTGGCAATCCTAAGTGCCTAGACGACAACTCCATTATCCAAGTCAGTGGTTCATAGGTGTCCTGGGCATAAATAAAGACATAAATAAAAAGTCATGGAACATAAAAAGAATTTTTGATAATAAAAATGGAATTATGAATTGTGGAATGTATAAAAAGAAGATTTAGTGTTATACAATAAGGTGATAATAAAATAAATAAATATGAGATAAAATAATGAAATTTGATGTCTATACATGCTAGAATACCATGATATGTATATTTGCATGAGAATATGAATAAGCATGAGTCGAGATATGATAATGCATGATTGCATAAAATAGTTTATTGCCTTATTTATATGCACCACTAAACCTTGAGCTTAGCGTGGGAGTTTCCTTCTGCGCAGATTTAAAGAAGTAGCTGAGGTTTTTGGATAAAGACACGGTGATCCAAGTCCAGTATGGCAGCTCATATCAAATATTGTGGGTCACACAAATTATGTAATTATGGTTTGAGTTTTATTTTGTAGTATTTGTAGAATAAAAATCACCTTTTTGTAAAGAACATGTTATTATATAAAAAAATGTAGTTTATCTTTTATGTTATAATTTGTTTTATATTACAAAGTAAACAAATAGTAAATATATATATATATATATATGAGTAATTTTCATTTATACACAATTTAATAAAATGATATTTTAACCGATGAAGTCAGCGTAGCACACCCTCATCCGGGCAAAAGCTGCTAGGGTGAGGGGGTGTAACAGTTTTTGGTATCAGAGCACTAGGTTTGTGTTTCTGGATTTTGGTATTAAAGCTCAGTTTGGGTAGTTTGGGATTTTAAAATGGTTTTTAAAAATAATTATGATATATGTGTACCCACAATTAAGTATTAAAGTTGCTGCTTACTGATTGGGGGCTATTATTTTATGATATAGGTAGAGTATGGCTTCAGGGTCACGACATATTGTGGTCGAAGGAGACAAAAGTAATGAGCCTACTGAAACAGAGGCTTCATCGTGACCCAGTCATCGTTGAGCTACTGTATCTAGATCCAGTGCTAGCCTATCAAGAGGGCAGTCTATTGCTGACACAGGACAAACAGAGCTTATGAGGAACATGATCAATTTGCTACAAAGAGCATCAGAACCAACCTCATGGGGGTTGCAATTTGAGAGGTTGAGGAAGCTAGGGGCTCCTGATTTCTACGGTAAACGGGAAGATGACCCCTCAGTGGCAGAGTTTTGGCTAGAACAAGCAGAGAGAGTTTTTGATCAGCTACATTTCACAGATGAGCATAAATATGAGTATGCAGTATCTTTACTACAGGATCATGCATATGACTGGTGGCGATCTGAATCATAGAGCATAGAGGCTCCTGACCCTATGACATGGGAGTTTTTTCTAGAGAAGTTTAAGGAGCAATATATTCCTCTTATCTACATAGACGACAAGAAAATAGAGTTTTTGATGCTGAAATAAGGAAATTTGTCAGCAATAGAATATGAAAGAGAATTTACACATCTCTGCAAATATGCGAGAGGCATTATATTCACTGAGGCAGATAAGTGCTGACGATTTGAAGATGGATTGAGAGACCCAATCAAGCTACAGGTCTCAGCCCTACACCTGATGAGTTTTCCTAGTTTGCTAGCATCTGCTAGAATAGTTGAAAGAGTTCTAGCAGCATAACAGCCAGCACAAGGTAGAGGGTTCAGAAGACCCATGCCACAACTGAGTAGAGTACAGTCAAGTGGCAAAAGAGCTAGATCTTCCAGTGGCCAATTTTAGGCTGGGGGTTCCAGCAAGCCTTCTTCTTTTAGGCGGGGACAACCCACGAGATCTGTTTCTTCGGCAGCCAGTGCACCGACACAGACACCATATAGATCTCTACCCCTACCAGAATGTCAATATTGTGGTCGTTCTCATCCGGGAGAGTGTTGGTGAATGACAGGAGCATGCGTGAGGTGTTGCTCCAAAGATCACTTGAAAATAGATTGTCCCTTGTTATAGTATGGCAGAGGTTCGGCGAGCATTGAACTGATACAGACACAAGCTTCTGGGCAAGCAGAGGCCGAGACCGAGGTCAAGGCAGAGGAGGCCGATTAGGGTCCAGTCAGTTCAGATCAGAGACAGTTGAGAGGCCAGAAGGTAGTAGAGCTGCCTCAGTTAGGGCATATGCCATGCGAGGCTAAGAGGAGCAGGATGCACCTGATGTTTTGATTGGTAAATTTATTCTCTTTGGCTTTGATATTCATGCATTAATAGATCTAGGGTCAACACATTCATACATATGCATACCACCACTAGGTCGAGAAGGTTTAGAACCACATACTCTAGAATTTGAGATTCTTGTGACTAACCCGTTAGAGCATAGTGTGAGGGTTAGCAGGGTGTTTAGGGGTTGCCCAGTTGAAATTCAAGGAAGGCAATTCCCAGCAGACTTGATAGAGTTACCACTCTATGAGTTCGATGTGATCTTAGGAATGGATTGGTTAGCCCGTTATGGAGTGGTAGTGGATTGTGGAAGAAGACAGATGATCATTAGAATTCCAGAACAAGATGAGATAGTGGTGATGGTGAGAATAAAAGATACCCAGACAATGTGATATAAGTGTTGAAAGCTCAGAAACTCATTAGTAAGGGATGTGAAGCATACTTAGCATATGTAGTTGATATGGAAAAAACAAGTCTAAAGTTGATGGATATTCCTACTGTTAGTGAGTTTCCCGATGTATTTCCAGAGGAGTTGCCGGGGTTACTGCCGGATAGAGAAATTGAATTTGCTATCGATTTGGTACCTGATACCACCCCTATTTCTATTACATCATATAGGATGGCACCAGCAGAGTTGAAGGTACAGTTGCAGGAGTTGTTAGATAAGGGTTTTATACGACCCAGTGTATCACCATGGGGTGTCCAATTTTATTTGTCAAGAAGAAAGGTGGCACTCTTCGTCTTTGCATCGATTACAGGAAACTAAATAAGGTGACTATTAAGAATAAATACTCGCAGCCTAGGATTGATGACTTATTTAACCAATTGAAAGGTGCAGCCATATTTTCAAAGATAGATCTTCGATCGGGGTATCAT
The DNA here is from genome assembly GCA_023653625.1 of Triadica sebifera. Lineage (NCBI taxonomy): Eukaryota > Viridiplantae > Streptophyta > Magnoliopsida > Malpighiales > Euphorbiaceae > Triadica > Triadica sebifera. The sequence goes on along the minus strand of CM042893.1, from coordinate 38,073,285 downwards.
CAACTGAAGATAAAAGAGTCAGATGTATCTAAGACGACATTTAGGACATGTTATGATTATTATGAGTTCCTAGTTATGCCCTTTGGATTGACGAATGCATTGACAGCTTTTATGGACCTGATGAACTGAGTGTTCAGACCATATCTTGATCAATTTGTAGTGGTGTTTATTGATGACATTCTTGTGTACTATAGAGACCGAGAAGAACATGATCAACATCTTAGAATAGTGCTGCAAACACTGAGGGAGAAGTAGTTGTATGTAAAACTATCTAAGTACGAGTTTTGGCTTAAATCAATCAATTTTCTGGGTCACCTAATTTCGGCAGAAGGTATTCGGGTTGATCCTAGTAAAATTGAAGCTATTCTTAATTGGAAACCACCATGAAATGTGATTGAAGTGAGAAGATTCCTCGGATTAGCTGGATATTATAGGAGGTTCGTGAAGGGATTTTCATCCTTAGCGACTCCTTTGACACGACTGCTATGAAAAGAGGTCCGTTTCGAGTGTACAGAAAAGTGTCAAGCAAGGTTTGATCGACTGAAGGCAATGTTGATTGAAGCATCAATTTTAACTCAACCTACTCTAGGAAAAGATTTTATTGTGTAGAGTGATGCTAGTCATAATGGTTTAGGTTGTGTTCTTATGTAAGAAGGAAAGGTGATTGCTTACGCCTTAAGACAACTTAAGCCTCATGAGTTTAACCATCCGACACATGATTTGGAGTTAGCTGCTATAGTTTTTCCTCTTAAGATCTAGAGACATTATCTGTATGGGGAAAGATGTTATATCTATACAGATCATAAAAGTCTTAAGTACCTTCCCTCACAGAAAGAGTTGAATATGAGACAACGAAGATGGTTGGAGTTGATTAAAGATTATGACTGTATGATCAACTACCAGCCAGGCAAAGCTAATGTGGTTGCAGATGCAATAAGCGGGAAGATTTTAGCTGAGATGCGAATACAATCTAGTTTGATGTAGAAGATCAAAGATGCTTAGAAGCAAGATGAGAAGTTAGTAAAGATAATGGAGAGAGTGAAAATGGGAGAAAAGCCTGAGTTTTCATTGATAGAAGATGGCACAGTATACTTCAAGAATAGGATTTGCGTTCCTAATGTAAAAGAGCTGAAGTCCGATATTTTAAAAGAAGCACATGAAACAGTATATACCATGCATCCAGGTGGGAACAAGATGTATCAAGATTTGAAAACTCACTAAATATGTTGCTAAATGTCTAACTTGTCAATAAGTGAAAGCAGAACACCAGTTGCCCACAGGATTGCTGCAACCTATACCGATTCTAGAATGGAAATGGGAAAGAATCACGGTAGATTTTGTGTCTGGGTTACCGATGACTTAGAGAAAGCATGAAGCAGTATGGGTGATAGTAGATCGATTGACGAAGTCAGCACACTTCTTACTAGTCAGAATGAACTACTCATTGAACAAGCTAGCTAAAATTTATGTAAGTGAGATAGTGAGGTTGCATGGAGTGCCAATGTAACACCACATCTTATGCATTTTAGTATAACCTATCCAAATATCAAGTAATCATACATGGCGTACTGGAAAGGTAAAATACCCTGTTAACAATAGTAGTAAATTTTTTTTTTCATATCCTGTAATATAATTCCATGACTTTGCAAGTCTCATATCCTATAATTTCATTCAATGACTTGCAAGTCTCATATCCTGTAATATTATTCACTGATTTTGCAAAGTTAACACTGAGGTTTTCACCACAATATAATATATCCCATATATCAAAACATAAACTTTACACATAAGTATTTTTGAGTTGATTTCATTTATACATATTTAGACTCATTCCAAAATGACTATACATATTCAAGCACGTAAATACAAAAACACATATGACATATTTTCATGCTTGTGTGGAATGCAAGGAGAGAGAGAGAGTGATGAGGCTCGGCCAGTGACCTGTGCTCCATGTCTTTTATATGCTACTCAAAATGAGCTATCACTTTTCTTTACCTGAAAAATGATGCAAATTGATGAGTTGCGGCTCAGTGAGAATAACCATCCAATGAGCTCTAAAGTACCAAACAACTCATAGTAATAAATCACAATTCCAATATATACCATGTATTCCATTCCATTCATCAGTATCATATAAGTATCAATAAAGTTGAAACATATAATCATTACTCTTCATGTATGCAAATGCTTTGCTTATTTCATTTTGTTGTGACTAAGTTAAACAGACATTGCCCCGGGTTTCCATGTGAATATTTTCCATGTGAACATTTGCATTTGCATTTGCTAGCTAGCTTGATCATTTGTTTCATTTGCACATTTGTTGGGCCATAGGCCTCTTCTTTTGCTTTACAATATCAATTAACTAGTCACAACGCCTTTTTAGCCCATATGCATATGCACTTGTATTTAAGCATTCATCAACCATTGCATCTTTATCATATACAACATACATATATTCCATATATACCTCATATGTCAAGCATATACCTTGCATATACTATACATATACCATGTGTATATATCACATTTGTCAAACATATACCTCAAATATACCACACGAGCATAGGTATGGCTCCGTATAAGGCATTGTATGGAAGAAAATGCAGGACCCCAGTTTGTTGGACCGAATTGAGTGAAAAGAAGTTGATAGGGCCAAAGTTAGTGCAACAAATAGAAGAAAATGTTAGAATTATCCAAGAAAGATTGAAAGCAGCTCAAGATCGACAGAAATCATATTCTGACCTTAAGAGGCAAGATATAGAGTATGTTGTGGGTGATAAAGTGTTTATTAAAGTTTCACCTTGGAAGAAAGTATTGAGATTCACTAAAAAGGGAAAGTTAAGTCCGAGGTTCATTGGTCCTTATGAGATTTTGGAAAGAATGGGATCAGAGGCATATCGGTTAGCACTTGCACTAGAGTTGGATAAAATCCATAATGTTTTTCATGTGTCGATGCTAAAGAGATATAGGTTTGATCCAACTCATGTTATTCCAACTGAGAAGATAGAAGTACAGAACGACTTGACGTATGAAGAGGAACCGGTGGCTATATTAGCACGTGAAGAAAAAGTTTTACGAACAAGAAAGTTCAATTAGTTAAAGTGTTATGGCAGAATCATGCTATTGAAGAAGCCACATGGGAGAACGAATAAGTAATGAAGAAGCAATATCCTCAGTTGTTCACAGAATTAACAGGTAAATTTCGAGGATGAAATTTATTTTAAGGGGAGAGAATGTCATATCCGCTAATTTAGACGTAAGTCACGTGAGTTGTTTAATTTACTCGTTGTTTTCACCAAAGTCTAAAATTAGATTTTTATCGAAAAATAATGAAAAAAATGGCAATTAAGTATGAAAAATATCTAATAAAGTGTTCAAAATATTTTAAGATGTTAAATTTCGGTAAAGGACTAAATTGCAAATTTTGAAAAGTTTAGGGGTCAATTTGTAATTTATCTCAAATTTGAGGATTTATTTGGGATAATCATCAATTAAATACATGAATTGGGACCTAAAATGCATGTGGAGGCCAGCCACACCAAGTGGAAAATTTTAAGAGGCCAATTGACATGCATGAATTGATAATTAATAAGGGCTTCTAGAATATGGCTTAGGTGTCCCATAATTATGTAGCTTGTCTTTATTCTTTTAATTGTTCTTTATCTCTTCATATCTAGAATTTGCTATATTTTAATTGCCTCCCACGTTTTTTGAAGCATAGCACACCAAATGGCATATAACAATTAGCCAAGTGAGGTGCATGAATTAAACATTAAAGAGAGTTTCTAGAATGTGGCTTAGGTGTCCCCCATCTTAATGACTTTTGTCATCTTCCTCTTGATTATTTCTTCTTCTTCCTTATCCATTTTCATTAAGAAAAATCATGTTCTCCACACCAGCCACGTTTTTCCCTTAGACAACCAAAACCAAACCCTGTTCTAAGAAGAGAAAGTGAGAAAAAGAGAGAGAAAGGCATGGGAAATTCCATTTTCATGCCTAAGGAAGCTTAGGAGAGTAAGGAAAAAGAGAAAAATTAGGGTTTATGAAGTTTTAATAATCTGATTTTAAATTTTAGCAACTCAAGTTAACAAGGAACTAGATCAAGCGAGCAAAGGAAAGGAGAAAGAAAAGTAAATAGAAAGAAAAGAGAAAAAGAGAGGTTTGTGCATAGGCAATAGCCTATTTTAATTTTTTTTAATTACATAAATTAATTATTTGGCATGTTTATGATTCTGAATTAATATTATTTGTGATGAAAAATCTTGGGGAAGCATGTTTGCTAGACTTAGGATTTAATTTGGTAAAAATTGAATGTGATTATCTTGAATGTTCCTTGTTGGAAATTAATGAGCAGTGTTTACTTAAACTGTTATAACTTAATTTCTAGAACTTAGTTTTGCATGTTATTTATTGGGTTTGAACGATACAACATGGAACTATAACTTTCATTTAGACCATAAATCCTGAATATGTTTGTAATTGTCCAGAAAAATTCATAAATCTCATATATAGAATCTGTCCAGAAATTATGGGCAGAATTGTTAGTAATGAGCAGTAAGTACTTAAACTATTATAACTTGAGTTCTGGAGCTTGAATTTGTGTGTTATTTGTTCGTTTTTCAAGCTAAGACATAGGTCTATAATTTTTTTTAGACCAGAACATATGAATATGTTTGTAATTGGCCACAAAAATTCATAAAGTTCAGACTTAGAATCTATCTAGAAAATTATGGGCAGAATTGTTAGTGACCAGTCAGTGTCCATTTTATCATTTCTTTTGATACAAAACTCAGAATTACGTGATGCAAGTTGCATATTAAAGATAAGATCCATATATAAAATGGTTATGAAGATCATGTAACTAAATTCAGAACGAAATAGGACCACAATTAAGGTCCAAAACAGAGAAGAGAATCTGCCAGTGACAGGGCAGCATGTGAGTTGAGGAATGAAATGAGTAAAATGATGAGAACTTTGTTATATTATGTAAATATTATTTTAATTGAGTGATTATGTGATTATTTTGAGATATTACATGTATGAAAAGTGTGAAATTAATTGCTATGAATTTTAATGAGATTGTATAAGCCTTAGAAAACCTAACTAGAACCAATTTAGGATAGTTTGTCATGCCAAATAGGGGGGGAGTATGATGAAAATGATTAAATCCATTAATGGTGTGATTATCTACGCCAGTAATGACACTGTTATCTACGCCTGTAATAACACTGTTATCTATGCCGGTAATGGCACTTTTATCTACACCGGTAATAGCATGGTTATCTACATTGGTAATGGCACGATTATCTATGCCGGTAATGACACTGTTATCTACACCGGTAATGACACTTGTATGAACACATCATATTGCCCCGATGGCACTCCTAAGTGCCTAGACGACAACTCCATTATCCTAGTCAGTGGTTCATAGGTGTCCTGGGCATAAATAAAGGCATAAATAAAAAGTCATGGAACATAAAAGAATTATTGATAATAAAAATGGAATTATGAATTGTGGAATGTATAAAAAGAAGATTTAGTGTTATACAATAAGGTGATAATAAAATAAATAAATATGAGATAAAATAATGAAATTTGATGTCTATACATGCTAGAATACCATGATATGTTTATATTCATGAGAATATGATTAAGCATGAGTTGAGATATGATAATGCATGATTGAATAAAATAGTTTATTGCATTATTTATATGCACCACTAAGCCTTGAGCTTTGCGTGGGAGTTTCCTTCTGCTTAGATTGAAAGAAGTAGTTGAGGTTTTTGGATAAAGATATAGTGATCCAAGTCCAGTAGGGCAGCTCGTATCAAATATTATGGGTCACACAAATTATGTAATTATGGTTTGAGTTTTATTTTATAGTATTTGTAGAATAAACGCATTTTGTAAAGAACATATTATTATATAAAAAAATGTAATTTATCTTTTATGTTATAATTTCGTTTATATTACAAAGTAAACAAATAGTAAATATATATATATATATATATATATGAGTAATTGTCAGTTATACACAATTTAATTGTCAGTTATACACAATTTAATAAAATGATATTTTAACTGATGAAGTCAGCGTAGCATACCCTCATCCGGGCATAAGCTGCTAGGGTGAGGGGGTGTAACAAGAGTTCTTTTAGAGTTTGGGTTGTTGGGCACACCCAAGCCTGCTTTACAAGAATATGTTCAAACCTTCAAATTTTGATTTCATTATTAATGGGTTGGCTTTAACTGATTATATTGGCTTGTTGGACACACCCAAGGTCAATATGAATTGGAGGCAATATTAGGGCAGTGTATATGAGATATGCATGCATCAAGAGTTGATAGCCTATGATTCAATAGTTGTATAAATGAATGCAATTAGTATGAAATACCAACCAATTGTCTAAGATGTCTTGTTGGGCACACCTAAGGTCATTCTTAGTGATGTTGGATACTGACATGCTAGGAGAACTTCCAATAGGTTCTCTTGGATTCATAATAAGGGCTATAAGTTCATAATAAAATAGTGGGAGTAATAATGCACATTTATTAAAAACCTAATATTCATGCATGTAGAACATACTATAACATAATCTTTCATTACTTCAAGTTTGTTAGAATCATGTCATCAAATGTGAACCTATGCTCAATTCCTGAATCAAACAAATTGACTAGCCTGAACTTCCATGATTGGCTAATGAATTGGAGAATAGTTCTCAAAGACAAAAAGATAGCCTATGTCGTGGAAGATTCGTTTCCTTCCCTCCTACAGATGATGTATATGTTAATGAATAGCTGGCATACAAGAAGCATGTGGATATTAATAAGTTGCCAGGTTGCATTATGCTCGCTTTTATGTCTCCTGAGCTTCAAAAGTAGCATGAGAATATGAATGAAAATACCATAGCATATCATCTAAGGGAGCTTTTCTATAAGCAAGTTCAATCTGAGCGATATGAGATATTTAATGTAACACCCATCTGTATAGCCAGGGCTAACCTTATTTTACAAGCAAATGCCACACGACTAGATATGTATCTACCTATCTAAATTAAAACTTTTCTAAATTATTTATGTATTAACAATATCAGGTCCAAATCAATCTCATAGAAAGAAACATTAAACTTTTTTTCTATATCTGAATTACATCCATAATTATCTCAAAACTATCTTTCCATTTAAAACCCCTCATTACAAAATCCATACTTATTGTACTTATTAAAATCTATTACATGCCTTTATTTAAATAATGAAATAACTATATGTCGCTATCCCATAATTTGAGAAATACCAAATGAAATGAATGGAATAAAAGAACAAACCTAACACGGGTCAACTCTGACTGGCTCTATCTTCTCTTCAAGTCAACTCAACAGTCTACTAGATCCAAACCTACGTGTAGGGATACCCGCATGCTAATCTATTGAAAGCTTAGAGGTACATATAAGTATTTAAATTCTAGCATGCATTGACATATCAATATACATCTCACAATCATAAACATACATGTGTGTTTGACCATATCTCCATATACATATATATTCACATAAAAGTTCATTGATATTGAATTGGTTTCAATACATCAATAGCATGCATTACATAAGTAATTCATACAATCCTAGTTATAATCCATAGAATTAGTATTTCTATGTTATCATAATCACAATATCTTTCTTAATGTATTGCAACATACCATTACTAATTCTATATATATATATATATATATATATATATATATATATATATATATATATATATATATATATATATATATATATCCAATTTCAGGTTTTCACATCCCTTTTCCAGGATGTATCTGTATTCAAATTCCTATATTACAAATTTCTAGTTTCTTAGCCCAATTCTCTAAACCTAGACTACCTAGATGTGGGTTATGAAGCAGGTGCACTTTAACATGAGCTTAAGTCACCCTACTCACTACTATATCTGTCTATATTGCTACCATTGAGCATCTTAAATCAGGAGCGCTCTAAAACAAGCTTAAGCCACCCTGATGAACAATGACTACATGCATATGGGTACAAAGGTGCTCTAACCCAAGCTTATGCCACCTTGTGCCTAATCTGGATATGCTCCCATTTAGCTTCTTAAATCAGAAGCGCTCTAACACAAGCTTAAGCCACCCCGATGAGCAATGAAATAATCGTATGCATAAATATTCCATGGTATCGTAACCCCTTCAATGGCATGCCACCTATCTTATCTAGTTTTTGAACAGAGAATGAACATATATATTCACTTTCTGGATATTAACATCATTTATGTTACATTCCATAGTTTCACAATACCATCCCATCTCATTTTGATATTCATGACACTTAGTGCATTATCATGTTCCATAATCATGACATCATATTGTAATTAACCTCATTTGATCATACCAAGTGTATGTACATATCATAATCATGTTGTTTCATCACATTAATCAATTTACACATTTCTGGATATAGGGTATTCACGGGTGTGAATGGTATATTTATAGCCATGAAGCCTCTGTCACGGGTTGTCTACCCATGACTCAGCTCGTGATCATTCACGGGAGTGAACAATTATTCATAGGCATGAAATTTATACTTTCACAGGCATAAAGATGAAAATATTTCCCGCACTGATTAAAGTCAATTCTACACACAATCATGCAAAATACTAAAGCTAACCAATGTTAGCCACACCTATCAACACTTCCCATATTCCAACCTTTACAAATAATTACAAACATGCATTTATTTATACTTTAATATGTTAATCTAGGCTCAATGCCATATCATCAAAACATATTCATTTGTCAATATATTAATTCCATCATGTATTCCAGAATTTACAATTTAATTAACTTGATTCCATTAATACTAAATCATCAATTTCATGTCATTTAACATATCAGAACCACAATTCATATCACAAGCATTTCAAATCGAATAAAAATGTGTATATATACAAACCTCGATAAATAGAGCCCTAACAATCGACACTCTTGTGTCTACTACTTCTGGTGGGTGTCTTTACCTTCAACCTCTGTCCCTAATATGAAATCAAAGGCCATATTAATATTCTAAAACTTCAATTAACCTATATATGTCATAAACTAATAAAACCTTAACATAAACCCTTAATTATCACTCCTGTTTCAAAAATAGATTCAAACCATTGGAAGATCAATAAAAAGGAAATCCTTTACTCTATATGGATGATTCCAGCCATTTGTCGCGGGGTCATTACTGTCTCCCCAAAAGATCGATCTAGTGGAGTGTGCAGCGCCACTCGCTTATAGCCAGGACTCGTTGCCTTCACCTATCCGATGTGGGATTGAAGTCTGTGACATTCTCCCCCACCTAATCCTGTGATGCCCTCATCACAGTGGGTCCCCCTGCCTGCCCCAAACCCGGGGTGCTTGGCAAGACATCGGAGTCGGATTTGGGTCAGCTCTGATACCATTTGTCATGGGTTTTAGGTTTCAAAATAATGCTTAAAAAATCTTTTTACTTTTGAATTTCGATAACTATAGAAAAACGTTGTTTCATCTGATTTTAAAACTCGTATATGGTGCCAAATTGATGTATAAACGTTAATAATCATAGGGGAATTGAAAGGAAACTATTTTTGGCATTGAAGGGTGTTGCCCAGATGATGAACCAAGAAAGGGGGTTGAATTGGATATTAAAAAAATTCTTAACTTTTAAGTGCATAATAAAATTAAATAGAGTAGGGATGGAGAGATATCACACAAGAGATTTATAAAGGTTCGGGTATTAACAAACCTTACTCCTCTCCCCAATCTCAATTGGGAGTTTCACTAACACACTAAGTGTTACAATGGAGTTTTACAAGCTCACGTCACACAAATAACCCTTACAAGTGTTTCACTCTTAACCCAATATACCCAAACTCACATGAGTAATTGATTACAATGAACACACTCACCAACCTATAATGCTCATAATTTATGAACAAATAGGTTTTCATAGAGAATAAAAGTTTTGTTGAAAGTAATTAATGCACAATGGCTACAACAAGATTTTGATTCAAAAATAATTGTTGTTCTTTTCTTTTAGATTCATAAATGACATGCATTTACACTTTCTCAGCGAATTATAGCCGTTTGGATACATTTAATGCGAAAATAGCCATTGAACAAACTCTTAATTTCGCGTTTGACATGTTTCTCTTTCCTCATTCACGGTCATGAATATGTGTGTCACGGTCATGAATGTTCTTCCAAGCCATGGCTCCTGTGGTGACTCTGGCTGTGAAGAATTCTAGAAGAATTTGAAGTGTTTTATCAGGGGGGTGACTTTATACTTTCACGGGCGTGAATATCCTTCCAAGCCGTGGTCCAAGTGGTGACTCTGACCGTGAAGCTCTCTGGAAGAATTTGACATGTTATCTCATGGGCATGACTATATTTTATGGGCATGATTGATTTGATCATTCACGGTTGGTATGATCCTTTATGGTCGTGAACTTTAAATGTTGGAGAGTTGGCGCTAAGCTATATCACGGGTGTGACATAATCAGTCACGGGCGTGAACATGCTATTTTTTGTTATTTTGACCTTCAAAGATTGTCTTTCATTCTTGCATCATATTCCATACCCTATTCAACAAACTTAGAACACAAGCATTGTTAAATACATTATTGCTATTTTATTTGTTAGCATCAAAATGACAGAAATACCCCTAAAGGTTCAACAATTTCCCCCTTTTTGATGGTGAGAAATAATCTAGCAATATGTGTTTGAGAAGTCTCCCCTTCAAAAGATGCTTAAGAAAAAACATAATAGAGTGCAAGAATTGAGCGATGTATAGCATGGATCTTTGCTTGCTAGTTAGTTATATGCAAAGTATATTCAAAGTATATCAAATTGTTTGCTTGTTATCAACTTTCCATATTCTACATCTGGTGAGAGTAACAATTCTAGAAGTTCCTGCAACTGTTGTGTAACTAGTTAAGTATATTCAAAGTATATCAACACATTTGCATTCATATATTTGCATATTCATATATTGCAAAGTTCTCCCCCTTTTGCCATCAACAAAAATGAACCATAAAGCGAAAATGATGTAATTATATTAATACCAAATAGAGGAAGTACAAATTTTGGAAAAATTAATTAAAATTCTACACTCACAATACTAGAAACTAGTAAACAAGATGAAAGAAAAACTAGAACTCTAACTAGGCTAGGAACCAGACAATCCATCTCTAAGGCGTGCTACTTCGACCTCGAGGCTATCCATGCGAGACTCCATGAAATCTTTGAGGTTTTCCAACCTCTCATCGATGGAAGCCTGCAATAGGTCAAACCAAGGTGCTAAAATATCAGCCATCTGTTGTGCCAAGTTAGGTGTAGAGGCCGAGGATTGACCAACCTCTTGCTGAACCTCTGGGGTCGCTGTCTCAACTCGGACTTGTTTTCTATGCTGGATTCCTTGGAGGCCAGCTTTGAATTCATCCGAATCCTGGTCTTCCCAAACAATTTCACCAGCTGGAGTGGTGAAACGGTAATATATATTATTCTCATGAATTATTCAAATAGCTGCTCCCATTTTTATAAATGACTTGGCATCTAGCCGGTCTCGAGGATGTGCGGGTATGAGGTTAAAATTGTGCTGATCGAGCTTTAGATACCTAAGCTCAATTGCAAGGTGAGTCACGTACCCACCAATCAAGATATCTCCCAATGGCTTTGTTGCAATTGAGAGAAGATGATTTGTAAACCATTGAGACAGGGCCACTGTTAGACCTCTTTGTGCCATCTCTAGGAGGAAAAGCTCAGGTTTACGGATCGCACCATTGCTATCGCCTCTTGCAAAGGTACTATAGGTCAGAAACTTATGTAAATATTTATGTACGAGAGACCGAAGATGGGTGGTTTTAGTTCCAAAATGAGTCCATGCTGGATCGGCATAGAATTCCACCTCACTCTCATTGAGGATACCATCTAAGGGAAGTTTGAAGATTTCACCAAACTCCACTGCTGTGAGAGTGTTCGGATGCTTGCAAAGTTGGAATTTGATTGTTTCGGTGGGAGAAACTTGTAAAATGCTAAGGAACTCAAGAGTTGGTTCCCTTAGCGTTGGCTAATGAATATCCATAAACTCTTTTAGATGACAAGCTTGTAGTTATTCTATCATGCTTGTCTCAAGACTGAGGGTCCTGACAACATTCCACTCGAAGTAACATGATGAAAGCAAGGGCCTTTTTTTAAGAACGACATATCTTGGATGACAGTGCTCTGGAATGATGTTGAGAAGGTAGTTCGTACAACATCTCAGAACATGGGATTTCTTCCTTGTGCCTTTTGATGAGCCAGGTTCCAATGATGATTTGAGAATTGATTTTTGAATAGTGAGTTTCTAACAGGGATTTTAAGGATAACCTTGTGGTATTGTGATTTTTGAAGAAAGAAAGGACCTTTGAAGGTTTTTATAGATGGAAAAGGATATGAGGGGGCTAGAATCTGTAAGAAGTATCGAATAAGGGCGCTAAATGAGAGAATTTGTAGAGTTTGAAATGAGAGAAAATGGCAGAAAACTGTTTTATAGCCGACATAGTCACGGTCGTGAATAGTAAGTCATGGGCGTGAAATGTCATGGTCACGGTTTTATAGCCATGATGAAGGATATGAAACGATTCATAGTTGTGACATTTAATAGTCACGGGCTTACTTGTGAATTTTCACGGTGGTGACAAAATGAGTCACGGTCGTGAAGTACAATCTTCACTACTTGTGACAGTGAGACAATACGTGAAACAAAGCATGAACGACTCTATAATTATTTGGTGTTATTGTTCATGGTTGTGAAGAAGTGTCACGGTCATGAACAAAGAGTTTCACATGAAAGCTATTAGAGCTTTTGGTGAATATATATCACGGGCGTGAATTGCCTTAAATCTTCAATAAATAAAATTAAGTCTAAAACAAGACTAAAAGATTTCCAAGGTGCTTTTATCCTTTATAACATATATTTCCATCAAATTAGCCACTTCATACCTTAAAAGATTAGACAATAAAAGACAACATATGAAAGAAATTAACATTCAAGGTTCAACAAATTTGACAATCATACTTAAGATAAGGTTAATCCATCAATCATACCAAGCTCTCTTCTTATGAAGTTAAATCTTTCTTCATTAAGAGACTTAGTGAATATATCTTCCAATTGATTGTCTGTATTGATAAATTCCAATATAACATCTCCATATTGAACATGATCTCTAAGAAAATGATCTCTTATATCAATATGCTTACTTCTAGAGTGTTGAATGGGATTCTTAGATAGGTTTATGGCACTTTTATTGTCACATCTGATAGGTATATGGTCCAAACTATGACCATAATCCTTAAGTTGTTTCATCTATAGGATTTGAGTACAACAACATCCTGCTGCCACATACTCCGTTTCAGTGGTAGAAAGAGCAACTGAAACTTGTTTCTTGCTAAACCAAGAAAGTAAGCATTCACCAATAAAGTGACAAGTGCCTAAAGTACTTTTTCTATCCAAGAGACTTCCAGTGTAATTAGCTTCTGAAAGGATGAATTTCTAGGATACCATAAGCCTAGATGCAATGAGCCATGTAAATATTTTAAGATTCTTTTCACAACATTCAAATGTGATTCTTTAGGACACGATTGAAAGCGAGCACATAAGCATACACTATACATTATATTGGGCCTAGAGGCAGTAAGATATAAGAGTGATCCAATCATACCTCTATAGAGGTTTACATTAATGCTCTTACCCTTTTCGTCTTTGTTCAATTTTATTGATATGCTCATTGGAGTCTTGGCATTTTTTCATCCTTCCATTCCAAATTTCTTGATTAAGTCTTTGGCATATTTGGATTGGTTGATGAATATGCCCTCATTACATTGTTTTATTTGTAGACCAAGGAAGAACTTAAGCTCACCCATCATACTCATTTCAAATTCCCTAGTCATACACTTAGCAAATTCTTGGCAAAGAAATTCATTAGTGGACCCAAATATGATGTCATCAACATAATTTTGAACAATTAGAATATCATGCTTATGCTTTTTAATAAACAAAGTAGTGTCAACATTTCCCTTTGAAAAATTATTTTCTAAAAGAAAAAAACTTAGTCTTTAATACCAAGCTCTTGGGGCTTGTTTCAAACCATACAAAGCTTTTGAAAGTTTAAATACATGATCAAGCAAATTATAGCTTTCCAAACCCGGTGGTTGTTCTACATAAACTTCTTCTATAAAACCATTTAAGAAAGCACTTTTGACATCCATTTGAAAGAGTTTGAAATTCATATGGCATGCATATGCTAAAAATATTCTTATGGCTTCTAATCTAGCTACTGGAGCATAGGTCTCATCATAATCTATTCCTTCTTCTTGATTACATCCCTTTGCAACTAACCTAGCCTTATTCCTAGTTATTAAACCTTGTTCATCTAGTTTATTTCTAAATACCCATTTACTTGCAATGATTAGATGCTCATTGGGTCTAGGAACTAAGGTCCATACCTTACTTTCCTCAAATTGGTTGAGTTCCTCTTGCATAGCAATCTCCCAACTTTCATCATTAAGAGCCTCATCAATATTTTTAGGCTCAATTTGATAGAAAAAAGCAAGATTAGAAACTAAGGATTTGAGATGAGATCTAGTACTTACTCCCTTAGTAGGATCACCAATGATTTGCTCTTTGGGGTGATCTTTTGTCATTTTCCATTCCTTTGGGAGCTTTTGCTTGTTTTCCTCTTGAGCTTGAGTTAGAGAGTCATTTTGATGTGAATTTTCTTGATCATTTTCATCTTTTTCATTTTGAAGATCAAGCTTTTCCATTGTACCTACAATATCATCAAAAACACTACATTTCACAAGATCAAGCTTACTTGATTCATCAAAAACAACATACATAGATTCTTCAACAACTAATGACTTTTTACTAAAGACTTTATAAGCTTTGCTAGTGGTAGAGTATCCTAAAAAGATACCCTCATCAGATTTAGAGGCAAATTTTCCAAGGTTGTCCTTTGTATTTAATATGAAACATTTGCATCCAAATACTCTAAAGTATGATATCATGGGCTTTCTTCGATTTCATAAGTCAAAAGAAGTTTTGTTTAAGAGCAGTCTTTTAAAAACTCAATTTGAAATATAACATGCAGTATTGGTGGCTTTGACCCAAAAGTAAGTTTGTTACCCAGAAATTGAACCAAGAAGGGAGGGTTGAATTGGATATTAAAAATTCTTAACTTTTAAGTGTGGAAAGAAAATTTAAGTAAAGTAGGGATAGGAAGATATCACACAGGAATTTTGATAGAGGTTAGGGTGTTAACAAACCCTACGCCTCTCCCCCATCTCAATTGGGAGTTTCACTAACACACTAAGTGTTACAATGGAGTTTTACAAGCTCACTCCCAACTATAGTGTTTCTATCAATGGATCACACCTAACTTAGAAATCCCGTGTGTCTTAATGGCTCACACAATAAATCAATTCCTTGTGTTTTAATGGCTTGCACAAATAACCCTTACAAGTGTTCTACTTTTAACCCAATATACCCAAACTCATTTGAGTAGTATATTACAAAGAGAAACACTCACAAATCTATAATGCTCAGAAAATAATGAGCAAAAAGATTTTTTTACAGAGAATTATTGTTTGTTTGAAAGTAGTAAATGCACAAATGGCTACAACAAGATTTTGATTCGAAGTATTTGCTATTATCTTGTTCTGGATACATAAATGACTTGCATTTATACTTCCATGGTGAATTATAGCCATTTGGTTGCATTTAATGCGAAAATAGCCGTTCCACCAACTCTTAATTTCGCGTCTGACATATTTCTCTTTCCTCTTTCACGGTCGTGAATATGTGTGTCACGATCGTGACTGTTCTTCCAAGTCGTAACTTGATTGGTGACTTTGGCCGTGAAGCATTCTGGAAGGATTTGAAGTGTTTGATCATGGGCGTGACATTATTCTTTCATAGGCATGAACATCCTTTCAAGCCGTGGTCCAAGTGGTGACTCTGGCCGTGAAGCTCTCTAAAGAAATTTGACATATTTTCTCACTGGCGTGACTTTATTTCATGGGCATGATTGATATGATCATTCACGGTTGCTATGATCCTTCATGGCCGTGAACTTTAAATATTGGGTAGTTGGCGCTAAGCTTCATCACGGGCATGACATAAAAGGTCACGGGTGTGAACATGCTATTTCTTCAATTTTTGTCTTTTCAAGATTAGTCTTCCATTCTCCAATTTTGCATCATGTTCCATACCCTGTTCAATAAACTTAGAAAACAAGTTTGTTAAATACATTATTGCTATTATATTTGTTAGCATCAAAATGACGGAAATACCCCTCAAGGTTCAACAATCTCCCCCTTTTTGATGGTGACAAATAATCTAGCAATATGTGCTTTTGAAAAGTCTCCCCCTCAAAAGATGCTTAAGATAAAAAATTACTGAAGTACAAGAATTGTTAAAAATGATGAAGTATAGCATAGATGTATGCTTCCTAGTGTAGGTATATGCAAGGTATATCCGACGTATACCAAATTTTTACTTAAAACTAGTTATATATATACAAAGTATATTTAAGTTATATTCAAAGTATATCAAGCATATTCATTCATGTAACTTGCATCAAAGTATATGCAAAGTATACTTAAGGTAAATTCAAGATATATCAACTCATTTGCATACTTGCATATTCATTTCATTCAAATAAGTATATCAAATATATTGCATTTAAATTTAAATATAATATATTGCTAGGTTCCCGCCCTTTTGTCATCAACAAAATGAACAGAAAAAAGATAAATCATAAGGGAAAACTAATGCAATTATATTAATATTAAAAGAAAAGTACAAAGTTTTGAAAAGTAATTTAAAGTCCTACATTAATAAAGCGAAACAAATATAGTCTAGCTAAATTTGGAGCCGGACATCCCATCTCTAAGGTAAGCTACTTCCACCTCGAGGCTCTCCATGCGAGACTCCATGAAATCCTTGAGGTTCTCTAACCACTCATCAATCGAAGCTTGCATTTGGTCAAAACACAGTGCTAATAGGTTAGCCATCTGTTGAGCCAAGTTTGGTGTGGAGGCCGAGGATTGTCCAATTTCTTGCTCAACCTCTGGGGTTGTCGTCTCAACTCGAACTCTCTTCCTCTGCTGGATTCCTTAGAGTCTAGCTTTGAAGTCATCCGAATCATTGTCCTCCCAAATAATCTCAACAGCTGTGTTGGTGAAGCGGTAGTAGATGTTGTTCTCATGAACTATGGGAACTTCCGCTCCCATTTTGATAAATGACTTGACGTGTAGTGGTGACTCTAGCTTCAAATACCCAAGCTTTATAGCAAGGTGAGTCACGTACCCACGAATCAAAATGTCTTCAGAGGGCTTCGTGGCAATAGATAGTAGATGGTTTGCAAACCATTGAGATAAAGCCACTGTTAGGCCTCTTCGGGCCATCTCTAGGAGTAAGAGCTCGGATTTCCAAATCGATCTGTTGCTATCTCCTCTGGAAAAAATGCTATAGGTTTGAAACCTATGCAAGTACTTGTGCATCGGTGATCAAAGGTGGGTGTTGTTCTTCTTGACGTCCCAGCTGCAGTCCAGCCCGAAATGAGTCCATGCCTGAGTGGCATAGAACTCCACCTCACTCTCATTAAGGATACCGTCAGAGGGAAGGTTGAATATGTCACCAAACTTTATGCCAGTGAGGGTGTTCAGATGCTTGCAGAGTTGAAATTTTACCGTGCTAGTGGGAGAGACTTGCAGGGTGCTAAGGAACTCGAGAGTTGGTTCCCTTAGCGTGGGTTGATGGATATCAAAAAAATCTTTTAGATGACAAGCTTAGAGTTGTTCCATCATGCTTGTCTCAAGACCAAGGGTCCTGACAGTGTGCCACTCAAATGATTGAGAGGAAAGGAGTGGTTTTTGCTTGAGAACCGAGTACCTTGGATGATAGTGCTCCGGAATAATGTTTAGAAGGTAGTGCATCTACCTTTTTGGAGAATGAGACTTCTTTCTGGTACCTTTAGAGGAGCCAGGTTCTATTTTTGATTGTGAAAAAGATTTTTGAAGAGAGAAAATTTGATGGAATGTTTGAATAGAACCTAGTGAGTTTTGATTTCTGATGATGGAAATAGTTGTTGAAGGTATTTATAGATGAAGTGAGTTTCCAGGGGGACGGAATCTATGAAATGGTATTGAATGGTGATAAATGAGAGAAGTTGGAGAGTTGGAAATGAGAAAAATAACGGCATAAAATGTTTTATAGCCAACATATTCAAGGTCGTGAATGGTAAGTCACGGGCGTGAAATGTCATGTTCACAGTTTGCTGAAGAGGCACTCTACCCGTGATGAGGGATGTGAAACAATTCACGATCGTAACATTTAAAGGTCACGGGCGTGAATGATGAAATATCATGATGGTGACAAATGAGTCATGGTTGTGAAATACAATCTTCACTACTTCTGACCGTGAGACAGAGCATGACACAAAGCGTGAACGCTTCTGTATGTTTTTGGTGGAAATGTTCATGGTCGAGAATAAGTGTCACGGTCGTGAACAAAGGGTTTCATGGGGGTGACAGAAAAAGGTTATGGGCATGAAATAGTCTTCACTACATTCAACCGTGAAGCATGTCGTGAAGCAAGGTGTGAAAGCTACTGGAGCTTTTTGGCGATTATGATCACGACCATGAATATATGTCATGGGTGTGAATTGCCTAAAATTCTCATTTAAACAAAACTAAGTTTAAAATAAGACCGAATGATTTATAAGGTGCTTCTATCCCCTATAACATATATTTCTATCAAGTTAGCCACTTCATACCTTAAAAGTGAGGCAATAACACAAGATTAACAATCAAGGTTTGACAATTTTGGCAATCATAAAGTTAATCCATCAATCATACCAAGCTCTCTTCTTATGAAAATAAATCTTTCTTCATTTAGAGACTTAGTGAAGATATCTACCAATTGATTGTCTGTGCTTATAAATTCCAATACAACATCTCCATATGGAACATGATCTCTAATAAAATGATGTATGGGATTCTTAGATAGATTTATAGCACTTTTATTATCACATCTAATAGGTATATGGCCCATACTATGACCATAATCCTTAAGTTGTTGTTTCACCCAATGAATTTGTGTACAACAACGTCCTACTGCCACATACTCCGTTTCATTGGTAGAAAGAGCAACTTAAACTTGGTTCTTGCTAAACCAAGAAACTAAGCATTTTCCAATAAAGTGACAAGTACCTGAAGTACTTTTTCTATCTAAAAGACTTTCCAGCATAATCAGCATCTGAATATCCTATAATGTGAAAGGATGAATTTATAGGATACCATAAACCTTGATGCAATGAGCCATGTAAATATTTTAAAATTCTTTTTACAGCATTTAAATGTGACTCTTTAGGACATGATTAAAAGTGAGCACATAAGCATACACTATACATTATATCGGGTCTAGAGGCAGTAAGATAAAGGAGTGATCAGATCATACCTCTATAGAGCTTTTAATTAATGCTCTTACCCTTTTCATCCTTGTTCAATTTTGTTGATGTGCTCATTTGAGTCTTGGTATTTTTGCAACCTTCCATTCCAAATTTCTTAAGTAAGTCTTTGGCATATTTGGATTGGTTAATGAATATGCCCTCATTACCTTGTTTTATTTGTAGGCCGAGGAAGAAGTTTAGCTCACCCATCATTCTCATTTCGAAATCTCTAGTCATACACTTAGCAAATTCTTGGCAAAGCAATTCATTAGTAGACCCAAATATGATGTCATCAACATAAATTTGAACAATTAGAGTATCATGCTTATGCTTTTTAATAAATAATGTAGTGTCAATATTCCCTTTTGTAAAATTATTTTCTAAAAGAAAGGAACTTAGTCTTTCATACCAAGCTATTAGGGCTTGTTTCAAACCATAAAAAGCTTTTGAAAGTTTAAATACATGGTTGGGCAAATCATAGCTTTCAAAACCTGGTGGTTGTTCTACATAAACTTCTTCTTCTATAAAGCCATTTAGAAAAACACTTTTTACATCCTTTTGAAAGAGTTTGAAATTCATATGGCATGCATATGCTAAAACTATTCTTATGTCTTCTAATCTAGCTACATGAGCATAGGTCTCATCATAATCTATTCATTCTTCCTGATTATATCCTTTGCAACTAACCTAGCCTTCTAGTTTATTTCTAAATACCCATTTGCTTCCAATGATTTGATGCTCCTTGGGTCTAGGTACTAAAGTCCATACCTTACTTCTCTAAATTGGTTTAGTTCCTCTTGCATAGCAATCACCCAACTTTCATCATTTAGAGCCTTATCAATATTTTTAGGCTCAATTTGAGAAACAAAGGCAAGATCAGAAACCAAATGTTTGAGATGAGATCTAGTATTTACTCCCCTTGTAGGATCACCAATGATTAGCTCTTTGGGGTGATATTTTGTCAATCTCCATTCCTTTGGGATCTCTTGCCTGTTTTCCTCTTGAGCTGGAGGTAGAGAGTCATCTTGGTGTGAATTTTCTTGATCATTTTCTTCTCTAAGATCAAGTCTTTCCATTGTACCTACTACATCATCAAGAACATTACTTTTCACAAGATCAAGCTTACTAGATTCATCAAAAACAACATGCATAGATTGTTCAACAGCTAATGACTTTTTATTAAAAACTCTATATGCTTTGCTAGTGATAGAATATCCTAAAAATATACCCTCATAAGATTTAGAGGCAAAATTTCCAACTTGTCCTTGGTATTCAATATGAAACACTTGCATCCAAATACTCTAAAGTATGATATCATGGGCTTTCTTCCATTCCATAACTCAAATGAGGTTTTGTTTAAAAAAGGTCTTTTGAAAACTCGATTTGAAATATAACATGCAATATTTGTGGCTTCGGCCCAAAAGTAAGTTGGTAAACCATACTCATTGAGCATTGTTCGAGTCATTTCAAATAAAGTTCGATTTTTCCTTTCGACCACCCAATTTTGTTGAGGTGTCTTAGGAGAGGAAAAATTCTGCAAAATGCCATGTTATAGACAAAAATTTTCAAAGTTTTTATTTTCAAATTCTTTGCCATGATCACTTCTTATATTTAAAATACAATATCCTTTTTCATTTTGAACTCTTTTAGCAAAGTTTCTGAAAGTTTCAAAGGAATTTCTTTTTTAAGCTAAGAAAATTACCCAAGTGAATCTAGAGTAGTCATCGACAATGACAAAGGCATAATGTTTACCTCCTAAGCTTGTAATCGTAGTAGGTCTAAAAAGATATTAGATGATTTAAGCTCAAATTTCTTCTTTTCTAAAACATCCAATTTGATTTTCAAATTAGAAATGTTATTTTTATAAGTATTGAATTTACTTCTATATCTTTCTAGTTCTAGATTCAATACTTTTATTAGGCTTTGCTCATCATCATCTTCACTACTACTTTCATTATCACTACTATCATATCAGCAGAGACACAAGAAGAATAGTTAGAGGGCTGGTTATCTATTATTTTTTTTAGTTTGACTATGTATATGGTGTGGTAGACATGTCTCATATATTAATATTGTGTATGTAAATAATTATATAACCTAATCGGGTGCCATATGTGTATACAATATAAGGATAAATATATATTGTTAATTAGAACAACTTGCCTAAACCAATATAAATAAATAGATTAAGTTATTTAAAATGAAAAAAATTGAAAAAAAAATTTTAATCTGAGCAGATTATCGAGTTAAGATTGTGGCATCCTTCTTATATATGTGGGATTGTTCCTAATATATAAGTGGGGCATCACATTTATTGGTATTAGAGCAGGTTTAGGCATTTCTAGGCCTAGGTGTGAAATGACATATTAGGTTTAAATATACATGTGTCTCATATAATTCTGATATGGGCATTTTTCTTAGTAACTTGTAGGGTTGTAGGAAGATGTCTTCGGATGAACGGGATATGGCTGAGAGTACCGGCTCTCCTGATACTAAGACTCCTCATCAGCTTAGTGCAGTGAGCGTGTAGGAGCAAAATGCTGCTCCAAATCCCCCATTGCATGCAGCAGAACAGATTGACCTTGGTCAAAATCCATTTATATAATAGATGACTGGATTATTCCAACAGATGGTATGAGTCATTCCTCAGCCTACCCTAGTGCCACCACCTAAACCAAATGTAACAATTGATAAGTTTTGTAAGTATGGGGCTTCGGATTTCTATGGAAAGAAAGATGAGGATACAGCTGTAGTTGAGTATTGGTTGGAAAAGATTGAAAGAATTTTTAAAGAGTTGCAAGTGGAAGCAGATGACAAAGCTAGATTTGCTACTTCTCTACTCCAAGATGAGGCATATGATTAGTGGAAATCAGTTCTTACCAAGCCAGATATAGTGGAACCAGTCTCATTGGATTCCTTCCTCTCTGACTTTAAAGAGCAATATATTCCACTAATCTATATTGATGAGAAAAAGAAAGAGTTCATGAATCTGAAGCAAGGTAAAATGTTAATGACTGAGTATCAGCGGGATTTTACTAGACTAAGCAAGTATGCCCTTGAATTAGTTGCAAATGAAAGAGATAAATGCAGAAGATTTGAAGATGGCCTTAATTAAGAGGTTGAAGATATTGTGACTGCTCTTCAGCATAACAATTTTTCTCAGTTAGTTTCTGTAGCACTCAGCCTTGAAAAAAGGAAAAAGAGAAAAATAGAAGAATCTTCTAAAAAGTCAGCTACTCCTGAGACTCAATTCACTAGGAAGAAGAGTCGTTTCTTTACTAGTTGTTCACATAATAAAGGACAAGGAAAAGGTTCTAGCTATTCACAAACATAATAAAGGACACCTTCTGCTACAGCCAGTTCATAACCTCAGGTTGGCAGGGAAGCTATACCATCATGTACCAGTTGCAATAGGAGCCATCGAGGGGAATGTTGGCATGTCATAGGTGTTTGCTTTATATGTGGGTCCAAGGAACATATACGAAGGGATTGCCCACTCTTGACAGGTGGTACTCTTACTCAGACAACTAGGTCAGCTCCGACTCAGCCTGGAGTTTAGTTTAGAAGGGGACCAGGCCGACTGAGGCAGCCTATTTCAGAGACAGTGAATAGACCTGGATCCAACAGAGCTCCAACCCGAGCCTATGCCATGAAAGCTAAGGAAGATCAGGCGGCAATGGATGTTATTGTTGGTATGTTTTCATTATATGATTTTGATATTTGTGCACTCATATATCTAGGTTCCACACATTCCTATATTTGCACTAGTACACCTAGTCAGCATAATATGATTAAAGAAGACCTAGAATATGGAATTGAAGTTAAGAATCCTTTAGGCCACAGTGTAATAGTGAATAAAGTATTTAGGAATTCCCCTTTGGTTGTGCATGGGAAGGTGTTTTTCTGCAGACTTGATTGAGTTGCCTTTCCATGAGTATGATGTCATATTCGGCATGGATTGGCTCTCACGTCATGAAACTGTTGTGGATTGCAAGTCTAAATTTGTGGTACTTAAGATAGAAAATCAAAAGGAAATTATTGTGAAAGGTGAATTATTTTCATAACATCCTTGAGTCAGTTCCATAATGAAAGCTAGGAGA
Source organism: Triadica sebifera (assembly GCA_023653625.1). Taxonomy (NCBI): domain Eukaryota; kingdom Viridiplantae; phylum Streptophyta; class Magnoliopsida; order Malpighiales; family Euphorbiaceae; genus Triadica; species Triadica sebifera. The sequence continues at coordinate 38,049,655 of CM042893.1, read as the reverse complement.
TTGATGAGAAAAGGGTGTGAAGCTTATTTGGCCCATGTGATTGACACCAGAAAAGGAGGTTCACATCTTGAAGATATTCCGGTGGTAAATGAATTTCCAGATGTCTTTCCTCATGACTTACCAGGGTTGCCTCCAGAGAGAGAGGTAGAGTTTGCTATTGATCTTGTTCCAGGAACTATGCCTATATCAAAGACGCCATATAGAATGGCCCCATCAGAGATGAAAGAACTTAAGACACAATTGCAAGAACTCCTTGATAAGGGTTTCATTAGACCAAGTACATCCCCATGGGGTGCACCAGTATTGTTTGTGAAAAAGAAGGATGGATCTTTGAGGCTATGTATTGATTATCGACAGTTGAATAAGGTGACCATCAAGAACAAGTACCCATTACCGTGGATTGATGATCTCTTTGACCAAGTGAAAGGTGCATGAGTATTTTCCAAGATAGACTTGAGATCTAGTTAACATCAATAAGGGTAAAGATAGATGATATAGCTAAAACCGCATTCAGAACCAGATATCGTCATTATGAGTTTTTGGTTATGCCGTTTGGGCTAACCAATGCTCCAGCAACATTTATGGATCTTATGAATAGGATCTTCAAGCCATATCTTGATCAATTTGTTGTCGTTTTCATTGATGATATTTTGGTGTATTCTAAAGATTTAGAAGAACATGAAAAGCATTTGAGAATAACATTGCAGACACTCAGAGAATATAAGCTTTATGCCAAACTCTCAAAATGTGAGTTTTGGTTGAAGGAGGTGACATTTCTGGGACACATTATCTCTGTAGAGGGCATTAAAATGGATTATAGCAAGGTTGAGGCAATTGTGAGTTGGAAACCCCCACGGAATGTGACCGAGGTTAGAAGTTTCTTGGGTTTAGCTGGATATTATTGGAGGTTTGTTAAGGAGTTTTTGATGATTGCTTCTCCTTTAACAAGACTATTGAGAAAGGACGCTAAATTTGAGTGGACAGATAAGTGTCAAGCTAGTTTTCATAAGCTCAAGAGTATGCTCACTAAGGCCCCTATTTTCACATAGTTGATTCCTAATAAGGAGTATGTCATTTATAGTGATCCTTCTCATAATGGATTGGTTTGTGTATTGATCCAAAATGGATAGGTGGTTGCTTATGCTTTTAGACAGTTAAAGCTGCATGAGAAGAATTATCTTACCCATGATCTGGAGTTGGCAGCTATAGTTTTTGCATTGAAGACTTGGCACCATTATTTATATGGGGAGAAGTGTTTCATTTGCACAAATCACTAAAGTTTAAAATATCTTCCCTCACAGAAATAATTGAATTTGAGGCAAAGAAGATGGCTAAAACTAATAAAGGATTATAATTGTGTGATTGACTACCATCCAGGCATAGCTAATGTAGTAGCAGATGCTTTAAGTTGAAAGATGGTGGCAGAGTTGCACCTTCAACCCACTCTTATGCAGGAAATCAAGGATGCACAAAGACAAGATAGAAAGCTATTTGAATTAGTTGAACTGATCTCTAAGGGGGAGAAACCTGGATTCACTATGGACTTACATGGTGGATTGTTTTATTAAGACAAATTATGTGTGCCTAATGTGGAAGATCTTAGACAAAGGATTCTTAGAGAGGCCCATGAAAGCAAAATATGCTATGCACCCAGGGAGTAATAAGATGTACTAAGAGTTGAAGAGCAGATACTGATGGACAGATATGAAAAAGGACATCACAGAATACACTTCAAAATGTTTGACTTGTCAGCAAGTCAAGGCGGAACATCAAGTACCTTCAGGGTTGTTACATCCAATTTCTATTCCAAAATGGAAGTGGGAATGGATCACTATAGATTTTGTGACTCGATTGCCTTTAACTCCAAAGAAACATGATACTGTATGGGTTATAGTGGACAGATTTAAAAAGTCAGCACATTTCTTACCTATCAGGAAGGACTACCCACTGAATAAATTGGCAGAAATTTATATGAATGAAGTTGTACGACTTCATGGAGTGCCTATTTCTATTGTTTCTGATAGAGATCCCCGCTTCACATCTCAATTTTGGGGTAGTTTATAATGAGCCCTAGGTACTAAGCTCAATTTCAGCACGACTTTTCATCCGTAGACAGATTGACAGTCAGAAAAAGTCATTCAGATTCTAAAAGATATGATGAGAAGTTGTGTCATCGAATTTAAAGATAGCTGGGATGGCTCCGGATGAGGCACTTTATGGTAGGAAGTGTTGAACACCTCTATGTTGGATAAAGCTTAGCGAGAGGAAACTTATGGGACCAGACCTAGTGCAAGAGACATAAGAAAAAGTGAAAGTCATTCGCGAAAGACTTAAGGGATGAGACATTGATTATGTAGTGGGTGATAAAGTTTTTCTTAAAGTATCTCTTGGAAGAAAGTTTTCCGATTTGGGAAGAAAGGCAAGTTAAGTCCAAGGTTCATCGGACCTTATGAAATATTAAAAAGAGTTAGACCTCTTGCTTATAGACTAGCTCTACCACCGGAGTTGAGTCAAATACATGATATCTTCCATGTTTCAATGTTAAGACGATATAGATCAGATCCTAATCACATCATACCTGCTTAAGGCATTCAAGTGAGACAAGATTTGACATATGAAGAAGAACCAGTCCAAATTTTAGCAAGAGAAATTAAGGAACTGAGGAACAAACGAGTACCATTAGTGAAAGTACTATGGAGGAATCATGCAATTGAAGAAGCAACATGGGAAAGCGCAGAGGTGATGAAAGTTCAATACCCTCACTTTTTCAGTGATGATACATTAGGTATGTTTCGAGGACGAAACATCTTAAAGGGGAGAGAATTGTAACTCCTACTAATTATAGTTTAATTTGAATAAGTATGTGGTATAAATAGGAAAAACATCATAGAAAATAGAGATTAAAATAGATGGAATAAATGATTAAATTAGAAATTAAAATTAAGTAAATTTATAGACGTGATAAATTTGATTAAATTAGACTACATAATGAAATTGTATTTTTGGTACAAAATAAAAGAGACTAGTGATAAGTAAATATGTGAAAATAAATAAATGAAATCGTGAAAGTGGGGTTGAAGTCAAGTTAGACTTCTTTTGGCCCTTTTGCTTCCAACTCCAACTCCTCTCCTTCTTCATCTTCATCATCCCTTTTCCTTCCTCCATAGCACAGCCCAAAATATTCATCCTTTCCTTCAATATTTTCATCAAAATCAGTTCAAAAAAATATGATCTTGGTAAGTAATATATTTCCCATGATTATTGTGTTATTAGAACTCTTTAGGTTATGTTTTTACAGGATATTCCACTCTATTTTTTATTATCTTGTAAATCTAATTTGGGGAAGTGTTAAACAAAAAATTTAATCATCTATGTCTTATGTATCTTTTTGTCAAATTTTGTTTAATGAGGTTGAGTATATGAAGAGAAATAGTCATTGGGGTGAAACTGGTTTAGGGAGAGGTATCAACTGAATAACCTATGGTTTTTATATAAATTGATCATCTTAGTGGCTTAATCTGAGGTTTTGTAAAACATGAAAGTTGTAGGTATATGTGTTATTTAGGTCTCTGCAACATTTTGTATAAATATCTCTTGTGTAGGTTGAGGTATAGTGAAATGTATTATAGTTGTTCCTTGATTGAGTAATGTTCTGGTACCTATATAGCTCTAGTAAATTCGTCCTTATTTTTGACCTATTTTTAGGTCGCATTAGCCAAAGTTAAAAACTTAAAAGTTTTAATTCTATGTCTTATCTAAATTCCTGTGAAAGTCCCACCTTAAAATGTCATGGATTTTGTGAGTTATGAGCTGAACAATTGAACTGGTTGGGTTGATACTCTATATTGAACCAGTTATAGATCCTCCAATGTTTGAGAACCTTAGAGACCGAGTTTGGAAATGAGTTAAACATGTAAAATGTTCCCAATTAACTTATATAATGGTATAAAATTTTTCAGAATAATTAAAGCTACACATTGAAAGCTATAAATTGTTAAATAGAGTACCCCAAAACTGCCTAAGGTCAAAAAATAGGGAAATATTTAAAATTATACCAAATATTGTGTAACTGTTCAAGAATTCTGAAGTTTTAGTATGTTTTATTTTTATATGTTAAATTTAATTAGAATCATGAATCATAAAATGTGGATAAGTGTAGTAAAAGTTATTGATCCAACAGTCATTAAAGGTCTTATTCTTGCTTAAAATAAAATGTAGTTATTTATTTAAATTATATTAAGAATAAATATTTTATCAAGGTATTAATTAATTATATTTTTAAATTAGGATCTCAAAAACAAGAAGAACAACAAAAGTGAACAAATTCTGAGTGTATATTTTGAAAAAGAAAAATACTAGCGAGGTTTGTACATATAATTATTCTAGTTTGCCCCTTATGCATGATTGTATGTGCATGACATGAATTATTTGTCACCATGATGAAATAATATATTATGACATGTTTTAACATTATAGAAATGTTATTAACTATGAACTTAACATTATGCTAATATTTGATAAAATATCATGCTATTATATGGGTGAAATAAATTGTGCTCATATTATTATGTTGATATAAAATGAGTATTGGTTATAGAAATAAGTAATTAGTGGTATTAATTGCCCATTTCTCTATGTAAGGACTGACATAGGATAGATGGTTCACCATTAGGGGGAAGTTTCGGTACCGATATTGATATGATTTAAGGACAGGGTAGTTATAGCCTAATTACACATAGATAAATGATTATACTAGGTCAAGGTGGCTGAAGCTCCACGAGCACCCTTGACATGAAATTATAGTGAGTAGGGTGGCTTAATCTCCGTGAGCGCCCCTATTTCAAACCCCGCATCTAGACAGTCCGGGAATGAAATTTTGGGCTAATAAATTATTGAATGAAATATGAAATTTCATACTTGATGTAAGTAGCAAAGTATAAAATGCTTGCATAAAGTGGTGCAAATTTAATTATTAAATGAGGTTGTTATATTTTATTTATTTGTGTTATATATTAATTTATTTTATATGATAAATATGTAATAAAATTTGATGTGCCATGAATTTATTTATTACATACATTTGTGTGATTGCCTGGGGAAAACTTTAATACTTATATGTACCACTAAGCTAGAGATAGCTTAGCGTGGGTTCTTCTCACACAGGAATCGAAGTTGTAGATAGTAGATAGTGGGGTTGATCAGGAGGAAGTCCAAGCTCATATCAGTAGAGACACAAGAAGCATAGTTAGAGGGTTAGTTATCTATTATTTGTTTTAGTTTGACTAAGTATATGATGTGGTAGACATGTCTCATATATTAATATTGTGTATGTAAATAATTATGTAACCTAATCAGGTGCCATATGTGTATACAATATAAGGATAAATATATATTGTTAATTAGAACAACTTGCCTAAACCAATATATATAATTAGATTAAGTTATTTAAAAAGAAAAAAAATTGAATAAAAAATTTCAATTCGAGCAGATTATCGAGTTAAGCTTGTGACATCCTTCTTATATATGTGGGATTATTCTTAATATATAAGTGGGGCATCACAAAAATAACCCTTACAAGTGTCTACTCTTAACCCAACATACCCAAACTCACTTGAGTAGTAGATTACAAAGAGAAACACTTACAAATCTATAATGCTCAGAAAATAATGGGCAAAAATAGTTTTTACAGAGAATTAATATTTGTTTTAAAGTAGTAAATGCACAAATGGCTACAACAAGATTTTGATTCGAAGTATTTGCTATTCTTTTATTTTGGATTCATAAATGACTTGCATTTATACTTCCTTGGCTAATTATAGCTGTTTTGTTTCATTTAATGCGAAAATAGCCGTTGCACCAACTCTTAATTTCGCGCCTGACATGTTTCTCTTTCCTCTTTCACGGTTGTGAATATGTGTGTCACGGTCGTGATTATTCTTCCAAGCCGTGAGTTGAGTGGTGACTTTGGCCATGAAGCATTCTGGAAGGATTTGAAGTGTTTGATCACGGGCATGACATTATTCTTTCACAGGCGTGAACTTCATTCCAAGCCATGGTTCAAGTGGTGACTCTGGTCGTGAAGCTCTCTGGAGGAATTTGAGATGTTTTCTCACGGGTGTGATTGATATGATCATTCACGGTTGTTATGATCCTTCATGGCCGTGAACTTTAAATATTGGATAGTTGGCACTAAGCTTCATCACAGGGGTGACATAAAAGGTCACGGGCATGAACATGCTATTTCTTCAATTTTTGTCTTTTTAAGGTTAGTCTTCCATTCTTCATTCTTGCATCATGTTCCATACCCTGTTCAATAAACTTAGAAAACAAGTATGTTAAATACATTATTGCTATTTTATTTGTTAGCATCAAAATGAAGGAAATACCCCTCAAGGTTCAACAAAGTTGATAACCCATACTCATTGAGCATTGTTCGAGCCATTTCAATTAAAGTTCGATTTCCTTTCGACCACCCCATTTTGTTGAGGTGTCCTAGGAGATGAAACTTTTGGTGAAATGGCATGTTCTAGACAAAAATTTTCAAAGTTTTCATTTCAAATTCTTTGCCATGATCGCTTCTTATTTTTGAAATACACTATCCTTTTTCATTTTGAACTCTCATAGCAAAGTTTTTAAAAGATTCAAAAGTGTCGCTCTTTTGAGCTAAGAAAATTTCCCAAGTGTATCTAGAGTAATCATCGACGATGACAAAAGCATAGTATTTATCTCATAGGCTTGCAAATCTAGTAGGTCAAAAAAGATCTAGATGTAAAAGTTGTAGAGGTTTCGAGGTACTCACAATGTTTTTGGATTTGAAGGAGGACTTGTGTTGTTTTCCTCTTTGGCAAGGTTCACATGTTTTGTCTTTTTCAAATTTGACTTTTGGTAGTCCTTTTACCAACTCTCATTTGCTGAGGCTTTGAATTAAATCCATGCTTGCATGACCAAGCCTTATATGACATAGCCAAGATTCATCACTAGTAGTCACAGGATACTTAGAGGAAAGGTTAGATATTTTGTGTAAGTCTATTATGTAGGTATTGACATCTCAACTTCCTTTAAATATCTCTTGGCCATTAACAGAGGTTACAAGACATTCGTTAGAAGTAAAGATTACTTGGTTTCCCTTATCACATAATTGACTTACACTTAACAAGTTATATTTCAAACCATCAATAAGTAAGACATCTTCAATGAAAGTAGTATTATTAATACCAATAGAGCCAATACTAATTACCTTACCCTTAGCATTATTTCCAAAGGTTACTTTACCTCCATCAATACTTTTAATGTCATTGAATAGTTCTTTGTCTTCGGTCATATGCCTTGAGCATCCACTATCTACTACCCAAGCATTTTCTTTTATTGTGGACTTGAGGCATACCTATAAAATCACAATTCAAGTATTGTTTTTAGGTACCCAAATGAGCTTGGGTCCTTAGGGGTTAACACATGAAGGTTCCCAATGAGCCTTCCTTATCCAGCAATGTTTATTTATATGTCCAAATTTGATACAATAATTACATTGTTTAGCTCTAAATATGCTTTTCGGTCATACCATGCTTTTAACTACCATTTTCATATTAGGTAGAGTATGTGAGTAGTGACATACACATGCATGATGACTTGGTGCTTTCCTAGGTGCATGCTTCTTATAAATAAAAGCATGATTGGCCTTTTGAGGTTTCCTTCTTAGGCTTACTGACCCTTGATCATTCCTTTTATGTATAGAGGATTTAGTGTATGTTGTAAACTTAGCCCTTGGGGCTGTTACCTCTAATATGGAGATGTGGGGTTCACTTGACTTAACAAAAGTGGTCTTGTGAGATGAAGATGAAGTTCCCTTAAATCATAGACCATGTCTTATTAAAGGTGGTCTTTGAGACACTATGATAGTATCTAAACTCTCTTTACCTTTATGAAATTTTGAAATGGAGTTTCTAAGTTTTTCAACTTCATTTTTCAAAACATTGTTCTCTTTAAGCAAGGATTTAGTTGAGGGTCTTGAGGAGTACTTGTCTAATGATTTTTGAAGAGATTCATTAGAAGATTTAAGCTCAAGATTTTCCTTTTCTAAAACATCCATTTTGTTTTTCAAACTTGAAATGTTATTTTTATATGTATTGAGTTTACATTTATATTTTTCTAATTCTAGGTTCAATATTTCTATTAGACTTTGCTCATCATCATCTTCACTATCACTATCATTATCAGTACTATCATTATTGAATGAGTATGACTGAACTGATCCTACCTTATTCGAGACGTGATCCTCTATAGCCATGAAGCATAGGTTGACCTCTTCACTTTTATTGTCATCTTTTTCACTTAAAGAGCTTTCATCATCCCATGTGGCTTTGTAACCTTTCTTCCCATTGTCTTTTTGGTATTTGTTCTTGTGTTTCTTGAGCCTTAGACATTCTGGTTTGATATGTCCCTTCTTCCCACACTCATAAAATTTGCTCCTCTTTATTCCTTTGAGAGTCATTTTAGGAGTGTTTGAGATTTCTTTGTTCGAAGTTTTGAGAGTTGCCTTTTCAATTATTCTTTCTAGTCTTCTCGAGAGCATCACAATGTCCTCATTTGCATCATCACTCCTTTCTTCATTATCTTCAACTTCTTCTTAAGATTTTGAAGTAGAGGCTCTTAGTGCTAGAGGCTTTTTTGTTTCCAGCTCAACTTCAAGTTTTCTATCTCTCTTTACTGCCATTTCATGTGTTAGAAGTTTGCCAATAAGCACATCGGTATTCATGATGCTCATGTCTTCATTGGCTTCTTCTATACCAGTAACTCTTGAACCATAATCTTTGAGAGAAAGGCTTCTCAGAATTTTGTTCTTTACATCTTCCAAGCTTTCTCATACCGTTTATGATGGCTAAAAGATGGTTCATCATATCGGTGATGGACTCATTGGATTTTATCTTTTAAGAGTTCGTACTCTGAAGTGAGAAGTTGAATCTTCTTGGATTTAACTTGTTTTGTTCCTTCATGATAATTTTCTAATATTTTCGACATACTATACGCAGTTGTATAGTGTTGTATTCTACCACATTCTTCAATGGACAATGAGCTTGCGAGAATTGTCATTACCTTTTTGTTTTTGAAATTTGCTCTATGTTGAGGCTCTATCCAATCATCTCTTGAAAGGATTTCTTCTTCATCATCAACTCCTCTTCTGGTTGGTGGTGTCCAGTCTTTCCAAATGCTATCCCAGACTTCAATTCCCTCACTATCGAGATATGTCTCCATCCTGAATTTCCAATGAGTGTAGTTTGCTCTATCAAAGAAAGGCTTGAGACTTTGGAATCCTTCATTAGCCATTTCTTGATCTTTGCTAGTGCTTTTTAGGCTTTGATGCTATACTATGCTCTGATACTAATTGTTGCCCAAATAATGAACCAAGAAGGGTGGTTGAATTGGATATTAAAAAAAATTCTTAAATTTTAAGTGCAGAATAAAATTAAATAGAGTAGGGATGGAGAGATATCACACAAGATATTTATAGAGGTTCAGATATTAACAAACCCTACTCCTCTCCCCAATCTCAATTGGGAGTTTCACTAACACTCTAAGTGTTACAATGGAGTTTTACAAGCTCACTCCCAACTATGGTGTTTCTATACATGGCTAAGACCTAACCCAGAAATTCCCTTGTGTTTTAATGGCTCACACAATAAACCAATTCCTTGTGTTTTATGGCTCAAACAAATAACCCTTACAAGTGTTTCACTCTTAACCCAATATACCCAAATTCACTTGAGTAATTGATTATAATGAACACACTCACCAACCTATAATGCTCAGAATTTATGAACAAATAGGTTTGCATAAAGAATAAAAGTTTTGTTGAAAGTAATTAATGCACAATGGCTTCAACAAGATTTTGATTCGAAAGTAATTGTTGTTCTCTTCTTTTGGATTCATAAATGACTTGCATTTATACTTCCTCAATGAATTATAGCCATTTGGATGTATTTAATGCGAAAATAGACATTAAACCCACTCTTAATTTCGCGCCTGACATTTTCTCTTTCCTCATTCAAGGTCATGAATATGTGTGTCACGATCGTAAATGTTCTTCCAAGCCGTGGCTCAGGTGGTGACTCTGGCCGTGAAGCATGATGGAAGAATTTGAAGTGTTTTATCATGAGCGTGACTTTATACTTTCACAAATGTGAATATCCTTTGAAGCCGTGGTCCAAATGGTGACTCTGACCTTTAAGCTCTTTGGAAGAATTTGACATGTTATCTCACGAGTGTGACTATCTTTCACGGGCATGACTAATGTGATCATTCATGGTTGGTATGATCCTTCATGGCCATGAACTTTAAATGTTGGAGAGTTGGCGCTAAGCTATATCACGGGCATGACATAATCAGTCACGGGCATGAACATACTATTTTTTCTTATTTTGACCTTTTTTCATTCTTGCATCATATTCCATACCCTGTTCAAAAAACTTAGAACACAAGCATTGTTAAATACATTATTGCTATTTTATTTGATAATATCAAAATGACAGAAATACCCCTCAAGGTTCAACAAAGGGTTTGGTGGCTAGGGTTTGAGTTTATGTTTTCGTGAATTTTCTGCCAAAACAGGAAATCGCTATATATAAACTGCAGGGCTTCATGGGCGTGAACCATAGTGTCACAGTCTTGAAGCTCATGAGTTTTAGAATTTGAATTTCACCACATTCACAATTGTGATAACCTCTATTACGGGTGTGAATGTTAGGAACTTCATTTTTTCTTATATTTTTTCTTTATTTTAGGGTTTCTAACACTCCTAACCACATATATACCTGCCATATACCCATCATATACTATTTATAACTTTCATTATCATATTATTTCTAAGCTCTAAATTGCAGACGTTACATTTCTCTCCCACTTAAAGAATTTTTTCCTCAAAATTACCTGATGTACTGTCTCTAAACAGTTGTGTATACTAGGCTTTCATAACCTCTTCACTTTCCCATGTAGCCTCTTATGTTGCATGATTTCTCCATAATACTTTGACTAACGCTACACATTTATTCTTGAGTTCTTTGATTTCTCCGGTGAGAATCTGAACTAGTTCTTCTTCAAATGTCAAATTTGGTCTCACCTCAATGTCCTAATAGAAATAATATGGGAAGCATCTAGTATGTATCTCCTCAACATAGAGTCATGGAACACATCATGATTCTTGCTCAATTATGGTGGTAGAGCAAGCCTATAAGCAACTAGTCCCAATCTTGCTAGTTTCTCATAAGGCCCAATGAACCTCGGGCTCAATTTGTTTTTCTTCTCGAATCTCAGAACCTTATTCCATGGAGAGACTTTAAGGAAAACTTTGTCTCCCACTGCATACTCGACATCTTTTCTCTTGAGATCTGCATATGAGTTTTGTATATTCGATGCTGCCATCAATCTATCCTAGTTTACTCCCACCTTTTACTCAGTCTCTTATACTAAATCTTGCTCTACTAGCTTTCTCTCGGTGAGCTCTATCTAACAAAAGGGTGTTCAACACTTCCTACCATATAATGCCTCGTATGGAGCCATCTCGATACGAGACAGATAGCTATTATTATAAGCAAATTCCATCAATGGAATATATTTACCCCAGCTACCTTTGAATTCAATCACACAACTCCTCATCATATCCTCTAGGATCTGTATGACCCTCTCTAATTGCCCATTTGTCTGAGGATGAAAAGTTGTACTAAAACTAAGCTTGGTACCCAAAGCTCTTTGTAGACTACCCCAAAACTAAGAAGTAAACCTATGATCCCTATCTGAATAATAGAGATTGGCATTCCATGAAGTCATACTATCTCATTAACATAAAGATTTGCTAGCCTGTTCAAAGGATAGCCCCTCTTGATAGGTAAGAAGTGAGCTAACTTCGTAAGCCTATGCACAATAACCTATACAACATCGTACTTTAGAGGAGTCAATGACAAGCCAATCATAAAGTTCATAGTCATCTGCTCCCATTTTTATTCAAGTACTGTGGTAGGCTGCAATAATCTTGATGGTACTTGATGTTTTGCCTCAACCTACTGACAAGTTAGGCATTTGGAAGCATATTATGTGATATCTCCTTTTATCCCTATCCACCAGTACTTACTCTTCAAGTCGTTATACATCTTCGTGCTTTGAGGGTGCATAGTATACTTGGTCTCATGTACTTCCTATAATATTCTTTATCTCAACTCAATAGCATTGTGCACACTTAAGCGGCCCTGATACTATATTCCACCACCATATTCAACTATATAATTTGATCTCTCCCTTTTAGAGGCCAACTCGGCTATCTCAACAAGCTGAGTGTCCTGCCTCTATGCATCTACGATCTCCTAATGAAGTGTAGGTTGAATGTGCAACTTAGCCACCATCTTTTTACTCAAAACATTTGCCACGACATTGGATTTGCTTGGGTGGTAGTCAATCACATAGTTGTAGTCTTTTATCAGCTCTAACCACCGCTTCTGTCTCAAATTGAGATCTCTCTATGTAGGCATGTATTTCAAATTCTTATGGTATATGTAGATGAAGCATTTCTCCCCATAAAGATAGTGACACCATATCTTCAATGAAAAAACAAATGCTGCCAACTCTAAATAGTGTGTGGAGTAATTCTTCTCATGAACCTTCAGTTGCATGAGTGCATATGCCACTACCTTGCCTTCTTGCATAAGTACACACCCAGTCCATTATGAGTAGCATCACTGTAGATGACATACTCCTTATCAGGAACTGGTTGTGTCAAAACTGAAGCCTTTGTTAACATCTTCTTTAAACTATCAAAACTATCCTAGCATTTCTCAGTCCACTCATATTTCACATCTTTTCTTAGTAGTCTAGTTAAAAGAGAGACAATCATAGAAAATCCTTTAACAAACCTCCTATAATAACCAGCTAACCCAAGAAAACTTTAGATCTTTGACATATTATGGGGAGACTTCCAATACAATGTGTCTTTGAAAAGCTACCTTATTAAACCAAAATTCACATTTTGAGAACTTGGCATACAATTTCTGCTCCCCAAGTGTCTGTAACACTATTCTCAGGTGCTAATCATACTCGTTAGGTGTCTTAGATTATACTAGAATGTTTTCAATAAATACCACAACACACTGGTCTAAGTAGGGTCTGAACACCCTGTTTATTAAATCTATAAAGACCGTTGGAGCATTAGTCAACCTAAAAGGCATAACCACAAATTCGTAATACCCATATCTTGTTTTGAATGTTGTCATGGCTATATCTTTAGCCCTAACTCCCAATTGGTGATACCTCAATCTCAAATCGATCTTCAAAAACACACTTTCACCCTTCAAATGATCAAATAGGTCATCAATCCATGGTTAACAAATATCTATACTTGATTGTCACCTTATTCATCTGTTTTTACTCTATGCATAACCTTATAGACCCATTTTCTTTTTCACATATAACACTAGTGCACCCTATGGGCATACACTCGACCTAATATATCCTTTCCTTAACAATTCTTGTAGTTAAGCTGTAAGTTCTTTCAACTCTGATGGTGCCATTTTGTATGGCGCTATTGATATGTATGTTGTGCTTGGGGTGGGCTCTATAGGGATCTCAACCTTTACGTGAGATGGTAATCCTGGTATATCATTATGGAACACATATGGGAATTCATTTACTATGGGGATATCCTGAGGTTCTAGAACTCCCTTTCTCGTATCAATCATATGAGCCAAATAAGTTTCGCATCCCTTCCTCATCATTTTCTTTGCCTTAATCATTGAAATAACTCATGAAAGCTATGGGAACAACTCCCTTTCCACTTTCACATCTCCCTGCTTTGGTGTTTTAACCATCACAAACTTCTCTTTGCAGTCTACAATTGCCTCATGTCATGCAAGACAATCCATGCCTAAAATGGCATCAAATTCCTGAAAAGGAAACTCTATCAAGTTTTCCAGGAACTCCCTCTTTTTTACAATTAAAGGCCAACCTCTATATACCTGATTCATTATCATGTTATGCCCTAAAGGCTTTGTAACCTCAATTTCATATTTAAGATTCTCATTGATCATATTGTGTTGCTTAGGAGTGCTTGTGCATGTTAGAGGAGTTCTCTAAAGGCAATCACATTTAGCACTTATTGTACAAATTTATTTGGTTAATAAAAGGCTTTTTCATTAATTTGATGTTCATTTGATATATGAATTATAAGTGATCTTAAATCAATTAATGAAGTCCTTGATACATAACATAGCATGAAGGAAATCATGATGAGATCATGATATTGAGATTCTTATCATGTGTAATTATGTTAGTATCAAAATTATCCCTAGTTATAGGATTAATGAGATGGGACATTATTAATCCAGATAGACTAGCACATGTTACACTCCTTGATTGGATCGAGTAGTAGATCTCATAATCTATAAACATGAGATGTTTAGAGTTAACGTGTGGATGCTTGCTAAGTGTAGCTAAGTACATTGGATGACCAACTATGAGACAATCATATGGATAATCTATTCAAATGTCAATGATAGTCACATCATAGCAATGGTGCAAGTATCTTTAGACTTGAGGTACTCAAGGATATCTTGAATATTGATTCTGTATTTTGACATTATTCCTTGTTGCCTCAGAGAGGTAGCTCATAGGGTGGTGATTGGACATAGCTTGAGGTATTCGAAGGTAATTTGGTAACCAACAAAGGATTCACCACTCTTGATAGAAGGTAATTTGGCCTGCAGCTGCCCTAGTACTCCTGCTGCCTTCCCATCCGTTGGCCAACGGCTGTTTTGGCCTTAATTAGGCCAATTATTGCCAATTACTATTCATTTGTTTCCATTTTCTCCATTTTTGACTTTTCATCTTATTTTTAAATTTGATTCAAATAGAAAAGACATCAAATGGCAGAAAATAGACATGAAAATATTTTTTTTTTGAAAAACTTATTTTTAAGACAATAAAAATTCTCTCAATAACACTTTCAAAGCTAGTAGCACTTTGAATTTGTTCAAACCATTTCTCTTAATAGTTTCTTCTTCATTCTTCGCGTGGATTATCATTTGAGACATCATAGTGTGGATTATTGTGTGTTGCCCAGATATTAAGCCAAAAAGGGGGGTTGAATTGGAGTTTTAAAAATTAAACTTTAAAGTGCGGAAATAAAAATTAATTTTAGGAAGGATAGAGAAATTTGACACAAGGATTTTTATAGAGGTTCGGGTGTTAACAAACCCTACTCCTCTCCCCAATCGCAATTGAGAGTTTCACTAACACACTAAGTGTTACAGTGGAGTTTTACAAGCTCACTCCCAACTATGGTGTTTCTCACAATGGCTCACACCTAACCCAGAAATCCCTTATGTTTTAATGGCTCACACAATACTCAATTCCTTGTATTTTACAAGCTCATACAAATAACCTTTATCTTGTGTTTTACAGGCTCACAAAAACAACCTTTATCTTGTGTTTTAAAGGCTCACACAACTAACCCTTACAAGTGTTCTACTCTTAACCCAGAAATACCCAAAACTGACTTGAGTAATAAATGATTACAGAGATAAAACACTTACAAATCTTTATTGCTCAATAAATGATGAGCAAAAAGATTTGTACAGAGAATAGATATTGGTCATGAAAGTTAAATGTACAAATAGCTTGTAATAAGATTTTGATTCAAAGTATTTGTTATCCTCTTGTACTGAATGCATAAATGACCTGCATTTATACTCTCATGGCTAATTATAGCCGTTAGGATGCATTTAATACTAAACTAGTCATTGTACCAACCCAAATAATTGCATCTGACATTTTTCTCTTTCATCCTTCATGGGTGTGACTATGTTTGTCACAGGCGTGACTGTTCTTCCAAGCCGTGACTAAAGTGGTGACCTTGGTCGTGAAGCTCTCTAGAAGATTTTGAGACATTGGGTCACGGGCATGACATATATCTTCACGAGCGTGACATATATCTTCACGGGCATGATAAAACTTTCCAGCTGTGATCCAAATGGTGACTTTGGTCGTGAAGCTCTCTGGATAAAAATGTCATGGGCATGACATTTACTTCACGAGCGTGACTAAAAATGTACATTTCATGGTTTGTTATCTTCCTTCATAGCCGTGAACTTCAAATGTTGGTTTTGGTGATGGTTAGTTTTTTCACGGGCGTGAACATGCTACTTCCTTAATTTTGTCTTTCAAGGATTGATCTTCCATTCTCCATTCTTTCTATTTTATTCCATACCCTATTTAATAGACTTAGAAAACAAGTATGTTAAATACAATATTGCTATTTTATTTGTTATCATCAAAATGACGGAAATACCCCTCAAGGTTTAACAATGTCCCCCTTTTTGATGGTTACAAATAATCTAGCAATATGTGCTTTTGAGAAGCCTCCCCCTCAAAAGATACTTAGGATAAAAAATGATGAAATGCAAGAATTGTAAAGAATGATGTACCATTGAAATAAACTTTCTAATTTTTAAGTATATGCAAGTTATATGCAAAGTATATCCAATATATACCAAAATTCTTTTTAAGTCATGAAGTATATGTAAGGTATATTTAGAGTGTATAATGTAACTTGTATTAAGGTATATGCAAATTATACTTAAGATATATCTAATTTGTATAAAGTTCAATTTCATACTTGCATATTTATTTTGAATCAAGTTTTAAGTATTTCTAATTTCTGATTTCTCCCTACTTAATTCAATGTATTTGTAGGTTCTTATTCTTGATTCAAAATTCATTTATCTTAATATATTGCTAGGTTCTCCCCCTTTTGTCATCAACAAAAAGAATATTAAGATTAAACCATAGACAAAGAAAATATATTAATTATTGAAGAGAAGTACAAACCAAAGGAAATAAAAGTCAGAAAGGAAATTTACAATTTCCTGAAAATAAACAAAAACAAGTAAATCAACAAGCAAACAAGCAAGTTTAGGCTACCATCTAGCCTAATACCTAGTCGGACATCCTATCTCTAAGTCGAGCAACCTCTGCCTCAAGGCTGTCCATCCGAGACTCCATGAAGTCTTTGAGGTTCTCCAACCTCTCATCCATCGAAGCCTGCAGTTGCTCAAATCGTGGTGCCAATACTGCTGTTCCAAGTTCGGTGTGGAAGCCAAGGATTGTCCAATGTTCTGCTCAGCCGCTGGAGGTGCTTCCTCAACCCAAACCCTTTTCTTCTACTGGATCCCTTGGATGCCGACTTTGAAGTCCTCCGTATCATTGTCTTCCCAACTTATCTCCCCAGCAGTGTTTGTGAAGTGGTAGTAAATATTGTTCTCATGAACAATTCTGACAGCCGCTCCCATCTTGATGAAGGACTCGACATCCAATCGATCTCGAGGATGCCCTGGCATGAGATTGAAGTGATGCTCATCCAGCTTCAAATAGCCAAGCTTCAAGGCCATATGGGTGACATATCCACCAATGAGTATATCTCCTGTGGGTTTGGTGGCAATGGACAGAAGATGGTTTGCAAACCATCTAGAAAGCGCCACCGTGAGTCCTCTTCTAGCCATCTCGATAAGGAAGAGTTCAGATTTCCGAATGGTCCCATTGCTATCTCCCCGAGCGAATATGCTATAGATTAGAAACCTATACAAATATTTGTGCACTAGGGACCGGAGATGAGTGCTCTTTGTCTTCTTGACATCCCAGCTGCAATATGTGCCAAAATGGGTTCATGCTCGAGTTACGAAGAATTCCACTTCGCTGTCTTTGAGGATGCATTCTGAGGGTAGATTAAATAAATCCCCGAATTCAATGGCATTGAGGGTGTTTGGATTGTTACAGAGTTCGAATTTCACCACTCCGGTAGGAGACACTTGCAAAGTGCTCATAAATTCTAGTGTTGGCTCCCTAAATGTGGGCTGATGAATGTCCATGAATTTCTTCAAGTGACAGGCCTGGAGTTGCTCTGTCATTGCTGTTTCAAGTCCGAGAGTGAAGACGGTTTGCCATTCAAAGGACCTCAATGAAAGGAGAGGCCTTTTCTTCAAGATGGAGTACCGAGGATGGCAATGCTCCGGGATTCTATTTATGAGGTAATCTGCGTACCTCCTAGGAGCATGAGTCTTCTTTCTTTCTCCTTTTGATAAGCCAATTTCCATGTGGATTGAAGAAATGAACTTTGTGGAGTTGAGAAAAGTGTGACAGAAAATTTGAGGAAACCCTAAAGAAGTATGATTTTTTATGAAGGAATGGACTTTTGATAGTATTTATAGTAAAATTTTGTGACTTGGGGGACAGAATCTTCAATATCTCATTGAATGTGTGTAAATGAGAGTGGTTTCTAGGAGTTGAAAGGTTGAAATGTGAAAAATAACCGGCTATTTTCTTATATATCCGATGCATTCACGGGCATGAAATATGTGTTCACAGGCATGAATGGTCGTGTTCACGATTTGCTGAAGGGGTGCTCTACCTATGAATAAAGGCATGAAAATGTTCACGGTCAGGACATTTGAATGTCACGATCGTGAATGATGAACTATCACGGGGGTGAAACAATCATCACTGGCGTGAAAGGTTGAATTTCACTACTTATGCCCGTGAAGCAAAGCGTGACTCAAAGCGTGAATGTCTCTGTGAGTTTGAGGTGAATATGTTCACGGGTGTGAAAATATGGCACGGGCGTGAACAAGGCGTTTCACGGGAGTGAATGAAGTCGTGAACATAAGCTTCACTAATTGAAGTCGTGAACGACACTGCCTCTTTTGGCTATTTAAGTCACGGGCGTGAATATATGTCACGGGCGTGAACATATGTCATGGGCGTGACTTCCGTAAAATTTCCATCAAATAAAATTAAGTCCTAAACACAAGACTGAATCATTTTTATGAAGATTCTATCCATTATAACATAAAATTTTCATCAAATTTACTATCTTATATCTAGTGATATGATACAAAATCAAGATTATCACTTAAGATTTGATATTTTAACAATCACAAGGTTAATCCATCAATCATACCATGTTATCTTCTAATGAGATTAAATCTTTCCTCATTTAGAGACTTAGTAAAAATATCTGTCAATTGATTTTCTGTGTTTATAAATTCTAATGCAACATCTCCATATTGGACATGATCTCTAATGAAGTGGTGTCTAATGTCAATATGCTTACTTTTCGAGTGTTGAATAGGATTCTTTGAAAGATTTATAGCACTTGTATTGTCACATTTAATAGGTATATGGTTCATATCATGACCGTAGTCCTTAAGTTGTTATTTCATCCAAAGAATTTGAGTACAACAACATTCAGCTGCTACATACTCTGCTTCAGTAGTTGAAAGAGAAACTGAAACTTGTTTCTTGCTAAACCAAGAAACTAAGCACTCTCTAATTAAGTGACAAGTACCTGAAGTACTTTTTCTATCTAAAAGACTGCAAGCATAGTCTACATCTGAATATCCTATAATATAGAAGGATGAATTTCTAAGATACCATAAACCTAGATGCAATGATCCATGTAAATATTTTAGAATCCTTTTTACTGCATTTAAATGAGATTCTTTAGGACGTGATTGAAATCGTGCACACAAGCAAACACTATACATTATATCGGGTCTAGAAGCAATAAGATATAAAAGTGATTGGATAATACCTCTATAGAGCTTTTCATTAATGCTCTTACCTTTTTCATCCTTGTCCAATTTTGTTGATGTGCTCATAGGAGTCTTAGCATTCTTCCTTCCTTCCACTCCAAATTTTTTAATTAAATCTTTGGCATATTTGGATTGGTTGATGAATATACCCTCATTGCTTTGATTTATTTGTAGACCAAGGAAATACTTAAGCTCTCCCATCATGCTCATTTCAAATTCGCTAGTCATACACTTAGCAAATTCTTGATAAAATAACTCATTAGTAAAACCAAATATTATATCATCAACATAAATTTGAACAATTAGTATATCATGCTTATGCTTTTTAATGAATAATGTGGTATCAACATTCCCCTTTGTAAAGTTATTTTCTAATAGAAAAGAACATAGTCTTTCATACCAAGCTCTTGGGGCTTGTTTTAAACCATATAAAGCTTTTGAAAGTTTAAAAACATGATTTGGGAAATCATAGCTTTCAAAGCCTGGTGGTTGTTCTACATAAAGTTCTTCTTCTATATAATCATTTCGAAATGAACTTTTCACATCCATTTGAAAGAGTTTGAAATTCATGTGACATGCATATGCTAAAAGTATTCTTATGGTTTCTAATCTAGCTACAGGTGCATAGGTTTCATCATAATCTATACCTTCTTTCTGATTATATCCTTTTGCAACTAATATAGCCTTATTCCTAGTTATTGAACCTTTTTCATCAAGTTTATTTCTAAATACCCATTTGCTACCTATAATTTGATGATCCTTGGGTCTAGGTACTAAGGTACATACCTTACTTCTCTCAAATTGGTTGAGTTCCTCTAGCATGGCAATTACCCAACTTTCATCATTAACAGCCTCATCAACATTTTTAGGCTTAATTTGAGAAATAAAAGCTAGGTCAGTGACTAAATGTTTGAAATGAGATCTAGTACTTACTCCCCTTGAGAGATCACCAATGATTCGCTCTTTTGGATGATCTTTCAAAAGTACCTGAAGTACTTTTCCTATCTAAAAGACTACTAGCATAGTCTGCATCTAAATATCCTATAATATAAAAAGATGAATTCCTAGGATACCATAAACCTAGATGCAATGATCCATGTAAATATCTTAAAATTCTTTTTACTGCATTTAAATGGGATTCTTTAGGACATGATTGACATCGTGCACACAAGCAAACACTATACATAATATCGGGTCAAAAAGTTGTAAGATATAAAAGTGATCCGATCATACCTCTATATAGCTTTTCATTAATGCTCTTACCCTTTTCATCTTTGTCCAATTTTGTTGATGTGCTCATAGGAGTCTTGGCATTTTTGCATCCTTCCATACCAAATTTCTTAATTAAATCTTTGGCATATTTGGATTGGTTGATGAATATGCCCTCATTGCTTTGCTTTATTTGTAGACCAAGGAAATACTTAAGTTCTCCCATCATGCTCATTTCAAATTCCCTAGTCATACACTTAGCAAATTCTTGACAAAGCAATTCATTAGTAGAACCCAAATATTATATCATCAACATAAATTTGAACAAATAGTATATCATGCTTATGCTTTTTGATGAATAGTGTAGTGTCAACATTTCCCTTTGTAAAACTATTTTCTAATAAAATAGAACTTAGCCTCTCATACTAAGCTCTTAGGGCCTGTTTTAAACCATACAAAGCTTTTGAAAGTTTAAAAACGCGATTTGGCAAGTCATAGCTTTCAAAACCTGGTGGTTGTTCTACATACACTTCTTCATCTATATAACCATTTAGAAATGCACTTTTCACATCCATTTGAAAAAGTTTGAAATTCATGTGACATGCATATGCTAAAAGTATTCTTATGGCTTCTAATCTAGCTACAGATGCATATGTTTCATCATAATCTATAGCTTATTCCTAATTATATCCTTTTGCAACTAGTCTAGCCTTATTCCTAGTTACTGACATCTCTTCATCTGCAAATAATTCCCGATGTAAACATGTTAGTAACAGAACCTTCTTCAAAAAGGTGATCAACTCTGTAATCAGCTGTTAGAACCAATAGGTCTTCAAATCGAGATCTTGGAATTGTTCATCTTAAGATCTAATAAATCAAATAATTCAACAAAACTCTTCAATCTTCAAATTAACGAGTTTTTGACTTCCGCATATCCAACCAGTTAGATTCAGACATGATACACTTTTGTTTCTAAATGCCCATTTGCTACCTATGATTTGATGATCCTTGGGTCTAGGTACTAGGGTCCATACTTTATTTCACTCAAATTGGTTGAGTTCCTCTTGCATGGCAATTACCCAAGTTTCATCATTAAGAGCCTCATCAATATTTTTAGGCTCAATTTGTGAAATAAAAGCAATGTCAGTGACTAGATGTTTGAAATGAGATCTAGTACTTACTCCCCCTGATAGATCACCAATTATTTGCTCATTTGGATGATCTTTCGTCATTCTCCATTCTTTTGGTAGTTTTTAATCATTTTGTTCTTGATTTTGAGGTAGAGAATCATTTTACAGTAAATTTTCTTGATCATTTTCTTCTTTCCCATTTCCAATATCAAGTCTTTCCATATTACCTACAACATCATCAAGAACACTACCTTTCACAAGATCAAGTCTACTAGATTCATTAAAAATAACATGCATGGATTCTTCAACCGTTAGTGATCTTTTATTAAATACTCTATATGCTTTGATGGTTGTAGAGTACCCTAAAAAGATACCTTCATCAGACTTAGAGGCAAATTTTCCAAGATTGTCCTTAGTGTTCAATATAAAACACTTGCATCCAAATACTCTAAAGTATGATATCAAGGGCTTTCTTCCATTCCATAGCTCAAATGAGGTTTTGTTTAAAAGAGGTTTTTGAAAACTCGATTTGAAATATAACATGCAGTGTTTGTGGCTTCTACCCAAAAATAAGTTGGCAATTCATATTCATTAAGCATTGTTCTAGCCATTTCAATTAAAGTTCGATTATTCCTTTCAACTACCCTATTTTGTTGAGGTTTCCTAGGAGATGAGAAATTATGTGAAATTCCATGTTCAAGACAAAATGTTTCAAAGTTTTCATTTTCAAATTCTTTCCAATGATCACTTCTTATTTTTGAAATACAATACCCTTTTTCATTTTGAACTCTTTTAGCAAAGTTTTTGAAATTTTCAAAAGCATCACTCTTTTGAGCTAAGAAAATTACCCAAGTAAATCTAGAGTAATCATCTACGATGACAAATGCATAATGTTTTCCTCCTAAGATAGCCATTCTAGTAGGTCCAAACAAGTCTAAATGCAAGAGCTGAAGAGGTTTTGAAGTACTTACTATGTTTTTGGCTTTGAAGGATGACTTGTGTTGCTTTCCTCTTTGGCAAGGATCACATGTCTTGCCTTTTTCATATTTAACTCTTGGCAGTCCTTTTATTAGTTCTCCTATGCTGAGACTTTGTATTAAGTCCATGTTAGCATGACCAAGTCTTCTATGCCAAAACCAAGATTCATCACTAGTAGTCACAAGACACTTAGAGGAATGGTTAGATAGTTTATGTAAGTTTATTATGTATTTATTGATATCTCTATTTCCTTTAAATATTTCTTGACCATCGATAGAGATCACAAGACATTCATTTGAAGTAAAGATTACTTTGTTTCCTCTATCACATAATTGACTTACACTTAACAAGTTATGTTTCAATCCATCAACAAGTAAGACATCCTTAATAAAAGTAGTACCATTAATACCAATAGAACCAATGCCAATTACCTTACCCTTTGCATTGTTTCCAAAGGTAACTTTACCTCCATCAATACTTTTGATTTCATTGAAGAGTTCTTTGTCTCCTGTCATATGCCTTGAGCATCCACTGTCTACTAGCCGAACAGTTTTGTTTATTGTGGACTTGAGGCATACCTATATAATCACAATTCAAGTATGATTTTTAGGTACCCAAATGAGTTTGGGTCCTTGGGGGTTAACACATGAAGGTTTCCAATGAGCCTTCCTTATCCAGCAATATTTATTTATGTGACCCTTTTTCATACAATAATTACATTACTTTGGTCTAAATTTACTTTTTTGGTTCTACAATATATTTGAAGGTCATAATTCTATTACACTGATTTTGAGAACAATGGCATGCACTATCATGATTAATTTGCATTTTTCTAGATGCATGCTTCTTATACATAAGGGTCTGATTATTCTTTTTATGTAAATAAGGTTTAACATGCTTATTGCTTGGTGCTGTTCTAGCAGGTGTGGAGATGTGAGGTTCTTTAGACTTAACAAATATGGTTTTGTGAGAAGATGATGATGTGTCCTTGAATCCTAGACCATGTCTAATTAAGGGTGATCTTTGAGACACAATGAGAGTATCTAAGCTCTCTTTACCTTTGTGAAATTTAGAAATGGAATTTCTAAGTTCCTCAACTTCATTTTTCAAAGTATTATTTTCTTTTAACAATGAAGCTGTTAAGGTTCTTGATGAGTATTGATCTAATGACTTTTGAAGAGATTCATTAGATGATTTAAGCTTTATGTTTTCCTTTTCTAAAACACCTATCTTATTTTTTAAATTAGAGATATTATTTATATAAGTACTAAATTTACCTCTATATTTCTCTAATTCTAGATTTAACTCTTCTATTAGGCTTTGCTCATCATCATCATCACTATCATCATCATTATCACTACAATCATTATTGAAGGAGTGTGAGTGTAGTGATCTTACTTTATTTGAGACATGATCTTCGATAGGCATGAAACATAGGTTGACCTCTTCACTTTCATTATCATCTTTTTTACTTGAAGAGCTTTCATCCTCCCATGTGGCTTTATGACCTTTCTCCACATTGTCTTTTTGGTATTTGTTCTTATGCTTCTTGAGCCTTGGACATTCTGGTTTGATATGTCCTTACTTTCCACACTCATAACACTTTACCTCTTCCTTACTTCTATGTGTGTCATTAGAAGTTTGTTTGAGGTTTCTTTTCCTAAATTTTCTAGAGTTGCTCATTTTTTTCTTAATGATTCTTTTTAATCTCTTTGAAAGCATAGCAATGTCCTCATTTTCATAATCACTTATTTCTTCATCATCTTCACTATCTTCTTGAGATTTTGAAGTAGAGGCTTTGAGTGCTAAGGGCTTTCTTTTCTCTGGCTCTACTTCAAGCTCTTTATCTCTCTTCACTGCCATCTCATGTGTGAGAAGTTTGCCAATCAGCACATCAGTATTCATGATGCTTATATCTTCATTTGCTTCTTCTATGCCAGCAACTCTTGAACCATAGTCTATAAGAGGAAGACTTCTCAGGATTTTATTGTTTACATCTTCCAAACTCAGATGCTTCCCAAGTTTCCTCATTCCATTTATAATGGCTAGAAGACGATTGGTCATGTCAGTGATTGACTCATTGGATTTCATCTTGAAGAGCTTCTATTCTGAGGTTAGAAGTTGAATCTTCTTGGTTTTGACTTGCTTAGTTCTTTCATGATAATTCTCCAATGTCTTCCACATGCTATATGTTGTTGAGTAGTGTTGTATTCTCCCACATTCCTCAATAGATACTGAGCCTGATAGGATTGTCATTGCCTTCTTGTTTTTGAAATTTGCTCTTCTTTGAGGCTCTGTCCAATCATCTCTTGATAGGATTTCTTCTTCACCATCAGCTCCTCTTCTGGTTGGTGGTGTCCATTCTTTTCGTACACTATCCCAGACTTCAATTCCTTCACTATCCAAGTATGTCTCCATCTGAAACTTCCAATGGGCATAATTTGCTCCATCAAAGTAAGGTTTGAGACTTTGAAATCCTTCATTGGCCATATCTTAATCTTTACTAGCGCTTTTTAGGCTTCGATGCTAGACAAAGCTTTGATACCAATTGTTTCCCATATATTAAACCAAGAAGGGGGTTGAATTGGAGTTTCAAAATTAAACTATAAGGTTCAGAAATAAAAGATTAATTTTAAGAGGGATAGAGAGAATTTGACAGAAGGATTTTTATAGAGGTTTGAGTGTTAACAAACCCTACTCCTCTCCCCAATCGCAATTGGGAGTTTCACTAACACACTAAGTGTTACAATGGAGTTTTACAAGCTCACTCCCAACTATGGTGTTTCTCACAATGACTCACACCTAACCCAGAAATCCCTTGTGTTTTAATGGCTCACACAATAACCAATTCCTTGTGTTTTACAAGCTCACACAAACAACCTTCACTTTGTATTTTTACAGGCTCACACAAACAACCTTTTAATTTGTGTTTTGAAGGCTCACACAACTAACCCTTACAAGTATTCTACTCTTAACCCATAAATATCCAAAGCTCACTTGAGTAAAGATTACAGAGAGAACCACTTACAAATCTTAATTTCTCAATAAATGAAGAGCAAAAAGATTTTCACAGATAATAGATTTTGTTCTCAAGGTATGAATGTACAAATAGCTTGTAATAAGAATTAAATTTGAAGTATATACTATTCTATTGTTAGTTTCTTCATTCTCTTGTTCTGAATGCATAAATGACTTCCATTTATATTCCCATGGATGAATATAGCGGTTGGGGTGCATTAAATACAAAACTAGCCGTTGTACCAACCAAATAATCGCGCCTGACATTTTTCTCTTTCATTGTTCACGGGCGTGACTTTGTTTGTCACGGGAGTGACATTTCTTCCCAAGCTATGACTGATGTGGTTGCCTTGGTCGTGAAGCTTTCTGGAATGGTTTGACACAATGAGTCACGGGCGTGACATACTCATTCACGGGCATGACAAACTTTCTAGCCGTGATCCAAGTGGTGACATTGGTCGTGAAGCTTTCTGGATGAAAATGCATGAACATTCACGGGGGTGACATATTGATTCACGGAGGTGACTGAAATGTCCACTTCACGGTTTGTTCTTCCTTCGTGGCTGTGAACTTCAAATGTTGATATTGGTAACGGTTAGCTCCTTTCACGGGAGTGACTCATAGAGTCACGACAATGAACATGCTACTTCTTGAATTTTGTCTTTCAAGGATTATTCTTCCAATCTCTATTCTTGCTATTTTAATCCATGTCTGTATAATAGACTTAGAAAACAAGTATGTTAAATACAATATTGCTATTTTATTTCTTAACATCAAAATGACAGAAATACCACTAAAGGTTTAACAAATGTGATGCATGTATGATATAGAAAAGCATGAAATAATAACTTGATGAGACTTAACAAAGAAATCCCTCACTAAATAAACAATTAAGTCTTAAGCCTTCCATTAATATGGGGAGAACCAAAGTTCTTCTAGAGTTAAGGTTGTTGAGTTACCTCAAGCTCACTCTATAATAATATGTTCAATCCATTAAAATTAGATTTCACGATTAATGGGTTAGACTCAACCGATATTATTAACTTGTTGGATTTGCGCCAAGGTTAATGTGTATTGGAGGTAAAGTTGGGTTTGTATACATGAGATGTACACATATCAAGAGTCGATAGCCCAATGTATGTGCACACATCAATAAGTTGATAGCACAAGATTTGATAGTTGCATGAATAATGCAATTGGTATGGATTAGATACCTACCAACCAAATTAAGGATAGCTTGTTGAGTTTCCTTAAGGTTATTCTTGGCTAGTTGGATATCGACCCATTAGGAGAACTTCTATTTTATATCTAGATTGCTAAAATCATCATCATGACAAGTGTGAATTTGTGATCACTAATGGAATCAAATAAGTTGACTGGGCCCAATTTTTTTGATTGGCTAAGGAATCTGAGAATAGTTCTCAAATCCGAAAAGATTGGCTATGTCCTAGATGAGGCACTCCCTAATCCTCCTGCTGCTAATGCTTCTAAAGATGTTCAGAAGGCATATCAAAAGCATCTCAATGATAGTGAGATGGCAAGCTGCATTATGCTTGCTACTATGTCAGCTGAGTTGCAAAAGTAGCATGAGGGTATGGATGCTAATTCCATAGTATACCATCTAAGAGAGCTTTTTGATGAGCAAGCACATTCCAAAAGGTTCAAAACTTCAAGGTTGCTCTTCCGCACTAAGATGGTTGAGAGGACATCTCCAGTGTAATATGAATTGAAGATGAATGGCTATATTGAGAGGTTGGCCACCTTGGGATTTGTGATGGACCATGAATTAAGTATTGACTTAATTCTAACCGGTTTGTCTGATAGTTATTCAAATTTTGTGCTTAACTATAGGATGAACCAAATCTCTATCTGTAACGGCTGGGCTCCCCTAGAATCAGGGTCTAGGCCCGTTACCACAAAGCAAGCCCACCCGCCGTCTCACTGAGACCAACAGGCTGCTGGGGTCCATGGACCAATACCTCCAACCCATCTCTTGGAATCTTAGTTCATGTCGTTTGCCACAAGTAGGTTGTTGAAGGTAAGGGTCGAACCCTCAACCTCCTTTTAGCCTCAGTAAAAGACTACCAATATAAGCTTTATGCCAAACTCTCAAAATGTGAGTTTTGGTTAAAGAAGGTGACATTTTTGGGACACATTATCTCTGCAAAAGGCATTAAACTGGATTTTAGCAAAGTTGAGGCAATTGTTAGTTGGAAACCTCCATGGAATGTGACCGAGGTCAGAAGTTTCTTGGGTTTAGCTAGATATTATCGGAGATTTGTCAAGGATTTTGCAATGATGGCTTCTCTTTTAACAAGACTATTAAGAAAGGATGTTAAATTTGAATTGACAGATAAGTGTCAAGCTAGTTTTGATAAAGCTCAAAAGTATGCTCACTAAGGCCCCTATTTTGACACAGCCGATTCCTAATAAGGAGTATGTCATTTATAGTGATGCTTCTCATAATGGATTGGGTTATGTATTGATGCAAGATGGGAAGGTGGTTGCTTATTCTTCTAGACAGTTAAAGCCATATGAGAAGAATTATCCTACACATGATCTGGAATTGGCAGTTATAGTTTTTGCATTGAAGATTTGGCGCCATTATTTATATGGGGAGAAGTGTTTTATTTACACAGATCACAAGAGTTTAAAATATCGTCCCTCACAGAAAGAATTGAATTTGAGGCAGAGAAGATGGCTAGAACTAATAAAGGATTATAATTGTGTGATTGACTATCATCCAGGCAAAGCTAATGTATTAGCAGATGCTTTAAGTACAAAGATGGTGGCAGAGTTACACCTTCAACCCACTCTTATGCAGGAAATCAAGGATCCAAAAAGACAAGATTGGAAGTTAATTGAATTAGCTGAGTTGATCTCTAAGGGGGAGAGACCTGGATTCACTATGGACTTAGATGGTGGATTGTTCTATCAAGACAAATTATGTGTGCCTAGTGTAGAAGATCTTAGACAGAGGATTCTTAGAGAGGAACATGAAACCAAATATGCTATGCACCTAGGGAGTAACAAGATGTACCAAGAGTTGAAGAGTAGATACTAGTGGGCAGGTATGAAAAAGGACATCACAGAGTACACTTCAAAATGTTTGAGTTATCAGCGGGTCAAGGCGGAACATCAAGTACTTCAGGGTTGCTACGTCCAATTTCTATTCCAGAATGGAAGTGGGAACGAATCACTATGGATTTTGTGACTGGATTGCCTTTGACTCTAAAGAATCATGATACTTTATGGGTCATAGTGGATAGATTTACAAAGTCAGCACATTTATTACCTATCAGAAAGGACTATCCACTGAATAAATTGGAAAAAATTTATATGAATGAAGTTGTACGACTTCATAGAGTGCCTATTTCTATTGTGTTTGACAGAGATCCCTATTTCACATCTCAATTTTGGGGTAGTCTACAACGAGCTCTAAGTACTAAGCTCAATTTCAGCACAGCTTTTCATCTGCAGACAGATGGACAGTCAGAAAGAGTCATTCAGATTCTAGAAGATATGATGAGAAGTTGTGTAATCGAATTTAAAGGTAGCTGGGGAAAATATCTTCCTTTTATGGAATTCGCCTATAACAATAGTTATCAGTCTAGTATCCAGATGGCTCCATATGAGGCACTTTATGGTAGGAAGTGTCGAACACCTATATGTTGGATAGAGCTCAGCGATATGAAACTTATAGGACCAAACCTAGTGCAAGAGACAGAAGAAAAAGTGAAAGTCATTCACGAAAGACTTAAAATAGCTACAGCTAAACAAAAATCATATGCTGACCTCAAGAGACGGGACGTTGAATATGCAGTGGGTGATAAAGTTTTTCTTAAAGTATCGCTTTGGAAGAAAGTTTTGCGATTTGGAAAGAAAGGCAAGTTATGTCCAAGGTTCATCGGACCTTATGAAATATTAGAAATAGTTGGACCTGTTTCTTATAGACTCGCTCTACCACCGGAGATGAGTCAAATACATGATGTCTTCCATGTCTCAATGTTAAGACGATATAGATCATATCCTAATCTCATCATACTTGCTAAAAGCATTCAGGTCAGACAAGATTTGACATATAAAGAAGAACCAGTTCAAATTTTAGCAAGAGAAATTAAGGAACTGAGGAACAAGCGAGCACCATTAGTGAAAGTACTATGGATGAATCATGCAATCGAAGAAGCAACATGGGAAAGCAAGGAGGTGATGACAGCTCAATACCCGCAGATGTTCAGTGACGATGCATAGGTATGTTTCGAGGAAGAAACATCTTAAAGGGGCGAAAATTGTAACACCCACTAATTAGAGTTTAATTTGAATAATTTAGACCACATAATTAAATTGTGTTTTTGATTAAATAAAATTAATGATATTAGATATAAAGAAATATGTGAAGATAATAATAATAATAGTAATAATAATAATAGTAATAATAATAATAATAATAATAATAATAATAATAATAATAATAATAATAATAAGAAAATTAAAAAAAAAGGTAAAGTGAACAGTAAAAAGGCCAGCAAAAAAAAAGAGCAAAACGGGAAAAAGGGGCTCAAGGCATTTTTTGGCCATTTCTCCCAATTTCTCTTTTCTCCTTCTTCTTCTTCTTCATCCCTTTTCCTTCCTCCATATCATATATCAAATTACTCATCATATTCTTCAAGATTTGCATCAAAAATCAGTCCAATTAAATCTGATCTTGGTAAGAAATATTTTCCCTATGATTATTGTGTTATTAGAACTCTTTAGGTTATATTTTTACAGGATATTGCACTCTATTTTTTATTATCTTTTGACTCAAATTTGGGGATATGTTAAACAAAAAAGTTGTTCATATAGGTCTTGTGTATCTCTCTGCCAAATTTTATTGAATGATTTTTAGTATATGAAGAGATATGGTTATTGGGGTGAAACTAGTTGAGGGAGATGTATCAACCAAATAACCTATGGTTTTTGTAACAATTGATCATCTTAGTGGCCTATTCTGAGGTTTTGTAACATCAATGTTGTAGGTATATATGTTATTGAGGTCTCTATAAAATTTCATATGAATTGCTCTTGTGTAGGTTGAGTTATTCTGAAATGAGCTATGACTGTTCCTTGATTGAGCTAGTTTCATATACCTGTGCAGTTTTAGTAACTTCGTCCTTATATTTCACCTATTTTTAGATTGAATTAGCCAAAGTGAAAAACATAACAGTTTTACTCGTATGTCTTATCTAAATTTATGTGAAAGTTTCATCTTAAAATGTCATGTATTTTGTGAGTTAAGAGCTGAACAATTAAACTGGTTGGGTTGATACTCTATGTTGAACTAGTTATATATCATCCAATATTTGAGAACCTTTGAGACTGAATCTAGAAATGAGTTAAACATGAACAATGTTCCCAATTAACTTATATAACTGTATAAAACTGTTCAGAATAATTAAAGCTACACATTGAAAGTTAGGAAGTTTTGAATTGGGTACCTTGAAACTGCCTAAGGGCAGAAAATAGGGCAATATTTACAATTATACCAAACATTATGTCAAGGTTCCAAAATTCTGAAATTTTAGTATATTTTAGTTTTATATGTTATATTTAATCAGGATCATGAATCATATAAATTGGATAAGTGTAGAAAAAGTTATTAATCCAATAGTCCTTAAAGGTCTTGTTCTAGCTTAATAGAAATTGTAATTATTTATTTAAGTTATACTAAGAATAAATATTTTATCAAGCTATTAATTAATTATATTTTTAAATTAGGATTTCAACAAGAAGAAGACCAACAAAAGTGAACAAGCTCTGAACTTATATTTTGGAAAAGGAAAATACTATCGAGGTTTGTACATATATGTATTTTGTTTTGCTTTTATGCATGATTGTGTGTGTATGGCATAATTACATGTCACAATGATGAAATTATATATTATGGCATGTTTTAAAGTTGTAGGAATGTTATTAACTATAAACTTAACATTGTGTTAATATTTGATAAAATATCATGCTATTACATGGTTTTGAAATAAATTGTGAATATATGATTGTGTTAATATGAAATGAGTATTGGTTATAGAAACAAGTAGTTAATGGTGTTAATTGCCCATTTCTCTACCTGAGGACTAACATAGGATAGATGGTGTAACATCTTTGACCTTCCCCACATGCATTTCATTGAACATAAGCATCTTGCATACAATTCAATTGAACACGTGCATTTCATAGGTATTTTCGTACGAACAAGTTTATGACATGCACTAGTTACGTGTCCTAGTATTTGACACTTGTATCGAATCGCACTTGTGCAATTATAACCTAAATGAGGATACCAAAGTATTAGAAATGAATTGAATAAGGTGACTAAATTAAACTAAGAAAAATGATTAGATTAAGATTAGTAAACATTTACATTGTTAATTTAGTTAAATCGGGCTAAATGATTAAGCTGTATTATTGTGTGAATTAGTGGAATTATAAATATATGTAAATAATAATAATAACATAGACAAAATAAAATGAAATTGACACAAAAGAGATATAGAAGAGAAGAAAAATGAGAAATGAGAAGAGAAAAGAGAAGAGAAGAAGAGAAAATGACAAAATGACAAAAAACAAGTTGGCTTTATCTTCATCTTTCTTCCCCATTTCTGCCTTCTTCTCCAGCCCGACTTCTTCTTCATTTTCCTCCATTTCAGAATTCAATTCTTCCTTGTTTCACTTGGTTTTTGAAGCTAATTTATCCCTTTCAAAGTTGTTCTTGGTAAGTAATCAATTCTTATTGCTATAAGGTTGATTTGAGTTGCTTAGGTTCAATATTAGGCACTGAATTGTACCCCGATTTTGTATTCATAGAAATTGATTATGCAAAAGTGTAAAACACAAAAGTTTTTCTTTTATGTCTTAGATTTGTGGATATGTAAACATATTTTTCAAGATCTTATGTATAGGAAGAGATATTATCTTCGTACTAAAACTGGTCAGGGTGTGAACCCTAACAAAGTTAGCTACTGTGTTCTTTGATTTAGAATATGTTAAAGCCAATATGTGAAGTATCGCAAAACATAAAAGTTGTAGATATATGTGTTTTGTATGTGTATACAAAATTTCAGGTTCATAGGTCTTGTAAATGTTGAGTTATGGTGAATGGAACCATGACTATTCCATGGCTTGAACTGCCTACTGAATGCCCTGGGTAGATCAAGTAACTTGTTTGGCTAATTTGAGCTTGTTAGAGCTAGATTATGTAAATGATCAAAACAGGAAAGCATTTGTTCATATAGAAACCCGGGGTAATGTCTGTTTAACTTGGTCACAACAAAATGAAATAAGCAAAGCATTTGCATGCATAAAGAGTAATGATTATATTTCAACTTTATTGATACATATATGATACTGATGAATGGAATGGAATATATGCTATATATTGGATTTGTGATTTATTACTATAAGTTGTTTAGTACTTTAGAGCTCATTGGATGATTATTTTCACTCAGCCGCAACTAATCAATTTGCATCATTTTTCAGGTAAAGAAAAGTGATAGCTCATTTTGAGTAGTATATAGAAGACATGGAGCACAGGTCATTGGCCGAGCCTCATCACTCTCTCTCCTTGCATTCCACACAAGCATGAAAATATGTCATATGTGTTTTGTATTTACGTGCTTGAATATGTATAGTCATTTTGGAATGAGTCTAAAAATGTATAAATGAAATCAACTCGAAAATAGTTCTGTGTAAAGTTTATGTTTTGATATATGTGATATATTATATTGTGGTGAAAACCTTAGTGTTAACTTTGCAAAGTCAGTGAATAATATTACAGGATATGAGACTTGCAAGTCATTGAATGAAATTATAGGATATGAGAATTGCAAAGTCATTGAATTATATTACAGGATATGGAAAAAACATTTTACTATTATTGTTAACAGGGTATTTTACCTTTCCAGTATGCTATGTATGATTACTTGATATAGGGATAGGTTATACTCAAATGCATAAGATGTGGTGTTACAGATGGTGCACCATTAAGGGGGGAATTACGGTACCGATATGGATATTATTTAGGGACAAGGTGGCTTAAGCTCTGCGAGAGCCCCTGATCCTCTATGTTGAACCAGTTATATATCATCTAATATTTGAGAACCTTAGAGACTGAATCTGGAAATGTGTTAAACATGAAACATGTTCCAAATTAACTTATATAACTATATAAAACTTTTCAGAATAATTGAAGCTACCCATTGAAAGTTATGAATTTTTGAATTGGGTACCTTGAAACTGCCTAAGGGCAGAAAATTGGGCAATACTTAAAATATACCAAATATTATGTAAAGGTTCCAAAATTCTGAAATTTTAGTATATTTTAGTTTTATATGTTATATTTAATCAGGATTATGAATCATATAAATTGGATAAGTGTAGAAAAAGTTATTAATCCAACAGTCCTTAGAGGTCTTATTCTAGCTTAATAGAAATT
Source organism: Triadica sebifera (assembly GCA_023653625.1). Classification (NCBI taxonomy): domain Eukaryota; kingdom Viridiplantae; phylum Streptophyta; class Magnoliopsida; order Malpighiales; family Euphorbiaceae; genus Triadica; species Triadica sebifera. The sequence goes on along the minus strand of CM042893.1, from coordinate 38,015,231 downwards.
GTAATTATTTATTTAAGTTATATTAAGAATAAATATTTTATCAAGCTATTAATTAATTAGGATTTCAACAAGAAGAAGAGCAACAAAAGTGAACAAGCTATGAACTTATATTTTGGAAATGGAAAATACTATCGAGGTTTGTACATATATGTATTTTGTTTTGCCCTTATTCATGATTGTGTGTGTATGGCATAAATTACATGTCACAATGATGAAATTATATATTATGGCATGTTTTAAAGTTGTAGAAATGTTATTAACTATGAACTTAACATTGTGGTAATATTTGATAAAACAGCATGCTATTACATGGTTTTGAAATAAATTGTGAATATATGATTGTGTTAATATGAAATGAGTATTGGTTATAGAAACAAGTAATTAATGGTGTTAATTGCCCATTTCTCTACCTGAGGACTAACATAGGATAGATGGTGCACCATTAAGGGGGAGTTATGGTACCGATATGGATATTATTTAGGAACAGGGTGGCTTAAGCTCTAGGAGTGCCCCTGATCCTGATTATACACATATGACATAATTATATTCAGTCAAGGTGGCTTAATGTCACGACCCTAGAATTCAACTAGCAATCATGCGACACTTAGCATTGTCCATTGCACTGAGCCTGCCTTCCAAACCGATAAATTACTCCAAAGAGAATAATACAGAACTTAGAGATTTAGAGATTCAATAGCAAAACAAGAAGACAAGAGAGTTTGTGAAGAATGCTTTGTATTACTTGAAATGCTTGATTGCTTGAATGATTACAAACGAATTTACATAAGGTATATATAGGCCTCCACCTCCGCAATGGATGGCCGAGATCAATTCCCACCTACCATATGGATGGTTAGGATTAACTCCCACCTACCAAATGGATGGCTAGGATTGATTCCCACCTACCAAATGGATGGTCAAGATCAACTTCCACCTACCAAAATGGATGGTTAGGATTGATTCCCACCTACCAAATGGAGAGCTACACGATCCATTTAATCTAACGGTTCACAATGGCCTTTTAGAATATTACATATGAATGGGAAAATGTAAATGTGCGGGAAATCCAGTATGAACCTTTGCGGGGCGTGACATTCTCCCCCACTCAAGTTCGCGACGCCCTCATCGCACCTTCAAGCTTGAACCTTTCTATGTCATCTTTGAACTACCACAAAGTGTGTTCAGGTTCCCAGCTTGCCTCTATGTCTGGGGCATTCTTCCATTTGACCAAGTATTCCTGATAACTTGGTACACCTCTACGCCGAATTATGTGATCTGCCAAGATAGAATCCACTCCTCTATCAAAGGAGGTTACTACCGTAGTGGATGCCCTCTTCGACTCTCCTCGACTTGCATCTTCATCGTCTCCATGATAAAGTTTCAACATGCTTACATGAAAGACTGGATAGATCTTAAGCTTGGGAAGGAGTTGTAGATTGTAAGACACCTTACCAATCTGCTTAAGGACAGGAAATGACCCTTCGTATTTCCGTACCAACCCGTTGTGAACCTTTCACAAGGACTTGAACTGTTGTGGTAATAATTTGACAAGGACCAAATCTCCTTCCCGAAATTCGACCATCCTCATTTTCTTGTTAGCCCACTTCTTCATTTTTTTTGGATGCCTTGTTCAAATAGGCTCAGGCCAACTCAGCTTGCTCATGCCAAGCCTTAGCAAATTTGAAAGCTGCAGGACTTTTCCCTTCATAGCTTGTGGCCAAAGCATGAGGGGTCATAGGTTATTGTCCCGTAATAATCTCAAAGGGACTCTTGCCGGTGGATTCACTTTGCTGCAAGTTGTAAGAGAATTGGGCTACATCCAACAACTTAGCCCAATCATGTTGGTTGGCACTAACAAAGTGCCTCAGATATAGCTCCAGTAGTGCATTGGCACATTCCGTCTGCCCATCGCTTTACGGATGAAAACTTGTGGAGATGTTTAAGTCTGATCCCAGCAGCTTGAACAACTCTGTCTAGAATTTCCCAGTAAATCATGGGTCTCGATCACTCACGATATTAGATGGGATTCCCCAATGCTTCACAACATGCTTGAGGAACAACCGTGCAGTCTCATCTGCAGTGCAATCCGTTGAGGCAGGTATGAAGGTTGCATATTTGCTAAAGCGATCAATGACCACTATTATACTGCCAAAGCCTTTTGATTTTGGCAAGCAAGTGATGAAGTCCATTGAGACACTCTCCCATGGTCTCTCCGGAATAGGCAGCGGTTCTAGCAAGCCACTGGGTGCACGCTGCTCTATTTTGTCTTGTTGGCAAACAAGACAAGTTCTCACGTAGGCTTCAATATCATCCCATAGTTAAGGCGAATAGTAAATAGACTTGATCAAGGCAAGGGTGCGTTTCATGCCTGGGTGTCCAGCCCATAGTGAATCATGACATTCCTTGATCATCTCTTTTGTCAAGTTCCCCCACTTAGGAACGTAGATGCGATTTTTCTTGGCATAGAGTAGTCCATCACTCTGCCAAAATCGCCTTGTCTTTCCATCTTTGATGAGGATTAGGAGGTTTTGAGCCAGGGCATCTTGCTCCAACCCTTTTTTGATCTTTTCCAACAATGGACTGCTTGGTCTACTCAAAGCTGCTAACTCCGCTTTTCAACTTAGTGCATCAGCCACCACATTAGCCTTACCAGGCTTGTATTAAAGCTTGTAGTCGAATTCTGCCAAAAAGTCTTGCCACCGAGCTTGTTTGGGACTCAACTTCTTCTGAGTCTAGAAGTAGCTAGTTGCTGCATTGTCTGTCATGGTCACAAAGTAAGAACCCAACAAGTAGTGTCGCCACTGTAACATTCAGTGATTTAGGCCCCTATTGCGCATGACCGTAGTGGGGTCCACTGGTTCAATCGGAGTCTAAATTTAAACCCATAAAAAAAATGACTAATAATAAGAGAAAATATTTAAGGGTATTATTATTTGGGAATTAAAAAGATTTGGGGTAGAATTAGAAAACAATAAAATTTCCTTTGGACAAAATCGGTATTATGGCAATTGTTTGGGAAAAAAGTGTGAATACGGAAGAAGATGTGGCAAATAAGAAATTTCTTAAATTTTAAAATTTCATTAAAATTAATTTATATTTTGGTCCAATGGATGAAGAGCTTAATGTAGGCATGGAACCACCAAATACTCACCTAAAAAAAAAAAATTGATGAATTCTTTATTCTTCCACCCAAAATATCAAAGTCATCATCTTATTCTTTCTTCACCTCTTTGGCCATCCTAACATACTCCCTCCCTAAGCCTCCATTTTTATTCAATCCAAGCTTGAAAAAGAAAGCAAATAAATTAGTTTTGAGAGGCAAAAATCAGATTTTAAGAGTTCTTACCATAAAAGGTACCAAAGGAGCAAGAAGGAAGGAAGAAAAAAAAAGGTAAAGAGAGAAATATTAAGGGGAATTTCGGCCCACTTTGAAGAACACTTAAGGTGAGTTTATTCTTCTTAAATTTAACTTTTTTCTTTCTATTTGAGACCCATAATGATGATAGATGTGATTAGGTTTGGTAGATTGAGCTTATGTTGCAAGATTGAAAGTAGAAAATTTAAGTTTGTGATTAGTTGATGGAAGTGCAATTAAACTTTGAATTAATGATATTTGATGTTAGGTAATTATTTTATGGCTTAAAAATTGAAGAAAATATAACGTTGAAGGATGAATGAGGGGCTGCCATAGTTAAATAAATTTGGGGGAAATTGAAATTAACATAGAAACACCACAATTGGTGATAGATTAAAGGTGAATTGAGTGTTTAATTGAAGAAAATAAATTGGGAACTAGGATATATTTTTTGGGCAGCCATGACATGTGAAGAAGGAAGTTTGACCTTAGTACATTTTAGCTCAATTAAGGTGTAAAACATATTAGGAGCATTAAAATATTATGTAGACATGAAAAGCATTGAAATTGAATGTTGGAATTGAGTTATGGTGTGGTTGTGTAGGAAAAATAAGTGAACAAGTGAGAGGCCCTCAAGGGGGTGACAAAGGCAAGGAGAAAGCTAGCTAATAAGAGAAGAAAAAGAAGGATTAAGGGAAAAACCAAGGCTGATTAGGTATGTGCTTCATTGATAAAAATTTTGCATGTTGTTAATATGTATGAAATTATATGTTAAGGTTTGTTATGTTTGTGTTGTTGGGATGTTATGTATTTTGTTGTGACTTTTGATATTATATATGGAAATGAGACCCAATGGTGTAAAATAATTGAGACATATGAATGTATTTTAAATTCTGGAAATTTTATTATTAAAATGAATGCAAATGATGAATGTGGTCGAAATATGGATTGATGTCAATTGATGGCTCGGGTACAGACTTCCAGGAACAGCTCTGTCTATTTTGATGATAACTTGAGTTATAGAACTCCGTTTTATATGTTCTTTGTTGGAAATGAAAGCTAAGACACAGGCATTTAATAGTTATTTAGACTATAATATCTAATTATGTCTATATTTTTCCAGTTAAATGCACGAAGTTTAAACCTAGAATCTGTCCAGAAAAATTATGGGCAGAAAATTCTGTGATGATGCAGTAGTCAATTAATCATAACTTTGGATAGAAAATTTTGATTTACGTGATTCTTGGTGCGTCTGAAAGCTAAGCCAATACGCTAAAAATGGTTAGAAGGATAAAACTTCAAATTCGAATTATATATGGGCTAAAAATGAAGCCCAAAAATAAGTCTGAAATCTGCCATAGGTAAAAACATACAATATTGGGCTTTTTGCATGTGTTGTTATAACTATATGTAATAATCCATGCAAATATTTACTTTGATGGTAATTATAAATGTTTAAAAAATTATTTATGTATGAGATTTTATTTCAATAATAATGGAAATAAAGAACAAAAATAAATAAGCATAATTATGATAGTTAAATAATGTTGACATTTTTGAAATATAGTGAATTAATATAAAAATAGTTAAGCCCAAAAACACCTAGTCTAGAAATAGAGTAGGGAATAGTTTGACATGCCAATCAGGGGATTTAAGGCACTCGGTGCCAAATATAAAAGCCGGTAATGACAATTTATAAATACGTTCGGCACAAAATTATTAAGCCGGTAATGGCAATATAACAAAAGTTGTAATGACATTATTATAAAAGCGCTCGGCGCTATATTATGAAAGCCGGGAATGACAACCCCGTTATTCCTATTAGTTAGTTCGGTTATAGGTGTTATGGGCACAAATAAATAATAATAATAATAAATAATAATAATAATAATAATAATATCGAAGTATATGAATTTTTTTTTATAAATGTGATATGAATTAAAGTTATTAAATATTGAGTGTTTGCAGAAATTTATTTATTTTATATAATTCTGTATTTTATGTCTTATTTATTAAATGGGTAATTAATATGTGAGAAAATATATATGTATGTAAAATTTTTATCATTGAAGCACCACTAAGCTAGTAGCTTAGCGCGGGTGATTTCCTCTCGCGCAGATTTAGAAGTGTAGCCATAGAAAATAGACTGTCAGAAGAAGAAGGGTACCCGGAGGAAAGCAGCAAAAAAAAGCTTTGGGTTTAATTTTCGGTATATGTTGTTAAAAACATTGTAAATTAAAATATCATTTTTATTTCATATCATGTGTATTAAATATGTCAGTCACCATGTAAAAGAACATGATTTGAATGTAAATTAATGTACTTTATAAATAAATAAAAGTTTTAATATTTGGGCTTGTATGAAATTTTATTTTAGTTTATGCAATATTTTAGGAAAAAAAAATATTTACTTCACTTAATTAATTTTATCAAATAGTAAGATGGGTAATGCCCACTTACCTTGCTGAACTATAGTGGGGTAAAAGGGGTGTTACAGCCACACCCTTAGACAATGGATGATAGCAGTCATCTCTTTTTCCTGCACCGTGTAGCGGCGTTCGGTGTCATTGAGCTTGCGGCTCTCATATGCTATCGGGTGCCCATCTTGCATCAATACTCCACCAATGGCAAAGTTTGAGGCATCTATATGCAACTCGTACATCTTAGAGGGGTCTGGCAAGTAAAGCACTGGTTCTTCGGTAATGGCCTTTTTCAAGTCATCAAACGAGGCTTGGCACTTGTTTGTCCACTCCCAAGTATTGTTCTTCTTGAGTAGGTTGGTTAGTGGGGCTGCTCTTGCTGAATATGACTTGATGAATCTCCGGTAGTAGTTCACAAGTCCAAGGAAAGACCTTAACTCGGGGACCTTAGTAAGAGGTTCCCATTCTTGGATGGCTTTCACCTTGTCTCCATCCATCATGAGCTTCCCATCCTTTATCCCATGACCCAAGAACATCACCTCATCTTGGGCAAAAGAACATTTTTCCCTTTTAACATATAGCTCATTTTCTCTAAGGACCTCAAACACCTTCTTCAAATGCTCAATATGTTCTTCCATAGTCTGGCTATATATTACAATATCATCAAGATATACTACCACGAACTGATCGAGGTAGGGATGGAAGAGTTTATTCATAAGAGTGCAAAAGGTAACAGGTGCATTAATGAGACCGAAGGGCATAACAAAGATCTCATAAGCACCGTACTTTGTTACACATGTAGTCTTCGGCTCATCCCCTTTTGCTATGCGCACCTAGTAGTATCCCGACCGCAAGTCCAACTTGGAGAAGTATCTATCATTCCCCAATTGATCAAACAAATCAGCAATGAGTGGGATAGGATACTTGTTCTTTACCGTGATATTCTTTACGATAGTCAATGCACATTCTCAGTGAACCATCCTTCTTTTTTTAGAAAAGCACTGGGGCACCAAATGGGGCTTTGGATAGTCTAATGAAACCAGCATCCAATAGCTCATTGAGTTGCTTCCGCAATTCTGCCAACTCCGAGTTTGCCATCCGGTAAGGACTCATTGCTGGTGGTCTTGTGCCAGGCTTCAGCTCAATTTCATGGTCCACCTCCCTCCTTGGGGGTAATTGTTTTGGCAACGCCCCTAGCATCACATCTTGGAACTCATCCAAGACAACTTGCACCTCCATCAGTAAGCTTAGTTGTGGTGATGCTTCATCATCATCATACTCCTTTAGAATGGCCAAGTAACTCTCTTCCTCCCTCTTCAATCCCTTTTTGAATTGAAGTGCTGAGAGCACTTGGGTAGTAGGCTTGGTGGTCCTTTCTGTCGGTACTAGACAAGCCTTTAGTCCATCCATAATGCACATAGAGTTTGAACATGGAATAAGGAAAGCTCTCACCTAGTCCAAGAACTCCATGCCGAATACCACCGAGAAATCATCCATGGATGCCACAGATAAATCCACTTGGCCAGTCCATGCACCAAGACTGACCTTCACTCTCCGGGCAATTCCTTGGAGAGGTTGTGCCACCGATTTAACTGCTTTGAGGGAGCCACCTCCATTGGCAACCTTGAGACCGAGTCTCTTAGTTTCCTCTAGCGAAACAAAGTTATGAGATGCACCTGTGTCGACTAGGGCTTTGGCGACTTTCCCATTGATGGATGCATCCATAAACATGAGTCCCTTGGGGGACATCGGGGCACTTTGCAATGAACTAAGCAACTGCAAAGATCCCATCTTCGCACCTTCATCTACCTGACTTCTGTCTTAATCTTGAGTGGAGGCAACTAAGGCATTCAATGTCTTTCTTTTGGTACATTCTCGTGCCCAATACGGTCCGTCACATATGAAGCACATCACACGGGCTTTGAGGCACCACGTTCTTCCCTTTCCTTCCCCTTGTCTCGCGACTTGAATGATGAGCTTTCTTTGTGATTTTTGTAGTTTTGACTCTTAGAATGGCCTCCCCCATTCCTCGCTCCAACAAACTTTCTATCAGTTGGCCTCTAGCCTTCTTTGTTTGAGGAGTAATCAATAAGACTTTCAGCAACGACAATGGCAGAAGATAAGTCTTGGACACCACATCGTTTGAGCTTAAGGTTAGCCCATGATTGGAGACCATCCATGAACAATAATAATGCATCTTTTTTCGATGTGTCAAGGACTTCTAGCAGCAAGGTTGTGAACTGTTTCACATATTCCCTTATGCTACCCATCTACTTTAGTCATCGAAGTCGGCCCCTAGCCTCTTCTTCAGCATTTAAGGGGAAGAATTGGCTTTTGAACTCCCTTTTGAGTTTCTCAACTTCCCTAGCATTCCGAGCACCTTTGAAAGTCTTTGGCTTGGGAACTTCCACTTTCTTAGCCTCAATGATGGTGGTTGTATTAGTTCCCGAAGCCATAGCCCGTTTGCATAGTTCAAGATCACCACCCATATCCTCAACTCTAAGCAACACATTGGAAATTTCTCTTTGGAAGAGATCACGTACCTTGACAAGTTCGGACTTCAGCCCATCGATCTCTTGCCTTAACCCACTGTCTAGCTCGTTGAGGGACATCTTGACCGCTGCATGGATCTCCGCATCCTCGGCCTCCAAGCCGCTGCAACGTTCCTTCAAGTTGTCCACTCGGTCGAACAACTCTCCCAAGTTGTCCTAAGCACTCACAACACGTGCTTCCAAGCTAGAAATCATGTCTTTCGACTTGGCTCGAGATTCCTTAGATGGTTTCAGAACTTCCTCACGACCACGCTCCATTGATGGAACTTCCACACTAGGTGTAGCTGAAGCAGTAGCCTTCATTATGCCAAAGGTAGTAAAGCTTCAAACCAGGCTCTGATACCAACTGTCACGACCCTAGAATTCAACTAGCAATCGTACGACACTTAGCACGGTCTGTTGCACTAAACCTGCCTTCCAAACCGATAAATTACTCCAAAGAGAATAAAACGGAACTTAGAGATTTAGAGATTCAATAGAAAAACAAGAAGACAAGAGAGTTTGTGGAGAATGCTTTGTATTACTTGAAACGCTTGATTACTTGAATGATTACAAATGAATTTACATAAGGTATATATAGGCCTCCACCTCCTCAATGGATGGCCGAGATCAATTCCCACCTACCAGATGGATGGTTAGGATTAACTTCCACCTACCAAATGGATGGCTAGGATTGATTCCCACCTACCAAATGGATGGTCAATATCAACTCCCACCTACCAAAATGGATGGTTAGGATTGATTCCCACCTACCAAATGGAGGGCTAGGATTAATTACTACCTACCGAAATGGACAGCCCAATCCATTTAATCTAAAGGTTTACAATGGCCTTCTAGAATATTACATATGGGTGGGAAAATGTAAATGTGCGAAAAATCCCGTATGAACCTTTGTGGGGCGTGACATTAAGCTCCGTGAGCACCGTTGACTTGAGATTATGGTAAGTAGGGTGGCTTAAGCTCCGCGAGCGCCCCTATTTCACACCCCATATCCAGATAGTCCAGGAATGAGATTTGGGCTAATATTAATTAAAGACTATGGAATAAAATATGAAAATTTATTATTGACAAAAGTGACAAAACATGAAATTCTTACAGGAGGTAATGAGAATTTAGTTATTGAATATGATTATTATGTTTATACTGTTATGTGATGTGGTTATTTCTTTTATATGAAATAAAAATTCAGTGTATCATGAATTATTTGAGACATGCACTTATGTGACTGCTTGGGAAAAACTTAATACCTATATGTACCACTAAACTAGAGATAGTTTAGCGTGGGTTCTTCTCACGTAGGGATTGGAACTATAGACAGTAGGAGGTGAGGTGTTCAAGAAGGAAATCCAAGCCCATATCAGTAGAGACACAAGAAGCATAGTTAGAGGGTTGGTTATTTATTATTATTATTATTTTAGTTTGACTATGTTTATGGTGTGGTAGACATGTCTCATATATTAATATTGTGTATGTAAATAATTAAGTAACATAATCGGGTGCCATATGTGTATAAAATATAAGGATATCTATATATTGTTAATTAGAATAACTTGCCTAAACCAATATAAATAAATAGATTAAGTTATTTAAAATGAAAAAAAAATTTCAATTTGAGCAGATTATCTAGTTAAGCTTGTGCCATTCTTCTTATATATGTGGGATTATTCCTAATATATAAGTGGGGCGTCACATTTAGTGGTATCAGAGCAGGTTTAGGCGTTTCTAGGCCTAGGTGTGAAATGAGATATTAGGTTTAAATATACATGTGTCTCATATAATTCTGATATGGGCTTTCTTCTTGGCAACTTGTAGGATTATAGGAAGATGTCTTCGGATGAACGAGATATGGCTGAGAGTACCGACTCTCCTGATACTAGGACACCTCATCAGCCTATTGCAGCAAGCGTACAAAGGCAAGATGCTGCTCCAAATCCCCCACCACATGCAGCAGAACAGATTAACCCTGGTCAAAATCCATTTATACAACAGATGACTGGATTATTCCAACAGATGGTACGAGCCATTCCTCAGCCTACCCCAGTGCCTCCACCTAGACTAAAAGTAACAATTGATAAGCTTCATAAGTAATGGGGCTTCAGATTTCTATGGTAAGAGAGATGAAGATCCAGCTGCAGCTGAGTATTGGTTGGAAAAGACTAAAAGAATTTTTAAAGAGTTGCAAATGGAAGCAGAAGACAAAGCTAGATTTGCTACTTCTCTACTCCAAGATGAGGCATATGATTGGTGGAAATCAGTTCTTACCAAGCCAGATATGGTGGAACTGGTCTCATGGGATTCCTTCCTCTCTGAATTTAAAGAGCAATATATTTTGTTGATCTATATTGATGAGAAAAAGAAAGAGTTCATGAATCTCAAGCAAGGTAAAATGTCAGTGACTGAGTATCAGCGGAATTTTACCAGACTGAGCAAGTATGCCCCAGAATTAGTTGCAAATAAAAGAGATAAATGTATAAGATTTGAAGATGGCCTTAATGAAGAGGTTGGAGATATTGTGACTGCTCTTCAGCATAACAATTTTTCTCAGTTAGTTTCTGCAGCACTCAGCCTTGAAAAAAGGAAAAAGAGGAAAATAGAAGAATTTTCTAAAAAGTCAGCTACTTTTGAGACTCAATTCACGGGGAAGAAAAGTCGTTTCTTTACTAGTTGTTCACTGAATAGAGGATAGGGAAAAGGTTTTAGCTATTCACAGACAAGGTTTTTTAAGAGGGGGCTGCCTTCTAAGGCACCTTCTGCTACAGCCAGTTGACAACCTCAGGTTAGCAAGGAAGCTATACCGGTATGTACCATTTGCAATAGGAGCCATCAGGGGGAATGTTGGCAGGTGGTACTCCTACTCAAACTACTAGGTCAGCTCCAACTCAGCCTGGAGTTCAATTCAGAGGAGGACTAGGCCGACCGAGGCAGGCTGTTTCAGAGACAGTGAATAGACCTAGATCTAGCAGAGCTCCAGCCCGAGCTTATGCCATGAAAGCTAAAGAAGATCAGGCGGCAACAGATGTTATTGTTGGTATGTTTTCATTATATGATTTTGACATTTGTGCACTCATAGATCCGAGTTCCACACATTCCTATATTTTCACTAGTACATCTAGTCAGCATAATATGATTAAAGAAAACCTAGAATATGGAATTGAAGTTAAGAATCCTTTGGGTCACAGTGTAATAGTGAATAAAGTATTTAGGAATTGTCTTTTGGTTGTGCATGGGAAGGAGTTTTCTGCAGACTTGATTGAGTTGCCTTTCCATGAGTATGATGTCATATTAGGCATGGATTGGCTCTCACGTCACGAAGCAGTGGTAGATTGCAAGTCTAAATTTGTGGTACTTGAAAAAGAAAATCAGGAGGAAATTATTGTAAAAGGAGAATTATTTTCACAACATCCTCGAGTCATATCCATAATGAAAGCCTGGAGATTGATAAGAAAAGGGTGTGAAGCTTATTTGGCCCATGTGATTGACACCAGAAAAGGAGGTTCAAATCTTGAAGATATCCCGGTGGTAAATGAATTTCCAGATGTCTTTCCTGATGACTTACCTGGGTTACCTCCGGAGAGAGGTAGAATTTACTATTGATCTTATTCTAGGAATTATTGCCTATATCAAAGACACCATACAAAATCACAATTGCAAGAACTCATTGATAAGGGTTTCATTAGACCAAGTACATCCCCATGGGGTGCACCAGTATTGTTTGCGAAAAAAAAGGATGGATCTTTGACGCTATGTATTGATTATCGACAGTTGAATAAGGTGACCATCAAGAACAAGTACCCATTACCGCGGATTGGTGATCTCTTTGACATACTGAAAGGTGTTGGAGCATTTTCCAAGATAGATTTGAGATCTGGTTATCATCAATTAAGGGTGAAGACGGAGGATACTGCTCAAACTGCATTCAGAACCAGATATGGTCATTATGAGTTTTTGGTTATGCCCTTTGGGCTTACCAATGCTCCAGCAGCATTTATAGATCTTATGAATAGGATCTTCAGGCCACATCTTGATCAATTTGTTGTTGTTTTCATTGATGATATTTTGGAGTACTCTAAAGATTCAGAAGAACATGAAAAGCATTTGAGAATAGCATTGCAGACTCTCAGAGAATATAAGCTTTATGCCAAACTCTCAAAATATGAGTTTTGGTTAAAGAAGGTGACATTTTTGGGACACATTATCTTTGCAGAAGGCATTAAAGTGGATTCTAGCAAAGTTGAGGCAATTGTGAGTTGGAAACCTCCACAGAATGTGACCGAGGTCAGAAGTTTCTTGGGTTTAGGTGGATATTATCGGATATTTGTCAAGGATTTTGCAATGATGGCTTCTCCCTTAACAAGACTATTAAGAAAGGATGTTAAATTTGAGTGGACAGATAAGTGTCAAGCTAGTTTTGATAAGCTCAAAAGTATGCTCACTAAGGCCCCTGTTTTGACACAGTCGATTCCTAATAAGGAGTATGTCATTTATAGTGATGTTTCTCATAATGGATTGGGTTGTGTATTGATGCAAGATGGAAAGGTGGTTGCTTATGCTTCTAGACATTTAAAGCCGCATGAGAAGAATTATCCTACCCATAATCTAGAGTTGGCAGCTATAGTTTTTGCATTGAACATTTGGCGCCATTATTTATATGGGGAGAAGTGTTTTATTTACACAGATCACAAGAGTTTAAAATATCTTCCCTCACAAAAAGAATTGAATTTGAGGGAGAGAAGATGGCTAGAACTAATAAATGATTATAATTGTGTGATTGACTATCATCTAGGCAAAGCTAATGTAGTAGCAGATGCTTTAAGCAGAAAGATGGTGGCAGAGTTGCTCCTTCAACCCACTCTTATGCAGGAAATCAAGGATACAAAAAGACAAGATAGGAAGTTAATTGAATTAGCTGAGTTGATCTCTAAGGGGGAGAGACCTGGATTCACTATGGACTTAGATGGTGGATTGTTCTATCAAGACAGATTATGTGTGCCTAGTGTAGAAGATCTTAGACAGAGGATTCTTAGAGAGGCCCATGAAACCAAATATGCTATGCATCCAGGGAGTAACAAGATGTACCAAGAGTTGAAGAGCAGATACTAGTGGGCAGGTATGAAAAAGGACATCACAGAGTACACTTTAAAATGTTTCACTTGTCAGCGGGTCAAGGCAGAACATCAAGTACTTCAGGGTTGCTACATCCAATTTCTATTCTAGAATGGAAGTGGGAACGGATCACTATGGATTTTGTGACTGGATTTCCTTTGACTCTAAAGAAATATGATACTGTATGGGTCATAGTGGATAGATTTACAAAGTCAGCACATTTATTACCTATGAGAAAGGACTATCCATTGAATAAATTATCAGAAATTTATATGAATGAAGTTGTACGACTTCATGGAGTGCCTATTTTTATTGTGTCTGACAGAGATCCCCATTTCACATCTCAATTTTGGGGTAGTCTACAATGAGCTATAGGTACTAAGCTCAATTTCAGCACAGCTTTTCATCCGCAGACAGATGGACAGTCAGAAAAAGTCATTCAGATTCTAGAAGATATGATGAGAAGTTATGTCATCGAATTTAAAGGTAGCTGGGACAAATATCTTCCTTTAATGGAATTCGCCTATAATAACAGTTATCAGTCTAGTATCCAGATGGCTCCATTTGAGGCACTTTACGGTAGGAAGTGTCGAACACCTATATATTGGATAGAGCTCAGCGAGAGGAACCTTATTGGATCAAACCTAGTGCAAAAGATAGAAGAAAAAGTGAAAGTCATTCGCGAAAGACTTAAAACAGCTACAGATAGACAAAAATCATACGCTGACCTCAAGAGATGGGACATTGAATATGCAGTGGGTGATAAAGTTTTTCTTAAAGTATCTCCCTAGAAGAAAGTTTTGCGATTTGTAAAGAAAGGCAAGTTATGTCCAAGGTTCATCGGACCTTATGAAATATTAAAAAGAGTTGGACCTATTGCTTATACACTCGCTCTACCACCGGAGATGAGTCAAATACATGATGTCTTCCATGTCTCAATGTTAAGACGATATAGATCAAATCCTAATCATATCATACCTGCTAAAAGCATTCAGGTCAGACAAGATTTGACATATGAAGAAGAACCAGTTCAAATTTTAGCAAGAGAAATTAAGGAACTGAGGAACAAGCGAGCACCATTAGTGAAAGTACTATGGATGAATCATGCAATCGAAAAAGCAACATGGGAAATGGAGGAGGTGATGATAGCTCAATACCCTCACCTGTTCAGTGACGATGCATATGTATGTTTCAAGGACGACACATCTTAAGGGGGAGAGAATTGTAACACCCACTAATTAGAGTTTAATTTGAATAATTTAGTCCCCGTAATTAAATTGTGTTTTTGATTAAATAAAATTAAAGATATTAGATATAAAGAAATATGTGAAGATAGTAATAATAATAATAATAATAATAATAATAATAACAATAATAATAATAATAATAATAATAATAATAATAATAATAATAATAATAAGAAGAAGAAGAAGAAGAAGAAGAAGAAGAAGAAGAAAATTTAAAAACAAAAAAAGGTAAAGTGAACAGTAAAAATGTCAGCAAAAAAAAGGGCAAAAAGGGAAAAAGGGACTGAAGGCATTTTTTGGCCATTTCTCCCAATTTCTCTTTTCTCCTTCTTCTTCTTCTTCTTCATCCCTTTTCCTTCTTCCATGTCACAGAGCAAATTAATCATCATCTTCTTCAAGATTTGCATCAAAAATCAGTCCAATTAAATATGATCTTGGTAAGAAATATTTTCCCCATGATTATTGTGTTATTAGAACTCTTTAGGCTATATTTTTATAGGATATTCCACTCTATTTTGTATTATATTGTGACTCGAATTTAGGGATATGTTAAACATAAAAGTTGTTCATATAGGTCTTGTGTATCTCTCTGCCAAATTTTATTGAATGATTATGAGTATATGAAGAGATATGTTTATTGGGGTGAAACTGGTTGAGGGAGATGTATCAACCAAATAACCTACAGTTTTTGTAACAATTGATCATCTTAGTGGCCTATTCTGAGATTTTTCAAAATTAAAGTTGTAGGTATATATGTTATTGAGGTCTCTACTAAATTTTGTATGAATGGCTCTTGTGTAGGTGGACTTATTCTGAAATGAACTATGATTGTTCCTTGATTGAGCTAGTTTCATATACCTGTGCAGTTCCAGTAACTTCGTCCCTATATTTCACCTATTTTTAGCTCACATTAGCCAAAGTGTAAAACATAACAGCTTTACTCCTATGTCTTATCTAACTTTCTGTGAAAGTTTCATCTCAAGATGTCATGTATTTTGTGAGTTAGGAGCTAAACAATTAAACTGGTCGGGTTGATACTCTATGTTGAAGTTGTTATATATCATCCAATATTAGAGAACCTTAGAGACCGAATCTGAAAATGAGTTAAACATGAAAAATGTTCCAAATTAACTTATATATCTGTATAAAACTTTTCAGAATAATTGAAGCTACACATTTAAAGTTATGAATTTGTGAATTGGTTACCTTGAAACTACCTAAGGGCAGAAAATGGGGAAATATTTAAACTTTTACCAAATATTATGTAAAGGTTCCAAAATTCTAAAATTTTAGTATATTTTAGTTTTATATGTTATATTTTAATTAGGATCATGAATCATATAAATTGGATAAGTGTAGAAAAAGTTATTAATCCAACAGTCCTTAGAGGTCTTGTTCTAGCTTAATAGAAATTGTAATTATTTATTTAAGTTATATTAAGAATAAATATTTTATCAAGCTATTAATTAATTATATTTTTAAATTATGATTTCAACAAGAAGAAGACCAATAAAAGTGAACAAGCTCTGAACTTATATTTTGGAAAAGGAAAATACTATCGAGGTTTGTACATATATGTATTTTGTTTTGCCCTTATTTATGATTGTGTGTGTATGGCATAAATTACATGTCACAATGATGAAATTATATATTATGGCATGTTTTAAAGTTGTAGGAATGTTATTAACTATGAACTTAACATTGTGTTAATATTTGATAAAATATCATGCTATTACATGGTTTTGAAATAAATTGTGAATATATGATTGTGTTAATATGAAATGAGTATTGGTTATAGAAACAAGTAATTAATGGTGTTAATTGCCCATTTCACTACTTGAGGACTAAGATAAGATAGATGGTGCACCATTAAGGGGGGAATTACGGTACCGATATGGATATTATTTAGGGACAGGGTGGCTTAAGCTCTGGAAGCACCCCTGATCCTGATTATACATAGATGACATAATTATATTCAGTCAAGGTGGGTTAAGCTCTGCGAGCGCCCCTATTTCACACCTCATATCTGGACAGTCCGAGAATGAGATTTGGGCTAATATTAATTAAAGACTATGGAATGAAATGTGAAAATTTATTATTGACATAAGTGACAAAACATGAAATGCTTACAGGAGGTAATGAGAATTTAGTTATTGAATATGATTATTATGCTTATACTATTATGTGATGTGGTTATTTCTTTTATATGAAATAAAAATTCAGTGTATCATGAATTATTTGAGACATGCACTTGTGTGACTGCTTGGGAAAAACTTAATACCTTTATATACCACTAAGCTAGAGATATCTTAGCGTGGGTTCTTCTCATGCAAGGATTCAAACTATAGACGGTAGGAGGTGAAGTGGTTAAGAAGGAAATCCCAGCCCATATCAGCTAAGACACAAGAAGCATAGTTAGAGGGTTGGTTATTTATTATTATTATTATTTTAGTTTGACTATGTATAAGGTGTGGTAGACATGTCTCATATATTAATATTGTGTATGTAAATAATTAAGTAACATAATCGGGTGCCATATGTGTATACAATATAAGGATATCTATATATTGTTAATTAGAATAACTTGCCTAAACCAATATAAATAAATAGATTAAGTTATTTAAAATGAAAAAAAATTCAATTTGAGCAGATTATCGAGTTAAGCTTGTGACATTCTTCTTATATATGTGGGATTATTCCTAATATATAAGTGAGGCGTCACACTACCACTATTCCTGAGCAGATTAACTTGCTTAAAACAGTTGAGCCATCTATCAAGAAGGACAGTAAGGTTGTGATGCTGGTGGACTCTTCAAGTTATAAAAGGAATAACCTTAAAAAGAAGAAGAAGTCCATGAAGCCTAAGGGAGGCGTGGCCAAGAAGAAGGCCAAGGAGATTGCTCCAAAAAGGACATGCTTCAATTGTGGCAAGGATGGCCATTAGAAGAGAAACTGCAAGGCTTACTAGGATTCCTTGAAGAAGAAGGCATCTGATGCCCCATCTACTTCAGGTATTTTTGTCGTTGAAATTAATACTGTTTCCAATAATAATATATGGGTATTAGATACCGGTTGTGGCTCACACAAATGCACTGATATGCAGAGCCTAAGGAACAGTAGACAGCTCAATAAGGGAGAGTTAGACCTATGCATTGGAAATGGAGCAAGGATTGCTGCATTAGCTATAAGAACATATGTATTGACCCTCCTTAGCGGGCTTATATTAAATTCGGATAATTACTATTATGTACCAGCTTTGACTAAAAACATTATTTCTATTTTAAGTCTAAATAAAGACGGTTTCCTTTTAGCTTTTAGTAACAATTGTTGTTCTATTATGTTGAATGGAATTCTTTATGCTAATGGTACATTATGCAATGGAATATACATATTAGATATGTCAAACCCAATTTTAAACATCAATGATAATAAAAGGCAAAAACAAGATATTTGTTGAGTTGCCTCAAGCTCACTCTATAAGAATATGTTCAATCCATTGAAATTAGATTTCAGGATTAATAGGCTAGACTTAACCGATATTATTAACTTGTTGGATTTACGCCAAGGTTAATTTGTATTGGAGGTGAAGTTGGGTTTGTATAAATGAGATGTATACATATCAAGAGTCGATAGCCCAATCTACGTGCACACATTATTAAGTTGATAGCACAAGATTTGATAGTTGCATGAATAATGCAGTTGGTATGGATTAGATACCTACCAACCAAATTAAGGATAGCTTGTTGAGTTCCCTCAAGGTGATTCTTAGCTAGTTGGATATCAACCCACTAGGAGAACTTCCATATATGTTCTCTCAGGTTCATAGTGAGGGCTATGGATTCTCTATAAAATAGTGGGAGCCATAATGCGATAGATCTAATAAACATGCATTTTATGTACATTATAACATGTTCTATTTTACATCTAGGTTGCTAGAATCATCATCATAACAAGTGTGAATTTGCGATCGCTAATGGAATCAAATAAGTTGATTGGGCCTAATTTTTTGGATTGGCTAAGGAATTTGAGAATAGTTCTCAAATCTGAAAAGATTGGTTATGTCCTAAATGAGGCACTTCCTAATCCCCCTACTGTTAATGCTTCTGAAGATGTTTAGAAGGTATATGAAATGCATCTCCATGATAGTGAGATGGCAAACTGCATTATGCTTGCTACTATGTCAGCTGAGTTGCAAAAGCAGCATGAGGCTATGGATGCTAATTCCATAGTATACCATCTAATGAGAGATTTTTGATGAGCACCATGTTCTGAAAGGTTTGAAACTTCAAGGTTGCTATTCCGCACTAAGATGATTGAGGGGATATCTCCAGTGCAACATGCATTGAAGATGGATGGCTATATTGAGAAGTTGGCCACCTTGGGATTTCTGATGGACCATGAATTAAGTATTGACTTAATTCTAACTGGTTTGTCTGATAGTTATTCACATTTTGTGCTTAACTATAGGATGAACCAAATCTCTACCACTATTCTTGAGCTGATTAATTTGCTTAAAACAGCTAAGCCATCTGTCAAGAAGGACAGTAAGGCTGTGATGCTGGTGGACTCTTCAAGTTCTAAAAGGAAGAACCTTAAGAAGAAGAAGAAGTCCATGAAGCCTAAGGGAGGCATGGCCAAGAAAAAGGCTAAGGAGATTGCTCCAAAAGGGACATGCTTCCATTGTGGCAAGGATGGCCATTAGAAGAGAAACTGCAAGGCTTACTTGGAGTCCTTGAAGAAGAAGGCATCTGATGCCCTATCTACTTCAGGTATTTTTATCATTGAAATTAATACTATTTCCAATAATAATATATGGGTATTAGATACCGGTTGTGGCTCACACATATGCACTGATATGCAGGGCCTAAGGAACAGTATTCAGTTCAAGAAGGGAGAGAGAGACCTACGCATTGGAAATGGAGCAAGGGTTGTTGCATTAGCTATAGGAACATATGTATTGACCCTCCCTAGTGGGCTTATATTAAATTTCGAGAATTGCTATTATGTACCTGTTTTGACTAAAAACATTATTTCTGTTTCAAGTTTAAATAAAGATGGTTTCCTTTTAGCTTTTAGTAACAATTGTTGTTTTATTATGTTGAATGGAATTCTTTATGCTAATGGTACATTATGCAATGGAATATACAAATTATATATGTCAAATCCAATTTTAAACATCAATGATAATAAAAGGCAAAAACAAGATATGTTGAAATCATCTTATTTATGGCATTGTCATCTTGGTCATATAAGTGAGAAACGCATGGCTAAGCTACACAAAAGTGGTAGTTTGGGGTCATTTGATTATGAATCATATCACACATATGAATCTTGTTTATTAGGCGAGATGACTAAATTACCCTTTAAGGGAAAGGGTGAACGTGCTAATGGACTTTTAAACTTAATACATTCAGATGTATGTGGTCCAATGTCTACACACGCTAGAGGTGGTTTCATCTACTTCATTACTTTTATCGATTAGTACTCACGATATGGATACGTGTATCTTATGAGATACAAATCTAAAGCTTTTGAAAAGTTCAAAGAATTCAGAAATGAAGTAGAGAAACAACTTGGGAAAAGTATTAAAACACTTCGATCAGATCGAGGAGGTGAATACTTGAGCCAAGAGTCTCTAAATTATCTTAGGGATAATGGGATTCACTCTCAATGGAGTCCACCTTTCACTCCACAACACAATGGTGTGGCTGAAAGAAGAAACCGAACCTTGTTAGACATGGTAAGGTCTATGATGAGTTTTGCGGAATTGCCTAAATGATTTTGGGGTTATGCACTAGAGACCGCCATTTATATATTAGATGGAGTTCCTTCAAAGTCAGTTGATGTTACTCCATATGAGATATGGTATAACAAGAGGCCCACATTTTCTTAAATGAGATTTTGGGGTTGTCCTGCTTATGTGAAGCGGACAATGTCAGATAAGCTAGAAGCTTAGTCTGATCGATGTCTGTTTGTGGGATATCCAAAAGCATCATATGGATATCAATTTTACCTCCCCTTGGAACAAAAGGTTTTTGTTTCAAGACATGCTATCTTTTTAGAGAGAATTCCTTCTAAAAGGAGATAGTGGGAGAAAAATTGAACTTGAGGAAGTTCAAGATGCTCAAATAGATGTTGATCAACTGCCTGAACCCGAGCTTGTTACTAGAGTAATGAGCCTCAAGGACAAGAACTAACATTACTTGGACTAGAAGTGACGTAGTCAGTCTAGTGGGAGTTGACACATGTCCATACTCTGAACCAAGTGGGGTATAGATTGGTGAAAGGAATAATTGCACAGAAATTGTCTATGGAAAGGTTCGTAGTCAAACCATTGACTTTCCGATCAATTGGGGGTTATGATGTATTGCTAGTACCGCTCATGACCTGCTTAAATTAATTGTTAATTTAAGTGGCCAACATAACCGGGAACCTAATGGGTCACACGCATTGAAGATATGGAGAATGAGTAAAATGGTCTTGGATATGATCCAAAATATGAGAGAATTATTTTAGGATGGATCGCGATGAGATCGTACGAAAAAATCATTCCGGAGTGTCACGGGTCCGTTACTATTCATTAGTTGTCATTTTCTCCATTTTTGACTTTTCATTTTATTTTTGAATTTGATTCAAATAGAAAAAACATCAAATGGCAGAAAATAGACATGAAAATAATTTTTGTGAAAAAATATATTTTTAAGACAACAAAAATTCTCTCAAGAACACTTTCAAATCTAGCACTTTGAATTTGTTCAAACCATTTTCTCTTGATAGTTTCTTCTTCATTCTTTGCATTGATTATCATTAGAGACATCCTAGTGTGGATTGTTGTGATTTACTACAACCCAAAAAAGTCAAGATTTGAAGAACAAATAAAAATTGCAAGGTATAATTTTTAACATTTACATTTATATAAATTAGTTTTAATGGTATAAGTATGATCTTTTGTTTTGGGTTTTGAAAAATTTTATTTTTCGTTGCGTTTATGAATATGATTCATTTTTCAAAACCCAACACCCGGCTCCTCCAAAGTCACCAGAAAGAAGTCTCATGCTCCAAGAAGGTACACAGACTACCTTCTCAATATCATTCTGGCGCTTTGTCATCCGAGGTACTCGATTCTCAAGAAAAGGCCACTCCTTTTGTGATGCCCCACTTATATATTAGGAATAATCCCACATATATAAGAAGGATGTCACAAGCTTAACTTGATAAATCTGTTCGGATTAATTTTTTTTTCATTTTAAATAACTTAGTCTATTTATTTATATTGATTTAGGCAGGTCGTTCTAATTAATAATATATATATCATTATATTGTTTACAAATATGGCACCCGATTATGTTACTTAATTATTTACATACATAATATGAACATATGAGTCAAGTCCAACACAACCCATATACATAGTCAAACAAGAAAAAAAACTAGAAAATAACCAACCCTCTAACTATGTCTCTTGTGTCTCTGCTGATATGGGCTTGGATTTCCTTCTTGACCACTTCACTTCCTACCATCTATAGTTCCAATTCCTACATGAGAAGAACCCACGCTAAGCTATCTCTAGCTTAGTGGTACATATAAGCATTAAGTTTTTCCCAAGCAGTCACACAAATGCATCTCTCAAATAATTCATGACACACTGAATAATTGAATATTTGTCATATAAAACAAATAACAACATCACATAATAGTATAAGCATAATAATCATATCCAATAATTAAGTTCTCACTACCTCATGTAAGCATTTCATTTTTTGTCACTTACGTCAATAATATAATTTCCACATTTCATTCCAAAGTCTTTAATTAGTATCAGCCCAAATCTCATTCCCGGACTATCCGGATATGGGATGTGAAATAGGGGCGCTCGTGGAGCTTAAGCCACCCTAGTCACCATAATCTCAAGTCAAGGGCGCTCACGGAGCTTAAGCCACCTTGACTGAATATAATCATGTCATTTGTGTGTAATCAGGATCAATGGTGCTCCTAGAGCTTAAGCCACCCTGTCTCTAAATCATATCCATATTGGTACCGTAACTTCTCCATAATGGTGCACCATCTATCCTATGTTAGTCCCCAGGTAGAGAAATGGGCAATTAACACCATTAATTACTTGTTCCTATAACCAATACTCATTTCATATTAACACAATCATATAGTCACAATCTATTTCAAAACCTTGTAATAGAATGATATTTTATCAAATATTAGCATAATGTTAAGTTCATAGTTAATAACATTTCTATAAATTTAAAACATGCCATAATATATAATTTCATCATTGTGACATATAATTCATGTCATGCACACACAATCATGCATAAGGGCAAAACAGAATACATATATGTACAAAGCTCGATATTATTTTTCTTTTCCAAAATATAAGTTTAGAGCTTGTTCACTTTTGTTGGTCTTCTTCTTGTTGAAATCTTAATTTAAAAATATAATTAATTAATACCTTGATAAAATATTTATTCTTAGTATAATTTAAATAAATAACTACAATTTCTTTTAAGCTAGAACATGACCTCTTAAGACTGTTGGATAAATAACGTTTTCTACACTTATCAAATTTATATAATTCTTAATTCTAATTAAACTTAACATGTAATACTAACACATACTAAAATTTCAGAATTTTTGAATCATTACACAATGTTTGGTATAATTTTAAATGTTGCTCTGTTTTCTGCCTCGGGCAGTTTTGGGGTACTATATTTACAAATTCATATCTTTCAATGTATAGCTTAACTTATTATGAAAATTTTTATACGGTTATATAGGTTAATTTGTAACATTTTTCATGTTTTTTGCATTTTCCGATTCGGTTTATAAGGTTCTCAAATACTGGAGGATCTATAACTGGTTCAAGATAGAATATCAACCCGACCAGTTCAATTGTTCAACATCTAACTCACACAATACATGACATTTTAAGGTGATACTTTCACAAAAATTTAGAAAAGACATAGAAATAAAAATTTCATGTTTTTCACTTTCTCTAATTCGATCAAAAAATAGGTCAAATATAAGGACGAAATTACTAGATCTAAATAGGTATATGAAACTAGCTCAATCAAGGAATAGTCATAGTTCATTTTACTATCACTCAACCTACACAAGAGATATTTATATAAAATTTGGTAGAGACCTAAATAAGACATATATCTACAACTTTCATGTCTTACAAACCTCAAATTCAGCCATTAAGATGATCAATTTAAACAAAAACTGTAGGTTATTTAGTTGATATGTCTCCCTGAACCAGTTTCACTCTAATGACCATTTCTCTTGATATACTCAAAATCATTCAATAATATTTGACAAACAGATACAAAAGACATATTTGAACAACTTTCATGTTTTATACTTCTTCAAAGTTGGTTGATAACTCCCTCGAAAATAGAGTGCAAAATACTGATACTATACAGTCCTAATACTCTATAAACACTAGAATAATTGAAAGATGATCACTTACCAAGAACAAATCTATTTGGAGTGAACTTCCTGCAAATCATGAAGACGATGATAAAGAAATAGAGGCTGGTGGTTTGAGGAAAAAGAAGAGTGGAGATAAGGTTGGTGTTAATATGGTATTAAATGTAGTTAACTCAAATACACTCTTTTTTTTTTCTTTTAACTTGTTCTATTTTAATTAAGTATTTATTTTTTTACATGTATTAAATTCCACTAGCTTTTATTAAACTGTAATTTTATTGCGATATGCCTAACCAAATTAAATTTTATCATATAGTTTCTATGCATATCATACACTTATTCTAAATAGACTCTAATTAGTGACCATTACAATTCTCTCTCTTTTAATATGTTTCATCCTCGAAACATACCTATTGTGTTGTCATTGAACAAGTGGGGGTATTGAGCTTTTATTACTTCCTCGTTTTCCCATGTGGCTTCTTGGATTGCATGATTTCTCCATAAGACTTTAACTAATGGTACTCGCTTGTTCCTAAGCTCCTTAATTTCCTTGGATAGGATTTGAACTAGTTTTTCTTCATATGTCAAATCTTGTCTCACTTGAATGCTTTCAGTAGGTATGATGTTGTTAGGATCTGATCTATATCATCTTAACATTGAGACATGGAAAACATTATGTATCAGACTCAACTCCGGTGGTAGAGCGAGTCTATATGCAATAGGTCCAACTCTTTCTAATATTTCATAAGGTCTGATGAATCTTGGACTTAACTTGCCTTTCTTTCCAAATCTCACAACTGTCTTCTGGGGAGATACTTTAAGAAAAACTTTATCACCCACTATATAATCAATGTCTCATATCTTAAGATCAACATATGATTTCTGCCTATCTGTAGCTGCCTTAAGTCTTTTCGCGAATGACTTTCACTTTTCCTTCTGTCTCTTACACTAGGTCTGGTCCCATAAGCTTCCTCTCACTAAGTTTTGTCTAACATAGAGGTGTTAGATACTTTCTGCCAGAAAGTACCTCATATGGAGCCATCTGGATACTAGACTGATAATTGTTATTATAGGCGAATTCCATTAAAGGAAGATATTTGTCTCAGCTACCTTCAAATTCGATGACACAACTTCTCATCATATCTTCTAGAATCTGAATGACTCTTTCTGATTATCCATCTGTCTGTGGATGAAAAGCCATGCTGAAATTGAGCTTAGTACCTAGAGCTTGTTGTAGACTACCCCAAAATCGAGATGTGAAGTGGGGATCTCTGTCAGACACAATAGAAATAGGCACTCCATGAAGTCATACTACTTCATTCATATAAATTTCTGTCAATTTATTCAGTGGGTAGTCCTTCCTGATAGGTAAGAAATGTGCTGACTTTGTAAATTTGTCCATTATGACCCATACAGTGTCATGTTTCTTTGGAGTCAAAGGTAATCCAGTCACAAAATCCATAGTGATTCGTTCCCATTTCCATTCTGGAATAGAAATTAGATGTAGCAACCCCAAAGGTACTTGATGTTCAGCCTTGACCTGCTGACAAGTCAAACATTGTGAAGTGTATTTTGAGATGTCCTTTTTCATATTTTCCCACCAGTATCTACTCTTCAACTCTTGATGCATCTTGTAACTCCCTGGGTGCATAGCATATTTTCTTTCATGGGCCCCTCTAAAAATCCTCTGTCTAAGATCTTCGACATCAGGCACACATAATCTATCATGATAGAACAATCCATCATCTAAATCTATAGTGAATCCAGGTCTCTCCCCCTTAGAGATCAACTCAGCTACTTCAATTAGCTTTCTATCCTATCTTTGTGCATCCTTAATTTCCTGAGTAAGAGTGGGTTGAAGGTGCAACTCTGCCACAATCTTTCTGCTTAAAGCATCTGCTACTACATTAGCTTTGGCTGGATGGTAGTCAATCACACAATTATAATCCTTTATTAGCTCTAGCCATCTTCTCTGCCTCAAATTCAATTCTTTCTGTGAGGGAAGATATTTTAAACTCTTGATCCATGTAAATGAAACACTTCTTCCCATATAAATAATGGCACCAAATCTTCAATGCAAAAACTATAGCTACCAACTCCATATCATGGGTAGCATAATTCTTCTCATGTTGCTTTAACTGCCTAGAAGCATAAGCAACCACCTTTCCATCTTGCATCAATACACAACCCAATCTATTATGAGAAGCATCACTATAAATGACTTACTCCTTATTAGGAATTGGTTGTGTCAAGACAGGGGCCTTAGTGAGCATACTTTTGATATTATCAAAACTAGTTTGACACTTATCTGTCCACTCAAATTTAACATCCTTTCTCAATAGTCATGTTAAAGAAGAAGCAATCATTGAAAAACCTTTGACAAATCTCCGATAATATCTAGCTAAACCCAAGAAACTTCTAACCTCGATCACATTCTGTGGAGGCTTCCAACTCACAATTGCCTCAACCTTGCTAGAATCCACTTTAATGCCTTTTGCAGAGATGATGTGTCCCAAAAATGTCACCTCCTTTAACCAAAACTCACATTTTGAGAGTTTAGCATAAAGATTATATTCTCTGAGAGTTTAGCATAAAGCTTATATTCTCTGAGAGTTTGCAACACTATTCTCAAATGCTTTCCATGTTCTTTTGAATCTTTAGAATATAACAAAATATCATCAATGAAAATGACCACAAATTGATCAAGAGGCAGCCTGAAGATCCTATTCATAAGATCTATAAATGTTGTTGGAGCATTGGTTAGCCCAAATGGCATAACCAAAAACTCATAATGGCCATATCTGGTTCTGAATGCAGTTTTAGCTATATCCTCCGTCTTTACCCTCAATTGATGATAACCACATCTCAAGTCTATCTTGGAAAACACTCATGCACCTTTCAGTTGTTAAAAAAGATCATTAATCTACGGTAATGGGTACTTGTTCTTGATGGTTGCCTTATTCAACTGTCGATAATCAATACATAGCCTCAAAGATCCATCTTTCTTTTTAACAAACAATATCGGTGCACCCTATGGGGATGTACTTGGTCTAATGAAACCCTTATCAAGAAGTTCTTGCAATTGTGTCTTAAGTTCTTTCATCTCTGATGGGGCCATTCTGTATGGCGTCTTTGATATAGACATAGTTCCTGGAACAAGTTCTATAGCAAACTCTACTTCTCTCTCTGGAGGCAAGCCAGGTAGGTCATCAGGAAACACATCTGGAAATTCATTTACCACCGGAATATCTTCAAGATTTGAATCCCCCTTTCTAGTGTCAATCACATAGGCCAAATAAGCTTCACACCCTTTTCTCATCAATCTCCTAGCTTTCATCATGGATATGACACGAGAATGTTGTGAAAATAATTCACCTTTCACAATAATTTCCTCCTGATTTTCTATCTTAAATACCACAAATTTAGACTTGCAATCCACCACTGCTCCGTGACGTGAGAGCCAATCCATGCCTAATATGACATCATACTCATGGAAAGGCAACTCAATCAAGTCTGCAGAAAACACCTTCCTATGCACATCCAAAGGACAATTCCTAAATACTTTATTCACTATTACACTATGACCCAAAGGATTCTTAACTTCAATTCCATATTCTAGATTTTCTTTAATCATATTATGCTGACTAGGTGTACTAGTGCAAATATTGGAATGTATGGAACCCGGATCTATGAGTGAACTAATGTCAAAATCATATCATGAAAACATACCAATAATAACATTCGTTGTCACTTGATCTTCCTTAGCTTTCATGGCATAAGCTCGAGCTGGAGCTCTACTGGATCAAGATCTATTCACTGTCTCTGAAATAGCCTGCCTCGGTCGGCCTAGTCCTCCTCTGAACTGAACTCCAGGCTGAGTCAAAGCTAACCTAGTAGTCTGAGTAAGAGTACCACTTGTCAAGAGTGGGCAATCCCTCTGTATATGCTCCTTGGACCCAGATCTAAAGCAAGCACCTGTGACACACCAACATTCCCCTCTATGGCTCCTACTGCAAATGGTACATGTCGGTATAGCTTCTTTGCCAACTTGAGGTTGTGAACTAGCTATAGTAGAAGGTGCCTTAGAGGGCGGTCCCCTCCTAAAAGACCCTGTTTATGAAGAGCTATGACCCTTTCCCTGTCCTCTATTATGTGAGCAGCTAGTAAAGAAACGACTCTTCTTCCCAGTAAATTGAGTCTCAGGAGTAGCTAACTTTTTTAAAATATTCTTATATTTTTCTTTTTTTTTCCTTTTCTCAAGGTTGAGTGCTATAGAAACTAACTGAGAAAAATTGTTATGCTGAAGAGCAGTCACAATATCTCTAACCTCTTCATTAAGGCCATCTTCAAATCTTCTTCATTTGCAACTAATTTAGGGGCATACTTGCTCAGTCTGGTAAAATCCCACTGATACTCAGTCACTGATATTTTACCTTGCTTGAGATTCATAAACTCTTTCTTTTTCTCATCAATATAGATCAACAGAATATATTACTCTTTAAATTCAGGGAGGAAGGAATCCCATGAGACCGGTTCCACCATCTCTGGCTTGGTAAGAACTGATTTCCACCAATCATATGCCTTATCTTGGAGTAGAGAAGTAGCAAATCTAGCTTTGTCATCTGCTTCCACTTGCAACTCCTTAAAAATTCTTTCAGTCTTTTCCAACCAATACTCAACTGCAGCTGGGTCTTCATCTCTCTTACCATAGAAATTCGAAGCCCCATACTTACGAAGCTTATTGTTACTTTTGGTTTAGGTGGTGGCACTAGGGTAGGTTGAGGAATGGCTCGTACCATCTGTTGGAATAATCCAGTCATCTGTTGAATAAATGGATTTTGACTAGGATCAATCTGTTCTGCTGCCTGCGGTGGGGAATTTGGAGAAGCATTTTGCCTTTGCATGCTCGCTGCACTAGGCTAAGGAGGAGTCTCAGTATCAGGAGAACCGGTACTCTCAGGCATATCCCATTCATCCAAAGACATCTTTCTACAATCCAACAAGTTGCCAAGAAGAAAGCCCATATCAGAATTATATGAGACATATGAATATTTAAACCTAATATCTCTTATCCCACCTAGGCCTAAAAATGTCTAAACCAGCTCTGATACCACTAAATGTGATGCCCCACTTATATATTTTTAATAATCCCACATGTATAAGAAGGATTTCACAAGTTTTACTTAATAAATCTATTTGGATTAATTTTTTTTTCATTTTAAATAACTTAATTAATTAATTTATATTGATTTAGGCAGGTCGTTCTAATTAATAATATATATATCATTATATTGTTTACACATATGGAACCCAATTATGTTACTTAATTATTTACATACACAATATGAACATATGATTCAAGTCCATCACAACCCATATACATAGTCAAACAAGAAAAAAACTAGTAAATAACCAACCCTCTAACTATGTCTCTTGTGTATCTGCTAATATGGGCTTGGATTTCCTTCCTGACCACTTCACTTCCTACCGTCTATAGTTCCAATTCCTGCGTGAGAAGAACCCACGCTAAGCTATCTCTAGCTTAGTGGTACATATAGGAATTAAGTTTTTCCTAAGCAGTCACACAAATACATGTCTCAAATAATTCATGACACACTGAATCATTGAATATTTGTCATATAAAACAAATAACCACATCACATAATAGTATAAGCATAATAATCATATCCAATAATTAAGTTCTCACAACCTCATGTAAGCATTTCATTGTTTTGTCACTTATGTCAATAATATAATTTCCACATTTCATTCCTAAGTCTTTAATTAGTATCAACCCAAATTTCATTCCCAGACTGTTCGAATATGGGGTGTGAAATAGGGGCACTCGCAGAGCTTAAGCCACCCTGCTCACCATAATCTCAAGTCAAGGGTGCTTGCGGAGCTTAAGCCACCTTGACTGAATATAATCATGTCATCTGTGTGTAATCAGGATCAGAGGCGCTCCCAGGGCTTAAGCACTCTGTCCCTAAATCATATCCATATCGGTACCATAACTTCCCCATAATGGTGCACCATCTATCCTATATTAGTCCCCAGGTAGAGAAATGAGCAATTAACACCATTAATTACTTGTTTCTATAACCAATACTCATTTCATATTAACACAATCATATAGTCACAATCAATTTCAAAACCATGTAATAGCATGATATTTTATCAAATATTAGCATAATGTTAAGTTCATAGTTAATAACTTTTCTATAATTTTTAAAACATGCCATAATATATAATTTCATCATTGTGACATATAATTCATGTCATGCACACACAATCATGCATAAGGGCAAAATAAAATACATTTATGTACAAACCTCGATAGTATTTTTCTTTTCCAAAATATAAGTTCAGAGCTTGTTCACTTTTGTTGGTCTTTTTCTTGTTGAAATCCTAATTTAAAAATATAATTAATTAATACATTGATAAAATATTTATTCTTAGTATAATTTAAATAAATAGCTAAAATTTCTTTTAAGCTAGAACATGACCTCTTAAGACTGTTGGATCAATAACATTTTCTACACTTATCCAATTTATATGATTCTTAATTATAATTAAATTTATCATGTAATACTAAAACATATTAAAATTTCAGAAGTTTTGAACCATTACACAATATTTGGTATAATTTTAAATGTTGCTCTGTTTTCTGCCCTTAGGCAGTTTCGGAATACCATATTTAAAAATTTATATCTTTCAATGTATAGCTTCAATTATTATGAAAAGTTTTATGCGATTATATACGTTAATTGGGAACATGTTTCATTTTATCTCATTTCCATATTTGGTCTCTAAGGTTCTCAAATACTGGAGGATCTATAACTGGTTCAAGATAGAGTATCAACCCGACTAGTTCAATTGTTCAGCTTCTAACTCACAAAATACTTCACATTTTAAGGTGATACTTTCACAAAAATTTAGAAAACACATAGAAATAAAAATTTCATGTTTTTTACTTTCCCTAATTCGATCTAAAAATAGGTCAAAATAAGGAGGAATTTACTGGAGCTGTACAGATATATGAAACCAGCTCAATCAAGGAATAGTCATAGTTCATTTCACTATCACTCAACCTACACAAGAGATATTCGTACAAAATTTGGTAGAAATCTAAATATGATATATATCTACAACTTTCATGTTTTACAAAACCTCAGATTCAGCCATTAAGATGACCAATTTAAATAAAAATCGTAGGTTATTTAGTTGATATGTCTCCCTGAACCAGTTTCACTCCAATGACCATTTCTCTTCATATACTTAAAATAATTCAATAAAATTTGACAGACAGATACATAAGAAATATATGAACAACCTTCATATTTTATACTTCTTCAAATTGGTTGATAACTCCCTTGAAAATAGAGTGCAATATACTAATACTATACAGTCCAAATACTCTAAAAACACAAGAATAATTGAGAGATGATCACTTACCAAGAACAAATCTATTTGGAGTGAACTTCTTGCAAATCATGAAGGCGATGATAAAGAAATGGAGGCTAGTGGTTTGAGGAAAAACAAGAGTGGAGATAAGGTTGGTGTTAATATGGTATTAAATGCAATCAACTCAAATACACTCCCCCCTCCTACAAAACCACATTCGGCCCCCCTATACTCTTTTTTTTTCATTTAACTTGTTCTATTTTATTTATTTATTTACATGTGTTAAATTCCACTAGCTTTTATTAAACTGTAATTTTATTACGATATGCCTAGCCAAATTAAATTTTATCAATCTATTTAGTTCTTTTTTATTTCTTTTTTAATAATTTACTCAATTTATTTTAATATCTAATGTCAATCATATAGTTTCTATGCATATCATACACTTATTCTAAGTAGACTCTAATTAGTGACCATTACACTTTCCTCTCGATCATTTGAATGGCACACTGTCAGGACCCTTGGTCTCGAGACAAGCATGATGGAACAACTCCAGGCTTGTCATCTAATAGATTTTGTGATATACATCAACCAATGCTCAGGGAACCTACCCTCGAGTTCCTTAACACCCTGCAAGTCTCTCCCTGTGGCACTGTGAAATTTCAACTCTGCAAACATCCAAACACCTTCACTGTAACGGAATTTGGTGACATGTTCAACCTTTCATATGAAGGTATACTTGATGAAAGTGAGGTGGAGTTCTATGCCACTCAGGCATGAACTCATTTTGGACTCGACTACAGCTGGGATGTCAAGAAGACGAAGAGCACCCACCTTCGATGCACAAGTATTTGCATAGGTTTCTAACCTATAGCATTTTTACCAGAGGGGACAGCAATGACCCAATTATGAAATCCGAGCTATTTCTCTTGGAGATGGCCCGAAGAGGCCTAACAGTGGCTTTATCTCGATGGTTTACAAACTATCTGCTATCTATTGCCACGAAGCCCTCTGGAGACATTTTGATTGGTGGGTACATGACTCACCTTGCTATAAAGCTTGGTTATTTGAAGCTAGAAGAGCACAAATTCAACCTCATACCAGCACATCCTAAAGACCAGCTAGACATCGAGTCTTTTATTAAAATGGGAGTGGCGGTTCGCATAGTTCATAAGAATAACATCTACTATCACTTCACCAACACAACTGGTGAGATTGTTTGGGAAGACAATGATTCAGACGATTTCAAACCTGGCCTCTAAGGAATCCAACAACGAAAAAGAGTTTGAGTCGAGACGGCAACCCCAGAGGTTGAGCAAGAAATTGGACAATCTTTGGCCTCCACACCGAACTTGGCTCAGCATGTGGCTGACCTATTGGCACTGTATTTTGACCAAATGCAGGCTTCGATTGATGAGAGGTTAGAGAACCTCAAAGATTTGATGGAGTCTTGCATGGAGAGCCTCGAGGCAGAAGTAGCCCGCCTTAGAGATGGGATGTCCGGCTCCAAATCTAGCTAGATATCTTTTTTGCTTGTTAGTTTCTAGTATTGCTAATGTAGGACTTTAAGTTACTTTTCAAAAACTTTGTACATTTTCATTTGATATTAATATAATTGCATTAGTTTTCCCTTATGATTTATCTCTTATGTTCTTTTTGTTGATGACAAAAGGGGGAGAACCTAGCAATATAATTTAATTAAATGAATATGCAAGTAGTTATACTTTGAATACTAGTAATATAGTTGAATTAAATGAATATGCAAGTTACATGAATGCAAATATGTTGATACCTTGAATATACCTTTGATATACTTTGCATATACTTAACTAGTTATAAGTAAAAATTTGGTATACATTGGATATACTTTGCATATACCTTGCATATACCTTAGCAATATAATTGAATTAAATGAATATGCAAGTTACATGAATGCAAATATAGTGATACCTTGAATATACCTTGAATATACTTAACTAGTTATAAGTAAAAATTTGGTATACATTGGATATACTTTGCATATACCTTGCATATACCTAAACTAGGAAGCAAGCATCCATGCTACACTTTATCATTCTTAAAAATTCTTACACTTTAGTAATTTTTTATCTTAAGCATTTTTTGAGGGGGAGACTTCTCAAAAGCACATATTGCTAGATTATTTGTCACCATAAAAAAAAGGGGAGATTGTTAAACCTTAGGGGTATTTCCGTCATTTTGATGCTAACAAATAAAAAAGAATTAATGTATTTAACATACTTGTTTTCTAAGTTTATTGAACAGGGTATGGAATAAATGCAAGAATGGAGAATGGAAGACTAACTTTAAAAAGACAAAAAAGAAGAAATAACTTATTCACGCCCACGACTGTTTATGTCACGCCCGTGATGTAGCTTAGCGCCAACTACCCAACATTTAAAGTTCATGGCCATGAAGGATCATAGCAATTGTGAATGATCATATCAGTCACTCCCGTGAAAAAAAAGTCACGCCTGTGAGAAAACATGTCAAATTCCTCTAGAGAGCTTCACGACTAGAGTCACCACTTGTACCACGACTTAGAAGGATATTCACGCTCGTGAAATAATAATGTCATGCCCGTAAGCAAATACTTCAAATCCTTCCAGAATGCTTCAAAACCAGCTCACCACTCGAGTCACGACTTAGAAGAACATTCACGATCATGACACACATTTTCACGACTGTGAAAGAGGAAAGAGAAACATGTCAGATGCGAAATTAGGAGTTGGTGCAACGACTATCTTCGCATTAAATGCAACCAAACGACTATAATTCTCCATGGAAGTATAAATGCAAGTCATTTATGAATCCAGAACAAGAGAATAACAATTACTTCGAATCAAAATCTTGTTGTAGCCTTTTGTGCATTAAGTTCTTTCAAACAAACATTAATTCTCTGCAAAAATTCAACCCCCCTTCTTGGTTCAATATCTGGGCAACACATATTGTTAACTAGGCCCTAATTATGGGCATTACAAGTTGTGTTCTTAAGGAGGCCAACACAAAGAAGAAGAGAGGAGTTTGAAATTATTCTTCATAGTTGTGTTGTGTTTCCTTTGATCTTGGTATGGAATCACGTTTCTCCATCTTCTTTATAAGTTTTCATAGTCTTTTCCTATGTAGAACCCATATATGGTATAGATCCATTTCCACAGAGGTTAGGGTTTCAGTTGAACATGAGTATTTATGTTTATAGAATCCTTTTTAAGCTTGATTAAGATTATAATATGCTTTAGTATGAAGTTTTATGAGATTAAAGTTATATAAAAGTGTTAATGTTAGGGTTTGATCTTTATAGCTTTTAAATGCTAAGTTGTTTTTTTCATTTCTAAAACCATCAAAACCTTACAATCCCATTGCACTTTCAATTAAAATTAATTTTAATAGACACAAGGGGGATCTAATACCATTGTTGGATTTTGAAAATGAATCTCATTCATTAAATGCGGCAGAAAAATAAAATTTTTAAAATTCGAAACAAGAATCTTACTTGTGCCATTAAAACTAATTTATCAAAACATAGAGGTAAGAAATTATACCTTGTAATTTCTTGATTTATTCTTCAAATTTTCACCTTGTTGGTTTGTTGCAAACCACAACAATCCACTTTAGGATGTCTCTAATGTTAATCCACACTAATATATGAGAAGAAACTACAAGAGAAATGGTTGAACACACCTCAAAGTGCTAGCAATGGTGTATGCTCAATTTGAGAGAATATGAAAAATAACTATTATTTTTCTTTTTTGAATTTCATAATTTCCAAAAACAATTTTTAAACTTTTAAACATTTCAAAAATATTTTTACCCTAAAGATAGTCTAGGTACAAAGTGCACAAGACAAGGAGATGGATTTTGGGATTTTTGCCTTAATTAGTCTTAATTGCCCAATTAAGGCCAATTAGGCCAGTAGTTAGCCAGCAACCCACCTAGCTTGCCTAGTAAGGCAGTAGCCCATATAGGCCCGTGAGCCCCCCCCCCCCAAAACAATTTTTTCGTGCAATCCATACTAAAAAACTTATCTCATATTTTTGGATCTCATCCTAGACTATTTTACTAATTCTTCACATATCCAATGCGTGTGACCCATTAGGTTCCCAATTATGTTGGTCACTTAAATTAATAATTAATTTTAGCAAATTATAAGGGGTGTCTAGCAACACATTATTATCCCCCAATTGATTGGAAAGTCAGTGGTTTGACTACGAACCTTTCTGTAGACAAGTTCCATACAATTATTCCTTTTACCATTCTATACCCCCTCTAGGTTCAGAGTATGGATATGTGTCAACTCCCACTAGACTAACTACATCACGTCTAGTCTAAGTAATGTTAGTTCATGTCCCTAAGGCTCATTATTTTGTTAGATATGTCATTGAAGACTATCTTCATGACATTTCTAGTCTGACCAAAGATTCACAAGTAATGACCTCGATAAGAGGGCATCAGTATATACACCTTCTATCAGGAGTGGTGAATCCTTTGTTGGTTACCCAATTACCTTCAAATACCTCAAGCTATATCCAATCACCACTCTATGAAAAACCTCTCTAAGGCAATAAGGAATAGTGTCAAAATACAGAATTAGTATCCAAGATATTCTTGAGTACCTCAAGTCTAAGGATACTTGCACCATTACTATGATGAGACTATCATTGACATTTGAATAGATTATCCATATGATTGTCTCATAGCTGGGCATCCAATGTACTTAGCTACACTTAGAAAGCATCCACATGTTAACTCTAAACATCTCATATTTACAAATTATGTGATCTACCCCTTGATCCAATCAAGTAGTATACCATGTCCTAGTCTATTTGGATTAACGATGTCCCATCTCATTAATCTTATGACTAGGGATAATTTAGATACTAACATAATTTCACATGATAAGAATCTCAATATCATAATCTCATCATGATTTCCTTTATCCTATGTTATCTATCAAGGACTTCATTATCCTTTCACCATTCTATACCCCACTTAGTTCAGAGTATGGATATGTGTCAACCTCCAGTAGACTGACAACATCGTATTTAGCCCAAGAAATGTTAGTTCTTGTCCCTGAGGATTACTCTATTAGATATGTCAATGAAGACTATATTTATGACATTTTCACTCTAGCCAGAGATTTTTGAGTAATGATCCAACAAGAGGCCATGGGTATACACTTCGTGTATCATAATTGGTAAATCCTTTATTGGTTATCCAATTACCTTCGAATACCTCAAGCTATATCCAATCATCACCCTATGAGCAACCTCCCTAAGGCAATAAGGAATAACATCAAAGTACAAAATCAACATCCAAGATATCCTTCAGTGCCTCAACTCTAAATTTTGCGATTAACACACTGAAGCGAAAAAAAGTGTTTCTCAGTATTCTCGCAGAACTACACTTTAAATTTTATTTCATCCAATTTGTACCTAAATATTAGAATTTTGACACCAAATTATACCGATGGGTTTGCCTTAATATTTTCTATGTCTCAGTGTCCTCATATTATGATTCACTGATAGTGCGAATATTGCATATTTTTAGCTTAGTCCTGTTCCCTTAATGTTCGTCCAAAAATTTAACATCTCACACTTGTAATCAATTTTTTTACTTATATATGGTCTGAATTTAGACTCCGGTCATATCGCTTCTATTTCGATTGTGAATGTGCTTGGTTCCTGGTCAGTCCAGCACATCCAGTTGCAAAATAAACATATTGGTCGGAGCATATACTAGTGAGTGTGATAGTGTTTGGCATCAAATTTTATTATTCATTAAATTACATATTAATATGATGAAATTAGATATGTTTGATGATAATGGAATGATTTAAATTTGATTTAAATGTGAAATTCAACATTGTGCATATTGCTGAAATTTCTAAGGTTTATGAAACCTAGTATTACAATTAAGTTTTTTGAGGGGATGTTCGAATTTGGTTTGCTAATATGATTAATCAAAAGTTTTTTTGACGTAATTAGAATATGCTTTAATTTCTAGAAAATACCTAATATTGTACAAAAATAAAATTTGATCATAATACAAATAAAGCTTTAAACTAGGGCAAAACCATACCTTGCGATGTGACTGTTTTGTGTTATATGATTTCATATGATATAATTTTGTGATTAGTACCTTGATTACATGTTTATAAGATATTCACAATGTTATTTTGATTTCAATACATGCTAAAATGAAATTAAATTCGTGGTTAAAATTTCTATTAAATTCTAGTTCATGTATGATTCAATTTGGGCAAAATTTAAGCAATTAGTTTGCTAGTTAAGTTTTTAATGATTTAAATTGTCTAATGAACAAATTTAATTAGTTTAAACTGATTATAAGTTTCTTATTTTGATGAGAATGAATTCTAGAATTTTTTAAATAAAATTTGATTTGAATTAGAAAAATATTTTCTAATCCTAGTTTGACTAGGATTTTGTATGCAATTGTAACTAGGATTATTTAATCATATTTGACATCAAACTAATAATTAATTAAGGTAAATTAATTATAAATTAAATATTGAATATATTTTAATTTTATATTTAATGTGATTAAATTAATTAATTCAGATATAAAAATTACATGCATTAAAATGGTAGTACCTAGTTGGCAAAGTTGAAAATTTTAGAAACCTTTTTGTTATGATCAAATTTATGCTTAATTTGCATGATTTCCATTTACAAAGTGTTTTTGAATATTTATATGATTATTTAATGAAATTAAATAATGAATGTATGATGAATTTCATGAATTTCATTAAAGGCATAACAATCAAAACAATTTTTCAAGAATTGAACACTGGGAACCCAAAATTGTTCATTTAAAAGAATTACTTTTGTTTATGCATTAGAGAATGCATGCAAGGGGTGTACGGAATGAAATGATAGTATGATTATGAATTTGACTAATGTGATTTTTCATGCATGAAAAGTTTTATTTTTGGTAAATAGTATTGCGAGTCTTTGGCTTCTTTATTCTCTCTATTGTATTTCTCTTCTCATCTCACTTCACTCAAATGTAACTTGAGATTCTTTATGAAGAATTTATGCAATTAGATTACATGGGATTGGAATAAATTTGAAGTGCAAATGAACAAAAAGTTAAGGAGGTAGCTCCAAAATCAAGGAGCACTAGAATAGGAATTTTTTTTATTTTGGTATTGTAATTTTATGCATCTACTTAGATGAGACATAGTTAATCATTTCATGGCTTGAAGGATTACTATTAGATATGTACATAATCATAACCATATAATTAGTGTAGTTATCTTATATATCTAAATACAATGAATGAATATATTATGCATGTCAAACAACCATGATGAGACTTAATTAAAGAAAACCGCTCATAAATTAAATTAAGGCCAATGTCTTCCATTAATATGGCAAGAACCAAAGGTTTTTTAGAATTTGGGTTGTTAGGCACACCTAAGCCTACTTTACAAGACTATGTTCAAGCTATCAAATATATGATTTAATGATTTATACGTTGACTTTAACTAGTTATATTGGCTTGTTAGGCACACGAAAGGTCAATGTGAATTAGAGGCAATATTGGGCCAATGTATATGAGATATGCATACATCAAGAGTTGATAGCCCAATAATTCAGTAATTGCATAAAAGAACACGATTGGTATTGAGATACCTACCAACTAATCTAAGCTGGATTGTTGGGTCCATCCAAGATATCATGTAACACCTCCTTATCTCACTTTAGTTCAGCAAGGTAAGTGAGCATTACCCGACTAACTGTCTTATATGATTAGCTAAATGAAGTATAAATTTTATTTTTGCAAAAATATTACAAACACTCATATAAATTTATTACCAATACCGATATTCAAAATTTTATTTATTTATAAAATATATTATTTTACATCCAAACTATGTCAATTACATTAGAGTTACACATCCTTAATACATACTA
Source organism: Triadica sebifera (assembly GCA_023653625.1). Classification (NCBI taxonomy): domain Eukaryota; kingdom Viridiplantae; phylum Streptophyta; class Magnoliopsida; order Malpighiales; family Euphorbiaceae; genus Triadica; species Triadica sebifera. The sequence goes on along the minus strand of CM042893.1, from coordinate 37,975,751 downwards.
GATGAGATAAAAACTATAATTTAATGAACAAATTTTTTGATAAAATATACAAAAATATGTCCAAAGCATTAAGCCGCTTCTTGTCCGGGTAACCTTTTTCTTCTAACAACTACACTATCTACGACTATTCCTTAGAACCTACGCGAAAGGAAAACACCCGCGCTAAGCTACTAGCTTAGTGGTGCTTCAAGGATAAAAATCTTACACACATATATTTCTACATGTCATTTAATAACTTCACAAAGAAGACATAAAATAAAAGAATAATATGAAATTAAATAAATGTCATCAAACTTTCAATATTTAACAATTTTGATTCAACACAACATTATCAAAATGACATACTTTTATATTATTATTATTTTTTATTTTCCTTCTGCCCATAACACCTATAATCGAACTAACTAATAGGAATAACAGGGTTGTCATTACCAACTTTTACAATATTGTGTCGAATGCTTTTATAATAGTGTTATTACTGGCTTTTGTAATATTGTCATTACCGGCTTAATAATTTTGTGCCGAGTGTATTTATAAAATTGTCATTATCGGCTTTTATATTTGGTACCGAGTGCCTTAAATCTCCTAATTGGCATGTCAAACTATTCTCTATTCTAGTTCTAGATTAGGTATCTTAGGGCTTAACTATTTTTATATTTATTCACAATATCTTTAAAATAATAATTGCACTAAATATTTTTTACATATATGTTTAATTATTTTTGTTATTTGTTTCCATTGTTATTGCATTAGAACCTCATACATAAATAATTGATTAAATATTTATAATTAAAACTAAATTCAAAATTCACATTAATTAATTCATATATTTATCATACCACATGCAAAAGCCCAATATATCAAATTTTTGTTTATGACAGATTTGGGCCCTGATTTTGGGCCTCATTGTTAGCCCATTTATATTTTGTATTTGTATTTATTTTCTTCTAATATTTTGTGGCTTATTGTCTCATATTTCAGATTCATTAAAAATCATACACATCCAAGTTTTCTAACAAAAGTTATGGCTTTTTTACTTAAAGGCGTTCTATTAGTCTTACCCAGTATTTTCTGGGTACCTACAGGTCCAGGATTTTCTGTCTAATTTTTAGCCTATCTGACATTATAATTTGAACTTACGTTCTAAATGAAAGTTTTAGACTTATAAGTCAATTTTTATTTCCAACTAATTTCACCTCAATATCGTTACTAGATCATTAGTTATGACCAAAATAGTCAAGACTGCTCCAAAATTTCTACAGCAGGGTCATCAATTGGCACCCACCTATCTACTAATTACATCATCATATGCATTCATGTTTATGCCAAAGTTTCCATATCACAATTACATTCACATATCTTAATATTTTCATACGATTTAGTCCCATTACCATAAAATCAAAAGTAACTACCAATCACATTCCATGGCAAACCACATTCATATCAAATATTATCACATAATTTCATATATTTAGATAACATGTAAGATTTTTATCATTGAAGCACATACCTAATCAGCCTTGGAACTTTCCTTTTCCCTTCTTTTCCTCCTCTCACTAATTATCTTTCTCTTTTCCTTTGTCACCCTCTTGAGGGCCTCTCATTTGCTCACTTGATTTTCCTACACAACCAAATCATATCTCATCTCTATCATCCATTTTCAAAATATTTCATGCCTACATAAAATCCGAATGCTCCTAATATATTTTATACTTTAATTAAAAAGTACTAAGGTTAAACTTCGATCTTGATAGGTCATGGCTTCCTAAAAACCTTATCATAGGTCCCAATTTATTTTTTTCAAATTAACACTCTAATCACACATCACTCGTCACCAATTATGTTGCCCCTTGGTTAATTTCAATTGTTCCCAAATTACCTTAACCAAGGCAGCCCCTCCTTCCTCCATTAGAGTTATCTTTCCCTATTTTTTAAGTCATAAAACAATTAACTAACATCAATTATCATATATTAAAGATTTAGCTTCACTTTTCTTCAACTAGTTACCAATTCCAAATCCTTGGTCAATTCTTGCCAAATAACCCTAATTTATCAATCCTAATAATATCTATCATCTCTATGGGTCTAAAATGGAAGGAAAAATTTTAAATTTAAGAAGAATAAACTCACCTTAATGGCTCTCCAAGGTGGGCCGAATCTATCCCAAAATTTCTCCCTTTTTGTTTTCTTCTTTCTTCATTCCTTCTTGCTCCTTAGCTCCCTTTATGACAAAAGCTCTCAAAACTAATTTTTCGCTCTATTTCAAGCTTGAATTGAAGCAAAAATGGAGGCTTTTGGTAGGCTAGAGTGGACGACAACCAGAAAGAGAAATGAGGATAAAGATGAGTTAGATATTTTGGGTGGAAGAATGTAGAATTCCTTATTTTTTTGACTTTTATATAATGATTAAGGAGTGGAACCCATTAATTAAACTTAATCCTAATTTCCATTGGTTCATTAACTTAACTAATCTTGATTAACTTTTAAACTTTGACAAATTCATTATTTTCCACCAATTTCCTCACCTTCACACTTTTTCCCCTAATAATTCCAATAATACCTATTTTGTCCATAGAAAAATTTTATTTTTTTCTAGTTCTAGCACTAATCTTTTTAATTCCAAAATAAAAATACCCTTAATTATTTTCTCTTATTATTAGTCATTTTTGTATGCATTCAAATTTAGACTTTGATTGAACCAATGCACCCCACTACGGTCACACGCAATTGTGGCCTAAATCACAGGATGTTACAATTCTCTCCTCCTTAAGAAAATTTCATCCTCAAAATTTACCTAATTAGTTAGAGCTAAATAACTGAGGATACTGAGTTCTCATCATTTCTTCAATCTCCTAAGTGGCTTCTTCTACTGTATGATTGCACCATAGGACCTTTACCAATGGTACCTTCTTGTTTTGTAGTTTCTTGACTTCTTGAGCTAAGATTTTCTCCAGCTCTTTTGCATAGGTCAAGTTTGGTTGTACCTCTATTGATTCCACAGCTATTATATGTGTTGGATCTGATCTGTATCTTTTTAACAATGAGATATGAAACATATTGTGGATCTTATCCAATTCTAGTTGTAAGGCCAATCTGTAAGGCATTGAACACACAGGTTCAAGTATTTTGTATGGTCTAATAAACCTAAGAATCAGTTTTCCCTTTTAACCAAAACGAAGTACTTTTTTCCAAGGTGAGACTTTTAAAAATACCTTGTCTCTGATAATATATTCAATATCCTTCCTCTTCAAATCAGTGTAGTATTTTTATCAATTAGTTGCAACTTTTAATCGATCTTGGATTAATTTCACCTTCTTCTCTGTCTATTACACCAATTCTAGGCCCATTAACTTCTTTTCACCAAATTATGTTTAGCATAACGGTGTCCTACATCTTTTTTCATATAAAACTTCATATGGAGCCATGCCGAGACTAGCTTTATAGCCATTATTATATGCAAATCCCATCAATGGTAAATACTTATCCCAACTACCCTTAAAGTCAATTACACAACTTCTAAGCATGTCTTCCAACAATTGAATAACTCGTTCGGATTGCCCATCTGTTTGTAGGTGAAACATTGTACTAAAAGTAAGTCGGGTCCCCAATGTTTGTTGTAGACTTTTCCAAAATTTTAGTGTGAATCATGGGTGTTGATCAGAAATAATAGATACTAGCACCCCACGCAGTGGAATTATCTCATTAATATATATTTCTGCTAACCGATTGAACGAATAATCCATCTGAACTGGCAAAAAGTGAGCTGATTTGGTAAGCCTGTCAATAATTACCCACACTACATCATGTTTCTTTTGTGTCAAAGGCAAACCAAATACAAAATCCATCGTAACCCTTTCCCATTTCCATTCTGGGATAGCAGTAGGTTGTAACAATCCAGATGGTACCTGGTGCTCTGTTTTCACTTGTTGGCATGTTAAACATCTTTGAGTGTATTCCACGATATCCTTCTTCATTTTTGGCCACCAATAATGAGTCTTCAGGTATTAATACATTTTATTGCTTACGGGATGCATGGAATAAATTGTATTATGCGCCTCTTTTAGAATAATTTGCTTTAATCCACTGTCATTTGTCACACACAATCTTCTCTTATAACTTATGATTCCATCATCTTTAATCTTAAATTCAGGTCTCTCCAATTTTTTAATTGCCTCAGCAGTTATCATCAATTATTGATCTTGCCTCAGAGCTTATCTCACTTGTCGCCTTAAAATAAGTTGAACCCGTAACTCTACCCAAATAAAATATAATTCTCCTATTAATTTATTATTAATATCTATATATTATACTATAATGAGGAAATTAGAAGGTATACCTGGCAGTGTATTTCTACTTAAGGCATCAGCTACTACATTGGCTTTGCTTGGCTAATAATCAATAATATAATTATAATCCTTAATTAACTCCAACCAGCGTCTTTGCCTTAAGTTCAACTCCTTTTGTGTGTGAGACTCTTATGATCTGCATATATGTAGCACCACTCGCCATACAAATAATGTCACCATATTTTTAAAGCAAACATTATTGCTACCAACTCCAAATAATGAGTAGGGTAATTTAGCTCATGAGGCTTCAATTGCCTAAATGCATAAGCAACTACTTTACCCTCTTGCATTAATACATAGCCTAGCCAATTATGAGAGGCATTACTGTATATCACAAAATCTTTCCCTAGAGTAGGTTGGGTCAAAACAGGTGCTTTGGTTAGCATGACTTTTAGTTTTTCAAAGCTTGCCTGAAACTGATCTGTCCACTCAAACTTTTCTAAGTAGTTTTGGAATTGGTACGGTTATGCTTAAAAATCCCTTCACAAACCTTCTGTAATAACTAGCTAATCCAAGGAAACTCCGGACTTTTGTCATATTGCGGGGCGACTTCCAACTTAAAATCGCTTATATTTTGCTAGGATCCACACGGATTCCTTCAACTGACACAATATGCCCTAGGAATCCTACTTCTTCCAACCAAAACTCGCATTTTGACAGCTTTGCATACAATTGATTTTCCCTTAAAGTCTGAAGCCCTATTCTGAGATGTCTGTCATGTTCTCATTTGTCCCTTGAATACACCAGGATATCATCTAGAAAAACTACCACAAATTGATCAAGGTAAAACCTAAAAATCCTATTCATCATATCTATAAAGGCAGCTGGTGCATTTTTTAAGCCAAAAGGCATAACCAGGAACTCATAGTGTTCATTTCAATCTTAAAGGCTATTTTGGGTACATCTGATTCCTTGATTTTTAGTTGATGATACCCGGATCTAAGATCAATCTTAGAGAATACTCCCTGCTCCCTTCAATTGATCAAACAAATCATCAATTCTAGGTAATGGGTATTTATTTTTAATTGTCATCTTGTTCAATTGTTGGTAATTAATATAATCGAAGGGTGCCATCTTTCTTTTTCACAAACAACACCGGAGCACCTCATGGTGACACACTAGGTCTTATGAACCCTTTGTCTAGCAATTCCTACAATTGATCCTTTAACTCTCTCAATTCTGCAGGTGTCATTCTATAAGGAGTAATTGATATTGGGGCTATACCAGGAATTACATCAATAGCAAACTCTATCACCCTATCTGGTGGTAACCCCGACAAGTCCTCAGGAAACACATCTAGGAACTCACAAACTATAGGGATGTCCTTAAGTTTTGGGCTCCCCTTCCTGGTATCTATCACATGGGCCAAATATGCCTCACATCTTTTCCTAATGTATTTATGAGCTTTTAATGTGGAAATAACATTGGTCAAACATGTTTGATCTTCACCCCGAATGATAGTGTCATCCTGCCCAGGAATTTTAAGTACAACTTTTATAGATTGATAGTCGACTATAGCTCCATGCTTTGTCAACCAATCCATACCCAAAATTGCATTGAAATCATGAAAAGGTAATTCTATTAAGTCTGTTGGAAATTCTCTACTCTGAATTATTATTAAATTATTTCTATAGATTTGATTCACTTTCACACTATGTCCCAATGGATTGGTCACAACTATCTTATATTCTAAGGTCTCAGGTATCATGTTACCTTATTTAAGTGCAGTTGTGCTTTTGTATGATTACGTGGAATTAGGATCTATTAATGCATGCAAATCAAAGTCAAATAAAGAAATTTTACCAACTATGACGTTTGGTGCATCCTGGTCCTTCTAAGCTCTCATCACATATACCTGAACTAGAGCTCTATGGTAATGGCCTAAATACCTGGTTAGTTGTAAACCGTAGTTTCCGAAAGTGATTCGCATACCCGGATCAAAAATACACCTATGGGTGAAAAATATTTTATTTGATCATTAAACATATAGGTTATGACTAATCCGAAGGTAAAATTTGGAGTGAAAATGAGGTCAAATAAGTCCTCAAAAGTTAAAACTAAGAAAAAAAGGGATTTGGTTTAATTAAATAATTAGTTGACCAAACTTTGATGGAGCTATGAAAAATAGCAAATGATATCCAAAAATTTATTTTAAAACATAGATAGAGTCTAAATAATATTTATGATTATTTGACAGTGAAAAAAGAATTTTATGATAACACCGAAAATTAAATTATTTGTTCGGTTTGCATGAGCTGGATAGAAAACCGACTCCAATTGTGTTGAAAATTTCTGTGTAGACATATAAAATTAGTTTATGAATTATGGAATCAAATTTGGGTGAAATTGAGCTTGGAAAGTGAGAAAAATAATTTCTAGTGCATAATTGGGCCTAAATGGCTTGTGATTTGTTTGGCCCAAGCCCACCCAACATAGACCACTATAAATAGGCTCAAAAATTATAATTCTCTAGAGAGAATTCTGCTTCATCTTCTTCTTTTTTCTTTCCCTCTTGGCCTAACCACTCTCTCCCTTTTTCTCTTTCAAATTTCTTCATTTTTCTTCAATTCTTACACCAAAATCAACTACCCTAAAATAATTTCAGCATCTCTAGTACCTAGTAGAAACCTTTAATCTTTATTTAGAGGGCTAAAATGGAAGGAAATCAAAGGAGACAAGTTAGGATATAAATTTGAGGTAAGTGAAATTTATAGTTTTAAATTAGTTTAATGGTTCAAATAGGTAGTCTAAGGTATGTAGATGATAAATATGAAGTTTATTTGAGTTAAGGAAGAAAAACATTGGTGGATTAATGGAGTGTAATTTTTGGCCATGGTAGGTTCAAAAGAAAGTGAAAGTGCTTCCAAAGGAAAGGCTAAAGAAAAGGAAGCTTAAGAAGGCCAAAGCAAGAAAATAAGGTCAGTGATTTCAAAATATATCTATTTCCATTGATTAAGCGTGATTTAGGTTTATGGAAATTAGGAATTTTGTGTGTTTTGCATGAAATTGATAATTAATGCTTAAAACATGATTAAGAAATTACAAAAAGTGAATTAGAATGGTTAATTTCAATAAAAAATATAATTACTGGGAATTGAAGAATATGACCTTATTATGTGAAAAATGTAAATTAAGGTATAAATACATTTTATTGTAATATTATGATATATATGGAACAATGAAGGTATAAATTAGTGAAATGAATACTTAGAAGGTGAAAGAAAAATTTTAATGATGAAAATTAAATATAGGCCGAAATACGAAAAAGGAGAAATTAATATTTTCCTTGCTTATTAAATAAAAGTTTAGTCATGAAATGCAATAAAATATGATATTGAGTGTGTATAAATTTATTGAGAATTTTTAAATTATATATTGAATATTTTTCTAATTATTGATTATTATATGCATGAAATGAAAAATAATGAATAAAGTGTGTTTAGTGATCTTAATAACTTAATTGATTATTCATAATGAAATATTGATATATTAGAATGGAAAGTGTAAAAAAACAATTATGGTAGTGATACAATTGTAGGGATGAATAAAATGTTAGGTGATTAATAATGTAAAAAATTTATGCATTAAATGGAAATTGAATTAAAGGAATACAATAATACCTTTAGTTATTTTTCTGATGGTTAAATCTAGCCCAAGATATAATTGGCTAGCCATAAGGACACCATTACCGAGGTGCAGGTCATGGCGACTCACTTATGTAGGTCAATGATGGTCTACTTCAATGATAGTGAATTAGTGATAAGTGTACAATACAGTACTCGGGTAGTCATTCAGAGTGTAGTAGACTTTTCGATCGACATCTCATATATCTTGTCCGAAAATTGATTTAATGAGTGAGTATTATATTGCAAAATATTTAACTAAGATTATTTCATTTATGTGAAATTATGTTAGCATTACATATATAATTGATGTAAATAATAATAAAGATAACAAATACGATTAAGCCCTATAACATCTAATCGAAAACTAGAAATTAGGATAAGTTGGCAGGCTAATAAAAGGGTAGAAATGTAGGCACTAGAAAATAGTGTTGAGATTTAATTTATGTAGGCACTAAAAAAAAAGTTTTGAGTTTGAAATTACGTAAGCACCGAAAAGGTGTTGAGTTATTATTGAAAATATTGGCATTACATGCTGAGTTATCAAATAATTAAGTAGGCACCGAGTATATTGCCGAAGAGCATAAACCCTGTATCCAGTATTTAATTTCGGTCTAAGATGTCATGGGTTATCAAATAAATGGAGAGAAAAGATAATGTAAATTATTAAAATGATATTATAAATTGTATGTCTTGTATTATTATTAACGAATTTTAGTATGCTTAATTAATGAAATATTATAGTTGATCAATTATATATTTTGCATTATTTATATATATTTTTATTTAAGTTGAATGTTTTGGCATACTTAGAAAATTAATTGTAATTGAAAAAAAATTTTCATTTTAGAGATATTTATATAATTATTGGATAGTTGGCAACAGTACCACTAAGCTAGCAGCAGGTTAGTAGAAGTAGCTGTTACATTTGTTAGAGTGCTCTGAAGGCAATCACCTTTAGCACTTATTGTACAAATTTATTTGATTAATAAAAGGATTTTTCATTAATTTGATGTTCATTTGATATATGAATTGATAATGATCTCAAATCAATTAATGAAGTCCTTGATACATAACATAACATGAAGGAAATCATGATGAGATCATGATATTGAGATTCTTATTATCTGTAATTATGTTAGTATCAAAATTATCCTTAGTCATAGGATTAATGAGACCAGACATTGTTAATTCGGACAAACTAGCACATGTTTTACACTCCTTGATTGGATTGATTAGTAGATCTCATAATCTGTAAACATGAAATGTTTAGAGTTAACATGTGGATTTTTGCTAAGTGTAGCTAAGTACATTGGATGACCAGCTATGAGACAATCACATGGATGTGTTCGTAGTCAAACTACTGACTTTCAAGTCAATTGGGGGTCATGATGTGTTGCTAGATACTGCTCATGACTTAATTAAATTAATTATTAATTTAAGTGGCAAACATAACCCGAAACCTAATGGGTCACACACATTGAAGACATGGGAATGAGTAAAATGGTCTTGGATGGGACCCAAAAAATGAGAAAATTATTTCGAGATGAGATCAAATGGGAAAACTCATTCGAGAAGGTTACAGGCTAGGTAGGTTGCTGGCCTGCCTGCCTAGCGGCAGCCTGCAGCAGGCCCAGCGCACGCGCTGCTACCTCCTATTGGCCAATGGGTAAATTTGGCATTAATTAGGCCAATTATGGCCATTAAGCACCTTTACTATTTATTCAAGTTTCCTTTTCTCCATTTTGGACTTTTGATATTTTCTTTGAATTTGATTCAAATAGAAAAGACATCAAATGACAAAAAATAGACATGAAATTTTTTTTTTATAAAAAAAATATTTTGAAAACAATAAAATTCTCTCAAGAATACTTTCAAAGCTAGCACTTAGAATTTGTTCAAACAATTTCTTTTGATAGTTTATTCTTCATTCTTCACATGGATTATCATTAGAGACATCATAATATGAATTGTTGTGGTTTGCTGCAACCCAACAAGGTAGAGATTTGAATAATAAATAAGAAATTACAAGGTATAATTTCTAACCTCTATGTTTATATAAATTAGTTTTAATGGCAAAAGTATGATCTTTTGTTTCGGGTTTTGAAAATTTTCATTTTTCCGCTGCATTTATGAATGTGATTCATTCTTCAAAACCCAACAACGTTAGGATTGACCGAAGAAAAGGAAACCCCAAGATCAAATTCAACAATTTTTCTTTTTGTATATTTTGGATATTATATTGTATAAATAAATTTTAAGATTTATCTTTTTGTTGTAAAAATGTGCCATGTAGGATTTATAAAAGTGCAAATTTGTATTATTTGTAAATGTATGTATGAATGTTATAGCTTAATGTATGAGTACTTTGAAATCAATAAATTTTACAATCAAGATATTTACCTCCCTAGATACATATTTAGATGAATTAATAAATATAAAAAATATAATAGTAAATATTCTGCAAATATCAAACTTGAATAAAAATAAATAATAAATAAATAAAATTGAGCATTGGTTTTTAAACAATGAAATAGATAGCACTTCTCTGCACTATTAACGACTAATAGGGTAAGGGAGTGCTACATTTAATGGTATCAAAGCCCAAACTAATTGATTGTTCAATAGTGGGTATAAAATAGAAACTATGTCTCATGCATATGCATAAAATGCTGCAATGATCTAATTTGGGTCGATTCTTTTAGTTTATAGGTAGATATGGATTCAAGATCATAACAAAATTTCTCAGAGGATGAAATGAGTAACGGTCTTTCAGACTCAGCCGATCATGGACAACCCCCATTAATGAGAGATTCTGGGCTGAGTGTAGTAACTTCGTCGAGAGCAAACGGACAGGCTGATCTAGGACAAGAACCTATTATGCAATCGATAGCTAATTTGTTACAATGCATATCACAAGCTATGCCACAACTAGCTCCACCACCTCCTCCACCTCAGCTAAAATCCCAGATTGATAAGTTGAGAAAATATAGGGTCACATATTTTATAGGAAGAAGAGAGGATAACCCAGCAACATTAGAGTTTTGGATGGAAGTGACAGAGTGGGTGTTTGAGGAGCTCGAGTGTCCAGAGGAACAGAAAGTCAGGCATGCAGTGTCCTTCTAAAAGATCATGCCTACGATTGGTGGAAGAATTTAGTTAGAAATATGTACCTATAGTCGATATTAATGAAACAAAGAGTGAATTTCAAGATCTGAAGCAAGGAAGTATGTCAGTAGCAGAATACAAGATGGAATTCACTAGACTAAGTAAGTATGCAACTGAATTTGTTGTTGATAAGGTAGATAGGTGCCACAAATTTGAGGATGGGCTCAATGATGACATTGGAAATATGGTTGCTGCCCTTCAGCTTGAGGATTTTGCTACACTAGTGTCATCAGTCATCAGTGTGGAAAAAAGGTAAAAAAGAAAGAGGATAGAGGAGCCACCCCAGAGATCGACTACTAGGATGGCCTAGACATCAAGTAAAATGGGGTGGACAACGCTTAGGTTTTTCCTGTCACACATTTTTGGACCAACTCTTTCAGCTAAGCAAAGCCAACCGTCGAGGCCAGAAGGGTCTATAGTTAGTACACCAACTTTGGATAATAGGAGACTTATATTTGCCACATGTCAACATTGCGGAAGATCACATGTAGGTGATTGTTGGCAGATTACTATGGCATGTTTATGATGCAGATCTACTGAGCACAAACAGAAAGATTGCCCTAGAGGAAGAGGTACAAATGGTGTAGTACCAATTCAAGTTGAGAATTTTACTTGAGGAAGAGGTAGGGGCATGGACAGACTAAAAGTGATAGGGTTGGTTAGAGTGTATCAGATTAGTGAATAGAGTAGAGGGTAGTCGAGCCCCAACCGAAGAGTAGGATGCCCTGTATGTCATTATCGGTAAATTTTCTCTTTATGATACTGATTTATTTGCATTGATTGATCTGGATTCTACATATTCATATTTATGCATGTCACCACCTAGTCAGGGTAACATGGTAGCAGAGGAATTAGATTATGATATATTAGTGATAAATCCTTTGGGTCATGGAGTGAAGGTTAGTTGAGTCTATAAAAATAGTCCAGTCAAGAATCATAATGTAGAATTCCCAGCTGACCTAATAGAGTTGTCATTCCATGAGTTTGATGCAATCTTGGGGATGGATTGGTTAACTCAGTATAGGGCAGTGGTGGATTGTTAGTATAAAAGAGTGACTTTCAAGAATTTAGGGCAGGATGACGTGATTGTCTTGGGCGAGAATCGACCATATTTGACTAATGTCATTTCTGTTACAAAAGGCTTGTAAACTTATCAAAAAGGGATGTGAAGCATTTTTGGCACATATTGTAGATACCAAAAAGGGGAATCTAGATCTTAGGGAGATTCCTCCAATATATGAATATCTGGATATCTTCTCTGAGGACTTGCCAAGGTTAGCACCTGTCAGGAAGATAGAGTTTGCCATAGATGTTTAGCCAGGCATAACCTTAATATCAACTCCTCCCTACAAAATGGCACATGCTAAACTAAAGGAATTAAAAATACAGTTGCAAGAGTTGTTAGAAAAATGGTTTATCAGACCTAGTGTCTCACTTTAGGGTGCTCCGATTCTATTTGTGAAAAAGAAAGATGACACCTTACAGTTGAGCAACAAAATGTATCATGACTTGAAGACATATTTTTGGTGGCTAGAAATGAAGAGATATATCCCAGAGCATACCACCAAATGTATTACTTGTCAGCAAATGAAGGTTGAACATCAATTTCAATTCCGAAGTGGAAATGGGAAAGAGTTACAATGGATTTTGTATCTAGTTTACTGTTGACACAAAAAAGGTATGTTGCGGTATGGGTAGTTGTTGACTGACGCACCAAATCAGCTCATTTTCTACACATCAAGATGGATTATCCACTTAACCATTTGGTAGAGATCTATGTTAATGAGATAATCTATTTACATGGTGTGCCAGTTTCAATCATTTCAAATCAAGACCTGAGGTTCACTTTACAATTTTGGAAAAGTTTGCATCAAGCCATGTGTACTCCAGTCAAGTTCAGCACAACTTTCCACCCATAAACCGATGGACAATCAAAGAGGGTCATACATATATTGGAAGATATGTTGAGGAGTTGTGTGATGGAATTTGAAGGTAGTTGGGACAAACATCTTCTATTGATATAATTTGCCTACAATAATAGTCATCAAGCTAGTATCGGTATGGCACCATATGAAGCCTTGTATGGGAGAAAATGTAGAATGCCTATATGTTAGACTGAGCTTAGTGAAAAGAAAGTAGTGGGTCTAGAGTTAGTACAACTGATAGAGGAAAAAGCATGAGTGATAAGAGATAGGCTGAAAGTTGCTGTTGATAGATAGAAATCATACATAGATTTGAAAAGGCGAGATATTGAGTTTACAATTGGTGACAAAGTATTCTTAAAAGTCTCACATTGAAAAAAGATATTCCAATTTTGAAAGAAGGGAAAGTTGAGTCCTAGATTCATTGGACCATACAAGGTACTTGAACGCGTAGGTCCCATGACATAGAGATTAGCTCTACCACCAGAGTTAGACAAGATTCACAACGTATTCCACATGTCCATGTTGAGAAGATATCGACCAGATTCATCTCATATTATATCATTAGAAACTATAAAGATACGATCAAATTTGACTTATGAAGAGGAGCCAAAGGAAATTCTAGCTCGAGAAGTGAAGAAGCTACGAAACAACAAGGTACCGTTGGTAAAGGTTCTTTCGAAAAATCATAATTTGGAAGAGGCGACTTGGGAAAATGAAAAGGTGATGAAAGCTCAATATCCATAATTGTTCAACTCCAGTTATAAAGGCAAATTTTGAGGACAAATGTTTTTTTAAGAAAGGGAAAATTGTAATGCCCGATAATTTAGGCCACAGTCACAGGTGATCGAAATCTGGTGCACTGAACCGATCGGGGTCTAAATTCATATATAAAAAAATAAAATGATAATAAAATATGAGAAAAAATTTTGTATATTATTAATTGAAAATTTTGAGTTTCGGATCTAAAATTTAGAAAATAATAATTTTTCGCATAACGAAATTTGAAATTACGGTATTTTTGACACATATTTTAAGAAGGAATAAAAATGGAATATCTTTTTATCTAAGAAAAGGAATATTCTTTGGATTAAAATAAAATAAGATTGATTTAAATTAATGGACCAATGAGAGAAAATACTATCTAATTAAGGGATTGTGAGTTAAGGTTAATAATGGATTAGAAGAGTAATTAATGGACTTAAGATGGGGTAGAGGTGATTAGTTGTTTAAGTGAGCTTTACGTGCATATGTAACATTAAAGTATAAGATATAAATTGAAACGTATGTGTGAAATTGTTGTTAGGCCAAAGAGGTGAGCAACCTTTGGGTCATAATAAAAAAAAGGGCAAGGACAAAGCCAATTAGGAAGTATAGAAGGGTGAATCAAAGTGGACTTTTGAGGTATGTACATTTGGCAAAAATTCAATATGGAAAAAAATGTTAATTGTTAATTGTATTGTTATGTTGAGTATGATATTATGTATAATTGTGTAAGTAATTAAGGATATTTTGATTGAGTGATGACATGGTGAATAAGTAATGCCATGAATGTGAAAATAATATTTAGATTATGTTGATGATGCATGAAGATATGAAATTGTGTTATTTAATGAAGTTGTTGGAAATTCTTCTTATGAATATTGTCTATATTTTATGGAATAACTTGAGTTCTAGATATGATTTTTGGGTTTCTTATTGAGTTGGAAAGTTAATGAGAAAGCGAGCAGCAAGCTGAAAAAGCCCTTCCCCCTTTTCATAATAATGAGGTAAGCTTCATCTTCATAGCTCCAACCGGGGCTAACAAAGCAAGTACTCAAGTGAGAAGATCCGGAAAGTGGAGTGAAAGTCGGCTCTAAACAGGATCCAAAAACGTTAAAATCTAGGGGGGCGAAGTGCTCTATATGACCGGCAGCAGCTTACCAGAGAATAGGGGGCCTTGCATATGGGTAGCAAGAGGGCGCTTCTGCCCCGACGGTGGGGCCTTATGGGGAAGGGCTCATGCGATATTGCTGGGTCGGGCTTTCACCCACTCCTTCATCAATTAATATGATAAAAAGTCCTCGATTTTGGGATCTTCTCCATCTGAAAGAAGTTGTTTTATAGGGGCCTCGCAAGCCACGCTGCACGAGCAGTTTCGGCTCCAACGATATCTCATTATAAGCTCAAATTCTTCGTAAGTGAAGATCAACATCAGTTGATATCAGTAAAGTAGAATTACTACTTACACGTGTAGTTATAGGTATTGGGAACATTTTCAGTTCTTTGATCCTATCCTAATGCCACAGATGAAAAGCTTATTATCATCCTTAGTGACCTACCTGGGGAGCTACAAGGACTTTCAAATATGCTTGAAGGTCGACCATAGCAAAGCCTTAGGCAAGCGAGAATGCCAGTTCTTCGGGATTTAACTTTTATATAGACCATTATATCTGAATATGTCTTAATTTAGGTTTAAAATTGACTCACAATTCAGACTAGAAATCTATCCAGTAAAATACTGGACAGAATGAACATAAACAAAGCTGATTTTAAAATCTATAACTTTTGCCAAAAATTTTAGTTTGATGTGATTTCCGTTGGTAATTAAAGATAAGATATTTATTTATATTTTTTAAATTGATCACTTGTCTGAATTCCATTTAAAAATGGATAAAAAATGCAGGGTAATATGAGACATAAATTCTGCCCAAAATAGGCAACTTATGTATATGAATATATTGTTGATTTTTATGATAGAAAAATATTTTATTTAGCTTTTCTTACATTTATAGTGATTTAATGAGTGAGTATGATATTTTAATTTATTTAATGAAGTTTTTTTCATTTATGTGAAATTATATTAGCATTACATATATAATTGAAGTAAATAATAATAATGGTAACAAATATGATTAAACCTTGTAACATCTAGTTGAGAACTAGAAATTGGGATAAGTTAGCATGCCAATAAAATGGTAGAAATGTAGGCACTAGAAAATAGTGCTAAGATTTAATTTATGTAGACACTAAAAATTAGTGCTGAGTTATTTTTATAAATGTAGCCATTAAATATCGAGTTATCAAATAATTAAGTAGACACCGAGTATATTGCCGAAAAGCAGAAACTTTGTATCCAATATTTAGTTCATGTCCAAAATATTATGGGATATCAAGTAAAGAAAGAGGAAAGATAATGTAAATTATTAAAATGATATTATAAATTGTATGTCTTGTATTATTATTAACGAATTTCAGTATGCTTAATGAATAAAATATTATAATCGATCAATTATATATTTTGCATAATTTATATAGTTTTTTATTTAATTTGAACGTTTTGGCATATTTAGAAAATTAGTTGAAATTGATAAAGATTTTATTTTAGAGATATTTATATAATTATTGGATAGTTGCCAAAAGTACCACTAAGCTAGTAGTTTAGCACTTAGTGCGTGTGTTTCATGCGTAGATTAGTAGAAGTAGCTATTGCATTAGGATCGACCAAAGAAAAGGAAACCCCAAGATCAAATTGTAGCAGTTTTACTTTTTGTATATTTTGGGTATTATATTGTATAAATAAATTTTAAGATTTTTCTTTTTGTTGTAAAAATGTGGCATGTATGATTTATAAAAGCTTAAATTTGTAGTAATATAATTTGTATTTTTTATAAATGTTATAGCTTAATGTATGAGTACTTTGAAATCAAGAAATTTTACAATCAAGATATTTACATCAATAGATACATATTTAAATGAAGTAATACATATAAAAAAATATAATATTAAATATTTCGCAAATATCAAACTCAAATAAAAATAAATAATAACTAATAAAATTGATCATTGGTTTTTAAATAATGAGCTAGATAGCACTTCCCTGCACTATTAACAGCTAGTAGGGTAAGGGAGCCCTAAAAATCCCAAGGTGGCCAACCTCTCAATATAGTTATTCATGTTCGATTTGAGCTCATCGAAAAGCTCCCTAAGATGATACACAATGGTATTAGCATCCATGTTCTCATGTTGCTTTTGAAGCTCAGGAGGCATAGAGGCAAGAATAATATAACTCGCCAACTCACTATCATCCACTTGCTTTTTGTATGCCAGCTATTTATCAATAGATGCATTATCAGTAGAAGGGGAGGGAAGTGGTTGTTCCAAGACATAGGCTATCTTTTCATCTTTGAGAACTATTATTAAGACATAGCCAGTCAATTTATTGGAATCGAGAATTGAGCATAAGTTCACATTAGATGACATGATTCTAGCAACCTAGATGCAAAAAAAGATCATATTAGAAAATGTACTGAATGCTTGAATATTCAGTCTTTAATAAATGTGCATTATAACTTCCACTATTTTATTGCTAACCCATAGCCCTCACTATGAATCCGATAGAACTCGTTGGAAGCTCTCCTAGTGGGTTAGTATCCAACATCACTAAGAATGACCTTGGGTTTGCCCAATAAGCCATCTTAGTCAATTGGTAGCTATTTCATACCAATTGCATCCTCAATGCAACTACTAGATCATTGGGCTATCAACTCTTGATATGTGCACATCTCATGTACACTTACCCAAGTTTGCCTCTAATTCACATTGACATTGGGTTTTTCCAACAAGCGAATGTAACTAGTTAAAGCCGACTCATTAATCATGAAATCATATTGCAATGGTTTGAACATATTTGTGTAGAATGGGCTTGGGTTTTCCCAACAACCCAGGCTCTAAAATAACTCTGGTTATTACCATATTAATGGAAGGCATTGGCCTTAATATTATTAATGAGGGATTTCTTTAATTTTAGGCCTCATCATGGCAATTTGGCATACATAATATATTCATTCATCACATATATATATATAAGATAATTATACTAATTATATGATTATGATTATGGACATAATCTAACATCAATCCTTCGAGCCATGAAAGAATTGATTAGGTCTCACCTAGGTAAATGTATGAAATTACAACACCAAAATAGAAAACAATTTCCTATTCTAATGCTCTTTTGTTTTTGGAACGATCTCCTTGGCTTATTACTCATTTGCATTTCAATTCTACTTTAATCCTATATAATCTAATTACATAAATTCTTCATAAGAAAACCTCAAGTTAATTTGACGGGAGTAAGATGAGAAGAGAAATACAATAGAGAGAAAAGAGAAGGCAGGGACCTGTATGCCCTATTTATCAAAAAAAAAATTCCATTCATGACCAATCACATTGGTCAAGTCCATAACATACCATCACATTGGCCAAACTAGGTTTCATAAACCCTAGAAATTTAGCAACTATGCATAACTTCGAATTTCATGTTCAAATCAAATTAAAACCTTTTAAGTATCATTAAAAAAATATCTAATATCATCATATTAACATGTCATTGAATTAAAGTTAAAATTTGAGGCAAGCAAATTCAAGTTCGTTTTTAACAAAAAAGAGGGAATATAAGTTGTTCTTTAACAATCAATCTCATTGATACTTCAATTAAATCCGAATTTAATTTACATAGGGTGTCTTTGATACCACTATTGGTTTCTTAACATGCATCACATACATTGAACAACAGAAAATTAATTTAATTAAATCCAAAACCATGGAATGACGTATGAATATTAAAATTGAATCATACCATCAATGTGGAAGAAGTTCATTATCTTTGTTTGTAGCTTTTCAATCTTTCAAGTTGTGAGCCTACCTTTTTAGTTGGTTTATTGCAAACCATAACAATCCAAGGCTGGATTGTCTCTAATAGTAATCCACATGAAGGAGTGAAGGAAACAACCTCGAAGGAGATGGGTTTTCAAAGCACCAAGGTGCTATCAATGGCGATTCAACTTTTAAGAGAGATGAAAGAGAGATAACTTTTATTTCTCTAATGAGGCTACTTCTTTCTGAGCCATTTTGAGGGTATTTATATGTCCACTAATCATAATTAGGGTAGGACACTTAAAATCCTATGTTTACCTTGAATTCAGAAAGAAATTCTACAAAATCGCAGATCATCATCGCGTGCGTGACAACCTTGTGCAAAAGACCTTGCATCGTCCACGTGAGGGAATCCTCATGTGTACAATAAAATGCCTCTGTACATGTCACTTGTACACCATAACCATTATATGTATATGACACACAACCCTTTTTGCTCTAATACACGAAACCCTTTCATACAATTTCTCTCTCATATTTTTGGATCCAATCCGAAACCCATTTCACATTTTCCTTATTCCTTCTATGCGTGTGACCCATTAGGTTTTCGGTTATATTGGCAGCACAAACCATCACATCATTTAAAGCAAATCATGAGTGGTATCTAGCAACATATCATAATCCCCAATTGATCGAAAAGTCAGTGGTTTGACTATAAACCCTTCCATCGACAATCACTATGCAATTCATCCTTTCACCATTCTAAATCTCATTTGGTTTAGATTATGGTCTGTGTGTCAACTCCCACTCGATGACTACATGACATCTAGTCCAATTGATATTAGTTCTTGTCTATGAGATTCATTACTCTGATCAAATATGTCCTTAAAGACCTTTTTCAAGACATGTCCATCTTGGCCAAGGATTTCTGAGTAATGATCTCTACAAGACGCCATATGTATACTCTTTTTCTATGAAGAGTGGTGAATCCTTTATTGACTACTTAACTACCTTCAAATACCTCATGCTATACCTAATCACCACCCTATGAGCAACCTCTTCAGAGGCAATAATGAATGGAGTTAAAGTATAGGATTCAGTATTGAAGATAACTTTGAGCATCTCAAGTCTAAGGATAGTTACACCATTGCTATGATGAGACTATCACTGACATTGAATAGATATCTGTGTGACTGTCTCATAGTAAGTCATCCAATGTACTTGCTACTCTTAGTTAGCATCCATATGTTAACTGTAAGAATCTCATGCTTTCAACTTATGAGATCAGCTACTTAACCTAGTCAAGAAGTATAACATGTGCTAGTCTATCCGGATTAAAAATGTCCCATCTTCTTAATCCTATGATTAGGCATAATTTGGGTATAAACATGATTGCACATGATAGGCATCTCATCATCATGATCTCATCATGAATTCTTTCATGCTATGTTACATACCAAGGACTTCATTAAACGGTTTAAGATCTATATCAATTCAGTGCAATGAATACCATATAATGAAAAATGTCTTTTATTAATAACAAATAAGTACATCAAGTGCCTAAGGTGATTGCCTTTAGGGCACCTCTTTAACATCTAGGAAGTAATATGATTTATCATGATTTGAAGACTTATTATTGGTAGCCAAGAATGAAAAAGGATATCATTGAATATACTATAAGATATTTGACAAGCCAAAAAGTGAAAGTAGAGAACCAGGTACCATCTGGGTTATTGCAACTTATTGCTATGCCTAAATGGAAATGAGAAAGGATTACGATGGATTTTGTATCTAGTTTGCCTTTGACATAGAAGAAGCAGGATGTAGTGTGAGTAATTATTGACAGGCTTACCATCTCATCTCACTTTTTACCAATTTGAATGGATTATCCATTAAGTCAGTTAGCAGAAATATGTGTTAATGATATAATTCGACTACATGGGGTGCCAGTATCCATTATTTTTTATCGAGACTCATGATTCACATCTCAATTTTGGAAAAGTTTACAATAAGCATTGGGGACTTGACTTACTTTTAGTATGACATTCCTCCCATAGATAAATGGGCAATTCGATTAAAAGTTGAAGGTGAAGGTCGGAGACAAGGTATTTTTAAAAGTTTCACCTTGGAAGAAATTACTTTGTTTTGTTAGAAAAGGAAAACTGAGCCCAAGAGTTATTAGACCATATGAAATACTTAAACGTGTTGGCCCAGTGGCTTACCGGTTGGCCTTACCACCAGAATTGGACAAGATCCATAATGTGTTGCATATCATAGTGCTAAAGAGATACAAATAAGATTCGTCACTTGTAATACGTATGGAATCTATAGAGGTACAACCAGACTTGACCTTTGAAGAACAGCCTATTGAAATTTTAGCTCGAGAAATCAAGGAACTACAGAATAAGAAGGTACCATTTGTAGCGCTCACTTACCCTACTAATCGCTAATAGGATATGGAAGTGCTACTAAGCTCATTTAATTTAAAACCAACGCTCAATTTTGTATAAATATTTTTTTTTCAATTTAAATATATATCTAGTGATGGGAATATTGTGATTCAAAATAACTTATTCATTAAACCATGATATTTAAAAATATAACTACAATAATTCTAGATATATATAATTACCAAATCCATTACTTATAAATATTACAAGCCACAAATTTACATCAACAAAATTATTAAAACTTAATTTTTACAACATCATTATCAAAACATACAAAAAGAACTAGACTGCTGCAATCTGATCTTGGGGTTCCCTCTTCTTCGGTCGCTCTATCGGAACAGCTACTTCTATTTATCTGCGCGTGAAACACACGCGCTAAGCTACTAGCTTAGTGGTACGTTTGGCAACTATCCAATCATTACATAAATAATTCTAAAATAAAATTTTAGAAACTACAATTAACCTATTTAGCATGCCAAATATTCAATTAATAATAAACTATAAGATATTTGACAAGCCAAAAAGTGAAAGTAGAGAACCAGGTACCATCTGGGTTATTGCAACTTATTGCTATGCCTAAATGGAAATGAGAAAGGATTACGATGGATTTTGTATCTAGTTTGCCTTTGACATAGAAGAAGCAGGATGTAGTGTGAGTAATTATTGACAGGCTTACCATCTCATCTCACTTTTTACCAATTTGAATGGATTATCCATTAAGTCAGTTAGCAGAAATATGTGTTAATGATATAATTCGACTACATGGGGTGCCAGTATCCATTATTTTTTATCGAGACTCATGATTCACATCTCAATTTTGGAAAAGTTTACAATAAGCATTGGGGACTTGACTTACTTTTAGTATGACATTCCTCCCATAGATAAATGGGCAATTCGATTAAAAGTTGAAGGTGAAGGTCGGAGACAAGGTATTTTTAAAAGTTTCACCTTGGAAGAAATTACTTTGTTTTGTTAGAAAAGGAAAACTGAGCCCAAGAGTTATTAGACCATATGAAATACTTAAACGTGTTGGCCCAGTGGCTTACCGGTTGGCCTTACCACCAGAATTGGACAAGATCCATAATGTGTTGCATATCATAGTGCTAAAGAGATACAAATAAGATTCGTCACTTGTAATACGTATGGAATCTATAGAGGTACAACCAGACTTGACCTTTGAAGAACAGCCTATTGAAATTTTAGCTCGAGAAATCAAGGAACTACAGAATAAGAAGGTACCATTTGTAGCGCTCACTTACCCTACTAATCGCTAATAGGATATGGAAGTGCTACTAAGCTCATTTAATTTAAAACCAACGCTCAATTTTGTATAAATATTTTTTTTTCAATTTAAATATATATCTAGTGATGGGAATATTGTGATTCAAAATAACTTATTCATTAAACCATGATATTTAAAAATATAACTACAATAATTCTAGATATATATAATTACCAAATCCATTACTTATAAATATTACAAGCCACAAATTTACATCAACAAAATTATTAAAACTTAATTTTTACAACATCATTATCAACACATACAAAAAGAACTAGACTGCTGCAATCTGATCTTGGGGTTCCCTCTTCTTCGGTCGCTCTATCGGAACAGCTACTTCTATTTATCTGCGCGTGAAACACACGCGCTAAGCTACTAGCTTAGTGGTACGTTTGGCAACTATCCAATCATTACATAAATAATTCTAAAATAAAATTTTAGAAACTACAATTAACCTATTTAGCATGCCAAATATTCAATTAATAATAAACTATAAGATATTTGACAAGCCAAAAAGTGAAAGTAGAGAACCAGGTACCATCTGGGTTATTGCAACTTATTGCTATGCCTAAATGGAAATGAGAAAGGATTACGATGGATTTTGTATCTAGTTTGCCTTTGACATAGAAGAAGCAGGATGTAGTGTGAGTAATTATTGACAGGCTTACCATCTCATCTCACTTTTTACCAATTTGAATGGATTATCCATTAAGTCAGTTAGCAGAAATATGTGTTAATGATATAATTCGACTACATGGGGTGCCAGTATCCATTATTTTTTATCGAGACTCATGATTCACATCTCAATTTTGGAAAAGTTTACAATAAGCATTGGGGACTTGACTTACTTTTAGTATGACATTCCTCCCATAGATAAATGGGCAATTCGATTAAAAGTTGAAGGTGAAGGTCGGAGACAAGGTATTTTTAAAAGTTTCACCTTGGAAGAAATTACTTTGTTTTGTTAGAAAAGGAAAACTGAGCCCAAGAGTTATTAGACCATATGAAATACTTAAACGTGTTGGCCCAGTGGCTTACCGGTTGGCCTTACCACCAGAATTGGACAAGATCCATAATGTGTTGCATATCATAGTGCTAAAGAGATACAAATAAGATTCGTCACTTGTAATACGTATGGAATCTATAGAGGTACAACCAGACTTGACCTTTGAAGAACAGCCTATTGAAATTTTAGCTCGAGAAATCAAGGAACTACAGAATAAGAAGGTACCATTTGTAGCGCTCACTTACCCTACTAATCGCTAATAGGATATGGAAGTGCTACTAAGCTCATTTAATTTAAAACCAACGCTCAATTTTGTATAAATATTTTTTTTTCAATTTAAATATATATCTAGTGATGGGAATATTGTGATTCAAAATAACTTATTCATTAAACCATGATATTTAAAAATATAACTACAATAATTCTAGATATATATAATTACCAAATCCATTACTTATAAATATTACAAGCCACAAATTTACATCAACAAAATTATTAAAACTTAATTTTTACAACATCATTATCAAAACATACAAAAAGAACTAGACTGCTGCAATCTGATCTTGGGGTTCCCTCTTCTTCGGTCGCTCTATCGGAACAGCTACTTCTATTTATCTGCGCGTGAAACACACGCGCTAAGCTACTAGCTTAGTGGTACGTTTGGCAACTATCCAATCATTACATAAATAATTCTAAAATAAAATTTTAGAAACTACAATTAACCTATTTAGCATGCCAAATATTCAATTAATAATAAACTATAAGATATTTGACAAGCCAAAAAGTGAAAGTAGAGAACCAGGTACCATCTGGGTTATTGCAACTTATTGCTATGCCTAAATGGAAATGAGAAAGGATTACGATGGATTTTGTATCTAGTTTGCCTTTGACATAGAAGAAGCAGGATGTAGTGTGAGTAATTATTGACAGGCTTACCATCTCATCTCACTTTTTACCAATTTGAATGGATTATCCATTAAGTCAGTTAGCAGAAATATGTGTTAATGATATAATTCGACTACATGGGGTGCCAGTATCCATTATTTTTTATCGAGACTCATGATTCACATCTCAATTTTGGAAAAGTTTACAATAAGCATTGGGGACTTGACTTACTTTTAGTATGACATTCCTCCCATAGATAAATGGGCAATTCGATTAAAAGTTGAAGGTGAAGGTCGGAGACAAGGTATTTTTAAAAGTTTCACCTTGGAAGAAATTACTTTGTTTTGTTAGAAAAGGAAAACTGAGCCCAAGAGTTATTAGACCATATGAAATACTTAAACGTGTTGGCCCAGTGGCTTACCGGTTGGCCTTACCACCAGAATTGGACAAGATCCATAATGTGTTGCATATCATAGTGCTAAAGAGATACAAATAAGATTCGTCACTTGTAATACGTATGGAATCTATAGAGGTACAACCAGACTTGACCTTTGAAGAACAGCCTATTGAAATTTTAGCTCGAGAAATCAAGGAACTACAGAATAAGAAGGTACCATTTGTAGCGCTCACTTACCCTACTAATCGCTAATAGGATATGGAAGTGCTACTAAGCTCATTTAATTTAAAACCAACGCTCAATTTTGTATAAATATTTTTTTTTCAATTTAAATATATATCTAGTGATGGGAATATTGTGATTCAAAATAACTTATTCATTAAACCATGATATTTAAAAATATAACTACAATAATTCTAGATATATATAATTACCAAATCCATTACTTATAAATATTACAAGCCACAAATTTACATCAACAAAATTCTTAAAACTTAATTTTTACAACATCATTATCAAAACATACAAAAAGAACTAGACTGCTGCAATCTGATCTTGGGGTTCCCTCTTCTTCGGTCGCTCTATCGAAACAGCTACTTCTATTTATCTGCGCGTGAAACATACGCGCTAAGCTACTAGCTTAGTGGTACGTTTGGCAACTATCCAATCATTACATAAATAATTCTAAAATAAAATTTTAGAAACTACAATTAACCTATTTAGCATGCCAAATATTAAATTAATAATAAACTATTTTCTTCATGCAAAAATATTTAATTCATGAATTATGATATTTTATTCATTAAGCATGCTTGAAATTTTAACAATACAAGGTATAAAATTTACAATATGAATTTCATACTTCACATTTTTTTTTCTGTTATTTATTTAATAGCCCACGACATCTTAGAGCGGAACTAAACACTGGATACAGGGTTTCTGCTCTCTGGCAGTATACTCGGTGCCTACATAATTATTTTATAACTCGGCGTTTAATGCCTACATTTTCAATAACAACTCAGCACCTTTTTGGTGTCTACGTAAATTTCGAACTCAGCACTAATTCTTAGTGCCTAAGTAAATTTCAACTCAGCACTATTATTTTTAGTGCCTACATAATTTTAACTCAGCACTATTATATTTAGTGCCTACATTTCTACCCTTTTATTGGCATGCCAACTTATCCTAATTTCTAGTTCTCGACTAGATGTTATAGGGCTTAAATTACATTTGTTACCTTTATTCATATTTGCATAAATTATGTAGGAAAATATTAATATAAATTCCATATAAATGCAATAATTCTCATTCAATATTTTACAACCTCATACTAGCTCATTTAATCATTATAACTATAAGAAAAATTCAATCAATACATTTTCTAACACATAAATCCACAATCAACACATTTCTACCAGCTGTCCTATTCTGGACAGCATTTCTACCTTATGTTGCTCTGCATTTTTCGTCTATTTTTAGACAGAATTTGGACATGTGATCATCTAAAAAAATATAGGTACATGTCTTGTCTTTAATTTCCAACTGAAATCACATCAAAAAAAATTTTTTAGCAAAAGTTATAAATTTTCTCCTAAGTTACGTTCGCTGCAATCTGCCCAGTATTTTACTGGACAGATTTCTGCCTTATCTTTCTATATCTTTTTCATCCATTTCTAGATGGCATTTGGACAAGTGATCAACTAGAAAAATTCAGGTACATGTCTTATATTTAATTTCCAACTTGAATCACATTAAAAATAATTTTGTAGCAAAAGTTATGAATTGTTTTCCAACCTATGTTCACTGCAATCTGCCCAGTATTTTTGTTTTTCTGGACAGATTTCTAGTTCAAAGTTTGAGTCCATTTTTCACCTAATTCCAGGAATATTTAGGTCTAATGGTCTGAATGAAAGTTCAAGCCCTATGTCTTAAATTTCCAATCCAGCAAGAATCACTCAGAAATGATTTCCAGAACTCAAGTTATGACCAAAACACTAGACACTGTTCATAAGACGAATTTTCCAGCACATCAAATAATTCATACATTTTCCATTTTCATGCATCAACCTCATTTTCTAGTCTTTATTTTCACATTCATGGCATCATTTAATCACTCAATCAAATGTTCAGAATTTCATACATAAATTCACTACATCACAAAATCAAAATCAATACTTTTCTATATTGAATTTTTGCCAAATGTACATACCTCAAAGTTCTATTTTTCTTCACTTTTCTCTTCCTCTTAGATAGCCTTTTCCTTGCCCTTACTTCCCCTTTGATTTTGGTTCAAAGGTTGTTCACTTCCTTGCCCTAACAATAAATTTTACACTAATCAAACACTAATTGTAACATCCTTGACCTTCCCCACATGCATTTCATCGAACATAAGCATCTAGCATACAATTCAATTGAACAAATGCATTTCATACGTATTTTCGTAGGAACAAGTTTATCACACGCACTAGCTACGTGTCCTAGCATTTGGCACTTGTATCGAGTAGCACATGTGTACTTATAACCTATATGAGGATTATGAAGTATTATAAATGAATTGAATAAGTGACCAAATTAAAGTAAGCAAAATGATTAGATTAAGATTAGTAAACATTTTGCATTGTTAATTTAGTTAAACTGGACCAAAAGATTAAGCGGTATTATTGTGTAGATTAGTCGAATTATATATATATGTAAATAATAATAATAATATAGATAAAATAAAATGAAAATGAAACAAAAGAGAAATAGAAGAGAAGAGAAGAGAAAAGAGAAGAGAAATGAGATGAGAAAAAGATAAAAAGACAAAAACATAAATCTGCCTTTATCTTCATCTTTCCCATTTCTGCCTCCTCACTTCAGCCCCGACTTCTCCTTCAATTTCCTCCATTTCAGACTTCAAATCTTCCTTGTTTTACCTAGTTTTTGCACCAAATTGATCCCTTGCAAGTTCGTCCTTGGTAAGTAATCAATTCTTATTGCTTTAGGGTTGATTTGAGTTGCTTAGGTTCATTAATAGGCACTGTTTTGCAACCCGATTTTGATATTAATAGAAATTGATTCTGGAAATGTGTAAAACACAAAATATGTTCCTTTATATCTTATATTTGTGGATATGTAAACATTTTTGCAAGATGTTATGTATAGGAAGAGATATCCTCTTCGTACTGAAACTGGTCAGGGTGTGAACCCTAACCAAGTTAGCTACTGTGTTACTTGATTTCGAATATGTTAAAGCCATTATTTGAAGTATCTCAAAACATAAAAGTTGTAGATATATGTGTTATATATCTGTATACCAAATTTCAGGTTCATATGTCTTGTAAATTGTGAGTTATGGTAAATGGAACCATGACTGTTCCATGGTTTGAACTGCCTATTGAGTGCCCTGGGCAGTTCCAGAAACTGTTTTGTCTAATTTGAGCTCCTTAGAGCTAGATTATGTAACTTATCAAAACATGAAAGTTATAGGTATATGTCTTAGCTAAATTTTGGTACTACTTTCAGCTTAAAATGTTATGTATAGAGTAAGTTATGGCCTTTATAAGTCATACTGGTCCGGAAGCCAATTCTGTTCTGGACCAGTGAAATGTTGCTTATAATTTGAAGACCTTAGAGGCATAATTGGTAAAAGTTGTGAACATGAAAAATATTCCATTTGAACCCATATAAGTGTCTGCCAAGTTTCATTATAATCTGATTTACAGATTGTAAGATATGGACTACCCAAATTGGTACCCTGAAACTGCCAAAGGGCAGAAACAGGGCAGGAAACAGAACACTCTTAGAAATTCCACCAAAAATTTTACAATGATCCAATTGGTCTGATATTTTAATATGTTTCATGATTATGTGTTATTTTGAATTAGGAACAAGAATCAGATTAATTGGTCAACTATAGGAAAAGTTATAGGCTTAACAGTCCCATAAGGTCACACTGCCCCATAGGAAAAAGCCTAGCTATGTATATGCATTATGCATATTAATTTGTTTAAGCCACATTAAGTATCTCTAATTATGAGTTAATCAATTATGTTTTCATATTAGGCTCGCAACATATTGGAGACCCACAAGGAGCAGATAGACAATAAGTTAGGGGTCGGAATCAAAGGAGAACGGTGAGTCTAATTATCGATTGAATTCTTAGTGCAAATGAATGTTGCTTGCTATGTGATTCATATGATTGTCATAATTTGTCCTTGATAATATGATGATGGATAATTTGTGACGTTTGTGGTTTGACATATGATTGTCATGATTGTCCTTGATAATATGATGATGGACAATATGTGACGTTTGTGGTTTGACATATGATTGTCATGATTGTCCTTGATAATATGATGATGGACAATATGTGACGTTTGTGGTTTGACATATGATTGTCATGATTGTCCTTGATAATATGATGATGGGCAATATGTGGCGTTTGTGATACGTATAAATGGTATACTTGTGGTATATTTGAGGTATATGTTTGACATATGTGATATATATACATGGTATATGTATAGTATATGCAAGGTATATGCGTGGCATATGAGGCATATATGTGGTATATGTATGTTATATGTGATAAGATGCAATGGTTCATAAATGCTTAGTACAAATGCATATGCATATGGACTTAAAAGGCGTTGTGACTAGTTAATCAATATTGCAAAGCAAAAGAAGAGGCCTATGGCCCAACAAATGTGCAAATGAAACAAATGATCAAGCTAGCTAGCAAATGCAAATACAATTGCAAATGCAAATGTTCACATGGCAAATGTTCACATGGATACCCGGGGCAATATCTGTTTAACTTGGTCACAACAAAATGAAATAAGCAAAGCATTTGCATACATAAAGAGTAATGATTATATGTTTCAACTTTATTGATACTTATATGATACTGATGAATGGAATAGAATACCTGATATATATTGGATTTGTGATTTATTACTATGAGTTGTTTGGTACTTTAGAGCTCATTGGATGATTATTCTCACTGAGCCGCAACTCATCAATTTGCGTCATTTTTCAGGTAAAGAAAAGTGATAGCTCATTTTGAGTAGTGTATAGAAGACATGGAGCACAGGTCATTGGCCGAGCCTCATCACTCTCTCTCCTTGCATTCCACACAAGCATAAAAATATGTCATCTGTATTTTGGACTTATATGCTTGAATATGTATAGTCATTTTGGAATGAGTCTAAATATGTATAAATGAAATCAACTCGGAAATACTTATGTGTAAAGTTTATATTTTGATATATGTGATATATCGTATTGTGGTTTTAATGTTGACTTGAAAAGTCATTTAGTAATTTTACAGGATATAAGACTTGTAAAGTCGTTAGTTGATTTTACAGGATATGATATGAAAAAAAAAAATTACTACTATTGTTAACAGGGTATTTTGCCTTTTCAGTATGCAGTATGTGACTATTTGATACAGGGATAGGTTATACTTAAATGCATAAGAGGTGTGACGTTACATTTTTGGTATCAGAGCAGGGATAGGTTCCATGGGAACATGCATATGCATAAGAGCATGATAACATATGCATCATATGTGTTGAACATTATGTAGTGACATACTTTCATTTATTTTAGGGACATCATAAGACATGATACACCAAGGAGGGAGAGGCCGGCCGAAATGCATTCTCATGAGGCATCACCTCATTTACATAGAGAGCAACTAGCACTAGGAGCTAGAGCTCCAGTACATGCATCACAGTCATCTCATGCAGAAGTACCCCATGAAAACCTAGAACAAGAAGTATATGGTCCTGAAATGTACAAGGAAAGACGTTATGACAAGCTGAGAAAACATGGTGCAACTGATTTCAATGGCACAACAGACCCAGCAGAAGCTGAGACATGGCTGAAAAGGACACAGAGGGTACTGAATATGATGAGATGCACTCCAGAGGAGAAATTTGATTATGCAGTATCTTTGCTTCAAGGCAATGCTTATGAATGGTGGGAGACAGTCCCCGACAGTGATGCACAGCCACCGGTTCTGACATGGAACGATTTCCTTCGGGAATTTCAGAACAATTACATGCCTGAAGCATATAAAGATGAGAAAAGGAAGGAGTTCCTGAATCTGAGACAGGGTAACATGTCTATTGCTGAGTATGAGGTGCAGTTCAACAGACTTTCCCATTATGCCATTTTCATGGTCTCTACTGAAAGAGACAAATGCAGGAAGTTTGAGGAGGGCCTCAAATATGAGATCAGAAACAGAATCACGACTACTGATCTTGATAGTTATGTTAGGCTTAGAGCTGCTGCAATCAGAGCTGAACGGTTAATGACAGAAGCTGGGGAACAACAAATAAAAAGGCCATCACGTGAATTCTTTGGTGAGTCTAGCAGAAGGTTGGGGAAAAGAGGTAGATATATGCCTGCACAAGCTGGTAACAGAAGTGGGTACTCCAGTTCTAGAGGTCGACGAATGACTTTCTCTTACCCAGGCAGAGGGCAGAGCCAATATGTTGAACAGAGGCCCACATGCAGTCATTGTGGCAGACAGCATACGGGCGAATGTAGAAGGCTCACAGGAGCATGTTATTTCTGTGGATCGATGGAGCATATGTATAGAGACTGTCCAAATAGAGCCAAACTAGCAGAGACTAGTAGAGACAGAGGAGTATCTGAGACTACTGTTGAGGCACCGAGGGTCTACCCTACTAGTGGGACACAAGGCAGAGGAAGAGGCAGGGGCAGGACTGGTACACTGGGTAGAGGAGTGACCAGATCTGAAGGTCAGAGTTCTAGACCCCCTACTCAGGCCAGGGTGTTTGCTATGACTAGACAAGAGGCAGTGGATGCTCCTGAAGTAGTCACTGGTAATATTTATATTTCTGAAATATTAGCATATGCATTGATTGACCCAGGCTCCACTCATTCATTTATATCATTGCATATGGCATCTAAACTACATCAAATGCATGAGCCTTTGGGGATTGACATAAATGTGAGTACTCCATTGGGAACAGTGGTAGTTGTGAATAATGTCTGTCGTGATTGCCTTATATGCATTGACAGAGCTGAGTTAATAGCTGATCTAATTTTATTGCCAATATATGAATTTGATGTGATACTGGGAATGGACTGGTTAACTAGACATCATGCAATAGTGAATTGCTTTACTAAGGAAGTAATTTTGGAATCACCAAACCAGCCAAGGGTAGTATTTCTAGGTGAAAGAAAACTTGTGCCTACATGTCTAGTTTCAGCGGTAAAGGCATTTCGAATGATCAAAGGGGGATGTGAAGCATATTTGGCATATGTGACTGATATTAGAACCACTGATAGCTTGCTTGAAAATATACCAGTGGTAAGGGAATTTGCTGATGTATTCCCAGATGATCTACCTGGTTTACCACCAGATAGAGAGATAGAATTCACTATTGAACTAGTACCAGGAACAGCACCAATATCAAGGTCACCCTACAGAATGGCCCCAATTGAGTTGAAAGAGCTGAAGGCCCAATTGCAGGAGTTACTTGATAAAGGGTATATCAGACCTAGTGTATCACCATGGGGAGCTCCAGTGTTATTTGTTAAAAAGAAAGATGGAACAATGAGATTATGTATCGATTACAGACAACTGAATAAAATGACAGTGAAGAACAAATATCAGTTACCCAGAATAGATGATTTGTTTGATCAGTTGCAAGGAGCCCAAATATTCTCCAAGATTGATTTGAAATCAGGCTATTACCAGTTGAAGGTAGCAGAAGCGGATGTTCCAAAGACTGCCTTTCGAACAAGGTATGGACATTATGAATTTTTAGTAATGCCATTTGGACTGACTAATGCTCCAGCTGCATTTATGGCATTGATGAATAAAGTGTTTCAACCATATCTGGATAGGTTTGTGATAGTATTTATTGATGACATATTGGTATACTCAAAGAACAGGGGAGAACATGAACAGCATTTAAAAGTTGTATTGCAAACTTTGAGGGAGAAACAATTATATGCCAAATTGAGTAAATGTGAATTCTGGTTAGATCATTTGGTGTTTCTTGGACATGTGGTGTCGTGTAAGGGCATAGAGGTTGACCCAAAGAAAATTGAGGCTATGGTAAATTGGGAAGCTCCTAAAAATATTTCAGAAATGCGTAGTTTTCTGGGTTTAGCCGGATATTATCGTAGATTTGTTGATGGATTCTCCTTAATTGCTAACCCTTTGACTAAATTGTTGAGAAAGAATGTGTCTTTCAAGTGGACTCCAGAATGTCAGAGGAGTTTCGATGAACTAAAGCACAGGCTAACCTCAGCACCAGTGTTAACCATCCCTACAGGTACAGGTGGGTTTACAGTATATAGTGATGCTTCTCACCAAGGCTTGGGATGTGTGTTGATGCAACATGGTAAGGTGATAGCTTATGCATCCAGACAACTGAGACCACATGAGATCTCCTATCCAGTGCATGATTTAGAATTGGCTGCAGTCGTATTTGCATTGAAGATTTGGAGGCATTATCTGTATGGTGAGACATTCCAAATCTTCACAGACCATAAAAGCTTGGGTTATTTGTTGACACAGAAAGAATTAAACATGAGGCAGAGACGGTGGTTAGAGCTATTGAAAGATTATGACTGTACGATTGAATACCATCCAGGGAAAGCCAATGTGGTAGCAGATGCATTAAGTAGGAAGGCTAGTGGCAGTGTAGCTCACTTGCAAGTATCCTCTTTTCCATATTTGATTCAATTACGATCTATGAATGTTGAATTAAATATACATGATGAAGGATCACTTATTGCTACTCTTCGAGTCAGACCTATACTAAAGGAGAGGATAAAAGAAGCACAAAGCAAAGATCCTAAATTGTGTGAGAAAATTGAATCAGTAAGGCAGGAAAACAGTAAAGATTTTCAATTGCAGGATGATACACTGATGTTAAAGTCACGCATATGTGTTCCAGACACTGAGAACTTGCGTCGGGAAATAATGGAAGAGGCACACAATTCACCGTATGCAATGCACCCAGGGATGACAAAGATGTATCACAGTTTAAGGCCTCATTACTGGTGGCCAAGAATGAAGAAAGACATAGCAGAATATGTTTCCAAATGCTTGACATGTCAGCAGATCAAAATTGAACATCAGGCACCAATTGGTAAGTTACATCCATTGCCAGTGCCAGAATGGAAATGGGAAAGAATAACGATGGATTTTGTCTATGGATTGCCAAGAACTCCACGGAAAAATGATGCAGTATGGGTAATTATTGACAGATTAACCAAGTCAGCACATTTTCTACCTATCAGATGGGGTTGTACACTTGAGAGTTTGGCCAAATTATATGTGAATGAGATAGTCAGATTGCATGGCATTCCAGTGTCCATTGTGTCTGATAGAGATCCACGGTTTACTTCACATTTTTGGGTGAGTTTACAGAATGCATTGGGAACAAAATTGAACTTTAGCACTGCATTCCACCCACAGACTGACGGACAATCAGAAAGGACTATACAGACATTGGAAGAAATGCTTAGGGCATGTTCTATGGAATTCAGAGGTGCTTGGGATGAATATATAGCATTGATTGAATTTGCTTACAACAACCAGTATCATAGCAGTATCCAGATGGCACCATATGAAGCATTATATGGCAGAAAGTGTCGAAGCCCTATCATTTGGGATGAAGAAGGAGCACGTGCATTAGAAGGGCCAGAGCTAGTGCAAGACACAGTGGATAAGATCAAGGTTGTCAAGAACAAGCTAAAGGCAGCACAGGATAGGCAGAAAAGTTATGTTGATCAGCATAGAAGGGAGATGGAATACGAGTTAGGTGAGAAGGTATTTCTTCGTGTATCTCCATGGAAAGGGATAATTCGATTTGGCCATAAGGGTAAATTGAGCCCAAGATACATAGGGCCTTATGAAATTCTTGAGAAGATTGGTCCATTGGCTTATAGGTTGGCTTTACCACCTGAGATGGCTCAGATACATAATGTGTTTCATGTGAGCATGCTTAGAAGATACAGGTCAGATCCTACACATGTACTTAAAGATCAAGCCATTGAGATTGCAGAGAACATGAGTTATGTTGAAGAACCAGTGCAAATTATTGGATACAAGACTAAACAGCTAAGAAATCGAGAAATACCTTTGGTTAAGGTATTATGGCGTAACCATTTACAAGAAGAGGCAACATGGGAAACAGAAGAAAATATGAAAAAGCAATATCCACACCTGTTTTCAGGTATTAATTTCGAGGACGAAATTTTTAAAAGGAGGGGAGAATTGTAACATCCTTGACCTTCCCCACATGCATTTCATCGAACATAAGCATCTAGCATACAATTCAATTGAACAAATGCATTTCATACGTATTTTCGTAGGAACAAGTTTATCACACGCACTAGCTACGTGTCCTAGCATTTGGCACTTGTATCGAGTAGCACATGTGTACTTATAACCTATATGAGGATTATGAAGTATTATAAATGAATTGAATAAGTGACCAAATTAAAGTAAGCAAAATGATTAGATTAAGATTAGTAAACATTTTGCATTGTTAATTTAGTTAAACTGGACCAAAAGATTAAGCGGTATTATTGTGTAGATTAGTCGAATTATATATATATGTAAATAATAATAATAATATAGATAAAATAAAATGAAAATGAAACAAAAGAGAAATAGAAGAGAAGAGAAGAGAAAAGAGAAGAGAAATGAGATGAGAAAAAGATAAAAAGACAAAAACATAAATCTGCCTTTATCTTCATCTTTCCCATTTCTGCCTCCTCACTTCAGCCCCGACTTCTCCTTCAATTTCCTCCATTTCAGACTTCAAATCTTCCTTGTTTTACCTAGTTTTTGCACCAAATTGATCCCTTGCAAGTTCGTCCTTGGTAAGTAATCAATTCTTATTGCTTTAGGGTTGATTTGAGTTGCTTAGGTTCATTAATAGGCACTGTTTTGCAACCCGATTTTGATATTAATAGAAAT
Organism: Triadica sebifera; assembly: GCA_023653625.1. Taxonomy (NCBI): domain Eukaryota; kingdom Viridiplantae; phylum Streptophyta; class Magnoliopsida; order Malpighiales; family Euphorbiaceae; genus Triadica; species Triadica sebifera. The sequence continues at coordinate 37,940,075 of CM042893.1, read as the reverse complement.
TGATTCTGGAAATGTGTAAAACACAAAATATGTTCCTTTATATCTTATATTTGTGGATATGTAAACATTTTTGCAAGATGTTATGTATAGGAAGAGATATCCTCTTCGTACTGAAACTGGTCAGGGTGTGAACCCTAACCAAGTTAGCTACTGTGTTACTTGATTTCGAATATGTTAAAGCCATTATTTGAAGTATCTCAAAACATAAAAGTTGTAGATATATGTGTTATATATCTGTATACCAAATTTCAGGTTCATATGTCTTGTAAATTGTGAGTTATGGTAAATGGAACCATGACTGTTCCATGGTTTGAACTGCCTATTGAGTGCCCTGGGCAGTTCCAGAAACTGTTTTGTCTAATTTGAGCTCCTTAGAGCTAGATTATGTAACTTATCAAAACATGAAAGTTATAGGTATATGTCTTAGCTAAATTTTGGTACTACTTTCAGCTTAAAATGTTATGTATAGAGTAAGTTATGGCCTTTATAAGTCATACTGGTCCGGAAGCCAATTCTGTTCTGGACCAGTGAAATGTTGCTTATAATTTGAAGACCTTAGAGGCATAATTGGTAAAAGTTGTGAACATGAAAAATATTCCATTTGAACCCATATAAGTGTCTGCCAAGTTTCATTATAATCTGATTTACAGATTGTAAGATATGGACTACCCAAATTGGTACCCTGAAACTGCCAAAGGGCAGAAACAGGGCAGGAAACAGAACACTCTTAGAAATTCCACCAAAAATTTTACAATGATCCAATTGGTCTGATATTTTAATATGTTTCATGATTATGTGTTATTTTGAATTAGGAACAAGAATCAGATTAATTGGTCAACTATAGGAAAAGTTATAGGCTTAACAGTCCCATAAGGTCACACTGCCCCATAGGAAAAAGCCTAGCTATGTATATGCATTATGCATATTAATTTGTTTAAGCCACATTAAGTATCTCTAATTATGAGTTAATCAATTATGTTTTCATATTAGGCTCGCAACATATTGGAGACCCACAAGGAGCAGATAGACAATAAGTTAGGGGTCGGAATCAAAGGAGAACGGTGAGTCTAATTATCGATTGAATTCTTAGTGCAAATGAATGTTGCTTGCTATGTGATTCATATGATTGTCATAATTTGTCCTTGATAATATGATGATGGATAATTTGTGACGTTTGTGGTTTGACATATGATTGTCATGATTGTCCTTGATAATATGATGATGGACAATATGTGACGTTTGTGGTTTGACATATGATTGTCATGATTGTCCTTGATAATATGATGATGGACAATATGTGACGTTTGTGGTTTGACATATGATTGTCATGATTGTCCTTGATAATATGATGATGGGCAATATGTGGCGTTTGTGATACGTATAAATGGTATACTTGTGGTATATTTGAGGTATATGTTTGACATATGTGATATATATACATGGTATATGTATAGTATATGCAAGGTATATGCGTGGCATATGAGGCATATATGTGGTATATGTATGTTATATGTGATAAGATGCAATGGTTCATAAATGCTTAGTACAAATGCATATGCATATGGACTTAAAAGGCGTTGTGACTAGTTAATCAATATTGCAAAGCAAAAGAAGAGGCCTATGGCCCAACAAATGTGCAAATGAAACAAATGATCAAGCTAGCTAGCAAATGCAAATACAATTGCAAATGCAAATGTTCACATGGCAAATGTTCACATGGATACCCGGGGCAATATCTGTTTAACTTGGTCACAACAAAATGAAATAAGCAAAGCATTTGCATACATAAAGAGTAATGATTATATGTTTCAACTTTATTGATACTTATATGATACTGATGAATGGAATAGAATACCTGATATATATTGGATTTGTGATTTATTACTATGAGTTGTTTGGTACTTTAGAGCTCATTGGATGATTATTCTCACTGAGCCGCAACTCATCAATTTGCGTCATTTTTCAGGTAAAGAAAAGTGATAGCTCATTTTGAGTAGTGTATAGAAGACATGGAGCACAGGTCATTGGCCGAGCCTCATCACTCTCTCTCCTTGCATTCCACACAAGCATAAAAATATGTCATCTGTATTTTGGACTTATATGCTTGAATATGTATAGTCATTTTGGAATGAGTCTAAATATGTATAAATGAAATCAACTCGGAAATACTTATGTGTAAAGTTTATATTTTGATATATGTGATATATCGTATTGTGGTTTTAATGTTGACTTGAAAAGTCATTTAGTAATTTTACACGATATAAGACTTGTAAAGTCGTTAGTTGATTTTACAGGATATGATATGAAAAAAAAAAATTACTACTATTGTTAACAGGGTATTTTGCCTTTTCAGTATGCAGTATGTGACTATTTGATACAGGGATAGGTTATACTTAAATGCATAAGAGGTGTGACGTTACACTAATCACACTAATCCACCCTTAATCACCATTAGCATACTAATAACCCTAATTTACTAGCTATAATGGCAACTAACCTCAAACTCAAAGAAAAGAGAAGAAGAAAGTAAGGAGATGGAAAATCTAAACTCACCTTTGATGATCTTCCAAATGGCTAAAAATTCTTTTTTTTTTCTTTTTTTCTTCTTCCTTTCTTCCTTCCTCTTCCTTAGTTTTGCTCACTTTACTTCACTTTCTTCATGATCTTGCATTAATCCCCTTTTTTTTCATCTAATCTTAGCTTGATTTGAAGAAAGAAAAACAAAAGTAAATGGGAGAGGAGAAGCTCACGGAAAAGAAGAAGAAAAGAGAGAGAAATGAGTTTGGTCTAGATGAAGAAGAAGAAGAAGAATGGTCAAAAAAGTGAAAATTTGACTTTTTATAGTTGGATTAGGTGGGTGGTTAGGATTAGTTACTAATCTTGATTCCTATTGGTCCATTAATTTAAATCACTCTTACTTTATTTTAATCAAAAGAATATTCCTTTCCTTAGATAAAGAATATTCCATTTTTATGCCTTCTTAGAATTTCTGTGCCAAAAACACTCCAATTCCAAATTTCGTTCAGCGAAAAATAATTTTTTTCCCAATTTTAATTCCAAATTTCAAAATTCTCAATTAATAATATTCAAAATATTTTTCTCCCATCTTATTATTATTTAAATTTATTTCTTTCATGTCCAAATTTAGACCCCGATCGGTTCAGCGCGCCGAATTTCGGTCAACCGCGATCGTGGCCTAAATTATCGGACATTACAATTTTCCTCTCCTTAAAAAAAAATTTCGTCCTCGAAATTTACCTTTTTAGCTGGAGTGGAATAATTGTGGATATTGAGCCTTCATCACCTCTTCATTTTCCCAAGTTGCCTCTTCTGACTTGTGATTTTTCCACAGGACCTTCACCAATGGTACCTTTTTGTTTCGTAGCTCTTTCATTTCTCGAGCTAAAATTTCCACTGGTTCCTCTTCATAAGTTAAGTCTGGTCGTATCTCTATAGGTTCTGTTGATATGATATGAGATGGATCTGATCGATATCTTCTCAACATGGACACATGGAATACGTTGTGAATCTTGTCTAACTCTGGTGGTAGAGCTAATTTGTATGCCACTGGACCTATGCGTTCAAGTACCTCGTATGGTCCAATGAAACTAGGACTCAACTTTCCTTTCTTTCCAAATCGGAAAATCCTTTTCCAAGGTGAGATTTTTAAGAACACTTTGTCACCAACTGTATATTCAATATCTCTCCTTTTCAAATCTGCATATGATTTCTGTCTATTAGCAGCAGCTTTTAGTCTATCTCTTATTACTTTCACTTTTTCCTTTGTCTGTTGAACTAGATCTGGACCCATTACTTTCTTTTCACTAAGCTCGGTCCAACCTAGAGGCGTTCTACATTTTATCCCATATAAGGCTTCATATGGTGCCATACCGATACTGGCTTGGTGACTATTATTGTAGGCAAATTCTATCAATGGAAGATATTTATCCCAACTGCCTTCAAATTCTATCACACAACTCCTCAACATATCTTCCAATATCTGTATGACCCTCTCTGATTGTCCATCTGTTTGTGGGTGGAACGCTGTGCTGAAATTGAGTCGAGTACCTATGGCTTGATGCAAACTTTTCCAGAATTGTGAAGTGAACCGCGGGTCTCGATCTGAAATGATTGAAACTGGTACACCATGTAAACGGATTATCTCATTAACATAGATCTCTGCCAAACGGTTAAGTGGATAATCCATCTTGATCGGTAGAAAGTGAGCTGATTTGGTGAGCCGGTCTACTACTACCCATACTGCATCATGCCTCTTTTGTGTCAAGGGCAAACCAGAAACAAAGTCCATTGTGACTTTTTCCCATTTCCACTCCGGAATTGAAATAGAATGCAATAATCCACTTGGTACTTGATGCTCTGCCTTCACTTGCTAACAAGTTAAACATCTAGTAGTATACTCCGTGATATCTCTTTTCATTCCTGGCCACCAGTAATATGCCTTCAAGTCATGATACATTTTGTTGCTTCCTGGGTGCATTACATAAATAACGTTGTGAGCCTCCTTCAAAATATCTTGTTTCAATTCTGGTATGTCTGGCACACACAACCTGCCCTTATGCCTTAAAATCCCATCTGCTTCAATAGTAAATTCTGGTTTTTCACCCTTTTTCACCATTTCAAAGATTTTCTTTAATTTCGTGTCTTGCTTCTGATTGTCCTTTACTTGTTGGATCAATGTGGGTTGAATCCGCAATTCTGCCAAAATAATATATAAAGAACTTATTATTCCATTTTTTTTTTCACTTAATAAATTTAAGTTTTAACATTTACCTGCAAGAGTTTTTCTACTCAGCGCGTCAGCTACCACATTGGCCTTACCGGGCTGATAGTCAATGATACAATTGTAGTCTTTGATCAATTCTAGCCATCTCCTCTGTCTCAGATTGAGTTCCTTTTGTGAAGGCAAATATTTCAAACTTTTATGGTCTGTATAGATATAACATTGCTCACCATACAAGTAGTGTCGCCATATTTTCAATGCAAACACAATGGCTGCTAGTTCCAGATCATGTGTTGGATAATTTCTCTCGTGAGGCTTCAGTTGTCTGGAAGCATAAGCGATCACTTTGCCTTCTTGCATTAGTACACAGCCCAAACCATTAAGGGAAGCATCACTGTACACCACATAATCTTTTCCTGCAGTAGGTTGTGTCAACACTGGTGCCTCTGTCAACATTTTCTTCAACTTATCAAAACTAGTCTGGCATCGTTCTGACCACTCAAATCTGGTCTCCTTTCTAAGCAATTTTGTCAGTGGTGAGGCTATCATTGAAAATCCTTTCACAAATCTCCGATAATAACCAGCCAAACCAAGAAAACTTCTCACCTCTGTCACATTCCGAGGCGGTTTCCAGTTGAGGATTGCCTCTACCTTACTGGTGTCGACTCTGATCCCATCGGCTGAGACAATATGCCTTAGAAAGGCCACCTCATCTAACCAGAATGCACATTTCGACAACTTCGCATATAATTGATTCTCTCTTAAGGTATGGAAGACAATACGAAGATGTTGATTATGCTCTTCTTTGCTTCTGGAGTACACCAAGATATCATCTATGAACACCACCACGAACTGGTCCAAATAAGGCCTAAAGATTCTATTCATTAGATCCATAAATGCTGCTAGGGCATTCGTCAAGCCAAAAGGCATTACTAAGAACTCGTAATGACCATACCGAGTCCTAAATGTTGTTTTTGAAATGTCTGATTCTTTAATTCTCAATTGGTGATAACCTGATCTGAGGTCAATCTTAGAAAATACCCCTGCTCCTTTCAACTGATCAAACAAGTCATCTATTCTCGGCAAGGGATATCTGTTCTTAATTGTCATCTTGTTCAACTGACGATAATCAATGCACAACCGAAAGGTGCCATCTTTCTTTTTCACAAATAGAACAGGAGCACCCCAAGGTGAGACACTAGGCCTGATAAACCCTTTCTCTAACAACTCTTGCAACTGGACCTTTAATTCTTTTAGTTCATCATGTGCCATTCTGTAGGGAGTGATCGATATCGGGGCTGTGCCTGGCAAAACATCAATGGCAAACTCTATCTCTCTGACAGGTGGTAACCCTGGCAAGTCCTCAGGAAATATATCTGGATATTCACATACTGTAGGAATCTCCCTGAGATCTAGACTCTCCTTTTTGGTATCTACAATATGTGCCAAAAATGCTTCACATCCTTTTTTGATAAGCTTACTTGCCTTCGTCACAAAAATGACATTAGTCAAGTATGGTCGGTTCTCGCCTAGGACAATCACGTCATCCTGCCATGAATTCTTGAAAGTCACTCTCCTATACTGACAATCCACCACTGCCTTATGCCGAGTTAACCAATCCATCCCCAAGATTGCATCAAACTCACGGAATGGCAACTCTATTAGATTAGCTGGGAATTCTACATTCTGAGCTTTGATTGGACTATTTTTATAGACTCGACTAACTTTCACTCCATGACCCAAAGGATTGGTCACTAATATATCAAAATCTAATTCCTCTGCTACCATATTACCGTGACTAGGTGGTGACATACATAAATATGAATGTGTAGAACCTGGATCTATCAGTGCAAATAAATCAGTATCATAAAGAGAAAATTTACCAATTATCACATTCGGGGCATCCTGCTCCTCACGAGCTCTCATGGCATATGCTCGGGCTGGGGCTCGACTACCATCTGTTCTATTCACTGATTCTGATATACTCTGCCCAATTCTGCCACTTCTAGACTGTCCTTGTCCCCTGCCTCTGCCTCGAGTGACATTCTGAACCTGAACTGATATTACACCACCTGTACCTCTTCCTCTCGGGCAATCTTTCTGTTTATGCTCAGTAGATCCGCATCGTAAGCATGCTCCAGTAATCCACCAGCAATCACCTGCATGTGATCTCCCACAATGTTGACATGTGACAGATATGAATCTCCTATTACCCGAAGCTGGTGCACTAGCTGTAGATCCCTCTGGCCTCGACCGCTGGCTTTGCCCAGTTGAAAAGTTTGATCTAGTACCCTGTGACTGGAAAAACCTAGGCGTTGTCCGCCCCCTTTTACCTGATGTCTGGCCCATGATAAATGTCTGTCTCCGTGGTAGCTCTTCTATCCTCTTTCTCTTTGACCTCTTTTCCACACTAATGGCTGAGGATACTAGTGTAGCAAAATCCTCAAGCTGAAGGGCGGTCACCATATTCCCAATATCATCATTAAGCCCATCCTCAAATCTTCGGCATCTGTCTGCCTCATCAGCGATGATTCCAGTCGCATATTTACTTAGTCGGGTGAATTCCATCTCATACTCGGCGACTGACATGCTTCCCTGCTTCAAGTCTTGAAACTCCCTTTTCTTTTCATTCACATAAACTCTTGGCACATATTTCTTGCTAAATTCTACCTTGAAGAAATTCCAGGAAGGTGGCTTCGGTGTCTGGGGCTTTGATAAAATTGATTTCCACCAATCATAGGCATGATCTTTTAAAAGGGACACTGCATATCTAACCTTCTGTTCCTCTAGACACTCCAATTCCTCAAACACCCTTTCTGTGGATTCCATCCAAAACTCTGAAGCTGCTGGGTCATCCTCTCTCCTTCCCATAAAATCTGTGGCCCCATATTTTCTCAGCTTATCAATCCGGGGTTTTGGCTGAGGTGGAGGAGGAGGTGGAGCTGGTTGTGGAACTGCTTGTACTATCCGTTCCAATAAATTAGCTATCTGCTCCATAAGAGGCTCCTGTCCTAAATTATCCTGTCTCTCTGCTCTCGGAGGAGCTACTACACTCGGCCCGGAATCTCTCACAGATTGAGGTCGTCTGGGATTGGCTGAGCGTGAAGGATTATTACTCAGTTCATCTTCTGAGAAATCTTGTTCCGATTCCGAATCCATATCTACCTATAAACCAAGAGAAGGGACCCAAATCAGATAATTGCAGCATTTTATGCATATAAATGAGACACATATTCTATTTTACACCCACTGATTAAGAATCATTAACCTGTCTCTGATACCACTAAATGTAGCGCTCACTTACCCTACTAATCGCTAATAGGATATGGAAGTGCTACTAAGCTCATTTAATTTAAAACCAACGCTCAATTTTGTATAAATATTTTTTTTTCAATTTAAATATATATCTAGTGATGGGAATATTGTGATTCAAAATAACTTATTCATTAAACCATGATATTTAAAAATATAACTACAATAATTCTAGATATATATAATTACCAAATCCATTACTTATAAATATTACAAGCCACAAATTTACATCAACAAAATTCTTAAAACTTAATTTTTACAACATCATTATCAAAACATACAAAAAGAACTAGACTGCTGCAATCTGATCTTGGGGTTCCCTCTTCTTCGGTCGCTCTATCGAAACAGCTACTTCTATTTATCTGCGCGTGAAACATACGCGCTAAGCTACTAGCTTAGTGGTACGTTTGGCAACTATCCAATCATTACATAAATAATTCTAAAATAAAATTTTAGAAACTACAATTAACCTATTTAGCATGCCAAATATTAAATTAATAATAAACTATTTTCTTCATGCAAAAATATTTAATTCATGAATTATGATATTTTATTCATTAAGCATGCTTGAAATTTTAACAATACAAGGTATAAAATTTACAATATGAATTTCATACTTCACATTTTTTTTTCTGTTATTTATTTAATAGCCCACGACATCTTAGAGCGGAACTAAACACTGGATACAGGGTTTCTGCTCTCTGGCAGTATACTCGGTGCCTACATAATTATTTTATAACTCGGCGTTTAATGCCTACATTTTCAATAACAACTCAGCACCTTTTTGGTGTCTACGTAAATTTCGAACTCAGCACTAATTCTTAGTGCCTAAGTAAATTTCAACTCAGCACTATTATTTTTAGTGCCTACATAATTTTAACTCAGCACTATTATATTTAGTGCCTACATTTCTACCCTTTTATTGGCATGCCAACTTATCCTAATTTCTAGTTCTCGACTAGATGTTATAGGGCTTAAATTACATTTGTTACCTTTATTCATATTTGCATAAATTATGTAGGGAAACATTAATATAAATTCCATATAAATGCAATAATTCTCATTCAATATTTTACAACCTCATACTAGCTGATTTAATCATTATAACTATAAGAAAAATTCAATCAATACATTTTCTAACACATAAATCCACAATCAACACATTTCTACCAGCTGTCCTATTCTGGACAGCATTTCTACCTTATGTTGCTCTGCATTTTTCGTCTATTTTTAGACATAATTTTGACATATGATCATCTAACAAAATATAGGTACATGTCTTATCTTTAATTTCCAACTGGAATCACATCAAAAAAAATTTTGTAGCAAAATTTATAAATTTTCTCCTAAGTTACGTTCACTGCAATCTGCCCAGTATTTTACTGGACAGATTTCTGCCTTATCTTTCTATATCTTTTTCATCCATTTCTAGATGGCATTTGGACAAGTGATCAACTAGAAAAATTCAGTTACATGTCTTATCTTTAATTTCCAACTAGAATCACATTAAAAATAATTTTGTAGCAAAAGTTATGAATTGTTTTCCAACCTATGTTCACTGCAATCTGCCCAGTATTTTTGTTTTTCTGGACAGATTTCTAGTTCAAAGTTTGAGTCCATTTTTCACCTAATTCCAGGAATATTTAGGTCTAATGGTCTGAATGAAAGTTCAAGACCTATGTCTTAAATTTCCAATCCAGCAAGAATCACTCAGAAATGATTTCCAGAACTCAAGTTATGACCAAAACACTAGACACTGTTCATAAGACGAATTTTCCAGCACATCAAATAATTCATACATTTTCCATTTTCATGCATCAACCTCATTTTCTAGTCTTTATTTTCACATTCATGGCATCATTTAATCACTCAATCAAATGTTCAGAATTTCATACATAAATTCACTACATCACAAAATCAAAATCAATACTTTTCTATAATGAATTTTTGCCAAATGTACATACCTCAAAGTTCTATTTTTCTTCACTTTTCTCTTCCTCTTAGATAGCCTTTTCCTTGCCCTTACTTCCCCTTTGATTTTGGTTCAAAGGTTGTTCACTTCCTTGCCCTAACAATAAATTTTACACTAATCAAACACTAATCACACTAATCCACCCTTAATCACCATTAGCATACTAATAACCCTAATTTACTAGCTATAATGGCAACTAACCTCAAACTCAAAGAAAAGAGAAGAAGAAAGTAAGGAGATGGAAAATCTAAACTCACCTTTGATGATCTACCAAATGGCTAAAAATTCTTTTTTTTCTTTTTTTCTTCTTCCTTTCTTCCTTCCTCTTCCTTAGTTTTGCTCACTTTACTTCACTTTCTTCATGATCTTGCCTTAATCCCCTTTTTTTTCATCTAATCTTAGCTTGATTTGAAGAAAGAAAAACAAAAGTAAATGGGAGAGGAGAAGCTCACGGCAAAGATGAAGAAAAGAGAGAGAAATGAGTTTGGTCTAGATGAAGAAGAAGAAGAAGAATGGTCAAAAAAGTAAAAATTTGACTTTTTATAGTTGGATTAGGTGGGTGGTTAGGATTAGTTACTAATCTTGATTCCTATTGATCCATTAATTTAAATCACTCTTACTTTATTTTAATCAAAAGAATATTCCTTTCCTTAGATAAAGAATATTCCATTTTTATGCCTTCTTAGAATTTCTGTGCCAAAAACACTGCAATTCCAAATTTCGTTCAGCGAAAAATAATTTTTTTCCCAATTTTAATTCCAAACTTCAAAATTCTAAATTAATAATATTCAAAATATTTTTCTCCCATCTTATTATTATTTAAATTTATTTTTTTCATGTCCAAATTTAGACCCCGGTCGGTTCAGTGCGCCGGATTTCGGTCAACCGCGACCGTGGCCTAAATTATCGGGCATTACACCATTGGTAAAGATCTTGTGGCACAATCATGCAGTAGAAGAAGCCACTTGGGAGAGTAAAAAAATGATGAGAGCTCAGTATTCTCAGTTATTAAGCCCCAGCTAATCAAGTAAATTTTGAGGATGAAATTTTTCTTTAGGGGGAGAATTGTAATATCCAGCGATTTAGGCCCCAATCGTGCTTGACTGAAGTTGGGCGTGCTGATTCGATTGGAGTCTAAATTTAGACCCATAAGAAATGACAAATTATAAGGAAAAATAATTAAGGATATTATTATTTAGGAACTAAAAAGATTGGTTGAAAAACTTGGAAAAATATAATCACCATATGGACAAAATCGGTATTATCGAAATTATTTGGGGAATATTTGTAAGAAGAAGAAAAATTGTGGAAAAGAGGAATTTCTTATAATTAAAAGTTTATCAAGATTTATTAAGTTAATGAACCAATAGAAATTAAGATTAAGTTAATTATGGGCCCCACTCATTATTTATCAAAAGCAAAAGTCAAAAATGGGAGGAAAAGTCTCCATTCTTCCACCAATTAGAAATCCACTACCTCTATAAACTTCTTCCTTTATTGCTACCCCTCTCCTTATCCAAAAACCCCCCATTTTGTTCCTTTTCTTTCATGCTAAGAGTGAAAAAAATGAGTTATGAGAGAGAAGATTCAAGAAATAAAAGAGTTCTTTCCATAAAGAGAGTTAAGAAGTAAGAAGGAAAGAAGAAAGAATAAAAGAAAGGGAGATGATTTGAGAAAAATTTGACCAGCCTTACAACTTTATTAAGGTGAGTTTCATCTTCTTAAATTGAACATTTTTTCTTCCATTTGAGACTTTTAAGGATGATATATATGATTGGAAGGTTTGGTGTTTGATTCAATAGGGGGTAAAATTACCATATTCAAAGAGAATAATTAAGGTTGATGAATTTTAGATTTTAAATCATGATTTCAAGTAGCTAGCTTATTTTTACATCATAATATGTCTTTATTAGGTTTGTATAGTGAATATTTTTAGTTTAATATTTAGGAGAGGAACTTGGTGTAGATGTTTCCCAAAGGGGTTCACAAGCTTAGATAGAGTTTTTCAAACATTTATCTAAGGTGAGTGGATATTTATATAACAAGGTTGTTATTTTTCTCATTGGTTTTATGGTAGATTTGTTAATTGATGGATATTCATGACATTGCTTTAAAAGTTTATTCTTATGTAAATTAAGAAGTTTGAGCATAATATTTATGTTGAATAAGTTGGTTACTCAAAATTCTACAAACTTGATTTAAAAATGCATTTAAAGTACCAAATTTATGGAAATTACATTGATGCAAAAATTAGAATAGAAAATGTTATATTTTTATTTCACATGAATTTTGACATGTGAAATGATGTTTATGAGTGCGTCGATGAATGACATTATACAAATTATTTGTGATTTCATTAGGTCACATCTTTGATGACAAATGCTTTATGTATAATGTAGAGATTGAAAGACAAATTTTTCTTTGGGATAATGCTCAACATACACGATGCCTTTGGGGCATATTTCTAGTAGTCACCCTTTAAGGGTTGTTTATGTATGGGTATGCCAATTGGTTTTCTCCCCCATGATTGAGATGTTGGACCCCACATCTCATATTGGTTGTTAGATGCTCTTTGATGATTGAGATGTTGAAACTTGCCTTTCATATTGTGATGTTAGTGCTCCTTGGTGGCTATTAATTATTTTCATCGTTGCACACCTTTGCACCTCTTGGATGCTAGGGATTTATGTGACACATATTTGAGTGTATGGTGATTGATTTTATGATATGAAGATGTTTTTAATTTAAGCTTTAATTATGCCATCTTATGGATGTTTTATTATGGATTTTATGAGATGAATAGTGTGATTATCAATTAATATTTATCCAATTTGTGTTAGCATGTTTTAGGGATACTTTATAGTAAAATCATATTTTGTTCCCCTTGTTATGTTTATATCCTCTTGCTAAGAAAGTGTAATAACCCCTCATATTACTCTTCTAGATTCTAGTAGATGATAATCAAATGTCAAAAGGTATCTCAATTTGTGCTTAGAGGTTGGGCCACTAATCTAAGTTGTAGACATTTTGAATGCCTAGTTGTACAAATTATATATATATATATATATATATATATATATATATATAGATATAGATATAATTGTGATAACGACGTATTTTAGGCCATCTAATATGTTAGCCATATCAATGTATAAATGGTGATGCAAATAGTAAACAATGTATACATGTTATGACAAGTGAAAAATAATGTAACTTTTATACATAATGGTTATGAGTTAGAAATTTTTCTTAAATGGAACAAATTCATAGAAGTGATACCCATAATGATTGTGGAATGATTTGTGATTTTATTTGAATGACTACTAGATATATGAGTTGTGATAAAGATTATGTGTTGAGGAGATATTGTATAAAATTTTATGTCATTCTCATCCTTATTAGGAGGGATGGGTGTGACAATTTTATTTTGGTATCAAAGTGGAGGTTATAAATTTTATAGACTTTTATTAGTTAGAGGATTATCTTATTGTTGATCCTTTACACTAAAGTCAAACATCTTTATACATCATACCATAGGTGAGTACATGACTATCATGTTTCTTTTAGGAAAGTGGCTCAGTGAAAGGATCAACTATATTATGATCAAAGGGAACTCTTGCTATTATATCGTGGCCCTTTTTCTTGTGCAATGGCTCCATGTTATCACAATACAAGGATATTGGATCAACAATGATACGAACCACTTATGACCCCACTAATTAGAGTCTAGTTAGAATAACTGTGTGATTCATATAAACCACATGATAGACATCAGAGATTAAAATAAATTGAATAAATGACTAAATTAGAAATTAAAATAAATTAAATTGATTAACATAATAAATTTAATTAAATTAGACCATATAATTAAATTATAATTTTTGTAAACATTAAAAGGACTAGATATAAGAAAAATATGAAAATAATAATAAATAAATAAGTTAAAAAGGAATTAAATATGTTTTACACTCTTCTTTCAATTTTCTTCTTATTTTTCTTCTTCCTCCCATCAATAATTTCCATTTTTGCATCCTTCCAGTCAAGATTTTCATTATAATTATAACATCCTCGACTTTCCACATATACATTTTTACATGCATTTCAATTGGATATATACATTTGCATATATTTTACTTGAACACATGCACTTTATATGTATTTTTATAGGGACAAGTTTACGGCACACACTAGCTACGTCTCTGAGTATTTTGCAATCGTGTCAAATTGCACGTGTCCATTTTACAATTTTGTTAAGGCTGACATGAAATTGAAATTTAAGTGAATAAAATTATTCAACTGAATCTATAAAGTGAAAATGAAAAGAAACAAAGGAAAAAAAAAAAGAAAAGAAAGGAAGAAACAAAATGCGAAAGGGATAAAAGTGAGGAGGTGGAAGGTGGACCTTATCTTCCTCCTCACCATTTTGCCACCCTCACTTCAGGTTCATTTCTTCTCCTTCTTCAACCATTCCAGCCTTTTTTTCTTCCTTATTTCACTTTGGATTTGCAGCAAATTGATCCCTTTCAATTTCATTCTTGGTAAGAAACATTCTCTCCATTGTTCTAGTATTGTTTGAGCTATTAGGGTTAAGTTGTAGCAGTGTTTTGCAACTCAATTTTCATACCAATAGAAATTGATTCTGGAAAATTTTAAAATGTGAAAGTTCTTCCTTTATGTCTTAAGTTATGGGTATATAAATATTTTTGCAAAATTTGGTGTGTATGAAAAGATATTGGCATCTTATTAGAACTGGTATGGGTGTGCACCCTAGCTGAGTTAGCTACTGTGTTCTTTGGTTTTGAATATGATAGAGCCAATATTGTAGTGGGATCAAAACATAAAATTTGTAGAATATGTGTTATATATATGTATACCAAATTTCAGGTTCATATGTCTTGTGTATGTTAAGTTATGGTGTACCAAATTTTAGGTTCATATGTCTTGTGTATGTTGAGTTATGGTGTACCAAATTTCAGGTTCATATGTCTTGTGTATGTTGAGTTATGGTGAATGAAACCATGATTGTTCTATAGTTTGAACTTTCTGCTTAGTGCCCTAGGCAGATCCAACAAATTGTTTGGCTATTTTAAGCTCCTTAGAGATCTATTCTATAAATTATCAAAACATGAAAGTTTTAGGTTTATATCTTAGCTAAATTTTTGTATAATTATCACCTTAATATATTATGCATAGAGTAACATAGGGCCTTCACAATTCATACTGGTATGGAAGCCAACTGTGTTCTAGACCAATGAAATGTTTCTTATAATTTTAGGACTTTAGAGACATAATTTGTAACATCCTTGACCTTCCCCACATGCATTTCATTGAACATAAGCATCTTGCATACAATTCAATTGAACACATGCATTTCATACGTATTTTCATAGGAACAAGTTTATGACATGCACTAGCTACATGTCCTAGTGTTTGGCATTTATATCGAGTCGCATGTGTGTATCCTTATAACCTAAATGATGATAATAAAGCATTAGAAATAAATTGAATAAGGTGATTAAATTAAAGTAAGAAAAATGATTAGATTAAGATTAGTAAACATTTACATTGTTAATTTAGTTAAATCGGGCCAAATGATTAAGCTGTATTATTGTGTGAATTAGTGGAATTATAAATATATGTAAATAATAATAATAATAATAATAATAATAATAATAATAATAATATAGAAAAAATAAAATGAAAATGACATAAAAGAGAAATAAAAGAGAAGAGAAGAGAAAAGAGAAGAGAAAGGAGAAAAGAGATGAGAAAAGAGATGAGAAAAAGATAAAAAACAAAAAAAAAACAAAAAGTTAGCTTTATCTTCCCATTTCTGCCTTCTTCTCCAGCCCAACTTCTTCTTCATTTTCCTCCATTTCAAAATTCAATTCTTCCTTGTTTCACTTAGTTTTTGAAGCTAATTTATCCCTTGCAAGGTTGTTCTTGGTAAGTAATCAATTCTTATTGCTATAGGGTTGATTTGAGTTGCTTAGGTTCATTAATAGGCACTGATTTGCAACCCGATTTCGATGCACATAAAAATTGATTCTGGAAAAGTGTAAAACACAAATATTTTTCCTTTATGTCTTATATTTCTGGATATGTAAACAGTTTTGCATGATTAGGTGTATAGGAAGAGAAATCCTCTCTCTACTGAACCTGGTCAGGGTGTGAACCCTAACCAAGTTAGCTACTGTGAGCTTTGATTTCGAATATTTTAAAGCCATTGATTTTGATGCACATAGAAATTGATTCTAGAAAAGTGTAAAACACAAATATTTTTCCTTTATGTCTTATATTTCTAGATATGTAAACATTTTTGCATGATTAGGTGTATAGGAAGAGAAATCCTCTCTCTACTGAACCTGGTCAGGGTGTGAACCCTAACCAAGTTAGCTACTGTGTGCTTTGATTTCGAATATTTTAAAGCCATTATTTAAAGTATCGCAAAACATAAAAGTTGTAGATATATGTGTATGGTATCTTATACCTAATTTCAGGATCATAGGTCTTGTAAATTGTGAGTTATGAGGAATGGAACCATTACTGTTCCATGGTTTGAACTGCCTACTGAGTGCCCTGGGCAGATCCAGTAAATTGTTTGGCTCATTGGAGCTTGTTAGATCTAGATTCTATAAATTATCAAAACCGAAACGTTATAGGTATATGTCTTAGGTAAATTTTGGTACTAAATTCAGCTTAATTGGTTATGTATAGACTAAGTTATGGCTTTTTTAAGTTATACTAGTCCGTAAGCCAATTCTATTCTGGACCAATAAAATGTTTGTTATAATTTGAAGACCTTAGAGACATAATTGATAAAAGTTGTAAACATTAAAAATGTTCCATATGAACCCATATAAATTTTAATTAAAATATTACTTATAGATTATAAGTTATGATGAACCCAAATGAGTACCCGAAACTGCCTAAAGGCAGAAAACAGAACACACTTAGAAATTCCACAAAATATTGTACAATGATCCACTTGGTCTGAAATTTTTATATGTTCTATAATTATATGTTAGTTTTACTTAGAAACAAGAATCCGATTAATTGGTCAAGTATAGAAAATGTTATAGGCTAAATAGTCCCATAAGGTCACACTGCCTTATAGAAAAAATCTTAACTATTGACATGCACAATGCATATTAATTTGTTTAAGCCACATTAAGTCTCTCTAATTATGAGTTAATCGATTATGTTTTTATATTAGGCTCACAACATATTGGAGACCCACAAGGAGCGGATAGACAATAAGTTAGGGGTCAGAATCAAAGGAGAACGATGAGTCTAATTATCAATTGAATTCTTTAGTGAATATGAATGTTGCTTGCTATATGATTGTGATGAATTTTCCTTGAAAATATGATGATGAATAATTTGTGACATTTTTGGTACATATAAGTTTGTGTACTTGTGGTATATTTGAGGTATATGTTTGACATATGATATATATACATGGTATATGTATAGTATATGCAAGGTATATGTGTTGACATATGAGGTATATATGTGGTATATGTATGGTATATGTGTTGCATATGAAGTATATATGTGGTATATGTATGGTATAAGTGTTGACATATGAGGTATATATGTGGTATATGTATGGTATATATGTTGACATATGAGGTATATATGTGGTATATGTATGGTATATGTGATACGATACAATGGTTGATGAATATGTAAGTACAAGTGTATATGCATAATGACTTAAAAGGCGTTGTGACTAGTTAATCGACATTGCAAAGC
The DNA here is from genome assembly GCA_023653625.1 of Triadica sebifera. Classification (NCBI taxonomy): domain Eukaryota; kingdom Viridiplantae; phylum Streptophyta; class Magnoliopsida; order Malpighiales; family Euphorbiaceae; genus Triadica; species Triadica sebifera. The sequence continues at coordinate 37,922,292 of CM042893.1, read as the reverse complement.
AAAAGAAGAGGCCTATGGCCCAACAAATGTGCAAATGAAACAAATGATCAAGCTAGCTAGCAAATGCAAATGTTCACATGACAAATGTTCACATAGAAACCCAGGGCAATGTCTGTTTAACCTGGTCACAACAAAATAAAATGAAAAAGCATAAGCATAAGTAAAGAGCAATTATTGAATACTTGATTTTATCTATATTTATATATTATTGAATGATGAAATGGAGTATAAAAGTATGTATTAATTATACTTGTTATTTGCTATTATGAAATGCTTGGTGCTTTAGGACTCATTTGATGGTTATTCTCACTGAGTCACAACTCACCAAATTGCATCATTTTTCAGGTAGAGAAGATTAGTAGTTCATATTGAGGTGCATATAAAAGTCATGGATCAAAGTTCACCGGCCGAGCCTCTTCACTTTCTCTTCTTGCATTCCATATTAGCATAAGAACATTTCATTTATGTTTGGGAGTTGAATACATGCATATGTATAATTACAATGAATGTGTACTAAGATATATATATATAAATGGATTCAACTTAATGTTTCATTTATTAATATATGTGATGTTATAGGCTATAATTAAAGCTTCCATATTGATTGTGAAATTATTGTTGATAATATGAGATGAGTTAAAAAAAATTACTCTCACTGTAAACTTGAATTTTATTTAATCTTGTTCCATAAGTGATAACAATATAAAATCAGTATATACGGTATATAGATGTATAAGATGTTAGGTGTTACATTAGATGTATAAGTTGTTAGGTGTTACATAATTGATAAAAGTTGTAAACATATAAAATGTGTAGCGCTCCCTTACCCTACTAGTCATTAATAGTGTATAGAAGTGCTACTAAGCTCATTTTATAAAAATAATCAATTCTCAAATTATTGTAATATTTTTTTTATTTTTTGAGTTTATTATCAGCGGAATATTTCTTACTGTATTTCCTTTTTTTTCTCATTTAAAAATGTAACTAGTAATGTAAATATTTTGATTTAGAAGAACTCATTCATTAAACCATAATATTTAGAAATACATTTACAAATAATACCAAATATATAAATTACAAAAGTTACTCCCTATAAATCCTACATGCCACAAATTTATATCAAAAGAAATTCCTAAATTTTAAATTTTACAATACAAATTCCAAAACATACAAAAAGGAAATAGACTGCTACAATTTGATCTTGGGGTTCCTCTTATCTTCGGTCGCCCTAGTGTAACAATTACATCTATTTATTTGTGCATGAAACACTAGTACGTTTGACAACTATCAAATAATTATATAAATATTTCTAAAATAAAAGTTTTAGAAACTACAATTAATTTACTAAGCATGTCAAATATTCAAATAATAGTAAAATTATTTTCATCATGCAAAAATATATAATTAATCAATTATAACATTTCATTCATTAAGCATGCTTGAAATTTTAACAATACAAGATATACAATCTAATATATCAATTTAATAACTTACATTTTTTTCTGTTATTTGTTGGATAGCCCACGACATCTTAGACTGGAATTAAACAATGGATACATGGTCTCTGCTCTTCAGTAGTATACTCGGCGCCTATATAATTATTTTATAACTCGGCGTTTAACGCCTATATTTTCAATAACAACTCAGCACATTTTTAGTGCCTACGTAAATTCGAACTCAGTACTATTTCTTAGTGTCTACATAATTTCAACCCAGCACTATTTCTTAGTGCCTACGTAAATTAAATCTCAGCACTAATTTTTTGGTGACTACATTTTTACCCTTTTATTGGCATGTCAACTTATCCTAATTTCTACTTCTTGACTAAATGTTATATGGCTTAATTATATTTGTTACCTTTATTATTATTTACATAAATTATATAGGTAACACTAATATATATTCAATATAAATGCGATAATTCCCATTAAGTAATTCACAACCTCATACTTGCTCATTTAATGATTATAACTATAAGACAAATCAAATAATATATTTTTCTATCACAAAATTCCACAATCAACACATATTTACAAGTTGTCCTATTCTGGACAGCATTTTTTATTTATATTTCCCTATAATTTTTATCCATTTTTAGATGGAATTTGGACAGGTAATTAACTAACACAATGTAATTACATGTCTTATCTTTAATTTCCAACTAGAATCACATTAAACCGAATTTTTGAGCAAAAGTTATAAATATTTTTCTAAGATACGTTCATTCCAATCTGCACAGTATTTTGCTGGACAGATTTCTAGTTCGAACTTTGAGTCTATTTTTCACCTAATTGCATACATATTCAGATCTAATGGTATAAATGAAAGTTGAAGCCCTATGTCTTACCTCACCTTTGAAGATCTTACCCCAAAATCAAAGAAAAGATAAGGAGAAAAGTGAGAAGATGGAAAATCTTACCTCACCTTTGAAGATCTTCAAAATGACTAAAATTTTTTCTTCTCCTTTTCTCTTCTTTTCTTCCTTCCTCTTCCTTGGTTATGCTCACTTTGCTTCACTTTCTTGATGAGCTTGCCATAATCCAACTTTTACCATCTAACTTTAGCTTTAATTGAAGAAAGAAAAGGAAGAACTAGGGGGAGAGGAGGGTCACAGCTACAAGACAGAAAAAGGAGAGAATTTTCTTTGGTTATATGAGGTAGTAGAAGAATAATGACAAAGAAAGTAGAGTTTGACTTTTTATAGTTGGGTTAGGTGGGGCGGTTAGGATTAATTAAATAATCTTGTCCCTCATTGGTCCATTAATTTAAATCACTCTTACTTTTTTTCAATCAAAAGAATATTCCTTTCGTTAGATAAAGAATATTCAATTTTTATGCCTTCTTAAAATATCTGTGCCAAAACCACTGCTAATTACCAATTTCGTTCAACGAAAAAATTATTTTTTTCCAAAATTTAATTCCGAACTTCAAAATTCTAAATTAATAATATCCAAAATATTTTTCTCATATTTTATTATCATTTTAATATTTTTCTTTCATGTTTGAATTTAGACCTCGATTGGATCAGTGCGTCAGATTTCGGTCAATCGCGACTATGGCCTAAATTATCGGGCATTACAATTTTTCCCTCTTTAAAAAAGATTTTGTCCTTGAAATTAACCTTTTTAACTGGAGTGGAACAATTGTGGATACTGAGCCTTCACCACCTCTTTGTTTTCCCAAGTCGCCTTTTCCGAATTATGATTTTTCCATATAACCTTTACCAACGGTACCTTCTTGTTCCGTAGCTCTTCATTTCTCGAGTTAGAATTTCCACTGGCTCCTCTTCATAAGTTAGATCTGGTCGTATCTCTATAGGTTCTGTTGATATAATATGAGATGGATCCGATCGATATCTTCTCAATATGGACACATGGAATACATTGTGAATCTTGTCTAACTCTAGTGGTAGAACTAATTTGTATGCCACGGTACCTATACGTTCAAGTACCTCATATGGTCCTATGAACCTAGGACTCAACTTTCCCTTTTTTCCAAATCGGAAAATCCTTTTCCAAGATGAGACTTTTAAGAATACTTTGTCACTAACTTTATACTCAATATCCCTCCTTTTCAAATCTGCACTTCATTTCTGTCTATCAGTAGCAGCTTTCAGCCTATCTCTTATTACTCTCACTTTTTGCTCTGTCTGCTGCACTAGATCTGAACCCACTACTTTCTTTTCACTAAGCTCAGTCCAACATAGAGGCATTCTACATTTCCTTCCATACAAGGCTTCATATGGTGCCATACCGATACTAGCTTGGTGACTATTATTATAGGCAAATTCTATCAATGGATCCTCAACATATCTTCCAATATCTGTATGACCCCCTCTAATTGTCCATTTATTTGTGGTTGGAAATTTGTGCTAAAATTGAGTAGAGTACCTATGGCTTGATGCGAACTTTTTTCTAGAATTGTGAAGTGAACCTCGACTTTCGATATGAAATAATTGAAACTGGCATACCATATAAACAGATTATCTCATTAACATAGATCTCTGCCAAATGGTTAAGTGGATAATCCATCTTGATCGGTAGAAAGTGAGCTGATTTGGTGAGCCAGTCCACCACTACCCATATTGCATCATGTCTCTTTTGTGTCAAAGGCAAACTAGAAACAAAATCCATTGCAACTCTTTCCCATTTCCACTCTGGAATTGAAATTGACTGCAATAATCCACTTGGTACTTGATGCTTAGCCTTCACTTGCTGACAAGTTAAACATCTGGTAGTATACTCTGTCATATCTCTTTTCATTCCTTGTCGCCAGTAATATGCCTTCAAGTTATGATACATTTTGTTGCTTCATAGGTGCATTGCATAAATAACATTGTGAGCTTCCTTCAAAATATCTTGTTTCAATTATGGTATGTCTGGTACATATAACCTGCCCTTTAGCCTTAAACTCCCATATATTTTAATAGTAAATTCTAGTTTTTTTTACCCTTTTCACCATTTCAAAGATTTTTTTAATTTCGTGTCCTGCTTCCGATTGTCCTTTACTTGTTGAATCAATATGGGTTGAAACCGCAATTATGCAAAAATAATATATAAAAAAACATATTATTTCATTTTTCTTGTTCACTTAATAAATTTAATTTTTATCATTTACCTGCCAGAGTTTTTCTACTAGGAGCGTCAGCTACAACATTGGCCTTACCCAGCTGATAATCAATGATACAATTGTAGTCTTTGATTAATTCTAGCCATCGCCTCTGTCTCAAATTGAGTTCCTTTTGTGAAGGCAAATATTTCAAACTTTTATGGTCTATATAGATATAACATTGCTCGCCATACTAGTAGTGTTGCCATATTTTCAATACAAACACAATGGCTGCTAGTTCCAAATCATGTATCGAATAATTTCTCTCATGAGGCTTCAGTTGTTTGGAAGCATAAGTGATCACCTTGCCTTCTTGCATTAGTACATAGCCCAAACCATTAAGGGAAGCATCACTGTACACCACATAATCTTTTCCTACAGTAGGTTGTGTCAACACTGGTCTGTCCACTCAAATCTGGTCTCCTTTCTAAGCAATTTTGTTAGTGGTGAAGCTATCATAGAAAATCATTTCACGAACCTCCGATAATAACTAGCCAAACTAAGAAAACTTCTCACCTCTGTCACATTTCGAGGCAGTTTCCAATTGAGGATTGCCTCTACCTTGTTGGAGTTGACTCTGATCCCATCAGCTGAGACAATATGCCCTAGAAAGACCACTTCATCCAACCAAAATGCACATTTCGACAACTTTGCATATAATTGATTCTCTCTCAAGGTATGGAAGACAATACGAAGATGTTGATCATGCTCTTCTCTGCTTCTAGAGTACACCAGGATATCATCTATGAACACCAATACAAAATAGACCAAATAAGGCCTAAAGATTCTATTCATTATATCCAAAAATGCTGCTAAGGCATTTTTTAGGCCAAAAGGCATTATAAAGAACTCGTAATGACCATACCGAGTCCTAAAAGCTATTTTTGAAATGTCTAATTCTCTAATTCTCAATTGGTGATAACCTGATCTGAGGTCAATTTTAGAAAATACCTCTGTTCCTTTCAACTAATCAAACAAGTCATCTATTCTTGGTAAGGGATATTTATTCTTGATTGTCATCTTGTTCTACTAACGATAATCAATACACAAATGAAAGGTGCCATCCTTCTTTTTCACAAATAGAACTAGAGCACCCCAAGGTGAGACACTAGGTCTGATAAACCGTTTCTCTAACAACTCTTGCAACTACACTTTTAATTCCTTTAGCTCAGCATGTGCCATTCTATAGGGAGTGATGATATCGGGGCTATTCCTAGCAAAACATCAATGGCAAACTTTATCTCCCTGACAGGTGGTAACCCTGGCAAGTCCTCAGGGAAGATATATGGATATTCACATACTGTAGGAATCTCTCTAAGATCTAGACTCCCTTTCTTGGTATCTACAATATGTGCCAAAAATGTTTAACACCCCTTTTTTATAAGCTTACGTGCCTTTGTAACATAAATGACATTAGTTAAGTATGGTCAGTTCTCGCCCAAGACAATCACATCATCTTGTCCTAAATTCTTGAAAGTCACTCTCCTATACTGACAATCCACCACTGCCCTATGCTGAGTTAACCAATCCATCCCTAAGATTGTATCAAACTCACGGAATGGCAACACTATCAGGTTAGCTGGGAATTCTACATTCTGAGATTTGATTGGACTGTTTTTATAGACTACTAACTTTCACTCCATAACCTAAAGGATTTATCACTAATATATCATAATCTAATTCCTCTGCTACCATATTACCCTGATTAGGTGGTGACATGCATAAATATGAATGTGAAGAACCCGGATCTATCAGTGCAAATAAATCATTATCATAAAGAGAAAATTTAACGATAATAACATCTAGGGCATCCTACTTCTCACAAGCTCTCATGGCATATGCTTAGGCTGGGGCTTGACTACCTTCTGCTCTATTCACTAATTCTGATACACTCTGCCAATCATGTCGCTTCTAGACTATCCATGTTCTCTACCTCTACCTCGAGTGACATTCTGAACTTGAACTGATACTACACCACCTGTACCTCTCCCTTTGGGGCAATTTTTCTGTTTGTGCTTAGTAAATCCACATCGTAGGCATGCTCCAGTAATCAACCAGCAGTCACCTGCATCTGATCTTCCATAATGCTGACATGTGACAGATATGAATCTCCTATTACCCAAAGCTAGTGCACTAGCTGTAGATCCCACTAGCCTCGACTGTTAGCTTTGCCTAGCTGAAAAGGTTGGTCTAGAACCCCATGACTGGAAAAACCTAGGCACTGTCCACCCACTTTTACCTGATGTCTAAGCCATGCTAATTGTCGATCTTTGTGGTGACTCTTCTATCCTCTTTCTCTTTGACCTTTTTCTCCACACTGATGGCCGAGGAAACTAGTGTAGCAAAATCCTTAAGTTGATGGGCGGTAACCATATTTCCAATATCATCATTAAGTCCATCCTCAAATCTACGACATCTATCTGTCTCACTAGCAATGATACCAGTTGCATATTTACTCAGTTTGGTGAATTCCATCTCGTATTCTACCACTAACATGCTTCCTTGCTTCAAGTCTTGAAACTCCTTTTTCTTTTCATTCACATAAACTCTAGGCACATATTTCTTCTAAATTTTGCCTTGAAGAAATTCCATGAAGGTGGTTTCGGTGTCTGAGGTTTCGATAAGATTGATTTCCACTAGTCATAAGCATGATCTTTTAGAAGGAACACTGCATATCTGACCTTTTGTTCCTCTAGACACTCAAGTTCCTCAAACACCCGTTTTGTCGATTCCATCCAAAACTCTGAAGCTACTGGGTCATCCTCTCTCTTTCCCATACAATCTATGGCCCCATATTTTCTCAGCTTATCAATCTAAGGTTTTAGCTAAGGTGGAGGAGGAGTTGGAGCTGGTTGTGGAACTGCTTGTACTATCCATTGCAATAAATTTTCTATTTACTCCATAAGAGGCTTCTGTCCTAAATTAGCTTGTCCCTCTACTATCGGTGGAGCTACTACACTTGGCCCAGAATCTTACACTGATGGAGGTTGTCCAAGATCAGCTAAGCCTGGAATACTGTTACTTAGTTTATCTTCTGAGAAATCTTATTCCGATCTCGAATCCATATCTACCAATAAACTAGAAGAAGGGACCCAAATTAGATAATTGTAGCATTTTATGCATATGCAAAAGACACTTTCTAATTTACACCCACTAATTAAGAATCAATTAGTCTGAGCTATGATAACACTAAATGTAGCACTCCCTTGCCGTACTAGTCGTTAATAGTGTATAGAAGTGCTACTAAGCTCATTTTGTAAAAATAACCAATTCTCAAATTATTGTAATATATTTTTTTTTAACTTTCGAGTATATTATCAACGAAATATTTCTTACTGTATCTCCTTTTTTTCTCATTTAAAAATGTAACTAATAATGTAAATATTTCGATTTAGAAGAACTCATTCATTAAACCATAATATTTAGAAATACATTTACAAATAATACAAAATTTATAAATTACAAAAATTACTCCCTATAAATCCTACATGCCACAAATTTGCATCAAAAGAAATTCCTAAATTTTAAATTTTACAATACAATTTCCAAAACATACAAAAAGGAAATAGACTGCCGCAATTTGATTTTGGGGTTCCCCTTATCTTCGGTCGCCCTAATGTAATAGCTACATCTATTTATCTATGCATGAATCACATGTGTTAAGCTACTAGCTTAGTAGTACATTTGACAACTATCCAATAATTATATAAATATTTCTAAAATAAAAGTTTTAGAAACTACAATTAATTTACTAAGCATGCCAAATATTCAAATAGTAAAACTATTTTCGTCATGCAAAAATATATAATTAATCAATAATAACATTCAATTCATTAAGCATGCTTGAAATTTTAACAATACAAGATATACAATTTGAAATATCAATTTAATAATTTATATTTTTTTATTATTTATTGGATAGTCCACGACATCTTAGACTGGAACTAAATAATGGATGCATGGTTTCTGCTCTTCGGCAGTATACTCAGTGCCTATATAATTATTTTATAACTCGGAGTTTAACGCCTACATTTTTAATAACAACTCATAACATTTTTGGTGCCTAAGTAATTTCGAACTTAGTACTATTTCTTAGTGTCTACATAATTTCAACTCAGCACTATTTCTTAGTGCCTACGTAAATTAAATCTCAGCACTATTTTTTTAGTGTCTACATTTCTACCCTTTTGTTGGTATGTCAACTTGTCCTAATTTCTAGTTTTCGACTAGATGTTATAGAGCTTAATTATATTCGTTACTTTTATTATTATTTACATAAATTATATAGGTAACACTAATATAACTTTCATATAAATGCGATAATTCCCATTAAGTAATTTACAACCTCATACTTGCTCATTTAATGATTATAACTATAAGAAAAATCAAATAATATATTTTTCGATCACAAAATTCTACAATCAACACATATTTACAAGTTGTCCTATTTTGGATAACATTTATACTTTATATTGACCTGTATTTTTCATCTATGTTTCGATGGAATTTGGACAAGTGATTAACTAACAAAATATAGGTACATGTCTTATCATTAATTTTTCACTGGAATCACATTAAACAAAAAATTTTAGCAAATGTTATGAATTTATTTCTAAGATACATTCATTCCAATCTGCCCAGTATTTTGCTGGATAGATTTCTAGTTTGAACTTTGAGTCTATTTTTCACCTAAGTGCATACATATTCAGGTCTAATGGTCTCAATAAAAGTTGAAGCCCTATGTCTTAATTTTCAATCCAATAAGAATCTCTGAAAATGCATTTCCCCAACTCAAGTTATGACCAGAAAAATAGACACTGTTCATAAGACGAATTTTTCAGCACTTCAATTAATTCCTTCAATTTCCGTTTCCATGCATCAACCTCATATTCTAATTTTTATTTTCACATTCATGGTATCATTTAATCACCAATTCATAACTCAATCAAATATCTAGAATTTCATACACAATTTCACAAATATCACAAAATCAAAATCAATATTTTTCTATATTAAATTTTTGCCATATGTACATACCTCAAAAATTCACTTCTCTTCACTTTTCTCCTAGCTAGCTTTCTCCTTGTCCTTACTTCCTCTTTGATTTTGGTTCAAAGATTTTTCACCTCCTTAGCCTAACAACAATTTTCATACTAATCAAGCACTAATCACACTGATCAACCCTTATTCATCATTAACATAACAATAACCCTAAATTACAACCCTTAATGGTAACTAACCCCAAAATCAAAGAAAAGAGAAGGAGAAAAGTGTAAAGATGGAAAATCTTACCTCACCTTTGAAGATCTATAAAATGACTAAAATTTTTTCTTCTCTTTTTTCTCTTCTTTTCTTCCTTCCTCTTCCTTGGTTATGCTCACTTTGACTTTCTTGATGAGCTTGCCATAATCCAACTTTTACCATCTAACTTTAGCTTTAATTGAAGAAAGAAAAAGAAGAACTAGGGGGAGAGGAGTGTAACACCCCCCTCACCCAAGCAGCTCGTGCCCGGATGAGGGAGTGCTATCCTGACTTCATCGGTTAAAATATCATTCTTAAATTATGTATAAATGAAATCACTCATATAGTTTTTTTGCTACTTAATATTTACTATTTATTTACTTGCAGTGTAATGGAAATCATAATAAAGAAACACGAAACATTTTATATAATAAAGTATTATTTACAAAACGTGCATTTACTTTACAAGTACTATAAAATAAAATTCAAAACAGAAACACAACAGTTGTGTGACCCACAGTATTTGATACAAGTTGCTCTACTGGATCAGGCCACCGCTACCTTTGTCTACTATTGTCAACTTATTCTTTGCTATACCTGCGTGAGAGAAACTCCCACGCTAAGCTCTAGGCTTAGTGGTGCATATAAATAAGGCAATAAATTATTTTTTGCAACATGCATTGTCATATATCAACTCATGCTCAATCATCTTCTCATGCAAATATACATATCATGGTATTCTAGCATGTATAAACATCAAATTATATTCTTTTATCTCATACTTGTTTACTTTTTTAAAACATCATTATATAACACATCATAATTAACCATGTTACAAGTCATTATTCCTTTTTATTTTTCTTAACCTTTTTATGCCTATAACACCCAATCATCTTTTCAGGCAAACATACATTTCATAAATTTTATTCTTTTATATCTCATATTTAATTTACTTTATCAAATTATTATTATCCATAGCCTTTTATTACCCATAACACCTATGAACCTCTGACTAGGATAACGGAGTTGTCATCTAGGCACTTAGAAGTGCCACTCGGGCAATATGATTTGTGTATATAAGTGTCATTATTGGCTTCATAATAGTGTCATACCCAGCATCGATAATAGTGTCATACCTGGCGTAGATAATCATACCATTAATGGATTTAGTCATACTCCCCCTTCTTGGCATGCCAAACTATCCTAAGTCTGGTTCTAGTTAGGCGTTCTAGGGCTTACTCAATGTCATTAAAATTCATAGTTATTAAATTTACCCATTTCATGTTTGTAAAGGTTCAAGTAACCACACATTACTCAATAAAAATACTATTTTCATAATATAACAAGGTTCACATCATTTTACTCTTTTAATTCCACAACTCATATGCTACCATGTCACTGGCAGATTCTATTCTCTATTTTGGATCTTAATTTTAGTCCTGTTACATCTGAATTTAATTACATGGTCTTCTTAAATATTTTAGGCCTGGATCTTAGATTTAATATGCAACTTGAATCACTTAATTATGAGTTCTGTATCAAAAAATATGATAAAATGAACACTGACTGGTCACTAACAATTCTGCCCATAATTTTTTGGATAGATTCTAAGTCTGAACTTTATAAATTTTTCTGGACAATAACAAACATATTCAGGTTTTATGGTCTAAATGCAAGTTATAGCCCTATCTCGTAACTTTCAAACCCAATAAATAATACACAAATCCGAATTCCAGAACTCAAGTTATAATAGTTGAAGTACTCATTGCTCATCAATTCTAGCAAAGAACATACAAACTAATCACATTCAATTTTTTACCAAAATTAATCCTAAGTCTAGAAAACATGCATCTCCAAGATTTTCATCACAAGATATCATTAATTTACAATTATTAACATTCCAAATGCTCAAATCATGCAATCGAAACAACACATAGGCTATTGCCTTAGGTTATGCACAAACCTCTACTTTTCTCTTTTCTTTCTGTTTATTTCTCTTTCTCTTTTCCTTTGCTCCTTTGAGCTAGCTCCTTGTCAATTTTAGTTCCTAAAATATAAAAGAGATAATTAAAGCTTAATAAACCCTAATCTCTCTCTCTTGCTCTCTCAAGCTTCCTTAAGCTCCTTTTTGCATGAAATTCTACTCTTCCATGGCTCTCTCCCTCTCTTTCTCACTTTCTCTTCTTAGCAACAAGTTTTGTCCATGGAGAACAAGGGGGAAAATGGGCTAGTTTGAGAGAACATATAATATTCTAGATGGAAGGATAAGGAAGAAGGATGAGTAATTAAGAGCAAGGTGACAAAATTATTCAATAATGGGACACATAAGCTATAAAAATCTAGATTTTTCCTTGGTTAATTAATGTGTTCATCTTACTTTGATGTATGATGATTCAAGGAGTAATGTGGAAGACAAGTAATTGATAGAAAATTTTAGATACAAAGGGATAAGAGAGGATGAACGAGCAATTAAAAAGAAAATGACAAAAAATCAATTAAGGATGGGGACACCTAAGCCATATTTTAGATGTTTTCATTAATGTCTAATTCATGCACATCACTTGGCTAATAGTTGCATGCCACTTGGTGTGGCCATCCCCTTCCATGTGTTTAATGTCCTATGCATTTAATTGATGGTTATCCCAATTAATCCTCCAATTTTTTGTAAATTGCAAATTTGACCCCTAAACTTTTCAAAATTTGCAATTTAGTCCCTTACCGTAATTTAATATCTTGAAATACTTTAAACACTTTATTGAGTATTTTTCAGAATTATTGGCCATTATTTTAATTATTTTTCAGTAAAAATCTAAATTTAGACTCCAGTCGAACCGTCAAGTCGGTTTAAGAACTTGTGTGACTAGGGGCCTAAATTTATGAATATGACATTCTCTCCCTCTTAAAATAAATTTCATCCTTGGAATTTTACCTGTTCAATTTATGAACAACTGAGGATATTGCCTCTTCATGACTTCTTCGCTCTCGCATGTGGCTTTTTCTGTAGAATGATTCCGCTATAGCACTTTAACTAAAGGAACTCTTTTATTCCAAAGAATCTTCTCTTCATGTGGTAATATAGCCACGGGTTCCTCTTCACGAGTCATATTTTTCTACACTTTTATCTCCTCAACTGGTATAACATGAGTCAGACTTTACCTATATCTTCTTAACATAGATACATGGAACACATTGTGAATTCGGTCTAACTCCGGTGGAAAGGCTAAACGGTAAGCCACGAGTCATATTCTTTCTAGAATCTCTTAAGGTCCAATGAACCTTGGATTTAGTTTTTCCTTTTTACCGAACCTCAATATCTTTTTCCAAGGCAAAACTTTAAGGAATACTTTATCACCCACATCATATTCAATGTCTCACCTCTTTAAATCAGCATATGATTCTATCGATCTTGTGCTGCTTTTAGCCTTTCTTTGATCACTTTAACTTTCTCCTTAGCCTGTTCAACTATCTCAGGCCCAATCAACTTTTTCTCATTTAGCTTGGTTCAACAAACTAGGGTTCTACACTTTCTTCTGTACAAAGCCTCATACGGAGCCATGCCTGTCATATCCGCTAATTTAGACCTAAGTCATGCAAGTTGTTAAATCGACTCGTCGGTTTAACCAAAGTCTAAATTTGGATTTTTATCAAAAAATAATTATAATAATGGCAATTAATTATGAAAAATACTTAATAAAGTGTTTAAAGTAAGTAAAGATGTTAAATTTCAGTAAATGACTAAATTGTAAATTTTGAAAAGTTTAGGGGATAATTTGCAATTGACCGAAAATTGGAGGATTAATGGCGATAATTATAAATTAAATACATGAATTGGGACATGAAATGAATGTGGAAGCCGGCCACACCAAGTGGCAACCCTTAATTGGCCATATAGCATGCATGAATGAGATATTTAATGTATATAAGCTTAGGTGTTCCATAATTAATTAAGTTTTCATCTTTCTCTTAATTGTATTTCCTTCTTCATTAGCACTTTTGATCTAGAATTTGCTATCTTTTAATTGTCTTCCACATTTTCTTGAAGCACCACACACCAAATGGCATACAACAATTAGCCAAGTGAGGTGCATGAATTAAACATTAATGAGAGCTTCTAGATTGAGCTTAGGTGTCCCCCCCCATCTTAATAACTTTTGTCATTTTCTTCTTGATATTTTCTTCTTCTTCCTTATCCCATTTGTATTGAGAATTTCTGCCTTCCTAAGCCAGCCCACATTTTTCCCTTGTTCTTCCATAACCAAAGCTTGATTCTAGTGAAAGAAAGTGTGAAAAAGAGATAAAAGGCATAGGAAATTCCATTTTTCATGCTTAAGAAAGCTTAGGAGAGTAAGGAGAAAGGGAGAAATTAGGTTATGAATTCTTAATGATATTTTTATGAACTTTAGGAACTCAAAGTGACAAGGATTTGGCTCAATGGAGCAAAGGAAAAGAGAAAGAGAAGTAAAGAGAAGGAAAAGAGAGGTTTGTGCATAACCTACGGCAATAGCCTATTTTATTTTTTTTATTTGCATGATTTGATTATTTGGCATGTTGATTATTCTGAATTAATAGTATTTTGTGATAAAAATATTAGGGATGCATGTTTGCTAGACTTTGCTAGACTTAGGATTTAATTTGGTAAAAATTGAATGTGATTAGTTTGTATGTTCCTTGCTAGAAATGGATGAGCAGTGAGCACTTAAATTGTTATAGCTTAATTTATGGAACTCGGTTTTGTATGTTCTCTGTTGGGTTTGAAAGCTAAGACATAAGGCTATAATTTAAATTTAGACTATAAAACCTGAATATGTCTGTAATTGTCTAGAAAAATTCATAAATCTCAGACTTAGAATCTATCCAGAAAATTCTAGGCAGAATTATTAGTGACCAGTCAGTGTTCACTTTATCATATCTTTTGATACAGAATTAAGTGATTTAAGTTGAATATTAAAGCTAAGATCCAGAACTAAAATTGTTAAAAAGGCGGCATAACTAAATTCAGATTTTAACAGGGCCAAAATTAAGGTCCAAAACAGAGAACAGAATCTACCAGTGACAGGGCAGCATATGAGTTGAGAAATGAAATGAGTAAAATGATGTGAACATTATTATATTATGTAAATATTATTTTAATTGAGTGATTATGTGATTATTTTTAGACTTTAAATGCATGAAAAGTGTGAATTTAATTGCTATGAATTTTAATGAGATGGTATAAGCCCTAGAACACCTAACTAGAACCAACTTAGGATAGTTTGGCATGCTAAGCAGGGGGGAGTATGATGAAAATGATTAAATCCATTAATGGTATGTTATCTATGCCAGGATGACATTATTATCTATGTCGAGTATGACACTCTTATCTATGTCGGGATGGCATTATTATCTATATCGGGTATGACATGGTTATCTATGCCAGGTTTGTCACTATTATCTATGCCGGGTTTGGCACTATTATCTACGCCGGGTTTGGCACCTATATGCGCACATCATATTGCCTGGGTGGCACTCCTAAGTGCTTGGATGACAACTCCATTATCCTGGTCAATGGTACATAGGTGTTATGGGCAATGAAAAACTATGGATAATAATGAGTTGATAAAGTAAAATAAATATAAGATATAAAAGAATAAGATTTATGAAATGTAAGTTGTATGAAAAAATGTTTGAGTGTCTTGGGTATAAATAGAAAGGTTATGGAAAATAAATGGATTTTTTGAAAATAAAAATGGAACTATGATTTGTGACATGCATTAATAGATGATTGAGTGTTGTGGACATAAACAAATTATTGAAAATAAAAAGGAATCATGAATTGCAAAATGAATAAGAATGATGATTTGATTATGTTAAACAAAAATGAGATACAATAAAATAAATTGATGTTATGCATACTAGAATATTATGATATGTATGTTTGCATGATTTAATCATAAATTGTTATATGACAATGCATGTGGGTTTAAAATAGTTTATTGCATTATTTATATGAACCATTGAGCCTAGAGCTTAGCGTAGGAGTTTCTCTCACGCAAGTATAATAAATAATAAGTAGACAATAGTAGATAAAGCTAACAGTGACCTGATCCGTAGAGCAGCATATTTCAACCACCGTGGGCCACAATAATGATGACATGTGTGTACCCACAATTAAGTATTAAAGTTGCTGCTTACTGATTGGGGCTGTTATTTTATGATATAGGTAGAGTATGGATTTAAGGTCACGACATATTGTGGTCGGGGGAGGCGAAAGTAATGAGCCTACTGAAACAGAGGCTTCATCGCGACCTAGTCGTCACCAAGCTACTGTATCTAGATCCAGTGCTAGCCTATCAAGGGGGCAGTCTATTGCCAGCACAGGACAAACAGAGCTTATGAGGAATATGATATATTTGTTACAAAGAGCATCATAACCAGCCTCAACTGGGTTACAATTCGAGAGGCTGAGGAAGCTAGGGGCACCCAATTATTACGGTAAACGGGAAGATGACCCCTCAGTGGTAGAGTTTTGGCTAAAAGGGGCAGAGACAGTTTTTGATCAACTGCATTGCACAGATGAGCATAAATATGAGTATGCAGTATCTTTACTAAAGGAGCATGCATATGACTGGTGGCAATCTGAGTCACAGAGCACAAAGGCTCCTGACCCTATGACATGGGAATTCTTTCTAGAGAAGTTTAAGGAGCAATATATTCCTCTTATCTACACAGTCGACAAGAAAAGAGAGTTTTTTATGCTGAAACAAGAAAACTTGTCGGTAATAGAATACAAAAGAGAATTCACACAACTCTGCAAGTATGTTCGAGGCATTATATCCACTAAGGCAGATAAGTGCCGATGATTTGAAGTTGGATTGAGAGACCCAATAAAGCTACAGGTCTCAGCCCTACGCCTGATGAGTTTTCCTAGTTTGCTGGCATCTGCCAGAACAGTTGAAAGAGTTCTAGCGGCACAACAGCCAACACAAGATTGAAGGTCTAGAAGACCCATGCCACAACCAAGCGGAGTACAGTCAAGTGGCAAGAGAGCTAGAACTTTCAGTGGCCAATTTCAGGCTGCAGGTTCTAGTAGGCTTTCTTCTTTTAGACAGAGACAACTCGCGAGATCTATTTCTTCAGCAGCCAGTGCATTGAGATAGACATTACATAGATCTCTACCTCTACCAAAATGTCAGCATTGCGGCTGTTCTCATCTAGGAGAGTGTTGGTGGATGACAGGAGCGTGTTTTAGATGTGGCTCTAAATACCATATGAGGAGAGATTGTCCATTGTTATAGTACGACAGAGGTTTGGGGAGCACTGAGCTGATACAAACACAGGCTTTTGGACAAGGCAGAGGTCAAGGCTGAGGGCAAGGCAGAAAAGGTCGATCAGGGTCCAGTCAGTTCAGATCAGAGACAGTTGAGAAGCCAAAAGGTGGTAGAGCTGCCCCAGCCAAGGCATATGCCATGCGAGGCCGAGAGAAGCAGGATGCACCTGATGTCTTAATTGGTAAATTCTTTCTCTTTGGCTCTAACATATATGCATTGATAGATCTGGGATCAACGCATTCATACATATGCATACCACCACAGGGTCAAAAGGGTTTAGAACCACAGTATCTAGAATTTGAGATTCTTGTGACTAACCCGTTAAGGCACAGTGTGAGGGTTAAAAAGGTGTTTAAGGGTTGCCTATTGAAATTCAAGGTAGGCAATTCCCAGCAGACTTGATAGAGTTACCATTCCATGAGTTCAATGTGATCTTGGGAATGGATTGGTTGGCTCGTTATGGAGTGGTAGTGGATTATGGAAGAAGACAGATGATCATCAGAATTCCAGAACAAGATGAGATAGTGGTGATGGGTGAGAATGGAAGATATCCAGACAATATGATATCAGTGTTGAAAGCTCAAAAACTTATTAGTAAGGGGTGCGAAGCATACTTAGCGTATGTGGTGGATATGGAAAAAGCAAGTCCGAAGTTGGTGGATATTCCTACCGTTAGTGAGTTTCCTGATGTGTTTCTAGAGGAGTTTCTAGGGTTACTGCCGAATAGAGAAATCAAATTTGCTATCGATTTGGTACCCGACACCACTCCTATTTCCATTACACCATATAGGATGACACCAGTAAAGTTGAAAGAGCTGAAGATACAGTTGCAGGAATTGTTAGATAAGGGTTTTATATGACCCAGTGTATCACCATGGGGTGCTCCAATATTATTTGTGAAGAAGAAAGATGGCACCTTACATCTTTGCATCGATTACAGGCAGCTTAATAAGGTGACTATCAAGAATAAGTACCTGTTGCCTAGAATTGATGACTTATTTGATCAGTTGAAGGGTGCAACCATATTTTCAAAGATAGATCTTAGATCAGGATATCATCAACTGAAGATAAAAGAGTCAGATGTACCTAAGATGGCATTTCGGACTCGTTATGGTCATTATGAGTTTCTAGTTATGCCATTTGGACTGACGAATGCACCAACAGCTTTTATGGACCTGATGAACCAAGTGTTTAGGCCATGTCTTGATCAATTTGTAGTGGTGTTTATTGATGACATCCTTATGTACTCTAGAGACCGAGAAGAACATGATCAACATCTCAAAATAGTGCTGCAAACATTAAGAGAGATGCAGTTGTATGCAAAGTTGTCTAAGTGCGAATTTTGGCTTGAAACGGTCAGTTTTCTAGGTCATGTAATTTCAAAGGAGGTATTAGGGTTGGCCCTAGTAAAATTGAGGCTATTCTTAATTGGAAACCACCACGAAATATGATAGAAGTGAGGAGTTTTCTCGGATTAGCTGGATATTATAGGAGGTTCGTGAAGGGATTTTCATCCTTAGCGACTCCTTTGACACGACTACTATGAAAAGAGGTTCGTTTCGAGTGGACAGATAAATGTCACGCAAGCTTTGATCGACTGAAGGCAATGTTGATTGAAACACCAGTTTTGACTCAACCTACTCTGGGAAAATACTTTGTTGTGTACAATGATGCTAGTCATAATGGTTTGGGTTGTGTTCTTATGCAAGAAGGAAAGGTGATTGCTTACACCTCAAGACAACTTAAGCCTCATGAGCTTAACTATCCGACACATGATTTGGAGTTAGCTGCAATAGTTTTTGCTCTCTAGATCTGGAGACATTATTTGTATGGGGAAAGATGTTATATCCATACAGATCACAAAAGTCTTAAGTACCTTCCCTTACAGAAAGAGTTGAATCTAAACAATGAAGATGGTTGGAGTTGATTAAAGATTATGATTGTGTGATTGACTACCAGCCAAGCAAAGCTAATGTGGTTGCAGATGCACTAAGCAGGAAGATTTTAGCTGAGGTGCGAATACAATCTACTTTGATGTAGAGGATCAAAGATGCTCAGAAGCAAGATGAGAAGCAAATAGAGATAGTGAAGGCTGTGAAAAAGGGAGAAAATCCTGAGTTTTTATTGATGGAAGATAGCACAGTGTACTTCAAGAATAGGATTTATGTGCCTAGTATAGAAGAGCTGAAGTTTGAGATATTAAAAGAAGCACATGAAACAATATATGCCATGCATCCAAGCGGGAACAAGATGTACCAAGATTTTAAAACTCAATACTGGTGGCCAGGGATGAAGAAGGATATCACCGAATATGTTGCTAAGTGTCTAACTTGTCAACAAGTGAAAGTGGAACACCAGTTACCCACATGATTGTTACAACCAATACCAATTCCAGAATGGAAATGGGAAAGAATCACGATGGATTTTGTGTCCGGTTTACTGGTGACGCAGAGAAAGCATGATGCAGTGTGGGTGATAGTGGATTGATTGATGAAGTCAGTACACTTCTTACCAGTTAGAATGGACTATTCTTTATGATAGTGAGGTTGCATGGAGTGCCAATGTCGATCATATATGATAGAGATCCCATATTTACTTCACAATTCTGGAAGAGTTTACATCAAGCTTTGGGAACTCGACTCAGTTTCAGCATAGCCTTTCATCCACAGACGGATGGACAATTAGAGCGAGTTATTCAATTGCTAGAGGATATGATGAGAAGTTGTGTGCTTGAATTTGAGGGAAGTTGGGATAGGTATCTACCTCTTATGGAGTTTTCCTATAACAATAGTTATCAGACAAGCATAGGCATGACTTCGTATGAGGCATTGTATGGAAGAAAATGCAGGACACCAGTTTGTTGGACCAAATTGAGTAAAAAGAAGTTGATAAGGCTAGAGTTAGTGCAAAAATAGAAGAAAAAGGTTAGAATTATCCATGAAAGATTGAAAGCAGCTCAAGATCGACATAAATCATATGTTGACCTCAAGAGACGAGATATAGAGTATGTTGTGGGAGATAAAGTGTTTCTCAAGGTTTCACCTTGGAAGAAAGTATTGAGATTCCATAAAAAGGGAAAGTTAAGTCCAAAGTTCATTGGTCCTTATGAGATTTTGGAAAGAATCGGAATAGTGGCATTTGGTTAGCACTTCCACCAGAGTTGGATAAAATCCATAATGTCTTTCATGCATCGATGATAAGGAAATATAGGTCTGATCCAACTCATGTTATTCCAACTGAAGAGATAGAAGTGCAAACTGACTTGACGTACGAAGAGGAACCGGTGGCTATATTAGCACGTGAAGAAAAAGTTTAACGAAACAAGAAAGTTCCATTAGTTAAAGTACTATGGCGGAATCATTCTACAAAAGAAGGCACATGGGAGAGCGAAGAAGTCATGAAGAAGTAATATCCTCAGTTGTTCAACAAAGAATGAACAGGTAAAAATTTCAAGGACGAAATTTATTTTAAGGGGGAGAGGATGTCATATCCGCTAATTTAGACCTAAGTCACGGGAGTTGTTAAATCGATTCACCAATTTGACCGAAGTCTAAATTTGGATTTTTATCGAAAAAAATTAAAATAATGGCAATTAATTATGGAAAATGCTCAATAAAGTGTTTAAAGTAAGTAAAGATGTTAAATTTCGGTACAGGACTAAATTGCAAATTTTGAAAAGTTTAGGGGTTAATTTGCAATTTACTAAAAATTAGAGGATTAATAGGGATAATTATAAATTGGGACATGAAATGCATGTGGAGGCCGGCCACACCAAGTGGCAACCCTTAATTGGCCATATAACATGCATGAATGAGATAGTTAATGTATATAAGCTTAGGTGTTCCATAATTAATTAAGTTTGTCATCTTTCTCTTAATTGTATTTCCTTCTTCATTATCACTCTTGATATAGAATTTGCTATCTGTTAATTGTCTTCCACATTTTCCTGAAGCACCACACACCAAATGGCATACAACAATTAGCCAAGTGAGGTGCATGAATTAAACATTAATGAGAGCTTCTAGATTGAGCTTAGGTGTCCCCCCCATCTTAATAACTTTTGTCATTTTCTTTTTGATATTTTCTTCTTCCTTATCCCATTTGCATTGAGAATTTTTGCCTTCCTAAGCCAGCCCACGTTTTCTCCATCTCAACCAAAACCCCGGATTGATAAGTTAAGAAAATATGGGGCCACAAATTTTATGGAAAGGAGAAAGGATGACCCAACAACATTAGAGTTTTGGAT
Organism: Triadica sebifera; assembly: GCA_023653625.1. Taxonomy (NCBI): domain Eukaryota; kingdom Viridiplantae; phylum Streptophyta; class Magnoliopsida; order Malpighiales; family Euphorbiaceae; genus Triadica; species Triadica sebifera. The sequence goes on along the minus strand of CM042893.1, from coordinate 37,900,890 downwards.
GGAATCGACGGAAAATTTATTTGAGGAACTCGAGTGTCCAGAGGAACAGAAGGTCAAATATGCAATGTCCTTTCTAAAAGATCATGCCTATGACTAGTGGAAATCAATCTTATCAAAGCCCCAAACACCGAAACCACCTTCATGGAATTTGTTGCCCAGATATTGAACCAAGAAGGGGGGTTGAATTGGATATTAAAAATTTTAACTTTTAAGTGCGGAAAGAAAAGTTAAGATGAGTGAGGATAGAAAGATAAGACACAAGAAGTTTTATAGAGGTTTAGATATTAACAAACCCTACTCCTCTCTCCAATCTCAATTGGGAGTTTTACTAACACTCTAAGTGTTACAATGGAGTTTTACAAGCTCACTCCCAACTATGGTATTTCTTACAATGGATCACACTTATCCCAAAAATCCATTGTGTTTTAATGGCTCACACAAATAACCAATTCCTTGTGTTTTAAAGGCTCACATAAATAATCTTTACAAGTGTTCTACTCTTAACTCCAAAATACCCAAACTCACTTGAGTAAATGATTATAGAGAGAAACACTTACAAATCTTTAATGCTCAAAGAATGATGAGCAAAAAGATTTTCACAGAGAATAAATGTTTGTTTTGAAAATATTCAATGCACAAATAGTTTACAACAAGATTTTGATTCGAAGTTTTAGCTATTCTCTTTTTTTTGATTCATAAATTACTTGCATTTATACTTATGGCGAACTCAACAGTTACACCTACATGTTCGACACTATACTTCGACTATGGCAAATTATAGCCGTTTGATTGTATTTAATGTGGAAATAGCCATTGCACCAACTCTTATTTTCGCGTCTGACATGTTTCTCTTTCCTCTTTCAAGGTCGTGATTATGGTTGTCACGGTCATGACTATTCTTCCAAGCCGTGACTTGAGTGGTGACTTTGGCCGTGAAGCATTTTTGAATAATTTAAAGTGTTTGATCACGGGCGTGACCATCCTTCCTAGCCATGGTCCAAGTGGTGACTCTAGCTATGAAGTTCTCTGAAAGAATTTGCATGTCTTTTCATGGGTGTGACTTTCTTTCATGGGCGTGACTGATATGATCATTCAAGGTTGCTATCATTCTTCATGGCTGTGAACTTTAAATGTTAGATAGTTGGCGCTAAGCTTCATCACGGGCGTGACATATAAGGTCACGGGCATGAACATGCTATTTCTTCATTTTTTTTTGTCTTTTTAAGATTAGTCGACCATTCTCCATTCTTACTATCATATTCCATACCCTGTTCAATAAACTTAGAAAACAAGTATGTTAAATACATTATTGCTATTTTATTTGTTAGCATCAAAATGATGGAAATACCCCTCAAGGTTCAATAGAATTTCTTCAAGGCAGAATTTGGCAAGAAATATATGCCTAGAGTTTATGTGAATGAAAAGAAAAGGGAGTTTCAAGACTTGAAGAAAGGAAGCATATCAGTGGCAGAATACAAGATGGAATTCACCAGATTGAGTAAATATGCAATTGGAATCATTGTTGATGAGGCAAATAGATGTCGTAGATTTGAGGATGGGCTTAATGATGATATTAGAAATATGGTTACTTCCTTTTAGCTGGAGGATTTTGCTACACTAGTATCCTCGACCATCAGTGTGGAAAAGAGGTGATAGAAAAGAGGCGGACAGTGCCTAGGTTTTACCAGTCACAGGGTTCTAGACCAATCTTTTCAGCTAGGCAAAGTCAACAGTTGAAGCCAGAGGGGTCTACAGCTAGTGCACCAGCTTCGGATAATAGGAGATTTATATCTATCACATGTCAGCATTGTGGAAGATCACATGCAGGTGATTGTTGGTGGATTACTGGAGCATGTTTATGATGTTGATCTACTTAGCACAAATAGAAGAATTGCCCAAGAGGAAGAGGTGCAAGTGATGTAGTATCAGTTCAGGTTCAAATGTCACTCGAGAAAGAGGTAAGGGACATAGACAGTCTAGAAGTAGTAGGATTGGCCAGAGTGTATCTGAATCAATTAATAGCGCAGAAGGTAGTCAAGCCTCAGCTCGAGCATATGCTATGAGAGCTCGTGAGGAGCAGGATGCCCTAAATGTCATTATCAGTAAATTTTCTCTTTATGATATTGATTTATTTGCACTGATAGATTCGGGTTCTACACATTCATATTTATCCATGTCACCACCTAGTCAGGGTAATATGGTAGTAGAGGAATTAGATTATGATATATTAGTGACAAATCCTTTGGGTCATGAAGTGAAAGTTAGTTGAGTCTATAAAAATAGTCTAATCAAAGCTCAAAATGTAAAATTCCCAGCTGACCTGATAGAGTTGTCATTTCATGAGCTTTGTGCAATCTTAGGGATGGATTGGTTAACTCAACATAGGGCAATGGTGGATTGTCAGTATAAGAGAGTGACTTTCAAGAATTCAGGGCAGGATGATGTGATTGACTTGGGCGAGATCCGACCATACTTGGCTAATGTCATTTCTATTACAAAGGCACATAAATTTGTCAAAAAGGGATGTCAAGCATTTTTGGCACATATTACAGATACCAAGAAAGGGAGTCTACATCTCAGAGAGATTCCTACAGTATGTGAATATCCATATATCTTCCCTGAGGACTTGCTAGGGTTACCACCTATCAGAAAGATAAAATTTGCCATTGATGTTTTGCCAAACACAGCCTTAATATCGATCACTCCTTACATAATGGCACATGCTAAGCTAAAGGAATTAAAAGTGCAGTTGCAAGAGTTGTTAGAGAAAGGGTTTATCAAACCTAATGTCTCACCTTGGGCTGCTCCATTTCTATTTGTGAAAAAGAAGGATGGCACCTTTCATTTGTGTATTGATTATCGTCAGTTGAACAAGATGACAATTAAGAACAGACATCCCTTACCGAGAATAGATGACTTCTTTGATCAGTTGAAAGGAGCAGGGGTATTTTCTAAAATTGACCTCAAATCAGGTTATCACCAACTGAGAATTAGAGAATCAGACATTTCAAAAATAGCATTTAGGATTCGGTATGGTCATTATGAGTTCTTAGTAATGCCTTTTGGCCTGATGAATGCCCCAGCAGCATTTATGGATCTAATGAATAGAATATTTAGGCCTTATTTGGTCCAATTCATGGTGGTGTTCATAGATGATATCCTGGTGTACTCCAGAAGCAGAGAAAAGCATGATCAATTTCTTCGTATTGTCTTTCACACCTTGAGAGAAAATCAATTATATGTGAAGTTGTCAAAATGTGAATTCTGGTTAGATGAAGTGGTCTTTCTAGGGCATATTATCTCAGTCGATGGGATCAAAGTCGACTCCAGCAAAGTAGAGGCAATCCTCAACTGGAAATCGCCTCGGAATGTGATAGAGGTGAGAAGTTTTCTTGGTTTGGCTAGTTATTATTAGAGATTTGTGAAAGGATTTTCAATGATAGCCTCACCATTGACAAAATTGCTTAGAAATGAGACTAGATTTGAATGGACAGACCAGTGCCAGACTAGTTTTGATAAGTTGAAGAAAATGTTGATAGAAGCACTAGTGTTGACATAGCCTATTGTGGGAAAAGATTATGTGGTGTACAGTGATGCTTCCCTTAATGGTTTGGGATGCATACTAATGCAAGAAGGCAAAGTGATCACTTATGCTTCCAGACAACTGAAGCCTCATGAGAGAAATTATCCGACACATGATCTGGAACTAGCAGCCATTGTATTTGCATTGAAAATATGGCAACACTACCTATATGGTGAGCAATGTTATATCTATACAGACCATAAAAGTCTAAAATATTTGCCTTCACAAAAGGAACTCAATTTGAGACAAGGCGATGGCTAGAATTAATCAAAGACTACAATTGTATCATTGATTATCAGTCGGGTAAGGCCAATGTGGTAGTTGACGCTCTGAGTAGAAAAACTCTGGTAGGTAAATGTTAAAAACTTAAATTTATTAAGTGAACAAGATTACTTAACAAAAACATGAAATAATAAATAATTTAGATATATATTATTTTGGCAGAATTGCTGATTCAACCCACATTGATTCAACAAGTGAAGGACAATCAGAAGCAAGACACGAAATTAAAGAAAATCTTTGAAATGGTGAAAAAGGGTGAAAAACCAAAATTTACTATTGAAGCATATGGGAGTTTAAGGAATAAGGGCAGGTTATGTGTGCCAGACATACTAGAATTGAAACAAGATATTTTGAAAGAAGCTCACAATGTTATTTATGCAATGCACCCGGAAATCAACAAAATGTATCATGACTTGAAGGCATATTACTGGTGGCCAGAAATGAAAAGAGATATCACAGCAAGTGAAGGTTGAGCATCAAGTACCAAGTGGATTATTATAGTCAATTTCAATTCTAGAGTGGAAATGGGAAAGAGTTACAATGGATTTTGTTTCTGGGTTGCCTTTGACACAAAAGAGGCATAATGCAATATGGGTAGAGGTGGATCGGCTCACCAAATCAGTTCATTTTCTATCGATCAAGATGGATTATCCACTTAACCATTTGGCAAATATTTATGTTAATGAGATAATCCATTTACATGGTGTTCCAATTTCATTCATTTTAGATCGAGACTTGAGGTTCACTTCATAATTCTGGAAAAGTTTGCATCAAGCCATGGGTACTCCGCTCAATTTCAGCACAGCTTTCCACCTATAAACAGATGGACAATTAGAGAGGGTCATACAGATATTGGAAGATATGTTGAGGAGTTATGTGATGGAATTTGAAGGCAATTGGGATAAACATCTTCCATTGATAAAATTTGCCTACAATAATAGTCACAATATAATTTATGCAATGCACCCGGAAAGCAACAAAATGTAACATGACTTGAAGGCATATTACTGGTGGCCAGGAATGAAAAGAGATATCACAGCAAGTGAAGGCTGAGCATCAAGTACCAAGTGGATTATTGTAGTCAATTTCAATTCCAGAGTGGAAATGGGAAAGAGTTACAATGGATTTTGTTTCTGGGTTGCCTTTGACACAAAAGAGGCATAATGCAATATGGGTAGAGGTGGATCGGCTCACCAAATCAGTTCATTTTATATCAATCAAGATGGATTATCCACTTAACCATTTGGCAGAGATTTATGTTAATGAGATAATCCATTTACATGGTGTGCTGTTTCAATCATTTTAGATCGAAACTCGAGGTTCACTTCACAATTCTGGAAAAGTTTGCATCAAGCCATGGGTGTTCGGCTCAATTTCAGTACAAATTTCCACCCATAAACAGATGGACAATCAGAGAGGGTCATACAGATATTGAAAGATATGTTGAGGAGTTATGTGATGGAATTTGAAGGCAGTTGGGATAAACATCTTCCATTGATAAAATATGCCTACAATAATAGTCACCAAGCCAGTATCGGTATTGCACCATATGAAGCCTTGTATGGGAGGAAATGTAGAATGCCTCTGTGTTGGACCGAACTTAGTGAAAAGAAAGTAGTGGGTCCAGATTTAGTGCAGTAGATAAAGGAAAAAGTGAGAGTTATAAGAGCTAGGATAAAGGCTGCTGCTGATAGATAGAAATCATATGCAGATTTGAAAAGGAGGGATATTGAGTATATAGTTGGTGACAAAGTATTCTTAAAAGTCTAACCTTGGAAAAGGATTTTCCGATTTGGAAAGAAGGGAAAGTTGAGTCCTAGGTTCATTGGACCATACGAGGTACTTGAACGCATAGGTCCCTTAGCATACAAATTAGCTCTACCACTAGAGTTAGACAAGATTCACAACGTATTCCATGTGTCCATGCTGAGAAGATATCGATCGGATCCATCTCATATCATATCAGCAGAACTGTTGAACCTTAAGGGCTATTTCTGTCATTTTGATGCTAACAAATAAAATAGCAATAATGTATTTAACATACTTGTTTTCTAAGTTTATTGAACAGGGTATGAAACATGATAGCAAGAATGGAGAATGGAAGACTAACCTTAAAAAGACAAAAATTGAAGAAATAGCATGTTCATGCCCGTGACCTTACCCAACATTTAAAGTTCACGGCCATGAAGGATCATAGCAACCGTGAATGATCATATCAGTCACGCCCATGAGAAAACATGTCAAATTCCTCTAGAGAGCTTCACGACCAGAGTCACTACTTGGACCACGGCTAGGAAGGATGTTCACACTAGTGAAATAACATTGTCATGCCCCTGATCAATCACTTAAAATCCTTCTAGAATGCTTCACGGCCAAAGTCACCACTCAAGTCACGGCTTGGAAAAACAGTCATGACCATGACAATCATACTCATGACCGTGAAAGAGGAAAGAGAAACATGTCAGGCGCAAAGTTAAGAGTTGGTACAACGGCTATTTCCGCATTAAATGCAACCAAACGGCTATAATTCACCATGGAAGTATAAATGCAAGTCATTTATAAATTCAGAACAAGAGAATAGCTAATACTTCGAATCAAAGTCTTGTTGTAAGCCATTTGTGCATTTAACACTTTCGAAACAAACATTAATTCTCTGTAAAAATCTCTCTACTTATTATTCTCTGAGCAATATAGATTTGTGAGTGTTTCTCTTTGTAATCTACTACTCAAGTGAGTTTGGGTATTTTAGGTTAAGAGTAGAACACTTGTAAGGGTTATTTATGTGAGCCTTTAAAACACAAGGAATTGGTTTATTGTGTGAGCCATTAAAACACAAGGGATTTCTGGGTTAGGTGTAATCCATTGTTAGAAACACCATAGTTAGGAGTAAGCTTGTAAAACTCCATTGTAACACTTAGTGTGTTAGTGAAACTCCCAATTGAGATTGGGGAGAGGAGTAGGGTTTGTTAACACCCGAACCTCTATAACAATTCTTGTGTGATATCTTCCTATCCCTACTCAACTTAACTTTTTCTTTCCGCTCTTAAAAGTTAAAAATTTTAATATCCAATTCAACCCCCCTTCTGGATTTAATATTTGGGAAACAATTGTGTTAAACCTTGAGGGGTATTTCTGTTATTTTGATTATAACAAATAAAATAGCAATATTGTATTTAACATACTTATTTTCTAAGTCTATTAAACAGGGTATGGAATAAAATAGCAAGAATGGAGAATGGAAGATTAATCCTTGAAAGATAAAATTAAGGAAGTAGCATGTTCACAACCGTGACCCTATGTGTCATGCCCATGAAAAAGATAATCGTCACCAAAACCAACATTTGAAGTTCACAGCCAAGAAGGAAGACAACAAACCGTGAAATGCACATTTATGTCACGCCCGTGAACCTTCATGACAATTTCATCCAGAGAGCTTCACGACCAAAGTCACCACTTGGATCACGGCTAGAAAGTTTGTCACGCCTGTGAAGATATATGTCACGCCTGTGATCCAATGTTTCAAAACCTTCCAGAGAGCTTCACGACCAAGGTTACCACTTATATCATGACTTGGAAGAACAGTCACGCCCGTGACAAACATAGTCACGCCCGTGAAAGATGAAAGAGAAAAATGTCAGGCGCGATTATTTGGGTTGGTGCAATGGCTAGTTTCATATTAAATGCACTCTAACGGCTATAATTAGCCATGGGAGTATAAATGTAAGTCATTTATGCATTTAGTACAAGAGGATAGCAAATACTTTGAATCAAAATCTTATTACAAGCTATTTGTACATTTAATACTTCCATAACAAATATCTATTCTCTGTGAAAATCTTTTTGCTCATCATTTATTGAGCAATAAAGATTTGTAAGTGTTTCTCTCTGTAATCATTTATTACTCAAGTGAGTTTTGGGTATTTCTGGGTTAAGAGTAGAACACTTGTAAGGGTTAGTTGTGTGAGCCTTTAAAACACAAAGAAAGGTTGTTTGAGTGAGCCTGTAAAAACACAAATTAAAGGTTGTTTGTGTGAGCCTGTAAAACACAAGATTAAGGTTATTTGTGTGAGCCTAAAAAACCAAGGAATTGGTTATTGTGTGAGCCATTAAAACACAAGCGATTTCTAGGTTAGGTGTGAGCCATTGTGAGAAACACCATAGTTGGGAGTGAGCTTGTAAAACTCCATTGTAACACTTAGTGTGTTAGTGAAACTCCCAATTGCGATTGGGAAGAGGAGTAGGTTTTATTAACACCCGAACCTCTATAAAAATCCTTGTGTCAAATTTCTCTATCCCTCCTAAAATTAATTTTTATTTTCGCACTTTAAAGTTAAATTTTTAAAACTCCAATTCAACCCCCCTTCTTGGTTTAATATCTCGGTAACAATTGGTATTAGAGCTTTATCTAGCATCTAAGCTTAAAAAGCGCTAGTAAAGATTAAGATATGGCCAGTGAAGGATTCCAAAGTCTCAAACCTTACTTTGATGGAGCAAATTATTCCCATTGGAAGTTTCGGATGGAGACATACCTAGATAGTGAAGGAATTGAAGTATGGGATAATGTACGAAAAGAATGGACACCACCAACCAGAAGATGAGCTGATGGTGAAGAAGAAATCCTATCAAGAGATAATTGGATAGAGCCTCAAAGAAGAGCAAATTTCAAAAACAAGAAGGCAATGACAATCCTCTCAAGCTCATTATCTATTGAAGAATGTGGAAGAATACAACACTGCCCAATAGCCTACAACATGTGGAAGACATTGGAAAATTATCATGAAGAACTAAGAAAGTCAAATCCAAGAAGATTCAACTTCTTACCTCAGAATATGAGCTCTTCAAGATGAAAACCAATGAGTCAATCATTGACATGACCAATCGTCTTCTAGCCATTATAAATGGAATGAGGAAACTTGGGAAGCATATGTGCCTGGAAGATGTAAACAATAAAATCCTGAGAAGTCTTCCTCTTAAAGACTATGGCTCAAGAGTTGCTAGCATAGAAGAAGCAAATGAAGACATGAGCATCATGAATACTGATGTGCTGATTCGCAAACTTCTCACACATGAAATGACAATGAAAAGAGATAGAGAGCTTAAAGCAGAGCCAGAGAAAAGAAACCCTTTAGCACTCAAAGCCTCTACTTCAAAATCTCAAGAAGAAAGTGAAAATGATGAAGAAATGAGTTATGATGAAAATGAGGACGTTGTTATGCTGTCAAGGAGATTGAAAAGAATCATTAAGAAAAAAATGAGCAACTCCAGAAAATTCAGGAAAATAAACCTCAAACAAACTTCTAATGATGCACAAAGAAGTAAGGAAGAGGTAAAATATTATGAGTGTGGAAAGAAAGGATGTATCAAACCAGAATGTCCAAGGCTCAAGAAGCATAAGAGCAAATACCAAAGAGACAATGGGGAGAAAGGTCACAAAGCCACATGGGATGACGAAAGCTCTTCAAGTGAAAGAGATGATAATGAAAGCGAAGAGGTCAATCTATGCTTCATGGCTATTGAGGATCACATCTCGAATAAGGTAAGATCACTACACTCATACTCTTTAAATAATAGTAGTGATAATGATAATGATAGTAATAGTGATGATGATGATGATGAGCAAAGCCTTATAGAAGAATTAAATTTAGAACTAGAGAAATATAGGAGTAAATTCAGTACTTATAGGAATAACATTTCAAATTTGAAAAACAAAATGGATGCTTTAGAAAAGGAGAATCCTAAGCTTAAATCATCTAATGAATCTCTTCAAAAGTCATTAGATGAATATTCATCAAGACCCTCAACTGTTTCCTTGCTTAAAGAAAATAACACTTTGAAAAATGAAATTGAGGAACTTACAAATACCATTTCTAAATTTCACAAAGGTAAAGAGAGTTTAGATACTCTCATTGTGTCTCAAAGACCACCCTTAATTACACATGGTCTAGGATTTAAGGACACATCATCATCTTTTCACAAAACCATCTTTGTTAAGTCTAGTGAACCTCACATCTCCACACTTGTTGGAACAGCACAAAGGAATAAGCATATTAAACCTTCTATACATAAAAAGAATAATCATGCCTTTATGTATAAAAAGCATGCATCTAGAAAAGCATTAATTAATCATGATCGTGCATGCCATTGTTCTCAAAATCAGTTTAATAGAAATATGGCATTCAAAAATATTGTAAGACCAAAAAGCAAGTTTAGACCAAAACAATGTAATTATTGTATGAAAATTGGTCACATAAATAAACATTGTTGGATAAGGAAGGCTCATTGGGAACCTTCATGTACTAACCCCCAAGGACCCAAGCTCATTTGGGTACCTAACAATCATACTTGAACTGTGATTCTATAGGTATGCCTCAAGTCCACAATAAACAAAAATGCTTGGCTAGTAGATAGTGGATGCTCAAGGCATATGACAGAAGATAAATAACTCTTGAATGAAATCAAAAGTATTGATAGAGGTAAAGTTACCTTTGGAAACAATGCTAAGGGTAAGGTAATTGGCATTGGTTCTATTAGTATTAATGGTACAACTTTTATTAAAGATGTCTTACTTGTTGATGGCTTAAAACATAACTTGTTGAGTGTTAGTCAATTATGTGATAAAGAAAACAAAGTAATCTTTACTTCCAATGAATGTCTTGTGATCTCTATTGATGGTCAAGAGATATTTAAAGGAAATAGAGATGTCAACACTTACATAATAGACTTACATGAATTATCTAACCATTCCTCTAAGTGTCTTGTGATCACTAGCGATGAATCTTGGTTATGGCATAGAAGGCTTGGTCATGCTAACATAGACTTAATACAAAGCCTCAGTATAGGAGAACTAGTAAAAGGACTGCCAAGAGTCAAATTTGAAAAAAACAAGACATGTGAACCTTGCCAAAGAGGAAATCAACACAAGTCATCCTTCAAAGCCAAAAACATAGTAAGTACCTCAAAACCTCTTAAACTCCTGCACTTAGACTTATTTAGACCTACAAAAATTGCTAGCTTAGGAGGTAAACATTATGCCTTTGTCATCGTAGATGATTACTCTAGATTTACTTGGGTAATTTTCTTAGCTCAAAAGAGTGATGCTTTTGAAAATTTCAAAAACATTGCTAAAAGAGTTCAAAATGAAAAAGGGTATTGTATTTCAAAGATAAGAAGTGATCATGGCAAAGAATTTGAAAATGAAAACTTTGAAAGTTTTTGTCTTGAACATGGCATTTCACATAATTTCTCATCTCCTAAGATACCTCAACAAAATAGGGTAGTTGAATGAAAAAATCGAACTTTAATTGAAATGGCTAGAACAATGCTCAATGAGTATGGTTTACCAACTTACTTTTGGGCAGAAGCCACAAACACTGCATGTTATATTTCAAATCGAGTTTTCAAAAGACCTTTTTAAACAAAACCTCATTTGAGCTATGGAATGGAAGAAAGCCCTTGATATCATACTTTAGAGTATTTGGATGCAAGTGCTTCATATTGAATACTAAGGACAACCTTGGAAAATTTGCCTCTAAATCTGATGAAGGTATCTTTTTAGGATACTCTATAACTAGCAAAGCATATAGAGTATTTAATAAAAGATCATTAACTATAGAAGAATCTATGCATGTTGTCTTTAATGAATCTAGTAGACTTGATCTTGTGAAAGGTAGTGTTCTTGATGATATTGTAGGTAACATGGAAAGACTTGATCTTGAAAATGAAAAAGAAGAAAATGATCAAGAAGATTCACATCAAAATAATTCTCTACCTTAAGCTCAAGAAGAAAACGAGCAAGAACTCCCAAAAGAATGGAGAATGACAAAAGATCATCCAAAAGAGCAAATCATTGGTGATCTCTCAAGGGGAGTAAGTACTAGATCTCATTTCAAACATTTAGCCACTGACCTCACTTTTATTTCTCAAATTGAGCCTAAAAATGTTGATGAAGCTCTTAATGATGAAAGTTGGGTAATTGCCATGCAAGAGGAACTCAACCAATTTGAGAGAAGTAAGTTATGGACCTTAGTACCTAGATCCAAGGATCATCAAATTATAGGTAGCAAATGGGTATTTAGAAATAAACTAGATGAACAAGGTTCAATAACTAGGAATAAGGCTAGATTAGTTGCAAAAGGATATAATCAGGAAGAAGGAATAGATTATGATGAGACATATGCACCTGTAGCTAGATTAGAAGCCATAAGAATACTTTTTGCATATGCATGTCACATGAATTTCAAACTCTTTCAAATGGATGTGAAAAGTGCATTTCTAAATGGTTATATAGAAGAAGAAGTTTATGTAGAACAACCACCAAGTTTTGAAAGCTATGATTTGCCAAATCATGTTTTCAAACTTTCAAAAGCTTTATATGGTTTGAAATAAGCCCCAAGAGCTTGGTATGAAAGACTAAGTTCTTTTCTCTTAGAAAGTAACTTTACAAAGGGAAATGTTGACACCACATTATTCATTAAAAAGCATAAGCATGATATACTAATTGTTCAAATTTATATTGATGATATAATATTTGGTTTTACTAATGAATTGCTTTGTCAAGAATTTGCTAAATGTATGACTAGGGAATTTGAAATGAGCATGATGGGAGAGCTTAAGTATTTCCTTGGTCTACAAATAAAACAAAGCAATGAGGGCATATTCATTAACCAATCCAAATACGCCAAAGATTTAATTAAAAAATTTGGAATGGAAGGATGCAAGAATGTCAAGACTCCTATGAGCACATCAACAAAATTGGGCAAAGATGAAAAGGGTAAGAGCATTAATGAAAAGCTCTATAGAGGTATGATCGGATCACTTTTATATCTTACTGCTTCTAGACCAGACATAATGTATAGTGTTTGCTTGTGTGCACGATTTCAATCATGTCCAAAAGAATCTCACATAAATGCAGTAAAAAGAATTCTGAGATATTTACATGGATCATTGCATCTAGGTTTGTGGTATCCTAGAAATTCATCCTCTTATATTATAGGATATTCAGATGCAGACTATGCTGGTAGTCTATTAGATAGAAAAAGTACTTCTGGTACTTGTCACTTTATTGGAGAGTGCTTAGTTTCTTGGTTTAGCAAGAAACAAGTTTCAGTTGCTCTTTCAACTGTTGAAGCAGAGTATGTAGCAGCAGGATGTTGTACTCAAATTCTTTGGATGAAACAACAACTTAAGGACTATGGTCATGATATGAACCATATACCTATTAAATGTGACAATACAAGTGCTATAAATTTTTCAAAGAATCCCATTAGAATTTATAAGTACAAAAAATCAATTGGCAGATATTTTTACTAAGTCTCTAAATGAGGAAAGATTTAATTTCATTAGAAGAGAACTTGGTATGATTGATGGATTAACCTTGTGATTGCTAAATTATCAAATCTTAAGTGATAATATTGATTTTGTATCATATCACTAGATATAAGGTAGTAAATTTGATGAACATTTTATGTTATAAGGGATAGAATCTTCATAGAAATTATTTAGTCTTGTTTTAGGACTTAATTTTATTTGATGGAAATTTTAGGCAGTTCATGCCCGTGACATATGTTCACGCCCTTGACATATGTTCACGCCCGTGAATTAAATAGCTAAAAGAGGCAGTGTCTTTTATGACTTGATTCACAACATCATTCACGGCTTCAAGTAGTGAAGCTTCTATTCACGACTTCATTCACTCCCGTGAAAAGCCTTGTTCACGCCCGTGACGCATTTTCACGCCCGTGAACATTTTCAACTAAAACTCACAGAGACATTCACACTTTGAGTCATGCTTTGTTTCACGGGCATAAGTAGTGAAATTCAACCTTTAACGCCCGTGACTATTCGTTCACCACTGTGACAGTTCATCATTCACGCCGGTGACATTTAAATGTCACGACCGTGAACAGTTTCATGCTTTTATTCACGGGTATAGCACCCCTTCAGCAAACCATGAACATGACTCTTCACGACTGTGAACACATATTTCACGCCCATGAATGCATCGGGTATATAAGAAATCAGTTGGTTATTCTTCACATTTCAACCTTTCAACTCCTTAAAACCACTCTCATTTACATACATTGAATGGTGCATTGAAGATTTCGGCCCCCAAGTCACAAAATTTTACTATAAATACCATCAAAAGTCCTTTCCTTCATCAAAAATCATCCTTCTTTAGGGTTTTCTCAAATTTTCTGTCAAATTTTTTCCAAACCCTTCAAAGTTCATTTCTTCAATCCAAATGGAAACCAGCTCATCAAAGGGTACTAGGAAGAAGTCTCATGCTCCCAGAAGGTACTCAGACTACCTCATGAATAGAATCTCGGAGCATTGCCATCCTCGGTACTCAACCTTGAAGAAAAGGCCTCTCATTTCATCAAGGTCCTTTGAGTGGCAAACCGTACGCACTCTCGAGCTTGAGATGGCAATGACAGAGCAACTCCAGGCCTGTCATTTGAAGAAATTCATGGACATTCATCAGCCCACTTTAAGGGAGCCAACCCTGGAATTTTTGAGCACTTTGCAAGTGTCTCCCACTGGAGTGGTGAAATTCCAACTCTGTAGCAATCAGAACACCCTCAATGCCACAGAATTCGGAGACTTATTTAATCTACCCTTAGAAGGCATCCTCAATGACAGCGAAGTGGAATTCTTCGCGGCTCGAGCATGGACTCATTTTGGCATGGATTGCAGCTGGGATGTCAAGAAGACCAGGAGCACTCATCTCCGATCCACAGTGCATAAATATTTGCATAGGTTTCTAACCTATAGCATATTTTCTAGGGGAGACAGCAATGGCACCATATAGGAAGTCAGGGCTATTTCTCTTTAAGATGGCCCGACGAGGTCTCATAGTGGCGCTCTCTCGATGGTTTGCAAACCATCTTCTGTCCATTGCCACCAAGCCCTCCGGAGATATAGTCATTGGTGGATATGTGACCCATATGGCCTTGAAGCTTGGCTATTTAAAGCTAGATGACCATCACTTCAATCTCATCCCAGGGCATCCTCGAGATCGATTGGATGTCGAGTCCTTCATTAAGATGGGAGCAGCTGTCAGAATTGTTCATGAGAACAATATTTACTACCGCTTCACAGACACTGCTGGTGAAATAATTTGGGAAGATAATGATTCGGAGGACTTTAAAGCTGGCCTCCAAGGGATCCAGCAGAGGAAAAAGGCTCGGGTTGAGGAAGCACCTCCAGCGGCCGAGCAAGACATCAGACAATACTCGTCTTCCACACCGAATTTGGCGCAGCAGGTGGTTGACCTCTTGGCACCATAATTTGAGCAGCTTCAGGCTTCAATGGACGAGAGGTTGGAGAACCTCAAAGACTTCATGGAGTCTCGGATGGACAGCCTTGAGGCAGAGGTTGCTCGACTTAGGGATAGGATGTCCGGTTAGGTGTTAGGCTAGATGGTAGCCTTAATATGATTGTTTCTTTTGTTTGTTTGCTTGTTTTGTTTGTTTTTAGGAAATTTTAAATTTCCTTTCTGACTTTTATTTATTTCTCTTTAAATATGAATATATTTGCTTTGTTTTTTTTTGGTATCTTTATATTCTTTTTGTTGATGACAAAAGGGGGAGAACCTAGCAATATATTAAGATAAATGAATTTTGAATCAAAAATAAGAACCTACAAATACATTGAGTTACGTAAGGAGAAATTAGCAATATTTAAAATTTGATTCAAAATGAATATGCAAGTATGAAATTGAGCTTTATACACATTAGATATATCTTAAGTATACTTTGTATATACCTTAATGCAAGTTACATAAATGAATATGCCTTGATATACTCTAAATATACCTCACATATACTTCATGACTTAAAGAGAATTTTGGTATATATTGGATATACTTTGCTTATAACTTGCATATACTTAAAACTAGAAAATTTATTTCAATGCTACATCATTCTTTACAATTCTTGCATTTCATCAATTTTTATCCTAAGTATCTTTTGAGGGGGAGTCTTCTCAAAAGCACATATTGCTAGATTATTTGTCACCATTAAAAAAGGGGAGATTGTTAAACCTTGAGGGGTATTTCCTTCATTTTGATGATAACAAATAAAATAGCAATATTTTATTTAAGATACTTGTTTTCTAAGTCTATTAAACAGGGTATGGAATAAAATAGCAAGAATGGAGAATGGAAGATTAATCCTTGAAAGATAAAATTAAGGAAGTAGCATGTTCATGCTCGTGACCCTATGTGTCACGCCCGTGAAAAAGCTATCCGTCACCAAAACCAACATTTGAAGTTCACGGCCAAGAAGGAAGACAACAAACCGTGAAATGCACATTTATGTCACGCCCATGAATTACATGTCACGCCCGTGAACCTTCATGACAATTTCATCCAGAGAGCTTCACGACCAAAGTCACCACTTGAATCACGGCTGGGAAGTTTGTCATGCCTGTGAAGATATATGTCACGCCTGTGACCCAATGTTTCAAAACCTTCCAGAGAGCTTCACGACCAAGGTCACCACTTCAGTCACAACTTGGAATAACAGTCACGCCCGTGACAAACATAGTCACGCCCGTGAAAGATGAAAGAGAAAAATGTCAGGCACGATTATTTGGGTTGGTGCAACAGCTAGTTTCATATTAAATGCACTCTAACTGCTATAACTAGCCACGGGAGTATAAATGCAAGTTATTTATGCATTCGGTACAAGAGGATAGCAAATACTTTGAATCAAAATCTTATTACAAGTTATTTGTACATTTAATACTTCCATAACAAATATCTATTCTCTGTGAAAATCTTTTTGCTCATCATTTATTGAGTAATAAAGATTTGTAAGTGTTTCTCTCTGTAATCATTTATTACTCAAGTGAGTTTTGGGTATTTATGGGTTAAGAGTAGAACACTTGTAAGGGTTAGTTGTGTGAGCCTTTAAAACACAAAGAAAGGTTGTTTGTGTGAGCCTGTAAAAACACAAAGTAAAAGTTGTTTGTGTGAGCCTGTAAAACATAAGATTAAGGTTATTTGTGTGAGACTGAAAAACACAAGGAATTGGTTATTTTGTAAGCCATTAAAATACAAGGGATTTCTGGGTTAGGTGTGAGCCATTGTGAGAAACACCATAGTTGGAAGTGAGCTTGTAAAACTCCATTGTAACACTTAGTGTGTTAGTAAAACTCCCAATTGCGATTCGGGAGAGGAGTAGGGTTTGTTAACACCCGAACCTCTATAAAAATTCTTGTGTCAAATTTCTCTATCCCTCATAAAATTAATTTTTATTTTCGCACTTTAAAGTTAAATTTTTAAAACTCCAATTCAACCCCCCTTCTTGGCTTAATATCTGGGCAACAAATTAGTATCAGAGCTTAGTCTAGCATCAAAGCCTAAAGTCACTACTTGGACCATGGCTAGGAAGGATGTTCACGCCCGTGAAATAACATTGTCACATCTGTGATCAAACACTTCAAATCCTTCCAGAATGCTTCACGACCAAAGTCACCACTCAAGTCACGGCTTGAAAGAACAGTCACGACCTTGACACTCATACTCATAACCGTGAAAAAGGAAAGAGAAACATGTCAGACACGAAAATAAGAGTTGGTGCAATGGCTATTTCTGCATTAAATGCAATCAAATGACTATAATTCGCTATAAAAGTATAAATGCAAGTCGTTTATGAATCCAGAACAAGAGAATAGCTAATATTTCGAATCAAAATCTTGTTGTAAGCCATTTGTGCATTTGATATTTTCAAAACAAATATTTATTCTCTATGAAAATCTTTTTGCTCATCATTCTCTGAGCATTATAGATTTGTAAGTGTTTTTCTCTATAATCAACTATTCAAGTGAGTTTGGGTATTTTGGTGTTAAGAGTAGAACACTTGTAAGGGTTATTTGTGTGAGCCTTTAAAATACAAGGAATTGGTTTATTGTGTGAGCCATTAAAACACAAGGGATTTTTGAGTTAGGTGTGATCCATTGTTAGAAACACCATAGTTGGGAGTGAGCTTGTAAAACTCCACTGTAACACTTAGTGTGTTAGTGAAACTCCCAATTGAGATTGGGTTGATGAGTAGAGTTTGTTAACACCCGAACCTCTATAAAAGTTCTTGTGTGATATTTTCTATCCCTACTCAACTTAACTTTTTCTTTCTGTATTTAAAAGTTAAAAATTTTAATATCCAATTCAACTCCCCTTCTTGGTTTAATATCTGGGCAACAAGAACCTATAGAGATACGACCATATCTAACTTATGAAGGGGAGACAGTGAAAATTCTAGCTTGAGAAATGAAAGAGCTACAGAACAAGAAGGTATCATTGGTAAAGGTTCTATGGAAAAATCATAATTCTGAAGAGGCGAGTTGGGAAAATGAAGAGGTGATGAAGACTCGGTATCCATAATTAATTCCACTCTAGTTAAAAAGGTAAATTTCGAGGATAAAATTTTTTTTAATGAGGAAAAAATTGTAATGCCCAATAATTTAGGTCACGGTCGCGGTTGACTGAAATCCGACACTCTGAACCGATTAGGGTCTAAATTCATATATGAAAGAAAAAAATTTAAATGATAATAAAATATGAGAAAAATATTTTGGATATTATTAATTGAGAATTTTGAAGTTCGGACTTAAAATTTGGAAAAAAATAATTTTTCGCTGAACAAAATTGGAAATTACAGTGTTTTTGGCACATATATTTTAAGAATGCATAAAAATAGAATATTCTTTATCTAAAGAAAGGAATATTCTTTGAATTAAAATAAAGTAAGAGTGGTTTAAATTAATGAACCAATGAGGGACAAGATTATCTAATTAATTCTAACCACCCACCTAATTTAACTATAAAAGTCAACTTTCACTTTTTGCCTTTATTCTTCTTCTTCCTCTTCTTCAACAAACTAAATTCTCTCCCTTTTTCTCCCTTATATCCATGACCTTCCTCTGCCCCGTTGTTCTTCTTTTTGTTCTACAATCAAAGCTAACATTAGATGAAAAAAAGTGGGATTAAGGCAAGATCAACAAGGAAGTGAAGTAAGTGAGCAAACTAAGGAAGAGCTAAGAAGAAAGGAAGAGAAAAAGAGAAGAAAGATCTTTAAAGGTGAGGTTATATTTTCCATCATCTCACTTTTTTCCTTCTCTTTTCTTTGATGTTGGGATTAGTTACCATTAAGGGTGGTAATTTAGGGTTATTATTATGTTAATGGTGATTAAGGGTGGATTAGTGTGATTAGTACTTAATTAGTGTGGAATTTGTTGTTAGGACAAGAAGGTGAACAATCTTTTAACCATAATCAAAGAGGATGTAAGGGCAAGGAGAAAGCTAACTAGGAAGAAGAGAAAAGTGAAGAGAATTAGATTTTGTGAGGTATGTACATTTGGCAAAAATTCAATATGGAAAATGTGATTTTTGATTTTGTGATATTATGTGTAATTGTTATTGTAATGCTTGATATTTTGATTGAATAATTCCATGAATGTGGAAATAAAATTTTGAAGATGAGGTTGATGCATGAAGATGGAAATTGTAGGAATTAATTGAAGTGCTGGAAAATTCGTCTTATAAACAATGTCTATATTTTCTAGTCATAACTTGAGTTCTGGAAATTGTTTTTGAGTAATTCTTATTGGGTTGGATATTTAAGACATAGGGCTTCAACTTTCATTTAGATCATTAGACCTGAATATGTTTGGAATTAGGTGAAAAATAGACTCAAAATTCAAACTATAAATCTGTCCAATAAAATACTGGGCAGATTGGAATGAACGTGTCCTAGAAAAAAATTTATAACTTTTTCTAAAAAATTTGGTTTCATGTGATTCTATTTGAAAATTAAAGATAAGACATGTATCTACATTTTGTTAGTTGATAATTTGTGCAAATTCCATCTAAAAATGGATGAACAATACAAGAAAATATAAGACAGAAATGTTATCCAGAATAGGGAAGTCTGTATATGTGTTGATTGTGGAATTTTGTGATAGAAAAATATATTATTGACTTTCCTTATAGTTATAAAGATTAAATAAGCAAGTATAGTGTTATAAAATTGTTAATGAAGATTAATGCATTGATGGGAAATTATATTAGTGTTACATACATAATTTAAGTAAATAATAATAATAAAGGTAGTAACTATAATTAAGCCCTATAGCATCTAGTCGAGAACTGTAAATTAGGATAAATTGGCATACCAATAAAAGGGTAGAAATGTAGGCACTAGAAAATAGTACTGAGATTTAATTTACGTAGGCACTAAGAGATAGTGCTGAGTTGAAATTACGTAGGCAATAAGAAATAGTGTTAAGTTCGAAATTACGTAGGCACCACAAAGGTGCTGAGTTGTTATTGAAAATATAGTATTAAATACCGAGTTATAAAATAATTATGTAGGAGCCGAGTATACTGCCGGAGAGCAGAAACCCTATATCCAGTATTTAGTTTGGATCTAAAATGTCTTGGGCTATCAAATAAATAAGAAAAGAAATGTAAATTATTAAATTTATATTTTAAATTGTATATCTTGTATTGTTAAACAGTTACAATCATGCTTAATGAATGAAATATTGTAATTGATGACTTGTATATTTTTACATGATGTAAATAGTTTTGATATTATTTGAATATTTTTGGCATGCTTAGTAAATTAATTATAGTTTTTGAAATTTTATTTTGGAAATATTTATATAATTATTGGATAGTTTTCAAATGTACCACTAAGCTAGTAGCTTGGCGCGTGTATTTCATGCGCAGATAAATAGACGTAGCTGTTACATTAGGGTGACCGAAAATAAGGGGAACCCAACAGATTGGAGTAGCCTATTTTCTTTTTGTATATTTTGCAAATTATATTGTAAAAATTAAATTTTAATAATTTCCTTTGATGTAAATTTATGGCATGTAGGATATATAAATAGTGAATTTCGTAATTTATATATTTGGTATTATTTGTAAATGTATTTCTAAATATTATACTTTACTGAATGAGTTCTTTTAAATCAAAATATTTACATAACTAGTTACATATTTAAATGATATATAAAAAAAAGAGAAATATAGTAAGAAATATTCCGCTCATAATAAACTCGAAAATTGAAAAAACAATTATACAACTATTTGGGCATTGATTATTTTTACAAAAAATGAGTTTAGTAGCACTTCCATACGCTATTAACGATGAATAGGGTAAGGGAGCACTACATATTATATAGGTGGGGTATCACAGTTAGAATGTACATGAAAATGCATGTTTATTAGGTATTTAATAAATCGTATTATGACTCCCACTATTTTATTACGAATCCATAGCTTTCACTATGAACCCGAGAGAACCTATAAGGAATTTTACCTAGTGGATCGATATCCAACTAGTTAAGAATGACCTTGAGGCAACTCAACAAGTCATCCTTAGTTTGGTTCGGAGGTACTAATTCATACCAATTACATTATTGATGCAACTATTGAATCTTATGTTATCAACTAATTGATTTGTGCACATACATTGAGCTATGAACTCTTGATATGTGCACATCTCATGTACACAAACCCAACTTTGCTTTTAATACATATTAACATTGGCACAAATCCAAAAAGCTAATGATTTCGGTTAAGTTCAACCAATTAATCGTAAAATCTAATTTCAATGGTTAAAACATATTCTTATAGAGCGAGCTTGAGGTAACTCAACAATCCTAACTCTAGAAGAACTCCAGTTCTCCCCACATTAATGGAGGGTGTTAGACTTAATTGTTTATTTAGTGAGAGATTTCGTTGTTAAGTCTCATCATTTTATTATTGCATACTTTTATTTATCATACATTCATCATATGGATATATAAAGATAGTTACATTAACTATATGACATAATTATGGACATATTAAAGTCAATATATTGAGCCAAAGAGAGATTGACTAGGTCTTACTTAGGTATATGCATGAATTTACAACCCAAAATAGAAATCAAATTCCTATTTTTAAGGCTTCTTTTTCATGGCATCACCTCATTTGCTTCTTGCTCATTTGTATCTTCATTTTATCATAATCCTATGTAATCTAATTACATATTTCAAGGTATAGAAAACCTCAATTTACATTTAAAGGGAGTAAGATGAGAAGAGAAATATACGAAAAATATAGAGAGATAGGGACATGGATACCCTATTTATCAAAAAATATAATAATTTCATGCATTCTTAATCACATCGGGCCTAAGTCCATAATCATCTATCTTGTCATTCCATACACTCCTAACATACATTCTCTAATGCATAAAATTAAATTAAATAATAAAAATTTTGGATTTCAATTTGAAAATTGATTCAACGTTTAAACCGAAATTACCTACTTATATTATTTCGGTTAATTTTATTTTGTATGTCATTCAATGTGAAATTTAATATTTAATAAAATAAAATAAAATTTCATATTTTTAGAATTAATTCAAAATTAATTCACCTTTAACATCAAATTATTATGATATCAAAATTAAACAATTTAATTTTAATATATATACCAATTTTTAGTCATATTAGAATTACAATTACTCAAGTTAAATTAATTCAAAATTAATTTCCAAAAACTCCAAAAATTTCTAGAACCTCAAATCATTATTCTAAACATTTTTAGCTCAGCTCAAGTTTATTAAAATATTTTTGCACAAACAAAAAATATAAAGACAAACGAACCAACACACCTATATGCTCAAAATGACTCATTTGACATATAAAATTTGTTTGGAATTTCAAAGTCGATAAATATTAATTTTGGCATGCATCTAATATTAAAATAATATATTTTTAATCACATAAAAATTATTTCAAGATACTGAAAATAAACTAATTACATACAAAAAAATCATACAAAACAATCCCACTAGATATGCCAAAATAATCTTGTTTTTGTATTTGTTTGAAAAAATAATTAAAAAAATCAAAATTTTGAATCTCTTAAAGCAACATCAGAATATTTTCTTTTTGTTTTAAGAGAAATTACTTCAAAACATATTTTATAAAAATTACTCTTGCTTTTTCAGAAAATTTTCAAATTGAAACTATTGAATTATTTGATGTCAGTGTTGATTTAAATTGCATTCAAATCGGTTTAATACCAAAAAGCTTTTGTGAAAAAACTCATGTACAAATAATTCAAAATTAAAGGTAAATTCTATGACTGATGCTTCAATTCTTAATAATAATATTTCCAATACAACTTCATTTATTTTAGTTGATGATATACACTACACAATTATTATTGGAATATATTTCATGAATTTAATAACTTCTTTTAAAGTTTTCCAATATCATCTTTCTTTTAAATACAATCATAAAAAATTAAGTTTTCAATTCATAAAAAAATCCAAAACTAGAAGTTTAAATTTAATAAAAGCATGTTTATACATGGAAATATCATTAATGTTTTAATAAAAGAAAAATCTTTCTAACTTGAAAATCACAGAAAAAAATATTTCATTTAAAAGGCTAGAAAATCAATTTGAAACTCCTAAAATTTAACAAAAAATTTTATCTTTACATAAACTTTTTGAAACAAAAGTTTGTTCCGAAATTCCAAATGCTTTTTGTTGAAGAAAACAACACATTGTTGATCTACCTTAGGAAAAAGATTTTGACTCAACTTATTCAAATGAATGTTGAATTAGAAGAGCATAGGAAAGAAATCCAAGATTTAGAACAAAAAGATTTGATTTCTAAGTCTAGATCTCTTTGGAGTTGTTCTGCTTTTTATGTCAATAAAAATTCTAAAATAGAATGAGGTATTCCAAAACTTGTAATTAATTACAAACCCCTAAATTCTACTTTAAAATGGATTTGATACCCAATTCCAAACAAAAAAATTGCTACAAAAACTTTATTCTGCAATTTTTTTTAAAGTTTGATATGAAGTTAGGTTTTTGGCAAATTCAAATTTCAAAAAATCATCATTACAAAACTGTTTTTATTATCCCTTTTAGACAATATGAATGGAATGTAATGTCCTTAGGTTTAAAAATTGCTCATTCTGAATTTCAGAGAATTATGAATGATATTTTTAGTAAATATTCTAAATTTTATATTGTTTTTTATTGATAATATTTTAATATTCTCAAATTCCTTTAAAAAACATGGTAAAAATCTCAAAATCTTTTTCTATGTTGCAAAGAAAAATGGTTTAGTAAACATTATCAATATAAATGAAATATTGGATTACTAAACCATTTTTCTTTGCAACATAGAAAAATGGTTCAATCAAAAATCCAATTTTTAGGTTATTACATCTCATAAGAATTAATGATCCAATTGAAAGATCCTTTCAATTTCCAAATAAATTCCCTAACAAAATTATTAATAAAACTTAGTTACAAAGGTTTTTAAGAAGCCTTAATTATATTTTAGATTTTTGTCCAAAAATCAATAGAATAGCTAAATCCTTACATGATAAGCTTAAGAAAAACCTTGTCTCGTGGTCAGTTAAACATATCACTATTGTTCGAAAAATTAAAAAAATAGGTTTTAGAAATCCCCTCTTTACATATTGATGGTCCCAGTCTCCCTAAGATTGTAAAAACTGGTGCTTCTGATTTAGGTTATTGTAGAATTCTTAAGCAGAAACAGGGAGAAAAGTATATAGTACAATATATCAGTGCACACTAGAATGATACCCTAGAACAATCAAAATAATTTTAAAAAGAATTTTAAATTTTACTAGATTTTATCACAGGATTTCGTAATATTCTCTTATATAATTGAAATTATTTTGATTATGTGAGAGGGTGTTTCAATTGTAACAACTCGTTGGAGGTTTAACACTATAAATATCTCTCTAAAGCCATTGAATAAAAATAAAAAAGCAAACTCCCTATGCCCAAGTTTTGCTTGTTCATTTCTCCAACATTTTTTGTAATTATTTTTTGTGATTGAAAGATGAATAGTTTAAGTGTTTAGCAATAAAATACTTGGGGTTAAGGTTTTGAGTTAGCCTATAGAACTCTTGTTGTAAGGGGTTGCGATGTGAGTGTTGTTAATAAAAATATTGTGAGAGCTTTTAAAGTTAACCCTTGCGAAAACTTTAAATTGGAGTTTGAGTATTAGTTTGGAAAAACTATTTGGGTTTGAGAGTTAGCCAAATCTGAACTCTTAGATTGTATGTGAGCTTTGAGAAAAATACAAGTGAGGTTTGATTTAAGACTTGTAAACACCTAATTGGAAGTAAGCTAGTAAAACTCTATCATTATAGAGTTGGAGGAAAAATCTCAATTGAGCTTGAGAAGTGGATGCATGATTAGTTAACATCCGAACCATTAAAAATCTCATATGTCTCTGTTATATTTATTTATCTTTATCTTTATTGTATATTTGTCTTCTCCTATTCAAATACTTGTAAATTGCTTATTATTCTTAAGTCTTAATTTTGATATTTACCAATTCATTTCCCTTTTTGGTGCACTTTATTTCACATTTATGTTTTAGATTCAAGGTATATTTTAATTAAAAAGACAAAATTAAAAAAATGCAGCACTTGTATGGGGAAACACTCCAACTTAGTTAACTCATACTGTCGAATGATTGCTACCTTGGAGGATTTTCATGTTTGCCATGTATTCAGATATGGAAATCGTGCAGCTAGCGGAGCTCTCAATTATTTTAGAGGGGTGACTGAATTGGACCAACCTCTTGAAGGGATTCATTAAATTCTGCTTGATGATAACATTGGGGTTTCTTGGATATGAAAGGTTGTTACTTAGTTTTCTCTTCTTTTTGGATTTTCCCTCCCTTGTAATTAAAATAAAGCTCATTAAAGCTATTTTCTAAAGGTCATTAACTCAATCTGATTAGTTGAAAAACGATTGAATTCAATCATTCAAAAAAAAAAAAAAATTTAAGTTGAATTGACCAATAATTTTATCCAACCATATTTTCAAATATAATTATTATTTTAAAATTTGAAAATATTCAATAAACAATTTAAAGACGACTCGATATCATATATTGAAAATAATATGATGGATTTAATTAAAAAAATAATCCAATTAAATCATTCAAAAATGATTTTTTAAAAATTAAATTTATCCGACAACACCTGCTAATAATTTCAAATTGATAAATAATAATCACTCCAACCGAAACCAACATGATTGAGAGGCCTATTACATATTCAATCTACTTATTCTTCTGTTGGATAAAACCGTATATAATGTATATATGAATGTACATATTAAAATATGGACACCTGAAGTACAGCGACTATGACGACGGAAACAAGAAGAAAAGCACGCAAATAAGTCGACTGCGGACTCGAACCAATTTAGAAGGTTGTAAATCTCGGGTACCACTATGATCAACTAGACAAATGGAAGAAGTAGAGCTTGAAAGACTCGAAGGGCTTTTAGAATGGGCAGCGAAGCTTGGAATTTCAGATTCACCGAAGAATTCCCATTCCCCCGAATCAAAATCCTGTTTGGGCAATTCGCTCGTTGTTTCTCATTTCCCTGATGCGGGCGGGTGAGTTACATATTCTTGTTCATTCTCCCTTTTGCTATGTATGGCTGCTGAAAATCTGTTTTTATAATACAATGATTTAAAATTGAAATCGGAATTTGTGCAGAAGAGGTCTGGGTGCTGCTCGTGATCTTAGGAAAGGAGAATTAGTTCTTATAGTTCCAAAGTCTGCCTTCATAACTAGGCATACTTTATTGAAAGATAAAGTTCTCTTTACTGCTGTCAATGGCCATTCCTCTCTCTCCCCTTCCCAGGTTTTCTTTTTCTTTTTCCTTTTTTCCCTTATGATCTGCCAGCATAGGAATCATGAAATCTTTCAATTTTTAGGTTGATTAACTTTAATTTGTGGTCACTGATGTCTTTTTGTTTCTAAGTTTAATGCAGATGTTGGCTGTTTGTTTATTGTACGAAATGGGTAAAGGAATGAGATCATTTTGGTATCCTTACTTAATGCATTTGCCCCGCAGTTATGATATATTAGCCACTTTCAGTGAGTTTGAAAGGCAGGCTTTGCAAGTTAAGTGTCCATTTTTCCTTTTTACTTCTTGTGCTTTTTGGTTTGGTAGTTAAGATTTGATGTAACTTTAATAACATTGCTGTTGAGACATGAAAATGTTTCCTGAAGAATCTTTGTTGGTGCTAGGTGGAGGATGCTATCTGGACAGCAGAAAAGGCCATATCTAAGGCTGAAGCAGAGTGGAAAGAAGCCATTTTGTTAATGCAAGAGCTTAAGCTTAAGCCTCAATTTCTCAGTCTTAGGGCATGGATTTGGGCTTCTGCAACTGTGAGGATACTTTTCTCCTTTCATGAAATAGTAGTGGTTTTTGTTTTCAAGTGTTTTATGTAGCAATAGTTCCATCTGTCTCCAAATTCAGCATGGAATTTTTTTTTTCTGACTGATCCATCTGTAAGTGAATACCTCGAAGATTAATGTGCATCGGCACAATAGATAGTTGGAGTGTGTAAAATGAATTTTTCTACCTCTTAGTGTGTTGAGTTCCTGTCTTTTTATTGGTGATCACTTGTGTTTCATGTGGCATTGCTCTCTCTTTCATGTTTCAAAGTAATCTTATATGGGATCTTCTAGTATTATGTCTGTGTAATATGCATATAATTTCTGCATCCTTCTCTAGGTTTCTGTAATTTGAAACTTTATGATTTAATCCTTTCTATAGATTTCCTCACGAACATTGCATATACCATGGGATGAGGCTGGGTGCCTATGTCCTGTTGGAGACTTGTTCAATTATGCTGCTCCTGGAGAGGAATCAAATATTCTTGAAAATGTTGAGAGGTGGATGAGTGCTTCTTGCTTGCCAGATGGTTCTTTGTCAAGCAGAAATTCTACAAACAACTTATTTGTGGAGGCATTTGGTCCACATTTGCAGAGGTTAACAGATGGTGGATTTAATGATGAAATTAATGCATATTGTTTCTATGCGAGGAAAAATTATAAATTGGGGGAACAGGTACGGCAAACTGTTTTTCAAGCAGTTCAACTGCATGAGTTATTGATAATTGTCGTATTTTTGTAATTGTTTTTGCTATATAATGAAAAAAAAAATAAAGAATGAGTCTTAAAGTTACTCATTGCAATTTAGTTTATGTGCTAGATTGTTAGGAAAATACATTAGCATGGAAGAACTGACCATGATTGACAGTTGTCTTGGTTATTCACTTTATGCCTCTCCAAAACCCAGTCACCTTCCAAGCAGTCCATGAGAGAGAGAGAAAACCTGCATCATATGTTGCCCTTGATAGCAATAGAAGATACTAGAACACTCTTAAAGTAGTCATATGTTGCCCTTTTCTGTAGTGTTTCCTAGATAATTTCATCTTTATTTTTTTAAAAAAAATCCTTTTCTTCCTTTTCCTGCTATTCTATATATACCGGACGTTAATGCTAGTAAAACGTTTACTAGGCATAATTTGTCCAAACCAATTGTTGACTCTTGATAGCATTAGAAGATAAATTGCTTCACGCTGAGATCCATATTAGATCTTGTTATGTGGCCTAGAATATGTGTTTTATGCATGACACTCAAAAATTAATAGTACTTGCTGTTTGTTGATTTACGTACCATTGAATTGGATTATTCAGTTCACAATTAATGGTTAACAATTTTTGGCATTATGAAATTCCTTTTTCTTTGATTATTTGCTTCAAGTTAATTACCATATACTCCCTGATGCTTGACCATAATCACTTATTTTTGTAATTTTTTTTGCTATATAATGAAAAAAAATAATAAAGAATGAGTCTTAAAGCTACTCATTGCAATTTTTTTTATGTGCTAGATTGTTAGGAAAATACATTAGCATGGATGAACTGACCATGATTGACTGTTGTCTTGGTTATCCGCTTTATTCCTCTCCAAAAACCAGTCACCTTCCAAGCAGTCCATGAGAGACAGAAAACCTGCATCATATGTTGCCCTTGATAGCAATAGAAGATACTAGAACATTCTTAAAGTAGTCATATGTTGCCCTTTTCTGTAGTGTTTCCTAGATAATTTCATCTTTATTTTTTTTTTAAATAAATCCTTTTCTTCCTTTTCCTGCTATTCTATCTATACCGGACATTAATGCTAGTAAAATGTTTACTAGGCATAATTTGTCCAAACCGATTGTTGACTCTTGATAGCATTAGAAGATAAATTGCTTCCTTTTCCTGCTATTCTATCTATACCGGACATTAATGCTAGTAAAATGTTTACTAGGCATAATTTGTCCAAACCGATTGTTGACTCTTGATAGCATTAGAAGATAAATTGCTTCACTATGAGATCCATATTAGATCTTGTTATGCAGCTTAGAATATGAGTTTTATGCATGACACTCAAGATTTGATAGTGCTTGCTGTTTGTTGATTTACGTACCATTGAATTGGATTATTCAATGCACAATTATTGGTTGACAATTGTTGGCATTATGAAATTCCTTTTTCTTTGATTATTTGCTTCAAGTTAATTACCATATACTCCTGATGCTTGACCATAATCACTTATTTTTGTAATTTGTTTTTGCTATATAATGACAAAAAATAATAAAGAATGAGTCTTAAAGCTACTCATTGCAATTTAGTTTATGTGCTAGATTGTTAGGAAAATAAATTAGCATGGATGAACTGATCATGATTGACAGTTGTCTTGGTTATCCCCTTTATTCCTCTCCAAAACCCAGTCAACTTCCATCCAGTCCATGAAAGAGAGAGAAAACCTGCATCATGAGTTTCATGGAGCATATGCATTGAGACCTTCCCCAATAAGATTATTATTTTTAATGTGTACACAAGGCATGTTGAACTGCCTTAGTTGAGTTATCTTTTAAAAATTCTTTAATCAAGTGAAACAATGGGTTGCTAGTTGCCATTATTTTCTTTAACTGGTCCAGTTCTTCATTCAGCGTATGAAAATTTTTGCAATTTTTGTTGATACTAGCATGCTAAGTAGTCATATGTTGCCCTTCTCTATAGCGTTTCCTAGATAATTTCATCCTTCTCTTTTTCTTTAAAAAAAAATCATTTTCTCCCTTTTCCTGCTATTCTATCCATACAGAACATAAATGCTAGTAAAACATTTACTAGGCATAATTTATCCAAACCAATTGTTGACTCTTGATAGGATTAGAAGATAAATTGCTTCACGCAGAGATCCATATTAGATCTTGACATCTTGTTGTGTGGCTTAGAATATGAGTTTATGCATGACACTCAAGATTTAATAGTGCTTGCTGTTTATTGATTTACATACCATTGAATTGGATTATTCAATGCACAATTAATGGTTGACAATTGTTGGCATTATGAAATTCCTTTTTCTTTGATTATTTGCTTCAAGTTAATTGCCATATACTCCCCGATGCTTGACCATAATCACTTGTGAATCCATGTATTTTTTAAATTGAATTATGAGGTCCTTTGGATTTGATTCTACTCAGTGTTTAGACTTTCTGTTAGGAATTAATTGTTCATTTCTAATTGTCAAAGTTAAATTTCAAGGATATTATTGTTTGATTTTAAAAAAATTGCAAGGACTTTATAATTCTTATCATTAAACCTTATGGGTATAATGAGTTAACCCAATTTGATAGGGGTAATTTAGTCATTATATGTTAACTTAATGGCAAAATTAGAATGGAATCAAATATCAGAAAGGCCATAATGCTATTTAAAAAGTACAAGGATTCTAAGTGTACAATAAATTAACCCAATTTTCTTTTAAAACATGGCTCATTTAAAAAGCACTAAGTTGTCTCATTTCTGTTCTGGTAACTTGGATTTTGATTGAAAGCTTAATATTAATAAGTGAGTTTGTTGTTATGTTATATTTAAGCTTTTATTTTAATGCAAGATACTAATGACTTGTAATTTTGTAAATTTTATGTGTGAGGACATGAAGATTATCACCCAACTGAAATTGGTAAAACTAAAAATTAAATGAAATATTTTTTTTCTTTTGTAAGATTAGGAATAATAATATAACAGAATTCACTTCTTGAATTTTTGTTTCTATTTGTTCAATTAGTATCAATAGGACTTTTGTTTCACCAGCCTTTGGAGTGAGAACTATTACATGCATATATGTATAGTATGCCAAATACCAACTTATTAGCTTCTTATAGATTAGCTTCTTATAGACAAACTTTAATGTGAAGTTATATGAACATGAAAGAAAATGAAAAATAATTGCAAGATGTGTGCTTAATGGCATTTTAGAACTGCAGAGTTTCACATTATTGGTGATACGCAGTCCATGAAAAATTATTTTATTGCATGGAATGTTAAATGTTCTTGATTGAACAAGAATATTATGCCTGATTAATAGCTGCATTTTCTCTGTTCTGCTGTTATTTTGTTGAGTGAGCTGATAATAGGTAGAAAGATTACTTGGTTTGCAGGTGCTCTTAAGTTATGGAACATATACAAATTTGGATCTTCTTGAACACTATGGGTTTCTCCTAAATAGAAATCCAAATGACAAGGTTTATATTCCTTTGGAACCTTCTATGTATTTCACCAATTCATGGCCAAAGGACTCGATGTACATCCATCAAGATGGGAAACCATCTTTTGCCTTATTATCTGCTTTGCGGTTATGGGCAACCCCTCCAAATCAGCGGAGATCCAAGGGACACCTTGCTTATTCTGGTTCTCAACTTTCTGTAGAAAATGAAATAACTGTATTGAAATGGTTATCCAGAAGTTGTCAATCAATTTTGAATAGTTTTCCAACAACAGTTGAAGGGGATAATTTGCTCTTGTCTGCCATTGACAAAATCCAAAATTTGCACAATCCTACGGAGCTGGGGAAGATGCTATGTCAATTTGAAGGCGAGTTCAGTGCTCTTTTAGAAGCCAATAATCTGCATAAAGTTACGAATGGTGCTGAATTGTTATTTTCCAGTAAGGCCAAGAGGTCAATAGAACGGTGGAAATTAGCAGTTAGTTGGAGGTTAAGGTATAAAAGAGTGATTATTGATTGCATTTCATATTGTACTGAAATCATCAATTCTTTCTCACTTCAAAATGTTTCAACCGTGAGAACTAAATAATGCAGAATTTTAACACCTGTTTTTGCTTCCTGTTTCATTCATTCTATTATTTGAGTGGCAGTTAACAAATTTTTAAAATTCTTGCGATATGAAAGAGTAGATTACACAAAGATAATGAGAATTTAGGACAAGATAGTGATCAACAATTGGCTAACATCAAAATATTAGTAGGAAAAACTAATATCTATTGATTGATCGAATAATTGCCTCAGTTCCAAAATAGAAGTTGTAAATCTTGTGATCTACATTAGGCAAAGTGGCCAGAGTGGCGGATTACATCGTTTGGGAAAAATACCCTTTGCTCTTTTTTGTTTTTTTTGGGACATCCTCATTTTCGCAAATCATATAGGGCCCAAAGAATGAGGGGTTAATTATTCAAGCACTTTAAAGTCGATTTTAGCTCAATGGAGTTCCTAAAATTTATTTTCTAAACAAATCAGTCCATCTCTGTTTACTGAATTATTGAAAACCTAATAAAGTGATATGCGGCAGTCCTATTAAAATATATTTTTATTGTTATTATTGGGGCTTTTGATAATAAAAAAAAATAATGAACTTCATGAAATTTAGCTCATATATATTTAACTAAAATTTTTGCATTTTAAATATACGAAATTACATATGACGAGTTAATATTTTAGTGATAAATTTTCATCATTTTCCATCATTAAATGGCTGTTTATATATATATATATATATATATATATATATATATGCAGGTTTAGATTAAGCTCTGCAAACTAGAGATGAATTTTCATCATTTAGCAAAATAAATTTTCCTTACTAGATGTTTGTTCTTCACTAGAGGCTAAAAAAAATGTAAAAATGGCAAAATTGGAGGACCAAATTAGATATTTGTCCATAATTAACATGAGGGAATATTTTTGTTCATCATTTTCTGCCCCTCAAGACCCAAAAATTTGTCCTTAAAGGCTAAAAATGAAAGATTTGGGTCAAATTGGTGGAGCTCACACCAACTCTAGAGTTCTCTCTAATTTTCCTCCATTTTTACCATTTCTTATTCCTTTTCTATAGTAACCCACATTTCCTTCCATTCTCTACATACCCATCCTTCATCCAAGCTTCATTTTTAGAGAGAGAAAGTGACAAAAGTGTGAGAAAAAGGCTTCAAAAGGTATTTTTATGCATAAAGGGAGGTCACTAGTGTAAGGAAAGGAGGAAAGACGAGGAAAAGAAGCAAATAGGAATGGAGAATAGCTCCAAGGAGATTTCAATCATGTAAAGAAGATGAAGGGGTAAGTTATATTTTTAACTTCTTTCCATTCCTTTCTTGTTAACAAGAGAATATGGAGCTCTTTTAGGCTTTAAAACAAAAAGAGATGGTCAAGGATATAGGTACTTGAAGGAGGGGTGTAACCTTAGAATGAAAATGTACATAGATGATAAAATACTCTAAGATATTAGAATTGGAGCTTAAAGGAAGTTAGATAGCCTAATTTAGAGCCTAAAAGGAAGGGTGGCTAAGGATTTCTAAGCTTTATACAAAAAGATTAGGTAGTAAGTATGTAGTTGATTAATAGATGAGTTTTGATGTACTTTCGAGATAATAGGTGCAACTTTTGAAGGAAGAGCTACTCAAAGTGAAAATGAAGCCAAAGAAGGAGAAAGGAAAGCTTGAAAGTTAATGAAAGAAAGAAAGAAAAGTGAAGCTAAGGTATGTGCATGCTTTTTGATAATAAACCATGAAATTTATGTGAACTTGATAAAAAAAAAAACTGTTTTGTACATGCAATAATGAATACTAATAAATCAAGTAACTAACCTTGTTTCTAGAGGAAAATAACTAAATATCAGAATCATGGATGGTAGTAAACTGCCTAGCGTTAATATTATTGAGAAAATGAATTACTTGATGGCTTGAAATGTATTGAATATTGTGATGTTCTTTTATTGTGGGTTGAACATTGAAAAAGGATTAAAATAGGAGGCTAGGATAAAATGGAAGTGGAATGGTATTTTAAAGTGATATATATTTACTGGTGACACATAAATCGTGATTGTGCCCTCCATCTTGTGATCGTAAAACACCTCAGGTAAGAAACAGATTGGTCCGTGGGGGAAGGTCTAATTGCGATTTATGTCATGATAGGCATTCTGCGACCACACTCTTAAGTGCATAAGAAACATATTAGTTCATGAGAAGAGTCACCATCATGAGATGTCTCACGAAAGGCAAAGTTAGACTGAGGATTTGGCATAGCGATCAAGAGAAATATTGGAAAACTAATATGAAAAAATTGAAATATGATCATTTGTAAGCACAAGATGCATTGCCATATATATATATATATATATATATATATATATATATATATATATATTTGAATAAAAGATTTTGCGTGCATGGAGTAAGTTATTATATTAATATGGTGAGTGAGATACATGTATAATGATAATGCATTAAAGATGGATGGAAAGAAAAATAAATAAGTACTTGCATGATGTCTACTTAGACTAGAGTAAGGTAGACAAGTTAGCATACTAATTAGGGAGGTATGGCTTTCAAAGCCCAATATTAAGGCTATAATAGCTCGATGGCTTTTATTGCCTGATATATATGTAGGATATGCCTAACTATGTATATTATAACGCACTACGTCCCATTATATAGGCACCAATTAAAAAGCCTCATGGTCTTAGTGTACTTCATGTCTCCCTAAGTCTGGTCTAGGCAAAAATCGGGCGATGAAATGATGAAAAAGGAATTAACAATGATAAGTAAATTGTGAACACATCTATATGTTACACAATACAAAGATATATGGTATAGGTCAATCCTTCTTACACATTATTGATAATTATATGTGAGAAAAATAAAATAGATTATATAAAATGATTGATGTAATAGCATGCATATTTTTAAATATGTACATATATTTTCATTAGTATATTTATTTTCAAAAAGTAGGCATTACTAAGGAAGTTGCTTAGTGGGGGAGATTGTATGTTTCTCTCACATAGGTTGGGAAGCAGTGATTGCAAGTTCAAAAGTCATAGATAAAGCAAACGAAACTCAGGGGAATCCATAATTAAGGAAGCAACCCAAGAACCCAACTTGTGAGTGATCTATATTTGTATCTTTTTTAAATTTTGCTATACATTTTGTGTATACATAAGTATGTAATTTTATAATGAATTGGTAAACTGAGATAGCAAATTAAGAATGATATATATGAAATGTAGAGGTTTCTATGAGAACAATGATGATGATGATGATATTTGACACAAATGAAGTTTGGTATTGATTTGCATTAAATGAAGAATATATATATATATATATGCCTCATTATGATTAAAGATTGAATTAAGTAGATGATGGTTGTATAGAATTCCCTAACTCGGTTAGTTTCTAGTGGGGTAAGTGGGTGTTACATTAGGTTAGTATCATAGCCCAGTTTAGGCGGTTTGTAATACCCCCTTACCCTTTTGACAGATAGCTAGATAAGATGGTGCTACCAATAGACTGACTGACTCACCTATATAGGATTTACAGACAACCGTTACCACTATATAGGTAGAAAAACATATAACCTGCTCTAGATTAGAAGCACTAATTATTCCAAATTATAACAGAAGTTTTACAAGTTGGAATACACATTTCTTAACCACAATACAACATGCTACATACATGGATGATGCATAAAATGCTTAACATTTACACATATATATAAGGCATTACCAAAAATAGAACTCACCCTAGCTAGATGGTTAAAGTTGCAGCTACTGCTTGACTTTGATGGGGCTTCTGATATCATGACTTTTTTTTCTAGTACATCACTGTCAGGCTTCAGTCTACTACATGTGCGAATGAAAAATAACTCCCACATTAAGCCATGTTGAGTGGTATAAGCTTTACGGAAATAGGTTATCAAAAAAATAATAGACACAATCAAATGACTTACATTGCCTTTATAAGGTGAAGTAGCAGTATTAATATAAAATAAAACATCACGCCTTACAATATTTACAATAAAAACATTACACCTTGGAACAGTTAATCACTTATAACATTGTTGCATAGCAAGTATATAACACACAACATATTAAAGCTTACTTTTTGAGCCCATAATTTACTTCCTAGACATGATACTAGGGAGACACAAGGGGTACCTAACCGAAAGGTCAATTGAAAATACTTTTGTAACGCCCGTAATTAGGGTCTATAAGATATGTTATTGGTTAGTGGAAAATGGGGGAATAAATGGAGTTTTGAGATGTTGAGAGCAATTGAAATCTAATGTTTCACACCCATTATAATCGGTGTCACGACCATGAATATTAGATTTTAGTGCACAGTTGTGATGAGGTTCTTCACGACCTGTGAAGAGTTGCTTCATGACCATGAAGGAGAGGCTCACGTCCGTGAAATAGTGTAATATTCGCTAATTTAGACCTAAGTCATGTGAGTTGTTAAATTGACTCGTCGGTTTGACCAAATTCTAAATTTAGATTTTTATTGAAAAATATTAAAATAATGGCAATTAAGTATGGAAAATATCTAATAAAGTGTTCAAAATATTTTAAGATGTTAAATTTCAGTAAATGACTAAATTGCAAAATTTGAAAAGTTTAAAGGTCAATTTGCAATTTACCAAAATTTGGAGGATTAATTAGGATAACCATCAATTAAATGCATGATTGAGACATTAAACACATGGAGTGGGCTGGCCACACCAAGTGGCACATTTTAAGAAGCCAATTAACATGCATGAACACATTACTTAGTCATCAAATTCATAAGGCTTATGTGTCCCCATTATTAATTAACTTTGTCATCTTTCTCTTAATTGCTTTCTCTTTCTTTCTTATCACTTAACATCTAGAACACTCTATTCTCTACACTAGCCCCACATTTCCCCTTGTTCTTCCATAGCCAAACCTTGTTCTAAGAAGAGAAAGTGAGAAAGAGAGGGAGAAAGGCATGGAAGAGTAAATTTCATACAAAAATTGATCATAAGAAAGGTAGAGATTAAAACATATTATGGAAAAAGAAAGATTTGATGAAAGGAAGTTTTAATTATCTCTTTGATGTTTTAGGAACTCAAATTGACAAGTATCTAGCTCAAAGGAGCAAAGGAAAGGAGAAAGAGAAGTAAAGAGAAAGAAAAAGGGAAAAGTAGAGATTTGTGCATAACCTAAGGCAAGAGCCTATTTTATTTTTTTAGTTGCATGATTTGATTATTTGGCATGTTGATGATTCTGAATTAATAGTATTTTGTGATAAAAATCTTGGGATGCATGTTTGCTAGACTTAGGATTAATATTAGTAAAAATTACAGATAGTTCATATATGTGCTCTTTGCTGGAAATAGATGAGCAGTGAGTACTTAAACTATTATAACTTAATTTCCGGAATTCAGTTTAGTATGTTATTTGTTGGATTTGAAAGCTACAACATAGGGCTATAATTTTTATTTATACCATAACATCTGACTATGTCTGTAATTATCCATAAAAATTTATAAAGTTCGGACTTAGAATCTGTGCAGAAAATTCTGGGCAGAATTGTTAGTGACCAGTCAGTGTTCATATTATCATATCTTTTGATAAAAAACTCAGAATTAAGTGATTCAAGTTTCACATTAAATATAAGATCTAGACCTAAAATTGTTAAGAAGACCTTGTAACTAAATTTAGATTGTAATCGGACCCAAATAAAGGTCAAAAAAAGAGAATGAAATTTGCTAGTGACAGGGCAGCATATGAGTTGCGGAATTTAAAGAGTAAAATGATATGAAACTTATTATATTATGTAAATATTATTTTAATTGAGTGATTATGTGATTATTTGAGTCTTTAAATGCATGAAAAGTTCAAATTTAATTACTATGCATTTTAATGATATTAACTAAGCCCTAGAACACCTAACTTGAACTAGACTTAGGATAGTTTGGCATGCCAAGCAGGAGGGAGTATGATTAAATCCATTAATAGTATGATAATCTATGTCGGGTATGACACTGTTATCTACGTCAGGTATGACACTATTATGAAACCGGTAATGACACTTATATGAGAAAATCATATTGCCCTAGAGGGCACTCCTAAGTGCTTGGATGGAAACTCCGTTATCGTAGTCAGGGGTTCATAGGTGTTTTGGGCATAAATAAAAAAAGTTATGGAAAATAAATGGATTATTGAAAGTAAAAATGGAATTATGAATTGTGACATGGATAAAAAGATGATCTAGTGTTATGGGCAATAAAAGGCTATGGATAATAATGATTTGATAAAGTAAATTAATTATGAGATATAAAAGAATAAAATTTATAAAATGTATGTGTGCATGAAAAGATGATTGGGTGTTGTGGACATAAAAAGGTTAAGGAAAATAAAAGGAATAATGACTTGTAACATGGTTAATTATGGTGTTTTATATAATGATGTGTTAATAAAATAAACAAGTATGAGATAAAAGAATATAATTTGATGTTTATACATGCTAGAATACCATGATATGTATATTTTCATGAGAAGATGATTGAGCATGAGTTTATATAGGACAATGCATGCTGCATGAAAATAGTTTATTGCCTTATTTATATGCACCACTAAGCCAAGAGCTTAGCGTGGGAGTTTCTCTCGCATAAATTTAGTATAGAATAAGCAGACGATAGTAGATAAAGGTAGCGATGACCTGATCCAGAAGAACAGCTTGTATCAAATATTGTGGATCCCACAACCATTGTATTTATGTTTTGAATTTTATTTTACAGCACTTGTAAAGTAAGGGCATATTTTGTAAATAATACTTTATTATATAAAATTTATTGTGTTTCTTTATTAATATATTTTTTACACCAATGTAAATAAATAGTAAATAGTAAATAAAAAAATATAAGAGTGATTTTCATTTATACATAATTTAAAAATGATATTTCAACCGATGAAGTCAAGATAGCAATCCCTTATCTGGGCAAGTGCTGCTTGGATGAATGGGTGTTACAAAGAGGAGTCACGACCATGAAGCACGTGCTGCTAAGGCTTTGAATTAAATCCATGCTTGCATGACCAAGCCTTTTATGCC
The DNA here is from genome assembly GCA_023653625.1 of Triadica sebifera. Taxonomy (NCBI): domain Eukaryota; kingdom Viridiplantae; phylum Streptophyta; class Magnoliopsida; order Malpighiales; family Euphorbiaceae; genus Triadica; species Triadica sebifera. The sequence goes on along the minus strand of CM042893.1, from coordinate 37,861,954 downwards.
ATAGCCAAGATTCATCACTAGTAGTCACAAGACACTTAGAGGAATGGTTAGTATTTTGTGCAAGTCTATTATGTAGGTATTGACATCTCTATTTCCTTTAAATATCTCTTGACCATTAATAGAGGTTACAAGACATTCGTTGGAAGTAAAGGTTACTTTGTTTCCTCTATCACATAATTGACTTACACTTAACAAGTTATGTTTCAAGCCATCAACAAGTAAGACATCCTTAATAAAAGTAGTACCATTAATACCAATAGAACCAATGCCAATTACCTTACCCTTTGCATTGTTTCCAAAGGTAACTTTACCTCCATCAATACTTTTGATTTCATTGAAAAGTTCTTTGTCTCCTGTCATATGCCTTGATCATCCGCTGTCTACTAGCCAAACATTTTTGTTTATTGTGGAGTTGAGGCATACCTATAGAATCACAATTCAAGTATGGTTTTTAGGTACCCAAATGAGCTTGGGTCCTTGGGGGTTAGAACATGAAGGTTCCCAATGAGCCTTCCTTATCCAGCAATATTTATTTATGTGACAGAATTTCATACAATAATTACATTGTTTAGGTCTAAAAATATATTTTGGTCTTATAATGCTTTTGAATGCCATATTTCTATTAGACTGAGTTTGAGTACAATGGCATGCACAATCATAATGAATTGGTGCTTTTCTAGGTGCATTCTTTTTATACATAAAGGCATGATTAGCCTTTTGAGGTCTCTTTCTTAGGCTTACCAATCCTTGATTATTCCTCTTATGTATAGACGATTTAGTGTATTTTGTGCTCTTAGCCCTTGGGGCTGTTACAACAAATGTAGAGATGTGAGGTTCACTTGACTTAACAAAAATAGTCTTGTGAGAAGATGATGATGTGCCCTTAAATCCTAAACCTTGTCTAATTAAGGGTGGTCTTTGAGACACAATGAGAGTATCTAAACTCTCCTTTCCCTTGTGAAATTTTGAAATGGAGTTTCTAAGTTCCTCAACTTCATTTTTCAAAGTATTGTTTTCTTTAAGCAAGGATTTTGTTGAGGGTCTTGAAGAGTATTCATCAAATAACTTTTGAAGAGATTCATTAGATGATTTAAGCTTAAATTTCTCCTTTTCTAAAGCATCCATTTTGATTTTCAAATTAGAAATGTTATTCTTATAAGTATTGAATTTACTTCTATATTTCTCTAGTTCTAGATTCAATACTTCTATTAGGCTTTGCTCATCATCATCATCTTCACTATTACTATCATTATCACTACTATCATTATTGAAAGAGTATGAGTGAAGTGATCCTGCCTTATCCAAGACGTGATCCTCTATAGCCATGAAGTATAGGTTGACCTCTTCACTTTCATTGTCATCTTTTTCACTTGAAGAGCTTTCGTCATCCCATGTGGCTTTGTCACCTTTCTCCCCATTGTCTCTTTGGTATTTGCTCTTGTGCTTCTTGAGCCTTGGACATTCCGGTTTAATATGCCCTTTCTTTCCACATTCATAGCACTTTACCTCCTATTTACTTCTTTGTGCATCATTAGAAGTCTGTTTGAGGTTTCTTTGCCTGAATTTTCTAGAGTTGCTCATTCTCTTCTCAATAATTCTTTTGAACCTTTTTGAGAGCAGCCCTCTAATTGAAGATTAAAAACTTATATTAGCTAATAGAGAGGCTGAAATTATTTTTGGGTGGTTGATTTTGGTGTATGAATTGAAGAAAATTGGAAGAGAAATGTGAGGAGATAGGTTCGGCCATGCAAGGGGATTTGGGGAAGAATTAGTTGTATAATTCTCTCTAGAGAATTATGATATTTAGGCCAATTTATAGTGGCTTAAGTTGGGTGGGCTTGGGCCAAACAAAGCCCAACCCATTTAGGCCCAATTATGCACTATAAATTATTTTTCTCGCTTCCCAAACTCAATTTCACCCATATTTGATTCCATAATTCTCAAAATATTTTTATATGTCTACACAAAAATTTTCAACTCAATTGAAGTCCATTTTTTGTCCAACTCACTCAAACCAGATTGATAATTCAATTTTTAGTATTGCCGTAAAATTCGTTTTTCACTATTTAATAGTCCTAAATATTATTTAGAGTCTATCCCTATTTTAAAATAAATTTTTAAATATCGTTTGCTATATTTCATAGACCGATCAAAGTACTGCCAACCAATTATTTAATTAAATCCAGTCCCATTTATTTTGAATTTTGACTTTTGATGACTTATTTGACCTTATTTTCACTCCAAATTTTACCCCCGAACTACTCATAACCTATATTTTTCGATGATCAAATAAAATATTTGTCACCCAAGAGTGTATTTTTGAGTTTTGGATATGCTGATCAATCTCAGAAACTACAGTTTACAACTAACCTGGTATTTGGGTCATTACAATTCTCGCTTACTAATAAAAATTTCATCCTCGAAATTTTACCTCTATTAAACAATTGGGGATACTGTTGTCTCATTGCAGCTTCTGGCTCTCACTAGCTTCTTCCACATTGTGGTAACTCTATAACACTTTCACTAGTGGGATTTGCTTGTTCCTGAGCTGTCTAACCTCTCTGGCTAAGATCTGTAATGGTTTCTCTTCATAAGTCAAATCAGCCTTTATCTGAATTTCTTTCGGCTTAATTACATGGCTAGGGTCTGACCTATACCTCCGTAGTATTGACACATGAAGCACATCTTAAATCTTTTCCAACTCTTGAGACAGCTTCAATTGATAGGCTACGAGTCTCACTCATTGTACAATCTCATAAGGATATAAAAATCTCGGACTTAGTTTGCCCTTTTTGCCAAATCTCATAACCTTCTTCTAGGGTGATACTTTCAGAAATACTCGATCTCTGACCTAAAACTCTATATCCTTTCTTCTTAAATCCACATATGATTTATGTCGGTCCATGGTTTCTTTCAATCTATCCTTGATCACCTGTACTATCTCTTCCATTTCTCGAACTAAGTTTGTTCCCAATAGCTTCTTCTCACTCAATTCTATCCAACATAAAGGAGTTTTACATTTCCTCTCATACAGTGCTTCATATGGTGCCATTTTAATGCTGGACTAATAGATGTTGTAAGCAAATTCAGCTAATGGCAAATACTTTTCCCAACTACTTTCAAACTCAAGGATGCAACATCACAACATATCATCAAGTATCTAAATCACATGCTACGACTGTCCATTAGTCTGAGGATGAAAAGTTGTACTGAAATTAAGTATTGTCCCTAATGCTTCTTGCAACTTCTTTCAGAACTGAGAAGTAAATCTTGGATCCCTGTCTGAAATAATAGAGGATGGTACTCCATAGAGTCTCACTATCTCATTAATGTAGATTTCTGCCAACTTGGTTAGTGGATATTCCCTTTGTACTGGTATGAAATGGGCTGAGTCTATCAATGACTACCCAAATAGCATCATGCTTCTTTCCCGTCAGAGGCAATCCTGTGACAAAATCCATGGTCACTCGATCCCATTTCCACCCTAGTATCGCGATAGGCTGCAGCAAACTCGATGGAACTTGATGTTCAACTTTCACCTGTTGGCATATCAAGCATTTACTCACGAATTTCTATCACATCATGTTTCATTCCTGGCCACCAATAGTGTACTTTTAAATCCTGATACATTTTGTTACCACTAGGATGCATCGCATAGCTGCTATGATGAGCTTTTGTGAGAATGTTCTTTCTAAATTCATCTTGATCTGGTACACATAACCTCTGGTTGAAATAAAGACTTCCATCTTCACCGAAAGAATAATCACCTTCATTGCCCTCGTTTACTCTGTTCACTATGGCAATCAAGTGATCATCTAACTTTTGTGCCGCTTTCACTTGCTGAAGAAAGTCTGATTTTACTTGCATTTCCGCTATTATTGCTCCAACTTATGCCATATCCAATCTGACATTCATCACTCGAAGGGCTGCCATAAATTTCCTACTGAGTGCATCAGCTACTATATTTTCCTTTCCTGGATGATAATTGATTAAACATACATTGTCTTTTATCAATTCAAGCTAATGCTTCTGTCTCAAATTAAGCTCCTTCTATGTGAGGAAATATTTCAAATTTCTGTGATTTGTGTTAATGTAACATTTCTCACCATAAAGATAATGTTTCCAAATCTTCAAGGCAAGTACAATTGCTACAAGCTCAAGATCGTGAGTAGGATAGTTCTTCTCATGAGTCTTAAGTTGTTGGGAAGCATATTCAATCACTTTACCTTCTTGCATCAATACACAACCTAACCCATTCTTGGAGGCATCACTGTAAATCACAAAATCCTTGCCATATTCTGGTTAAGTTAACACTAGGGCTTCTATCAACATGTTTTTAAGCTTTTCAAAGCTTCCTTGACATTTATCCATCCACTCAAACTTAACATGCTTCTATAACAGTCGAGTGAGTTGTGTTGCTATGGTGGAAAAACCTTTTACAAATCTCCTGTAATACCCAGCCAAACCTAAGAAACTTCTAACTTCTGACTTCTATAACAGTCTTAGGTATTTTCCACTGTAAGATTGCTTCAATCTTTTTTGGATCCACCTTTATCCTTTTAGCTGAAACTACATGACCCAAGAATGATACTTCATTCAAGCAGAAGTCACACTTACTGAACTTTGCATACAACTGTTTCTCTTTCAATATCTGGAAGACAATTTGTAGGTGCTTGTCATGCTCTTCTAGCATCTTCGAATACACTAAAATATCATCAATAAATACCATGATGAAATGGTCAAGATAAGGATGAAAGATCATATTCATTAGATCCATGAAAGCTGTTGGGGCATTCGTAGTCTAAATGACAAGAATAAAAATTCATAATGGTCATATCTCGTGCGAAAAGCATTCTTGGGTACATTTGCTTCTTTTACTTTCAACTAATGGTAGCCCGATCGTAGGTCAATCTTTGAAAATACACTTGCTCCCTTCAATTGATCAAATAAGTCTTCAATACATGGAAGGGGATACTTGTTCTTGATTCTCACTTTATTCACCTGTCTGTAGTCAATGAATAATCTAAGAGACTCGTCCTTCTTCTTTAAAAGAGTACCGGTGCTGCCCATGGGGAGATATTGGTCTGATAAAGCCTTTATCAAGCAATTCCTACAGCTGAATCTTTAATTCCTTGAGTTATGTAGGTTCCATCCTGTAGGGTGCAATCGAAATAGTTGTCGTGTCTTGAGCTACATTAATAGTGAATTCGACTTCCTCATCAAGTGGCAAGCCTGGTAATTCATCATAAAAGACATATGGATAATCTCTCACTATAGGCACATCTAAAATCTTAAGATCTTCCTTTTTAGCTTCCATTGCAAAACACAAATAAGCAATGCACCCCTTTCTTATAAGTCTCTTGGTAGCTGTAGCTGGAATCACATATGATAGAAAGTCTATCCTTTCACCCACAATACTATTTTCCGGTCATCAGAGAGTTTAAGTGTCACTCTCTTTTGTTTACAATCTATTGTCACTTGGTGGGCAGATAACCAATCCATCCCCAATATTACATCAAACTCGCAAAATGGGAGTTCAATTAGGTGAGCTAAGAATTCATAAATTTGTGCACTAATGGGACAATTCCTATACACCCTGTTCACCACAACACTATTTCCTAAAGGATTACTCACTAGGATGTTCTAGTCTAATTGTGAATCTCTTAACCCTTTCCCAACACCTTAACCTTGTTGGGATGTCATCTTTCACCATAAAACAAAGGAAGGAGCAAGCATATATTAGACTTATAACACACATCATCCAACAATTGGCATGTATATACATATATTCCATTCACTTAATTCCCACCCTGATCTTAGAATCACCTAAACTATGCTCTAATACCACTATAACTGTGACACCCTTATAATAATGATTCTATACATACGTTACGTGGGTTAAAATGATAATAGTCGTGCCAAAAAAAATTTCTTAATTTAATTTAATGATCATAATATTATTAACACTTATTAATCCTTCTCATATTTCCAAAAATTTTGGCAGTATAACGGCTATAAATTAACTACCCCACTTGCAATTCAAACAATACACAACCCATTTTTGGGCACAACAATACACATATAATACAATATTCTTTATTCAAACACAAGTTGACATTCCATTATTTACATATAATAATTCACAAATGTTCTTTATCATAATATGTATGTAACACCCCCTCACCCAAACCGCACATGCCCGGATGTGGGGGCGCTACTGCCTGTCTTCTTTACTTCATTAAATCGCCATTTTTTTAATAAATAATGTAAATTTTATTTACATAACATAGTATTTATAAATACCAATTTACTATTTAAAAAACTTTGAAAACTAATTTACAATTTATAAGTATATATAATGCGGAAAACAAATTACAAGAATTCAAAAGTTTGTGACCCACTATTTTGAGATCGAATGCTTTAGTTTGAATAGGATCACCGCTTGTTTTATCTACCACCTTCAGCTACCTTTCTATATCTACGCGAAAGGAAACTCCCACGCTAAGCTCTAAGCTTAGTGGTGCATATAAATAAGGCAATATACTATATCATGCAACAAGCATTAACATGTATCATTTTATGCATTAAAATGTTTGCATACTATTTCTATCAACATGTTCCTATTTCAAACAAGTATAAATATCATGCTCACATATACAACGTTATTTTCATTTATCTTCGATGGTAAGTTACTCTGTTAATCTCTTTATTATTATATCTTAATCTCATATCATCATCATTTTCTTTTATCTTTTCTTTTCTTATTTCCCGGCATATCTTCATTATCTTGCCCACATCACTCTAAATTTGGACTGACTGGATTCGGGTTATGGATCAAGAGTGCTCCCAGAGCCATAGCCACCCTGTCAACTATCTGGTTCAACAGAGCTTCTCAAATCAATGGCGCTCTCCGAGCTTAAGCCGCATTGATTGAGTATAATTTCATCATAGATGAATAACCAAACCAAGGGCGCTCTCCGAGCTTACGCCACCTTATTCTCAATTTATATGTGCTCACCAGAGCTTCTCAAGTCAATGGCGCTCTCCGAGCTTAAGCCATATTGACCGAGCATCTCAGATCAATGGTGCTCTCCGAGCTTAAGCCACATTGATCGAGGAATATCTCATATAGTATGGTACCGTTCGCCCCCTTAATGACATGTCATCTATCTTGTTTCCAGTCCGCAGGTAGAGTAATTGGCATCTTCGTATTTTCACATCAATCATATATCTTTATTTAATTTATACTTTACATCCATTTCATCATCCTCATATTATACATCACATCATCATCATTCTCAATTTTGACACATCAATATTCTCATGTATCAACATCTCAATTTTCTTGTTTTGCAAACATATCATCATGCTCATACATACTGGATAACATCTTTTTCATTTGTGTAACTAAATACATCAGCAGATAATCATATTCATAATTTATTTGAAAACAGAGCATTCACTGCTGTGACTACTAATTCATGCCCGTGAATTAGTTCACGCCGGTAATCCCAATCTGTGAACGCTACTGGAATGATTCGTGCCAAAAGCATTCAAGGTCATGAATACTCATTTGTGCCCGTGAATGAGTTCACGCTCGTGATTCTCAACCGTGAACACTTCTGGAATGAATAGTACCATTTTCACACCAAAGTCAGAACTGTGATACAATCAGTCACAACCGTGAACCATCAAGTTCACACCCGTGACTCGATAGTCACGCCCATGACTTTCAGCAGGTAATCTGCATATTCACTTTTCATTCATTCTAATATCATCCAAATCATACCAATTTTCTATTTCATACATTTCTAAGGTTCTTTACTCAACTTATTACTTTCTAATACATGTAAATGTCTTTATCATACAAGATTTTCTAACATGCATCATTAATTCAATGTCTCACAAGGATCTCATTCATACATGTCTAAACCTATGGTTTCATGCCATAATCATCATTCTTCAAATTCATTTATCTAAAATCATGTTTAGCATGCATTATTTCAAACAAAGATAGGCTATTGCCTTAAATTATTCACAAACCTTAATCTTTCTCCTTCACTCTTCTAGGTAGCTTTCTCTTTTCCTTTGCTCTTTAATGTTTGTTCCTTGTCACATGGAACTCCTATAATATCATATATCATTATTATCATCTGATTTTCTCAAGACCCTAAACTCTCTTATTCTCTCTCAAAACCCTAATTTCTCTCTCTTTCCACATGAGTCTTGGATGACTTCAAAATTCGAACTTCTTTAAGAAAAGATGATGAAGAAGAAGAATCACTTCTTACCTTACTCTTTTCTTCACTAAATCACAACTTTGGAGATTTTCTCTCTCCACCAAACTTGATTTTTCTCCCTCTTTCTTGCTATTTCCAGCTTCCTTAGGAGTTATGGACCATGAAGATCACTTGTTCTTGCTCTTTCCCCTCTTTTCTCTTCCTTTCTCTCTCTAAATTTCTGGTAGAAGAAGAAGAAGAAAAGAAAGAATTAAATAGGGTACCCAAAAGTCTTCATATGGGACCCACCATCTTGACCATCTTCTTCCCATTTTACTTAATCAACACTAATGTTACTCCTCCTCATTGATTAGCCAGCCAACCTATTAAAATGTCCCCAAAATTAATATGTTCATTAGTAATTAATCTCATAAATCCTCAAATTCTTGGTAAATTGCAATTTGACCCCAAAACTTATCAAAATTTGCAATTTAGTCCTTTACCGTAAATCAACTTTTTTAAACTTTATAATCATTTAATTAGGTGTATATCATTTAATTTAGTCATTACTTGATTAATTCCGATCAAAAATCTGAATTTAAACTCTGATCGATCAAACGCGTCAATTTCGCGACACGTGCGACTCGGCGTCTAAATTAGCGGATATTACATTCTCTCCCCCTTAAATAAATTTCTTCCTTGAAATTCACCTGTTCATTCTGGGTTAAATAACTGAGGATACTGATCTTCATCACTTCTTCACTTTCCCACGTGGCTTCTTCAATTGTATGATTCTGCCACCAAACTTTAACTAGAGGGACTCTCTTGTTCCGGAGAACTTTCTCTTCATATGCTATTATAGCCACTGGTTCTTCCTCATAAGACATGTTTGTTTGTACCTCTATTTCTTCAATCAGTATAATATGGGTCGGGTCTGAACGGTATCTTCTTAACATTGAAACGTGGAACACGTTATGAATTTTGTCTAGCTCTAGAGGAAGAGCTAATCGGTAAGCCACTGGTCCTATTCTTTCCAGAATCTCATAAGGACCAATAAACCTTGGACTTAACTTTCCTTTTCTACCGAACCTCAATACCTTTTTCCAAGGTGAAACCTTAAGGAATACTTTGTCTCCTACAGCATATTCTATGTTTCGTCTCTTTAAATCAACATATGATTTCTATTGATCTTGTGCTGCCTTTAGCCTTTCTTTGATCACTTTAAATTTTTCCTCGGTCTGTTGAATTATCTCTGGCCCAATCAACTTTTTCTCATTTAACTCGGTCCAACATACTGGTGTCCTACATTTTCTTCCTTATAGGGCCTCATAAAAAGCCATGCCAATACTCGTTTAATGACTGTTGTTATGGGCAAACTCCATAAGAGGTAGATGTCAATCCCAACATCCCTCAAATTCAAGCACACAACATCTCATCATATCCTCTAGCAATTGAATAATTCGCTCTGATTGTCCATCCATTTATGGATGAAATGTCGTACTGAATCTAAGTCGAGTTCCCAAAGCCTATTGTAAACTTTTCCAGAACTGCAACGTAAACCTGGGATCTCTGTCGGAGATAATAGACATAGGTATTCCATGAAGTCTCATTATCTCATTCACATAAATCTCAGCCAGCTTGTTCAAAGTATAGTCCATTCGCATTGGTAGGAAAAGTGCTGACTTCGTCAATCGATCCACTATCACCCACACTGCATCATGCTTTCTCTGAGTTACCGGTAAACCAGACATAAAATCCATCGTGATTCTCTCCCACTTCCATTCTGGTATGGGAATCGGTTGTAGTAATCCTGTGGGTAATTGATGTTCAACTTTCACTTATTGACAAATTAGACATTTAGCAACATATTTAGTGATATCCTTCTTCATCCCCGACCACCAGTATTGTGCTTTCAAATCTTGGTACATCTTGTTCCCACCTGGGTGCATAGTATAAACCGTTTCATGAGCTTCTTTTAAAATCTCTGACCTCAACTCGTCTATACTTGGTATACAAATCCGGTTCTTGAAATACACAGTACCATCGCTGTTAAAGAAAATTCTGACTTTTCTCCATTTTTCAAGGCTTTGACCATCTTTACTAGCTTCTCATCTTGTTTTTGGACAAATTACAAGAGGTCAAAAGTTTGTGACCCACTATTTCGAGATCGGCTGCTTTCGTTTGAATAGGATCACCGCTTGCTTTATCTACCACCTTTAGCTACCTTTCTATATCTGCGCGGAAGGAAACTCCCATGCTAAGCTCTAAGCTTAGTGGTGCATATAAATAAGGCAATATACTATATCATGCAACAAGCATTAACATGTATCATTTTATGCATTAAAATGTTTGCATGCTATTTCTATCAACATGTTCCTATTTCATACAAGTATAAATATCATGCTCACATATACAACGTTATTTTCATTTATCTTTGATGGTAATTTACTCTATTAATCTCTTTATTATTATATCTCAATCTCATATCATCATCATTTTCTTTTATCTTTTCTTTTCTTATTTTATGACATATCTTCATTATCTTGCCCACATCATTCTAAATTTGGACTGACTGGATACGGGTTATGGATCAGGAGTGCTCCCAGATCTATAGCCACCCTGTCCACTATCTGGCTCAACAGAGCTTCTCAAATCAATGGCATTCTCTGAGCTTAAGCCGCATTGATTGAGTATAATTTCATCATAGATGAATAACTAGATCAAGGGCACTCTCCGAGCTTACGCCACCTTATCCTCAATTTATATGTGCTCACCAGAGCTTCTCAAGTCAATGGCGCTCTCCGAGCTTAAGCCACATTGACCGAGCATCTCAGATCAATGGTGCTCTCCGAGCTTAAGCCACATTGATCGAGGAATATCTCATATAGTACAGTACCATTCGCCCCCTTAATGACATGTCATATATCTTGTTTCTAGTCCGCAGGTAGAGTAATGGGCATCTTCATATTTTAACATCAATCATATATCTTTATTTAATTTTTACTTTACATCCATTTCATCATCCTCATATTATACATCACATCATCATCATTCTCAATTTTGACACATCAATATTCTCATGTATGAACATCTCGATTTTCTTGTTTTGCAAACATATCGTCATGCTCATACATACTGGATAACATCTTTTTCATTTGTGTAACTAAATACATCAGCAGATAATCATATTCATAATTTATTTGAAAACAGAGCATTCACTGTCGTGACTACCAATTCATGCCAGTGAATTAGTTCACGCCCATAATCCCAAGCTGTGAACGCTACTTGAATGAATGGTGCTAAAAGCATTCACGGTCATGAATACTCATTCGTGCTCGTGAATAAGTTCACGCTCGTGATTCTCAACCGTGAACACTTCTGGAATGAATAGTACCATTTCCACACCAAAGTCACAACCGTGATACAATCAGTCACAACCGTGAACCATCAAGTTCATGCTCGTGACTCGATAGTCACACCTATGACTTTCAGCAGGAAATCTGCATATCAACTTTTCATTCATTCTAATATCATCCAAATCATACCAATTTTCTATTTCATACATTTCTAAGGTATTTTACTCAACTTATTACTTTTTAATACATGTAAATGTCTTTATCATACAAGATTTTCTAACATGCATCATTAATTCAATGTCTCACAAGAATCTGATACATACATGTCTAAACCTATGGTTTCATGCCATAATCATCATTCTTGAAATTCATTTATCTAAAATCATGTTCAGCATGCATTATTTCAAACAAAGATAGGCTATTGCCTTAAATTATGCACAAACCTTAATCTTTCTCCTTCACTCTTCTAAGTAGCTTTCTCTTTTCCTTTGCTCTTTAATGTTTGTTCCTTGTCACTTGGAACTCCTATAACATCATAAATCATTATTATCATCTGACTTCAAAATTCAAACTTCTTTAAGAAAAGATGAAGAAGAAGAAGAATCACTTATTACCTTACTCTTTTCTTCACTAAATCACAACTTTGGAGATTTTCTCTCTCCACCAAACTTGATTTTTCTTCCTCTTTCTTGCTCTTTCCAGCTTCCTTAGGAGTTATGGACCATGAAGATCACTTGTGCTTGCTCTTTCCCCTCTCTTCTCTTCCTTTCTCTCTCTAAATTTCTATTTTGGCTATGGAGGGAATGGGGCTGGCGTGACTGGTAGAAAAGAGATAGAAGAAAGCAGAAAATGAAGAGAATAAGAAGAAGAAAAGAAAGAATTAAATAGGTTACCTAAAAGTCTTCATGTGGGACCCACCCATCTTGACCATCTTCTTCCTATTTTACTTAATCAACACTAATCTTACTCCTCCTCATTGAGTAGCTGGCCAACCTATTAAAATGTCCCCAAAATTAATATGTTGATTAGTAATTAATCTCATAAATCCTCAAATTCTTGGTAAATTGCAATTTGACCCCAAAACTTATCAAAATTTGCAATTTAGTCCTTTACCATAAATCAACTTCTTTAAACTTTATAATCCCTTAATTAGGCCTTTATCATTTAATTTAGTCATTACTTGATTAATTCCGATCAAAAATCCGAATTGAAACTCCGATCAGTCAATTGCGTCAATTTCGCGACACGTGCGACTCGGTGTCTAAATTAGCGGATATTACAATGTACAACATTTTATTTTTACAACTCCATATCTAAACATATATATACACATGTCATTTTTGATACTAACCTACTATTATTTTGTTCTTCCTTTAGCCTTCAAAAGTTGTATGCTTGCTCTTGCCTTTCCTACTACTATCTGTACGAAGTCAAATAACTACGTGCTGAGCATTAATATGCTCAGTGGTGATTACTAATCTAAAAATTTTCATTGACCTATATTTTCATGCACACATACATGCAATAATATTTTTAATATACTATTCAAATTTTCTTTTTAATATATTATTCTTTTTATCAATACTTTTTTTTATTTATCCTTAATTCACTATTTAATATCTTAATTAATCTTAACTATTTTTCTAAATTAAATTTTTTTCAGTTTACTCCTGAACTTTCAATTTAGTCCATTTTCATTTTATTTCATTAATTAACTATTCCTTTCTTTCTTCTTTATTTTTTTCAATCCTTTATTTAATTAGCTACAAATTTTACTTTAGTTCCTAAATTCCTAAATTTTTAATACACTTTAGTTCCTAAATTTCTAAAATTATTCTTTCTTCCCTCTATCCCTCCAATTGAATATTAAAAACTTCTATTAGCTAATGGATAGGCTGAAATTATTTTTGGGTGGTTGATTTTTGTGTAATAAATGAAGAAAATTGAAGAAAATTGGAAGAGAAATGTGAGGAGATAGGTTCGGCCATGCAAGGGGATTTGGGGAAGAATGAGTTGCAGAATTCTCTCTACAGAATTCTGATATTTAGGCTAATTTATAGTGGCTTAAGTTGGGTGGGCTTGAGCAAGACAAAGCCCAATCGATTTAGGCCCAATTATGCACTATAAATTATTTTTATTACTTTCCAAGCTCAATTTCATCAAAATTTGATTTCATATTCCTCAGAATATTTTTATATGTCTACACAAAAATTTTCAACTCAAACGGAGTCAATTTTCTGTCCAGCTCACTCAAATCGGACTGATAATTCAATTTTCAGTATTACCGTAAAATGCTTTTTTCATTGTCTAATAGTCATAAATATTATTTAGAGTCTATCTATGTCTTAAAATAAATTTTTAGATGTCGTTTTCTATTTTTCATAGTCCGATCAAAGTACTGCCAACCGATTATTTAATTAAATCAGGTCCTATTTTTTCTTAATTTTGAGTTTTGAGAACTTATTTCACCTCATTTTTACTCCACATTTTACTTTCGGACTAGTCATAACCTACATTTTCTGATGATCAAATAAAATATTTTTCACCCACGGTGTATTTTTGACCCCCGGGTATGCTGATCAATCTCGAAAACTACAGTTTACGACTAATCTGGTCTTTGGGCCATTATAGTAAGTACTAGATCCAATTTTAAGTTTTTAGATTCTAATCTAGCTTTTGTCTCTCAAATTGAGCTAAGAAGTATTGATGAGGCTTGTTGCCCAGATATTAAACCAAGAAGGGGGGTTGAATTGGATATTAAAATTATTAACTTTTAAGTACGAAAAGAAAAAGTTAATTTGAGTAGGGATAGGAAGATATCACACAGGAAGTTTTATAGAGGTTCGGGTGTTAACAAACCCTACTCCTCTCCCCAATCTCAATTGGGAGTTTCATTAACACACTAAGTGTTACAATGGAGTTTTACAAGCTCACTCTTAACTATGGTGTTTCTAACAATGGATCACACCTAACCCAGAAATCTCTTGTATTTTAATGGCTCACACAATAAACCAATTCCTTATGTTTTAAAGGCTCACACAAATAACCCTTACAAGTGTTCTACTCTTAACCCAAAATACCCAAACTCACTTGAGTAGTAGATTACAAAGAGAAACACTCACAAATCTATATTGCTTAGAGAATATTGAGCACAAATATTTTTACAGAGAATTAATGTTTGTTTTGAAAGTGTTAAATGCACAAATGGCTTACAACAAGACTTTGATTCGAAGTATTAGCTATTATCTTGTTCTGGATTCATAAATGACTTACATTTATACTTCCATGACGAATTATAGTCGTTTGTCTGCATTTAATACGGAAATAGCCGTTGCACCAACTCTTAACTTCGCGCCTTACATATTTCTCTTTCCTCTTTCACGGTCGTGAGTATGATTGTCACGGTAGTGACTGTTGTTTGAAGCCGTGACTTGAGTGGTGACTTTGGTTGTGAAGCATTCTGGAAGGATTTGAAGTGTTTGATCACGGGTGTGACAATGTTATTTCATGGGCGTGAACATCCTTCCTAGCCGTGGTCCAAGTAGTGACTCTGGCCGTGAAGCTCT
Organism: Triadica sebifera; assembly: GCA_023653625.1. Classification (NCBI taxonomy): domain Eukaryota; kingdom Viridiplantae; phylum Streptophyta; class Magnoliopsida; order Malpighiales; family Euphorbiaceae; genus Triadica; species Triadica sebifera. The sequence continues at coordinate 37,846,813 of CM042893.1, read as the reverse complement.
CTGAAGGAATTTGACATGTTTTCTCACGGGCGTGACTGATATGATCATTCACGGTTGCTATGATCCTTAATGGTCGTGAACTTTAAATGTTGGGTAGTTGGCGCTAAGCTTCATCACAGGCATGACATAAAAGGTCACAGGCGTGAACATTCTATTTCTTCAATTTTTGTCTTTTTAAGGTTAATCTTCCATTCTCCATTCTTGCTATCATGTTCCATACCCTGTTCAATAAACTTAGAAAACAAGTATGTTAAATACATTATTGTCATTTTATTTGTTAGCATCAAAATGACGGAAATACATCTCCTTTTTGATAGTGACAAATAATCTAGCAATATGTGCTTTTGAGAAGTCTCCCCTTCAAAAGATGCTTTAAGATAAAAAAAAAATTACTTAAGTGCAAGAATTGTAAAGACTGATGAAGTGTAGCATCAAAATATGCTTCCTAGAATTAAGTATATGCAAGTTATATGCAAGGTATATCCAATGTATACCAAATTTTTACTTAAAACAAGTTAAGTATATGCAAAGTATATTTAAGGTATATTCAAAGTATATCAAGTGCATATTCATTCATGTAACTTGTATCAAGGTATATGCAAAGTATACTTAAGGTATATTTAAGGTATATTAGCTCATTTGCATACCTGCATATTCATTTGATTCAAATAAGTATTTCAAATATATTGCATTAATATATTGCTAGGTTCTCCCTCTTTTGTCATCAACAAAAAGAATAACAAAAAGATAAATCATAATGGAAAACAAAAGCAATTATATTAATATGAAAAGAAAAATACAAGGATTTGACAAAATGATTGAAAGTCCTACATCAAACAAGCTAGAAAAATAACATAGCTAGTATAGCTAGATTTGGAGTCGGACATCCCGTCTCTAAGGCGAGCTACTTTAGCCTTGAGGCTCTGTTGGGTTTTCAAAAATGAATCATATTCATAAACGCAGTGAAAAATAAAATTTTTCAAAACCCAAAACAAAAGATCATACTTGTACCATTAAAACTAATTTATATAAATGTAAATGTTAAAAATTATACCTTGTAATTTTTATTTGTTTTTCAAATCTTCACTTTGTCGGGTTGTAGCAAACCACAACAATCCATACTAGGATGTCTCTAATAATAATCCACGCAAAGAATAAAGAAGAAACTATTAAGAGAAAATGGTTTGAACAAATTCAAAGTGCTAGCTTTGAAAGTGTTCTTGAGAGAATTTTTATTGTCTTCAAAATATTTTTTTCACAAAAAATATTTTTATATCTATTTTCTGCCATTTGATGTCTTTTCAATTTGAATCAAATTCAAAAATAAGATGAAAAATTAAAAATGGAGAAAATAGCAACTAATGAATAGTAATTGGCCATAATTGGCCTAATTATGGCCAATTACAGTCATTGGCCAACGGATGGAAGCTGCAGGTGTGCTGGGCCTATTGTGGGCTGCTGCTAGCCAGCCCAGTTGGCCCGCAAGGCTTGCCAGCATCCTAACTAGCCCGCGCGGGCCCATATGGGCCCGTGACACTCTCGAACGATTTTTTTGTGCGATCTCATCGCGATCCATCCTAAAATAATTCTCTTATATTTTGGATCCTATCCAAGACCATTTTACTCATTCTCCATATCTTCAATGCGTGTGACCCATTAGTTTCCCGGTTATGTTGGCCACTTAAATTAACAATTAATTTAAGCAGGTCATGAGCGGTATCTAGCAACACATCATCACCCCCAATTGACCGGAAAGTTAGTGGTTTGACTACGAACCTTTCCATAGATAATTTCTGTGCAATTTTTCCTTTCACCAATCTATACCCCACTTGGTTCAGAGTATGGACAAGTGTTAACTCCCACTAGACTGACTACGTCATGTCTAGTCCAAGTAATGTTAGTTCTTGTCCTTGAGGCTCATTACTTTATTAGATATGTCATTGAAGACTATCTTTATGACATTTCCACTCCGGCCTGAGATTCCTGAGTAATGACCACGACAAGAGGCCATGGGTATACACTCCTTCTATCAAGAGTGGTGAATCCTTCATTGGTTACCCAATTACCTTCGAATACCTCAAGTTGTATCCAATCACCACCCTATGAGCTATGTCTCTGGGGCAACAAGGAATAGTGTCAAAATACAAAATCAATATTCAAGATATCCTTGAGTACCTCAAGTCTAAGGATACTTGCACCATTACTATGATGCGACTATCATTGACATTTGAATAGATTATCCATATGATTGTCTCATAGTTGGTCATCCAATGTACTTAGCTACACTTAGAAAGCATCCATATGTTAACTCTAAACATCTCATGTTTATAGATTATGAGATCTACTACTCGATCCAATCAAAGAGTCTAACATGTGCTAGTCTGTCTGGATTAATAATGTCCCATCTCATTAATCCTATGACTAGGGATAATTTTGATACTAACATAATTACACAGGATAAGAATCTCAATATCATGATCTCATCATGATTTCCTTCATGCTATGTTATGTATGAAGGACTTCATTGATTGATTTAAGATCACTTATCAATTCATATATCAAATGAACAACAAATTAATGAAAAAAGCCTTTTATTAATCAAATAAATTTGTACAATAAGTGCTAAAAGTGATTGCCTTTAGAGCACTCCTCTAACAAGCTCCCACTTTCACTAAAGCCAATCGCCTTTGTATTTAATTCCATAGGCGAGTACATGAGAATCATATTTCTTTTGGGGAAGTGGCTTAGTTAAACGATCAGCAATATTCTGATCAGTGGGCACTCTTTCTATCTTTACATCATTCCTACCAATGATTTCTCGAATCAAATGGTATCTTCTGAGTACTTGTTTGGATCTCTGATGAGACCGTGGCTCCTTTGCATGCGCAATGGCTCCATTATTATCACAATACAATTGTATTGGATCAATAATGTTGGAAACCACTCCAAGTTCTGTGATGAATTTCTTTATCCAAACTGCTTCCTTTGCTGCTTCAGGAGCTGCAATGTACTCTGCTTCGGTTGTGGAATCAACAGTCATTTTCTGTCTAGAACTCTTCCAACAAACTGCTCCACCATTTAGTGTGAATATATAACCTGACTGAGATTTTGAGTCATCCTTGTCAAATTGGAAGCTGGCATCGGTATACCCGCTCACAGTAATATCTCCATCTCCATATACTAAGAATACATCATTAGTTCTTCTTAAGTACTTAAGGATATTCTTGACAGCCACCCAATGACCCTCACTAGGGTCCGATTAGTATCTACTCGTGACACTCAGAACATATGATACATCGGGTCTTGTACATATCATAACATACATGATTGATCCTATAGCTGAAGCATATGGAATCAAACTCATGTGTGTCCTCTCATCTTGTGTCTTTGGACACAAAGACTTTGAGAGAGTAATCCCATGGGTCATGGGAATATATCCCCTCTTAGACTGCTCCATGTTAAACCTCTTTAGCATTTTATCTATCTATGTAGACTGTGAAAGACCAATCAACCTTTTAGATCTATCTCTATAGATCTTTATCCCTAAAATATACTTCTCTAAGGTCTTTCATAGAGAAATTTTTGGATAACCAAATTTTGACTGATTGTAAGGCTGAGACATCATTTCCCATTAACAATATGTCATCTACATATAACACAAGAAATACGATTGCACTCCCACTAACCTTCTTGTAGACACAAGGTTCATATGGATTTTGTAAGAAACCAAATTGTTTGATTGTCTCATTAAACCGAATATTCCACCTCCTAGATGCTTGCTTTAATCCATAAATGGATCTTTGAAGCTTACATACCTTTTTGCCATCTTTGGATATGAAACCTTCTGGTTGTGTCATGTACACATCCTCAGTCATATTTCCATTAAGGAAAGCTATTTTCACATCCATTTGCCATATCTCATAATCATAATGAGTAGCAATGGCTAGGAGTATCCTTATGGATTTAAGCATTGCTATTGGGTTAAAAGTTTCATCATAGTCAATTCCTTGTCTTTGACGATAACCTTTAGCAATAAGTCTAGCTTTATAGGTAATCACATTACCATCCATGTCAGTTTTCTTTTTGAAAACCCACTTGCACCCTATAGGCTTTATTCCTTCGGGTTGGTCAACCAAAGTCCATACTTGGTTTTAATACATGGAATCCATTTCTGACTTCAAGGCTTGAAGCCATTTGTCAGATTCTGAACTATTCATAGCCTCTTCATAGGTTGTAGGCTCATCATTTTCTATGAGCAATACGTCGTTCTATTCACTAATGAGAAATCCATATCTCTCTGGAACAGTACATATCCTACTTGACCTACGAAGCTCTTGTGCTTCTGAAGGTTGAGCTGTTATATCATCTGTATGAGTAACAAGCTTGGGTTCAGGCAGTTGATCAGCATCTATTTGAGCATCTTGAACTTCCTCAAGTTCAATTTTGCTCCCACTATCTCCTTTTAGAAGGAATTCTCTCTCTAAAAAGATAGCATGTCTTGAAACAAAAAAAAATTGTTCCAAGGGGTGGTAAAATTGATATCCATATGATACTTTTGGATATCCCACAAACAGAAATCGGTCAGACTTAGCTTCTAGCTTATCTGACATTGTCCGCTTCACATAAGCAGGACAACCCCAAATTCTCATGTAAGAAACTGTGGGCCTCTTATTTACCATATCACATATGGAGTAACATCAACTGACTTTGAAGGAACTCCATTTAATATATAAATGACGGTCTCTAGTGCATAACCCCAAAAGGATTTAGGCAATTCCGCAAAACTCATCATAGACCTTACCATGTCTAACAAGGTTCAGTTTCTCCTTTCAACCACACCATTGTGTTATGGAGAATAAGGTGGAGTCCATTGAGACAAAATCCCATTATCCCTAAGATAATCTAGAAACTCTTGGCTCAAGTATTCACCTCATTGATCTGATCGAAGTGTTTTAATACTTTTGCCAAGTTGTTTCTCTACTTCATTTCTGAATTCTTTGAACTTTTCAAAAGCTTCAGATTTGTATCTCGTAAGATACACGTATCCATATTGTGAGTAGTCATCAATAAAAGTAATGAAGTAGATGAAACCACCTCTAGCGTGTGTAGACATTGGACCACATACATCTGAATGTATTAAGTCTAAAAGTCAATTAGCACGTTCACCCTTTCCCTTAAAGGGTAATTTAGTCATCTTGCCTAGTAAACAAGATTCACATGTATCATATGATTCATAATCAAATGACCCCAAACTACCACTTTTGTATAGCTTAGCCATGCGTTTCTCACTTATATGACCAAGACGACAATGCCATAAATAAGATGATTTCAACATATCTTGTTTTTGCCTTTTATTATCATTGATGTTTAAAATTGGATTTGACATATCTAATATGTATATTCCATTGCATAATGTACCATTAGCATAAAGTATTCCATTCAACATAATAGAACAACAATTGTTACTAAAAGCTAAAAGGAAACCATCTTTATTTAGACTTGAAACAGAAAAAATATTTTTAGTCAAAGCAGGTACATAATAGCAATTCTCCAAATTTAATATAAGCCCATTAGGGAGGGTCAATACATATGCAGCAACCCTTGCTCCATTTCCAATGCATAGGTCTGACTCTCCCTTATTGAGTTGTCTACTGTTCCTTAGGCCCTGCATATCAGTGCATATGTGTGAGCCACAACCGGTATCTAATACCCATATATTATTATTGGAAACAGTATTAATTTCAATGACAAAAATACCTGAAGTAGATGGGGCATCAGATGTCTTCTTCTTCAAGGACTCCAAGTAAGCCTCGTAGTTTCTCTTCCAATGGTCATCCTTGCCACTATGGAAGCATGTCCCTTTTGGAGCAATCTCCTTGGCCTTTTTCTTGGCCACACCTCCCTTAGGCTTCATGGACTTCTTCTTCTTCTTAAGGTTCTTCCTTTTAGAACTTGAAGAGTCCACCAACATCACAGCCTTACTGTCCTTCTTGACATATGGCTCAGCTATTTTAAGCAAGTTAATCAGCTCAAGAATAGTGGTAGAGATTTAGTTCATCCTATAGTTAAGCACAAAATGTGAATAACTATCAGACAAACCGGTTAGAATTAAGTCAATACTAAATTCATGGTCTATCACAAATCCCAAGGTGTCCAACCTCTCAACCTTTCATCTTCAATGCATATTGCATTGGAGATGTCCCCTCATCCATCTTAGTACGGAAGAGCAACCTTGAAGTTTCGAACCTTTCAGAACGTCCTTGCTCATCAAAAAGGTCTCTTAGATGGTATACTATGGAATTAGCATCCATAGCCTCATGCTGCTTTTGCAATTCAGCTGACATAGTAGCAAGCATAATGCAGCTTGTCATCTCACTATCATCGATATGCTTTTGATATGCCTTCTGAACATCTTCAGAAGCATTAGCAGTTGGGGGATTAAGGAGTGCCTCATCTAGGACATAGCCAATCTTTTCGGATTTGAGAACTATTCTCAGATTCCTTAGCCAATCCAAAAAATTGGGCCCACTCAACTTATTTGATTCCATTAGCGATCGCAAATTCACACTTATCATGATGATGATTCTAGCAACCTAGATGCAAAATAGAACATGTTAGAATGTACATAAAATGCATATTTATTAGGTCTTTAATAAATCGCATTATGGCTCCCACTATTTTATTGCGAATCCATAGCCCTCACTATGAACCCGAGAGAACTTATATGGAAGTTCTCCTAGTGGGTCGATATCCAACTAGCTAAGAATAACCTTGAGGCAACACAACAAGCTATCCTTAGTTTGGTTGGTAGGTATCTAATCCATACCAATCGCATTATTCATGCAACTATCGAATCTTGTGCTATCAACTTATTGATGTGTGCACATACATTGGGCTATCAACTCTTGATATGTATACATCTCATGTATACAAACCCAACTTTGCCTCCAATACACATTAACCTTGCGTAAATCCAACAAGTTAATAATATCGGTTAAGTCTAACCCATTAATCGTGAAATCTAATTTCAATGGATTGAACATATTCTTATAGAGTGAGATTGAGGCAACTCAACAACCCTAACTCTAGAAGAACTCTGGTTCTCCCCATATTAATGGAAGGAGTAAGACTTAATTGTTTATTTAGTGAGGGATTTCTTTGTTAAGTCTCATCAAGTTATTATTTCATACTTTTATATACCATACATTCATCACAATGATATATAAAGATAGTTACATTAACTATATGGCATGATTATGGACATACTAAAGTCAATATCTTGAGCCAAAAAGAGATTGACTAGGTCTTACCTAGGTATATGCAGGAATTTATAACCCAAAATAGAAATCAAATTCCTATTTCTAAGTCTTCTTGTTTATGGTACCATCTCCTTTGCTTCTTGCTTCTTTGTATCTTCATTCTATCCTAATCTTATGTAATCTAATTACATATTTCAAATTATATAAAACCTCAATTTATATTTATAGGAGAGTAAGATGAGAAGAGAAATACATAAGAAAGAAAAAAGAGGTAGGGACACGCAGACCCTATTTACCATAAAACAAAATAATTTCATGCATGCTCAATCACATTGGGCCTAAGTCCATAATCATTCATCATGCCTTTTCATATACCCCTATTATGCATTTTCTAATGCACAAAATAAAAATGACAATTTTGGATTTCAATTTGTAAATCGATTCAACACTTGAATCAAAATTGTCTATATGTGTTCTTTCGATTAATTTAATTTTGTATGTCATTTTAAAGTGGAATTTAATATTTAATCAAATTAAATTAAATTCTATATTTCCAGAAATAATTCAAAATTAATTCTCCTTAAAATCAGAATATTATGATGTTAAAATTAAACAATTTAATTTTAATATACATACCAATTTCTAGTCATACTAGAATTACAATTGCACAACTTAAATTAATTCAAAATTAATTTCCAAAAATTCTAAAAATTTCCATAACATCAAATCACCATTCTAATTATCCTTAGATCAACTCAAGTTCATCAAAATAGTTTTGGCACAAGCCAAAATTACTAAGACAAACGAACCAACACACTTAGACGCTCAAAATGACTAATTCGATATCTAGAATTTTTAAAATTTCAAATGCTTGCAAAATAATTTTGGCATGCATCTAAGATCAAAATAACATTTTTTTAATCACATAAAAATTATTTCAAGGTGCTGGAAATAAAATAAACACATACAAAAAAATCAAACAAAACAGCCCCACTGGGTAAGCTAAAACAGTCTCGTTTTTGTGTTTGTTTGAAAAATTAATTAAAATAATTTTTAATTAATTATTGGATACTTCCAAAGGCATAAACATATTCTAAATATGTCTAAATAATTTTTTATAATTAAATTACAAGAAAAATGCAACCAGCCCCATCAATTAAACCAAACAACAACACATGTTCATAAACAAGGCAATTTTAGGCATTTTTTAAATAAATCCGAAATTAATTATTTGAATCACATTAAATCATTTTTCAATCAATATAATCATTCTTAATCATCCCATGATCAGATTAAAGCAAGAAAAATGTGTAAATTATATTTTACAAATTAATTTCAATTTTTCAAAACCTATTGATCCAAAATCATCAAAAACATGCAATCTCATTGCACTTTCAATTAAAATTAATTGTAATGGATACAAGGAGGCTCTGATACCAATGTTGGGTTTTGAAGAATGAATCATATTCATAAACGCAACGAAAAATAAAATATTTCAAAACCCAAAACAAAAAATCATACTTGTACCATTAAAACTAATTTATATAAATGTAAATGTTAAAAATTATACCTTGTAATTTTTATTTGTTCTTCAAATCTTCACTTTGTTGGGTTGTAGCAAACCACAACAATCCACACTAGGATGTCTCTAAACGATTTTTTCGTGCGATCTCATCGCGATCCATCCTAAAGTAATTCTCTCATATTTTGGATCTTATCCAAGACCATTTTACTCATTCTCCATATATTCATTGCGTGTGACCCATTAGGTTCCCGGTTATATTGGCCACTTAACTTAACAATTAATTTAAGCAGGTCATGAGCGGTATCTAGCAACACATCATCACCCCCAATTGACCGGAAAGTCAGTGGTTTGACTACGAACCTTTCCATAGACAATTTCTGTGCAATTTTTCCTTTCACCAATCTAAACCCCACTTGGTTCAGAGTATGGACATGTGTCAACTCCCATTAGACTGACTACATCACGTCTAGTCCAAGTAATGTTAGTTCTTGTCCTTGAGGCTCATTACTCTATTAGGTATGTCATTGAAGACTATCTTTATGACATTTTCACTCCGGCCAGAGATTCTTGAGTAATGACCACGACAAGAGAACATGGGTATACACTCCTTCTATCAAGAGTGGTAAATCCTTTGTTGGTTACCCAGTTACCTTCGAATACCTCAAGTTGTATCCAATCACCACCCTATGAGCTACCTCTCTGAGGCAACAAGGAATAGTGTCAAAATATAGAATCAATATTCAAGATATCCTTGAGTACCTCAAGTCTAAGGATACTTGCACCATTACTATGATGCAACTATCATTGACATTTGAATATATTATCCATATGATTGTCTCATAGTTGTTCATCCAATGTACTTAGCTACACTTAGAAAGCATCAATATGTTAACTCTAAACATCTCATGTTTATAGATTATGAGATCTACTACTTGATCTAATCAAGGAGTGTAACGTGTGCTAGTCTGTTTGGATTAATAATGTCCCATCTCATTAATCCTATGACTAGGGATAATTTTGATACTAACATAATTATACATGATAAGAATCTCAATATCATGATCTCATCATGATTTCCTTCATGTTATGTTATGTATCAAGGACTTCATTAATTGATTTAAGATCACTTATCAATTCATATATCAAATGAACATCAAATTAATGAAAAAGCCTTTTATTAATCAAATACATTTGTACAATAAGTGCTAAAGGTGATTGCCTTTAGAGCACCCCTCTAACAGGCTCTCCATCCGAGACTCCATGAAATCCTTCAGGTTATCTAACCTCTCGTCCATCAAAGCCTGCAATTGCTCAAACTGTGGTGCCAAGAGATCAGCCACTTGCTGAGCCATGTTTGGTGTAGAGGCAGAGGATTGTCCAATTTTCTGCCCAACCTCTGGAGGTGCCATCTCAACTCGAACTCTCTTCCTCTACTGGATTCCTTGGAGGCCAGCTTTGAAGTCGTCCGAATCGTTGTCCTCCCAAATAATCTCACCAATAGTGTGGTGAAGCGGTAGTAGATGTTGTTCTCATGAACTATATGAACATCTGCTTTTATTTTGATAAAGGACTCGATGTCTAGTCGGTCTTGAAGATGTGCTGGTATATGGTTGAAATGGTGCTCCTCTAGCTTCAAATACCCCAGCTTGATAGCAAGGTGAGTCATGTACCCACCAATCAGAATGTCTCCGTAGGGCTTGGTGGCAATTGACAAAAGATGGTTTGAAAACCATTGAGGTAAAGCCATTGTTAGGCCTCTTTGGGCCATCTCCTGGAGAAAGAGCTTTGACTTCCTAATCGATCCGTTGTTGTCTCCTCTGGCAAAAATGCTATAGGTTAGAAACCTATGCAAGTATTTGTGCCCTAGGGATCGAAGGTGGGTGCTTTTCATCTTCTTGACGTCCCAGCTGCAGTCAAGCCCGAAGTGAGTCCATGTCTGAGTAGTATAGAACTCCACCTCACTCTCATTTAGGATACCGTCAGAGGGAAGGTTGAACATGTCACCAAATTCTGTGGCAGAGATGGTGTTCGGATGCTTGCAAAGTTTGAATTTTACCGTGCCGTTTGAAGAGACTTGTAGGGTGCTCAGGAATTCTAGAGTTGGTTCCTTCAGCATCGGTTGATGGATATCAACAAATTCTTTCAAATGACAAGCCTGGAGTTGTTCCATCATACTTGTCTCAAGACCAAGTGTTCTGATAGTTTGCCACTCAAATGATCGAGAGGAAAGGAGTGGTATTTGCTTGAGAACCGAGTATGTTGGATGATAGTGCTCCAAAATAATATTTAGAAGGTAGTCTGTGTACTTTCTTAGAGCATGAGACTTCTTTCTAGTACCTTTGGAGGAGCCGATTTCCATTTTTGATTGAGAAATGTATTTTTAAAGAGTGAAAATCTTATGGAAATTTTGGAGTAGAACCTTAGGTGTTTTGATTTTTGATCATAAAGATAGTTTTTGAAGGTATTTATAGATGGAATGAGTTTCTAGGGGGCCGAAATCTTTAAAATGGTATTCAATGGTGATAAATGAGAGAAGTTGAGAGAAGTTGGAGAGTTGGAAATTAGAGAAATAACGGCAGAAACATTTTATAGCCGACATCTTCACGGGGGTGAAAACTAAGTCACGGGCGTGAAATGTCGTGTTCACGGTTTGCTGAAGAGACATTCTACCCGTGAAGAGAGATGTGAAATGATTCACGATTGTAACAATTAAAGGTCACGGGTGTGAATGATGAAATTTCACGGTGGTGACAAAAGAGTCACAGGTGTGAAGTACAATTTTCACAACTTGTGACCGTGAAACAAAGCGTGACACAAAGCGTGAATGCCTCTATAAGTTTTTGGTAGAAATGTTCACGGTCATGAATAAGCGTCACGGGGGTAAACAAAGGGTTTCACGGGGGTGATAGAAAAAGTTATGGGCATGAAACATCGTCTTCACTACCTTCAACCGTGAAGCATGTCGTGAAAGCTACTGGAGCTTTTAGCGATTATGATCACGACCGTGAATATATGTCATGGGTGTGAATTGCCTAAAATCCTCATTAAATAAAATTAAGTCTAAAATAAGACTAAAGCATTTCTAAGGAGCTTCTATCCCCTATAACATATATTTCTATCAAATTAGCTACCTCATATCTAAAAAGATGAGACAAAAGACACAAGATTAACAATCAAGGTTCGACAATTTTGGCAATCATAAAGTTAATCCATCAATCATATCAAGCTCTCTTCTTATGAAATTAAATCTTTCCTCATTTAGAGACTTAGTGAAGATATCTGCCAATTGATTGTCTGTGCTTATAAATTCCAATACAACATCTCCATATTTAACATGATCTCTAATAAAATGATGTCTTATGTCAATATGCTTACTTCTAGAGTGTTGAATGGGATTCTTAGATAGATTTATAGCACTTGTATTGTCACATCTAATAGGTATATGGTCCATACTATGACCATAATCCTTAAGTTGTTATTTCATCCAAGGAATTTGTGTACAACATCCTGCTGCCACATACTCCGCTTCAGTGGTAGAAAGAGCAACTGAAACTTGTTTCTTGCTAAACCAAGAAACTAAGCATTCTCCAATAAAGTGACAAGTACCTGAAATATTTTTTCTATCTAAAAGACTTCCAGCGTAATCAGCATCTAAATATCCTATAAAGTGAAAGGATGAATTTCTAGGATACCATAAACCTAGATGCAATGAGCCATGTAAATATTTTAAAATTCTTTTTACTGCATTTAAATGAGACTCTTTAGGACATGATTGAAAGTGAGCACATAAGCATACACTATACATTATGTCGGGTCTAGAGGCAGTAAGATATAAAAGTGATCCGATCATACCTCTATAGAGCTTTTCATTAATGCTCTTACCTTTGTCATCCTTGTCCAATTTTGTTGATGTGCTTATTGGATTCTTGGCATTTTTGCATCCTTCCATTCCAAATTTCTTAAGTCAGTCTTCGGCATGTTTGGATTGGTTGATGAATATGCCCTCATTGCCTTATTTTATTTGTAGACCGAGGAAGAATTTTTGCTCACCTATCATGCTCATTTCAAATTCCCTAGTCATACACTTAGCAAATTCTTGGCAAAGCAATTCATTAGTAGACCCAAATATGATGTCATCAACATAAATTTGAACAATTAGAGTATCATGCTTATGCTTTTTAATGAATAATGTAGTGTCAACATTCCCCTTTGTAAAATTATTTTCTAAGAGAAAAGAACTTAGTCTTTCATACCAAGCTCTTGGGTCTTGTTTCAAACCATATAAAGCCTTTGAAAGTTTAAATACATGGTTGAGCAAATCATAGCTTTCAAAACCTGGTGGTTGTTCTACATAAACTTTTTCTTCTATAAAGCCATTTAAAAAGGCACTTTTTACATCCATTTAAAAGAGTTTGAAATTCACATGGCATGCATATGCTAAAAGTATTCTTATGGCTTCTAATCTAGCTACTGGAGCATAGGTCTCATCATAATCTATTCCTTCTTCCATATTATATCCTTTTTCATTTTGAACTCTTTTAGCAAAGTTTATGAAAGATTCAAAGGCATCACTCTTTTGAGCTAAGAAAACTATCCAAGTAAATCTATAGTAGTCATCGACGATAACAAAGGCATAGTATTTACCTCCTAAGCTTGCAATTCTAGTAGGTCCAAATAAATCTAGATGCAGGAGTTCTATAGGTTTTGAGGTACTTACAATGTTTTTGGATTTGAAGGATGACTTGTATTGTTTTCCTGTTTGGCAAGGTTCACATGTCTTATCTTTTTCAAATTTGACTTTTGGCAGTCCCTTTACCAGCTCTCCTATGCTAAGCCTTTGAATTAAATCCATGCTTGCATGACCAAGCCTTCTATGCCACAGCCAAGATTCATCACTAGTAGTCATAAGACACTTAGAGCAATGGTTAGATATTTTGTGTAAGTCTATTATGTAGGTATTGACATCTCTATTTCCTTTAAATATCTCTTGGCCATAATAGAGGTTATAAGACATTCATTGGAAGTAAAGATTACTTTATTTCCTTTATCACATAATTGACTTACACTTAACAAGTTATGTTTCAAGCCATCAACAAGCAAGACATCTCTAATGAAATTAGTACCATTAATACCGATAGAGCCAATGCCAATTACCTTACCCTTAGCATTGTTTCCAAAGGTAACTTTACCTTCATCAATACTTTTGATTTCATTGAAAAGCACTTTGTCTCCTATCATATGCCTTGAGCATCCACTGTCTACTAGCCAAGCATTTTTGTTTATTATGGACTTGAGGTATACCTATAGAATCAAAATTCAAGTATAGTTTTTAGGTACCCAAATGAGCTTGGGTTGTAACATCCTCAACCTTCCCCACATACATTTCATTTGAACATATGCATCTTCCATATAATCCAATTGAACACGTTCATTTCATACATATTTTCTTAGAAACAAGTTCATGGCATGCACTAGTTATGTGTCCTAGTATTTAGCAATTGTATCGAGTCACACGTGTGTACTTATAACCTAAAGGAGGATAACAAAGCATTAGAAATAAATTGAATAAGATAACTAAATTAAAGTAAGCAAAATGATTAGATTAAGATTAGTAAATATTTACATTGTTAATTTAGTTAAATTGGGTCAAATGATTAAGTTGTATTATTGTGTGAACTAGTGGAATTATAAATATATGTAAATAATAATAATAATAATATAGAAAAAATAAAATGAAAATGAAACAAAAGGAAAATAAAAAAAAAGAGAAGAGAAAAGAAAGGATAAAAGAGAAGAGAAAAGAGAAGAGATGAAGAGAAAAAGGATAAAAAGCCAAAAAACAAAAAGGTTGTCTTTATCTTCCTCCCCCATTTCTGCCTCCTCACTTCAGCCCCATTTTCTTCTTCATCTTCCTCCATTCTAGAACTCAATTCTTCCTTGTTTCACCTAGTTTTTTCACCAAATTTATCCCTTCCAAGTTCGTCCTTGGTAAGTAATCAATTCTTATTGCTATAGGGTTGATTTGAGTTGCTAAGGTTCATTAATAGGTACTGAATTGCACCCCAATTTGGATATTAATATAAATTGATTCTGGAAAAGTGTAAAACACAAACATTGTTCCTTTATGTCGTATATTTATTTATATGTAAAATTTGGTGCAAGATGTTGTGTATAGATTGAGATATCCTCTTTGTACTAAAACTGGTCAGGGTGTGAACCCTAGCTAAGTTAGCTAATGTGTGTGTTGGTTTTGAATATGATAACGCCAATATGTGAAGTACCTCAAAACATAAAAGTTGTAGATATATGTGTTATGTATCTTTAAACCAAATTTTAGGTTCATATGTCTGGTAAATGGTGAGTTATGGTGAATGGAATCATGACTATTACATGGTTTGAACTGCCTACTAAGTGCCCTGGGCAGAGCTAGCACCTTGTTTGGCTACTTTGAGCTCGTTAGAGCTAGATTATGTACATTATAAAATCATGAAAGGTATAGATATATGTCTTATCTAAATTTGGGTACTAATTTTAGCTTAATTTCTTATGTATAGACTAAGTTATAGCCTTTGGAAGTCATACTGGTCTGGAAGCCAATTCTATTCTGGACCAGTAAACTATTTGTTATAATTTGAAGCCCTTAGAGACATAATTGATAAATGTTTTAAACATGAAAAATGTTACCTTTGAACCCATATAAGTGTCTATAAATTTTCATTAAAATATGAATTATAGAGTATAAGTTATGATGAACCCAATGGAGTGCCCTGAAACTACCTAAAGGCAGAAAACAGAACACCCTTAGAAATTTCACCATAAATTGTACAATAATCCAATTGGTCTCAAATTGTAATATGGTATATAATTATATGTTAGTTTTAATTAGGAATAATAATAAGATTAATTGGTCAAGTATATAAAAATTTATAGGCTAAACAGTCCTATAAGGTCACACTGCCTCATAGGAAAAATCTTAACTATTGACATGAACAATGCATATTAGTTTGTTTAAGCCACATTAAGTCTCCCTAATCATAAGTTAATTGATTATATTTTCATATTAGGGTCGAAACATATTGGAGACCCACAAGGAGCGAATAGACAATAAGTTAGGGGTCGGAATCAAAGGAGAAATGTGAGTCTAATATCGATTGAATTCTTTAGTGCAAATGATTGTTGCTTGCTATGTGATTCATATGATTGTCATGATTTGCCCCTGATAATATGATGATGGATAATTTGTGACATTTTCGTACACATAAGTGGTATACTTGTGATATATTTGAGGTATATGTTTGACATATGTGATATACATACAGGGTATATGTATAGTATATGCGAGGTATTATGTGGCATATGAGGCATATATGCAGTATATGTATATTATATATGATAAGATGCAATGGTTGATGAATGATTAAGTACAAGTGCATATGCATATGGACTAAAAAGGCGTTGTGACTAGTTAATCGATATTGTAAAGCAAAAGAAGAGGCCTATGGCCCAACAAATGTGCAAATAAAACAAATGATCAAGATAGCTAGCAAATGCAAATGTTCACATGGAAACCCGGGGCAATGTCTAATTAACTTGGTCATAACAAAATGAAATAAGCAAATCATTTGCATACATAAAGAGTAATGATTATATGTTTCAACTTTATTAATACTTATATGATACTGATGAATGGAATGGAATACATGGTATATATTGGATTTGTGATTTATTACTGTGAGTTGTTTAGTACTTTAGAGCTCATTGGATGATTATTCTCATTGAGCCGTAACTCATCAATTTGCATCATTTTTCAGGTAAAGAAAAGTGATAGCTCATTTTGAGTAGTGTATAGAAGACATGGAGCACAGGGCACTGGCCGAGCCTCATCACTTTCTCTCCTTGCATTCCACACAAGCATGAAAATATGTCATATGTGTTTTGTATTTATGTGCTTGAATATGTATAGTCATTTTGGAATGAGTTTAAAAATGTATAAATGAAAGCAACTCGTAAATACTTATGTGTAAAGTTTATGTTTTGATATATGTGATATATTATATTGTGGTGAAAACCTCAGTGTTAACTTTGCAAAGTCATTGAATAATATTACAGGATATGAGACTTGCAAGTCATTGAATGAAATTACAGGATATGAGACTTGCAAAGTCATTGAATGATATTACAAGATATAAAAAAAAATTACTATCACTATTAACAGGATATTTTGTTTTTCCAGCATGCTATGTGTGATTATTTGATTCAAAGATAGGTTATACTTAAATGCATAAGATGTGGTGTTATATTTTTGGTATCAGAGCAGGGATAGGTTCCATGGGAACATGCATAAGCATAAGAGCATGATAACATATGCATCCTATGTGTTGAACATTATGTAGTGACATAATTTCATTTATTTTAGGGACATCATAAGACATGATTCACCAAGGAGAGAGAGGTCGACCGAAATGCATTCTTATGAGGCATCACCTCATTTACATAGAGATCAACCAGCACTAGGAGCCAAAGCTATAGCACATGCATCATAGTCATCTCATGCAGAAGTACCCCATGAAAACCTAGAACATGAAGTATATGGTCCTGAAATGTACAAGGAAAGACGTTATGACAAGCTGAGGAAACATGGTGCAACTGATTTCAACGGCACAACAGACCCAGTAAAAGCTGAGACATGGTTGAAAAGGACATAGAGGGTACTGAATATGATGAGATGCACTCCAGAGGAGAAATTTAATTATGCAGTATCTTTGCTTTAAGGCAATGCTTACGAATGGTGGGAGACAGTCCCCGACAGTGATGCACAACCACCGATTCTGACATGAAATGATTTTCTTCGGGAATTTCAGAACAATTACATGCCTGAAGCATATAAAGATGAGAAGAGGAATGAATTCCTAAATCTGAAATAGGGGAACATGTCTATTGCTGAGTATGAGGTGCAGTTCAACAGACTTTCCCACTATGCCACCTTTATGGTCTCTACTGAAAGAGACAAATGCAGGAAGTTTGAGAAGGGCCTCAAATATGAGATCAGAAAAAAAATCACGACTACTGATCTTGATAATTATGCCAGACTCAGAGCTAATGCGATCAGAGCTGAACGGTTAATGAAAGAAGCTGGGGAGTAACAAATTAAAAGGGCAGCACGTGAGTTCTTTGGTGATTCTAGTAGAAGGTCGGGAAAAAGAGATAGATATATGCCTGCACAGTCTGATAACAGAGGTGGATACTTGAGTTCTAGAGGTCGAGGCATGAATTTCTCTTACCCAGGCAGAGGGCAGAGCCAATATGTTGAACAGAGGCCCACATGTAGTCATTGTGGTAAATAGCATACGGGCGAATGTAAAAGGCTCATAGGAGCATGTTATTTCTATGGATCAATGGAGCACATGTATAGAGACTGTCCAAATAGAGCCAAACTAGCAGAGACCAGCAGAGGCAAAAACTAGCAGAGACCAGCAGAGGCAAAGGAGTATCTAAGACTACAGTTGAGGCATCGAGGGTCTAGCCTATTAGTGGGACATGGGGCAGAGGAAGAGGCAGGGGCAAGACTGGTACAATGGGCAGAGGAGTAACCAGATCTGACCTTCAGAGTTCTAGGCCCCCTACTCAGGCCAGGGTGTTTGCCATGACTAGACAGGAGGCATTTGATGCTTCCGAAGTAGTCACTGGTAATATTTATATTTCTAAAATATTAGCATATGCATTGATTGACCTAGGCTCCACTCATTCATTTATATCATTGCATATGGCATCTAAATTACATCAAAAACATGAGCCTTTGGGAATTGACATAAATGTGAGTACTCCACTGGGAACAGTAGTAGTTGTGAATAATGTCTGTCATGATTGCTTGATATGCATTGATAAAGCTGAGTTAATATCTGATATGATTTTATTGCCAATATATGAATTTGATGTGATACTGGGAATGGACTGGTTAACTAGACATCATGCAATAGTGAATTGCTTTACTAAAGAAGTAATTTTGGAATCACCAAACCAGCCAAGGGTAGTATTTCTAGGTGAAAGGAAACTTGTGCCTACATGTCTAGTCTCAGCTGTAAAGGCATTTCGAATGATCAAAGGGGGATGTGAAGCATATTTGGCATATGTGACTGATACTAGAACCACTAATAGCTTGCTTGAAAATATACGAGTGGTAAGGGAATTTGCTGATGTATTCCCATATGATCTACCTGGTTTAATATGCCCTTTCTTCCCACATTCATAGCATTTTACCTCCTCTTTACTTCTTTGTGCATCATTAGAAGTCTGTTTGAGATTTCTTTGCCTGAATTTTCTAGAGTTTCTCATTCTCTTCTCAATAATTCTTTTTAGCCTTCTTGAGAGCATAGTAATGTCCTCATTTGCATCATCACTCTTTTCTTCATCATCTTCAACTTCCTCTTGAGATTTTGAAGTAGAGGTTTTTAGTGCTAGAGGCTTTCTTTTTTTTAGCTCTGCTTCAAGCTCTCTATCTCTTTTCACTGCCATTTCATGTGTAAGAAGTTTGCCAATAAGCACATCGGTATTCATGATGATCATGTCTTCATTTGTCTCTTCCATACCAGCAACTCTTGAATCGTAATATTTGAGAGGAAGACTTCTCAGAATTTTGTTATTTACATCATCCAAGCTCAGGTGTTTCCTAAGTTTTCTTATGCCATTTATGATGGCTAGAAGACGGTTGGTCATGTCAGTAATTTACTCATTGGATTTCATCTTGAATAGCTCATACTCTGAGGTAAGAAGTTGAATCTTCTTGGATTGAACTTGCTTTGTTCCTTCATGATAGTTTTCCAATGTTTTCCACATGCTGTAAGCAGTTGGGCAGTGTTGTATTCTGCCACATTTTTCAATGGATAATGAGCTTGAGAGAATTGTTATTGCCTTCTTGTTTTTGAAGTTTACTCTTCTTTGAGGCTCTGTCCAATTATCTCTTGGTAGGATTTCTTTTTCACCATCAACTCCTCTTCTAGTTTGTGGTGTCCATTCTTTCCGAACACTATCCTAGACTTCAATTCCTTCACTATCCAAATATGTCTCCATCTGAAACTTCCAATGAGCATAATTTGCTCTATCAAAGTAAGGCTTGAGACTTTGGAATCCTTTATTGGCCATTTCTTGATCTTTGCTAGCGCTGTTTAGGCTTCGATGCTAGACTAAGCTCTGATACCAATTGTTGCTCAGATATTAAACCAAGAAGGGGGGTTGAATTGGATATTAAAATTTTGAACTTTTAAGTGCGGAAAGAAAAAGTTAAGTTGAGTAGGGATAGGAAGATATAATACAGGAATTTTTATAGAGGTTCGGGTGTTAACAAACCCTACTCCTCTCCCTAATCTCAATTGGGAGTTTCACTAACACACTAAGTGTTACAATGGAGTTTTACAAACTCACTCCCAACTATGGTGTTTCTAACAATGGATCACACCTAACCCAGAAATCCCTTGTGTTTTAATGGCTCACATAATAAACCAATTCCTTGTGTTTTAAAGGCTCACACAAATAACCCTTTCAAGTGTTCTACTCTTAACCCAAAATACCCAAACTCACTTGAGTAGTAGATTACAAAGAGAAACACTCACAAATCTATATTGCTCAGAGAATAATGAGAAAAAAGATTTTTACAGAGAATTAATGTTTGTTTTGAAAGTGTTAAATGCACAAATGGCTTACAACAAGACTTTGATTCGAAGTATTAGCTATTCTCTTGTTCTGGATTCATAAATGACTTGCATTTATACTTCCATGGAAAATTATAGTCGTTTGGCTGCATTTAATGCAGAAATAGCCGTAAAACTCTTAACTTCGCGCCTGACATGTTTCTCTTTCCTCTTTCACGGTCGTGAGTATGATTGTCACAGTCGTGACTGTTCTTCCAAGCCGTGACTTGAGTGGTGACTTTGGCTATGAAGCATTCTGGAAGGATTTGAAGTGTTTGATCATGAGCGTAATAATGTTATTTCACGGGCGTGAACATCCTTCCTAGCCGTGGTCCAAGTAGTGACTCTGGCCGTGAAGCTCTCTGGAGGAATTTGACATGTTTTCTCATGGGCGTGACTTTCTTTCACGGGTGTGACTGATATGATCATTCATGGTTGCTATGATACTTTATGGTCGTGAACTTTAAATGTTGGGTAGTTGGCACTAAGCTTCATCACGGGCGTGACATAAAAGGTCACGGGAGTGAACATGCTATTTCTTCAATTTTTGTCTTTTTAAGGTTAGTCTTTTATTCTACATTCTTGCTATCATGTTTCATACCTTGTTCAATAAACTTAGAAAATGAGTATGTTAAATACATTATTGTTATTTTATTTGTTACCATCAAAATGACAGAAATACCCTCAATGTTCAACAAGGCTCTTAGTGATCAAAGTTGGGTGATTGGTTTACAAAAAGAACTTAACCAATTTGAGATAAATAAGGTTTGGACATTAGTTCCAGGACCTAAGAATTATCCCATCATTGGTAGTAAATGAGTTTTCAAGAACAAGTTGGATGAGTAAGGTCATATAACTAAAAATAAAGCTAGATTGGTTGCCAAATGGTACAACTAAGAGGAAGACATAGATTATGATAATACCTTTGCTTCAGTGGCTAGATTAGAAGCAATTAGAATTCTATTAGCATATGCATGCCATATGAAATTTAAACTTTTTCGAATGGATGTCAAAAGTGCCTTCTTTAAATGGTTTTATAGAGGAGGAAGTTTATATTGAACAACTCTCGATTTTAAAAGACATACATTACCAAATCATGTATTTAAATTATCTAAGGCATTATATGGTCTAAAACAAGCTCCAAGAGCTTGGTATGAGAGACTCAATGTATTTCGTTTGGAAATTAATTTTTCAAAAGGACATGTAGACACTACTCTTTTCATTAAAAAGCACAAGCATGACATATTACTTTTTCAAATTTATGTTGGTGATATTATCTTTGGATTTACTAATGAATTGCTTTGTCAAGAATTTGCAAAATGTTTGACTATAGAAATTGAAATGAGCATGATGGGAGATCTCAACTTTTTCCTTTGTCTTCAAATCAATTAAAGCAAAAATGGCATTTTCATCAACCAATCTAAGTGCACCAAAGAGATATTAAAGAAATTTGGAATGAAATGATGTAAAAGTGCCAATACTCCAATGATCACATGAACCAAATTGGACAAAGATAAGAAAGGTAAGGTTATAAATGAAAAGCTTTATAGAGGTATGATTGGATCTCTTTCATATCTTACCACTTCTAGACCTGATATATGTATAGTGTATGCTTATATGCTAGATTTCAATCATGTCCTAAAGAAACTCATTTGCATGATGTGAAAAGGATTTTAAAATATATACATGGCACAATGCACTCAGGCTTATTGTATCATAGAAACACTTCATTTCATATCATTCATTTTTCAGATGCTGATTATGCCAGAAGTCTTTTAGATAGAAAATTCACATCTGGAACTTGTCACTTCATTGGTGAATGCTTAGTTTTGTGTTTAGTAAGAAACAAATTTTGGTTGCCTTATCCACTGCTGAAGTAGAATATGTAGTAGCAAGTTGTTATTGAACTCAAGTTCTTTGGGTGAGACAACAACTCAAGGACTATAGTTAAAAGATTGATCACATTTCCATCAAATGTGACAATACGAGTGCTATAAATTTTTTTAAGAATTCCATTTAGCATTTTAGGAGCAAACACATAGACATTAGGCATCATTTTATAAGAGATCATGTACAAAATGGTGATGTTGTGTTAGAATTTATTGACACAAACAATCAATTGGTTGATATTTTCACAAAGCCTCTCAATGATGTGAGCACATTATCTTAAAATTATGTTTAAAGAATTGTATTCACTTTGGTCAATTGTGTTCAAATTATAAACCTTGAGTTATATTTCATATATTTGATGATTTGCATATTCAATTTGTATGATAAGTGATTATTTGTCATGAAAAAGTATGCTTAATTTACTTAGGAAGAAAATGCATATCACATCTTTTTGTTTGGATCATGTTTTATTTTTTACCATGTTTTAGGTCTTCGTGTCTCTGAGTAAAACTTCACAGTCTTGAAAATAGTAGCCAAAAATGGCAAAAGCGTTCACATTTTGGCTCACACCTTGGCTCATGATTTGATGTCATGAATATCCTTTTTTATGCCAGTGACTATTTTACATCACGACCGTAAACTTAACATGCTTTAAATGGCAGAAGCGTTCACGTCTTCAGTCAATGGATGGGTCACCATTTGGTCTTCCCGTGAACACGATTATTCATGCCTGTGAATATTCATTCACGGTGGTGAATCGATTGATATATAGGCTGAAATTTCATTGTTTCTCTCATTTCTCTCTTCAAAAAATGCAAAAGTCGCACCCCTTTCCCTTTTTCCAACTAAATCCAACCCTCCAAACATTGTTTCACCAAAAATCTTGCTGGTTTCATCATCTATACATCAAAATCATCGATTTCATCCTATTTCTTCAAGTCCTCTTTGATTTTTTCAGGTAGTAATCAAACCTAAGGTTCTCTTTTTCATCTCTTTCTATTTTTAGCAAGGATTTTGACCACTAATATGACCACTGGAGTCGATTCCTCCAAAAGGAAGAGAAAAATCATGGCCCCAAAGATCCATGTCGACCATCTTCTAAATATTCTACCCCAACACTTTCATTAGAAGCATGCTTCTCTCAAGAATCGGCCCATTTTTTCCACCCGAACATTTGATTGGAGTTGCATCAAGGCTTTTGGCCTTGAATTCAATATGAAAGTGTGGCTTCAATAATATAGATTGTAGGAATTTGTAGATATCAATAAGCCCACATTCAAAGAGCCAAACCTAGAATTTCTAAACACCTTACAAGTATCTCCTATTGGCAAGGTCTCCTTTCAGCTTTATAAGCAAGAGAATTCACTTACCACCTCAGAATTCGTAGAAATCTTTAAGCTACCACATGAGGGCTTAATCAATGAGAGTGAAGCAATGGATTTTAATCCCTATATAGATTGGGACAACTTTGGTAGTGATTGTAGCTGGCATGTCAAGAAAATGAAGAGCACTCACTTGAAGGACCTGATTCTCTGCTACATTCACCAATTCTTAACTTACTCAATATTTTCCTGAAGAGATAGCAATAGGGCAGTCAAGAAATTAGAGTTGGTTCTATTTGAGATGGCTCAAGAAAATGAGCTAGTGGACCTGTCAAGATGGTTTGCATCCCATCTTCAGTCAATTGCCTTGAAGCCATCAGGTGACATTCTGATAGGTGGCTACATTACTCATCTGGCAATTGAGCTTAAATTGATGGATCTTAGCGATCACAACTTCACCATCCAAAAGATCAACTGGACATTGAATCCTTCATTAAGATGGGAGCCATAGTGAGAATCATCTGTCAAGATAACACCTACTATAGGTTTATCACCCTTACAAGTGAAATTGCATAGGAATCAGAGGATTCATAAGCTTTAAAGCTGGCCTTTAAGGGCCACAATAGAGAAAGAGAGCAAAAGTCAAACTTTCTCAAGATATGACATAAACATCGGTTGCCCCAGCAATTGGTGAAACATCTTCATCACAATCGAACGTGGCTCTATAGCTTATGGTGTTTATCACTCCTCATCTCGACTTGCTTCAAACAAGCATGGATTCCTATCAGCACTTCATTGATTAGAACTTGGAGAATCTTAAGGACTTTATAGAATTGAAAGTTGATAGCCTCGAGGAGGTGGCTCATCTTCGCAAGCAAGTATTTGGCTTCAAGACATGGGTTATTCTTTCTTTGGTATTAGATTCCTACTTTAGAATCATGTATTTAGGTTCACTAGGATCATTAGGTAAATCTTCTTTATACTTAAACCTCTATATGTAATTTTTGTAATGAAAGATAAGATTTGCCTTATATTCTCTATTTTCTTCTCTTATATTTAATCTTTATCTCTTTTTTATTGTGCCAAAGGGTTGACATATACTTTGCATATATATATATATATACTTGACATATACTTTGCATATACTTAACATAAATGTCATTTAACATAAAATATACTTGAAATGTACCTTCCATATACTTGGCATAAATGTTATGATCAAATGCTTTATTTGAATTTCTTTTGAAACTTCACCTCTTACATGTTTATGGCTTGAAAATGTGGTATCCTTATGCTCTTTATATTTTATATTTATTAAGTATCTTTTGATGGGGAGAAATTTATTTCTCTTTATGCCACATATTGTAAAATTATTTGTCACCATAACAAAAAAGGAGATTATTAAACCTTGAGAGGTATTTCTATTATTTTGATGATCACAAATAATTAGGTAATAAGGAATTTAACCACATTTTTTGTTCTAAGTGTATTAGATAGGTTACATATTCCTAAGACCATAAAGTAAGTTAATTGAAGTTGTTTGAAGTTCAAAAGAATGAAAATCAGTAAAGTTTCACGCCTATGAAGCAAATATTCACGCTAGTAAACATTGTCATGCCTATGGTGAAGAATTGCCATAACTGTGAAAAGAACATTTCACTCCCATGACTTGTAATGCCCGATAAGTTAGGCCACAATCGTGGTTGACAAAAATCTAGTGCGCCGAACCGATCGGAGTCTAAATTCGAACATGAAAGAAAAAAATTAAAATGATAATAAAATATGAGAAAAATATTTTGGATATTATTATTTTAGAATTTTGAAGTTCGGAAGTAAAATTGAGAAAAAAATAATTTTTTACTGAACGAAATTGGAAATTGCAATGTTTTTGGCACAGATATTTTAAAAAGACATAAAAATGGAATATTATTTATCTAAGGAAAGAAATATTATTTTGATTAAAATAAAGTAAGAGTGATTTAAATTAATGGACCAATGAGAAGCAAGATTAGTAATTAATCATAACCACCCACCTAATCCAACTATAAAAAGTCAAACTTTCACTTTTTTTGTCATTCTTCTTCTTCCTCATCTTAATCAAACTCATTTCTCTCCCTTTTTCTCTCTTGTAGCTGTGACCCTCTTCTTCCCCAAGTTCTTCTTTTTCTTTCTTCAAATCAAGCTAAGATTAGATGAAAAAAAAGGGATTAAGGCAAGATCATCAAGAAAGTGAAGCAAAGTAAGCTAAACTAAGGAAGAAAAGAAGAGAAAAAGAAAAAGAAGACTTTGATCATTTTGAAGATCACCAAAGGTGATTTTATATTTTCCATCTTCTCACTTTTCTTCTTCTCTTTTCTTTGGTTTTAGGGTTAGTTTCCATTAAAGTTAGTAATTTAGGGTTATTAATATGTTAATGGTGATTAAGGGTGGATTAGTGTGATTAGTGCTTGATTAGTGTAAAAATATTGTTGTTAGGCCAAGGAGGTGAACAATCCTTGAACCAAAATCAAAGAGGAGGTAAGGGCAAGGAGAAAGTAAGCTAGGAGGAAGAGAGAATGAAAAGAAGTAGAATTGTGAGGTATGTACATTTGGCAAAAATTCAATATAGAAAAATGTTGATTTTGATTTTGTGATGTGTATGAAATTCTGGATATTTGATTGAGTAATGAATTGGTGATTAAATAATACCATGAATGTGAAAACAAAAACTAGAATATGAGGTTGATGCATGAAAATGGAAATTCTATGAATTAATTGATATGCTGGAAAATTCGTCATATAAACAGTATCTAGTTTTCTGGTCATAACTTGAGTTCTGGAAATGCTTTTTGAGTGATTCTTATTGGGTTGAAAAGTTAAGACATAAGGCTTAAACTTTCATTCATCCATTATACCTGAATATTACTAGAATTAGGTGAAAATAGATTCAAAGTTTGAACTAGAAATCTGTCCAGTAAAATACTGGGCAGATTGCAGTAAACGTAGCTTTAGAAGAAAATTAATAACTTTTGATAAAAAAATTTTTTTTAATATGATTCTAGTTGTAAATTAAAGATAATACATGTACCTACAATTTTATAGTTGATCACTTATCCAAATTCTATCTAACAATGGAAGAAAAATACAGAGAAAAATAAGACAAAAATCTGTCCAGTAAAATACTGTACAGATTAGAATGAACATAGCTTAGAAGAAAATTTATAACTTTTGTTAAACACTTCATTTTAATATGATTCCAGTTGAAAATTGAAGATAAGACATGTATCTATATTTTGTTAGTTGATCACTTGTCCAATTTCCATCTAAAAATAGACGAAAAATATAGGGCAACATAAGGTAGAAATGCTGTCAGAATAGGACAGCTTGTAAATATGTGTTGATTGTGAAATTTTATGACAGAAAATATATTAATTGATTTTCTTATAGTTATAATGATTAAATGAGCAAGTATGAGGTTGTAAAATATTTAATGGGAATGATTGTATTTATATAGAATTTATATTAATGTTACCTATATAAATTATGTAAATAATAATAAAGGTAACAGATATAATTAAGCTCTATAACATTTAGTCGAGAACTAGAAATTAGGATAAGTTGGCATGACAATAAAAGGGTAAAAATGTAGGCACTAAAAATAATAGTTCTGAGATTTAATTTAAGTAGGCATTAAGAAATAGTGCTGAGTTGAAATTACATAGATACTAAGAAATAGTACTGAGTTCGAATTTATGTAGGCACCAAAAAGGTGCTGAGTTTGTTATTGAAAATGTAGGCGTTAAATGACGAGTTATAAAATAATTATGTAGGCGTCAAGTATACTACCGGAAAGCAGAAATCCTATATCCAGTATTTAGTTCCGGTCTAAGATGTCGTGGGCTATCAAATAAATAACAGAAAAAAATGTAAATTATTAAATTGTTAGTTCAAATTATATATCTTGTATTGTTAAAATTTCAAGCATGCTCAATGAATGGAATGTCATAATTGATGAATTAAATATTTTTGCATGAAGAAAATAGTTTTATTATAATTGAATATTTGGCATGCTTAATAATTGTAGTTTCTAAAATTTTATTTTAGAATTATTTATGTAATTATTGGATAGTT
The DNA here is from genome assembly GCA_023653625.1 of Triadica sebifera. Lineage (NCBI taxonomy): Eukaryota > Viridiplantae > Streptophyta > Magnoliopsida > Malpighiales > Euphorbiaceae > Triadica > Triadica sebifera. Next base: position 37,819,023 of record CM042893.1, on the reverse strand, counting down.
GTCAAATGTACCACTAAGCTAGTAGCTTTGCGCATGTGTTTCACGCGCAGATAAATAGAAGTAGCTATTCTGATAGGGCGACCAAAGAAGAGGGAACTTCAAGATCAGATTGTAGCAGTCTAGTTCTTTTTGTATGTTTTGAAAATTATACTGTAAAAATTAAATTTTAAGAATTTTTTTGATGTAAATTTGTGGCATGTAGGATTTATAAGGAATGAATTTTGTAATTTTATATATCTAGTATTATTTGTAAATATATTTCTAAATATTATGGTTTAATTGAATGAGTTCTTTTAAATCAAAATATTTCCATCACTAGTTATATATTTAAATGGAAAGAAAAAAATATAGCAATAAATATTTCGCTAATAATATACTCGAAAAAAAATTTTCAATAATTTGAATATTGTTTTTAAAACATCTGAGCTTAGTAGCACTTTTATATCCTATTAATGACTAGTAGGGTAAGGGTGCGCTACATGACTCATGGGAGATGCCCATGAAATAGTTAGCGCCAAATGTTGTTCGTTCAAACATTCACAGTAGTAAAGCATTGGACCACCCGTGAAGCTTGATTAAGTCATGCCCGTGAAGAAATATGTCATGCCCATGAAAGACTTATCATTTCTAGATAGAACTGTTCATGGTCAGCTTTACTACTTCATTCACAGCTATAAAGAATAGCCACACCCATGAAGATTAAGTCAGACTTATGAACTTGGAAAGAGAAAGTTGTCAGGTATAAACGAAAAATTTATCAAACGGATATTTTTGCATTAAATGCTTCCCAAACATATATTTTTGTTAGGGGAAGTATAAATACAATATTCAAAAGTTGTTAGAAAAATGTGCATTCAATTTTCTAATCTAGTCTAGCTTTGTGCATTTAATTTATTTCAATATTCTTATTGTAAAAACCATAATTACTCATAATTGTTAAGCTTTTTAGTTGGTGGGTGTTTCATTCTTATAATCAATTACTCAAAAGCGAGATTAAGTGAGTTGTGTTATGAGTGAAACATTTGTAAGGGATATTGTGTGAGTCATAAAAATACAAGGATTTGGTTGTTGTGTTAGTCATTAAAACATAAGGATTTTTTTGGGTTAGGTGTTAGCCAAGAGAGAAACACCATAGTTGGGAGTGAGCTAAGGAAAACTTCATTTGTAGCACTTTAAGTATTAGTGAAATACCCAATTAAGATTAGGGAGAGTAGGGTTTGTTAATACCCAAACCCCTATAAATCTTGTGTGACGAATTTCTGTCTCTCTATCTCATAAATTTTTATTTGGTAAAATTACCTCAAGAAAAATTTTTAATTACTAACTAATTCAACCCCTCTTTTTAGTTATTGTTTTGGGAAACAAGTGGCATTGTTTAGATTTAAATATGCTCTGCCACTTTGCACTAGGTTTAGGCTTTTCTATCTTTTCCGAAACAATATGTGCACAATGACATAAACATGCATATTTGGTGGGCATTTTCCTTGGTGCACTTTTCTTGTATAAGAAAGCATGATTTACCTTTTAAGGTTTTCCTCTTGGGCCATGTGACCCTTGGTTACTCTATTTTTGAGTAAAGGGTTTTGTGTGTGTTTTACCATTAGACCTTAGGGCTATTATCTCAATAGTAGGGTTTTGTGATGTGCTAGATTTAACAAATATAGCTATAGGTGGGGTAGATGATGATGCTCCAATGAAGCCTAAGCCATGTCTTAATAAGGAAGGTCTTTAAGATACAAATAAGGTATCCAAATTCTTATTCCCTTTGTGAAATTTTGAGATAGAGTTTCTAAGTTCTTCAACCTCATTTTTTAAAGTGTTGTTTTCTTTTATTAAAGAATTGGTTGAAGGTTTTGATGAAAATTCATCTAATGACTTCTTTGAGTAGTCATTTGAGGTTTTTAGCTCTTCAACTACCTTTTGAAGGTTATTAAAATAATTTTTAAGTTTAGAGCTATTTTTTCTATAACGATCAAGCTTCATTTTTGTACCATTCTATCTCTAGATTTAGTACTTCAACTATATCATCATCAATTAAATCATACAAGTCATTACAAGTTTGGGATGTATAGCATACTTCATCATTGGAGTTATCCTCAATTGCCATGAAGCACAAGTTATTCACCTCTTTTTATTTTTCTTTTCTTCTTCTTCAATGAGTGTTAAGGTTTCATCATCCCAATGGCTTTGTGACCTTTTTCTTTATCTTTTTTGTTGGGTCTCTTCTTGTATTTCTTGACCATAAGGCACTATAATCTTGTAACGCCCATTAATTAGAGTTTAATTTGAATAAGTATTTGGTATAAATAGAAAAAAACATGATATATAATAGAGATTAAAATAGATGGAATAAATGATTAAATTAGAAATTAAAATAAATTAAATTGATAGCCATGATGAATTTGAATAAATTAGACCACATAATTAAATTGTATTTTTTGTGAAATAAAATTAAAGATATTAGATATAAGGAAATATGTGAAAATAATAATAATAATAATAATAATAATAATAATAATAATAATAATAATAATAATAATAATAATAATAATAATAATAATAATAATAATAATAATAATAATAATAATAATAATAAAATTTAAAAAATGAACAGTACAATGGTCAGCAAAAAAAAAGGACCAAAAACGGGATATAAGGAAATATGTGAAAATAATATTAATAATAATAATAATAATAATAATAATAATAATAATAATAATAATAATAATAATAAGAAAATTAAAAAAAATGAACAGTAGAATGGTCAGCAAAAAAAAGACCAAAAACGGGAATTAAGGACTGAAGTCTTGCTTTTGGTCATTTCTTCCAACTTCATCTCTTTTCTCCTTCTTCTTCATCATCCCTTTTTCTTCGTCCATATCACAACTCAAATTATTTATCATCTTCTTCAAGATTTGCATCAAAAATCAGTCCAAATAAATCTAATCTTGGTAAGAAATATTTTTCTCATGATTATTGTATTATTAGAACTCTTTAGATTATATTTTTACAGGATATTGCACTCTATTTTTGATTATCTTGTGAATCTAATTTTGGGATGTGTTAAACATAAAAGTTGTTTATCTATGTCTTGTGTATCTCTCTGCCAAATTTTCTTCAATGATTTTGAGTATATGAAGAGATATGGTTATTGGGGTGAAACTGGTTCAGGGAGACATATCAACTAAATAATCTACGGTTTTTGTAAAAATTTATCATCTTAGTGACTTAATTTGAGGTTTTGTAAAAATGAAAGTTGTAGGTATATATGTTATTGAGGTCTCTGCAAAATTTCGTATAAATTTCTCCTGTGTAGGTTGAGTTATTCTGAAATAAACTATGATTGTTCCTTGATTGAGCTGGTTTCATATACCTATGCAGTTCCAGTAATTTTGTCCTTATATTTCACATATTTGTAGATCGAATTAGCCAAAATTCAAAATATAAAAGTTTTACTCCTATGTCGTATCTAAATTTATGTGAAGTCTCACCTTAAAATGTTATGTATTTTGTGAGTTATGAGCTGAACAATTAAACTAGCCGGGATGATACTCTATATTGAACCAGTTATATATCCTCCAATCTTTGAGACTCTTAGAAACCGAATCTGGAACTGCATTAAACATGAAAAATAGTTTAAATTAATTTATATAACTGCATAAAAATTTTCAGAATAATTGAAGCTACACATTGAAAGCTATGAATTTTTGAATTGGGTACCTTGAAACTGCCTAAGGGCAGAAAACAATACAATATTTAAAATTATACCAAAAATTATGCAAATGTTCAAAAATTCTGAAATTTTAGTATATTTTAGTTTTACATGTTATATTTAATCAGGATTAAGAATCATATAAATTGGATAAGTGTAGAAAAATTTATTGATCCAACAGTCCTTACAGGTCTTATTCTAGCTGAAAAGAAATTGTAGTTATTTATTTAAATTATATTAAGAATAAATATTTTATCAAGGTATTAATTAATTATATTTTTAAATTAGGATTTGAACAAGAAGAAACCAACAAAAGTGAACAAGCTCTGAGCTTATATTTTAGAAAAGAAAAATCGTATCGAGGTTTGTACATATAATTATTCTAGTTTGCCCCTCATGTATGATTGTATGCACATGACATGAATTATTTGTCACCATGATGAAATAATAGATTATGTCATGTTTTAACATTATAGAAATATTATTAACTATGAACTTAACATTATGCTAATATTTGATAAACTATCATGCTATTATATGGTGTTGAAATAAGTTATGCGTATATCATTATGTTAATATGAATTAAGCATTGGTTATAGAAACAAGTAATTAATAGTGTTAATTGCTCATTTCCCTACCTGATGATTGATATAGGATAGATGGTGCACTATCAGGGGAAAGTTTCGGTACCGATATTGATATGATTTAAGGACAGGGTGGTTATAGCTCTGAGAGCGCCCCTGATCCAAATTACACAGATAAATGATTATACTAGGTCAATGTGGTTGAATCTCCGCGAGCGCCCTTGACTTGAGATTATAGTGAGTAGAGTGGCTTAAGCTCCGCGAGCGCCCCTAATTCACACCCCGTTTTCGGACAGTCTGGAAATGAGATTTTGGGCTAATAATTCATAGAATAAAATATGAAATTTAATTAATTGATGTAAGTAACAAAATGTAAAATGCTTACATGAGGTGGTGCAAATTTAATTATTGAATAATGTTATTTTTTTATTTTTTTATGTTATGTGTTTATTTATTTTATGTGACAAATATGCAATAAAATTTGATATGCCATAATTTTATTTGAGACATGCATTTGTGTGACTGCTTGGGAAAAATTTTAATACTTATATGTACCACTAAGCTAGAGATAGCTTAGCGTGGATTCTTCTCACACAAGAATTGAAGTTGTAGATAGTAGATAGTGGAGTTGATCAGGAAGAAGTTCAAACTCATATCAGCAGAGACATAAGAAGCATAGTTAGAGGGTTGGTTATCTATTATTATTATTTTTTAGTTTGACTATATATATGGTGTAGTAGACATGTCTCATATATTAATATTGTGTATGTAAATAATTATGTAATATAATCGGGTGTCATATGTGTATACAATATAAGGATAAATATATATTGTTAATTAGAACAACTTGCCTAAACCAATATAAATAAATAGATTATGTTATTTAAAAAAATTCAATTCTAGCAGATTACCGAGTTAAGCTTGTGGCATCCTTCTTATATATGTGGAATTATTCCTAATATATAAATGAGGCATCACAAATCTAATGTGTCCCTTCTTCCCATTCTCATAATACTTTACTTTCTCTTTGCTTTTGTTAGATGAAGAGTTCCTTTGAGGGAATCTTGAGGCTCTTTGATTGTAGTTCTTAATTGAGTCATGCTTGTGGGTGATCAATCTTTTGATTCTTCTTGAAAGTAAAGCTATTTGATCATCTTCTTTATTAACCAACTTTTCATCTCTAAGGTGATCTTCATCTATAGGTATGGAAATTAAGGCTTTGAGTGCTAGAGACTTTCTCTTCTCCTTTTCTCTTTTAAGCTCTCTTTCTCTTACTAGAGTCATTTCATAAGTGAGGAATTTGCTAGTTAGCACATCGGTGGGAATTACGCTTTAAGTCTTCATTAGCTTCTTCTATACTTGCAACTCTTGAGCCATAATCTCTCATTGGAATACTCTTCAAAATCTTTTTGTTTATGTCTTCCAAACTATAGTGCTTTCCAAGCTTCCTCATACCATTAACAATGGCAAAAAGACGATTGGTCATTTTAGTTATGGTTTCATTTGGCTTCATCTTGAAGAGCTCATTCTCAGTGACAATAAATTGAACCTTCTTGGAATTCACTTGCTTGGTGCTTTTATGGTAATTCTCTAATGTTTTCCAAATGGAATAAGCAGTAAAACAATAATGAATCCTACCACACTTTTAAAGGGATAAAGAGATTATTAGGATTGTCATGGCTTTCTTGTTTTTGCCATTTGCTCTTCTTTGAGTTTTAGTCTAATCATCTTTTGGGATGATCTCTTCTTCTCCTTCGGAGTTTGTACTTATCGAAGATGTCCATTCTTTTCGAATGGACTCCCAAACATCTACTCCTTCACTGTCAAGATATACCTCCATATTGAATTTCCAATTTGCATAGCTCTATCTTAAGACTATAAAATCCTTTGTTGGCCATCGTTTGATCTTTATTAGTGCTTGTTAAGCTTGAATGCTATACTTCACTTTGAACCTTAGGAATGTATGTCGTGGAATCTGTATGACTTTAAAAAACTTAAAATAAATATGGAAAGTGAAAGTGTAATTTTTCAGCAGGTGAAAGTGATGACACTTATGTATTATATCGATAATAATACTTGCATGCATATGCATGGATGACAACTTTATTATATCTGGATTGTCAATCTTATTATCCTGATTATTGGTTCCTATATTTTATAGGTATAAATAAATTAACAATAGTGCAAAGAATCTTATATAAATTATATTTGATAATTGTTTATGTATGCTAGTTAATCTAATATAACAATATATAATTATGAGATGATATGACTACATGAAGTGCAAATGTTGCATGGTGCATTATATAGAACATTATTTTAGTTTTATGCATCACTAAATATAAGAGTAAAAAAATATAGATAAAGCTATGATGATCTAATCCAATAAAGCATTTTGTTTCAAACATGATCACAACTTTTGTATTTTTATTTTGAATTATTTTTGTAGTATTTGTAATATATCTTTATGTTTTGTATAACCACCAATGTTTTGTAAATAACATTTTTGTATATGAAGTGTTTATTATTTCTTTTATAATTTGTAAAATTTTGGTATGGGAAAAAAACGTTGCTCTTATTGCTTATAAAATAACAATTTTAAATAAAATTAGCATATCATTCCTATATCTAAATACATGTAGCCCAAGTAAGTATGTTATAATGAATTTCTTCAAATTTAATTCTATTAACTCAAAAATTATTCGTTAATTTTGAATCAATATTTTGTCAGTCAACTATATTCTTGTTAAAATAGTCAAAATTAATTTTAAAAATACCATAAATACTCTTTTTTTATAAATTTGACACTTCATTGACTTAAAATATAAATTAAAAAAATAAATTTAACATTTTAATATCAAGTTTCATTTTTAAAAAATTTTGATTTTTTTTAAGATAAAAAAAGAATAAAAATTGACATCTAGATAGTATATTAGACTGAACTTTAAATGTATTTCAAAAAATGAAAGACTAAATAATATATTCAACTAAAAATCAAAATAGTCCTAGTAATTTACTTGGTTAATATTATTTTTTTATTAATAATACTATTATAATCAATATTATTTTATTAAAAATAATATTCTGATTTAATTGTTATATTGTATTGATATTAATTTTTTTTTGTAATTTTGTAATACAAAAAAAACGTATGGGAAAATCGAAAGAAATGACATAATTAACGAAAACAATTAGAATGAAATATTAAATCAATATTTATGAAAAATAAAAAAAAAATCTATTAATTAAAATTCATCCCAATATTCATTAATATTATCTATTGTCGACCTCAATGTCCTCTTCTCCTAAGTCTTTAACCAAACCAGGAAGGTCTTTATAATCCCAACTAGATTCTGGAGCTAGGCTACGATAAATTATGTGGCACTGTCAAAAATTGTTTCGATGCAAACAAGGAAAAATAATTACAAATGAGAAAAACGAAAAGATTATTCACAAGGAATGTTGTCTCTAAATAAGTGTTTAACTAATATTAATAAATTAATTTTTTTGAAGAATTAAATGCAGACTAATGAAAATAAAAATTAGAATAAATACAATTACATAAATATTTTATATAATTATAATTGTAATCTAAATATAATAATTTTTTGGTGCACATCAAATTAGTCATAGCAAAAAACCAATTACAAACTCCTTTTTCAACATTTTATTTTGAAGAAATTTGTGTGGACCTTAAAACTTTATCCTTAAATATATTACTATTGATATTCTTATTATGGACATAATATTATTGATCTCGTATTATAATATGATAGTTTGGGATGGATCAGATTTCTGGCTTGAGATGGATTCTCTAAAGAGAAGATCGCTCAGTTTGTTCAGCTTCGATCATCTGGGGAAATAATCATCACTTCCATCACCAACTTCAACAATCCAATAAATTTTAAAATAAACAAATAAAAAACACAAATCAAGTGGATCAGGAATCCGGCTTGGATCTCAATTAGACAGAGGAATCGCTCAGTTTATTCAACTTCGATCATTTGGGGAAAAATTCATCACATCCATCGAATCAATAAAAAATAAGAATCGCCAAAAAATACTTTAAATAAATCAATTTCCAACAAAGAATATCAAAAAATTAATTAAAGAAAAGATGGATCAGAAGACTGGCTTGGTATCTCTATAGAGAAAAATCGCACAGTATATTCAGCTTCGATCATTTGGGGAAAAATTCATCACCTCCACCTTTTTCTTTCATAAATTAAAATCTAAAAAATTCTCAAAAAATCCAAAAAACAGCAAGAAGAAAAAATTTCCACAGATCTGCAGAAAAATGGAGAATTAAGAAGGCGAATCTACTCATATAAGAGAAATTTGAAGAAAGGGAAAGGGATATGGAGTCAGTTCACACAAAGCATTCATAGATAAAGATTAAACGCTTATAATCAGTATATGACGCTTTCCAAACCACAAATAACTCCCCCTCCACCCCCAAATTAAAAAAGAACCAGAAAAATTAAAAACCCTAGCAACTTCTACCGTTTGAAGAAGGTAGGAGATAGGTTATTTATAGGCCACTGCCCTTCCTCTCTTAAACCCTAAGACCAAGACTACCCTTAGTCACGTGCACTGCACATTCTTAGTTAATAAAACAAAATTATTTTGGTTAATCTTCGTCACAGTTGGACCTCGCATTACGGATCCAAGACCTTGGGTCAGATAATTTTGAGTTCAAATAATGGCTTTCAACTTAATAAAACTCATAATAAGATTAAATAATACATGACATATAAATTTAAATATATATAAATTTGAATTAATAAAATATATATTATAATGTATCAATACAGATTTAATTAGTCTAACCAATCACACACGATTAGTTACATTTTAAAATATATAAATATTGAATAATTAAAATATATAATTATATATCAGTATTTTATATTCTATTACAATTAATTATATTAATTTAGATAAATAAAGATTAGCAAATTAATGATATAAGTTATATTAGAAATAATCTTATATATAATTAGATAGTTAAATTTTATTACATTAATAAATTATATCTTGCGCATATATATAAGTATATATATATATATATTTATATACATTTTTAATATATTATAAAATTAATATGTACTTAAAAATATTAATTTTAGTTTTATATAGTTATATACATGGGTACACATTTTTATAAACATGTTAACCAATTAAATAATATATTTATATTTAACACGTATAGTGACACGATATATTTATGGACAATACCTCTTTACACGATACGAATTTCATCCTTATATATTAGTTAGGTGGATTTAGGATAACTTTTTTTAAAATATTAAATTTAAATGATTTTTGAATTTGAATTGATTTACTCAGGATTCATTTTATTTTGATTTGAGAATGAATTTGGATTTATTCTTAGATCAAATAAAAAAAATTCAGATATAGTTATATTATAGGCCTAATTAATGCATAAGGAGATATTGGTCATTTTGACACACTAATTTTGTAAAGTACCACTTAGATACATTAACTAAAAAGTTTTGCTCTTTTTAAACACAAAGTCAGACTATCCGAAATAATCACCAGTGTTGGATTTTAAAAGCGAATCTCATTCATAAAATGTAGCAGAAAATAAAAATTTTAAAATCTGAGAGAAAAATTTTATTTGTACCATTAAAATTAATTCATTAAATCATATAGATTATAAATTAAACATTAAAATTTATTGATTTGTTTTTTAAATTTTTACTTTGTTGAGTTATAACAAAATATAACAATTCATACTATAATATCTCTAATGCTAATCCACGTGAAAATATGAATAAGAAACTACTAGATAAATATTGAACACACCTCAAAGTACTAGCAATGATATATGCTCTATTTGAAAAAATATTAAAAATAATTCTTATTTTCATTTTTAATTTCTTAATTTTCAAAAATAATTTGAAGATATTTTAAACATTTCAAAAATATTTTTATCCCAAAAATAGTTAGGTACAAAGTGTATAAGACAAGGGGAGGAATTTGGGGAGTTTTGCCTTAATTGGTCAATTAAGCTAGTTGATAGTCAGTAGTGTGCTGGCCAGGCTTGCTAGGTATCCCAGCTGGCATGCCTGGCAGGCTAACAGCCTGCGTGGGCTAGTATGGGACTGTGACCCCCCTTAACGATTTTTCCATGCAATCTTATCATGATTTGTCCTGAAATAATTTTCTCATACTTTTGGATCATATCAAAGTCTATTTTACTCATTTTCCATATCTCTAATGCATGCGACCCAATAAGTTCCTAGTTATGTTTGCCACTTACATTAACAATTAATTTAAGTAAATTATGAGCGGTATCAAACAATACATCATGACCTCCAATTGATTGAAAAGTCAGTGGTTTGACTATAAATTTTTCTATATACATTTTTTTATGCAGTTATTCATTTCACCATTTTATACCTCACTTAATTCAAAGTATGGACATGTATCTGTAATACCCCCTCACCCAAACCGCACGTGCCCGGATGCAAGGCGTTACTGCCTGTCTTTTTAACTTTTTTAAATCGCTATATATATATATATATATATATATCTTATTTAATAAATAATGTACATTTTATTTATATAACATAGTATTTATAAATACTAATTTACTATTTAACAAACTTTGAAAACTAATTTACAACTTATAAGTATATATAACGCGGAAAATAAAATACAATAGTTCAAAAGTTTATGACCCACAATTTCGAGATCGACTATTTTAATTTGAATAGGATCACCGCTTGCTTTATCTATCACCTTTAGCTACTTTTCTATATCTGCGTGGAAGAAAACTCTCACACTAAGCTCTAAACTTAATGGTGCATATAAATAAGGCAATATACTATATCATACAATAAGCATTAACATGTATCATTTTATGCATTAAAATGTTTGCGTGCTATTTCTATCAATATGTTCTTATTTCATACAAGTATAAATATCATGCTCACATATACAACGTTATTTTTATTTATATTTGATGGTAAGTTACTCTGTTATTCTCTTTATTATTATATTTCAATCTCATATCATCATCATTTTTTTCTTTTCTTTTCTTATTTTCCGACATATCTTCATTATCTTGCCCACATCACTCTAAATTTGGACTGACTAGATATGGGTTATAGATCAGGAGCGCTCTCAGAGCTATAGTCACCCTGTCCACTATCTGGCTCAACAGAGCTTCTCAAATCAATGGCGCTCTCGGAGGTTAAGCCACATTGATTGAGTATTATTTCATCATAGATGAACAACCGAACCAAGAGCGCTCTCAGAGCTATAGTCACCCTGTCCACTATCTGGCTCAACAGAGCTTCTCAAATCAATGGCGCTCTCGGAGGTTAAGCCACATTGATTGAGTATTATTTCATCATAGATGAACAACCGAACCAAGAGCGTTCTCTGAGCTTAAGCCACCTTGTCCTCAATTTATATGTGCTCATCAGAGCTTATCAAGTCAATGGCGCTCTCCGAGCTTAAGCATCATTGACTGAGCATCTCAGATCAATGGCGCTCTTCGAGCTTAAGCCACATTGATCGAGGAATATCTCATATAGTACAGTACCATTCACCCCCTTAATGACATGTCATCTATCCTGATTCTAGTCCGCAGGTAGAGTAATGGGCATCTTCATATTTTCACATCAATCATATATCTTTATTTAATTTTTATTTTATATCCATTTCATCATTCCTCATATTATACATCACATCATCATAATTCTCAATTTCGACATATCAATATTCTCATGTATCAACATCTCAATTCTCTTGTTTTGCAAACATCTTATCAAGCTCATACATACTAGATAACATCTTTTCATTTATGTAACTAAATACATCAGTAGATAATTATATTCATAATTTATTTGAAAACAGAGCATTCACGGCCGTGACTACTAATTCATGCCCATGAATTAGTTCACGCCTGTAATCCCAAGCCGTGAACGCTACTGGAATGAATCGTGCTAAAAGCATTCACGGTCGTGAATACTCTTTCGTGCCCGTGAATGAGTTCACGTCCGTGATTCCCAACCGTGAACACTTCTGGAATGAATAGTGCCATTTCCACACCAAAGTCACAACTGTAATACAAATCCATCACAATCGTGAACCATGAGGTTTACGCCCATGACCCGATAGTCACGCCCATGACTTTCGGCAAGAAATCTGCATATTCACATTTCATTCATTCTAATTACACCAAATCACATCAAAACATAACTCATGCATTTCTGGAGTCCTTTATTCAACATATCATGACTAATACCTATAAATACCTTAATCATAATTAAATTCTCTAATATGCATCACTTAAATCAACAAATCACAAGAAACTCATTCTTTATCTCTAACATATGGTTTCATGCCATAATCATCATTAATGCATTTCAATCATCAATTATCATACTAACATGCATTATTTCAAACAAAGATAGACTATTGTCTTAAGTTATGCACAAACCTTAATGTTTCTCCTTCACTCTTCTAGGTAGCTTTCTCTTTTCCTTTGCTCCTTAGTGTTTGTTCCTTGTCACTTGGAATTCCTACAACATCATAAATAATTATTATTATCATATGATTTTCTTAAGACCCTAAACTCTCTTATTCTATCTCAAAACCCTAATTTCTCTCTCTTTCCATATGAGTCTTGGATGAGTTCAAAATTCGAACTTTTTTAAGAAAAGATGAAGAAGAAAAAGAATCACTTCTTACCTTACTCTTTTTTTCACTAAATCACAACTTTGGAGATTTTCTCTCTCCACCAAACTTGAATTTTCTTCCTCTTTCTTGCTCTTCCCAGCTTCCTTAAGAGTTATGGACCATGAAGATCATCTTGTCTTAATCTTTTCCCTTTCTTCTCTTCCTTTCTCTATCTAGAATTCAAGATTGGCTATGGAGGAAAAGAAATGGCTGGCGTGACTGGTAGAGAAGGGAGAAAGAAGAGAGCAGAAATGAGAAGAAGAAGAAAAAAAGGGAAAATATAAAAGTCCTCATATAGGCCCCACAATTTGGCCATTTCTTGACATTAGGCTTAATGAACCCATTAATCTCATTCTTTCTCATTGAGTGGCCGGCCAAACCAATTTAAAATGTCTCATCTCTTATGTTAATTAGCAAACAATCTCATTCATCCTCCAAATTTTTGGTAAATTGCAATTTGACCCCAAAACTTATCAAAATTTGCAATTTAATCATTTACCGTAAATCAACTTCTTTAAACTTTATAATCACTTAATTAGGCATATATCATTTAATTTAGTCATTACTTGATTAATTCTAATCAAAAATCCGAATTTAAACTCCGATCGGTCATACGAGTCAATTTCGCGACACGTGCAACTCGATGTCTAAATTAGCGGATATTATAGTGTCAACTTCCACTAAACTAACTACGTTATATCTAGTCTAAGTAATGTTAGTTTTTGTCCCTGAGGCCCATTACTTTATTAGATAAGACATGGGTATATACTCCTTTTATTAGGAATGGTGAATCATGTGTTGGTTACGCAATTACCTTCGAATACCTCAAGCTGCACCCAATCACCACCCTATAAGCAACCTTCCTGAGACAATAAGGAATAGTGTCAAAATGCAAAATCAGTATCCAAGATATCCTTGAATACCTCAAGTCTAAAGATACTTGCACCATTATTATGACGAGACTATCATTGACATTTGAATAGATTATTCATATAATTGTCTCATAGTAGTAACTACACTTAGCAAGCATCTACATGTTAACTCTAAATATCTCATATTTACAAATTATGAGATCTATTGCTTGATCTAATTAAGGAGTATAACATGTGCTAGTCTATTTAGATTAACAATGTCTCATCTTATTAATCCTATGACTAAGGATAATTTAGATACTAACATAATTACACATGATAAGAATCTCAATATCATGATCTGATCATGATTTTCTTTATGTTATGTTATGTATCAAAGACTTCATTAATTGATTTAAGATCACTATCAATTCATATATTAAATTAAAATAAAATTAATAAAAATGTTTTTTATTAATCAAATAAATTTATATAATAAGTGCTAAAGGTGATAACCTTTAGAGCACTTCTCCAACAACCTCCCACTTGAACTAAAACCAATTGTGTTTGTATTTAATTCCATAGGTGAGTACATGAGAATCATATTTTTTTTGGGGGAAGTGGCTTAGTTAAAGGATTAGCAATATTTTGATTAGTGGACACTTTTTTTTATCTTTATATCATTCTTGCCAATGATTTCTCTAATCAAATGGTATCTTTTGAGTACATGTTTGGATCTCTGATGAGACTGTGGCTCTTTTGCTTGTGCAATGACTCCATTATTGTCACAATATAATTGTATTGGATCAACAATGCTAGGAACCACTCCAAGTTCCATGATAAATTTCTTTATCCAAACTGCTTCCTTTGTTGCTTTAGAAGCTGCAATGTACTATGATTCGATTGTGGAATCAGTAGTCGTTTCATGTTTGAAACTCTTCCAACTGACTGCTCCACCATTTAGTATGAATATATAAACTAACTGGGATTTTGAATCATCCTTGTTAGATTAGAAGCTAACATCGGTATACCTGCTCACAACAAGACCTCCATTTCTATATACTAAGAATACATCCTTAGTCCTTCTCAAGTACTTAAGGAAATTCTTGACAGCCACCCAATAACTTTCACAAGGTCCAATTGGTATCTTCTTGTGACACTCAAAGTATATAATACATCAGGTCTGTTACATAATATAGCTTACATAATTGATCTCATAGCTGAAACATATGGAGTCAAACTCATGTGTGTCCTCTCTTTTTGTGTCTTTGGATAGAAAGACTTTGAGAGAGTAATCCCATAGGTCGTGGGAATATATCTTCTCTTAGGCTGCTCTATACTAAATCTTTTTAGCATATTGTTTATGTATGTAGACTATGAAAGACCAAACAATCTTTTAGATCTATCTCTATAGGTTCTTATCCTCAAAATCTAGATTGCTTCTCCAAGGTCTTTCATAGAGAAATTTTTGGATCACCAAGTTGTTACTGATTGTAAGGTTGAGACATCATTTCTAATTAGCAGTATGTCATCTACATATAACACAAGGAATATGATTGTACTCCTACTAACCTTTTTATATACACAACAATCATCCAAATTTTGTAAGAAACGAAACTGTTTGATTGTCTCATCAAACCAAATAGTCCAACCCCTGGATTCTTACTTTAATCCATAAATGGATCTTTGAAGCTTGCATATATTTTTGTCATCTTTGGATATGAAGCCTTCTGGTTGTTTTATGCATACATTCTCAGTTAGATTTCCATTAAAAAAAGTCATCTTCACATCCATTTGCCAAATCTCATAATCATAATGAGCAAGAATGGCTAGGAGCATCTTTATGGATTTAAGCATAGCTTCTGGGCTAAAAGTTTCATCATAATCAATTTCTTATCTTTGACGATAACCTTTAGCTAAAAGTCTAATTTTATATGTAACTACTATAACACCCTTATTACGTTCACACAATACGTATGTTACGCTGCCTTAAGCGATTATCATAATTGTTTAAAATTGTCTA
The DNA here is from genome assembly GCA_023653625.1 of Triadica sebifera. Lineage (NCBI taxonomy): Eukaryota > Viridiplantae > Streptophyta > Magnoliopsida > Malpighiales > Euphorbiaceae > Triadica > Triadica sebifera. Next base: position 37,803,138 of record CM042893.1, on the reverse strand, counting down.
TAACATGATTATATATATATGTGGGTAATTTTTTTATATCTTGTTAGTCAATAAGTTGATAACATACCATGTGAAAATAGATTCATCATTCACTTACATATTTTTAAATCTATTACAAAATGTTATACATATACATGTCATTGAGTTTATCATATAAAATTCTTCTTCAGATTGCTCCCAAAATGAGGTATGCATTGCTCCAGCGAGTCCCTAGCTAGTACTTACATGCAGTCAAAATAAACTACGTGCTAAGCATTAAAAATGCTCAGTGGTGGTTACATGTCAAAAAATTTTCACTGGCCTAAATAATGCATATACAATCTGCAAATTTCATACACTATTTATATTAACATAATAATTATAATTATCCTTCTAATCATTATTTTTATTATTATTTTTATTATCAATTACCTTTAATACCTTTATAAAATTAACAATCACACTTTGTATTCATCTTATAACTGAATTTTTATTTTAATTCTCCATTCTAATTTTCTTTTGCGACAAATTATGTTTTGTTTCATAAACTTCCATTTTTTCATTTTGTTATTTTTTTTACTTTTGTCATTTTTTTCACTTTTGTCATCATTTTTTTTACTTTTGTCACTTTGTTTCACTTTTGTCATCATTTTTTTTACTTTTGTCACTTTTTGCCCCTAGAGTCAATCCGATAGAAACATCTCTAGATTGGATATATGGAATGTGAACTCCATAGGTCCATTACACTGAAAAGTGACCCCGAAGGATCACCCAAATATTGTATTACACATTGATCACTGAATCACTATTATTGAAGTAGACCGCCATTGTCCTAACTAAGGGAGTCATCATAACCCACACCACGATTATAATGTCCCTATGGTTAGCTAATTATATCCTGAACTAGATTTAACCAACAAACTACAATCAAGGGCAATAAAATTCATTCCCTTAACTTAATTCTCATTAAATTCCTAAATTTCATTTATTTTACATTATTAATTACTTAAAATTTTATTCCATCTTTAAAATATTATTTTCCACAATTTCCAATACAATGCATTAAATATTCAATATTAATATCAATTAAGCCATAAAACTCAGTTATACATACTACATTCATTATGTTCCATTTCATACATAATGTAATCACTAACAATCAAATATTTCAATAAATTCTAATAATTCTCAATTAATTCATATACACTAAATTTCATGTCTATATGCATTTTGTGGCTTAATTCTTGTTAAATTATAAGAGAATACATTAATTTTTTTTATGTCTTCAATACGGCCACTATAATATTTTTACTATTCAAAATTATTTTATTTTAATTTAAGCATTATAATCCATATTTTTAACGAGCTTAATCATGATTCTAAACTTCCTTTCAATTTATTATGCAACACACACACACACGTGTATATATATATATATATATATATATATATATTATAATTCCATAACTTAAATTCATACAAAAACAATGGAAATAGTTAGATTTTGTAACCACTAACCTCAAATTTTTACTATAGCCTTCCTAAACTTCTTTTTCTTTGGCCTTTTCCTTTGAAGTTCCAACTCCTCATTTGATTCCTACCATAGGCCAAATTCAATATATGAGGATGAGAAACTTGATGTTTAAATGAAGATTTTCATACCCAATACTTTAACTAGGACTAGAGCTAGGAGAGGTGGCATGCCATTAAAGGTTTTTATGGTACCAAGAGGCCTAGATTGGCCAATACAGGATCAAAGTTATGCAATTAAGGGCAAGGGTTAGATGAGCTCCTTTAGAGACAAAATGTGTTTAATCCCTATTTCTCATGTAGATATCTTGAGTGGCTCTAAGTGAATCGTAAGGTGCTTGTATCCATTTTAGTCTTGTCCAAAATTATCTAGTTTAGAGTTAGTGGATAGTGATATTAAGAATTAAGTGATTATGAACTTTGTAGATTGTATAAATTCATTCAACCAGAAGTCACACTTGCTGAACTTTGCATATAACTGCTTCTTTCTCAATATCTGCAGGACAATCCATAGGTGCTTGTCATGTTCTTATGGAGTCTTTGAATATACTAAAATATCATCAATAAATACCACCACGAACTGGTCTAGATAAGGATGGAAAATCCTATTCATCAAATCCATGAAAGCTGTTGGGGCATTTGTAAGCCCAAATGACATAACCAGAAACTTATAATGACCATATCTTATGCAAAAAGCAGTATTGGGCACATCCTCTTCCTTTACTTTCAACTGATGGTAACCTGATCTTAGATCAATTTTTGAAAACACACCTGCTCCCTTCAATTGATCAAATAAGTCTTCAATACATGGAAGGGGATATTTGTTCTTGATTGTCACTTTATTCAGTTGTCTGTAGTCAATGCATAGCTTAAGTGACCCATCCTTCTTCTTTACAAAGAGCACTGGTGCTCCCCATGGTGAAACACTAGGTCTAATAAAGCCTTTATTAAACAATTCTTGCAGCTGAATCTTCAATTCTTTGAAGTCTGTGGGTGTCATCCTGTAGGGAGCAATAAAAATAGGTACAGTACCTGGAGCAACATCAATAGTGAACTTGACTTCCTTATCAGGTGGCAAGCCTGATAGTTCATCAGGGAATACATCTATAAATTCTCTCACTGTAGGCACATCTAACACCTTAGGATATTCCCTTTTTGCTTCCACTACATAACATAATTAAACCATGCATCCTTTCCTTATTAACCTCTTGGCAGCTATTGCTGAAATCACATTAGATAAAAAATTTATTCTTTCACCTACAACAGTGATCTCTTGATCATCTGAAGGTTTAAGTGTCACTCTCTTCCGTTTACAATCAACTGTCACTTGGTGGGCAAACAACCAGTCCATCCCTAATATCACGTTAAACTCACGGAATGAGAGTTCAATTAGATTGGCTAGAAAAATATAGCCCTATGTACTGATAGGACACTCTCTGCACACTATGTTCTCCACAACACTATTTCCCAATGGATTGCTCACTAGGATGTCCTGGTCTAATTGTAAATCTCTCAACCCTTTTCCCCGTGCAATATCAGAATTTGGGTAGGAGTGGGTGGAACTAGGGTCAATAAGTGCATAAACAAAATCAGATATAAGCATAAATTTACCTACTATCACATCGGGTGCATTCTCATCTTCTCTAGTTCTCACTGCATAAGTATGACCTGTAGCTCATCCCTGGCCTTGGAATGGCTATGCAAAAGGTTTAGATGTTGATGGATTAAGGGTTGTTCCCCTACCTCAACCTCTGGGTGCTGAAGATCCAGTACCTGTTGCTAGTGATGTAGTTATAGATGCCTGAGCTATTGGGCAATCCCTGACCTGATGATCCTTTGAACCACATTTGAAGCAGGCACCAGTCAAATATCTGCACTCTCCTAGGTGAGATCTACCACAATTACCACAAATCTGAACTGCACTTCCCCCTATGCCTCTAGGTACACTGCCAACAGAAGTAACTGGGGCATTGCTATGGAATGTATTTCCTTGTCCACACCCTAGTGCAACTTCTGTAAAGGAGTCGGTCTTCTAGACTTCTTACTCTAAGTACCCATACCACTGGACTGACCCGACTTTCTCTTCTGTTGAAACCGAGTTTGTCTATCAATCTCATATGCCTGGATACCTTCCACCTTAATAGTTGATTTTATCAATGAACACAAATTTGGATGTTTTTGAGCACCAATTATCTGTCTGATATTGTTATGAATACTCCTCTCAAACCTCTGACAAATTGATAATAATTAAGATAGGTACTAAGGCGTTCAAACTCGCGCTCATATTCTGCAACTGTCTTATTCCCCTGTTTGAGTCTCCAAAAAGTATCTTGCATCGCTGATTTATATTCTGACCCTATGTATTTCTTCTCAAACTGGGCAAAAAGAATTCCCAATTCATCTCTCAACTAGGGTGTGCTTGCGGACTGAGTCCCACCAAATAAATGTAGGACCCTAGAGTAAAGCCACTGTATCCTCAAACTTCTTTTTAGGCGAACTATGAGTGATTTCAAACAATCTCTTGGACTTGAACAACCATTCTTCAACTTGTGCAGGTGTCAATGGATCACGCCAATAGAAATCTTCAGCTCCCAATTTCTTTAACTGCTCCAAAATTGGCTTCTTTTTGGGTGGAGCAAGAGGTTGTACTTGTTGGTGGCTGTTGAGCTTGTTTAATATGCATTATATGTTGAATATAATCAGCCATAAGATTGAGAAAGTCTGGCTATGGCAATGGAGGTGGTGCAACTGGTGGAGGAACATGTTGTTACGGTGGATGAACATGTTGTTGAGGTTGAGGAATATGTTGTTGCGGAGCTTCAACTTGCCCAACACTAACTGATGCTTCACTTTCATCGTCCCCTCCACTATGACCTTGTTTAGCTGACATCTTTCACTATAATACAAAAAGAAACAAGCATACATTAGACCTTTAACACCTTTGATCCAACATTTGACATGTATATGTATTTAATCCATTCACTTAACCCCACTCCGATCTTAGAACCACCTAACCACGCTCTGATACCACTAAAACTGTAATAGCCTTATAACACTTATTCTATACGTATGTTACGTGGGTTAAAACACACTTATAGCCGATGTGTGCTGAAAAAAATTTTTATTTTTAATTTAATTTTATGACCATACTATTATAATCTTTTTTATTTTTTCAAAAATTTTGGCAGCACAATAGTTTTATGACCAAACAATCCACAACCCATTTTTTGACACAACAATATATATATCATACAAAATAGTTTCCATTCAACCATAAGTCAACCTTCCATTCTTCACACATATAATAATTTACAAATATTCTTTATTATAACATATACATAATATTAATCCTACAACTTTATATCCATACATATATATTCATGTCATTCTTAGTACTAACCTACTATTATTTATTTTTTTCATCAGCTCCCAAAACTTGTAAGCTTGCTCCTGACTTTTTCGCTACTACCTGCACGCAGTCAAATAACTATGTGCTGAACATTAATATGCCTAGTGGTGATTACTAATATAAGAATTTCCATTAATTTATATTTGCATGCATTCATACAATATTATATTCATTACTATTCAAAATTTCTCTTTAATATGTTTATTATTCTTTTTATCAATATTTTAATATTTTCCCCTTACTTTACTATTTAATATCTTCATTCAATTAACCATATTTCTCAATAAATATTATAATTTTTTTACTGCTAGACTCTCATTTTCTTTCAATTTAGTCCATTTTCTTTCAATTTATTATTCTTTTTATCAATATTTTAATATTTTTCCTCTTACTTTACTATTTAATATCTTCATTCAATTAACCATATTTCTCAATAAATATTATAGTTTTTTTTTTTTACTGTTGGACTCTTATTTTCTTTCAATTTAGTCCATTTTCTCACATTACCACTCTAGTTAGCTTTTGTTTTTCTTCTTCTTCTTCTTCTTCTTCTTTTATTTATTTATTTATTTATTTATTTTATTTTTTCAATCTTCTATTTAATTACACAAATTTCACTTTAGTTACTAAAATTCTATTTATTTACAATTTTTCCATTACTTTATATTTATTTACACTTTTGCTGCTAACATCTTTATTTTTCATTTATTTTCTTTTTAACTACATAATTTAGCATTTTATTTCATTTTATTCCATTTATTTCTCATTTTTCAATTTTACTATATATTTTTTCCTTTATCAAAATTACCACTTTTATCATTGTTATTATTACACCATTTTATTATTTTTATCACATTTATCAAATTTATCACTTATGTTATTTTTCTCACATTTTTCATATTTATCATTTTTATGATATTTATCAGTTTTATTATTTTTCTCATATTTTTCACTTTTATCATTTTTATCATATTTTTCACATTTATCATTGTTATTATTTTCCTCATATTTTCACTTTATTCATTTTTATCATATTTTTCACATTTATCATTTTTATTATACTTTTCACATTTATCATTTTTCTCATATTTTCACTTTTATCATTTTATTCACATTTGTTACTTTTATTATTTTTACAATTATACCATTTTATCACTCTTATCATATTTTTCACTTATATTATTATTACTACTTTTATTCAAATTTGCCCCTAGTTTCCATCCGATAGAAAATCTTCAGATCAAATATATGGGATGTGGACCCAACCACTACATTAAAGAGTAATCCCAAAGGATCACCCGAGCACTGCACTGTACATTGTTCACTGAATCACTATCACTATAGTAGACCATCATTGACGTACATAAGTGAGTCGCCATGATCCACACCGCGATAATGGTGTCTCTATGGCTAGCCAATTATATTCTGGGCTATATTTAACCATCAGAAAAATAACTAAGGACACTATTTTATTCATTTAATTCAATCTCCATTAAATTCATATATTCTGTTATTTTTACATTATTAATCACTTAATATTTTATTCATTCATAGCAAATTTATCACTACCATAATTTTTTCATACTTTCCATTCTAATATATCAATATTTCATTATGAATATTCAATTAAGTTATTAAGCATTACTAAACATACTTTATTCATTATTTTTCATTTCATGCATAATATAATGAGTAATTAGAAAAAAAATTCAATATTTCATTTAAAAATTTCCAATAAATTTCTACACACTCAAAATCATAATTTCTTGCATTTCATGACTTAATTTTTATTTGATTAGCAAGAAAAATATTAATTTTTCCTTCTTCAAATTTCGGCCTAATATTAATTTTCATCATTAAAATTTTTCTTTCACCTTCTAATTATTCATTTCACTAATTTATACATTCATTATTCCATATGTATCATAATATTACAATAAAATGGATGTATTCCTTAATATTCATTTTTCACATAATACGGTCATATTTCACAATTTCCACTAATTAATTTTTTAAATTGAAATTAAGCATTCTAATTCACTTTTCATAATCCTTTAATAATGTTTTAAGCATTAATTAGTAATTACATGCAAAACACACAAAATTCCTAATTTTCCATAATCCTAAATCATGCTTAATTAATGGAAATAGATAGATTTTGAAATCACTAACCTTAATTTCTTGCTTTGGCCTTCCTAGGCTTCATTTTCCTTAGCCTTTCCTTTGGAAGCACCTTCACCTTCTCTTGAACCTACCATGACCAAAATTTTTCCTCCATTAATCCATAATTATTTTGCTTCATTGGCTCAAATAAACTTCATATTTATCATCTACATACCTTAAACTACTTATTTGAACCATTAAACTAATTTAAAACTATAAATTTCACTTACCTCAAATTGGTATCCCAACTTTTCTCTTTTGATTTTCTTCCACTCTAGCCCTCCAATTAAAGAGTAAAAAGTTATATTAGCTACTATAGATGCTGAAATTATTTTGAGATGGTTGATTTTGGTGTAAAAAGTGAAGAAAATTGAAGAAATTTGGAAGAGAAAGATGGGAAAGAGGGTTCGGCCAAGCTAAGTGATTTGGGGAAGAAGGAGTTACAAAATTCTCTTTAGAGAATTCTAATACTTAAGGGTATTTATAGTGGTTTAATTTGGATTAGCTTGGGCCAAACAAAGCCAACCCATTTAGGCCCAATTATGCACTATAAATTATTTTTCTCACTTTCCAAGCTCAATTTCACCCAAATTTGATTCCATAATTCTCAGAATATTTTTATATGTGTACACAAAAATTTTCAACTCAATCGGAGTCTGTTTTCTTTCCATCTCATTCAAACTGAACTGATAATTCAATTTTCGGTGTTACCATAAAATTTCTTTTTCACTGTCAAATAATCTTAAATATTATTTTGAGTCTATCCATAACTTAAAATATATTTTTAGATGTAGTTTGCTATTTTTCATAGTCCGGTCAAAGTACAGTGAACCAACTATTTAATTAAACCAAGTCCCATTTTTTCTTAGTTTTGACTTTTGAAGACTTATTTGACCTCATTTTCACTCCAAAATTTATCCTCGAACTAGTCATAACCTATATTTTCTGATGATCAAATAAAATATTTTTCACCCATGGGTATATTTTTGACCCCCCCGGGTATGTTGATCAATATCGGAAACTACAGTTTACGACTAACTTGGTATTTTGGCCATTATAACTACATTACCATCCATGTCACTTTTCTTTTTGAAAACCCATTTGAACCTTATAGGCTTTATCCCTTCGGGTGGGTCAACTAAAGTCCATACTTGGTTTTCATACATGGAATCCATTTATGACTTTATGACTTGAAGCCATTTGTTAGATTGTGAACTATTCATAACTTCTTCATAGGTTGTAGGCACATCATTTTCTGTGAGCAATACATCATTTTGTTCATTAATGAGAAATCCATTTATCTGGAACAATACGTATCCTACTTGACCTATAAAGCTCTTATGCTTCAGAAGGTTAAGCTACTATATCATTTGTATGAATAACATACTTAGGTTTAGACAGTTGATCAGTGTCTACTTGAGCATCTTTAACTTCCTCAAATTCAATTTTGCTTCCACTATTTCCTTTTAGAAGAAATTCTCTCTCTAAAAAGATAGCATGTCTTGAAACAACCATCTTTTATTCTAAGGGGTGGTAGAATTGATATCTATATGATGCTTTTGGATATCCCACAAACAAATATGAGTCAAACTTAGCTTTCAACTTATCTAATATTGTCTGCTTCACATAAACAAGACAACTCAAAACTCTCATGTAAGAAAGTGTGGGCTTCTTGTTATTTCACATCTCATATAGAGTAACATCATCTGGCTTCAAAAGGACTCCATTTAATATATAAATGATAGTCTCTAGTGCTTAACCCCAAAATGATTTAGGGAGTTCTGTGATGCTCGTCATAAACCTTACCATATCTAATAGGGTTCGGTTTCTCCTTTCAACTACACCATTATGTTGTTGCGTGGAAGGTGGAGTCCACTGAGATAATATCCTATTATCTCTAAGATAATCTAGAAACACTTAGCTCAAGTATTCACCTCTTCGATCTGATCAAAGTGTTTTAATACTTTTGCCAAGTTATTTCTCTACTTTATTTCTAAATTCTTTAAACTTTTCAAATGCTTTAGATTTGTATCTCATAAGATACACGTACCCATATCATGAGTAGTCATCGATAAAAGTAATGAAGTAGATGAAACCACCTCTGGCGTGTGTGGACATTGCTCCACATACATCCAAATGTATTAAATCTAAAAGCCTATTAGCATGTTCATGCTTTCTCTTAAAGCGTAATTTAGTCATCTGGCCTAATAAACAAGATTCACATATGTCATATGATTCATAATCATATGACTCCAAACTACAATTCTTATGTAGCTTAGCCATGCATTTTTTACTTATATGACCAAGGCAATAATTCCATAAGTAAGATGATTTCAATATATCTTGTTTTTGCCTTTTATTATCATTGATGTTTAAAATTTGATTTGACATATATAATATGTATATTCCATTGCATAATGTACTGTTGGCATGAAAAATACCATTCAATATAATAGAAAAAAATTATTACTAAAAGCTAAATGGAAACCATCTTTATTTAAACTAGAAGCAAAAATCATATTTTTCGTTAAAGCAAGTACATAACAATAATTATCCAAATTTAACATAAGCTCACACAGCTAATGCAAGAACCCTTGCTTCATTTCTAGCATGTAGGTCTAACTCTCCCTTATTGAGCTACCTAATATTCCTTAGGCCCTACATATTAGTGCATATGTGTGAGCTACAACTGATATCTAATACCTATATATTATTATTGGAAATAGTATTAATTTCAATGACAAAAATACCTAAAGTAGATGGGGCATCATATGTCTTTTTTTTCAATGACTCCAAGTATGCCTTGGAGTTTCTCTTCCAATGGTCATCCTTGCCACAATGGAAGCATGTCCCCTTTGGAGCAGTCTCTTTGGCCTTTTTCTTAGCCACGCCTCTCATAGGCTTCATGGACTTCTTATTCTTCTTAAGTTTTTCTTCTTAGAACTAGAAGAGTCCACCAGCATCACAGCCTTACTGTCGTTCTTGACAGATGGCTCAATAGTCTTGAGCATGTTGATCAGCTCAGGAATAGTAGTGGAGATTTGGTTCATTCTATAGTTAAGCACAAAATGTGAAAAACTATTGGACAAATAAGTTATAATTAAGTCAATACTTAATTTAAGATCCATCATAAAATCCAAGGTGGCCAACCTCTCAATATAGTCATTCATTTTTAGTGAATATTGCACAGGAGATGTCCCCTAACCATCTTAGTGTAGAAAAGCAGCCTTGAAGATTTGAAACTTTTGAAATGTACTTGCTCATCAAAAGGTCCCTTAGATGATAGACCATGGAATTAGCATCCATAGCCTCATAGTGCTTTTTCAACTCAATTGACATAGTGGCAAGCATAATGTAGCTTGCCATCTCAATATTATTGAGATATTTTCTAAATGCCTTCTGAACATATTTAGAAGCATTAGCAGTAAGGGGATTGGGAAATGCCTCATCTAGAACATAACCAGTCTTTTCAGATTTGAGAACTATTCTCAAATTCCTTAGCCAATCCAAAAAGTTAGGCCTAGTCAACTTATTTGACTCCATTAATGATCGCAAATTCACACTCGCCGACATGACGATGATTCTAGCAACCTAGATAAAAAATAGAGCATGTTAGAATATATATGTAAATGCATGTTTATTAGGTTTTTAATAAATCACATTATGACTCCCACTATTTTATTACTAATCTATAGACCTCACTATGAATATGAGAGAATCTATATGGAAGTTCTCCTAGTGGGTTGATATCCAACTAGCTAAGAATAATCTTGAGGCAACTCAATAAGCCATCCTTGGTTTAGTTGGTAGGTATCTAATCCATATTAGTTGCATTATTCATGCAATTATCGAATCTTGTGCTATCAAGTAATTGATGTGTGCACATACATTAGGCTATCAACTTTTGATATGTGTACATCTTATGTACAAAAACCCAACTTCACCTCCAATAAACCTTAACCTTGGCACAAATCCAATAATCTAATGATATCGATTAAGTCCAACCCATTAATCATGAAATCTAATTTTAATAGTTTGAACATATTTTTATAGAGCGAGCTTAAGGCAACTCAACAACCCTAACTTTAGAAGAATTTTGGTTCTCCTCATATTAATGGAAGGCGTAAGACTTAATTGTTTATTTAACGAGGGATTTCTTTATGAAGTCTCATCATGTTAATATTGTATGCTTTTATATATCATACACTAACCATATGGCATGATTATAGACAAGTAAAGTTAATCTCTTGAGCCAAAGAGAGATTGACAAGCTCTTACCTAGGTATAAGCATTAATTTACAACCCAAAATTGAAATCAATTTCCTATTTCTAAGTCTTCTTGTTTATGGCACCACCCCCTTTGCTTTTTGCTTCTTTATATTCTCTATTATATCCTAATCCTATGTAATATAATTACGTATTTAAAAGTATAAAAAACCTCAATTTACATTTGATGGGAGTAAAATGAGAAGAGAAATACACAAGAAAAAAAAGAGAGGTAGGGACTTGTAGACCCTATTTACCATAAAACAAAAAAATTTTATGCATGCTCAATGACATTGGGCCTAAGTCTATAATCATACATCATGCCTTTCCATAAATTTCAAACATGCATTCTCTAACGCATAAAATAAAATAAAATAGACAATTTTGAATTTCAATTTGAAAATTGATTCAATACTTGAACCGAAATTACCTACTTGGGTTGTTTCAGTTAATTTAATTTTGTGTGCCATTTTAATGTGCAATTGAATATTTAATAAAATAAAATAAAATTCCATATTTTTAGAATTAATTAAAAATTAATTCATATTAAAATAAAATTATTATGAGGTGAAAGTTAAACATTTTAATTTTAATATATATACCAATTTCTAGTCAAACTAGAATTATCATTGCTCAACTTAAATTAATTCAAAATTAATTTTTAAAAATTTCAAAAAATTTTAGAACCTGAAATTATTATTCTAAGAATATTTAGGTTAGCTCAAATTCATCAAAATATTTTTGGCACAAGCCAAAATTACTAAGACAAACAAACCAATACACATAGATACTTAAAACAACTCATTCGATATCTAGAATTTTTAAAAAAATTTAAAATTGAGAAAAATAATTTTTGCATGTATCTAACATCAAAATAACATATTTTTAATTACAAAAAAATTTATTTCAAGGTGTTGAAAATAAAATAATAAAATACAAAAAAATCAAACAAAACAATTCTACTAGGTATACCAAAAATAATCATCTTTTGTTATTGTTTGAAAAATTAATTAATTTTTTAATTGATTATTGTACATTTTCAGAAGCTTAAAAAAATTCTCAATATGTATAAATAAATTTTTCATAATCAAATTATAAGAAAAATATAAACAATCCCATCAATTAACCTAAATAGCAATACATGTTCATAAACAATGTAATTTTCAGTATTTTTGAAATAAATCCGAAATTAATTATTTAAATTACATTCAAACTATTTTTCAATCAAAATGATTATCTTTAATCATTTCATGATTAGATTAGAGAAAGAAAAATATGTAAAACAAATTTTATAAATTAATTTTGAAAATTTCAAATCTATTGATCCAAACTCATGAAAAACGTGTAATCTTATTGCACTTTCAATTAAAATTAATTTTAATGGATAAAAGGAGACTTTGATACCACTATTAGATTTTGAAGGCAAATCTCTTTCATAAAATGCAGTGAAAAAAATTTGAGAAAAGAATCTTGCTTGTGCCATGAAAACTAGTTCACTAAATCGTATAGATTAGAAATGATACCCTGTAATTTGTTGATTTATTCTTCAAATTTTCACCTTGTTGGGTTGTAACAAATCACAACAATCCACATTAGCATGTCTCTAATATTAATCCATGCAAAAATATAAAGAAGAAACCATTATAGAAATGGTTGAACATACTTTAAAGTGTTAGCAAAGGTGTATGCTCTATTTGAGAGAGTATGAAATATAATTATTATTTTTTATTTTTAATTTCTTAATTTTCAAAAACAAATCTTAGACTTTTTAAACATTTCAAAAATATATTTACCCCAAAAATAGTCTAGGCACAAAGTGCACAAGACAAAAGGAGGGATTTGGGGATTTTGCCTTAATTGGCCAATGAAGGCCAATTAGGCCAGATGCTAGTCAGCAGTGTGTTGGCTAGGCTTCCTAGGCAAGCCAGTAGCCCAGTTGGCTTGCATGGTAGACCAATAGCCCATACAGGCTCGTACGGGTCCATGACACCCCTAAACGATTTTTTTTCATACGATATCATCACTAGCCGTCCCTAAATAATTCTATCATATGCTTAGATCCTATCCAATACTATTTTACTCATTCTCAATATCTCCAATGCGTGTGACCCATTAGGTTTCTGATTATGTTGGCCACTTAAATTAACAATTAATTTAAGCAAGTCATGAGTGGTATCTAGTAACACATCATGACCCCCAATTGATTGGAAAATTTAGTGGTTTGACTACAAACCTTTCCAAAGATAATTTCCTTGCAATTATTCTTTTCACCATTCTATACCCATTTGGTTCAGAGTATGGATATGTGTCAACTCTCACTAGACTAATTATATCACATCTAGCCTAAGTAATGTTAGTTCTTGTCCCTTAGGCTCATTACTTTGTTAGATATGTTATTGAAAACTATCTTCATGACATTTTCACTTCAGCTAGAGATTTTTGAGTAATGACCTCGACAAGAGGCCATAGCTATACGCTCCTTCTATCAAGAGTGGTGAATCCTTTGTTGGTTACCCAATTACTTTCGAATACCTCAAGCTGCACCCAATCACCACCTTATGAGAAACCTCCTCGAGGCAATAAAGAATAGTGTCAAAATGCAGAATCAGTATCCAAGGTTTCCTTAAGTATCTCAAGTCTAAGGACACTTTCATCATTGCTATGACGAGACTATCATTGAAATTTGAATAGATTATCCATATGATTATCTCATAGTAGGTCATCCAATGTACTTAGCTACACATAGCAAATATCTACATGTTAACTCTAAACATCTAATGTTTACAGATTATGAGATCTACTGCTTGATCCAATTAAGGAGTATAACATGTGATAGTCTATCTAGATTAACAATATCCCATCTAATTTATCCTATGACTGGGGATAGTTTATATACTAACATAATTATACATGATAAGAATCTCAATATTGTGATCTCATCATGATTTTCTTCATGCTATGTTATGTATCAAGGACTTCATTAATTATTTAAGATCACTATCAATCATATATCAACTTAATATAAAATTAATGAAAATGCCTTTTACTAATCAAATAAATTTGTACAATAAGTGCTAAAGATTGCCTTTAGAGCATTTCTCTAACAACTAGCATATGTAATGCTCAAAATCTAACATTGTCAGAAATTTTGTGATTAAATGACCATTTTGAGATAAAATTCGGGTGGATCCTATAGCTCAGCTTGGGAGGGTAATTTGGATATGTGTTCTTTGATATGAGGACAATGAATTATGATATTCATATGCTCAAAATGGTGAATGTGTGAATAAAAAATTGATGCTCAAAGTAAGCTCCTTACTAAGGAGAAAGAAATTCAAATGTGGAGAATCCTACGTAGGAAAGATGGAAAGTTAGGAAAAGAGCTTATATATAGAAACTTATTCTTACAATGTTAAGTGAATAAAGTGGAAGACTTTCTCTCACATGCATAGGTGTAGGGTGTACAAATCTATAGACCGAACCAAGGTCAATGCGTCGGGCTGAAATACTGTGGTCTAAGCCCAACCCAACTTTTACATTTTTATTTTGGAAATTAAAAGTGCATTGCATGTGCCTTAGAGGTGGGTGAACTATTACGATCATGACATTTGGTCATGCCCATAATAGAAAGTCGTATGTTATTGTCATATGTAGGGCATTACGGTGTGCTTGCAATAGCAAGGTATGGAAAACTATCGTGTGTGCAACATTATGGCATATGCCTGTGATAGTGAGTAGTCGAAAGCTGTCGCGCACACGACATTTTTTCACACCCACGATAGTGAGGCAATCAATGAAGATATTTCCAGAATTTGTCTTTTGAGCTTTTACAGTTTCTTAAGTTGCAAAATTAAATAAACAGATTTAATTTTAAGTAAATTGCATCCTTAATGGAGATATAAATCATAATTATTTCTTTTCTTCTCCCTTTTATATAATTGATGTATCTATTCATGTTAAAAGGTGTTTTTGCTTCTTATGTGAAAATTTCTTCTCCTCTACTTTTTCCTTTTTGTTGTAATGGAGAAACACCATATTCAGTTTGTTGTGGAC
Organism: Triadica sebifera; assembly: GCA_023653625.1. Classification (NCBI taxonomy): domain Eukaryota; kingdom Viridiplantae; phylum Streptophyta; class Magnoliopsida; order Malpighiales; family Euphorbiaceae; genus Triadica; species Triadica sebifera. The sequence goes on along the minus strand of CM042893.1, from coordinate 37,787,738 downwards.
ATTTTTCATGTGTTCAACCTTTGCTTTTTAATCTGTTGTATCCTAAAGACAAATTTCATTGATGTTAAACACTAGTGGTAAGAGGTGAATTTATCTTAAGGATACTGTGTCGAACATAAACCTTAGATTTTTCCTTTTTCTGTCCAATTCCTAATACTGATTAACAACCTCTTCATATTATATTTTTAATAATCTTAAGACAAAATTTGTACTTGTTAATCTCAGTATTTATTTTGCTGAAATTGAATATTTCATTGTTTTATTTGTTAAATGGAGAACACAATAATTGTTACTAATGTTTAGGTTGGTTCCCAAGGGCTATTAGCTATTGTTGCATGGGTTGTCTCTCCTATTGTACCTATTATAGTGCTTGTGAATCATATAGAGAAACCATAAAAATTCTATGGTTGAATTTTAAGAGGTGACAACAAAAGATGTTGTTTTATTTGACCACCTTCAACCTTGCATGGTTCTTGACTGATGACGCTCCTACTCTAAAGGAGGATGACCAAGATGTCCAAGTGAGGATAGCCTGTGATAGTTGGCATCATTTCAATTTTTTGTGCCGAAATTATGTCATAAACGGGCTGCATGATTCGTTATACAATGTGTATAGTGGAATTAAGATTGCAAAACAGTTATGGAAATCTTTGGAACAAAAATATAAATATGAGGATGCTAGTACCAAAAAGTCTATGGTAGGACATTTTGTTGACTATAAAATGGTGGATTCCAAAACTGTGTTGAGTCAAGTGTAAGAGCTTCAAGTTATCCTTCATGATATTCATACGAAAAGGATGAACATGAATGAGACCTTCCAAGTGACTGCTATTATTGAAAAATTACCTCTTGGCTAGAAGGATTTCAAAAACTACCTTAAGCACAAGCAAAAGTAAATGAACATTGAGAGCTAATTTTTAGACTTTGAATTGAAGAAGACAACATAAACTCCGAAAAGAGATAGGAAAAGGTTGAATTCTTCTAAGGCAGAGGCGAACATTGTCGAACATGGGTGTTGCCCATATATTAAGCCAAAAAGGGGGAGTTGAATTGGAGTTTCAAGAATTAAAATTTAAAGTGCGGAAATAAAAAATTAATTTTAGGAGGGATAGAGAAATTTGACACAAGGATTTTTATAGAGGTTCGGGTGTTAACAAACTCTACTCCTCTCCCCAATCGCAATTGGGAGTTTGACTAATACACTAAATGTTACAATGAAGTTTTACAAGCTCACTCCCAACTATGGTGTTTCTCACAATGGCTCAACCTAACCCAGAAATCCCTTGTGTTTTAATGGCTCACACAATAACCAATTCCTTGTGTTTTACAGGCTCACACAAACAACCTTTTATCTTGTATTTTACAGGCTCACACAAACAACCTTTACTTTGTGTTTTATAGGCTCACACAAATAACCTTTACTTTGTGTTTTAAAGGCTCACACAACTAACCCTTACAAGTGTTCTACTCTTAACCCATAAATACCCAAAACTCACTTGAGTAATAAATGATTACAGAGAGAAACACCCACAAATCTTTATTGCTCAATGAATGAAGAGCAAAAAGATTTTTATAGAGAATAGATTTTGGTTCTCAAAGTGTTGAATGTACAAATAGCTTGTAATAAGATTTTGATTCAAAGTATTTGCTATCCTCTTGTACTGAATGCATAAATGACTTCCATTTATACTCCCTTGGCTGATTATAGTCGTTATGGTGCATTTAATATGAAACTAGCCGTTGTACCAACCAAATAATTGCGTCTGACATTTTTCTCTTTCATCATTCACGGGCGTGACTATGTTTGTCACGGGTGTGACATTTCTTCCCAAGCAGTGACTGAAGTGGTGACCTTGGTCGTGAAGCTCTCTAGAATGTTTTGAAATATTGGGTCACGGGCGTGACATACATCTTCACAGGCGTGACAAACTTCCCAGCCGTGATCCAAGTGGTGACTTTGGTCGTGAAGCTCTCTGGATGAAAATGCCATGAACATTCACGGACGTGACATTTTAATTCCCGGGCGTGACTTAAATGTCCATTTATCGGTTTGTTCTTCCTTCATGGTCGTGAACTTCAAATGTTGGTTTTTGTAACGGTTAGCTCTTTCACGGGTGTGACACATAGGGTCATAGGCGTGAACATGCTACTTCCTTAATTTTGTCTTTCAAGGATTATTCTTCCAATCTCCATTCTTGCTATTTTATTCCATACACTATTTAATAGACTTAGAAAACAAGTATGTTAAATACAATATTGCCATTTTATTTGTTATCATCAAAATGACAAAAATACCCCTCAAGGTTTAACAATCTCCCCCTTTTTGATGGTGACAAATAAACTAGCAATATGTGCTTTTGAGAAGACTCCCCCTCAAAAGATACTTAGGATAAAAAATTGATAAAATGCAAGAATTGTAAAGAATGATGTAGTATTGAAATAAACTTACTATTTTTTAAGTATATGCAAGTTATATGTGAAGTATATCCAATATATACCAAAATTCTTTTTAAGACATGAAGTATATGTAAGGTATACTTAAAGTATATCATGGCATATTCATTTATGAAACTTGCATTAAGGTATATGCAAAGTATACTTAAGATATATCTAATGTGTATAAAGCTGAATTTCTTAATTTCATACTTGCATATTAATTTTGAATCAAAGTTTGAGTATTTCTAATTTCTCCTAACCTAACTCAATGTCAATGTATTTGTAGGTTCTTATTTTTTATTCAAATAATTCATTTTATTATATTGCTAGGTTCTCCCCCTTTTGTCATCAATCAAAAAGAATATAAAGATACCAAAGGATAAACAAATCAAATATATTTGATAAAAAAATACACACCAAAGTTAATTAAAGTTCATAAAGGAAATACAATCAAACAAAAACAACAAAACAACAAAGAAGATAAACAAGCAACCACACAAATTTTGGTTACCATCTAGCCTAACACCTTGCCTAAACATCTACCCGGACATTCTATTTTGAAGTCTAGCAACCTCTGCCTCAAGGCTGTCCATCCGAGACTCCATGAAGTCTTTGAGGTTTTCCAATCTCTCATCCATCGAAGCCTGCAGATGCTCAAAACGTGGTGCCAAAAGGTCAACCACCTGCTGCGCTAAATTTGATGTGGAAGCTGAGGATTGACCGATGTCCTGCTCAGCCACTGAAGGTGCTTCCTCAACTCGAGCCCTTTTCTTCTGCTGGATCCCTTGGAGGCCGACTTTGAAATCCTCCGTATCATTGTCTTCCCAAATTATCTTCCCAGCAGTGTCTGTGAAGTGGTAGAAAATATTGTAGGTTTCTAAGGATTATCGCTGTCATTGAGGATGCCATCCGATGGTAGGTTGAATAATTCTCCAAATTCAGTGGCATTGAGGGTGTTTGGTTTGTCGCAGAGTTGGAATTTCACCATTCCAGTAGGTGACACTTGCAGAGTGTTAAGAAATTCCAGTGTTGGCTCCCTCAATGTGGACTGGTGAATCTCCACAAATTCTTTCAAATGACAAGCCTGGAGTTTCTCTATCATTGCCGTTTCAAGCCCGAGAGTTCAGACGGTTTTCCATTCAAAGGACCTCGATGAAAGGAGAGGCCTTTTCTTCAATGTGGAGTATTGGGGATGACATTGCTTCGGAATTCTGTTCATGAGGTAATCTGCGTACCTCTTGGGTGCATGAGACTTCTTTCTCTTTCCCTTTGATGAGGCAGTCTCCATTTGAGTTGAAGAAGTGAACTTTGTGAGGTTTGAGAAAAATATTTGAAAAAAATTTGATAAAAACCCTAAAAAAGTATGATTTTTGATGAAGGAATGGACTTTTGATGGTATTTATAGGAAAATTTTGTGACTTGGGGGCCAAAATCTTCAATAACTCATTGAATGTGTGTAAATGAGAGTGGTTTCAAGGAGTTGAAAGGTTGAAATGAGAAAAATAACCGGCTATTCTCTTATATGCCTGATGCATTCACGGGCATGAAATGTTTGTTCACGGGCGTGAATGCTCGTGTTCACGGTTTGCTAAAGGAATACTCTACCCGTGAATAAAGGTATGAATATGTTCACGGTCGTGACCTTTGAATGTCACGGGCGTGAATGATGAAATGTCACGGGGGTGACACAATAGTCACGGGCGTGAATGGTTGAATTTCACTACTTATGCCTGTGAAGCAAGGCATGACTCAAGGCGTGAATGTCTCTGTGAGTTTTGGGAGTGTAAAGGTTCACGAGCATGAAAATTCATCACGGGCATGAACAAGTCTTTTCACGGGAGTGAATGAAGTCGTGAATATAAGCTTCACCACTTGAAGCCGTGAACCATGTCGTGAATCAAGTCATGAACGACACTGCCTCTTTTGGCTATTTAAGTCACGGGCGTGAACATATGTCACGGGCGTGACTCCCTTAAAATTTCATCAAATAAAATTAAGTCCTAAGAATAAGACTAAATCATTTCAATAAAGATTCTATCCCTTATAACATAAATTTTCATCAAAATTACTACCTTATATCCAGTGATATTATACAAAATTAAGATCATCAATTAAGATTTCATAATTTAGCAATCACAAGGTTAATCCATCAATCATACCAAGTTCTCTTATAATGAAATTAAATCTTTCCTCGTTTAGAGACTTAGTAAAAATATCTGCCAATTGATTTTCTATGCTTATAAATTCTAATGCAACATCTCCATATTGAACATGATCTCTAATAAAGTGGTGTCGAATGTCAATATGCTTACTTCTTGAGTGTTGAATAGGATTCTTTGAAAGATTTATAGCACTTGTATTGTCATATTTAATAGGTGTATGGTTCATATCATGACCATAGTCCTTAAGTTGTTGTTTCATCCAAAGAATTTTGAGTACAGCGACAACCAGTTGCTACATACTCTGCTTCAGCAGTTGAAAGAGAAAATGAAACTTGTTTCTTGCTAAATCAAGAAACTAAGCATTCTCTAATAAAGTGACAAGTACCTGAAGTATTTTTTCTATCTAAAAGACTACCAGCAGAGTCTGCATCTAAATATCCTATAATATAAAAGGATGAATTTCTAGGATACCATAAACCTAGATACAATGATCCATGTAAATATCTTAGAATCCTTTTTACTGCATTTAAATGAGATTCTTTAGGACATGATTGAAATCGTGCACACAAGCAAACACTATACATTATATCGGGTCTAGATGCAGTAAGATATAAAAGAGGTCCGATCATACCTCTATAAAGCTTTTCATTAATGCTCTTACCCTTTTCATCCTTGTCCAATTTTATTGATGTGCTCATAGGAGTCTTGGCATTCTTGCATCCTTCCATACCAAATTTCTTAATTAAATCTTTGGCATATTTGGATTGGTTGATGAATATGCCCTCATTGCTTTGCTTTATTTGTAGACTAAGGAAATACTTAAGCTCTTCCATCATGCTCATTTCAAATTCCCTAGTCATACACTTAGCAAATTCTTGACAAAGCAACTCATTAGTAGAACCAAATATTATATCATCAACATAAATTTGAACAATTAGTATATCATGTTCATGATTTTTAATAAATAATGTGGTGTCAACATTTCCCTTTGTAAAGCTATTTTCTAATAGAAAAGAACTTAGCCTTTCATACCAAGCTTTTGGGGCTTGTTTCAAACAATATAAAGCTTTTGAAAGTTTAAAAGCATGATTTGGCAAATCATAGCTTTCAAAGCCTGGTGGTTGTTCTACATACACTTCTTCTTCTATATAACCATTTAGAAATGCACTTTTCACATCCATTTGAAAACGTTTGAAATTCATGTGACATGCATATGCTAAGGGTATTCTTATGGCTTCTAATCTAGCTACAGGTGCATAGGTTTCATCATAATCTATACCTTATTCCTGATTATATCCTTTTGCAACTAATCTAGTTCCTAGTTACTGAACCTTGTTCATCTAGTTTATTTCTAAATACCCATTTGCTACCTATAATTTGATGATCCTTGGGTCTAGGTACTAAGGTCCATACCTTACTTCTCTCAAATTGGTTGAGTTCCTATTGCATGGCAATTACCCAACTTTCATCATTAAAAGCCTCATCAACATTTTTAGGTTCAATTTGAGAAATAAAAGCAATGTCAGTAACTAAATGTTTGAAATGAGATCTAATACTTACTCCCCTTGAGAGATCACTAATGATTTGCTCATTTGGATGATCTTTCGTCATTCTCCATTCTTTTGGGAGTTCTTATTCGTTTTCTTCTTGAGTTTGAGGTAGAGAACCATTTTGATGTGAATCTTCTTGATCATTTTCTTCTTTCCCATTTCCAAGATCAAGTTTTTCCATGTTACCTACAACATCATCAAGAACACTACCTTTCACAAGATCAAGTCTACTAGATTCATTAAAAACAACAAGCATGAGTTCTTCAACAGTTAATGATCTTTTGTTAAATACTTTATATGCTTTGCTGTTTGTAGAGTATCCGAAAAAGATACCTTCATTAGATTTAGAGGCAAAATTTCCAAGATTGTCTTTGGTATTCAATATAAAGCACTTGCATCCAAATACTCTAAAGTATTATATCAAGGGCTTTCTTCCATTCCATTGCTCAAATGAGGTTTTGTTTAAAATAGGTCTTTTGAAAACTCGATTTGAAATATAACATGCAGTGTTTGTGGCTTCTGCCCAAAAGTAAGTTGGTAAATCATATTCATTGAGCATTGTTCTAGCCATTTCATTTAAGGTTCGATTTTTTCTTTCAACTACCCCATTTTGTTGAGGAGTCCTAGGAGATGAGAAATTATGTGAAATGCCATGTTCAAGACAAAAGCTTTCGAAGTTTTCATTTTCAAATTCTTTCCCATGATCACTTCTTATCTTTGAAATACAGTACCCTTTTTCATTTTGAACTCTTTTAGCAAAGTTTTTGAAATTTTCAAAAGCATCACTCTTTTGAGCTAAGAAAATTACCCAAGTAAATCTAGAGTAATCATCTATGATGACAAATGCATAATGTTTTCCTCCTAAGCTAGCAATTCTAATAGGCCTGAATAAGTCTAAATGAAGGAGTTGAAGAGGTTTTGAGGTACTTACTATGTTTTTGGCTTTGAAGGATGACTTGTGTTGCTTTCCTCTCTGGCAAGGTTCACATGTTTTTTAACGGCTGGGCTCTCCTAGAATCAGGGTCTTGGCCCGTTGCCACAGAGCAAGCCCACCCGTCGTCTCATTGAGACAACGGGCTGCCGGGGTCCATGGCCCAATATCCCCAACCCATCACTTGGAAACCCGGTCCATGCTGTTTGCCACAGGTAGGTTGTTGAAGGCAAGAGTCGAACCCTTGACCTCCCTTTAGCCTCAGTAAGAAATTCCTAGGTAAGTGTTTCAATTGTGACAAGATAAGTCATAAGGCTTCTAATTGTAGGCTCCCAAAGAAGAAGGAGAACAATGAAGCTAATCTCTTGTAGATTATTACTCAAGAGGTCTCTGATATTAATCTTATTGTTGTGATATCAGAGGTGAACCAGATTGGGTCTAACCCAAAGGAATGGTTGATTGATACTAGTGCCACAAGGCATATTTGCTTTGGATGTGATATGTTCTCTACTTTCAAATTGAAGAGTAGAGAAAAGTTGTATATGTGCAATTTTGACTTTTGAAGTCCTTGGTGAAGGATAAGTGGTATTGAAGATGACTCTAAATAATGTCTTATTTGTGTTTGATATTCGCAAAATTATTACGTCAAGTTCATTGCTAAACAAGCGTGGATTTCAAATGGTTTTTGAGTCAGACAAAGTTGTTTTGTCTAAGGGTGGCATGTATGTGGGAAGATGGTATGCTCTTGATGGGCTTTTTAAGCTTAATATAATTGTTGTGAAACATATGAGTAAAAGTACCTCTTCTACTTATTTGCTTGAGTCTTCCAATTTATGGCATGGTAGACTAAGACATGTTAATTATAATGCCTCGAGAAGGCTAATTAACTTAGACCACATACCTAATTTCCATATAGATTCAAAATATAAATGTGAAATTTGCATTAAGGCAAAATTAATACGGTCATCTTTCCAAAAAATTAAAAGGAAAGCTGAACCACTTGATTTAATACATAGTGATATATGTGATTTAAAATTTGTTCAATAAAATGTGGTAACAAATATTTTATCACATTCATTGATGATTGCATAAAATATTGTTACGTGTATTTTCTTAAAAGCAAGGATGAGCCCATAGAAAAATTTAAAATGTCACACTTGTTAGTTTAGGTCCCAACAGAGTCTAAATTCAGACCGAGAACACGTGAGAAAATTTACTATGAGCATGTGATATTAAATATTTCACAAAAACTAAGGAAAATATAATCCAACTCTAAATACACAATTTTTACACTATCAGCGAATCGTGAACAGATAATACTGGCATGTAGAGAATATTAAGACGAATATGTCGATATAATCTCATGTCAAAACTCCAATATTTAGGGCATGAAATTAAATAAATAAAATTTAAGATACGGTTTCACGAGAATATCGATAAATATGAATTTTTGCTTCGAAGTACCAATTGTGAAACTAAGAATATTAGTATGTAGAATAAATTATAATAAAAATTTCAGCATATTTAATTGTACATGAGTTTAGCGGTTGATATTGAAGAAAATAAAATTAAAGTGCAATTTAATTTGAAAAGAGAAAGAATTAAGAACCTAATTGAAATTTTAGACAAAATTAATATTAAACAAGATTAATTAATTTAATTAAACTTTGATTAAGCAATTAATCATGTGTTGCATGGATGACACGTGATGATCATGCAAATAACTTCATTCTCCTCATATAAGAATAGGTGGCAAGTTGTGTGGTGGGCAAATCTCATTTCTAATTTGAAAGAAAATATTCTTATTCCATTTAACTCTCACCCGTCCACTCCCTCATCCAAAACCGAGATTACCACTCATGAATTCTTCTTGATTCTTCAATTTTTCATACCCCAAACACATTATTAACCATATAAATTCAAGAAAAAAGGAATTCAAAGCTAGATAGGCCACGAATTTGAGGAGTTTGGAAAAGGTAAAATGGGTTTTGTTTCTATCTTCTTCTCTTTTTCATTTTTCTCCTTATGGATTAGAAATGGTTGAAGCTAAATATTGTGTTATTTGAATTTTACCGTGACATGGAGAAGAGAAACCAGAAGGAATTGATGACGATTTGCAAAGGTTGAAGGTGAGCCTAAATTTCATGTGGGCTTAAGTGCTCAAATTCTTTTTTTTTTCTCGCTTTTATTTTTAAAAATTTTGAATGGTAAATTAAAGTCTAATATATGGTTCTCCTTCTCCCTTTTCCTTATTAAATTAAAGCTAGAAAAGGCATGGAGAAGGGTGAGTTAGACCGAGATACTCAAAGAGAAGCCCTTTTGTGTAGTTTTTGATTTAGGCCTAAATCTTATGAAATTTGAACACATGGAGACTAGAGAAATAGAAGGAGAATTGGATGCTAAGTTGACCAAAACTTGGAGAAACAAAATTGTATTCATTGTTCCCTAAAAATAATGGAATTAAGAAGTAATTAAGGGTACAAAAGTTAATTGAAACATTAGTGTGTTGAGCAAATTAAAAGTTGGAATAAAAAATGAGTTGAAAAATGAACCCAAATGAAACCGAGACATGAGGAGAAGATTTGAGACTTAAGGAGTTTTATTTGGTAATTAGAAGCCAAGATACCAAAAATTGATTTTAAGATTTGTGTCCATTTTGAAACTTATGTTAATTTTAAGATTTGTGTCCATTTTGAAACTTATGTTAAGGGTGGGCGTGAACTTGGAAAAAATATTTGGGATGAAAATTTTGTATAATTAAAAACAAGTTAGTTAATTAATGAAAATTAAAGTATAAAAAGGGATAATTAGTAATAAAAAAAACTAGGAATCTGAAATGGAAAACCTTAAAATTGCTTAGACTTTCTAAAATGGAATTTTGATTTGAATTTAAATCCTAAAAATAAAGAGAAATTAATGATAAAGGTTGATTGTGTAATGGACCCATTAAGGTTAAACTAGTAGAATTTATAAGTTGTGATGTATATAAGACAGTACAAGTTGCTGAGATTAATGTACCATAAAACTAGAATTCACATTCAAAGTCAAGACACGTTGGCTTAGAGGATAAATCATAAAATAACGGACCAACCTCGAAAAAATGTAAATAAATACATATAGTAAAAAGTGTTATGAAAAGGCTTACGATACACATGAAACCTTAAGATACCATAAGATAGACACGAGAGTCAGTAAAATTAATCGATAAACAGCCTTTTTATTAAGAGCCTTTTTATTAAGATATATGCTTAAATGGCATAGACAATAGTTGTTGTGCAGTTTTGTGTCACACTTACTGACGCCACAAATGGCCAAACTAGATAAAGGCAAGGGTCTAGCTGACATAAGAGAGAAAATCCAAGTTTGTGCAAGCTTTATGACAATAGACATTAAAGAAAAACTAATTTAAAATAAAATGAAATAATAATTATATATATGGTATATATGTAGTATATGTATGATATATGCATGACATATGTGGTATATGTAAGGTATATACGAGGTATATGTGTAACATATGTGATATTTAAATGGTATATATATAGTATATGTGAGGTACATGTGTGATATATGTAATATATGTATACATACGTGGTATATGTAAGGTATATATGAGGTATACGTGTAGCACATGTGATATCTAAATGGTATATGTATAGTATATGTAAGGTATACGCATATTATAAGGAAAATACAAAAAAATGAATGATGTATTGGATACAATGATATGAATGTCATACAGATTTGTTGCTAAAAATAGACATATGTGACACAAGCCTATAAATGAACTTCGACTGCTATAGAGTAGACTTGTTGGCATACCAATAGGGTAATACGAATATATATAGATCATCCAGCCCAACTGGAATATACAGTTTCATCCGACTCAGTTGGATCATACGAATATCAGTGATGCTTGGCATTTATACTTATAGGCATCTAATCTTATACAGTTATCTCTTGTGCCTCTCTAAAGCCTCTAAAGCCAAATCTAGATAGTCATTTTATTGGTATAACAAGTGAGTAATATGAGATGTGTTTTGTAATGTTGAAATGTAAATTTGTTATATATATATATATATATATATATATATATATATATATATATATATATATATATTTATGATATATGTTTATAAATGAGAATTTAAAATTAATTATGATATGACTCTTTCTATAAATTTTGCACCATTGAGCTAAAATTTAGCACAAGAGTTTATTTTTCTTTTTTTAGGTATTAGGACATGGGTTGAGAGAGGTGAGTTAGCAGAGGGAGTCACTAGACTAGTGGGACCTACTTATGGCGCAGAGCAGTAGTGGCAACCATTCGGATATGATTGATTTCTTTTTGTATCACTTATATATATGTATATGTGTATAAATGGTTTGTAAATATTTATGACTTGTTTTGATCGTATAAAGTTATGTAAATATAAAATATAAATATGGGAATTAAGGTTGTATCTCGTGTATACATGAGATGTATATATTGTATTTATATAGGGGCTTGAGATTAAAGATGAGTAAATAGATATCCATGTTGATGTATACATACAAGTTTGACTAAACAAAATTACCTGACTATTATATAGGAGTGTAGGGGGTGTTACATAAATTTTATAAAATTGAAGTTGAGAATCAACTCAATAGAAAAATCAAGGTATTGAGAAGTGATCGTGGTAGTGAGTATGAAGCACCATTTGGAGAATTTTGTGCACAACATGGAATTATACATGAAACTACATCTTATTCTCCCAAGTCAAATGGTGTGATTGAAAGGAAGAATCGTACTTTAAAAGAAATGATGAATGTTTTTGTCCAAAACAATAACCAAGAAGGGGGACTTGAATTGGTTGGCAAATAAAAATTTTGGTTAAGAAATTTTACCCAAGAATGATTAGTGAGAGTGTGAAATTTGACACACAAGATTTATAGAGGTTCGGGTATTAATGAACTCTAGTCCTCTCTCCAATCTCAATTGGGTATTTCCCTAACACTCAAAGTGTTATAAGTAGTGTTTTCCAAGCTCACTTCCAATTATGGTATTTTTCTCTATTTGCTAACACCTAACCTAGAAAAATCCTTGTGTTTTAATGGCTAACACAACAACCAAAATTTTGTGTTCTTGATGGCTCACATAAAAATCCTTACAAGTATTTCACTCACAACCCAACTCACTCAAATGCATTTTTGAGTAACTGATTACAAGAATGAAAACACTCATAACCAAAAATCTCAACAATTCTAAGCAATTATGGTTTTTACAAGATAAAAATATAAGATTGGTGGAATCAATCAAATGCACAAGGCTATACAAGATTAGAAGATTGAATGCACATGTTTCTAGCCTTTGTAAGTCATAAATATATTGTATTTATACTTCTCCTAACAAATATAGCTATTTAGAGTGCATTTAATGCAAAAAAATTCGTTCAACCTGACAACTTTCTCTTTCCAAGTTCACGGGCATGACTCAATGTTCATGGGTGTGAATGTTCTTCATAGTTGTAATTGAAGTGGTGAAGCTGGCTGTGATCGATTCTATATAGAAATGAGAGGTATTTCACAGGCATGACACATTTCTTCACGGGCGTGACTTATTCAAGCTTCATGGGTAATCCAATACTTCACTGTCGTGAACATTTGAATGAATAGTCTTGGAGCTAACTCATTCACAAGCGTTACTTCATGAGCCACGGGCATGAATTGCTATTTTCATGGTAGTAGCGATTCTTCACCATAGGCATGACATTATTCACTGACATGAATATCTTTTTCATAGGCATGAATCTTTGCTAATTTTCATTCTTTTGAACTTCAAATAATTTCAATCAACTTGCTTCATGGTCTTAGGAAAGTGTAACCTATCTAACACACTTAGAACACAAAATGTGGTTAAATTCCTTATTTTTCAATTATTTGTGACAATCAAAATAATAGAAATACCCCTCATGATACAACAGTCTCCCCCTTTTTGAAAATGACAAATAATTTTGCAATAGGTGGCTTAAGGAGAAATGAATTTTTCCCTATGAAAATATGCTTAATAAGTATGAACTATGAAGAGCAAAAGGATACCACATTTTAAACTATAAGCGTGTAAAAGAAGAAGTTTCAAAAGAGACCAAATAAGCATTGATCATAACATTTATGCCAAGTATATGAAAGGTATATGTCAAGTATATTTTATGTTAAATGACATTTATGTTAAGTATACGCAAAGTATATGTTAACTATATGTTAAGCATATTGCATTTCTTCTCCCCCTTTGTCACAATCTAAAAGAGACAATCAAAAGAAGAAAAGAGACAATATAAAGCAAATCACATTTTTCATTACATAAGCAAAAAAATGTTCATATATGAGTTTGAGTACAAACACGATATGCTTTTCTATCTAATGATCCTAATATAAGATTCTAAAGCATGAAACTAAAGCTAAATAAAAAGGAAATCATAGCTTGAAGGTAGATAATTGCTCACGAAGATGAGCTATCTCCTAATTGAGGCTATTAACTCTCAATTCCATGAAATCTTTGAGATTCTCTAGATTGTGATTAATGGATTGCTCGAAGGAATCAATACTTTCATGAAGCATGTCGAAGCAAGGAGTGAGAAGTGCCATAAGCTGCTGAGCCATATCCAGTTGAGATGAAAATGCTTCACCAACTGTTGGGGCATCCGGTATATCTGTAGAAACTCCAGGAGGCTCAATTATAGCCCTTTTTCTTTGTTGTGGCCCTTGAAGACCAGCTTTAAATGCCTCCAAATCCTCTATTACCTATGCAATCTCACCTATAAGGGTGATAAACTAGTAGTAGGTGTGACGCCCCACTTAAATATTAGGAATAATCCCTCATATATAAGAAGGATGCCACAAGATTAACTCGATAATCTGCTCAAATTTTGTTTTTTCATTTTAAACAACTTAATCTATTTATTTATATTGGTTTAGGCAAGTTGTTCTAATTAACAATATATATATATATATATATATATATATATATATATATCCTTATATTGTATACACATATGGCACCTGATTATGTTATATAATTATTTACATACACAATATTAATATATGAGACATGTCTACCACACCATATACATAGTCAAACTAAAAAAAATAATAATAAATAACCAACCTTCTAACTATGCTTCTTGTGTCTCTGGTGATATGAGCTTGGATTTTCTTCCTGACCACTTCACCTCCTACCGTCTATAGTTCCAATTCCTGCGTGAGAAGAACCCACACTAAGCTATCTCTAGCTTAGTGGTACATATAGGTATTAAGTTTCTCCCTAGCAGTCACACAAATGCATATCTCAAATAATTCATGACGCACTGAATTTTTATTGCATATTTGTCATATAAAAGAAATAACCACATCACATAACAATATAAGCATAATAATCATATTCAATAATTAAGTTCTCACTACCTCATGTAAGCATTTCATTTCTTAATCACTTATGTCAATAATATAATTTCCACATTTCATTCCAAAGTCTTTAATTAGTATCAGCCCAAATCTCATTCCTGGACTCTCCGGATATGGGGTGTGAAATAGGGGCGCTCGTAGAGCTTAAGCCACCCTACTCATCATAATCTCAAGTTAAGGGCGCTCACGGAGCTTAAACCACCTTGACTGAATATAATTATGTCATCTGGGTGTAATCAGGATCAGGGGCGCTCCCAGAGCTTAAGCCACCCTGTCCCTAAATCATATCCATATCGGTACCATAATTACCCCCTTAATGGTGTACCATCTATCCTATGTTAGTCCTCAGGTAGAGAAATGAGCAATTAACACCATTAATTACTTGTTTCTATAACCAATACTCATTTCATATTAACACAATCATATTCTCACAATTTATTTCAAAACCATGTAATAGCATGATATTTTATCAAATATTAACACAATGTTAAGTTCATAGTTAATAACATTCCTACAACTTAAAAATATGCCATAACATATAATTTCATTATTGTGATATGTAATTTATGCCATGCACACACAATCATGCATAAGGGTAAAACAAAATACATATATGTACAAACCTCGATAGTATTTTCCTTTTCCAAAATATAAGTTCAGAGCTTGTTTACTTTTGTTGGTCTTCTTCTTGTTGAAATCCTAATTTAAAAAATATAATATTAATTAATAGTTTGATAAAATATTTATTCTTAATATAATTTAAATAAATAACTAGAATTTCTATTAAGCTAGAATAAGACCTCTAAGGACTGTTGGATTAATAACTTTTTCTACACTTATCCAATTTATATGATTCTTGATCCTTATTAAATATAACATGTAAAACTAAAATATACTAAAATTGCAAAAGTTTTGAACCTTTACATAATTTTTGGTATAATTTTAAATATTACCCTATTTTCTGTCCTTAGGCAGTTTCAAGGTACCCAATTCAAAAATTCATAGCTTTCAATGTGAAGCTGCAATTATTCTGAAAATGTTTATACAGTTATATAAGTTAATTTGGAATATATTTCATGTTTAACACATTTTCAGATTCGGTCTCTATGGGTCTCCAATATTGGAGGATATATAACTGGTTCAACATAGAGTATCAACCCGATCTATTTAATTGTTAAGCTCATAACTCACAAAAGACATGATATTTTAAGGTAAAACTTTCACAGATATTTAGATAAGACATAAGATTAAAATTGTTATATTTTTCACTTTGGCTAATTCGATCTAAAAATAGGTGACATATAAGGACGAAGTTACTGGAACTGCACAGGTATATGAAACCAACTCAATCAAGGAACAATAATAGTTTATTTCAGAATAACTCAACCTACACAAGAGAAATTTATACGAAATTTTTTAGAGACCTCAATAACTATATACCTACAACTTTCATGTTTTACAAAACCTCAGATTAAGCCACTAAGATGATCAAGTTTTACAAAAACCGTAGGTTATTTTGTTGATATGTCTCTCTAAACCAGTTTCACTGAAATAACCATATCTCTTCATATATTCAAACCCATTCAATAAAATTTTTCAGAGAGATACACAAGACATAGATGAACAAATTTTATGTTTAACACATCCCCAAATTCGATTCACAAGATAATCAAAAATAGAGTGCAATATCCTGAAAAAACATAACCTAAGGAGTTCTAATAACACAATAACATGGGAAAAATATTTCTTACCAAGATCATATTTATTTGAGCTGATTTTTTGATGCAAATCTTGAAGAAGATGATGAGTAATTTGAGCTGTGATATGAAGGAAAAAAAAGGGATGATGAAGAAGAAGAAGGAGAAAAGAGAAGAAGGAGAAAAGAGAAGAAATGGCAAAAAAAAAAGTCTTCAGCCATTTTTCCCGTTTTTGTTCTTTTTTTTTGCTGACCATTTTACTGTTCTTTTTTTTAATTTTCTTATTATTATTATTATTATTATTATTATTATTATTATTATTATTATTATTATTATTATTATTATTATTATTATTATTATCATCATCATCATCATCATCATCATCATCATCATCATCTTCACATATTTCTTTATATTTAATATCTTTAATTTTATTTAACAAAAAATACAATTTAATTATGTGGTCTAAATTATTCAAATTAAACTCTAATTAGTGGGTTTTACAGTAGGTGTCATCCTGAAATATGATTCTCACTGTGGCTCACATCTAGATAAAGGATTCAATGTCTAATCGATCTTTAGGGAATGTCGGGATAATGTTTAAGTTATGATCATTAAGATCCATCAAGCCAAGCTCAATCGCCGAATGAGTAATGTAGCCACCTATAAGAATGTCACTCGATGGCTTCGAGGCTATCGACTGAAGATGGGAAGCAAACTATTGGGATAAGGCAACTGGTTGATTGGATTTAGCCCATTCAAATAACAATAATTCAGACTTCCAAATTAAGCCATTGATATCACCTCAGGCAATGAATGAGTATGTCAAAAACTAGTGAATGTAGCGGAGAACTGGATTCTTCAAATAAGTACTCTTGGTCTTCTTGAGATCCTAGTTGCAATTGCTACCAAAATTGTGCCATTTTAAAAAGGGGTAAAATTCATTTGCCTCACTTTTATTTATTAAGCCCTCACGTAGAACTTTGAAGATATCCACACATTCAGTGGCTATGAGAGTCTTCTTTTGCTTGCAAAGCTAGAAGGAGACCTTGCCCATAAGAGACACTTGCAAAGTACTGAGAAACTCCAGTATTGGCTCTTTGATAGTGGGCTTGTAGATGTTAACAAATTCGAGAATGCCACACTTCCAAAACTAATGTCTCATGTATGATTCAAGGCCAATAGCCTTGATGCAATTCCAATCAAATGTCTGAATGGAAAAAATAGGCCACTTTTGGAGAGAAACATATTTATGATGGTAGTGCCAGGGTAGAATATTGAGTAAATACTCTGTATAGAGCTTTGGGGCGATGCTCTTTCTCTTCCCTTTAGAGAAACCAACTGCAGAGGCCATTGTTATGGTCGAAAACTTTGAAAAAAGATGAAAAGGATGAAGATGAAACCTAGGGTTTGATTTCCATGAGAAAATTCAAAGAATCTTGAGAAAAATGGATGAAATAGATGTTTGTAGTGTTTAGAGGATGAATCCAGTGATGATATTGTGAAATGGTGTTTGGGAGGTCAGATTTGGTTGGAAATGGGAAAAGGGGTGTGGTTGTCGTAGGTTTGAAGAGAGAGAAAATATAGAAACAATGAAGTTTCAAGATTTATATTGATCGATTCATGATAGTGAATAAATGTTCACGGGTGCAAATAATCGTATTCATGGGAAGATCAAATGGTAACCCATCCTATGACCAAAGGCGTGAATGCTTCTGTAGTTTGAAACATGTTATATTCACCATGATATAAGATTTTCACGGGTGTGAAATAGGATATTCACGAGATCAAATCATGACCCAAGGTGTGAGCCAAAACATGAATGCTTCTGCCAATTTTGCCTACTGTTTTTGTAACACCCTCTTACCCCACTTTCGTTTAGCAAGGTAAGTGAGTATTACCCGTCTAACTGTTTTATAAAATTAATGAAATGAAATATACTTTGTTTTTATGAAAATATTACAGATACCAAAAATAAAATTATTACAAATGCAAATATTCAAAAATTTATTTGTTTATAAAATATATTAATTTATATTTAAACTATGTCTCTTACATTATAATTTACATATATACTACACACTACATGAAATAAAACTATAATCTAATTTACAAAGTTTTTGATAAAATATACCAAAAAGAAATCCAAAACTTTTAGCTACTTCCTTCCAGATACCTTTTTTATTCTGACAATTCTACTATTTATGGCTACCCTTCTAAAACCTGCGTGAGAGGAAACCACCCACGCTAAACTACTGCTTAGTGGTGCTTCATGATAAAAATTTTATACACATATATATTTTTTTGCATGTTATTTATATATTTAACAAATAAAGCATAAAATAAATAATTATATAAAATAAAAAAATTTCATCAAACATATAATATTTAACAATTTTAATTAATATAACATTATCAAAATGACATATTTTATTATTATTATTATTATTCATTTTTCTTGTGCCCATAACACCTATAACCGAACTAACTAATAGGAATAACGGGATTGCCATTATTGGCTTTCATAATATTGCACTGAGCGCTTCATAATAATGCCATTACCGGCTGTTATAATATTGCCATTATCGGCTTAATAATTTTGCGCCGAGCGCATTTATAAATTTATCATTTTCGGCTTTTATATTTGGCACCGAGTGCCTTAAATCCCCTAATTGGCATGCCAAACTATTTTCTATTCTAGTTGTAGATTAGGTATCATAGGGCTTAACTATTTTTATTTAATTCATATTATTTTCAAAAATTGATAATTTTACTAAATTTTACCAATAAGCTTATTTATTTTTGTTCTTTGTTCTCATTGTTATTGCATTAGAATCTCACACATAAAACATTTATAAATACCATTAAAGTAAAAATTCAAAATTAATTTTTACATATACTTAACACACCACATGCAAAAACCCAATATTTCAAGTTTTTATCTATGGCATATTTCGGTCCTAATTTTGGGCTTCATTTTTAGCCCATTTATAATTCAAATTTGAAGTTGGTAATAATTTGAAGCTTATTATCTCAGCTTTTAGATTCATCAACAATCACTCAAATCCCAGTTTTCTATCAAAAATTATGGCTAAATGAATACTAAATCATCACTACAATTTCTGCCCAGAATTTTTCGGATAGATTTTAGGTCTGAATTTTATATATTTGTTTAGGTAAATTCAGGCATATTTAGATTTTATGGTCTAAATAAAAATTAAAGCCCTATGTCTTAGCTTTCAGTTTCAATAAAGAACATACAAAACAAAATTCTAGAACTCAAGTTATAATCAAAATAGTCAAGACTGTTCTAGAATCTCTACAGCAGGGTCATCAATTGACATCACTCTATATACTACTTACATTTATCATATGCATTCATTTTTATGTCAAAGTGTTCAAATCACAATTACATTCACATATCTTAATGATTTTAAACCATTTGGTCTCATTGCCATATAAAACATTTAAAACCAATACTTAGCCACATTATGACAAACCACATTCATATCACACACATTAAAACATAATTTCATACCATTAAATCACATGTAAGATTTTTATCAATGAAACACATACCTAATCAGCCTTGGATCTTCCTTTTATCCTTCTTTTCCTCCCCTTTCTAGTTAGCTTTCTCCTTTCCTTATCACCCTCTTGAAGGCCTCTTATTGGTTCATTTGATTTTCCTTAATGGAGTTATAGGGCTGGTCGAATCTACCCCAATTCTTCTCCCTTTCTCTTCTTCTTTCTTCCTACTTTCTTGCTCTTTAGCTCTCTTTATGGCAAGAACTCTTTAATTTATTGAATCTTCTCTCTCAAAACTCATTTTCTCCATTCTTAGCATGCTGGAAAAAGGAAGGAAAATGGAGGTTTTTTGGAGGGGAGGTGGATGGCCAAAAGTGGGAGAGAGGAAGAAGAAAGTAAGTTATATTTTTTGGTGGAAGAATGGAGAATTCCTCCCATTTTTGACTTTTATATTTTGATTAAGGAGTGGGTCCCACTAATTAAAATTAATACTAATTCTCATTGGTTCATTAATTTAATTAATCTTGATTAACATTTAAACTTTGAGAAATTCCTTATTTGCCACATCTTCCTCCATATTCACACTTTTCCCCCAACAATTGCTATAATACTAATTTTATCCATATAATTTTTTTTTCTAATTCTAGCACTAATCTTGTTAATTCCCAAATAATAATACCCTTAATTATTTGTCCTTATTATTAGTCATTTTTTTATGGGTTCAAATTTAGACTCCGATTGAACCTACATGCCTCACTACGGTCATGCTCAATCGGGGCATAAATCACTGGATATTACAATTCTCTCTCCCCTTAAGAAAATGTCGTCCTCAAAATTTACCTATTTAACTAGGATCGAATAGCTGAGGATACTGAG
Source organism: Triadica sebifera (assembly GCA_023653625.1). NCBI lineage: Eukaryota > Viridiplantae > Streptophyta > Magnoliopsida > Malpighiales > Euphorbiaceae > Triadica > Triadica sebifera. The sequence continues at coordinate 37,767,118 of CM042893.1, read as the reverse complement.
TTCTCATCATTTCTTCACTCTCCCAGGTGGCTTATTCTACTGCATGATTGTGCCATAAGACCTTCATCAATGGTACCTTCTTGTTTCATAGTTCCTTGACTTCTCGAGCTATGATTTTCATTGGCTCTTCTATATAGGTCATGCTTGGTTGTACCTCTATTGATTCCACGGGTATTACATGTGTCGGATCCGATCTATATCTTCTTAACATTGAGACATGAAACACATTATGGATTTTATCCAATTCTGGTGGTAAAGCCAACCGATAAGCCACTGGACCCACACGTTCAAGTATTTCGTACGGTCCAATAAATCTAGGACTTAGTTTCCCCTTTTTACCAAAATGAAGCACTTTCTTCCAAGGTAAAACTTTCAAAAATACCTTGTCTCTGACAACATATTCTGCTAGAGGAGTGCTCTAAAGGCAACCACCTTTAGCACTTATTGTACAAATTTATTTGATTAATAAATTTAGGCTTTTTCATTAATTTAATGTTCATTTGATATATGAATTGATAAGTGATCTTAAATCAATTAAAGAAGTCATTGACACATAACATAGCATGAAGGAAATCATGATGAGATCATGATATTGAGATTCTTATCATGTGTAATTATGTTAGTATCAAAATTACCCCTAGTCATAGGATTAATGAGACGGGACATTATTAGTCTGGATAAACTAGCACATGTTACACTCCTTGATTGGATCGAGTCATAGATCTCATAATCTATAAACATGAGATGTTTAGACTTAACATGTGGATGCTTACTAAATGTAGCTAAGTACATTGGATGACCAACTATGGGACAATCATATGGATAATCTATTCAAATGTCAATGATAGTCTCATCATAGCAATGATGCAAGTATCCTTAGACTTGAGGTACTCAAGGATATCTTGAATAGTGATTATGTATTTTGGCACTATTCTTATTGCCTCAGGGAGGTTGCTCATAGTGTGGTAATTGGACACAACTTGTGGTATTCGAAGGTAATTGGGTAACCAACAAAGGATTCACCACTCCTGATAGAAGAAGTGTATATCCATGGCTTCTTGTCGTGGTTATTACTCGGGAATCTGTTGCCGGAGTGAAAATGTCATAAAGATAATCTTCAATGACATATCTAATAGAGTAATGAGCCTTAAGGACAAGAACTAACATTACTTGGACTAGACGTGACATAGTCAGTCTAGTGGGAGTTGACACATGTCCATACTCTGAACCAAGTGGGGTATAGAACAGTGAAAGGAATAATTGCATGAAAATTGTCTATGGAAAGGTTCGTAGTCAAACCACTGACTTTCTGGTCAATTGGGAGTTATGATGTGTTGCTAGATACCGCTCATGACTTGCTTAAATTGGTTGTTAATTTAAGTGACCAACATAACCGGGAACCTAATGGGTCACATGCATTGAATATATGGAGAATGAGTAAAATGGTTTTGGATAGGATCCATAATATGAGAGAATTATTTTGGGGTGGATTGCGATGAGATTGTATGGAAAAAATCATTCGGAAAGGTCATCGGCCTGCATGGGCTAGACAGGCCAGCATGGGCTGCCCAACAGCAGCCCGCAGCAGGCCTAACACGCTGCTGCCTCCCTTCCGTTGGCCAACGGACAGAATTTGGCCTTAATTAGGCCAATTATGGCCAATTACTATTCATTCATTTTCCTTTTCTCCATTTTTAACTTTTCATATTTTCTTTGAATTTGATTCAAATAGAAAAGATATCAAATGGCAGAAAATAGACATGAAAATATTTTTTTGTGAAAAAAATATTTTTAAGACAACAAAAATTCTCTCGAGAACACTTTCAAAGCTAGTACATTGAATTTGTTCAAACAATTTCTTTTGATAGGTTTTTCTTCATTATTCGTGTCGATTACCGTTCGAGACATCATAATATGGATTGTTGTGGTTTGCTACAACCCAACAAAGTGAAGATTTGAAGAACAAATAAGCAATTACAAGGTATAATTTCTAACCTCTATATTTATATAAATTAGTTTTAATGGCACAAATATGATCTTTTGTTTTGGGTTTTGAAATTTTTATTTTTCTACTGAGTTTATGAATATGATTCATTTTTCAAAACCTAACATATTCAATATCTTTCCTCTTCAAATCAGTGTAGGATTTTTGTCGATTAGTTGCAACTTTTAATCGATCTTGGATTAATTTTACCTTCTCTGTCTGCTGCACTAATTTTGGGCCTATTAACTTCTTTTCACCAAGTTTTGTCCAGCATAACGGTGTCCTACATCTCCTTCCATAAAAAACTTTATATGGAGCCATGCCAAGACTAGTTTGATAGCTATTGTTGTATGCAAATTCCATCAATGGTAAATATTTACCCCAGCTACCCTTTAAATCAATTACATAGATTCTTAGCATATCTTCCAATAATTGAATAACTCATTCGGATTGCCCATCTATTTGTGGGTGAAATGTTGTACTAAAAGTAAGTCCGGTCCCCAATGCTTGTTGTAGACTTTTCTAAAATTTTGACGTGAACCGTGGATCTCGAACAGAAATAATAGATACTGGCATCCCATACAGTCGAATTATCTCATTAACATATATTTCTTCTAACCGGCTCAACGAATAATCTATCTGAACTAGCAGAAAGTGAGCCGATTTGGTAAGCCTGTCCACAATTACTCATACTGCGTCATGCTTCTTTTGCGTCAAAGGCAAACCAGATACGAAATCCATTGTAATCCTTTCCCAATTCCATTTTGGAATAGCAATAGGCTGCAACAATCCAGATAGTACCTAGTGATCTGCTTTCACTTGTTGGCATGTCAAGCATTTTGTAGTGTATTCCACAATATCTTTCTTCATTCCTGGCCACCAATAATGAGTATTCAGGTCTTGATACATTTTATTACTTCCTGGATGCATAAAATAAGTGGTATTATGTGCCTCTTTTATAATTATTTTTTTAATCCACTGTCATTTGGCACACACAATCTTCCCTTATAACTTATGCTTCCCTCATCTTCAATCTTAAATTCAGGTCTCTCCCCCTTTTTCGCTGCCTCATCAATTATCATCAATTTATGATCTTGCCTCTGAGCTTCTCTCACTTGGTGCCTTAAAGTAGGTTGAACCCATAACTTTGCCAAAATAAAATATGAGTTTCCTTTTTAATTTATTATTAATTTCTATATATTATATTATAATTGAAAAAATTTTAAGATATACCTGCCAGTGTTTTTCTACTTAAGGCATCCTCTACTACATTGGCTTTGCCTGGCTGATAATCAATAATACAATTATAATCCTTAATTAAATCCAACCAGCATCTTTGCCTTAAATTCAACTCCTTTTGGGTGGGCAAATATTTGAGGCTCTTATGATCTGTATATATGTAGCACCGCTCACCATACAAATAATGTCACCATATTTTTAAAGAAAACACTATTACTGCCGACTCCAAATCATGAGTAGGGTAATTTAGTTCATGAGGCTTCAATTACCTAGATGCATAAGCAACTACTTTACCCTCTTGTATTAATACACAATCTAGCCCATTATGAGAGGCATCACTGTATATCACAAAATCTTTCCCTAGCGTAGGTTGGGTTAAAACAGGTGCTTCAGTTAGCATGACTTTTAGTTTCTCAAAGCTTGCTTGATATCGATCTGTCCACTCAAACTTCACTTCTTTTCTAAGCAACTTGGTAATTGGTGTAGCTATGCTTGAAAATCCCTTCAAAAACCTTTTATAGTAGCCAGCTAATCCAAGGAAACTCCAGACTTCTGTCGCATTACAGGATGACTTCCAACTTAGAATTGCTCAAAGTCTAGGACCCACATGGATTCCTTCTTCTTCCAACCACTTCTTCCAACCAAAACTCACATTTTGATAGCTTTGCATACAATTGATTTTCCCTCAAAGTCTGAAGTACTATTCTGCGATGTCTGTCATGTTCTCCTTTGTCCCTCAAATATACTAGGATATTGTCTATAAAAACTACCACAAACTGATTGAGGTAAGGCCTAAAAATCCTATTCATCATATCCATAAAGGCAACTGGTGCATTCGTTAAGCCAAAAGGCATAACCAGAAATTAATAGTGCCCATATCGAGTCATGAAGGCTATTTTGGACACATCTAATTGTTTGATTTTCAGTTGGTGATACCCAGATCTGAGATCAATCTTAGAGAATACTCCTGCTCCCTGCAATTGATCAAACAAATCATGAATTCTAGGTAGTGGGTATCTATTTTTAATCGTCACCTTGTTCAATTATTGGCAATCAATACATAATCGTAGGGTGCCATCTTTCTTTTTCACAAACAACACCGGAGTGCCCCATGGTGACACACTGGGTCTTATGAACCCCTTGTCTAGCAATTCCTGTAATTCAACCTTCAACTCTTTCAATTCTATAGGTGCCATTCTATAAGGAGTAATTGATATCAGAGATGTACCAGGAATTACATCAATAGCAAACTCTATCTCCCTATTTGGTGGTAACCCAGGCTAATCTTTAGGAAACACATCTCAGAACTCACACACTGTGGGGATGTCCTTGAGTTCTGGGCTCCCCTTCCTAGTATCTATCATATGGGCAAAATATGCCTCACATCCCTTTCTAATGTATTTTCGAGCTTTTAATGCAGAAATAACACTGGTCAAACATGTTTGACTTCACCCTAAATGATAATGTCATCTAGCTCGGGAATTTTAAGTACAACTTTTCTAGATTGGCAGTCGACTATAGCTCCATGCTTTGATACCCAGAATAGAGTCAAATTCATGAAAAGATAATTCTATTAAGTCTGTTGGAAATTCTCTACCCTGAATTATTATTGAACTATTTCTATAAATCTGATTCACTTTCACACTATGTCCCAACGGATTAGTCACAACTATCTCATATTATTAGGTCTTAGGTATCATGTTCCCTTATTTAAGTGCAACTGTACTTATGTATGAATGCGTGGAACTAAGATCTAATAATGCATGTAAATCAAAGTCAAATAAAGATAGTTTACCAACTATGATGTCTAGTGCATCTTGGTCCTCACGAGCTCTTATCATATATGCTCGAGCTAGATCTCTACTACCTCTGGGTCTGTCTACTGTCTCTGATACTCCCTGACTCTATCCGGTATGACCACCTCTAAATTGGCCTCGACCTCTACCATGGATCTGTACTGGTGCCATCATCGGTGCTGGTGCCATACTGCCTGTACTAAGTCTGGGACAATCTCTCTATATATGGTGAGTAGCTCCGCATCTCAAACATGCCCCAGTCAACCACCAACACTCTTCTATATGAGCTCTACCACAATGCTAACACATAACAGGAGCTGGTCTCTTGGAAAATGATGCTGGTGAACTAGCAAATGATGTTGTGGCTTTAAAATGCTGTCCCCGCCTACCATAAAATGTCTGCCCAGCAACCCATGACTGAAATGGTCTAGGTACTATCCATCCTTTCCTACTAGATGTCTTAGCCACACTAGCCGTTGATTTCTTATGGTGATCTTCTGTCTTTAGCTTTTTCCTTCTTTCAACATTAATGGCAGAGGACACTAGTGTAGCAAAATTTGTATACTGGTGGGAAGCCACTAAATATCCAATCTCCTCATCGAGGCCATCTTCAAATCTATGACATTTATCATCTTCATCTCCAATAATCCCCATTACATACTTGCTCAACCTGGTGAACTCCATCTCATACGCAACTACTATCATACCCTTATGCTATTATTTTTAGAAATTCTTGTTTTTTCTCATCCACATAAACTCTTGGCACATATTTCTTTGTAAACTCTGCAATAAAGAAATCCCATATCTGAGGGTTTGGAGATTGGGGTTTCGCTAACACCATCTTCCACTAGTCATAGGCATGCTCCTGAATGAGGGACACTACATATCTAACCTTGTACTCCTCCGGACATTGCAGCTCCTCGAAAACCCGCTATGTTTTTTACAACCAAAAATTTACTGCTGCTGGGTCATCCTCTTTCTTTCCCATAAAATCAATAGCCCCATATTTTGTTAATTTATCAATCTGGGGTTTTGGTTGCGGTGGGGGAGGTGGTGGAGCTGGTGGTGGCACAACTTGTGCTATTTGCTATAACAAGGTAGCCATCTGTTGCATAAGGGGTACCTGACTCGGATCAATTTGTTCTTCAGCATGTTGTGGAGCTATCACACTGGGCTTTGAAGCTCTAATTGATGCTAACTGTCTATGAGCATCCGAATTAGCTATATTATCATCCTCTTATTCTTCGTGACTTTGTCTTGATTCTGAATCCATTAAAACTTATATTGTTAGAAGAAGGGTCCCTTATTAGATTATAACAGCTTAAAATAATGCAAATGTTGAAAACATGCACTTATTTTTCTATACCCACCAAATAAGAATTGTCTAAACCTATAGCTCTGATACCAAAAATTGTAACACCCTCTTACGTCGCTTTCATTCAGCAAGATAAGTGAGTATTACCCCTCTAATTGTTTTATAAAATTAATGAAATGAAGTATAATTTTTTTTTACGAAAATATTATAGATACTGAAAATAAAATTATTACAAATGAAAATATTCACAATTTTATTTATTTATAAAATATATTAATTTACATTTAAACTATGTCACTTACATTATAATTTAATACTACACACTATATGATATAAAACTATAATCTAATTTACAAAGTTTTTGATAAAATATACCAAAAAGAAATCCAAAGCTTTTAGCTGCTTGCTTTTAGGTACCCTTCTTCTTCTGATAATTCTACTATCTACGGCTACCCTTCTAAAACCTGTGTGAGAGAAAACCACTTGCGCTAAGCTACTAGCTTAGTGGTGCTTCAATGATAAAAATTTTACATACATATATTTTCTTGCATGTCATTTATATATTTAACAAATAAAGCATAAAATAAAGAATTATATAAAATCAAACAAATTTAATCAAACATGTAATATTTAACAATTTTAATTAATATAACATTATCAAAATGACATATTTTAATATTATTATTACTTTTCATTTTTCTTCAGCCTATAACACCTATAATCGAACTAACTAATAGGAATAACGAGGTTGCTATTATCGCCTTTCATAATATTGCGCCGAACTCTTCATAATAATACCATTACCGACTTTCATAATATTGTCATTATCGGCTTAATAGTTTTGCACCGAGCGCAATTATAAATTTGTCATTTTTAGCTTTTATATTTGGCACTGAGTGCCTTAAATTCCCTAATTGGTATGTCAAACTATTCTCTATTCTAGTTCTAGATTAGGTGTTATAAGGCTTAACTATTTTTATATTAATTCACATTATTTTCAAAAATTGATAATTTTACTAAATTTCACCAATAAGCTTATTTATTTTTGTTCTTTGTTATCATTCTTATTGCATTAGAATCTCACTAAAACATTTAAAACCAACACTTAGCCACATTATGACAAACTACATTCATATCACACACATTAAAACATAATTTCATACCTTTAAATCACATGTAAGATTTTTTATCAATGAAGTACATACCCAATCAGCTTTGGATATTCCCTTTATCCTTCTTTTCTTCCCCTTACTAGTTAGCTTTCTCCTTGCCTTTGCCACCCTTTTGAGGGCCTCTTATTGGTTCATTTGATTTTCCTTAATGGAGTTATAAGGCTAGTCGAATCTGCCCTAACTCATATCCCTTTCTCTTCTTCTTTCTTCCTACTTTCTTGCTCCTTAGCTCTCTTTATGGAAAGAACTCTTTAATTTATTGAATCTTCTCTCTCAAAACTCATTTTCCCCATTCTTAGCATGCTGGAAAAAGGAAAAAAAATGGAGGTTTATGGGAGGGGAGGTGGATGGCCAAAGGTGGGAGAGAGGAAGAAGAAAGTAAGTTAGATATTTTGGTGGAAGAATGGAAAATTCCTCCCATTTTTGACTTTTATACTTTGATTAAGGAGTGAGTCCCACTAATTAAAATTAATCCTAATTCGCATTGGTTCATTAACTTAATTAATCTTGATTAACATTTAAACTTTGAGAAATTCCTTATTTGCCATATCTTCCTCCATATTCACACTTTTTCCCCTACAATTGCCATAATACCAATTTTGTCCATAGAAAATTTATTTTTTTTTTTCTAATTCTAGTACTAATCTTTTTAATTCCTAAATAATAATACCTTTAATTATTTTTCCTTATTATGAGTCTTTTTTTATGGGTTCAAATTTAGACTCCGATTGAATCTGCATGCCTCACTACGGTCACGCGCAATCGGGGCCTAAATCACTAGATGTTACAGTTTTCATGACCATGAATATTGATTCACGGGCGTGAAGACCTAAACCATGGAAAAAAATAAAAATAAGATTCAAACAAAACAATGTGATACTTAACTCCTTCCTAAACTAATTGAACATGCTATTTCATGAAAAATAATCATTTATCATACAAATTGAACATGAAAATCATCAAATATGATACATCACTCAAGGTTCACATCAAAATGCATAATTAATGCAATGTATGTCTTTTAATCCTTTTTTAAGGTAAAGTGCTCCCCATCAAGCATACCAAGCTCCCTTTTTATAAAAAAAAACCTTTCATCATTGAAAAGCTTGGTGAAAATATCAGCCAATTGATTGTTTGTGTTAATAAATTCTAACACGATATCACCATTTTGGACATGATCTTTTATAAAATGATGCCTAATGTCTATTTTTTTGCTTCTAGAATGCTAAATGGGATTCTTAGAAAGATTTATAGCGCTTGTATTATCACATTTGATGGGAATATGATCAATCTCTTGACCATAATCCTTGAGTTGTTGTCTCTTCTAAAGAACTTGAGTGCAACAACAACCCACTACTATATATTCTGCTTTAGTAGTGGACAAGGCAACTGAAACTTGTTTCTTGCTAAACCAAGAAACTAAACATTCACCAATTTCGGATGTGCTTTTTCTATCTAGAAGACTACTAGCATAATCAGCATATGAAAAACCAATGATATGAAATGAAGTGTTTCTAGAATACCATAAGCCTAAGTGCATTGTGCCATGTATATATTTTAAAATTCCTTTTCACATCATGCATATGAGATTCTTAAGGACATGATTAAAATCTAGCATATAAGAATACACTATGCATTATATCAAGTCTTGAAGCGGTAAGATATACAAGAAATTTGATCATACCTTTATAAAACTTTTCATCTATAGCTTTACCTTTCTCATCTTTGTCCAATTTGGTTGATGTGCTCAATGGAGTTTTGACTCTCTTACATTTTTCCTTTCCAAATTTCTTTAATAGCTCTTTGGTGTACTTAGATTGGTTGATGAAGATGCCATCTTTGCTTTGCTTGATTTAAAGACCAAGAAAGAATTTGAATGCTCCCATCATGCTCGTTTCAAATTCTCAAGTCATACATTTAGCAAATTCTTGACAGAGCAATTCATTAGTAGATTCAAAGATAATATCATCAATGTAAATTTGAATAAGTAATATGTCATGCTTGCGCTTTTTAATGAAAAGAGTAGTGTTTACATATCCTTATAAAAAATTATTTTCTAAAAGAAATGAGCCTTTCATACCAAGCTCTTGGAGCTTATTTCAAATCATATAAGGCCTTAAAGAGTTTAAATACACGATTTGATAATGTATGGCTTTTAAAACCAAGAAATTGTTCAACATAAACTTCCTTCTCTATAAAACCATTTATAAAGGCATTTTTGACCTCAATTTGAAAATGTTTAAAGTTCATGTGGCATGCAAAAAGTAAAAGAATTCTAATTGCTTCAAATCTAGCAACTGGAGCATACGTCTCATCATAATTTACGCATTTCTCTTAGTTGTATGCTTTGGCAACCAATCTATCTTTATTTCTGGTTATATGACCTTGCTCATCTAACTTGTTCCTAAAGAACCATTAACTACCAATGATTGGATAGTGTTTAGGTCTTGGAACTAAGGTCCAAACCTTATTTCTCTCAAATTAGTTAAGTTTCTTTTGCATATCAATCACCCAACTCTCATCACTAAGAGCCTTATCATATTCCTTGGCTCAATTTGAGAGACAAAAGCTAGGATTAGAATCTAAAAGTTTAAGATTAGATCTAGTACTTATACCCTTAGTGGGATCACTAATGATTTGCTCCATTGGGTGGTTTTTTTATAAATTTCCACTCCTTTTAAAGCTCTTGGGTGCCTTGCTCTTGAGCTTGAGGTAGTAGATTATCTTAACGCTCCTCTTATTGTTGCTCTTCTTGATCATCATTTTCATCTCTCTTTCAAGTCTCACCAACCTCTTCATGATCAAGATCAAGCTTATCCAATGTACTACATTTTTAGACTTGAATGATGGTTTGTGTTGTTTTCCTCTTTGACATGGTTCACTTGTATTATCCTTTGCAAATTTGACTTTTGGTAGTCCATCCACTAGCTCTCATTTGCTCAGGCTTTGAATTAAGTCCATGCTTGCATGACCAAGCATTTTATACCATAGCCAAGATTCATTGCTAATTGATATAAGACACTTAGAGTAAATGTTAGATAGCTTATGTAAATTTATTATGTAAACATTGCCATCTCCATCTCCTTTGAATATCTCTTGACCATTTGGGGTGGTCAAGGGACATTCATTAGAGGTAAAGATGACTTGGTTTCCCTTATCACACAATTGACTTGCACTTAGTAGATTATGATTTAAGCCATATGTTGAACCTTGAGGGGTATTTCTATCATTTTGATGCTAACAAATAAAATAGCAATAATGTATTTAACAATGCTTGTGTTCTAAGTATGTTGAACAGGATATATCTTGAATAGAATATGATACAAGAATGAAAGAGAACTTTTGAAGATCAAAATTAGAAGAAATAGCAAAGTCACGCCCGTGAATATAGCTTAGTGCCAACTTTGCACCATTCAAAGTTCACGGCCATGAAGGATCATACCAACCTTGAATGATCAAATTAGTCACGTCTGTGAAACATAGTCACACCTGGGAGATAACATGTCAAATTCTTCCAGAGAGCTCCACGTCCAGAGTCACCACTTGGACTACGGTTTGGAAGAATATTCATGCCCGTGAATGTATAAAGTCACACCCATGATCAAACACTTCAAATTCTTCTAGAGAGCTTCACGGCCAGAGTCACCATTTGGACGATGACTAGCAAGAACATTTACAACTGTGACACATATATTCATGCCCATGAATGAGGACAGAGAAACATGTCAGACATGAAGTTAAAAGTTGGCTCAACAACTATTTTCGCATTAAATACACCCAAATGGCTATAATTCGCAGAGGAAGTATAAATGCAAGTCATTTATAAATCCAAAAAGAAGAACAACAATTACTTTGAATCTTTAATCTTGTTGTAGCCTTGTGCATTAACTAATTTTCAGCAAAACTCTTATTCTTTGTAAAAACCTAAATGCTCATAATTTTTGAGCAAATTGTAGGTTGGTGAGTGTTTTCATTGTAAACAATTACTCAAGTGATTTTGGATATATTGAGTTAAGATTGAAACACTTGAAGGGTTTATTGTGTAAGCCATAAAACACAAGGAATTGGTTTATTATGTGAGCCATTAAAACACTAGGGAATTTTTGGGTCAGGTGTTAGCCATCGAGAGAAACACCATAGTTGGGAGGGAGCTTGTAAAACTTCATTGTAACACTTAGCGTGTTAGTAAAACACCCAATTGAGATTGGGGAGAGTAGGGTTTATTAATACCCGAACCTCTATAAATCTTGTGTGTGATACCTTTCCTTCCCTACTCTATTTAATTTTATTTCCACTTAAAGTAAAGAAATTTTTTATTTCATAACCAATTAAACCCCCTTCTTGGTTCATTGTCTGCGCAACACTATTAACAAGTAAGACATTTTCAATTAAAGAAGTATTATTTAAACCAATTGAGCCAATGTCAATTACCTTACCCTTGGCATTGTTTCCAACGGTTACCTTACCACCATCAATTCTTTTGATTTAAGCAAAAAGAATTTTATTTCAGTTCATGTGCCTTAAGCATCCACTATCCACTTGCCAAGCATTTTCCTTTGACATGGACTTGAGATATAACTACAAAATAACAATTTAGGTTTAGTTTTTTAGGTACCCAAATGACCTTAGGTCCATGGGTTTTAGCACTATAAGGTTGCCAATAAGCCTTCCTTATAAAACAACATTTGTTTATATTTCCAAGCATCATGCAATAGTAGCATTGTTTAGATTTAAATATGCTTTGCCACTTTCCACTAAGTTTAGGCTTTACTATCTTTTTCGGAACAATATATGCACAATGACATAGACATGCATGTTTGGTGGGTGCTTTCCTTAGTGCACTTTTATTGTATAAGAAAGCATGATTGACTTTTTGAGGTTTCCCTTTTGGGCCACGTAACCTTTGATTACTCTTCTTTTAAGTAGAGGGCTTTGTGTGTTCTTTACCATTAGCCATCGAGGCTATTACTTCAATACTTGAGTTTTGTAGTGTGCTAGATCTATCAAATAGAGTTTTAGGTGGAGTAGATGATGATGCTCCATTGAAGCCTAAGCCATATCTCACAAAGGGAGGTCTTTGAGATACAATTAAAGTATCCAAATTCTACTTCCCTTTGTTAAATTTTGAGATAGAGTTTCTAAGCTCTTCAACCTCATTTTTTAAAGCGTTATTTTCTTTTATTATAGAAATTGGTTAAAGGTTTTGATGAAAACTCATCCAATGACTTCTTTAAGTAGTCATTTGAGGTTTTTAGCTCTTCAACTATCTTTTGAAGGTTATTAGAAATATTTTTAAGTTTAAAGCTATTTTTTCAATAAAGGTTAAGTTTCATTTTGTACCTTTCTATCTCTAGATTTAGTACTTCAACAATATCATCATCATCATCATCAATTAAATCACACAAGTCATCACAAGGTTGGGATGTAGAGCATACCTCATCATTGAAGTTATCCTTAATGGCCTAGAAGCACAAGTTAGCCACCTCATATTCTTCTTCTTCAATGAGTGTTGAGGTTTCATCATCCCAAGTGGCTTTGTGACCCTTTTTTTCATCTTCTTTATTGCGTCTCCCCTTGTACTTCTTAACCATGGCGCACTCTGATCTAATTTATCCCTTCTTCCCACACTCATAGCACTTGACTTTCTCTTTGCCTTTGTTAGATAAAGAGTTTATTGGAGGGAATCTTTAGGCTTTTTTCTTGTAGTTCTTAAGTGATCCGTACTTATGGGTGTAACACCCACCGATATAGCCGGAAAACCCTAACCAACTGTACAGATGGATGCCACGGTATTGTTTTGTGAAAAACTCATTAAATTAAAAATTTTTACATTTGAAACCTATTTAAAAATCATAATGCAATTAATGCATAAAACCATCATTAATAAAACCTTGATCTAATGATCGATATCATAACATAAAATTTGCTTTCGGCTTCACTAGCCTCATATTACAAAAATACATTATAAGATATTATTACATGTTCTTATAACCAAAATATATGTAAAATTTGTCCTAAAATATCCCATGACATAAACAAAATATAAATATGTCATGATTGATAACACACCTAAATAGGGCACTTTTACCGAACTCTGGTCACTTGCTACTCTTTTAGTTAGCTCATGTCGACCGGTTCTGAACTTGAGTGCATGAAACGCACATGCTAAGTAAACTAATGCTTAGTGGTACATATATGCATAAAAATTCTACATTTGACTCATTTCATACCATGTCATGCAATTCACCTCATGATCATTCCTAGAATTATAAATTCTAGTTGTTTCATGCCTCAATGCAAGTTCACATGCCTATTAATACCATAGACATCATATAATATTACCATGTATATTATACACATATACATACTCATATCAACATGTCTATCTTACTATAAACATCATACAATATACCATGTATATACTAATACATTTATCACAATACCATATCATTTACCTGATATTATCACAACCATTGCATTACCACAATAATAACATTTTATTTTATTTAGCTCAAGACTCTTTATTCCCAAGAATCAAGTATAAAAATCCATTTTTATATTGTTACCGTTTTAATATTATTACAACCCAAGACTTCTCTAAACTTTTATTATTTTAATTGTTTCAGCCCCAGAATTATGAGCTTATTACATTAATTTTACTTGGCCTAAGATTCTCTAAGCTTGACTATCTGGATGCGGGATATAAGATAGGCGCGCTCAACAACCCGAGCTTAAGCCACCCTGCTCACAACCTGCATTAGCTCATTCAAGCCTTTCAAAGTCAATGACGCTCAACAACCCAAGCTTAAGCCATATTGACTGAGTAAAATATCATGCTAGCATATCTAGGATCAAGAGCTTATAATACATAAGTCATCTTGTCCTCATATAAAATGTAGCTCATACGGTACCATTTACCTCCCTCAATGGCATACCATCTATCCTATGTCAAGTCCAAGACTAGAGAGCTGGGCTTTTTATCTCATAACCATTTATTTTTTGACTCATTTTAAACACATGCTATTACCATCATTCACTTTATCGCATGTTATTACTAGCATTGCATTCCATATATGCATTCTTATTCCAACATATAAATGCCATATCATGTCATCCATATGTTATATTCCATGTCTACCAACATTCAATAACATGCATTAAGCCAACCTATCACCACAGGCCATAAAAAAATGTACACGTTTTACACTCAAACAACTTCACGAGCATGAACTATTTATTCGCAATCGTGAAGGAACATTTCACAGTTTTCTTATCTGTGAATCATCACATGAATTACCACATAATTATCACAGGCATGAATTACTTATTCATGGATATGACACCATACCATCATGGTTTCCCAACCCATGACACAACCTGTGAAATTATGGGTTCATGCAGTTCATACAAGCTCGACATTCACTGTCGTGACATCCTTGTTCATGGGAGTGAATCATGCATTTCCAGCAAATTCAAAATAGAGCAATTCATGCATTTCATGCAAAATCTTTAAGATTAACCAATGTTAATAACTCATATCAACACAAGGCATATGGCATACCCATAACATGTCTTAATATTTTTAAAACACATTAAAATTTACCAAACATGCCAAACATACCATTTTATCTCATTAATACCATAATATACATTTTACTCATTTAATCACGTTATTAATCACCATAACATGCCATTTTTCATTTCATTTTTCATCTCATAACATGTAAAACATACCGGACGGATGAAAACAAATTTAAATGCCCATATGTACATACCTTTCACTAAAAAGGAGCCTTAACTCTCCCTTCACGCTTTTCAAGCTTGATTTCTTCTTTGTGATGTGTTCCTTTGCCCACTAGCTGAACCTAATATAACAAACATGTTCTTATTACAACCTTATAACCATAAACAACCTAAAAAACCCTAATAATTGAGTTCTACCTAAACTTTGGCAAAACTCAACTCCATTTTTCTCAAGTTTTTAAGCTTCACCAATGGTGTTTAGGGTTTACAAGGTTAGGGGAAGATGACTAAGATGTCTTGTACTATGTTAAAAGTGATAAGAGGTGATTGAAAATGGTTTTAAAGTAATACTTAGTTTAGTGGAAAGAGAAAAGTGCGGTTGCACCTAACCAACCGACATGCGTTCACAGGCACGACCTTTAACCTCACAGGTATGAAATGCCTTTCACAGCTGTTACTAAACCATTCATGGGCATGAAAGTTCTCTCTTCTCAAACACTTCAGCCATTTACAAAAGTCTATTGTTGCCCAGATATGAGGTCAAGAAGGGGGGTTGAATTGGAGTTTCAAAAAAATTAAACTTTAAGGTGCGTAAATAAATAATTAATTTTAGGAGGGATAGAGAAAATTTGACACAAAGATTTATAGAGGTTCGGCTATTAACAAACCCTACTCCTATCCCCAATCGCAATTGGGAGTTTCACTAACACACTAAGTGTTACAATGGAGTTTTACAAGCTCACTCCTAACTATGGTGTTTCTCACAATGGCTCACACCTAACCCAGAAATCCCTTGTGTTTTAATGGCTCACACAATAACCAATTCCTTGTGTTTTACAGGCTCACACAAACAACCTTCACTTTATGTTTTTACAGGCTCACACAAACAACCTTCACTTTGTGTTTTTACAGGCTCACACAATAACCTTTTGATTTGTGTTTTGAGGCTCACACAACTAACCCTTACAAGTGTTCTACTCTTAACCCAGAAATAGCCAAAGCTCACTTGAGTAAAGATTACAGAGAGAACCATTTACAAATCTTAATTGCTCAATAAATGAAGAGCAAAAAGATTTTTTACAGAGAATAGATTTTGTTCTCAAAGTATGAAAGTACAAATAGCTTGTAATAAGAATTAAATTCGAAGTATATGCTATTCTATTGCTATTTTCTTTATTCTCTCATTCTTAATGCATAAATGACTTCCATTTATACTCTCATGGCTAAATATAGCCGTTGGGGTGCATTAAATACGAAACTAGCCATTGTACCAACCAAATAATCGCGCCTGACATTTTTCTCTTTCATTATTCATGGGCGTGACTATGTTTGTCACAGGAGTGACATTTCTTCCCAAGTCATGACTGTTGTGGTGACCTTGGTCGTGAAGGTCTCTAGAATTTTTTGACACAATGAGTCACGGGCGAGACATACTCATTCACGGACGTGACAAACTTCCCAGCCGTGATCCAAATGGTGACTTTGGTCGTGAACCTCTCTGGATGAAAATGCATGAACATTCACGGGGGTGACATATTAATTCACGGGGGTGACTGAAATGCCCACTTCACGGTTTGTTCTTCCTTCATGGCCGTGAACTTCAAATGTTGGTATTGGTAACGATTAGCTCCTTTCACAGGAGTGACTCATAGAGTGATCACAGTGAACATGCTACTTCTTGAATTTTGTCTTTCAAGGATTTATTCTTCCAATCTCCATTCTTGCTATTTTAATCCATGTCCTATATAATAGACTTAGAAAACAAGTATGTTAAATACAATATTGCTATTTTATTTGTTATCATCAAAATGACGTAAATACCCCTCAAGGTTTAACAATCTCCCCCTTTTTAATGGTGACAAATAATCTAGCAATATGTGATTTTGAGAAGTCTCCCCCTCAAAATATACTTAAGATAAAAAATTTATAATGTGCAAGAATAGTAAATAATGATGTAGCATTGAAATAAACTTAACTAGATTTAAGTATATGCAAGTTATATGAGAAGTATATCCAATATATACCATAATTCCCTTTTAAGGCATGAAGTATATGTAAGGTATATTTAAGGTATATCATCGCATATTTATTTTTGTAACTTACATTAAGGTTTATGCAAAGTATACTTAAGGTATATCTAATGTATATAAAGCACAATTTCTCAATTTTATACTTTGCATATGAATTCTTGAATCAAAGTTTCTAATCCTTTTTAATCAATTCATAATTCAATTTTAATTTTTGATTCAAAATTCATTTACCTTAATATATATTGCTAGTTTCTCCTTATATTGTTAGTTTGATACATTTTCCCTATCATATATTGCTAGTTTTCTCCTTATATTGTTAGTTTGATACATTTTCCCTATCATATATTGCTAGTTTTCTCCTTATATTGTTAGTTTGATACATTTTCCCTATCATATATTGCTAGTTTTCTCCCCCTTTTGTCACTAATCAAAAAAGGATAAAAGGATAACAATGAAATAAGCAAAAGGATATACATTAAGTAAAGGAAAACATACAAATAAAGGTAAATGTTCAGAAAGGAAATTGAAAATTTCCTACACATCAGCAAGCATAAATGTAATAAACAAGCAAAAAACAATCAATTTTAGGCTACACTCTAGCCTAACTCCTAGCCGGACATCCTATCACAAAGCCTAGCCACTTTAGCCTCAAGGCTATCCATCTGAGACTCCATAAAGTCTTTGAGGTTCTCAAACCTCTCATCCATCGAAGTCTGTAGCTGCTCAAAACGTGATGCCAAGAGGTCAACCATATGTTGTGCTAAGGTCAGTGTGGAAGCCGAGAACTGTCCGATGTCCTGCTCAGCTGCTGGAGATGCTTCCTCAACCCGAGCTCTCTTCTTCTGCTAGACTCCCTGGAGGCCTGCTTTAAAGTCCTCCGTGTCATTATCTTCCCAGATGATCTCTCCAGCAGTGTCAGTGAAGCGGTAGAAGATATCGTTTTGGAAAATGATTCTGACAACTACTCTCATCTTGATGAAGGACTCGACATCCAAGCGATATCGAGGATGTCCAGGGATGAGATTGAAGTGATACGCATCCAGCTTCAGATAATTAAGCTTCACGGCTATGTGGGTGACATATGCCCCAATCAAAATATCTCCAGTAGGCTTGGTGGCAATGGAGAGAAGATGGTTAGCAAACCATCTAGAAAGTGACACTGTAAGTCCTTTGCGAGCCATCTCAAAGAGGAAGAGTTCTGACTTCTTGATAGTCCCATTGCTTTTTCCCCTAGCAAATATGCTATAGGTCAGGAACCTATGTAGATACTTATGCACCGGGGACCTGAGATGTGTGCTCTTTGTCTTCTTGACATCTCAGTTGCAATCAGTGCCAAAGTGTGTCCAGGCTCGAGGAGCAGAGAATTCTACCTCAGTGTCGTTTAGTATGCCATCTAATGGTAAGTTGAACAATTCTCCAAATTTAGTGGCATTGAGGGTGTTGGGATTGTTGCAGAGTTGGAATTTCACCACTCAAGTAGGTGAAACCTGCAAGGTGCTGAGGAATTCCAGTGTTGGCTCCCTCAAGGTCGGCTGGTGAATCTCTACAAAATCTTTCAGATGACAGGCTTGTAGTTGCTCTGTCATAGCCGTCTCAAGCCCGAGACTTCAGAATGTCTGCCATTTGAAGGACCTTGATGACAGTAGAGGTCTCTTCTTCAAAGTTGCATATCGAGGATGGCATTGCTCCGGAATGCGGTTTATGACGTATTATGCATACCTCTTAGGAGCATGAGACTTTTTTCTCTTTCTCTTGGATGAGGCAGTCTCCATTTGTTTTGAAGAATTTGGTTTGTGATGGAGTGGAAAACTTTTGACTGAAAATTTTATGGAAAACCCTAGAAATGTATGATATTTGATGAAGATTCGAAATTTTGGTGGTATTTATAGGGAAAGTTTGAGTCTTGGGGGCCGAAATCTTCAATGTCTCAATGAATGTGGGTAAATGAGAGCGGTTTTGGGAGTTGGAGAGTTGAAATGTAAAATATAACCAGCTGTTCTTTTATATACTCGATACATTCACGGGCGTGAAGTAGATGTTCACGGGCGTGAATTGTAGTGTTCACAGTTTGCTGAAGGAGTGTTCTACCCATGAATGAGGGCGTGAATAAGTTCACGGGCGTGATCTTTGAATATCACGGGCGTGAATGATCATGAATCACGGGGGTGAATAAATTGTCACGGGCGTGACATGTTGAATTTCACCACTTATGCCCGTGAAGAAAGCCGTGACTCAAGGCGTGAAAGCCTCTGTGAGTTTTTGGGTGTTAAGGTTCACAGGAGTGAAAATTCATCACGGGGGTGAAAAGCTCTTTTCCCGGTAGTGAATGAAGCTGTGAAGATAAGCTTCACCACTTGAATCCGTGAACCATGTCGTGAACCAAGTCGTGAACGACACTGCCTCTTTAGGCCATTTAAGTCACAGGCGTGACTTCCTTAAAATTTTCATCAAATAAAATTAAGTCCTAAAACAAGACTAAATCATTTCAACAAAGATTCTATTTCTTAAAACATGAATTTTCATCAAAATTTCTATCTTATATCTTGTGATATGATTTAAGATCAGCAATTAAAATTTCATATTTTTGCAATCACAAGGTTAATCCATCAATCATACCAAGTTCTCTTCTAATGAAATTAAATCTTTCCTCATTTAGAGACTTAGTGAAAATATCTGCTAATTGATTTTTTGTGCTTATAAATTCTAATGCAACATCTCCATATTGAACATGATCTCTAATAAAGTGGTCTCTAATGTCAGTATGCTTGCTTCTTGAGTGTTGAATAGGATTCTTTGAAAGATTTATGGCACTTGTGTTGTCACATTTGATAGGTGTATGGTTCATCTCATGACCATAGTCCTTAAGTTGTTGTTTCATCCAAAGAATTTGTGTACAACAACATCCAGCTGCTACATATTCTGCTTCAGTAGTTGAGAGAGCAACTGAAACTTGATTCTTGGTAAACCAAGAAACTAAGCATTCTCCAATGACGTGACAAGTACCTGAAGTACTTTTCCTATCTAAAAGACTACTAGCATAGTCTGCATCTGAATATCCTATAATATAAAAGATGAATTCTTAGGATACCATAAACCTAGATGCAATGATCCATGTAAATATCTTAAAATTCTTTTTATTGCATTTAAATGAGATTCTTTAGGACATGATTGAAATCGTGCACACGAGCAAACACTATACATTATATCAGGTCTAGAAGCAGTGAGATATAAAAGTGATCCGATCATACCTCTATAAAGCTTTTCATTAATGCTCTTACCCTTTTCATCTTTGTCCAATTTAGTTGATGTGCTCATAGGAGTCTTGGCACTTTTGCATCCTTCCATACCAAATTTCTTAATTAAATCTTTGGCATATTTGGATTGGTTGATGAATATGCCCTCATTGCTTTGCTTTATTTGTAGACCAAGGAAATACTTAAGTTCTCCCATCATGGTCATTTCAAATTCTTGACAAAGCAATTCATTAGTAGAACCAAATATTATATCATCAACCTAAATTTGAACAATTAGTATATCATGCTTATGCTTTTTGATGAATAGTGTAGTGTCAACATTTCCCTTTGTAAAACTATTTTCTAATAAAAAAGAACTTAGCCTTTCATACCAAGCTCTTAGGGCCTGTTTTAAACCATACAAAGCTTTTGAAAGTTTAAAAACATGATTTGGCAAATCATAGCTTTCAAAACCTGGTGGTTGTTCTACATACACTTCTTCATCTATATAACCATTTAGAAATGCACTTTTCACATCCATTTGGAAAAGTTTGAAATTCATGTGACATGCATATGCTAAAAGTATTCTTATGGCTTCTAATCTAGCTACAAGTGCATATGTTTCATTATAATCTATACCTTCTTCCTGATTATATCCTTTTGCAACTAGTCTAGCCTTATTCCTAGTTATTAACCCTTGTTCATCTAATTTGTTTCTAAATACCCATTTGCTACCTATGATTTGATGATCCTTGGGTCTAGGTACTAGGGTCCATACTTTATTTCTCTCAAATTGGTTGAGTTCCTCTTTCATGGCAATTACCCAGCTTTCATCATTAAGAGCCTCATCAATATTTTTAGGCTCAATTTGTGAAATAAAAGCAATGTCAGTGACTAGATGTTTGAAATGAGATCTAGTACTTACTCCCCTTGATAGATCACCAATTATTTGCTCTTTTGGATGATCTTTCGTCATTCTCCATTCTTTTGGAAGTTCTTGATCATTTTGTTCTTGATTTTGAGGTAGAGAATCATTTTGCAGTAAATTTTCTTGATCATTTTCTGCTTTCCCAATTCCAATATCAAGTCTTTCCATATTACCTACAACATCATCAAGAACACTACCTTTCACAAGATCAAGTCTACTAGATTTATTAAAAACAACATGCATGGATTCTTCAACCGTTAATGATCTTTTATTAAATACTCTATATACTTTGCTGGTTGTAGAGTATCCTAAAAAGATACCTTCATCAGACTTAGAGGCAAATTTTCCAAGATTGTCCTTGGTGTTCAATATAAAACACTTGCATCCAAATACACTAAAGTATGATATCAAGGGCTTTCTTACATTCCATAGCTCAAATGAGGTTTTGTTTAAAAGAGGTCTTTTGAAAACTCGATTTGAAATATAACATGCAGTGTTTGTGGCTTCTACCCAAAAATAAGTTGGTAATTCATATTCATTAAGTATTGTTCTAGCCATTTCAATTAAAGTTCGATTTTTCCTTTCAACTACCCCATTTTGTTGAGGTGTCCTAGGAGATGAGAAATTATGTGAAATGCCATGTTCAAGACAAAAGCTTTCAAAGTTTTCATTTTCAAATTCGTTCCCATGATCACTTCTTATTTTTGAAATATAGTACCCTTTTTCATTTTGAACTCTTTTAGCAAAGTTTTTGAAATTTTCAAAAGCATCACTCTTTTGAGCTAAGAAAATTACCCAAGTAAATCTAGAGTAATCATCTATGATGACAAATGCCTAATATTTTCCTCCTAAGATAGCAATTCTAGTAGGTCCAAACAAGTCTAAATGCAGGAGTTGAATAGGTTTTGAAGTACTTAATATGTTTTTGGCTTTGAAGGGTGACTTGTGTTGCTTTCCTCTTTGGCAAGGATCACATGTCTTGCCTTTTTCATATTTAACTTTTGGCAGTCCTTTTACTAGTTCTCCTGTGCTAAGACTTTGTATTAAGTCCATGTTAGGATGACCAAGTCTTCTATGCCACAGCCAAGATTCATCACTAGTAGTCACAAGACACATAGAGGAATGGTTAGATAGTTCATGTAAGTTTATTATGTATGTATTGATATCTCTATTTCCTTTAAATATTTCTTGACCATCGATAGAGATCACAAGACATTCATTTGAAGTAAAGATTACTTTGTTTCCTCTATCACATAATTGACTTACACTTAACAAGTTATGTTTCAAGCCATCAACAAGTAAAACATTCTTAATAAAAGTAGTACCATTAATACCAATAGAACCAATGCCAATTACCTTACCCTTTGCATTGTTTCCAAAGGTAACTTTACCTCCATCAATACTTTTGATTTCATTGAAGAGTTCTTTGTCTCCTGTCATATGCCTTGAACATCCACTGTTTACTAGCCAAGTATTTTTGTTTATGTGGACTTGAGGCATACCTATAGAATCACAATTCAAGTATGACTTTTAGGTACCCAAGTGAGTTTGGGTCCTTGGGGGTTAGCACATGAAGGTTCCCAATGAGCCTTCCTTATCTAGCAATGTTTATTTATGTGACCAATTTTCATACAATAATTACATTGTTTTGGTCTAAACTTGCTTTTTGGTCTTACAAGGTATTTGAATGCCATAATTCTATTAAACTGATTTTGAGAACAATGACATGCACAATCATGATTAATTTGCATTTTCCTAGATGCATGATTCTCATACATAAAGGCATGATTATTCTTTTTCTGTATAGAAGGTTTAACATGCTTATTTCTTGGTGCTGTTCTAACAGGTGTGGAGATGTGAGATTCTTTAGACTTTACAAATATAGTTTCGTGAGAAGATGATGATGTGCCCTTAAATCCTAGACCATGTCTAATTAAGGGTGATCTTTGAGACACAATGAGAGTATCTAAGCTCTCTTTACCTTTGTGAAATTTAGAAATGGAATTTGTAAGTTCCTCAACTTCATTTTTCAAAGTATTATTTTCTTTTAACAATGAAGCTGTTGAGGGTCTTGATGAGTATTCATCTAATGACTTTTGGAGAGATTCAATAGATGATTTAAGCTTTATGTTTTCCTTTTCTAAACCATCTGTCTTATTTTTTAAATTAGAGATGTTATTTCTATAAGTATTAAATTTACTTCTATATTTCTCTAATTCTATATTTAATTCTTCTATTAGGCTTTGCTCATCATCATCATCATCACTATCACTATTACTATCATTATTACTACTATCATTATTGAAAGAGTATGAGTGTAGTGATCTTACTTTATCCGAGACGTGATCCTCAATAGCCATGAAGCATAGTTTGACCTCTTCACTTTCATTATCAACTTTTTCACTTGAAGAGCTTTCATCATCCCATGTGGCTTTGTGACCTTTCTCCCCATTGTCTCTTTGGTATTTGTTCTTACGCTTCTTGAGCCTTGGACATTCTGGTTTGATATGTCTTTTTTTTCCACATTCATAGTATTTTACCTCTTCCTTACTTCTTTGTGTATCATTAGAAGTTTGTTTGAGGTTTCTTTGTCAGAATTTTCTGGAGTTGCTCATTTTCTTCTCAATGATTCTTTTTAATCTCCTTAAAAGCATAGGAATGTCCTCATTTTCATCATCACTTATTTCTTCATCATCTTCACTATCGTTTTGACATTTTGAAGTAGAGGCTTTGAGTGCTAAAGGCTTTCTTTTCTCTGGCTCTGCTTCAAGTTCTCTATCTCTCTTCACTGCCATCTCATGTGTGAGAAGTTTGCCAATCAGCACATCAGTATTCATGATGCTCATATCTTCATTTGCTTCTTCTATGCCACCAACTCTTGAACCATAGTCTTTAAGAGGAAGACTTCTCAGGATTTTATTGTTTACATCTTCCAAACTCAGATGCTTCCCAAGTTTCCTCATTCCATTTATAATGGCTAGAAGATGGTTGGTCATGTCAGTGATTGACTCATTGGATTTCATCTTGAAGAGCTCATATTCTGAGGTTAGAAGTTGAATCTTCTTGGATTTGACTTGCTTAGTTCCTTCATGATAATTCTCCAATGTCTTCCACATGGTGTATGCTGTTGAGCAGTGTTGTATTCTCCCACTTTCTTCAATAGATAATGAGCTTGATAGGATTGTCATTGCCTTCTTGTTTTGGAAATTTGCTCTTCTTTGAGGCTCTCTCTAATCATCTCTTGATAGGATTTCTTCTTCACCATCAGCTCCTCTTCTGGTTGGTGGTGTCCATTCTTTTCGTACACTATCCCAGACTTCAATTCCTTCACTGTCCAAGTATGTCTCCATCCGAAACTTCCAATGGGCATAATTTGCTCAATCAAAGTAAGGTTTCAGACTTTGGAATCCTTCACTGGCCATATCTTACTCTTTACTAGCGCTTTTTTAGGATTCGATGCTAGACAAGGCTCTGATACTAATTGTTGCCCAGATATTAGGCCAAGAAGGGGGGTTGAATTAGAGTTTCAAAAAATTAAAATTTAAGGTGCGGAAATAAATAATTAATTTTAGGAGGGATAGAGAAAATTTGACACAAAGATTTATAGAGGTTCGGCTGTTAACAAACCCTACTCCTCTCCCCAATCGCAATTGGGAGTTTCACTAACAAACTAAGTGTTACAATGGAGTTTTACAAGCTCACTCCCAAATATGGTATTTCTCATAATGGCTCACACCTAACCCAGAAATCCTTTATGTTTTAATGGCTCACACAATAACCAATTCCTTGTGTTTTA
Source organism: Triadica sebifera (assembly GCA_023653625.1). Classification (NCBI taxonomy): domain Eukaryota; kingdom Viridiplantae; phylum Streptophyta; class Magnoliopsida; order Malpighiales; family Euphorbiaceae; genus Triadica; species Triadica sebifera. Next base: position 37,741,882 of record CM042893.1, on the reverse strand, counting down.
CAGGCTCACACAAACAACCTTCACTTTGTATTTTTACAGGCTCACACAAACAACCTTCACTTTGTGTTTTTACAAGCTCACACAATAACCTTTTGATTTGTGTTTTGAGGCTCACACAACTAACCCTTACAAGTGTTCTACTCTTAACCCAGAAATACCCAAAGCTCACTTGAGTAAAGATTATAGAGAGAACAACTTACAAATCTTAATTGCTCAATAAATGAAGAGCAAAAAGATTTTTTTACAGAGAATAGATTTTGTTCTCAAAGCATGAAAGTACAAATAGCTTGTAATAAGAATTAAATTCGAAGTATATGCTATTCTATTGTTATTTTCTTTATTCTCTCGTTCTTAATGCATAAATGACTTCCATTTATACTCCCATGGCTAAATATAGCCGTTGGGGTGCATTAAATATGAAACTAGCCGTTGTACCAACCAAATAATCGCACCTGACATTTTTCTTTTTCATTATTCACAGGCGTGACTATGTTTGTCACGGGAGTGACATTTCTTCCCAAGTCATGACTGATGTGGTGACCTTGGTCATGAATGTCTCTAGAATGTTTTGACACAATAAGTCATGGGTGTGACGTACTCATTCACGGGCGTGACAAACTTCCCAACTGTCATCCAAGTGGTGACTTTGGTCGTGAACCTCTCTGGATGAAAAAGCATGAACATTGACGGGGGTGACATATTGATTCACGGGGGTGACTGAAATGCCCACTTCACGGTTTGTTCTTCCTTCATGGCCATGAACTTCAAATGTTGGTTTTGGTAACGGTTATCTCCTTTCACGGGAGTGACTCATAGAGTCATGACAGTGAACATGCTACTTCTTGAATTTTGTCTTTCAAGGATTTATTCTTCCAATCTCCATTCTTGCTATTTTAATCCATGTCCTGTATAATAGACTTAGAAAACAAGTATGTTCAATGCAATATTGCTATTTTATTTGTTATCATCAAAATAACAGAAATACCCCTCAAGGTTTAACATCTATCATTTGAACCATAACATGACCTTTCACGGATGTGAACAAATATTCACTAGCATGAAAGCTTTCCTTTTTACAACACTTAAACTTTAAAACACTTTAAATCCCATCCTTTCCCACTCTAAACACATAAATAACTTATGTGCCCTATTTTATAAGCATTAGAGTGGGTGATCAGCCTTTTGATTCTACTTAAAATAAGGGTATTTGATCATCTCCTTCATCAACCAACTCTTCATCACTAAGAAGATCTTCATCTATAGGCATGGAAGTTGAAGCTTTGAGTGAAAGAGGCTTTCTCTTCTCCTTTTCTCCTTCAAGCTCTCTTTCTCTTATTAGAGCCATTTCATTAGTGAGGAGTTTTCCAATAAGTACATCGATAGAATTACGCTGAAGTCTTTATTGGCTTCCTCAATATCCGTAACTCTTAAGCCATAATCTTTCATTGGAAGACTCTTTAGAATCTTGTTATTTACATCTTCTAAATTATAATGCTTTCCAAGCTTCCTCATGCCATTAACAATAGCAAGAAGTCAATTGGTCATTTCGGTAATGGTGTCATTGAGCTTCATCTTGAAGAGTTCATATTTGATAACAAGAAGTTAAACCTTCTTGGACTTTACTTGTTTAGTGCCTTCATGGTAGTTTTTCAAAGTTTTCCGAATGGAGTAAGTGGTTGGACAATGTTGGATTCTACCACACTCTTTAAATGATAGAGAGCTTATTAGAATGATCATGGCTTTCTCATTTTTTTTCCATTTGCTCTCTTTTAGTGCTAGTCCAATCATCTCTTAGAATAATTTCATATTCTCCTTTGGCATTCCTTCTTCTTGGAGGTGTCTATTCCTTTTGAAAAGTGTCCTAAATGTCTACTCCCTCACTATCAAAATAAGTTTCCATCTTGAATTTCCAATTCACATAGTTTTCTCCTTCAAAGAAAGGCTTGAGATTATGAAACCCTTATTTGGCCATAATTCAATCTTTGCTAGTGCTTGTTAGGCTTGGATGCAAGACTTAGCTCTGATATCAATTATTTTCCAAAATAATAACCAAGAAGGGAGGGGGTTGAATTGGTTGGCAAATAAAAATTTTGCTTAAAGAAATTTACCCAAGAATAATTAGTGAGAGAGAAAGAGAAATTTATACACAAGATTTATAGAAGTTCGGGTATTAACGAACCCTATTCCTCTCCCCAATCTCAATTGGGTATTTCACTAACACTTAAAGTATTACAAGTTGAGTTTTCCAAGCTCATTCCGAATTATGGTATTTTTCTCTCTTGGCTAACACGTAACCCAAAAAAACTCTTGTGTTCTAATGGCTAACACAACAACCAAATCCTTGCATTTTTTATGGTTCACACAAAAATCCTTACAAGTGTTTCACTCTTAACCCAATTCACTCAAACTCACTTTTGAGTAATTTATTACAAGAATGAAAACATTCAACCAAAAAGCTCAACAATTCTGAGCAATTATGGTTTTTACAAGATAAAATATATAAGATTGGTGGAATCAATTAAATGCACAAGGCTATACAAGATTAGAAGATTGAATGCACATTTTTATAGCCTTTGGAAGTCATAAATATGTTGTATTTATACTTTGCCTAACAAATATAGCTATTTGGGATGCATTTAATGCGAAAATAGTCATTCAACCACTTTTCCATTCGTGCTTGATAACTTTCACTTTCCAAGTTCACAAGCATAACTTAATGTTCACAGGCGTGAATGTTCTTCATAGTTGTAACTAAAGTGGTGAAGCTGGTCGTGACTAATTCTGTCTAGAAATGAAAGGTCTTTCACGAGCATGACATATTTCTTTATGGGCGTGACTTAGTCGAGCTTCATGGGTGATCCAATGCTTCATTGCTATGAACATTTAAATGAACAGTCTTAGTGCTAACTCATTCATGGACATTACTCCAAAAGCCATATGAATGAATTGCTATTTTCACAATAGTGGCGATTCTTCACCATGGGCATGACATTATTCACTGGCGTGAATATCTTCTTCACGGGAGTGAATCTTTGCTAATTTTCATTCTTTTGAATTTCAAATAATTTCAATCACTTGCGTCATGGTCTTAGGAAAGTGAAACCAGTCTAACACACTTAGAATACAAAATGTGGTTAAATTCCTTACTGTCCAATTATTTGTGATCATCAAAATGACGAAAATACCTCTCAAGTTACAACAAATGCAATGTTGATAAGTTTTGGGATGCCTTAGAACATATGGAAGGAAGCCATTTTATCAACTAATTACCTTATAAATAAGGTACCCCATTGTAAGCAAGATATAACCCCTTATGAATTATGGAAAGGTAGAAAGCCTTCCTATAAATATTTACAATTGTGGGGGTGTCTTGCTAAAGTGGTTGTTTCGTTACCAAAGAAAGTAAGAATAGACCCAAAATCAATTGATTGCATTTTTATTATTTATGCATATAACAGTAGTGCTTTTTGGTTTCTTGTGCATAAATCAGAAATTCCTGACATACATAAGAACACAATAATGGAATCAAGGAATGTGTCGTTCTTTAAACATATATTTCCTTGTAAAGCTTTAGAAAAGGAAAATGTATCCAAATTAACTATTGAGATTATTATTGAAGATAGTCAAGATCAAGAACAAGTTTAGGAAGAAGAGCTTAGTTTTGAAGTTGAGCCAGCTGAAATAGAGCTTCGACGTAGCAAAAGAGCAATCTTTTGGACTAACTTTTTAAACTTACATACTAGAGACAGAACCTCAAACTTATAGAGAGTGTCATATCTGCTAATTTAGACCTAAGTCACGCGAGTTGTTAAATCGACTTGTTGGTTTGACCGAAGTCTAAATTTGGATTTTTTTTCGAAAAATAATTAAAATAATGGCAATTAAGTGTGGAAAATATCTAATAAAGTGTTCAAAATATTTTAAGATGTTAAATTTCAGTAAAGGACTAAATTACAAATTTTAAAAAGTTTAGGATCAATTTGCAATTTACCAAAAATTGGAGGATTAATTGGGATAATCATCAATTAAATGCATGAATTGGGACATAAAATGCATGTGGAGGCCAGCCACACCAAGTGGCACATTTTAAGAAGCCAATTGACATGCATGAATTGGAAATTAATGAAGACATCTAGAATATGCTTAGGTGTCTCCATTAATTAAGTAATTTTGTCATTTTGCTCTTGATTGCTTATCCTTGCTTCATTATCACTCTTGATCTATAATTTGCTATCTTTTAATTGTCTTCCACGTTATCTTGAAGCACAAACACCAAATGGCATACAACAATTAGCCAAGTGATGTGCATGAATGAGGCATTAATGAGAGTTTCTAGATTATGGCTTAGGTGTCCCATAATTATGGAGTTTGTCTTTATTCACTTAATTGTTCTTTTTCTTCCTTATCCTTCCATCTAGAAAATTCTATTCTCTACACCAACCCCATGTTCCACAGGTTCCTCCATAGCCAAAAGCTTAGTTTTAGTAAAAGAAAGTGAGAAAAGAGAGAAAAAGTAAGGGAAAAAGCTAGTTTCAAGCTTAAGAGAGTAAGGAAAAAGACAGAGATAAGGGTTTATGAAGTTTTAATAATCTGTTTATAGATTTTAGGAATTCAAATTAACAAGGAGCTAGATCAAAGGAGCAAAGCAAAGGAGAAAGAGAAGTAAAAAGAAGGAAAAAGAAAAAGAAAGGTTTGTGCATAACCTAATGCAATAGCCTATTTTATTTGCATGATTAAATTATTTGGCATGTTGATGATTTTGAATTAATAGTATTTTGTGATAAAAATCTTGGGGATGCATGTTTGTTAGACTTATGATTTAATTTGGTAAAAATTGAATGTTATTAGTTTGTATGTTCTTTGCTCGAAATGGATGAGCAGTGAGCAATTAAACGGTTTGAAAGCTAAGACATAAGGCTACAATTTTTATTCAGAACATAAAACCCGAATATGTCTGTAATTGTCCAGAAAAATTCATATAGCTTGGACTTGGAATCTGTCAAGAACCAGTCAGTGTTCATTTTATCATATCTTTTGATACAAAACTAAGAATTAAGTGATTCAAGTTGCATATTAAATCTAAGATCCAGACCTAAACTTTTTAAGAATCATGTAACTAAATTCCGAACTAAACATGACAAAAATTAAGGTCCAAAATAGAGAACATAATCTGCTAGTGACAGGGTAGCATATGAGATGGGGAATGAAATAAGTAAAATAATGTGAACCTTGTTATATTATGTAAATATTATTTTAATTGAGTGATTATGCGATTCTTTTGAGACATTAAATGCATGAAAAGTGTGAATATCATTGCTATGAATTTTAATGAGATTGTATAAGCCCTAGAACACCTACCTAGAACCAACTTAGGATAGTTTGGCATGCCAAGCAGGGGGGAGTATCATGAAATGATTAAATCCATTAATGGTATGTTATCTATGTCGGGATGACATTATTATCTATGATGGGTATGACACTATTATCTACGCCGGGATGACATTATTATCTATGTCAGGTATGACACGGTTATCTATGTCGGGTTTGGCACTGTTATCTATGCCAAATTTGGAACTTATATGCACACATCATATTGCCCGGGTGACACTCCTAAGTACCTGGATGACAACTCCGTTATCCTATTCAGTGGTTCATAGGTGTTATGGGCAGTGAAAAGCTATGGATAATAATAAGTTGATAAAGTAACATAAATATAAGATATAAAAGAATAAAATTTATGAAATGTAAATTGCATGAAAAAAATGATTGAGTATGATTTGTGACATGCATTAATAGATGATTAAGTGTTGTGGACATAAAAAAAATTATTAAAAATAAAAAGGGAATCATGAATTGTAAAATGAATAAGAATGATGATTTGATTATGTTAAACAAAAATGAGATACAATAAAATAAATTGATATTATGCATACTAGAATATTATGAAATGTATGTTTGCATGATTTGATCATAAATTGATATATGACAATGCATGTGGCATTAAAATAGTTTATTGCCTTATTTATATGCACCATTAAGCCTAGAGCTTAATGTGAGAGTTTCTCTCGCGCAAGTATAACAAAGAATAAGTAAACAATAGTAGATAAAGCTAACGGTGACCTGATCTATAGAGCAGCGTATTTCAACCACCGTGGGTCACACAACTTTTGTATATTATCTTTTGAATTTGATTTTGTAGTATTTGTAAAATAAACAATATGTTTTTTTGAAAAACATGTTATTATATAAAAATGTAGTTTATCTTTCATGTTATATTTCTTTTATATTGTAAAATAAATAAATAGTAAATAAAGAAATATATATATATGTGAATGATTTTCTTGTATACAAAATTTTAAAATGATATTTTAACTGATGAAGTCAGCGTAGTATTCCCTTATCCGGGCATGAACTGCTGGGGTGAGGGGGTGTTACAGTTTTTGGTATTAGTGCACCAGGTTGGTGTTTCTGGATTTTGGTATTAAGGCCTGGTTTGGGCAGTTTTGGGATTTTAAAATGGTTTTCAAAAAACTAATTATGACATGTGTGTACCCACAATTAAGTATTAAAGTTGCTGCTTACTGATTGAGGCCTTATTTTATGATATAGGTAGAATATGGCTTCAGTGTCACAACATATTATGGCCGAAGGAGGCAAAAGTTATGATCCTACTGAAATAGAAGCTTCATCGCGACCCAGTCATCGCCGAGCTATTGTATCTAGATCCAATGCTAGCCTATCAAGAGGGCAGTCTGTTGCTGGCACAGGATAAACAGAGCTTATAAGAAACATGATAGATTTACTACAAATAGGATCATAACCAGTCTCATCTAGGTTACAATTCGAGAGGCTGAGAAAGTTAGGGGCACCCGATTTCTAAGGTAAACGGGAAGATGACACCTTAGTGGTAGAGTTTTGGCTAAAACGGGCAGAGGGAGTTTTTGATCAGCTGCATTGCACAGATAAGCATAAGTATGCAGTATCTTTACTACAGGAGCATGCACATGACTAGTGGCAATATGAATCACAGAGTACAGAGGCTCATGACCCTATGACATGGGAGTTCTTTCTAGAGAAGTTTAAGGAGTAGTATATTCCTCCTATCTACACAGATGATAAGAAAAGAGAGTTTTTGATGCTGAAACAAGGAAACTTATCGGTAACAGAATATGAAAGAGAATTCACAGATCTCTGCAAGTATGTTGGAGGCATTATATCCACTGAGGCAGATAAGCGCCGATGATTTGAAGATGGATTGAGAAACCCAATCAACCTACAGGTTTCAGCCCTACGCTTGATGAGTTTTCCAAGCTTTCTAGCATATGATAAAATAGTTGAGAGAGTTCTAGCAGCATAATAGCCAACACAAGATAGAGGGTTCAGGAGACCCATGCCACAACCAAGTAGAGTACAGTCAAGTGGCAAGAGAGCCAGACCTTTCAGTGGTCGATTTTAGGCTGGGGGTTCTAGCATGCCTTATTCTTTTAGGCGGGGACAACCCATGAGATCTGTCTCTTCAGCAACCAGTGCATCAACATAGACACCATATAGATCTCTACCCCTACTAGAATGTCCATATTGTGGTCGTTCTCATCCAGGAGAGTGTTGATGGATGACAAGAGTGTGTTTTAGATGTGGCTCTAAAGACCATATGAAGAGAGATTATCCCTTGTTACAGTATGGTAGAGCTTCGAGGAGCACTGAGCTGATACAGACATAGGCTTCTGGGTAAAGCAGAGGCCAAGGTCGAGGGCAAGATAGAGGATGCTGATCGGGGCCCAGTCAGTTCAGATCAGAGATAGTTGAAAGGCCAGAAGGTAGTAGAGCTACCCAGCCAGGGCATATGCCATGTGAGGTCGAGAGGAGCAGGATGTACTTGATATCTTAATTGGTAAATTCCTTCTCTTTGGTAGAGCTTCGACGCATTCATACATATGCACACCACCACCGGGTCGAGAAGGTTTAGAACCACAGTCTCTAGAATTTGAGATTCTTGTGACTAACTCGTTAGGGCATAGTGTGAGGGTTAGCAAGGTGTTTAGGGGTTGCCCAGTTGAAATTCAAGGTAGGCAATTCCCAACAGACTTGATTGAGTTACCATTCTATGAGTTCAATGTGATCTTAGGAATGGATTGGTTGGCTCGTTATGGAGTGGTAGTGGATTGTGGAAGAAGACAGATGATCATCAGAATTCCGGAACAAGATGAGATAGTGGTGATGAGTGGGAATATAAGATATCCAGACAATGTGATATCATTGTTGAAAGCTCGGAAACTCATTAGTAAGGGGTGCGAAGCATACTTAGCGTATGTGGTGGATATAGTAAAAGCAAGTCCGAAGTTGGTGGATATTCCTATTGTTAGTGAGTTCCCCGAAGTATTTCTAGAGAAGTTGCTAGGATTACCGCCAGATAGAGCAATCAAAATTTCTATCGATTTGGTACCCGACACCACTCCTATTTCCATTAAACCATATAGAATGGCACCAGCAAAGTTGAAAAAACTGAAGATACAGTTGCAGGAACTATTAGATAAGGGTTTTATATGACCCAGTGTATCACTATGGGGTACTCCAGTATTATTTATGAAGAAGAAAGATGACACTCTTCATCTTTGCATCTATTACAGGCAGCTTAATAAGGTGACTATCAAGAATAAGTACCCGTTGCATAGGATTGATAACTTATTTGATCAGTTGAAGAGTGCAACCATATTTTCAAAGATAGATCTTCAATCGGGGTATCATCAATTGAAGATAAAAGAGTCATATGTACCTAAGATGGCATTCAGGACTCATTATAAGTTACTGGTTATGCCCTTTGGATTGACGAATGCACCGGAAACTTTTATGGACCTGATGAACCGAGTGTTCAAGCCATATTTGGATCAATTTGCAATGGTGTTTATTGATGACATTCTTGTCTATTCCAGAGACTGAGAAGAACATGATCAACATCTCATAATAGTGTTGCAAACATTGAGGGAGAAGCAGTCACATGCAAAGCTATCTAAGTGTGGGTTTTGGCTTGAAGCAATCAGTTTTCTAAGTCATGTAATTTCAGTATAAGGTATTCGAGTTGACCCTAGTAAAATTGAGGCTATTCTTAATTGGAAACAACCGCAAAATGTGATAGAAGTGAGGAGTTTTCTTGGATTAGCTGGATATTATAGGAGATTCGTGAAGGGATTTTCATCCTTAGCAACTCCTTTGACACGATTGCTACAAAAAGAGGTCTGTTTCGAGTGGACAGATAAATGTCAAGCAAACTTTGATCGACTGAACTAAAGCACCAGTTTTGACTCAGCCTACTCTAGGAAAAGACTTTGTTGTGTACAGTGATGCTGTTATAATGGTTTGGGCTATGTTCTTATGCAAGAAGGAAAGGCGATTGCTTATGCCTCAAGACAACTTAAGCCTCACGAGTTTAACTATCTGACACATGATTTGGAGTTAGCTGTTATAGTTTTTGCTCTCAAGATCTGGAGACATTATCTGTATGGGGAAAGATGTTATATCTATACAAATCACAAAAGTCTTACGTACCTTCCATCACAAAAAGAGTTAAATTTGAGACAACGAAGATGGTTAGAGTTGATTAAAGATTATGACTGTGTGATCGACTACCAGCCAGGTAAAGCTAATATGGTTGCAGATGCACTAAGCAGGAAGATTTTAGCTGAGATGTGAATAAAATCTACATTGATGCAGAGGATCAAAGATGCTCAGAATCAAGATGAGAAACTAGTAGAGATAGTCGAGGCAGTGAAAAAGGGAGAAAAGCCTGAGTTTTCATTGACAAAATATGGCACAGTATACTTCAAAAATAGGATTTGTGTGCCTAGTATAGAAGAGCTGAAGTTTGAGATATTAAAAGAAGCACATGGAATGGTATATACCATGCATCTAGGTGGGAATAAAATGTACCGAGTTCTGAAAACTCAATGCTGGTGGCCAGGGATGAAGAAGGATATCATTGAGTATGTTGCTAGGTGTCTAACCTGTTAGCAAGTGAAAGCAAAACAAAAGCTACCCACGGGATTGTTACAACCAATACTGATTCCAGAGTGGAAATGGGAAAGAATCACGATGGTTTTTGTATATGGTTTTGTAACACCTCCCTCATCCAAACCGCACGTGCCCGGATGCGGGGGCGCTACTGCCTGTCTTCTTTTCTTCTTTAAATGGCTATTTTCTTTTATGTTTGCTACAGAGTTAGACATTTTTTTTAATATAATAAATAATGTATTACATTTTATTTACATAAGATAGTATTTATAAATACCAATTTACTATTTAACACACTTTGAAAACTAATTTACAACTTATAAGTATATATAATGCGGAAAGCAAAACACAAGAGTTCAAAAGTTTGTGACCCACTATTTCGAGATCAACTACTTTAATTTGAATAGGATCACCGCTTGCTTTATCAACCAACTTCAGCTACCTTTCTATATCTGCACGGAAGGACACTCCCACGCTAAGCTCTAAGCTTAAGCTTAGTGGTGCATATAAATAATTCAATATACTATATCATGCAACAAGCATTAACATGTATCATTTTATGCATTAAAATCTTTACATGTTATTCCTATCAACAAGTTACTATGTCATAAAGTATAAATATCATGCTCACATATACAATGTTATTTTTTATTTATCTTTGATGGTAAGTTACTATGTTAATCTCTTTATTATTATATCTCAATCTCATATCATCATCATTTTTTTTTCTATTCTTATTTTTCGACTTATCTTTATTATCTTGCCCACATCGCTCTAAATTTGGACTGACTGGATACGGGTTATGGATCAGGAGTGCTCCTAGAGCTATAGCCACCCTGTCCACTTTCTGGCTCAATAGAGCTTCTCAATTCAATGGCGCTCTCTGAGCAAAAGGCACATTGATTGAGTATTATTTCATCATAGATGAATAACTGGACCAAAGGCGCTCTCCGAACATAAGCCACCTTGTCCTCAATTTATATGTGCTCATTAGAGCTTCTCAAGTCAATGACGCTCTTCAAGCTTAAGCCACATTGACCGAGAATCTCAGATCAATGGTGCTCTGCGTGCTTAAGCCACATTGATCGAGGAATATCTCATATAGTATGGTAGAGCATTCACGGCCGTGACTACTAATTCATGCCTGTGAATTAGTTCATGCCCATAATCCAAAGCTGTGAACACTAATGGAATGAATCGTGCCAAAAGCATTCACGGTCATGAATACTCATTCGTGCCTGTGAATGAGTTCATGCCCATTATTCTCAACCGTGAACACTTCTGGAATGAATAGTACCATTTCCACACCAAAGTCACAACCGTGATACAAATCAGTCACAACTGTGAACCATCAGGTTCATGGGCGTGACCCGATAGTCACGCCTATGACTTTCAGTAGGAAATCTGCATATTCACATTTCATTCATTCTAATTATAGCAAATCATATCAAAACACAACTCATGCATTTCTGGAGTCCTTTATTCAACATACCATGACTAATACATATAAATGCCTTAATCATAATTAAATTCTCTAACATGCATCACTTAATTCAACAAAATAACAAGAAAACTCATTTTTTGTCTCTAACATATGGTTTCATGCCATAGTCATCAGTAATGCATTTCAATCATCATTTATCATACTAAACATGCAATATTTCAAACAAAGATAGGTTATTGCCTTAAATTATGCACAAACCTTAATCTTTCTCCTTCACTCTTCTAGGTAGTTTTCTCTTTTCCTTTGCTCCTTAATGTTAGTTCCTTGTCACTTGGAACTTCTACAACATCATAGATCATTATTATCATATGATTTTCTCAAGACCCTAAACTCTCTTATTCTCTCTCAAAACCCTAATTTCTCTCTCTTTCCATATGAGTCTTGGATGAGTTCAAAATTCAAATTTCTTTAAGAAAGGATGAAGAAGAAGAAGAATCACTTCTTACCTTACTATTTTCTTCACTTGATCATAACTTTGGAGATTTTCTCTCTCCACCAAACTTGTTTTTTCTTCCTCTTTCTTGCTCTTCCCAACTTCCTTAAGAGTTATAAACCATGAAAATCACTTGCTCTTGATCTTTTTCCCCTATTCTCTTCCTTTCTCTCTCTAAAATTCTAGTTTGGCTATGGAGGAAATGAGCCTGGCGTAGCTATATGGAAAAGAGAGAAAGAAGAGAGCAAAAAATAAGGAAAAGAAAAGAAAAAGAAAGGAAAGCACAAAAAGTCCTCATGTGGGACCTAGAATCTTTGACAAAATCTTGACATTAGGCTTAATGAACCCATTAATCTCATTCTTTCTCATTGAGTGGCCCTCCAACCTATTTAAAATGTCCCATCTCTTATGTTAATAAGCAAACAATCCCATTGATCCTCCAAATTTTTGGTAGATTGCAATTTGACCCGAAAACTTATCAAAATTTGCAATTTAGTCCTTTACCGTAAATCAACTTCTTTAAACTTTATAATCACTTAATTAGGCATATATCATTTAATTTAGTCATTACTTGATTAATTCCGATAAAAAAATTCGAATTTAAACTCCGATTGGTCAAACTGGTCAATTTCGCGACACGTGCAACTCGGTGTCTAAATTAGCGAATATTACATTCTCTCTCCCTTAAATAAATTTTGTCCTCGAAATTCACCTGTTTATTCTAGGTTAAACAACTAGGGATACTGCTTCTTCATTACTTCTTCACTTTTCCATGTGGCTTCTTCAATTGTATGATTCCACCACCAGACTTTAACTAGAGAGACTCTCTTGTTCCGAAGAACTTTCTCTTCATATGCTATTATAGCTACTGGTTCCTCCTCATAAGACATGTCTGTCTGTACCTCTATTTCTTCAATCGGTATAATGTGGGTCAGGTTTGAATGATATCTTCTTAACATTGAAACGTGGAACACATTATGAATTTTGTCTAGCTCCGGAGGAAGAGCTAATGGGTAAGCCACTGGTCTTATTCTTTCCAGAATCTCATAAGGACCAATAAACCTTGGACTTAACTTTCCTTTTCTACCGAACCTCAATACCTTTTTTCAAGGCGAAACCTTAAGGAATACTTTGTCACCTACTGCATATTATATGTTTCGTCTCTTTAAATCAGCATACGATTTCTGTCGTTCTTGTGCTGCCTTTAGCCTTTCTTTGATCACTTTAACTTTCTCCTCAGTCTGTTGAATTATCTTTGGCCCAATCAACTTTTTCTCATTTAACTCGGTCCAACAAACTGGTGTCCTACATTTTCTTCTGTATAAAGCCTCATAAGGAGCCATGTGAATGCTCGTTTGATGACTGTTATTAGGCAAACTCCATAAGAGGTAGATGTCGATCCCAACTTCTCTCAAATTCAAGCACATAGCTTCTCATCATATCCTCTAGCAACTGAATAACTCGCTTCGATTATCCATCTATTTGCGGATGAAATGCTGTACTGAATCTGAGTCGAGTTCCCAAAGCTTGTTATAAACTTTTCCAGAACTGCGACGTAAATCTGGAGTCTCTATCAGAGATAATAGATATAGGTACTCCATTAAGTCTCACTATCTCATTCACATAAATCTCAGCCAGCTTGTTCAAAGTATAGTCAATCTACACTGGTAGGAAATGTGCTAACTTCATCAATCAATCCACTATCACCCACACTACGTCATGCTTTCTCTAAGTTACTGGTAAGCCGAACACAAAATCCATCGTGATTCTCTCCCACTTCCATTCTGGCATGGAAATCGGTTGTAGTAATCCCGTGAGTAATTGATGTTCAGCATTCACTTATTGACAAATTAGACATTTAGTAACATATTCAGTGATATCCTTCTTCATCCCTGAACACCAGTACTGTGCTTTCAAATCTTGGTACATCTTGTTCCCACCTGGGTGCATAGTATAAACTGTTTCATGAGCTTCCTTTAAAATCTCTGACCTTAACTCTTCTATACTAGGCACACAAATCTGGTTCTTGAAATACACAGTACCATCTTCTGTTAAAGAAAATTCTGACTTTTTTACATTTTTCACAGCATCGACCATCTTTATTAGTTTCTCATCTTGTTTCTAGATATCTTTAATTCTCTGTATCAATATGGATTCCACTCGCATCTCAGCCAAAATTTTTCGGCTTAGTGCATCTGCTACTACATTAGCTTTGCCTAGTTGGTAGTCGATCACACAGTCATAATCTTTAATCAATTCCAACCATCTTCGCTGCCTCAGGTTCAACTCTTTCTGTGAAGGAAGATACTTAAGACTCTTGTGGTCCATATAAATGTAGCATATTTCTCGATATAGATAATGTCTCCAAATCTTAAGAGCAAAAACTATCGCTGCAAGTTCTAAATCATGCGTCGGATAGTTAAGCTCATGAGGCTTAAGCTGTCTGGGGGCATATGCAATCACTTCTTCCCTCTTGCATAAGAACACATCCTAGCCCATTGTGACTTGCATCACTGTACACAATATAATATTTTCCTAGAGTAGGCTAAGTCAAAACTGGTGCTTCAGTCAACATTGCCTTCAATCGATCAAAGCTTGCTTGACATCTATCTGTCCATTCAAAACAGACCTCTTTTCGTAGCAGTCGTGTCAAAGGATTCACTATAGATGAAAATCCTTTCAAAAATCTCCTATAATATCCGGCTAATCCAAGGAAACTCCTAATCTCAGTCACGTTGTGAGGTGGTTTCCAATTAAGAATAGCCTCAATTTTACTAAGATCAACTCAAATACCTTCCCCTGAAATTACTTGACCCAGAAAACTAACTGCTTCCAACCAAAACTCACACTTAGATAGCTTTGCATACAATTGTTTCTCCTTCAAGGTCTGCAATAATTTATTGAGATGTTGGTCATGCTTTACTCGATCTCTATAATAGACAAGAATTTCATCAATGAATACAACTATAAATTAATCAATATATGGCCTAAACACTCGGTTCATCAGGTCCATAAAAGTTGTCGGTGCATTCGTCAATCCAAATGGCATCACCAAGAACTCATAATGACCATAACGAGTCCTGAATGCCATCTTAGATACATCTGAACCTTTGATCTTCAGTTGATGATACCCCGATCAAAGATCTATCTTTGAAAATATACTTGCACCTTTCAACTGATCAAATAAATTATCAATCCTAGGCAGTGGGTATTTATTCTTAATAGTAACCCTATTGAGCTACCTGTAGGCAATGCAAAGATGTAGAGTACCGTCTTCCTTCTTCATAAATAATAATAGAGCACCCCATGGTGATACACTAGGTCATATAAATCCTTTATCTAACATTTCTTGTAACTGTATCTTCAACTCTTTCAACACTATGGGTGCCATCCTATATGGTGTAATAGATATAGGAGCAATGCTAGGTACTAATTGTTGGGTATTGAAGAATGAATCATATTGATAAATGCAGCGAAAAATAAAATTTTGCAAAACCCAAAACAAAAGATCATACTTGTACCATTAAAACTAATTTATATAAATGTAAATGTTAAAAATTATACCTTGTAATTTTTATTTGTTCTTCAAATCTTCACTTTGTTGGGTTGTAGCAAACCACAACAATCCACACTAGGATGTCTCTAATGATAATCCACGCGAAGAATGAAGAAGAAACTATCAAGATAAAATGGTTTGAACAAATTCAAAGTGTAGCTTTGAAAGTTTTCTTGAGAGAATTTTTGTTGTGCCTTAAAATTATTTTTTTTCACAAAAAAATATTTCATGTCTATTTTCTGCCACTTGATGTCTTTTCTATTTGAATCAAATTCAAAAATAAGATGAAAAGTCAAAAATGGAGAAAATGGCAACTAATGAATAGTAATTGGCCATAATTGGCCTAATTATGGATGACACTGCCGAATGATTTTTTTCGTGCGATCTCATCGCGATCCATCCTCAAATAATTCTCTCATATTTTGGATCCTATCCAAAATCATTTTACTCATTCTCCATATCTTCAATCCGTGTGACCCATTAGGTTCCCGGTTATGTTGGCAACTTAAATTAATAATTAATTTAGTAGGTCATGAGTAGTATCTAGCAACACATCCTTACCCCCAATTAACCGGAAAGTCAGTGGTTTGACTACGAACCTTTCCATAGATAATTTTTGTGTAATTATTTCTTTCACCAATCTATACCCCACTTGGTTCAGAGTATGGACATGTGTCAACTTCCACTAGACTGACTACGTCATGTCTAGTCCAAGTAATGTTAGTTCTTATCCTTGAGGCTCATTACTCTATTAGATATGTCATTGAAGACTATTTTTATGACATTTCCACTCTGGCCAGAGATTCCTGAGTAATGACCACGATAAGAGGCCATGGGTATACACTCATTCTATCAAGAGTGGTGAATCCTTTATTGGTTACCCAATTACCTTCGAATACCTCAAGCTGTATCCAATCACCACCCTATGAGCTACCTCTCTAAGGGAACAAGGAATAGTGTCAAAATACAGAATCAATATTCAAGATATCCTTGAGTACCTCAAGTCTAAGGATACTTTCACCATTGCTATGATGCAACTATCATTGAAATTTGAATAGATTATCCATATGATTGTCTCATAGTTGGTCATCCAATGTACTTAGCTACACTTAGCAAACATCCACATGTTAACTCTAAACATCTCATGTTTATAGATTATGAGATCTACTACTCGATCCAATCAAGGAGTGTAACATGTGCTAGTCTGTCTGGATTAATAATGTCTCATCTCATTAATCCTATGATTAGGGATAATTTTGATACTAACATAATTATACATGATAAGATTCTCAATATGATGATCTCATCATGATTTCCTTCATGCTATGTTATGTATCAAGGACTTCATTAGTTGATTTAAGATCCCTTATCAATTCATATATCAAATGAACATCAAATTAATTAAAAAGCCTATTATTAATCAAATAAATTTGTACAATAAGTGCTAAAGGTGATTGTCTTTAGAGCACTCCTCTAACAAGCTCCCACTTGCACTAAAGCCAATCGCCTTTGTATTTAATTCCATAGGTGAGTACATGAGAATCATATTTCTTTTGAGGAAGTGGCAAGGATCAGCAATATTCTGATCAGTGGGCACTCTTTCTATCTTTACATCATTCCTACCAATGATTTCTCTAATCACATGGTATCTTCTGAGTACATGTTTTGACCTTTGATGAGACCGTGGCTCCTTTGCTTGCACAATGGCTCCATTATTATCACAATACAATTGTATTGGATCAATAATGCTGGGAACCACTCCAAGTTCTGTGATGAATTTCTTTATCCAAACTGCTTCTTTTATTGCTTCAGAAGCTGCAATGTACTTTGCTTCGGTTGTGGAATTAGCAGTCATTTCCTATTGGCTACCTTACTGTCCTTCTTGATAGATGGCTCAGCTGTTATAAGCAAGTTAATCAATTCAGGATTAGCGGTAGAGATTTGGTTCATCCTATAGTTAAGCCCAAAATGTGAATAACCATCAGACAAACTGGGTAGAATTAAGTCAGTACTTAATTCATGGTCCATCACAAATCCCAAGGTGGCCAACCTCTCAATATAGCCATTCATCTTCAATGCATATTGCACTGGAGATGTCCCCTCAACCATCTTAGTGCGGAAGAGCAACCTTGAAGTTTTGAACCTTTCGGAACGTGCTTGCTCATCAAAAAGCTCTCTTAGATGGTATACTATGGAATTAGCATCCATAGCCTCATGCTGCTTTTGCAACTCAGCTGACATAGTAGCAAGCATAATGCAGCTTGCCATCTCACTATCATCGAGATGCTTTTGATATACCTTCTGAACATCTTCAGAAGCATTAGCAGTAGGGGGATTAGGGAGTGCCTCATCTAGGACATAGCCAATCTTTTTGGATTTGAGAACTATTCTCATATTTCTTAGCCAATCCAAAAAATTGGGCCCAGTCAACTTATTTGATTCCATTAGTGATCGCAAATTCACACTTGTCATGATAATGATTCTAGCAACCTAGATGTAAAATAGAACATGTTAGAATGTACATAAAATGCATGTTTATATGGTCTTTAATAAATTACATTATGGCTCCCACTATTTTATAGCGAATCCATAGCCCTCACTATGAACCCGAGAGAACTTATATGGAAGTTCTCCTAGTGGGTCGATATCCAACTAGCTAAGAATAACCTTGAGGCAACTCAACAAGCTATCCTTAGTTTGGTTGGTAGATATCTAATCCATACCAATTGCATTATTCATGCAACTATCGAATCTTGTGCTATCAACTTATTGATGTGTGCACATATATTGGGCTAACGACTCTTGATATGTGTACATCTCATGTATACAAACCCAACTTCACCTCCAATACACATTAACCTTGGCGCAAATCCAACAAGTTAATAATATCGGTTAAGTCTAACCCATTAATCGTGAAATCTAATTTCAATTGATTGAACATATTCTTATAGAGTGAGCTTGAGGCAACTCAATAACCCTAACTCTTGAAGAACTCTGGTTCTCTCCATATTAATGGAAGGCATAAGACTTAATTGTTTATTTAGTGAGGGATTTCTTTGTTACGTCTCATCAAGTTATTATTTCATGCTTTTATATATCATACATTCATCACATTGATATATAAAGATAGTTACATTAACTATATGGCATGATTATGGACATACTAAAGTCAATCTCTTGAGCCAAAGAGACATTGACTAGGTCTTACCTAGGTATATGCATGAATTTACAACCCAAAATAGAAATCAAATTCCTATTTTTAAGTCTTCTTGTTTATGGTACCATCTCCTTTGCTTCTTGCTCCTTTGTATCTTCATTCTATCCTAATTCTATGTAATCTAATTACATATTTCAAAATATAGAAAACCTCAATTTACATTTGAGGGGAGTTAGATGAGAAGAGAAATACATAAGAAAGAAAAAGAGGTAGGGACACGCATGCCCTATTTACCATAAAACAAAATAATTCCACGCATCCTCAATCACATTGGGCCTAAGTCAATAATCATCCATCATGCCTTTTCATACACCCCTAACATGCATTCTCTAATACACAAAATAAAAATGACAATTTTGGATTTCAATTTATAAATCGATTCAACGCTTGAATCGAAATTGTCTATATGAGTTATTTCAGTTAATTTAATTTTGTATGTCAATTTAAAGTGGAATTTAATATTTAATCAAATTAAATCAAATTCCATATTTCAAAAATAATTCAAAATTAATTCTCCTTAAAATCATAATATTATGATATTAAAATTAAATAATTTAATTTTAATATACATACCAATTTCTAGTCATACTAGAATTACAATTGCACAACTAAACTTAATTTCCAAAACTTCTAAAAATTTCCAGAACATCAAATCTTTAGGTCAGCTCCAGTTCAACAAAATATTTTTGGTACAAGCCAAAAGTATTAAGACAAACGAACCAATACACTTAGACGCTCAAAATGACTAATTCGATAACTATAATTTTTAAAATTTCAAATGCTTGCAAAATAATTTTGGCATGCATATAACATCAAAATAACATATTTTTAATCACATAAAAATTATTTCAAGGTGCTAGAAATATAATAAACACATACAAAAAAAATCAAACAAAACAACCCTAATGGGTAAGCTAAAACAATCCCATTTTTGTGTTTGTTTGAAAAATTAATTAAAAGAATTTTTAATTAATTATTGGACATTTCCAGAGGCATAAACATATTCTCAATATCTCTAAATAATTTTTTTCATAATTAAATTACAAGAAAAATGCAACCAGCTCCATCAATTAAGCCAAACGACAACACATGTTCATAAACAAGGCAATTTTAGGCATTTTTGAAATAAATCCGAAATTAATTATTTGAATCACATTCAAATTATTTTTCAATAAAAATAATCATTGTTAATCATCTCATGATCAGATTAAAGAAACAAAAATGTGTAAATTATATTTTACAAATTAATTTCAATTTTTCAAAACCTATTGATCCAAAATCATCAAAAACATGCAATCCCATTGCACTTTCAATTAAAATTAATTTTAATGGATACAAGGAAGCTCTGATACCAATATTAGGTTTTGAAGAATCAATCATATTCATAAACGCAGTGAAAAATAAAATTTTTTAAAACCCAAAACAAAAGATCATACTTGTACCATGAAAACTAATTTATATAAATGTAAATGTTAAAAATTATACCTTGTAATTTTTATTTGTTCTTCATATCTTCACTTTGTTGGGTTGTAGCAAACCACAATAATCCACACTAGGATGTCTCTAATGATAATCCACGCGAAGAATGAAGAAGAAACTATCAAGAGAAAATGGTTTGAACAAATTCAAAGTGCTAGCTTTGAAAGTATTCTTGAGAGAATTTTCGTTGTGTCTTAAAATTATTTTTTTTCACAAAAAAAATTTCATGTTTATTTTCTGCCATTTGATGTCTTTTCTATTTGAATCAAATTTAAAAATAAGATGAAAAGTCAAAAATGGAGAAAATGGCAACTAATGAATAGTAATTGGCCATAATTGGCCTAATTATGGCTGACACTCCCGAACGATTTTTCAATGCGTGTGACCCATTAGGTTCCCGGTTATGTGGGCCACTTAAATTAATAATTAATTTAGCAGGTCATGAGCGGTATCTAGCAACACATCATGACCCCCAATTGACCGGAAAGTCAGTGGTTTGACTACAAACCTTTCCATAGACAATTTTTGTGCAATTATTCCTTTCACCATTCTATACCCCACTTGGTTCAGAGTATGGACATGTGTCAACTCCCACTAGACTGACTACGTCACGTCTAGTCCAAGTAATGTTAGTTCTTGTTCTTGAGGCTCATTACTCTATTAGATATGTCATTGAAGACAATCTTTATGACATTTCCACTCCGGCCAGAGATTCCTGAGTAATGACCACGATAAGAGGCCATGGGTATACACTCCTTCTATCAAGAGTGGTGAATCCTTTGTTGGTTACCCAATTACCTTCGAATACCTCAAGCTGTATGCAATCACCACCGTATGAGCTACCTCTCTGAGGTAACAAGGAATAGTGTCAAAATACATAATAAATATTCAAGATATCCTTGATTACCTCAAGTCTAAGGATACTTGCACCATTGCTATGATGCAACTATCATTGAAATTTGAATAGATTATCCATATGATTGTCTTATAGTTGGTCATCCAATATACTTAGCTACACTTAGCAAGCATCCACATTTTAACTCTAAACATCTCATGTTTATAGATTATGAGATCTACTACTCGATCCAATCAAGGAGTGTAACATGTGCTAGTCTATCTAGATTAATAATGTCTCATCTCATTAATCCTATGACTACGGATAATTTTGATACTAACATAATTGCACATGATAAGAATCTCAATATCATGATCTCATCATGATTTCCTTCATGCTATGTTATGTATCAAGGACTTTATTAATTGATTTAAGATCACTTATCAATTCATATGTCAAATGAACATGAAATTAATGAAAAAGCCTTTTATTAATCAAATAAATTTGTACAATAAGTGCTAAAGGTGATTGCCTTTAGAGCACTCCTCTAACACTAATTCAATAGCAAACTCTATCTCTCGGTCAGGTGGTAGTCCTGGGAACTCCTTAGGGAACACATAAGGAAACTCATTAACAGTTGGGATGTTAACCAACTTTAAACTTTTCTTTCGGGTATCAATCACATACACTAGGTAAGTCTCACATCCCTTATTAATTAGTTTTCGAGCTTTCAACACTGATATCACATTGTCTGAATATCCTCTATTCTCGCTCATCACTACTATCTCTTCTTGTTCTGAAACTTTAATCTTCATCTCTATCTTCTTGTCATATGTGTATATAGGAGGGATATACTACTCTTTAAAATTTTCCAGAAAGAATTCCCATGTCATAGGGTCGGGTGCCTCTATGCTTTGTGACTCAGATCACCACCAATCATATGCATGCTCTTATAGCAGCGATATTGCATACTCATATTTTTGCTCATTTATGCAGTGTAGTTGATCGAAGACTCGCTCTGTCCGTTCCAACCAAAATTCTGCCGCAGAAGGATCGTCCTCCCTTTTTCCATAAAAATCAGGTGCCTCTAGCTTCCTCAGTCTCTCAAATTGTAATCCAGATGAGGTTGGTTGTGATGCTCTCTGTAGCAATTCTACTATATTTCTCATGATCTCTGTCTAACCCGTATTAGTAGCTGATTGCTCATGAGAATAGTTAGCACTAGATCTCGGTGCTGCAGCTCAGCCATGACTTGGTCGCGATGAAGCTCTTGCCTCTGAGGGCTCATTACTCTTAGCTTCTTCCACTATTATTCGTCTTGATCCAGAGGCCATACCTTACCTATAACATAAAGGTAATGAACCTAATCATTAAAGCAGCAATTCCAAAAATTCAATTGTGGGTACTCTTCAAGAAATAAACATTTTCAAAATTCACTTTTAAAAACCCAAAACTGCCCAAACTGGGCTCTGATACCAAAAACTTTGTAACACCCCCCTCACCCAAATCGCATGTGCCTGGATGCAGGGGCGCTACTGCCTGTCTTTTTTACTTCTTTAAATCGCTATTTTCTTTTATGTTTGATACAGAGCCAGACATTTTTTTAATATAATAAATAATGTACATTTTATTTACATAAGATAATATTCATAAATACCATTTTACTATTTAACAAACTTTGAAAACTAATTTATAACTCATAAGTATATATAACACAGAAAGCAAAATACAAGAGTTCAAAAGTTTGTGACCCACTATTTCGAGATCGGCTGCTTTAATTTGAATAGGATCACCGCTTGCTTTATCTACCACATTTAGCTACCTTTCTATATCTGCACGGAAGGAAACTCCTACGCTAAGCTCTAAGCTTAGTGGTGCATATAAATAAGGCAATATACTATATCATGCAACAAGCATTAACATGTATCATTTTATGCATTAATATCTTTACATGCTATTCCTATCAACAAGTTCCTATGTAATACAAGTATAAATATTATGCTCACATATACAATGTTATTTTTCATTTATCTTTGATGGTAAGTTACTATGTTAATCTCTTTATTATTATATCTCAATCTCATATCATCATCATTTTTTTTCTATTCTTATTTTCTGACTTATCTTCATTATCTTGCCCACATCACTCTAAATTTGGACTGACTGGATATGAGTTATGGATCAGGAGCACTCCCAGAGTTATAGCCACCATGTCCACTATCTAACTCAATAGAGTTTCTCAATTCAATGGCGCTCTCCGAGCTTGAGCCACATTGATTGAGTATTATTTCACCATAGATGAATAACCGGACCAAGGGCGCTCTCCGAGCTTAAGCCACTTTGTCCTTAATTTATATGTGCTCATCAGAGCTTCTCAAGTCAATGGTTCTCTCCAAGCTTAAGCCATATTGACTGAGCATCTTAGATCAATGGCGCTCTTCGAGCTTAAGCCACATTGATCGAAGAATAACTCATATAGTACGGTACCAGTCGCCCCCTTAATGACATGTCATCTATCCTTATTCTAGTCCATAGGTAGAGTAATAGACATCTTTGTATTTTCATATTAATCATATATTTTTATTTAATTTTTTTAATTTACATCCACTTCATCATCCTCATATTTTACATATCATCAATATCATTCTTAAATTTCGACACATCAATATTCTCATGTATCAACATCTCAATTTTCTTGTTTTACAACATATCATCATGCTCATACATACTGGATAGCATTTTTTCATTTGTTTAACCAGATACATCAATAGATAATCATATTCATAATTTATTTGAAAATAGAACATTCATGGCCTAACTACTAATTCATGCCCATGAATTAGTTCATGCCCGTAATCCAAAGCCGTAAACACTACTGGAATGAATCGTGCCAAAAGCATTCACGGTCGTGAATACTCATTCATACCCATGAATGAGTTCACAGATGTGATTCCCAACTGTGAACACTTCTGGAATGAATAGTACCATTTCCACACCAAAGTCACAACCGTGATACAAATCAGTCACAACCGTGAACCATCAGGTTCATGGGCGTGAACCGATAGTCACGCCCATGACTTTCGGTAGGAAATCTGTATATTCACATTTCATTCATTCTAATTACACCAAATCATATCAAAACACAACTCATGCATTTCTGGAGTCCTTTATTCAACATACCATGAGTAATACATATAAATGCCTTAATCATAATTAAATTCTCTAACATGCATCACTTAATTCAACAAATGCATTCATGCCATAGTCATCATTAATGCATTTCAATCATCATTTATCATACTAAACATGCATTATTTCAAACAAAGATAGGTTATTGCCTTAAATTATGCACAAACCTTAATCTTTCTCCTTCACTCTTATAGGTAGTTTTCTATTTTCCTTTGCTCCTTAGTGTTTGTTCATTGTCACTTGGAACTCCTACAACATCATAGATCATTATTATCATATGATTTTCTCAAGACCCTAAACTCTCTTATTATCTCTCAAAATCCTAATTTCTCTCTCTTTCCATATGAGTCTTGGATGAGTTCAAAATTCAAATTTTTTTAAGAAAAGATGAAAAAGAAGAATCACTTCTTACCTTACTCTTTTTTTCACTTGATCACAATTTTGGAGATTTTCTCTCTCCACCAAACTTGATTTTTCTTCCTCTTTCTTGCTCTTCCTAGCTTCCTTAAGAGTTATAGACCATGAAAATCACTTGCTCTTGATATTTTCCCCCTCTTCTCTTCCTTTCTCTCTCTAAAATTCTAGTTTTGCTATGGAGGAAATGAGGCTAATGTAGCTAGATGGAAAAGAGAGAAAGAAGATAGCAGAAAATATGGAGAAGAAGAAAAGAAGAAGAAAGGAAAGCACAAAAAGTCCTCATGTGGGACCCACAATCTTTGACAAATTCTGGACATTAGGCTTAATGAACCCATTAATCTCATTCTTTCTTATTGAGTGGCAGGCCAACCTATTTAAAATGTCCCATCTCTTATGTTAATTAGCATACAATCCCATTGATCATCCAAATTTTTGGTAGATTGCAATTTGACCCTAAAACTTATCAAAATTTGCAATTTAGTCTTTTACTGTAAATCAACTTCTTTAAACTTTATAATCACTTAATTAGGCATATATCATTTAATTTAGTAATTACTTGATTAATTCTAATAAAATTCTGAATTTAAACTCCAATCGGTTAAACAAGTCAATTTCACGACACGTGCGACTCGGTGTCTAAATTAGCGGATATTACAGGTTTGCTGGTGACTTAGAGAAAGCATGATGCAGTATTGGTGATAATGGATCGATTGACAAAGTCAACACATTTCTTACCAGTCAAAATGGATTACTCATTGAACAAGCTAGCTGAAGTTTATGTAAGTAATGTGACGTTGCATGGAGTGCCAATGTCCATCATATCTGATAGAGATCCCATATTTACTTCACAATTCTGGAAGAGTTTACAGCAAGCTTTGGGAACTCGACTCAGTTTCAACACAACTTTTCATCCGCAGACAGATGGACAATCAGAGCGAGTTATACAGTTGCTAGAGGATATGATAAGAAGTTGTGTGCTTGAATTTGAAGGAAGTTGGGATAGGTATCTACCTCTTATGGAGTTTGCCTACAACAATAGTTATTAGAGAAGTATAGGCATGGCTCCATATGAGACATTGTATGGAATGAAATGTAGGACACTAGTTTGTTGGACCGAATTGAATGAAAAGAAGTTGATAGGGTCAGAGTTAGTGCAACAAACAAAAGAAAAAGTTAGAATTATCCAAGAAAGATTGAAAGTAGCTCAAGATCGACAGAAATCATATGCTGGCCACAAGAGGCGAGATATAGAGTATGTTGTAGGAGATAAAGTGTTTCTCAAGGTTTTGCCTTGGAAGAAAGTATTGAGATTCGGTAAAAAAGGAAAGTTAAGTCTGAGGTTCATTAGTCCTTATGAGATTTTGGAAAGAATCGGACCAGTGGCATATCGGTTAGCACTTCCACTAGAGTTGGATAAAATCCATAATGTTTTTCATGTGTCGATGCTTAGGAGATATAGGTTCGATCTGATTCATGTTATTCCAACTGAGGAGATAGAAGTGCAGACCGACTTGACATATGAAGAGGAACCAGTGGCTATATTAGCAGTGAAGAAAAAATTTTATGAAACAAGAAAGTTCCATTAGTTAAAGTACTATAGCAGAATCATTCTACAGAAGAAGCGACATGGGAGAGCGAAGAAGTCATGAAGAAGCAATATCCTTAGTTGTTCAACAAAGAATGAACAGGTAAAATTTCGAGGATGAAATTTATTTAAAGGGGAGAGGATGTCATATCCGCTAATTTAGACCTAAGTCATACGAGTTGTTAAATCGACTCGTTGGTTTAACCGAAGTCTAAATTTGGATTTTTGTTGAAAAATAATTACAATAATGGCAATTAAGTATGGAAAATATCTAATAAAGTTTTCAAAATATTTTAAGATGTTAAATTTCGATAAAGGACTAAATTGCAAATTTTGAAAAGTTTAGGGGTCAATTTGCAATTTACCAAAAATTGGAGGATTAATTGGGATAACCATCAATTAAATGCATGAATTGGGACATAAAATGCATGTGGAGGCCAGCCACACCAAGTGGCATATTTTAAGAAGCCAATTGACATGCATGAATTGCAAATTAATGAAGACATCTAGAATATGCTTAGGTGTCTCCATTAATAAGTAATTTTGTCATTTTGCTCTTGATTGCTTATCCTTCCTTCATTATCCCTCTTGATATAGAATTTGCTATATTTTAATTGCCTTCCACGTTATGTTAAAGCACAACACACCAAATGGCATACAATAATTAGCCAAGTGATGTGCATGAATGAGGCATTAATGAGAGTTTCTAGATTATGGCTTAGGTGTCCTATAATTATGGAGTTTGTCTTTATTCACTTAATTTTTCTTCATCTAGAAAATTATGTTCTCTACACCAGCCCCACATTCCACAAGTTCCTCCATAGCCAAAGCTTAGTTTTAGTAAAAGAAAGTGAGAAAAAAGAGAAAAAGTAAAGGAAAAAGCCATTTTCAAGCTTAAGAGAGTAAGGAAAAAGAGATAGATTAGGGTTTATGAAGTATTAATAATCTATTTATAGATTTTAGGAATTCAAATTGACAAGGAGCTAGATCAAAGGAGCAAAGGAAAGGAGAAAGAGAAGTAAACAGAAAGAAAAGAGAAAAAGAGAGGTTTGTGCATAACCTAAGGCAATAGCCTATTCTATTTGCATGATTTAATTATTTGGCATATTGATGATTATGAATTAATAGTATTTTGTGATAAAAATCTTGAGGATGCATGTTTTCTAGACTTAGGATTTAATTTGGTAAAAATTGAATGTGATTAGTTTGTATGTTCTTTGCTAGAAATGGATGAGCAGTGAGCAATTAAAGTATTATAACTTAATTTCAGGAACTCAGTTTTGTATGTTCTTTATTGGGTTTGAAAGATAAGACATAAGACTATAATTTATAATAAGACAATAAAACCTGAATATGTTCGTAATTGTCCAAAAAAATTCATAAAGCTCGGATATAGAATTTGTCCAGAAAATTACGGGTAGAATTGTTAGTGACCAGTTAGTGTTCATTTTATCATATCTTTTGATATAGAATTCAGAATTAAGTGATTCAAGTTGCATATTAAATCTAAGCTCCAGAACTAAAATTGTTGAAGAGACCATGTAACTAAATTCAAAATTAATTAGGATAAAAATTAAGGTCCAAAATAGAGAACAAAATTTGCCAGTGACAGGGCAGCATATGAGTTGGGGAATGAAATGAGTAAAATTATGTGAACCTTGTTATATTATGTAAATATTATTTTAATTGAGTGATTATGTGATTATTTTGAGACATTAAATGCATGAAAAGTGTGAATATCATTGCTATGAAGTTTAATGAGATTGTATAAGCCCTAGAACACCTAACTAGAACCAACTTAGGATAGTTTGACATGCCAAGCAGGGGGGAGTATGATGAAAATGATTAAATCCATTAATAGTATGTTATCTATGCCAGGATGATAATATTATCTATGTCGGGTATGACAATTATATACGCATGATTTTGCACTGTTATCTATGCCGGGTTTAGCACTTACATGCACACATCATATTGCCCAGGTGGCACTCCTAAGTGCCTGGATGGCAACTCCATTATCCTAGTCAGTGGTTCATAGGTGTTATGGGTAGTGAAAAGCTATGGATAATAATGAGTTGATAAAGTAACATAAATATAAGATATAAAAGAATAAAATTTATGAAATGTAAATTGCATGAAAAAAATGATTGAGTATGATTTGTGACATGCATTAATAGATGATTGAGTGTTGTGGACATAAACAAATTCTGGAAAATAAAAAGGGAATCATGAATTGTAAAATGAATAAGAATGATGATTTGATTATGTTAAACAAAAATGAGATACAATAAAATAAATTGATGTTATGCATATTAGAATATTATGAAATGTATGTTTGCATGATTTGATCATAAATTGATATATGACAATGCATGTGGCATTAAAATAGTTTATTGCCTTCTTTATATGCAACACTAAGCCTAGAGCTTAGCATGGCAGTTTCTTTCATGCAGGTATAACAAACAATAAGTAGACAATAGTAGATAAAGCTAACGGTGACCTGATCCATAGAGCAGCGTATTTCAACCACCGTGGATCACACAACTTTTGTATATTATCTTTTGAATTTTATTTTGTAGTATTTGTAAAATAAACAGTATGTTTTTTGAAGAAAATGTTATTATATAAAAATGTAGTTTATCTTTCATGTTATATTTCTTTTATAATGTAAAATAAATAAATAGTAAATAAAGAAATATATATATATATATATATATATATATTTCTTTATTTACTATTTATTTATTTTGATGATTTTCATGTATACAAAATTTTAAAATGATATTTTAACCGATGAAGTCAGTGTAGCATTCCCTTATCCGGACACAAGCTGCTGGGGTGAGGGGTGTTATAAAGAGGCTGTAAACTCTTCAAATTTTCTTATGTGGAAAGAGGCCATTAAAAGTGAGGTAGAATCTATAACGCAAAATCATACTTGGGAATTAGTGGATTTACCTCTAGGAAGTAAACTACTAGAATCCAAGTGGATCTTCAAAAGAAAGATGAAGACAGATGGTTAAATTGATAAATATAAAGCTAGGCTTGTTATTAAAGGTTACATCAAAGAGAAGCCCTAGAATATTTTGATACATATTCTCCTGTAACTAAAATAAATTCTATTAGAATGATTATTGTGATTGTTGCATTGCACAATCTTAAAATACATCAAATGGATGTAATGATAGCTTTTCTAAATGGAGATTTAGATGAAGAAATCTACATTATACAACCTAAAGGCTTTATTGTCCTAGGATAAGAAAAGAAGGTTTGTAGATTAGTTAGATCTCTATATGGTTTGAAACAAGTGCAAAAGTAGTGGCATGAAAAGTTTGATAGTTCATTATTGTCTAATGGTTTTAAAATCAATGAGTGTGATAAATGTGTTTATATCCAAAACACTAATGATGGTTGTCAATTAAGGCCAATTAGGCTAGCTGTTGTCCAGTTTCCCAACTGGCTTACCTGGCAAGCCAGTAGCCTGAGTGGGCCCGTGACCCCCTCCGAACTATTGTTTCTTGTCATCTCATTGCGATCTGTCCCAAAATAATTCTCTCATATTTTGGGATCCCATCCAAGACCATTTTACTCATTCTTCACATCTCCAATGCATATGACCTAATAGGTTCCCTATTTTGTTGGCCATTTAAATTAACAATTAATTTAAGCAAGTCATGAACGGTATCTAGCAACGCATCATGACCCCAAATTGACCAAAAAGTTAATGGTTTGACTCAAACCTTTCCATAGACAATTTCTATGAAATTATTCCTTTTAGATTCTATACCCCACTTGGTTCAGAGTATGAACATGTGTTAACTCCTACTAGAGTAACTACATCACGTCTAGTACAAGTTGTAACATCCAGTGATTTAGGCCCCGATTGCACGTTACTGTAATGGGGTGCGCAGGTTCAATTGGAGTCTAAATTGGAACCCATAAAAAATGATGACTACTAATAAGGGAAAATAATTAAGGGTATTATTATATGGGAATTAAAAATATTAGTGCTAAAATTAGAAAAAAATAAAATTTTCTAAGGACAAAATTGGTATTATGGCAATTGTTGGGGGGAAAGTGTGAAAATAGGGGAAGATGTGGAAAATAAGGAATTCCTAAAAGTTTTAATGTTAATATAGATTAATTAAGTTAATGAACAAATGAAGATTAGGATTAATTTTAATTAGTGGGACCCACTCCTTAATTTTGGTATAAAAGTCAAAAGATGACAAATTCTCCATCCTTCCACCGAAAATATCTCAATTATCTTCTTCTTCCTCTCTCCCACCCTTTGGCTGTCCACCTTAGTCCCTCCATAAGTCACCATTTTTCTTTAATCCAAGTTTCAAAAAGAGAGGAAAAAAATTAGTTTTGAGAGAGAAAAATTCATAATTTAAGAGTTCTTACCATAAAGGGAGCAAAGGAGCAAGAAGGAAGGAAGGCGAAAAGGAAAGGGAGAAATTTTAGGGGGAATTTCGGCTCACCTTGGAAAACCATTAAGGTGAGTTTATTCTTCTTAAATTAAACCTTTTTCCTTTCATTTGAGACCCATAAGGATGATAGATATGATTAGGTTTGATAGATTGAGGTTATGTTGCAAGATTAGAACTAGAAATTTAAAGTTTGCTACTAGTTGATGAAAGTGTAGGTAAACTTTGAATTAATGATAATTGATGTTAAGTTAATTGTTTTATGACTTAAAAACTAGAGATAAGGTAACTTTAATAGAGGAATGAGGGGCTGCCTTGGTTAAGCTAATTTGGGGAAAATTGAAATTAACATAGAAACAACACAATTGGTGATAAGTGAAATGTGAATTGAGTGTTGATTTGAAGAAAATAAATTGGGACCTATGATAAGCTTTTTGGACAGCCATGACATATGAAGAAGGAAGTCTAACTTGGGTACATTTTGGCTAAATTAAAGTATAAAACATATTAAGAGCATTAGTATATTATGTAGACATGAAAAGCTTTGAAAATGAATTTTAGGATTGAGATATGGTATTGGTTATGTAGGAAAATCAAATGAACAAATGAAAGACCCTCAAGAGGGTGACAAAGGCAAAGAGAGAGCTAACTAGTAAGGGGAAGAAAAGAAGGGAAAAGGGAAGATCCAAGGCTGATTAGGTATGTGCTTCATTGATAAAAAAATTTACATATTGTTAAATTGTGTGTAATTGTGTATTAAGATTTGATATGAATCTGGTTTGGATATGGAATGTGATTAATTGTTGCTTCTAATATTTTATATGGTAATGAGACCAAATGGTGTGAAATCATTAAAACATGCGAATGTAATTGTGATATGGTAACTTTGGCATAAAAATGAATGCTTATGATAAAGGTAAGTAGTATATAGATTGATGCCAATTGATGACTTTGTTACGGAATTCCAGAAGCAACCTTGACATTTTTTATTATAACTTAGGTTTTGGAATTCCGTTTTGTATGTTCTTTATTTGAACTGAAAGCTAAGAATAGACTTTAACTTTTATTTAGACCATAAAATCTAAATATTCTGGGTATGGATTGGTTCACCAAGCATGGAGCTATAGTCGATTGCTCATTTAGAAAAGTTGTACTTAAAATTCTCATGCAGGATGACACTATCATTCAGGGTGAAGGTGAAACATGTTTGACTAGTGTTATTTCTGCATTAAAAGCTCAAAAATACATTAGGAAGGGATGTAAGGCATATTTAGCCTATGTGATAGATACTAGGAAGGGGAGCCCAAAACTCAAAGACATCCCTACAATGTGTTAGTTTCCAAATGTGTTTCCTGAAGACTTGATGAGGTTACCAGCAGACAGGGAAATAGAGTTTGCTATTGATGTGATCCCTAGTACAACCCCGATATCAATTACTCCTTATAGATTGGCACCTCTAAAATAGAGAGAGTCGAAGGTTCAATAACAGGAATTGCTAGACAAAGGGTTCATAAGACCCAGAGTGTCACCATGGGGTGCTCCGGTGTTGTTTGTGAAAAAGGAGGATGGCACCTTTCGATTATGTGTTGATTACCTACAATTGAACAAGGTGACAATTAAAAATAAATATCCACTACCTGGAATTGATGATTTGTTTGATTAATTGAAGGGAGTAGGAGTATTCTCTAAGATTGATCTCAAATCCGAGTATCATCAATTGAAAATCAAAGAATCAAATGTGTCCAAAACAACCTTTAGGACTCAATATGGCCACTATGAGTTCCTAGTTATGCCTTTTGGCTTAACAAATGCACCAACTGCCTTTATGGATATGATGGACAGAATTTTTAGACCTTGCCTTGATCAATTTGTGGTTGTGTTTATAGATGATATCCTAGTGTATTAAAGGGACAAAGGAGAAAATGACATACATCTCAAAGTAGTTAGACTTTGAGAGAAAATCAATTGTATGCAAAGCTATCAAAATGTGAGTTTTGGTTAAAAGAAGTAGGATTCTTAGTGTTGGGTTTTGAACAATAAATCATATTTATAAATGCATCAGAAAAATAAAATTTTCAAAAACCAAAACAAAAGATCATACTTGTACCATTAAAACTAATTTATATAAATATAAATGTTAAAAATTATACCTTGAAATTTGTTATTTGGTCTTCAAATCTTCACTTTATTGGGTTGTAACAAACCACAACAATCCACAATAGGATGTCTCTAATGATAATCCACGCGAAGAATGAAGAAGAAACTATCAAGAGAAATGGTTTGAACAAATTCAAAATGCTAGCTTTGAAAGTGTTCTAGAGAGAATTTTGTTGTGATTTAAAAATATTTATTTCACAAAAAAATATTTTCATGTCTATTTTTTGCCATTTGATGTCTTTCTATTTGTATCAAAATCAAAGAAAAGATGAAAAGTCAAAATGGAGAAAAAGGAAATGAATGAATAGTAATTGGCCATAATTGGACTAATAAAGGCCGAAATATGTCGTTGGCCAACAGGTGGGAGGCAGCAGCACTTTAGGCTTGCTACAGGCTGCTGTTGGGCAGCCCAGCAGGCCCGCTAGGCGGGCCAACAGCTTGCTTAGCCCGTACGGGCCCGTGACCCTCCCGCACAATTTTTTCTTGCGATCTCATTGCGATCCATCCCGAAATAATTATCTCATATTTTGGATCATATCTAAGACCATTTTACTCATTCTCCATATCTTCAATGCGTGTTACCCATTAGGTTCCCAGTTATGTTGGCCACTTAAATTAACAATTAATTTAAGCAGGTCATAAGCGGTATCTAGCAACACATCATGACCCCCAATTGACCGGAAAGTTAGTGGTTTGACTATGAACCTTTCCATAGATAATTTCCGTGCAATTATTCCTTTCACCATTCTATACCCCATTTGGTTCAGAGTATGGACATGTGTCAACTCCCATTAGACTGACTACGTCACATCTATTCCAAGTAATGTCAGTTCTTGTCCTTGAGGCTCATTACTCTATTAGATATGTCATTGAAGACTATCTTTATGAAATTTCCATACCGGCCAGAGATTCCCGAGTAATGACGACGACAAGAGGCCAGGGTATACACTTTTTCTATCAAGAGTGGTGAATCCTTTGTTGGTTACCCAATTACCTTCGAATACCTCAAGTTGTATCCAATCATCACCCTATGAGCTACCTCTCTGAGGCAACAAGGAATAGTATCAAAATATAGAACCAATATTCAAGATATCCCTGAGTACCTCGAGTCTAAGGATACTTGCACCATTGCTATGATGAAACTATCATTGACATTTGAATAGATTATCCATATAATTGTCTCATAGTTGGTCATCCAATGTACTTAGCTACACTTAGCAAACATCCACATGTTAACTCTAAACATCTCATGTTTATAGATTATGAGATCTACTACTCTATCCAATCAAGGAATGTAACATATGCTAGTCTGTCTGGATTAATAATGTCTCATCTCATTAATCCTATGACTATGGATAATTTTGATACTAACACAATTACACATGATAAGAATCTCAATATCATGATCTCATCATGATTTCCTTCATGCTATGTTATGTATCAATGACTTCATTAATTGATTTAAGATCACTTATCAATTTATATATCAATAAATTTGTACAATCGCCTTTGTATTTAGAACACTCATCTAACAAGCTCCCACTTGCAGTAAAGCCAATCGCCTTTGTATTTAATTCTATAGGTGAGTACATGAGAATCATATTTCTTTTGGGGAAGTGGCATAGTTAAAGGATCAGCAATATTCTGATCAGCGGGCATTCTTTCTATCTTTACATCATTCCTACCAATGATTTCTCTAATCAAATGGTATCTTCTGAGTACATGTTTGGATCTCTGATGAGATCGTGGCTCCTTTGCTTGTGCAATGGCTTTATTATTATCACAATACAATTGTATTGGATCAATAATGCTGGGAAGCACTCCAAGTTATGTGATGAATTTTTTTATCCAAACTGCTTCCTTTACTACTTCAGAAGCTGCAATGTACTCTGCTTCGGATGTGGAATCAGCAATCGTTTCCTGTTTGGAACTCTTCCAACTAACTACTTCACCATTTAGTGTGAATATATAACCTGACTAAGATTTTGAGTCATTCTTGTCAGATTGGAAGCTGGCATTGGCATACCCACTCACAATAAGATCTTCATCTCCATATACCAAGATAACATCCTTAGTTCTTCTTAAGTACTTAAGGATATTCTTGACAACCACCCAATGACCCTCACCAAGGTCCGATTGGTATCTACTCGTGACACTCAGAGCATATGATACATCGGGTCTTGTACATATCATAGCGTATATGATTGATCCTATAACTAAAGCATATGGAATCAAACTCATGTGTGTCCTCTCATCTTGTGTCTTTGGACACAAAGACTTTGAGAGAGTAATCCCATAGGTCATGGGAATATATCCCCTCTTGGACTGCTCCATGGTAAACCTCTTTAGCATCTTATGTATGTAGACTGTGAAAGGCCAAGCAATCTTTTAGATCTATCTCTATAGATCTTTATCTATCCCTAAAATATAGACTGCTTCTCCAAGGTCTTTGATAGAGAAATTTTTGGATAACCAAATTTTGACTGATTGTAAGGCTGAGACATCATTTCCCATTAACAATATGTCATCTACATATAACACAAGAAATACGATTGCACTCCCACTAACCTTCTTGTAAACACAAGGTTCATCTGGATTTTGTAAGAAACCAAACTGTTTCATTGTCTCATCAAACCGAATATTCCAACTTCTGGATGTTTGCTTTAATCCATAAATGGATCTTTGAAGCTTACATACCTTTTTGCCATCTTTGGATATGAAACCTCTGGTTGTGTCATGTACACATCTTTAGTCAGATTTCCACTAAAGAAAGTTGTTTTCACATCCATTTGCCATATCTCATAATCATAATGAGTAGCAATGGCTAGGAGTATCCTTATGGATTTAAGCATAGCTACTAGGCTAAAAGTTTCATCGTAGTCAATTTCTTGTCTTTGACGATAACCTTTAGCAACAAGTCTAGCTTTATAGGTAATCACATTACCATCCATG
This sequence comes from Triadica sebifera, assembly GCA_023653625.1. Lineage (NCBI taxonomy): Eukaryota > Viridiplantae > Streptophyta > Magnoliopsida > Malpighiales > Euphorbiaceae > Triadica > Triadica sebifera. The sequence continues at coordinate 37,706,126 of CM042893.1, read as the reverse complement.
TCAGTTTTCATTTTGAAAACCCACTTGCACCCTATAGGCTTTATTCCTTCGGGTGGGTCAACCAAAGTCCATACTTGGTTTTCATACATGGAATCCATTTCTGACTTCATGGCTTCTTCTGGAATAGTACGTATCCTACTTGACCTACGAAGCTCTTGTGCTTCAGAAGGTTGAGCTGTTATATCATCTATATGAGTAACAAGCTCGGGTTCAGGCAGTTGATCAGCATCTGTTTGAGTATCTTGAACTTCCTCAAGTTCAATTTTGCTCCCACTAACTCCTTTTAGATGGAATTCTCTCTCTAAAAAGATAGCATGTCTTGAAACAAAGACCTTTTGTTCCAAGGGGTGGTAAAATTGATACCCATATGATGCTTTTGGATATCCCATAAACAAACATCGGTCAGACTTAGCTTCTAGCTTATCTGACATTGTCCGCTTCACATAAGCAGGACAACCCTAAATTCTCATGTAAGAAAATGTGGGCCTCTTGTTATACCATATCTCATATGGAGTAACATCAACTGACTTTGAAGGAACTCCATTTAATATATAAATGGCGGTCTCTAGTGCATAACCCCAAAAGGATTTAGGCAATTCCGAAAAACTCATCATAGACCTTACCATGTCTAACAAGGTTCGATTTGTTCTTTCATCCACACCATTGTGTTGTGGCATCCATTGAGATAAAATCCCATTATCCCTAAGATAATCTAGAAACTCTTGGCTCAAGTATTCACCTCCTCGATCTGATCGAACTGTTTTAATACTTTTTCCAAGTTGTTTATCTACCTCATTTCTAAATTCTTTGAACTTTTCAGAAGCTTCAAATTTGTATCTCATAAGATACACGTATCCATATCGTGAGTAGTCATCGATAAAAGTAATGAAGTAGATGAAACCACCTCTACTGTGTGTAGACATTGGACCACATACATCTGAATGTATTAAGCCTAAAAGTCCATTAGCACGTTCACCCTTTCCCTTAAAGGGTAATTTAGTCATCTTGCCTAGTAAACAAGATTCACATGTGTCATATGATTCATAATCAAATGACCCCAAACTACCACTTTTGTGTAGCTTAGCCATGCGTTTCTCACTTATATGACCAAGACGACAATGCCATAAATAAGATGATTTCAACATATCTTGTTTTTGCCTTTTATTATCATTGATGTTTAAAATTAGATTTGACATATCTAATATGTATATTCCATTGCATAATGTACCATTAGCATAAAGAATTCCATTCAACATAACAGAACAACAATTGTTACTAAAAGCTTAAAGGAAACCATCTTTATTTTGACTTGAAACAGAAATAATGTTTTTAATTGAAGCAGGTACATAATAGCAATTATCCAAATTTAATATAAGCCCACTAGGGAGGGTCAATACATATGTTCCTTTAGCTAATGCAGCAACCCTTGCTCCATTTCCAACGCGTAGGTCTGACTCTCCCTTATTGAGCTGTCTACTGTTCCTTAGGCCCTGCATATCAGTGCATATGTGTGAGCCACAACCGGTATCTAATACCCATATATTATTATTGGAAACAGTATTAATTTCAATGACAAAAATACCTGAAGAAGATGGGGCATCAAATGTTTTCTTCTTCAAGGACTCCAAGTAAGCCTTGCAGTTTCTCTTCCAATGGCCATCCTTGCACAATGGAAGCATGTCCCTTTTGGAGCAATCTCCTTGGCCTTCTTCTTGGCCACGCCTCCCTTAGGCTTCATGGACTTCTTCTTCTTCTTAAGGTTCTTCCTTTTAGAACTTAAAGAGTCCACCAGCATCACAGCCTTACTGTCATTCTTGACAGATGGCTCAGCTATTTTAAGCAAGTTAATCAGCTCAGGAATAGTGGTAGAGATTTTGTTCATCATATAGTTAAGCACAAAATGTGAATAACTATCAGACAAACCGGTTAGAATTAAGTCAATACTTAATTCATTGTCCATCACAAATCCCAAGGTGGCCAACCTCTCAATATAGTCATTCATCTTTAATGCATATTGAACTGGAGATGTCCCCTCAACCATCTTAGTGCGGAAGAGCAACCTTAAAGTTTTGAACCTTTCAGAACTTGCTTGCTCATCAAAAAGCTCTCTTAGATAGTATACTATGGAATTAGCATCCATAGCCTTATACTGCTTTTGCAACGCAGCTGACATAGTAGCAAGCATAATGCAGATTGTCATCTCACTATCATCGAGATGCTTTTGATATGCTTTCTGAACATCTTCAGAAGCATTAGCAGCAAGGGGATTAGGGAGTGCCTCATCTAGGACATAGCCAATATTTTCGGATTTGAGAACTATTCTCATATTCCTTAGCCAATCCAAAAAATTGGGCCCAGTCAACTTATTTGATTCTATTAGCGATCACAAATTCACACTTGTCATAATGATGATTCTAGCAACCTAGATGTAAAATAGAACATGTTAGATTGTACATAAAATGTATGTTTATTAGGTCTTTAATAAATCCCATTACGGCTCCCACTATTTTATTGTAAATCCATAGCCCTCACTATGAACCCGAGAGAACTTATATGGAAGTTCTCCTAGTGGGTTGATATCCAACTACCTAAGAATAACCTTGAGGCAACTCAACAAGCTATCCTTAGTTTGGTTGGTAGGTATCTAATCCATACCAATTGCATTATTCATGCAACTATCGAATCTTGTGTTATCAAATTATTGATGTGTGCACATACATTGGGCTATCGACTCTTGATATGTGTACATCTCATATATACAAACCCAACTTCACCTCCAATACACATTAACCTTGGCGCAAATCCAACAAGTTAATAATATCGGTTAAGTCTAACCTATTAATCGTGAAATCTAATTTCAATGGATTGAACATATTCTTATAGAGTGAGCTTGAGGCAACTCAACAACCCTAACTCTTGAAGAACTCTGGTTCTCCCCATATTAATGGAAGGCGTAAGACTTAATTGTTTATTTAGTGAGGGATTTCTTTGTTAAGTCTCATCAAGTTATTATTTCATGCTTTTATATATCATACATTCATCACATTGATATATAAAGATAGTTACATTAACTATATGGCATGATTATGGACATACTAAAGTCAATCTCGTGAGCTAAAGAGAAATTGACTAGGTCTTACCTAGGTATATGCATGAATTTACAACTTAAAATAAAAATGAAATTCCTATTTCTAAGTCTTCTTGTTTATGGTACCACCTCTTTTGCTTCTTGCTCCTTTGCATATTCATTCTATCATAATCCTATGTAATCTAATTACATATTTCAAATTATAAAAAACCTCAATTTACATCTGAGGGGAGTAAGATGAGAAGAGAAATACATAAGAAAGAAAGAGAGGTAGGGACACGCAGGCCCTATTTACCATAAAACAAAATAATTTCATGCATGCTCAATCACATTAGGCCTAAGTCCATAATCATCCATCATGCCTTTTCATACACCCCTAACATGCATTCTCTAATGCACAAAATAAAAATGACAATTTTGGGTTTCAATTTGTAAATCGATTCAACGCTTGAACCGAAATTGCCTATATATTTTCTTTCGATTAATTTAATTTTGTAAGTCATTTTAAAGTGGAATTTAATATTTAATCAAATTAAATTAAATTCCATATTTTCAGAAATAATTCAAAATTAATTCTCCTTAAAATCAGAATATTATGATGTTAAAATTAAACAATTTAATTTTAATATACATACTAATTTCTAGTCATATTAGAATTAAAATTGCACAACTTAAATTAATTCAAAATTAATTTCCAAAAATTCTAAAAATTTCTAGAACATCAAATCACCATTCTAATTATCTTTAGGTCAGCTTAAGTTCATCAAAATATTTTTGGCACAAGCCAAAATTACTATGACAAACGAACCAACACACTTAAACGCTCAAAATGACTAATTCGATATCTAGAATATTTTAAAATTTCAAATGCTTGCAAACTATTTTTGGCATGCATCTAACATCAAAATAACATATTTTTAATCACATAAAAATTATTTCAAGGTACTGAAAATAAAATAAATATATACAAAAAAAATCAAACAAAACAGCCCTCCCGGATATCCTAAAACAGTCTCGTTTTTGTGTTTGTTTGAAAAATTAATTAAAATAATTTTTAATTAATTATTGGATACTTACAGAGGCATAAAAATATTCTCAATATGTCTAAATAATTTTTTCATAATTAAATTACAAGAAAAATGTAATCAGCCCCATCAATTAAGCCAAACAACAATACTTGTTCATAAACAAGGCAATTTTAGGCATTTTTGAAATAAATCCAAAATTAATTAATTGAATCACATTCAAATCAATTTTCAATCAAAATAATCATTATTAATCATCCCATGATCAGATTAAAGAAAGAAAAATGTGTAAATTATATTTTACAAATTAATTTCAATTTTTCAAAACCTATTGATCCAAAATCATCAAAAACATGCAATCTCATTGCACTTTCAATTAAAATTAATTTCAATGGATACAAGGAGGCTCTGATACCAATGTAGGGTTTTGAAAAATGAATCATATTTATAAACACAACAAAAAATAAAATTTTTCAAAACGCAAAAAATATTATCATACTTGTACCATTAAAACTAATTTATATAAATGTAAATTTTAAAAATTATACCTTGTAATTTTTATTTGTTCTTCATATCTTCACTTTGTTGGGTTGTAGCAAACCACAAAAATCCACACTATGATGTCTCTAATGATAATCCATGCGAAGAATGAAGAAGAAACTATCAAAAGAAATAGTTTGAACAAATTCAAAGTGCTAGCTTTGAAAATTTTCTTAAGAGAATTTTTGTTGTCTTAAAAATATTTTTTTCACAAAAACATATTTTCATGTCTATTTTCTATCATCTTATGTCTTTTCTATTTGAATCAAATTCAAAAATAAGTTGAAAAGTCAAAAATGGAGAAAATGGAAACAAATGAATAGTAATAGGCCATAATTGGTCTAATTAAGGCCAAAAACTGTCGTTGACCAACAGATGGGAGACAGCAGGCGCACTGGGCCTGCTGTAGGCTGTTGCTGGGCAACCTAGCGCTGGCCTGCCTAGCCCGCACAGGCCTGTGACACTTCCGAATGATTTGTCTGTGCGATCTCATCGCAATCCATCCTAAAATAATTATCTTATATTTTTGATCCTATCCAAGACCATTTTACTCATTCTTCATATCTTCAATGCGTGTGACCCATTAGGTTCCCGGTTATATTGGCTACTTAAATTAATAATTAATTTAAGAAGGTCATGAGTGGTATCTAGCAACACATCATGACCCCCAATTGACCAGAAAGTCAGTGTTTTTACTGCGAACCTTTCCATAGACAATATTTGTGCAATTATTCCTTTCACCATTCTATACCCACCTTGTTTAGAGTATGGACACGTGTCAACTCCCACTAGACTGACTACATCATGTCTAGTCTAAGTAATGTTAGTTCTTGTCCTTGAGGCTCATTACTCTATTAGATATGTCATTGATGACTATCTTTATGACATTTCCACTCCGGCCAAAGATTCCTCAGTAATGACCACGACAAGAGGCCATGGGTATACACTCCTTCTATCAAGAGTGGTGAATCCTTTGTTGGTTACCCAATTACCTTCGAATACCTCAAGCTGTATCCAATCACCACCCTATGAGCTACCTCTCTGAGGCAATAAGGAATAGTGTCAAAATACAGAATCAATATTTAAGATATCCTTGAGTACCTCAAGTCTAACGATACTTGCACCATTGCTATGATGAGACTATCATTAATATTTGAATAGATTATCCACATGATTGTCTCATAGTTGGTCATCCAAAGTACTTAGCTACACTTAGCAAGCATCCACATGTTAACTCTAAACATCTTATGTTTATAGATTATGAGATCGCTACTCGATCCAATCAAGGAGTGTAACATGTGCTAGTCTATCTGGATTAATAATGTCCCGTCTCATTAATCCTATGACTAGGGATATTTTTGATACTAACATAATTACACATGATAAGAATCTCAATATCATGATCTCATCACGATTTCCTTCATGCTATGTTATGTATCATGGACTTCATTAATTGATTTAAGATCACTTATCAATTCATATATCAAATGAACATAAAATTAATGAAAAATCCTTTTATTAATCGAATAAATTTGTACAATAAGTGCTAAAGGTGATTGCCTTTAGAGCACTACTCTAACACCCACTCCTTAATTTTGGTATAAAAGTCAAAAGATGACAAATTCTCCCCACCAAAAATATCTCACTTATATTCTTCTTCCTCTCTCCCAGCCTTTGGCTGTCCACCTTAGTCCCTCCATAATCCACCATTTTTCTCCAATCCAAGCTTGAAAAAGAGAGGGAAAAATTTTTGTTTTGAGAGAGAGAAATTCAGAATTTAAGAGTTCTTACCATAAAGGGAACAAAGGAGCAAGAAGGAAGGAAGGAAGGAAGAAGAAAAGGAAAGGGAGAAATTTTAGGGGTAATTTCGGCCCACCTTAGAGAACCATTAAGGTGAGTTTATTCTTCTTAAATTCAACCTTTTTCCTTCCATTTGAGACCCATAAGGATGATAGATATGATTAGGTTTGATAGATTGAGGTTATGTTACAAGATTGGAACTAGAAATTTAAAGTTTCCAACTAGTTGATGAAAGTGTAGTTAAACTTTGAATTAATGATAATTGAAGTTAGTTAATTATTTTATGACTTAAAAACTAGAGAAAATGTAACTTTAATGGAGGAATGAGAGGCTGCCATTGTTAAGTTAATTTGGGGATAATTGAAATTAACATAGAAACAATACAATTGGTGATAAGTGAAATGTGAATTGAGTGTTGATTTGAAGAAAATAAGTTGGGACCTATGATAAGCTTTTTGGACAGCCATGACATATGAAGAAGGAAGTCTAACTTGGGTACATTTTGGCTAAATTAAAGAACAAAACATATTAAGAGCATTAGTATATTATGTAGACATGAAAAGCTTTGAAAATGAATATTAGGATTGAGATATGGTATTGGTTGTGAAGAAAATCAAATGAGAGGCCCTCAAGAAGGTGATAAAGGTAAGGAGAAAGCTCACTTGTAAGGGTAGGAAAAGAAGGGAAAAGGGAAGATCCAAGGCTGATTAGGTATGTGCTTTATTGATAAAAAATTTACATGTTGTTCAATTGTGTGTAATTGTGTATTAAGATTTGATATGAATCTGGTTTGGATATGGAATGTGATTAATTGTTGCTTCTAATATTTTATATGGTAATGAAAGCAAATGGTGTGAAATCATTAAGACATGTGAATGTAATTTTGATCTGGGAACTTTGGCATAAAAATGAATGCATATGATAATAGTAAGTAGTATAAAGATTGATACCAATTGATGACTTTGTTATAGAATTCCAGGAGCATCCTTGATATTTTTGATTATAACATAGGTTCTAGAATTATGTTTTGTATGTTCGTTATTGGAACTGAAATCTAAGACATAGGGCTTTAACTTTTATTTAGACCATAAAATTTAAATATGTCTGAATTGGCCCAATAAAATATATAAAGTTTAGACATAAAATCTGTCCAGAAAAGTTTAGGCAAAACTTTTAGTGATGATTTAGTGTTCAGTTGTCCATAACTTTTGATAAAAAAAAATTGGGATTTGAGTGCTTTTTAATGCATATGATTTCTGAGACAATATGCTTCAAATTGTTAGAAGATTATAACTTCAAATTCGAATTATAAATGGGCTAAATATGAATCCCAAAATAAGGGCCGAAATCTGTCATAGATAAAAACTTGAAATATTGGGTTTTTGCATGTGATGTGATGAGTATATATAATAATTAATGTGAATTTTTACTTTAATGGTAATTATAAATGTTTAATAGATTATTTAAATAAATATTTAATAAATTATTTATGTGTGAGATTCTAGTGCAATAATAATGGGAACAAAGAACAAAAATAAATAAGCTTATTTGTGACAATTTAGTAACATTATCATTTTTTAAAATATTGTGAATTAATATGAAAATAGTTAAGTCCTAAGACATCTAATCTAGAACTAGAATAGAGAATAGTTTAGCATGCCAATTAGGGGATTTAAGGCACTTGATGCTAAATATGAAAGCCAATAATGACAATTTATAAATGCCTTAGCGCAAAATTATTAAGCAGGTAATGACAATATTATGAAAGCCAGTAATGACATTATTATAAAAGCGCTCGGTACAATATTATGAAAGTCGGGAATGGCAACCCTATTATTCTTATTAGTTAGTTTAGTTATAGGTGTTATGAGCACAAGAAAAATAAAAAATAATAATAAAATCAAAGTGTGTCATTGTGATAATGTTGTATTAATTAAAATTGTTAAATATGAAATGTTTGTTGAAATTTATTTGTTTTAATATAATTTTCTTGTTTTATGCCTTATTTATGAAATGATTAATTAATATGTAAGAAAATGTATGTATGTAAAATTTTTATCCTTGAAGCACTACTAAGCTAGTAGCTTAGCACGGGCTGTTTCCTTTCGTGCAGGTTTAAAGGGTTGTTGTAGATAATATAGTTGTTAGAAGAAGAAGGATACCTAGACGAAAATAGCTAAAAGCTTTGGATTTATTTTTGGCATATTTTATCAAAATTTTTGTAAATTAAATTATAGTGTGTATTATAGATGTGACTTTTAATGTAAGGGAAATAGTTTGAATGTAAATTAATGTATTTTATAAATAAAAAAAATTTTAATATTTATGTTTGTAATAATTTTATTTTGGGTATGTGCAATATTTTCGCAAAATAAAAAAAAAACATTATCCTTGATTGCATTAAGTTTATATGACAATTAGTCGGGTAATGCCCACTTACCTTGCTGAACTAAAGTGGGGTAAGGAGGTGTTATACAAGAAATGTTAGTTCTTGTCCCTAAAGCTTATTACTTTGTTAGATATGTCATTGAAGACTATATTCATGACATTTCTACTCCCTCAAAGATTCCTAAGTAATGACCCCAACAAGAGGCCATAGGTATACACTTTTTTTATCAGGAATGGTAAATCATTTGTTGGTTACCCAATTATCTTCGAATACCTCAAGCTATATCCAATCACCACCCTATAAGCAAGCTCCCTGAGGCAACAAGGAATAGTGTCAAAATACCAAATCAGTATCCATGATATCCTTAAGCACCTCAAGTCTAAGGATACTTGCAACATTGCTATGTTGAGACTATCATTGACATTTGAATAGATTATCCACATGATTGTCTCATAGCAGGTCATCCAATGTACTTAACTACACTTAGAAAGCATCCACATGTTAACTGTAAACATTTCATGTTTACAGATTATGTAATCTACTGCTCAATCCAATCAAGGAGTGTTACATGTGCTAGTCTGTCCAGATTAACAATGTGTTGTCTCATTAATCCTATGACTAGGGATAATTTAGATACTACACGTGATAATAATCTCAATATCATGATCTCATCATGATTTCCTTCATGTTATGTTATGTATCAAGGACTTCGTTAATTGATTTAAGATCACTACCAATTCATATATTAAATGAATATCAAATAAATGAAAAAGTCTTTTATTAATCAAAGAAAGTTGTTCAATAAGTGCTAAAGGTGATTGCCTTTAGAGCACTGCTCTAATAACTTTAACCATGGCAACCCCTCTTTCATCCTTTAAAATCATGCTTCTTTGTGTTTTAAATTATAAAATAATAATTTAAGATTAACTTACATCAATTATAATCTCAATTATATTTTTCTCTAATTTAATTCTAACTTCCAACCCTATGTCTACAAATTGCAATCATATCTATCATCCTTATAGGTCTCAAATGGAAGGAAAAATGTTGACTTTGAGAAGAAGCAATTCACCTTGAAGGCCTTCGAAAATTGGCTGAAATTCCCCTTAATCCTTTTCTCTTTTTCTCTTATTTCTTTCTTCCTTTGTTGGTCTTTTGCTCACTTATGGTGGAAAACCTTTAATTTCTTGTTTTTTTCTCTCTCTCAACTTATTTTTCTCCCTATTTTTTATGCTTGAATTGAATGGAAAATGGAGGCTTTTTTGGAGGCTTAGGTGGGTGACAATAAAGAAGAAGAAAAGGAAGAAGATGAGTTGATATTTTTGGTGGAATAATGTAGAATTCTTTCCTTTTTTTGACTTTTATATCATGCTTAATGAGTGGGACCTATTAATTAAATTAACCTTAATTTTCTATTGATTCATTGACTTAATTAATCTTGATTAACTTTTAATTATCAAAAATTCTTGTTTTTCCCAATTTTTCTTCTTCCCACAATTTTCCCATCCCCAACAATTCAATACTATTGATTTTGTCCATAGGGTAATTTTTTTTTTTGAGTTTTTTCACCAATCTTTTTATTTTCTAAATAATAATACCCTTAATTATTTTTTCTTATAATTTTCATTTTTTATGGGTCCAAATTTAGACTCTAATCGGACTGGTGTGATGGACTACACTCACATTCAATCAGGGCCTAAATCTTTGGATGTTATATTTGTGTGGATGGGGGGGATTGTTGTTTGTTAAAAAAAAACAAGAGAAGGTCTACTAATTGATATGGTAGCTAAAGGTTTGCTAATTGATATGGCAGCTAAATATTGGTTGTATTATTGAGATTATGGAGCCAAATCAGAAAATTTGCACATTTAATATTTAGTTTTTTTTCTTCTTCTCTTGTCAAGTATCACGTGCCTTTGTTAGATGCTTCTCACTCTCTATGCTAGCTTTATACCATATCAGATAAGAGTTGTTATCCAAAACAATAACCAGGAAGGGGGGTTGAATTGGTTAGCAAATAAAACTTTTACTTAAGGAAACTTACCCAAGACTAATTAGTGAATGAGAAAAGATATTTGAAACACAAGATTTATAGATGTTTGGATATTAAAGAACCCTATTGCTTTCTCCAATCTCAATTGGGTATTTAACTAATACTCAAAGTATTATAAATGGAGTTTTCTAAGGTCACTCCCAACTATGGTGTTTTACTCTCTTGGCTAACACCTAACCCAAAAACCCTTGTGTTTTAGTAGCTAACACAACAACCAGATCCTTGTGTTTTTAATGGCTCACATAAAAACCCTTACAAATGTTTCACTCACAACCCAACTCAATCAAACTAACTTTTGAGTAATTGATTACAAGAATTAAAATACCTACTAACCAAAAGAGCTCAAAAACTGAGCTAAAATGTTAGATATTATAAAAATGATATTTGAATAATTACATAAAAAAACTTTACAAAGATTGAATGCTTAATTTCTTGTTGTCTATTGGAAGTTCATAAATGAGTCATATTTATAGTTCCTTTAAGAAATAAAGTTGTTTTGCGTGCAATTAATGAAAAACTAGCCATTGAATCACTTTTCCATTTGCGTTTGTCATCATTCAATTTGCAATTTCACAGGTATGACTAAATTTTTACGGGCATGACTGTTCATGTTGAAGCTGTAACTGAAGTGGTGAAGCTAGCCATTAACATTTCTATCCAAGAATGCATGACTATTTCTTCACGGGTGTGACTATTTTGGCTTCACGGTTTAGCTATTGCTTCACAACCATGAACATTTAAATTTGAGAGAATTGGTGCTAAGGATTTTCATGGGTGTGACTTTACTAGTAATAGGCGTGAAACTGATATTTTACGGTGGTGGTGATTATTGATCACGGGCGTTACTTAATTCACAAGCGTGATGAACTTTGTCACAAGCATGAATCCTTGTTGATATTCAATCTTTTGAACTTCAATTGATTTGAATCAACTTGCTTCAAGGCCTTAGGAATATATAACCTATCTAAAATACTTAGAACACAACAAAGGTTAAATTTCTTATTGCTCAATTATTTGTGATCATCAAAATGACAGAAATACCCCTCAAGGTTCCACAATTTCCCACTTTTTGATGGTACAAATAATTTTGCAATATGTGGCTTAATGAGATGAATTTCTCCCCCCCCCCCAAAAAAAAGATGGTTAATAAGTATGAATTATGAAAAACAAAAGGATACCACATTTTAAACCATTAACGTATAAGAGAAGAAGTTTCAAAAGAGATTTAAATAAGCATTGATCATAACATTTATGCCAAGTATATGGAAGTTATATGTCAAGTATATGTTATGTTAAATGGCATTCATGTTAAGTATATGCAAAGTGTATGCTAGGTTTACATATTACATTTCTTATCCCACTTTGTCACAATAAAAGAAACAAATAACAAATATGAGAGAAGAAAGGAGACAATCTAAAAAAATCTCATTTGTTCATTTCATAATAAAAAAACATACATGTCTTACATATTGCAAAGTGTAGGTGAGTTTGAGTACAAACAAGATATGATTTTCTATCTAATGATCTAAAGAAAAACTTAAAGCTAGGATATTCATGGCTTGAAGCCAGATAATTGCTCATGAATACTAACCATCTCTTACCCTAGACTATCAACTCTAGACTCGATGAAGTCTTTGAGGTCTTCTAACTTTTTCTCAACTGATTGCTCAAAGGAATCCATGTTTGCTCGAAGCATGTTGAATCAATGAGTGATCAAAGCCATGAGTTATTGAGCCAAGTCTTGTTAAGACGCTGAAGATGCCTCACTAGTTACTGGTGCATCCGACATATCTGTCAAAACTGTAGAAGGCTCAGTTCTAGCCCTTTTCCTCCATTGTTGCCCTTGAAGACCAGTTTTAAATTCCTTGGGGTCCTCTGGCTCCCATTTTATTTTTTCTTATGGCGTGATGAAGCGATAAAACACAATATCCTTATAGATGATCCTGACAGCAATTCCCATCTTGATAAAGGATTCAATGTCAAATCAATCACTGGGGAAGCTAGGATGATGGTATAGATGTGATTGTTAAGATCCAAAAGTCCTAGCTCCACCTCTAAGTGAGTGATGTAGCTTCTAATGAGGATGTCAACTGAAAGTTTTGTTGCAACCGATTAGAGATGAAAAGCAAACCATTGGGATAAGGCAATCGATTGATATGATCTAGCCCATTAAAAAAAAACAATATTTTAGACTTCCAAATTGAGCCATTGTTACCACCTCAAGTGAAGATCAAGTATGTCATAAATTGATATATGTAGCGGAGAACCAAATTCTTCAAATAAGTGCTTTTAGTCTTCTTGACATCCTAACTGCAATTGCTACCAAAATTGTGCCATACGAAAAAGGAATAAAATTCCTTTTTCTCACTTTCATTTATCAGACCTTCATGCAGTAGCTTGAAAATCTCCCCAAATTCAGTGGCTATGAGAGTCTTCTCTTGCTTGCGAAACGAGAAGGAGACCTTGACCACTAAAAACACTTGTAGAGTACTGAGAAACTCTAGTGTTGGCTCTTTGAAAGTGGGCTTGTAGATGTCAACAAATTCTAAAATGCCACACTTCTAAAGCCAAATTATCATGTCAGATTCCAATCCCAGTGCCCGGATACAATTACAGTTGAAGGTTCTTGCTGATAGAATGAGGCATTTTTTAAGAGCGTAATACTTTTAATAAGTGTGTTGGGGTAAGATGTTGAGTAAGAAATCTGTGTAGAGTCTGGAGGTTATGATCTTCTTATTTCTCTTGGAAATATCAGCTCCAGATGCCATTGTTGAAGATGGATTGAGAGAAAAAGAAAATATAAGTTTTTTAGAAAGTTTGAAAACTTAATAAAACCTTGAATAAATTTGTTAAAATCGGTGTTTGAGATATTTAGAGGGTGAAAATGGCACCAATTTGTGTGAACACTTTTACCGTTTTTGGCAACTTTAGTCATGGTCGTGGATATTAATTCACGATTGTGAATACCTAAAATACGGCAAAAAAATAAAAATAATAAAAAATAAGATTCAAATAAAAGGATGTGATACTTAACTTTTTCCTAAACTAATTAAACATGATATTTCAAAAAAAATTCATTTATCATACAAAATGAACATGCAAATCATCAAATATGAGACATATCACTCAGGGTTCACACCAAAATACATAATAAATGCAATGTATGTCTTTTAAACCCTTTTTAAGATAAAGTGCTCCCATCAAGCATATCAAGCTCCTTTTTATAAAGAAAAACCTTTCATCATTGAGAGGCTTGGTCAAAATATCAATCAATTTATTGTTTGTATCAACAAATTCTGACACAACATCACCATTTTGGACATTAACTCTTATAAAATGATGCCTAATGTTTATGTATTTACTTATACAATGCTGAATGGGATTTTCAAAAAGATTTATAGCACTTGTATTATCAAATTTGATGGGAATATGATCAATCTCTTGACCAGTCCTTCAATTGTTGTTTCGTCTAAAGAACTTGAGCGCAACAACCCACTGCCACATATTCTACTTCAGTTGTGGACAAGGCAATATGTAACACCCACTAATAAGAATTTAATTAGAATAAGTATGTGGTATAAATAGGAAAAATCTGATAGATAATAGAGATTAAATTAGATGGAATAGTTGATTAAATTAGAAATTAAAATAAATTAAATTGATAGACAATATAAATTTGATTAACTTAGACCACTTAATTAAATTGTATTCTTGGTATAAAAAAATTAAAGATATTAGATATAAGTAAATATGTGAAGATAATAATAATAATAATAATAATAATAATAATAATAATAATAATAATAATAATAATAATAATAATAATAATAATAATAATAAAATAAAAAAGAAAAAAACTGAAAAGTGAACATTAAAAATGGGACACAACAGGAAAAAAAAAAAGGAAGACTAAAATGGGGGAAGGGTGCGGGAGGGAAAAGTCAACTGACTTTGCCCCATTTTATCATAACTGTACACAATTCTATCAAACTTATCTCCATTCTTCTTTTTCTTCCTCAAACCACCAACCTCCATTTCTTCATCCTTTCCTTCAAGATTTGCATCAAAATCAGTCCAAATAAATCTAATCTTGGAAAGTAATATCTTTCCCATTATTATTGTGTTATTAGAACTTTTTGGGTTATATTACTGCAGGATATTTCACTCTATTTTTTATTGTCTTGTGAATCGAATTTGGAGAAGTGTTAAACATAAAAGTTGTTCATTTATGTCTGATGTATCTTTCTATCAAATTTTATTGAATGATTTTGAGTATTTTAAGAGAAATGGTCATTTGAGTGAGACTGGTCCTTGGAAGAGTATCAACAGGATGCTTCACAGTTTTTGCTCAATTTGATCATCTTAAGGGCTGCATCTAAGGTTTTGTAAAGCATAAAAGTTATATATATATATATATGTGTGTGTGTGTTATTTAGGTCTCTGCCAAATTTTGTACAAATATCTCTTGCATAGGTTGAGTTATAGTGAAATGAACTATGACTATTCCTTGATTGAGCTGGTTTCATATACCTGTACAGCTCTAGTAACTTTGTCCTCATATTTGAACTATTTTTAGATCAAATTAGCCGAAGGTCAAATATGAAAGTTTTATTTATATGTTTTATCTAAGTTTCTATGAAAGTCTCACCTTAAAATGTCATGTATTTTGTGAGTTATGAGCTGAACAATTGAACTGGTTAGGTTGATACTCTATGTTGAACCAGTTATAGATCCTCCAGTATTTCAGAACTTTAGAGACTGGATATGGAAATGAGATAAACATGCAAAATTTTCCAAATTCACTTATCTAATTGTATAAAATGTTTCAGAATAATTGAAACTACACATTGAAAGAAATGAATTTTTAAATATGGTACCCCGAAACTGCCTAAGGGCAGAAAATAGAGCAATATTTAAAATTATACCAAATATTGTATAATGATTCAAAAATTCATAAAATTTAGTATGTTTTATTCTTTCATGTTAAATTTAATTAGGATTAGGAATCATATAAATTGGATAAGTGTAGAAAAAGTTATTGATCCAACAGTCTTAAGAGGTCCTGTTCTAGCTTAAAAGAAAATGTAGTTATTTATTTAAACTATATTAAAAATAAATATTTTATCAAAGTATTAATTATTTATATTTTTGAATAAGCTCTGAGTTTTTATTTTGGAAAATTAAAATACTATCGAGGTTTGTACATATATGTATTCTAGTTTGCTCCTGTGAATGATTGTGTGCGCATGACATTAATTAATTGTCATAATGATGAAATATTATATTATGTTAAACCTTGAAGGGTATTTCTCTCATTTTGATGATAACAAATAAAATAGAAATATTGTATTTAATATATTTGTTTTCTAAGTCTATTAAACAAGATATGGAATAAAATAGCAAGAATGGAGAATGGAAGATTAATCCTTAAAAGAAAAAATTAAGGAAGTAGCATGTTCACGCCCGTGACCCTATGTGTAACGCCCGTGACCCTATGTGTCACGCCCATGAAAATGCTTACCGTCACCAAAACCAACATTTGAAGTTCACAGCCATGAAGGAAGACAACAAAGCCATGAAATACACATTTAAGTCACGCCCGTGAACCTTCATGACAATTTCATCCAGAGAGCTTCATGACCAAAGTCACCACATGGATCATGGCTGGGAAGTTTGTCACGCCCGTGACCCAATGTTTCAAAAGCCTTCTAGAGAGCTTCATGACCAAGGTCACCACTTCAGTCACGACTTGGAAGAACAGTCACGCCCGTGACAAACATAGTCACGCCTGTGAAAGATGAAAGAGAAAAATGTCAGGCGCAATTATTTGGGTTGGTGCAACAACTACTTTCGTATTAAATGCACTCTAACGGCTATAATTAGCCATGAGAGTATAAATGCAAGTCATTTATGCATTTAGAAATAGAGGATAGCAAATACTTTGAATCAAAATCTTATTACAAGCTATTTGTACATTTAATAATATCATAACCAATATCTATTCTCTGTGGAAATCTTTTTGCTCATCAGTTATTGAGCAATAAAGATTTGTAAGTGTTTCTCTCTGTAATCATTTATTACTCAAGTGAGTTTTGGGTATTTTTGGGTTAAAAGTAGAACACTTGTAAGGGTTAGTTGTGTGAGCCTATAAAACATAAGATAAAGGTTGTTTGTGTGAGCCTGTAAAACACAAGTAATTGGTTATTGTGTGAGCCATTAAAACACAAGGGATTTTTGGGTTAGGTGTGAGCCATTGTGAGAAAGAAACACCATAGTTAGGAGTGAGCTTGTAAAACTCCATGTGTAACACTTAGTGTGTTAGTGAAACTCCCAATTGCGATTAGGGAGAGGAGTAGGGTTTGTTAACACCCGAACCTCTATAAAAATACTTGTGTCAAATTTCTCTATCCCTCCTAAAATTAATTTTTATTTCCTCACTTTAAAGTTAAATTTTTAAAACTCCAATTCAACCCCCCTTCTTGGCTTAATATCTGGGCAACAATTGGTATCAGAGCTAATTCTAGCATCAAAGCCTAAAAAGCGCTAGTAAAGATTAAGATATGGCCAGTGAAGGATTCCAAAGTCTCAAACCTTACTTTGATGGAGCAAAGTATGCCCATTGGAAGTTTCGGATGGAGACATACCTGGATAGTGAAGGAATTGAAGTCTGGGATAGTGTACGAAAAGAATGGACACCACCAACAAGAAGAGAAGCTGAGAGTGAAGAAGAAATCCTATCAAGAGATGATTAGACAAAGCCTCAAAGAAGAGCAAATTTAAAAAACAATAAGACAATGACAATCCTATCAAGCTCATTATCTATTGAAGAATGTGGAAGAATACAACACTGCCCAATAGCCTACAGCATGTGGAAGACATTGGAAAATTATCATGAAGGAACTAAGCAAGTCAAATCCAAGAAGATTCAACTTCTTACCTCAGAATATGAGCTCTTCAAGATGAAATCAATTGAGTCAATCACTGACATGACCAACTGTCTTCTAGCCATTATAAATGGAATGAGGAAACTTGGGAAGCATCTGAGTCTAGAAGATGTAAACAACAAAATCCTGAGAAGTCTTCCTCTTAAAGACTATGGCTCAAGAGTTGCTGGCATAGAAGAAGCAAAGGAAGACATGAGCATTATGAATACTGATGTGCTGATTGGCAAACATCTCACACGTGAAATGGCAGTGAAAAGAGATAGAGAGCTTAAAGCAGAGCTAGAGAAAAGAAAGCCCTTAGCACTCAAAGCCTCTACTTCAAAATCTCAAGAAGAAAGTCAAGATGATGAAGAAATGAGTGATGATGAAAATAAGGACATTGTTATGCTTTCAAGAAGACTAAAAATAATCATTAAGAAGAAAATGAGCAACTCTAGAAAATTCAGGCAAAGAAACCTCAAACAAATTTCTAATGATGCACAAAGAAGTAAGGAAAAGGTAAAGTGCTATGATTGAGGAAAGAAAGGACATATCAAACCAGAATGTCCAAGGCTCAAGAAGCATAAGAGCAAATACCAAAGAGACAATGGGGAGAAAGGTCACAAAGCCATATGGGATGACGAAAGCTCTTCAAGTGGAAGACATGATAATGAAAGCGAAGAGGTCAACTTATGTTTCATGGCTATTGAGGATCACATCTCGAATAAGGTAAGATCACTATACTCATACTCTTTAAACAATGATAGTAGTGATAATGATGATGATAGTGATGATAATGATGATGAGCAAAGCCTTATAGAAGAATTAAATCTAGAATTAGAGAAATATAGAAGTAAATTCAGTACTTATAGAAATAACATCTCTAATTTAAAAAATAAAATAGATGTTTTAGAAAAGGAGAACATAAAGCTTAAATCATCTAATTAATCTCTCCAAAAGTCATTAGATGAATATTCATCAAGACCTTCAACTGCTTCTTTGCTTAAAGAAAATAATACTTTGAAAAATGAAGTTGAGGAACTTAGAAATTCCATTTCTAAATTTCACAAAGGTAAAGAGAGTTTAGATACTCTCATTGTGTCTCAAAGATCACCCTTAATTAGACATGGTCTAGGATTTAAGGACACATCATCATCTTCTCAAAAAACCATCTTTGTTAAGTCTAGTGAACCTCACATCTCCACACTTGTTAGAACAACATCAAGGAATAAGCATATTAAACCTTCTATACATAAAAAGAATGATCATGCCTTTATGTATAAGAAGCATGCATCTAGAAAAGCATCAATTAATCATGACTGTGCATGCCATTATTCTCAAAATCATTTTGATAGAAATATGGCATTCAAAAATATTGCAAGACCAAAAAGCAAGTTTAGACCGAAACAATGTAATTATTGTGTGAAAATGGGTCACATAAATAAACATTGTTGGATAAAGAAGGCTCATTGGGAACCTTCATGTGTTAATCCCCAAGGACCCAAGCTCATTTGGGTACCTAAAAATCATACTTGAACTGTGATTCTATAGGTATGCCTCAAGTCCACAATAAACAAAAATGCTTGGCTAGTAGACAGTGGATGCTCAAGGCATATGACAGGAGATAAAGAACACTTCAATGAAATCAAAAGTATTGATGGAGGTAAAGTTACCTTTGGAAACAATGCTAAGGGAAAGGTAATTGGCATTGGAACTATTGGTATTAATGGTACTACTTTTATTAAAGATGTCTTATTTGTTAATGGCTTGAAACATAACTTGTTGAGTGTTAGTCAATTATGTGATAAAGGAAACAAACTGTTCTTTACTTCCAATGAATATCTTGTGATCTCTATCGATGGTTAAGAGATATTTAAAGGAAATAGAGATGTCAATACATACATAATAAACTTACATGAACTATTTAACCATTCCTCTAAGTGTCTTGTGACCACTAGTGATGAATCTTGGTTGTGGCATAGAAGGCTTGGTCATGCTAACATGGACTTAATACAAAGCCTCAGCACAAGAGACTTAGTAAAAGGACTGCCAAGTGTCAAATATGAAAAAGGCAAGAAATGTGAACCTTGCCAAAGAGGAAAGCAACACAAGTATCCTTCAAAGACAAAAATATAGTAAGTACCTCAAAATCTCTTCAACTCCTGCATTTGGACTTATTTGGACCTACTAAAATTGCTAGCTTATGAGGTAAACATTTTTCCTTTGTCATCATAGATGATTACTCTAGATTTACTTGGGTAATTTTCTTAGCTCAAAAGAGTGATGCTTTTGAAAATTTCAAAAACTGTGGTAAAAGAGTTCAAAATGAGAAAGGGTACTGTATTTCAAAGATAAGAAGTGATCATGGCAAAGAATTTGAAAATGAAAACTTTGAAAGCTTTTGTCTTGAACATGGCATTTCACAAAATTTCTCATCTCCTAAAACACCTCAACAAAATGGGGTAGTTGAAAGGAAAAATCGAACTTTAATTGAAATGGCTAGAATAATACTCAATGAGTATGGTTTACCAACTTATTTTTGGGCAGAAGCCACAAACACTGCATATTATATTTCAAATCGAGTTTTCAAAATACCTCTTTTAAACAAAACCTCTTTTGAGCTATAGAATGGAAGAAAGCCCTTGATATCATACTTTAGAGTATTTGGATGCAAGTGCTTCATATTGAATACCAAGGACAACCTTGGAAAATTTTCCTCTAAATCTGATGAATGTATCTTTTTAGGATACTCTACAACTAGCAAAGCATATAGAGTTTTTAACAAAAGATCATTAACTGTTGAAGAATCCATGGATGTTGTCTTTAATGAATCTAGTAGACTTGATCTTGTGAAAGGTAGTGTTCTTGATGATGTTGTAGGTAACATGGAAAGACTTGATGTTGAAAATGGAAAAGAAGAAAATGATCAAGAAGATTCACATCAAAATGATTCTCTACCTCAAACTCAAGAAGAAAATGGACAAGAACTCCCAAAAGAATGGAGAATGATAAAAGATCATCCAAAAGAGCAAATCATTGGTGAACTCTCGAGGGGAGTAAGTACTAGATCTCATTTCAAACATTTAGCCACTGACCTTGCTTTTATTTCTCAAATTGAGCCTAAAAATGTTGATGAGGCTCTTAATGATGAAATTTGGGTAATTGCCATACAAGAGGAACTCAACCAATTTGAGAGAAGAAAGGTATGGACCTTAGTACCTAGACCCAAGGATCATCAAATTATAGGCAGCAAATGGGTATTTAGAAATAAACTAGATGAACAAGGTTCGATAACTAGGAATAAGGCTAGATTAGTTGCAAAAGGATATAATCAGGAAGAAGGTATAGATTATGATGAAACCTATGCACCTGTAGCTAGATTAGAAGCCATAAGAATACTTTTAGCATATGCATGTCACATGAATTTCAAACTCTTTCAAATGGATGTAAAAAGTGCATTTCTAAATAGTTATATAGAAGAAGAAGTTTATGTAGAACAACCACCAGGCTTTGAAAGCTATGATTTGCCAAATCATGTTTTTAAACTTTCAAAAGCTTTATATGGTTTGAAATAAGCCCCAAGAGCTTGGTATGAAAGACTAAGTTCTTTTCTATTAGAAAATAACTTTACAAAGGGAAATGTTGACACCACATTATTCATTAAAAAGCATAAGCATGATATACTAATTGTTCAAATTTACGTTGATGATATAATATTTGGTTCTACTAATGAATTGCTTTGTCAAGAATTTGCTAAGTGTATGACTAGGGAATTTGAAATGAGCATGATGGGAGAACTTAAGTATTTCCTTGGTCTACAAATAAAGCAAAGTAATGAGGGCATATTCATCAACCAATCCAAATATGCCAAAGATTTAATTAAAAAATTTGGAATGGAAGGATGCAAGAATGCCAAGACTCCTATGAGCACATCAACAAAATTGGACAAGGATGAAAAGGGTAAGAGCATTAATGAAAAGCTCTATAGAGGTATGATCGGATCACTTTTATACCTTACTGCTTCTAGACCCGACATAATGTATAGTGTTTGCTTGTGTGCACGATTTCAATCATGTCCAAAAGAATCTCAATTAAATGCAGTAAAAAGAATTCTAAGATATTTACATGGATCATTGCATCTAGGTTTATGGTATCCTAGAAATTCATCCTTCTATATTATAGGATATTCAGATGCAGACTATGCTGGTAGTCTTTTAGATAGAAAAAGTACTTCAGGTACTTGTCACTTTATTAGAGAGTGCCTAGTTTTATGGTTTAGCAAGAAACAAGTTTCAGTTGCTCTTTCAACTGCTAAAGCAGAGTATGTAGCAGCTGGATGTTGTTGTACTCAAATTCTTTGGATGAAACAACTTATGGACTATGGTCATGATATGAACCATATACCTATTAAATGTGATAATACAAGTGCTATAAATCTTTCAAAGAATCCCATTCAACACTCTAGAAGTAAGCATATTGACATTAGACACCACTTTATTAGAGATCTTGTTCAATATGGAGATGTTGCATTAGAATTTACAAACACAGAAAATCAATTGGCAGATATTTTTATTAAGTCTCTAAATGAAGAATGATTTAATTTCATTAGAAGAAAACTTGGTATGATTGATGGATTAACCTTGTGATTGCTAATTTATCAAATCTTATGTGATAATCTTGATTTTGTATCATATCACTAGATATAAGATAGTAAATTTAATGAAAAGTTTATGTTATAAGGGATATAATCTTCATAGAAATGATTTAGTCTTGTTTTAGGACTTAATTTTATTTGATGGAAATTTTAAGGAATTCATGCCCGTGACATATGTTCACGCCCGTGACTTAAATAGCCAAAAGAGGCAGTGTCGTTCACGACTTGATTCATGACATTGTTCACGGCTTCAAGTAGTGAAGCCTATGTTCACGACTTCATTCACTCCCGTGAAAAGCCTTGTTCACGCCCGTGACGTATTTTCACGCCCGTGAACATTTTCACCTAAAACTCACAGAGACGTTCACGCTTTCAGTCACGCTTTGGTTCATGGGCATAAGTAGTGAAATTCAACATTTCACGCCCGTGATGATTGTTTCACCCCTGTGACAGTTCATCATTCACACCGTGACATTCAAAGGTTACGACCGTGAAAATTTTCATGCCTTTATTCATGGGTAGAGAGCACCCCTTCAGCATACTGTGAACACGACTCTTCACGTCCATGAATACATATTTCACGCTCGTGAATGCATCGGGTATATAAGAAAATAGCCGGTTATTTTTCCCATTTAAACCTTTCAACTCCTTGAAACCGCTCTCATTTACACACATTCAATAAGATATTGAAGATTCTGGTCCCCAAGTCACAAAATTTTGCTATAAAAACCATCAAAAGTCCATTCCTTCATCAAAAATCATACTTCTTTAGGGTTTCCTCAAATTTTCTGTCAAACTTTTCCAAACTCCACAAAGTTCATTTCTTCAATTCAAATGGAAACCGGCTCATCAAAAGGAACTAGAAAGAAGTCTCATGCTCCCAGGAGGTACGCAGATTACCTAATGAAATCCCGGAGCATTTCCATCATCGGTACTCAACTTTGAAGCAAAGGCCTCTCCTTTCATCGAGGTCCTTTGAATGGCAAACCGTCCGCACTCTCGGGCTTGAAACGGCAATGACAGAGCAACTCCAAGCCTGTCATTTGAAGGAATTCATGGACATTCATCAGCCCACATTAAGGGAGCCAACCCTAGAATTTTTGAGCACTTTGCAAGTGTCTCCTACTGGAGTGGTGAAATTCCAACTTTGCAACAATCCGAACACCCTCAGTGCCATTGAATTCAGCAAATTATTTAATCTACCCTCGGAAGGCATCCTCAATAACAGTGAAATGGAATTCTTCGCAACTCGAGCATGGACTCATTTTGGCACAGATTGCAATTGGGATGTCAAGAAAACCAAGAGCATTCATCTCTGGTCCTCAATGCACAAATATTTGCATAGATTTCTAACCTATAGCATATTCGCTCGGGGAGACAGCAATGGGACCATTCAAAAATCTGAACTCTTCCTTTTTGAGATGGCCAGACGAGGTCTCACCGTGGCACTTTCTAGATGGTTTGCAAACCATCTTCTATCCATTACCACCAAACCCAAATGAGATATACTCATTGATGGATATGTCACCCATATGGCCTTGAAGCTTGGCTATTTGAAGCTGGATGAGCATCATTTCAATCTCATCCCAGGGCATCCTCGAGATCAATTGGATGTCGAGTCTTTCATTAAGATGGGAGCGATTGTCATAATTGTTCATGAGAACAATATTTACTACTGCTTCACGGACACTGCTGGGGAGATAATTTGGGAAGATAATGATAAGGAGGACTTCAAAGCTGGCCTCCAAGGGATCCAGCAGAAGAAAAGGGCTCGGGTTGAGGAAGCACCTCCAGCAGCTGAGCAGGACATCGGACAATCCTCGGCTTCCACACCGAATTTGGCGCAGCAGGTGGTTGACCTTTTGGCACCACGATTTGAGCAGTTGCAGGCTTCGATGGATGAGAGGTTGGAGAACCTCAAAGACTTCATGGAGGCTTGGATGGATAGCCTTAAGGCAGAGGTTGCTCGACTTAGAGATAGGATGTCCGGCTAGGTGTTAGGCTACATGGTAGCCTTAATATGTTATTTGCTTGGTTATTTACTTGTTTTTCTATTTGTTTGTAGGAAATTTTAAATTTCCTTTCTGAACTTTAATTATCTTTGATTGTATTTCACTTTATTTAATATATTTACTTTGTTTTTCTTTAATTATGGTTTAATCTTTATATTCTTTTTGTTGATGACAAAAGGGGGAGAACCTAGCAATATATTAAGATAAATAAATTTTGAATCAAAAATAAGAACCTATAAATAAGTTAAGTAGGGACAAATTAGCAATACTTAAAATTTGATTCAAAATTCATATGCAAGTATGAAATTGAGCTTTATACACATTAGATATATCTTAAGTATACTTTGTATATACCTTAATGCAATTTACATAAATGAATATGCCTTGATATACTCTAAATATACCTTTCATATACTTCATGAGGTCCTGCAAAAAATTTTGGTATATATTGGATATACTTTGCATATACTTAAAAACTAGAAAGTTTATTTCAATGCTACATCATTCTTTACAATTCTTGCATTTTATCAATTTTATATCCTAAGTATCTTTTGAGGGGGAGACTTCTCAAAAACACATATTGCTAGACTATTTGTCACCATAAAAAATGGCAGATTGTTAAACTTTGAGGGGTATTTCTGTCATTTTGATGATAATAAATAAAATAGCAATATTGTATTTAACATATTTGTTTTCTAAGTCTATTAAACAGGGTATGAAATAAAATAGCAAAAATGGAGAATGGAAGATTAATCCTTGAAAGACAAAATTAAGGAAGTAGCATGTTCACACCTGTGACCCTATGTGTCACGCCTGTGAAAATGCTAACTTTCACCAAAACCAACATTTGAAGTTCACGGCCATGAAAGAAGACAACAAAGCCGTGAAATACACATTTAAGTCATGCCAGTGAATTAAATGTCACGCCCGTGAACCTTCATGACAATTTCATCCAGAGAGCTTCACGACCAAAGTCACCACATGGATCACGGCTGGGAAGTTTGTCACGCCCTTGAAGATATATGTCACGCCCGTGAAGATATATGTCACGCCCATGACCCAATATTTCAAAAGCCTTCCAGAGAGCTTCACGACCAAGGTCACCACTTCAGTCACGACTTGGAAGAACAGTCACGCCCGTGACAAACATAGTCACACCCGTGAAAGATGAAAGAGAAAAATGTCAGGCGCGATTATTTGGGTTGGTGCAATGACTAGTTTCGTATTAAATGCACTCTAACAGCTATAATTAGCCATAGGAGTATAAATGCAAGTCATTTATGCATTTTGAAATAGAGGATAGCAAATACTTTGAATCAAAATCTTATTACAACCTATTTGTACATTTAATACTATCATAACCAATATCTATTCTCTGTGGAAATCTTTTTGCTCATCATTTATTGAGCAATAAAGATTTGTAAGTGTTTCTCTCTGTAATCATTTATTACTCAAGTGAGTTTTGGGTATTTCTGGGTTAAGAGTAGAACATTTATAAGGGTTAGTTGTGTGAGCTTGTAAAACACAAGATAAAGGTTGTTTGTGTGAGCCTATAAAACACAAGATAAAGGTTGTTTGTGTGAGCATGTAAAACACAAGGAATTGGTTAATGTGTGAGCCATTAAAACACAAAGGATTTCTGGGTTAGGTGTGAGCCATTGTGAGAAACACCATAGTTGGGAGTGAGCTTGTAAAACTCCATGTGTAACACTTAGTGTGTTAGTGAAACTCCCAATTGCGATTGGGAAGAGGAGTAGGGTTTGTTAACACCCGAACCTCTACAAAAATCCTTGTGTCAAATTTCTCTATCCCTCTTAAAATTAATTTTTATTTCCACACTTTAAAGTTAAATTTTTAAAACTCCAATTAACCCCCCCTTCTTGGGTTAATATCTGGGCAACATATTATGGCATGTTTTAAAATTATAAAAATGTTATTAACTATGAACTTAACATTTTGCTAATACTTGACAAAATATCATGTCATTACATGGTATTGAAATAAATTATGAGTATATGATTATGTTAATATGAAATGAGTATTGGTTATAGAAACAAGTAATTAATGTTGTTAATTACCCATTTCTCTACCTGAAGACCGACATAGGATAGATGGTGCACCATTATGGGGAAGTTACAGTACTGATATGGATATGATTTAGGGAGAGGGTGGCTTAAGCTCTGGGAGCACCCCTGATCTTGATTATACACAGATGATGTGATGATATTCGGTCAAGGTGGCTTAAGCTCTGCGAGCGCCCTTAACTTGAGATTATAGTGAGTAGGGTCGTTTAAGCTCTACGAGCGCCTCTATTTCACTTGTATCCGGACAGTCCGGAAATGAGATTTTGGGCTAATAAATCATAGAATGAAATATGAAAAATTATTAATTGATGTAAGTAACAAAGTATAAAATACTTATATGAGAAGGTGCAAATTTAATTATTGAATAAGGTTATTATGTTATCCTTTTATGTTATGTATTTATTTATTTTATATGACAAAAATGTAATAATATTTGATGTGCTATGATTTTATTTGAGACATGCATTTGTGTGACTGCCTGGAGAAAACTTTAATGCTTATATGTACCACTAAGCTAGAGATAACTTAGTGTGGGTTCTTCTCATGCTGGAATTGGAACGATGGCTAATAGATAGTGAAGCTGATCAAGAAGAAATCTAAGCCCATATCAGCAAAGACACTAAAGACGTAGTTAGAGGATTAGTTACCTATTATATTTCTTTTAGTTTGACCATGTATATAATTTGTGGTAGACATGTCTTATATGTTAATATTGTATATGTAAATAATTATGTAATATAATTGGATGCCATATGTGTATACAACATAATGATAAATATATATTGTTAATTAGAACGACTTGCCTAAACTAATATAAATAAATAAATTAAATTATTTAAAATGAAAGAGTTTTAATTTGAACAAATTTTATCGAGTTAAGCTTGTGACATTCGTGTTATATATGTGGGATTATCCCTAATATATAAGTGGGGAATCACATTTAGTGGTATCAGAGCCTTGTTTAGGCATTTCTAGGCCTAAGTGGGAAAAGGGATATTGGGCATAAATACACATGTGTCTCATATAATTCTAATATGGACTTTCTTCTTGGCAACTTGTAGGATTGTAGAGAGATGTCTTTGGATGAACGGGATATGGCTGAGAGTATCGACTCTCTCTCGATACTGAGACTCCCTATCAGCCTAGTGCAGCGAGCGTGCAAGGGCAAAATGCTGCTCCAAATCCCCCACCATAGGCAGCAGAACAGATTGATCCTGGTTAAAATCCATTTATGCAACAGATGACTGAATTATTCCAATAAATGGTACGAGCCATTCCTCAGCCTACCCCAGTGCCACCACCTAAACCAAAAGTAATAATTGATAAGCTTCGTAAGTATGGGGCTTCGAATATCTATGGTAAGAAAGATGAGGATCTAGCTACAACTGAGTATTGGTTGGAAAATACTGAAAGAATTTTTAAAGAGTTGCAAGTGGAAGCAGATGAAAAAGTTAGATTTGCTACTTCTCTACTCCAAGATGAGGCATATGATTGGCGAAAATAAGTTCTTACTAAGCCAGATATGGTGGAACCGGTCTCATGGGATTCCTTTCTCTCTGAATTCAAAGAGCAATATATCCCGTTGATCTATATTGATGAGAAAAAGAAAGAGTTCATGAATCTCAAGCAAGGTAAAATGTCAATGACTGAGTATTAGCTGGATTTTACCAGAGTGAGCAATTATGCCCCTGAATTAGTTGCAAATGAAAGAGATAAATGCATAAGATTTGAAGATGGCTTTAATGAAGTGGTTGGAGATATTGTGACTGCTCTTCAGCATAACAATTTTTCTCAGTTAGTTTCTGCAGCACTCATCCTTGAAAAAAGGAAAAATAGAAAAATAGAAGAATCTTTTTAAAAAGTCAACTACTCCTGAGACTCAATTCACCGGGAAGAAGAGTCGTTTCTTCACTAGTTGTTCATAGAATAGAGGACATGGAAAGGGTCCTAGCTATTCACAAACAGGGTCTTTTAGGAGGGGACCGCCCTCTAAGGCAACTTCTGTTACAGCAAGTTCACAACCTCAGGTTGGCAAGGAAGCTATACCAGTATGTACCATTTACAATAGGAGCCATCGAGGGGAATGTTGGCATGTCACAGGTGCTTGCTTTAGATGTGGGTCCAAGGAACATATACGAAGGGATTGCCCACTCTTGATAAGTGGTACTCTTACTTAGACTACTAGGTCAGCTCTGACTCAGCCTGGAGTTCAGTTCAGAGGAGGACCAGGCCGACCGAGGCAGGCTATTTCAGAGACGGTGAATAGACTTGGATCCAACAGAGCTCTAGCCAGAGCCTATGTCATGAAAGCTAAGGAAGATCAGGTGGCAACAGATGTTATTGTTGGTATGCTTTCATTATATGATTTTGATATTTGTGCACTCATAGATCCGGGTTCCACACATTCCTATATTTGCACTAGTACACCTAGCCAACATAACATGATTAGAGAGAACCTAGAAAATGGAATTGAAGTTAAGAAACCCTTGGGTCATAGTGTAATAGTGAATAAAGTATTCAGGAATTGCCCTTTCGTTGTGCATAGGAAGGAGTTTTCTATAGACTTGATTGAGTTGCCTTTCCATGAGTATGATATCATATTAGGCCTCACGTCACGAAGCAGTGGTGGATTCCAAGTCTAAAATTGTGGTATTTAAGATAGAAAATCAGGAGGAAATTATTGTGAAAGGTGAATTATTTTCACAACATCCTCGAATCATATCCATAATGAAAGCTAGGAGATTAATGAGAAAAGGGTGTGAAGCTTATTTGGCCCATGTGATTGACACTAGAAAGGGAGGTTCAAATCTTATAGATATTATTGTGGTAAATGAATTTCCAGATGTGTTTTCTGATGACTTACCTGGGCTGCCTCTAGAGAGAGAGGTAGAGTTTTCTATTGATCATGTTCCAAGAACTATGCCTATATCAAAGACGCCATACAGAATGGCCCCATCAGAAATGAAAGAACTTAAGACACAATTGCAAAAACTACTTGATAAGGGTTTCATTAGACCAAGTACGTCCCCATGGGGTGCACTGGTATTGTTTGTGAAAATAAGGATGGATCTTTGAGGCAATGTATTGATTTTTGTGTCATATCCGCTAATTTAGACTTAAGTCACGCGAGTTGTTAAATCGACACGTCGGTTTGACTGAAGTCTAAATTTGGATTTTTGTCAAAAAATAATTAAAATAATGGCAATTAAGTATGAAAAATATCTAATAAAGTGTTCAAAATATTTTAAGATGTTAAATTTCGTTAAAGGACTAAATTGCAAATTTTGAAAAGTTTAGGGGTTAATTTGCAATTTACTAAAAATTTGAGGGTTAATTAGGATAAATACATGAATTGGGACATAAAATGCATGTGGAGGCCAGCCACACCAAGTGGCAAATTTTAAGAAGCCAATTGACATGCATGAATTGGAAATTAATGAAAACTTCTAGAATGTCTTAGGTGTCCCCATTTTAATGACTTTTGTCATTTTATTCTTCATTGTTTCTTCTTCCTTATACCTTTTGCATTGAGAATTTCTGTCTTCCCCAAACCAGCCCCATGTTCCATAATTTTCTCTATAGCGAAAGCTTAGTTCTAGTGAAATAAAGTAAGAAAAGAGAGAAAAAGTAAGGGAAAAAGCCATTTTCAACCATAAAAGAGCAAAAAGAGAGAGAGATTAGGGTTATGGAGTTTCAATGAGTAAGCTTTTAATTATCTTTTTTATGTTTTAGGAACTCAAATTGACCAGGATTTAGCTCCAAGGAGCAAAGGAAAAGAGAAAGAAAAGTAAAGAGAAAGAAAAGAAAAGAAAAGAGAGGTTTGTGCATAACCTAAGGCAATAGCCTATTTTATTTAATTTTTTTATTTGCATGACTTGATTACTTGGCATGTTGATGATTCTGAATTAATAGTATTTTTTTATGAAAATCTTGGGGATGCATGTTTTCTAGATTTAGGATTTAATTTAGTAAAAATTGAATGTGATTAGTTTGTATGTTCCTTGCTGAAAATAGATGACCAGTGAGCACTTAAACTATTATAACTTAATTTTTGGAATTCCGTTTTGTATGTTCTTTATTAGGTTTGAAATCTAAGACATAGGGCTATAATTGTTATTCAAACCAAAAAATCCAGATACGTTTGTAATTAACCAGAAAAATTCATAAAACTCGGACTTAGAATCTGTCTAGAAAATTCTGGATGGAATTGTTAGTGACCAGTCAATGTTATTTTATCATTCTTTTGATAAAAAAAACTCAGAATTAAGTGATTAAAGTTGCATATTAAATCTAAGATCTAGATCTAAAATTGTTAAGAAGGCCTTGTAACTAAATTCAGATTTTAACAGGACCAAAATTAAGGTATAAAATAGAAAATGGAATCTGCCAGTGACAGGGCAGCATATGAGTTATGGAATTAAAAGAGTAAAATGATGAGAAATTTGTTATATTATGTAAATATTATTTTAATTGAGTGATTATGTGATTATTTTGAGACTTTAAATGCATGAAAAGTGTGAATCTAATTGCTATGAATTTTAATGAGATTGTATAAGCCCTAGAACACCTAACTAGAACCAACTTAGGATAGTTTGGCATGCCAAGCAGGGAGGGAGTATGATGAAATCCATTAATGGCATAATTAATGAAGCCGGTGATGGCACTATTATTAAAGCCGGTGATGGCACTATTATTGAACCCGGTGATGGCACCATTATTAAAGCCGGTGATAACATTATTATTAAAGCCGGTGATGGCACTTATATGCACACATCATATTGCCCGGGTGTCACTCCTAAGTGCCTGGATGGTAACTTCGTTATCCTAGTCAGTGGTTCATAGGTGTTATGGGCAATGAAAAGCTATGGATAATAATGATTTGATAAAGTAAAATAAATATAAGATATAAAAGAATAAAATTTATGAAATGTAAGTTGCATGAAAAGATGATTGGGTGTTTTGGGCATAAATAAAGAAGTTATGGAAAATAAAAATGGAATTATGAATTGTAACATGGTTAATTATGATGTGTTATATAATGATGTGTTAATAAAATCAACAAGTATGAGATAAAAGAATATAATTTGATGTTTATACATGCTAGAATACCATGATATGTATATTTGCATGAGAAGATGATTAAGCATGAGTTGATATATGATAATGCATGATTACATAAAATAGTTTATTGCTTTATTTATATGTATCACTAAGCCAAGAGCTTAGCGTGGGAGTTTCTCTCGCATAGGTATAACAAAAAATAAATAGACAATAGTAGATAAACTAACGGTGACCTAATCCGTAGAGCAGCATATTTCAACCACTGTGGGTCACACAACTTTTGTATATTATCTTTTGAATTTTATTTTGTAGTATTTGTAAAATAAATAGTATGTTTTGTAAAGAACATGTTATGATATAAAAATGTAGTTTATCTTTCATGTTGTGATTTCTTTTATAATTTAAAGTAAATAAATAGTAAATAATAAATAGTAAAATTGAATATATATATATATATATATATATATATATATATATATATATATATATATATATATATATATATATCTGTGTGTGTGTGTGTGAATAATTTTCATGTATACAAAATCTAAAAAAAAAAAGATATTTTAACCGATGATGTCAGCGTAGCACTCCCTCGTCTGGGCACAAGCTACTGGGGTGAGGGAGTGTTACAGTTTTTGGTATCAGAGCCCAATTTGGTTGGTTTTGGGATTTTAAAATGGTTGTCAAAAATAATTATGACATGTCTGTACCCACAACTAAGTATTAAAGTTTCTACTTACTGATTGGGGTCATTATTTTATGATATAGGTAGAGTATGGCTTTAGGGTCACAACATATTGTTGCTGAAGGAGGTGAAAGTAATGAGCCTACTAAAACAGAGGCTTCATCACGACCCAGTCGTCACCAAGCTACTGTATTTAGATCTAGTGCTAGCATATCAAGGGGGCAGTCTATTGCTAGAACAGGGCAAACAGAGTTTATGAGGAACATGATCAATTTGCTACAAAGAGCATCACAACCAGCCTCATCTAGGTTACAATTTGAGAGACTGAGAAAGCTAGGAGCACCCGATTTCTACGGTAAATGGGAAGATGACCCCTCAGTTGCAGAGTTTTGGCTAGAACGGGCAGAGAGAGTTTTTGATCACCTGTATTACACAAACGAGCATAAATATGAGTATGCAGTATCTTTACTACAGGAGCATGCATATGACTAGTGGCGATATGAGTCATAGAGCACGGAGGCTCCTGATCCTATGACATGGGAGTTCTTTCTAGAGAAATTTAAGGAGCAGTATATTCCTCCTATCTACACAAACGACAAGAAAAAAGAGTTTTTGATGCTGAAACAAGAAAACTTGTCGGTAACAGAATATGAAAGAGAATTCACACATCTCTGCAAGTATGCTGGGGGCATTATATCCACTGAGGTAGATAAGTGCCGATGATTTGAAGATGGATTGAGAGACCTAATCAAGCTACAGTTCTCAGCCCTACACCTGAAGAAATGGTGATTTAATAATATCATGAGTGTGAAAATAAAATTTAAATTATGTTGATGATGCATGAAGATAAAAAAAATTGTGATTTAATGAAGTTACTGGAAATTCATTTTATAAACAATATCTACATTTTAGGTCATAATTTGAGTTCTAGATATGATTTTTGGCTGTTTCTTATTGGGTTGGAAATTTAATACATAAGGCTTAAAATTTCATTTAGACCATTAGATCTGAATATACCTAAATTTAGGCTTAAAATTGACTCAAAAGTTAAACTGAAAATTTGTCCCGTAAAATACTGAGCATAATGAAATAAACGTAGTTGAGTGAAAAATTCATAATTTTTGCTAAAAAATCTAGTTTGATGTTATTCTAGTTTTTAATTAAAAATAAGACATGTATCTATATTTTTTTAATTGATCACTTGTTTGAATTTCATTTAAAAATAGATAAAAAAAATATAGGGCAATATGAGACATAAATTCTGCCCAGAATATGACAACTTGTGTATATGAGTATATTGTTGAATTTTATGATAGAAAAATATATTAGTTGACTTTTCTTATATTAATAATGATTTAATGAGTGAGTATGGTGTTGTAATTTAGTTAATGAAGAGTATTTCATTTATGTAAAATTATATTAGTATTATATACATAATTGATGTAAATAATAATAAATGTAACAAATATGATTAAGCCCTATAACATCTTATCAAGAACTAAAAATTAGGATAAGTGGACATATCAATAAAATGATAGAAATATATGCATTAGAAAATAGTGCTGATATTTAATTTAGTATGCAGTAGAAAATAGTGTTGAGATTTAATTTATGTAGCCATTAAGAAATAGTGTTGAGTTTAAAATTATATAAACACCGAAAATGGTGTTGAGTTATTATCAAAAATTTAGGCATTAAACACTGAGTTATCAAACAATTATGTAGGTACCGATTATACTGTCGAAAAACAGAAATTCTGTATTCAGTTTTTAGTTCCAGTGTAAAATGTCATGTGCTATTAATTAAATAAAGACAAAAGTTAATGTAAATTATTAAAATGATATTATAAATTGTATGTCTTATATTATTATTAATGAATTTCAGTATGTTTAATGAATAAAATGTTATAATTGATCTATTATATATTTTGCATGATTTAAATAGTTTTTTATTTCATTTGAATGTTTTGGCATACTTAGAAAAACTAATTGTAATTGATAAAAAATTTATTTTAGAAATATTTATATAATTATTGGATAATTGCTAAAAGTATCACTAAGCTAGTAGATAGGTTAGTAGAAGTAGTTGTTGCATTAGTACCTACAGAAAAAAGGAGAACAACAAGATCAAATTGCAACAGTCTTTCTTTTTGTATATTTTGGGTATTATATTGTATAAATAAATTTTAAGATTTCTCTTTTTGTTATAAATGTGTGGCATGAAGGATTTACAAGATGAAGGATTTACAAAAGTATAAATTTTGTAGTTAATATAATTTCTATTATTTGTAAATTTATTTATGAATATTATAGCTTAATGTATGAATATTTTTAAATCAAGAAATTTTACGACCAAGATATTTACATCCCTAGATAGGTATTTAAATGAATTAATAAATATAAGAAATATATAATAATAAATATTCCGCAAATGTCAAACTCGCATTGAAAAAAATTAGCATCGGTTTTCAAATAATGAGTTACGTAGCATTTCCTTACACTATTAACGGCTAGTAGGGTAAGGGAGCACTACAAAACACATATACATGACTTTAACATTAATGTATCATTCTGCATAGAAAACTCCATATTGTTTCTCTGCCTTACCATTTCAATTTTATCACACAATTGAGGATCTCTGCCCTGTGCTTCTTTGATCATTTCCTTAAGCATAGCCCTAACTTGAAGAGTAGTAATCAATAAACCATCATCATGCATATCTAATTCAACATTCATAGATAGTAACTGAATCAAATAAAGAAAAGAGGATGCTAGCAAGTGATCTAAACTGCTACTAGACTTTCTACTCAATGCATCTACTACCACATTTGCTTTTCCAGGATGATATTTAATTTTGTAGTCATAATTTTTGTTGCCCAAATATTAGATCAAGAAGGGGGTTGAATTGGAGTTTCAAAAATTAAAATTTAAATTGCGGAAATAAAATTGTTAATTTTAGAAGGGATAGAGAAAATCAGACACAAAGATTTATAGAGGTTCAGGTATTAACAAACCCTACTCCTCTCCCCAATCGCAATTGGGAGTTTCACTAACACACTAAGTGTTACAATGGAGTTTTACAAGCTCACAATGGCTCACACCTAACCCAAAAATCACTTGTGTTTTAATGGCTCACACAATAACCAATTCCTTTGTGTTTTACAGGCTCACACAAACAACCTACACTTTGTGTTTTACAGGCTCACACAAACAACCTATACTTTGTGTTTTACAGGCTCACACAAACAACCTTTTAATTTGTGTTTTGGAGGTTCACACAACTAACCCTTACAAGTGTTCTTCTCTTAACCCAGAACTACCCAATGCTCACTTGAGTAAAGATTACAAAGAGAACTACTTATAAATCTTTGTTGCTCAAATATGAGGAGCAATAAGATTTTTACAGAGAATGGATTTGTTCTCAAAGTATAAAATTACAAGATAGCTTGTGATTTGAAGTATATGCTAATCTTTTGTTTTTCTTGTCATTCTCTTTTTTCTTAATGCATAAATGACTTCCTTTTATACTCCCATGGCTGAATATAGCCGTTGGGGTGCATTAAATAAGAAACTAGTCGTTATACCAACCAAAAAATCGCGCCTGATATTTTTCTCTTTCATTTTTCACAGGTGTGAATATGCTTGTCACGGGGGTCACAGTTCTTCCCAAGCCGTGACTGAAATGGTGACCTTGGTCGTGAAGCTCTCTGGTATCTTTTGACATATAGAGTCACGGGCATGACACGTTTCCCAGCCGTGAACCAAGTGGTGACTCTAGTCGTGAAGCTTTCTGGATGAAATTGAATGAAGCCTTCACGGGGGTGACACATTCATTCACGGGGGTGAACATCTTCCCAGCTGTGACCCAAGTGGTGACTCTGGTCGTGAAGCTCTCTGGAATGAAATTTGCATGAAGCTTCAGGGGGGTGACACCTTTCTTCACGGGGGTGACTGAAATGCTTACTTCACGGTTTGGTTTTCCTTCATGGTCGTGAACTTCAAATGTTGGTTTCTTGGTAACGGCTAATTGGCTTCACAGGAGTGACTCCTAGAGTCACGGCAGTGAACATGCTACTTCTTGCTTTTTGTTTCTCAAGGATTATTCTTCCAATTTTCCATTCTTGCTATTTAATTCATGTCCTGTATAATATACTTACAAAAACAGGTATGTTAAATACAATATTGCTATATTATTTATTATTATCAAAATGATAGAAATACCCCTCAAGGTTAACAATCTCCCCCTTTTTGATGGTGACAAATAATCTAGCAATATGTGATTTTGAGAAGTCTCCCCCTCAAAATATACTTAGAATAAAAAATATAATATGCAAGAATAGTAAATAAAGATGTAGCATTTTAACTAGTTTTTAAGTATATGCAAGTTATATGAGAAGTATATCCAATTCATACCATAATTCCTTTTCAAGACATAAGGTATATGTAAGGTGTATCATGGCATATTTTTATTTGTAACTTGCTCTTAAGGTGTATGCAAAGTATACTTAGGTTATATTTAAAGTATATAAAAGCTCAGTTTTTCTACTTTGCATCTGAAAAGTTGAATCAAGATTTTTAAATCAATTAAAAGTCTGTTCACTTTTTGATTCACAATTCTTATATTGCTAGTTTGATACTACTTTCCCTTATCATATATTTTCTATCATATATTGCTAGTTTTCTCCCCCTTTTGTCATCAATCAAAAAGAATATGTAGATTAAAGTAAACAAAAGCAAATATATATTATGAAGGAAGGGATACAAACTATGAAAGGAAATTTAAGATTTCCTACATAAGCAAACATAACAAACAAAAAATGATCAAACATAACAAATTTAGGCTACACTCTAGCCTATATCCTAGCCAGACATCCTATCACGAAGCCTAGCTACTTCAGCCTCAAGACTGTCTATCCGAGACTCCATGAAGTCCTTGAGGTTTTCCAACCTCTCATCCATGGAAGTCTGCAGCTGCTCGAAACGTGGTGCCAAGAGGTCGACCACTTGCTACGCTAAAGATGGTGTGGAGGCTGAGGACTGTCCAATGTTCTGCTCGATGGCTGGAGTTGTTTCCTCAATCCTAGCCCTCTTTTTCTGCTGGACTCCCTGGAGGCCTGCTTTAAAATCCTCCGTGTCATGATCTTCCCAGATAATCTCTCCAGCAGTATCAGTGAAGCGGTAGAAGATATCATTCTGAAAAATGATTCTGACAGCTGCTCCCATCTTGATGAATGACTCTATATCCAGCATATCTCGTGGGTGTGCAGGAATGATGTTGAAGTGATGGTTATCCAGCTTCAAGTAATTGAGCTTCACTGCCATATGAGTGACATAGCTCCAATCAGGATATCTCCTGTAGGCTTGGTGGCGATGGAGAGAAGATGGTTTGCAAACCATCTGGAAAGCGCCACTATGATTTCCCTGCGAGCCATCTCGAATAGGAAGAGTTCTAACTTCCTAATAGTTCCATTGCTCTCTCCCCGAGCAAAAATATTATAGGTTAGAAAGCTATGCAAATACCTATGTATTGGGATCCTGAGATGTGTGCTCTTAGTTTTCTTGACATCCCAGCTGCAATCCGTGCCAAAATGTGTCCATGCTGCAGGAGCAGAGAATTCTACCTCAGTCTCATTCAGAACGCCATCAGATGGTAGGTTGAATAATTCTCCAAAAGCGATGGCGCTAAGGGTGTTTTCATTGTTGCAGAGTTGGAATTTCACCACTCCAGTTGGTGAAACCAGCAAGGTGCTGAGAAATTCCAGCGTTGGCTCCCGTAGGGTTGGCAGATGAATTTCAACAAATTCTCTTAGATGATAGGCTTGAAGTTGCTCTGTCATAGCCATCTCGAGCCCGAGATTACGGACTGTCTGCCATTCGAAGGACCTTGATGATAAAATAGGTCTCTTCTTCAAAGTTGTATACCGAGGATGGCAACTTTCGGGAATGATGTTCATGAGGTAATCTGAATACCTCTTTGGTGCATGAGACTTCTTTCTCTTTCCCTTTGATGAAGTAGACTCCATATTTGAAGAAATTTAGTAGTTGATGGAGTAGAAGAAGATTTTTGACAGAAAAATGTGATGAAAGACCTTAGAAATGTCTGTTTTCTACTAAAGATTCGAACTTTTGATGGTATTTATAATGAAATATTAAGGCTTTGGGGTCGGAATCTTCAATGTCTCAATGAATGAGAGTAAATGAGAGCAGTTTTGGAAGATGGAGAATTGAAATGAAGATTGTAACCGGATGTTTTCTTATATATTCGATACATTCACGGGCATGGCTTAGGGTGTCACGGGCGTGAATAGTCGTGTTCACGGTTTGCTGAAGCAGTGTTCCACCCGTGAATGAAAGCATGAATGCGTTCACGGGCGTGATCCATGAACATCACGGGCGTGCATGATCATAGGTCACAGGCGTGAATATATTGTCACGGGTGTGAACTATTGAATTTCACTACTTATACCCGTGAAGCAAGCCGTGACACAAGGCGTGAAAGCTTCTGTGAGTTTTTGGGTGTAATTAATCACGGGCGTGACACTCTGTCACGGGTGTGAAGGTTCTTTGCCACGGGCGTGATGCAAGCTGTGAAACTATGTTTCACCACTTGAATCCGTGAAGCATGTCGTGACCCAAAGCGTGAAAGCTTCTGTGAGTTTTTGAGGCGTAATGGTTCACGGGAGTGAAAAAGCGTCACGGACGTGAATATTCTTATCCACGGGTGTGACTCAAGCCATGAAATAATATTTCACTACTTGAAGTCGTGAAGCATGTCGTGAACCAAAGTCGTGAATGACACTGCCTCTTTGAGCCACTTAAGTCACGGGCGTGACTCCCCTATAATTTTCATCAGATTGAAATTAAGTTATGCAACAAGACTAAATCATTTCAACAAAGATTTTACTTCATAAAGCATAAATTCTCATTAAAAAAAAACTTTATCTTATAACTTGTGAGATGTTTTAAGATCAATAATTAAAAATTTCATATTTTTGTAATCACAAGGTTAATCCATCAATCATATCTAGTTTTCTTCTAATGAAATTAAATCTTTCCTCATTTAGAGACTTAGTGAAAATATCTGCTAATTGCTTTTTTGTGCATACAAATTCTAATTCAACATCTCCATATTGAACATGATCTCTAATAAAGTGATGTCTAATGTCAATATGTTTACTTCTAGAGTGTTGAATAGGATTCTTTGAAAGATTTATAGCACTGGTGTTGTCACATTTTATAGGTATATGGTTCATCTCATGACCATAATCCTTAAGTTGTTGTTTTATCCAAAGAATTTGTGTACAACAACATCCAACTATTATATATTCAGCTTCAGCAGTTGATAAAGCAACTGAAACTTGTTTCTTGCTAAACCAAGAAACCAAATATTCTCCAATGAAATGACAAGTATCTGAAGTGCTTTTCCTATCCAAAAGACTACCAGCATAGTCTGCATCTAAATATCCCATAATATAGAAAGATGAATTCCTAGGATACCATAAACCTAGATGCAATGTTCCATGTAAATATCTTAAAATCCTTTTTACAGCATTTAGATGAGATTCTTTGGGACATGATTGAAATCGTGCACATAAGCAAACACTATACATAATATCGGGTCTAGAAGCAGTGAGATATAAAAGTGATCCAATCATACCTTTATAAAGCTTTTCATTAATGCTCTTACCCTTTTCATCTTTGTCCAATTTTGTTGATGTACTTATAGGAGTCTTGGCATTTTTGCATCCTTCCATACCAAATTTTTTGATTAAGTCTTTGGAATATTTGGATTGGTTGATGAATATGCCCTCATTGCTTTTTTTGATTTGTAGACCAGGGAAATACTTAAGTTCTCCCATCATGCTCATTTCAAATTCCCTAGTCATGCACTTAGAAAATTCTTGACAAAGCAGCTCATTAGTAGAACCAAATATTATATCATCAACATAAATTTGAACAATTAGTATCTCATGCTTATGCTTTTTGATGAACAGCGTAGTGTCAACATTTCCTTTTGTGAAGCTATTTTCTAGTAAAAATGAACTTAGTCTCTCATACCAAGCTCTTAGAGCTTGTTTTAAACCATACAAAGCTTTTGAAAGTTTAAAAACATGATTTGGCAAATCATAGCTTTCAAAACCTGGTGGTTGTTCTACATACACTTCTTCATCTATATAGCCATTTAGAAATGAACTTTTCACATCCATTTGAAAAAGTTTGAAATTCATGTGGCATGCATATGCTAAGAGTATTCTTATAGCTTCTAATCTAGCTACCGGTGCATATGTTTCATCATAGTCTATACCTTCTTCCTGATTATATCCTTTTGCAACTAGTCTTGCTTTATTCCTGGTTATTAACCCTTGTTCATCTAACTTATTTCTAAATACCCATTTGCTGCCTATGATTGGATGATTCTTAGGTCTTGGTACTAGGTTCCATATCTTATTTCTCTCAAATTGGTTGAGTTCCTCTTGCATGGCAATTACCCAACTTTCATCATTAAGAGCCTCATCAATGTTTTTAGGCTCAATTTGTGAAATAAAAGCTATGTCAGTGACTAAATGCTTGAAATGAGATCTAGTACTTACTCCCCTCGATAGATCACCAATTATTTGCTCTTTTGGATGATTTCTGTTCATTCTCCATTCTTTTGGAAGTTCTTGCTCCATTTGTTCTTGATTTTGAGGTAGTAGTTTTTCTTGATCGTTTTCTTCTTTTCCATTTTCAATGACAAGTTTTTCAATATTATCTACAACATCATCAAGAGCACTACCTTTCACAAGATCAAGTCTACTAGATTCATTGAAAACAACATGCATGGATTTTTCCACTGTTAATGATCTCTTATTAAATACTCTATATGCTTTGCTGGTTGTAGAGTATCCTAAAAAGATACCATCATCAGACTTAGAGGAGAAATTTCCAAGATTGTCCTTGGTATTCAATATAAAACACTTGCATCCAAATACTCTAAAGTATGATACCAAGGGCTTTCTTCCATTCCATAGCTCAAATGAGGTTTTGTTTAAAAGAGGTCTTTTGAAAACTCGATTTGAAATATAACATGCAGTGTTTGTGGCTTCTGCCCAAAAATAAGTTGGTAATTCATATTCATTAACCATTGTTCTTGCCATTTCAATTAATGTTCGATTTTTCCTTTCAACTACTCCATTTTGTTGAGGTGTTCTAGGAGATGAGAAATTATGTGAAATACCATGTTCAAGACAAAAACTTTCAAAGTTTTCATTTTCAAATTCTTTCCCATGATCACTTCTTATTTTTGAAATGCAGTACCTTTTTCATTTTGAACTCTTTTAGTAAAGTTTTTGAAATTTTCAAAAGCGTCACTCTTTTGAGCTAAGAAAATTACCCAAGTAAATCTAGAGTAATCATCTACGATGACAAATGCATAATGTTTTCCTCCTAAGCTAGCAACCCTAGTAGGTCCAAATAAGTCTAAATGTAGGAGTTGAAGGGGTTTTGAAGTACTTACTATGTTTTTGGCTTTAAAAGATGACTTGTGTTGCTTTCCTCTTTGACAGGGATCACATGTCTTGCCTTTTTCATATTTAACTCTTGGTAATCCTTTTACTACCTCTCCTGTGCTGAGACTTTGTATTAAATCCATGTTAGCATGACCAAGTCTTCTATGCCACAACCAAGATTCATCACTAGTAGTCACAAGACACTTAGAGGAATGGTTAAATAGTTCATGTAAGTTTATTATGTACGTATTGATATCTCTATTTTCTTTAAATATTTCTTGACCATCAATAGAGATTACAAGACATTCATTTGAAGTGAAGATTACTTTGTTTCCTTTATCACATAATTGACTTACACTTAACAAGTTATGTTTCAAGCCATCAACAAGTAAAACATCCTTAATAAAAGTAGTACCATTAACACCAATAGAACCAATGCCAATTACCTTACCCTTTGCATTGTTTCCAAAGGTAACTTTACCTCCATCAATACTTTTGATTTCATTGAAGAGTTCTTTGTCTCCTGTCATATGTCTTGAGCATCCACTGTCTACTAGCCATGCATTTTTATTTATTGTGGACTTGAGGCATACCTACAGAGTTACAAATCAAGTATGATATTTAGGTACCCAAATGAGTTTGGGTCCTTGGGGGTTAGCACATGAAGATTGCCAATGAGCCTTCCTTATCCAGCAATTTCTATTTATATGACCCATTTTCATACAATAATTACATTGTTTAGGTGTAAACTTGCTTTTTGGTCTTACAATGTATTTGAATGCCATAATTCTATTAGACTGATTTTGAGAACAATGACATGCACAATCATGATTAATTTTCATTTTTCTAGATGCATACTCCTTATACATAAAGGCATGATTATTCTTTTTCTATATAGAAGGTTTAACATGCTTATTTCTTGGAGTTGTTCTAACAGGTGTGGAGATGTGAGATTCTTTAGATTTTACAAATATAGTTTTGTGAGAAGATGATGATGTGTCCTTAAACCCTAGACCATGTCTAACTAAAGGTGGTCTTTGAGACACAATGAGAGTATCTAAGCTCTCTTTACCCTTGTGAAATTTAGAAATGGAATTTCTAAGTTCTTCAACTTCATTTTTCAAAGTATTATTTTCTTTTAACAGTGAAGCTGTTAAGGGTCTTGATGAGTATTCATCTAATGACTTTTGAAGAGATTCATTAGATGATTTAAGCTTTATGGTCTCCTTTTCTAAGCCATCTATCTTATTTTTCAAATTAGAGATATTATTTCTATAGATACTAAATTTAGTTCTATATTTCTCTAATTCTATATTTAATTCTTCTATTAGGCTTTGCTCATCATCATCATCATCACTATCACTATCATTATCACTACTATCATTATTGAAAGAGTATGAGTGTAGTGATCTTACTTTGTCCGAGACGTGATCCTCAATAGCCATGAAACATAGGTTGACCTCTTCACTTTCATTATCATCTTTTTCACTTGAAGTGCTTTCATCATCCCATGTGGCTTTGTGACCTTTCTCCCCATTGTCTCTTTGGTATTTGCTCTTATGCTTCTTGAGCCTTGGACATTCTGGTTTGATATGTCAATTCTTTCCACATTCATAGCATTTTACCTCTTCCTTACTTCTGTGTGTATCATTTGAAGTTTGTTTGAGGTTTCTTTGCTTGAATTTTCTAGAATTGTTCATCTTCTTTTCAATGATTCTTTTTAATCTTCTTGAAAGCATAGCGATGTCCTCATTTTCATCATCACTCATCTCTTCATCATCTTCACTTTCTTCTTTTGAAGTAGAGGCTTTGAGTGCTAAGGGTTTTCTTTTCTCTGGCTCTGCTTCAAGCTCTCTATCTCTCTTTACTGCCATCTCATGTGTGAGAAACTTGCCAATCAGCACATCAGTGTTCATGATACTCATGTCTTCATTTGCTTCTTCTATGCCAACAACTCTTGAACCATAGTCTTTAAGAGGAAGACTTCTCAGGATTTTATTGTTTACATCTTCCAAACTCAGATGCTTCCCAAGTTTCCTCATTCCATTTATAACGGATAGAAGACGGTTGGTCATGTCAGTGATTGACTCATTTGATTTCATCTTGAAGAGCTCATATTCTGAGGTTAGAAATTGAATCTTCTTGGATTTGACATGCTTAGTTCCCTCATGATAGTTCTCCAATGTCTTCCACATACTATATGTTGTTGAGCAGTGCTGTATTCTCCCACATTCTTCAATAGATAATGAGCTTGATAGAACTGTCATTGCCTTCTTGTTTTTGAAATTTGCTCTTCTTTGGGGCTCTGTCCAATCATCTCTTGATAGAATTTCCTCTTCACCATCAACTCCTCTTCTAGTTGGTGGTGTCCATTCTTTTCGTACACTATCCCAGACTTCAATTCCTTCACTATCCAAGTATGTCTCCATCCTAAACTTCCAATGGGCATAATTTGCTCCTTCAAAGTAAGGTTTGAGACTCTGGAATCCTTCACTGGCCATATCTTACTCTTTTACTAGCGCTTTTTAGGCTTCAATGCTAGACTAGGCTTTGATACCAATTGTTGCCCAGATATTAGACTAAGAAGGGGGGTTGAATTGGAGTTTCAAAAATTAAACTTTAAAGTGCAGAAATAAAATTGTTAATTTTAGAAGGGATAGAGAAAATCAGACATAAAGATTTATAGAGGTTCGGGTATTAACAAACCCTACTCCTCTCCCCAATCGCAATTGGGAGTTTCACTAACACACTAAGTGTTACAATGGAGTTTTACAAGCTCACTCCCAACTATGGTGTTTCTCACAATGGCTC
The DNA here is from genome assembly GCA_023653625.1 of Triadica sebifera. NCBI lineage: Eukaryota > Viridiplantae > Streptophyta > Magnoliopsida > Malpighiales > Euphorbiaceae > Triadica > Triadica sebifera. The sequence continues at coordinate 37,661,511 of CM042893.1, read as the reverse complement.
ACACCTAACCCAAAAATCCCTTGTGTTTTAAATAACCAATTTCTTTGTGTTTTACAGGCTCACACAAACAACCTACACTTTGTGTTTTACAGGGTCACACAAACAACCTATACTTTGTGTTTTACAGGCTCACACAAATAACCTTTTAATTTGTCTTTTGGAGGTTCACACAACTAACCCTTACAAGTATTCTTCTCTTAACCCAGAACTACCCAATGCTCACTTGAGTAAAGATTACAGAGAGAACTACTTATAAATCTTTATTGCTCAAATATGAGGAGAAATAAGATTTTTACAGAGAATGGATTTGTTCTCAAAGTATAAAATTACAAGATAGCTTGTGATTTGAAGTATATGCTAATCTTTTGTTTTTCTTGTCATTCTCTTTTTTGTTAATGCATAAATGACTTCCTTTTATACTCTCATGGCTGAATATAGCCATTGGGGTGCATTAAATAAGAAAGTAGCCGTTATACCAACCAAAAATTCGCGCTTGACATTTTTCTCTTTCATTGTTCACGGGCGTGAATATGCTTGTCACGGGGGTGACAGTTCTTCCCAAGCCGTGACTGAAGTTGTGGCCTTGGTCGTGAAGCTCTCTGGTATGTTTTGACATATAGAGTCACGGGCGTGACACGCTTCCCAGCCGTGAACCAAGTGGTGACTCTGGTCGTGAAGCTCTCTGGATGAAATTGAATGAAGCCTTCACGGGGGTGACATATTCATTCACGAGGGTGAACATCTTCCCAGCCGTGACCCAAGTGGTGACTCTGGTCGTGAAGCTCTCTGGAATGAAATTTGCATGAAGCTTCACGGGGGTGACTGAAATGCTTACTTCACAGTTTGGTTTTCCTTCATGGTCGTGAACTTCAAATATTGGTTTCTTGGTAACGGCTAGTTGGCTTCACGGGAGTGACTCCTAGAGTCACAGCAGTGAACATGCTCCTTCTTGCTTTTTGTTTCTCAAGGATTATTCTTCCAGATTTCCATTCTTGCTATTTAATTCATGTCCTGTATAATATACTTACAAAAATAGGTATGTTAAATACAATATTGCTATATTATTTATTATCATCAAAATGATGGAAATACCCCTCAAGGTTAACAATTTTTTAATAGCTCCAACCATCATCTTTGTCTCATATTTAACTCCTTTTGTGTTAGCAAATTGTCGGGTTTTGAAGAATGAATCATATTAATAAACGCAGCGGAAAAATAAAATTTTCAAAACCCAAAACAAAAGATCATACTTGTACCATTAAAACTAATTTATATAAATATAAATGTTAAAAATTATACCTTATAATTTATTATTTGTTCTTCAAATCTTCACTTTGTTGGGTTGTAGCAAACCACAACAACCCACACTAGGATGTCTCTAATGATAATTCATGCGAAGAATGAAGAAAAAACTATCAAGAGAAATGGTTTGAACAAATTCAAAGTGCTAGCTTTGAAAGTGTTCTTGAGAGAATTTTGTTGTCTTAAAAATATTTTTTTCAAAAAAAATATTTTCATGTCTATTTTCTGCCATTTGATATCTTTTCTATTCGAATCAAATTCAAAGAAAAATATGAAAAGTCAAAAATGGAGAAAAGAGAAATGAATGAATAGTAATTGGCCATAATTGGCATAATTAAGGCCAAAAATTCTGCCGTTGGGCAATGGGTGGGAGGTACCAGCGCGCTGGGCCTGTTTTGGGCTTCTGCTGGGCAATCCAATTGGCCCGTTAGGCAAGCCAGCAGCCTGCCTACCCTGTGCGAGCTCTTACGGACCCATGACCCTCCCGAATGATTTTTTCGTGAGATCTCATCGCTATTCATTCCGAAATAATTCTCTCATATTTTGGATCATATCCAAGACCATTTTACTCATTGTCCATATCTTCAATGCGTGTGACCCTTAGGTTCCCGGTTATGTTGGCCACTTAAATTAACAATTAATTTAAGCAGGTAATGAATGGTATCTAGCAACACATCATGACCCCCAATTGACCAGAAAGTCAGTGGTTTGACTACAAACCTTTCCATAGGCAATTTTCGTGCAATTATTCCTTTCACCATTCTATACACCGCTTGGTTCAGAGTATGGACATGTGTCAACTCCCACTAGATTGACTACATCACGTCTAGTCCAAGTAATGTTAGTTCTTGTCCTTGAGGCTCATTACTCTATTAGATATGTCATTGAAGACTATCTTTATGACATTTCTACTCTAGCCAGAGATTCCCGAGTAATGACCACGACAAGAGGCCATAGGTATACACTCCTTCTATCAAGAGTGATGAATCCTTTATTGGTTACCCAATTACCTTCAAATACCTCAAGCTATATCCAATCGCCACCCTATGAGCTACCTCTCTGAGGCAACAAGGAATAGTGTCAAAATATAGAATCAATATTCAAGATATCCTTGAGTACCTTAAGTCTAAGGATACTTGCACCATTGCTATGATGAGACTATCATTGACATTTGAATAGATTATCCATATGATTGTCTCATAGTTGGTCATCCGATGTACTTAGCTACACTTAGCAAGCATCCACATGTTAACTCTAAACATCTCATGTTTATAAATTATGAGATCTACTACTCGATACAATCAAGGAGTGTAGCATGTGCTAGTCTATCTGGATTAATAATGTTTTGTCTCATTAATCCTATGACTAGGGATAATTTTGTACTAACATAATTACACATAATAAGAATCTCAATATCATGATCTCATTATGATTTTCTTCATGTTATGTTATGTATCAATGACTTCATTAATTGATTTAAGATCACTTATCAATTCATATATTAAATGAACATCAAATTAATGAAAAAGTCTTTTATTAATCAAATAAATTTGTACAATAAGTGTTAAAGGTGATTTCCTTTAGAGCACTCCTCTAACACAAAATAACTTAAGGTTTTATGGTCTATAAAGATCTGAAATGCCTCACTATACAAATAATGCTTCTAAATCTTCAATGCAAATACAACTGTAGCCATTTCTAAATTATGCACTGGATATGAGATCTTAAGTGTCTAGATGCATATGTTATTACCTTACCATGTTGCATCAACACATAAGCCCTGATGAAAAGCATCACTATATATTGTAACCCGTAGGAATAACTAACACTAATGTAGTGGTTAACCTATGTTTTAGCTCATCAAAACTCATTTGGCATTCTGGAGCCCATTTAAAAGGCACATTATTTCTAAGTAATTTAGTCAAAGGGCTAGCCATCAATGAGAATCCATAGACAAATCTGTGGTAGTATCTAACTAAACCCAAAAACTACACACTTCCACAATATTTTTAGGTGCTTCCCAATTTACCATGGCCACTATTTTCTTTGGGTCTAGCTTTATGGCCTTGTCCAATACCACATGTTCAAGAAACACCAAATGATCTAACCAGAACTCACATTTACTTAGTTTAGCATATAATTGTTTCTCTCTCAAAGTTTGCAACACAATTCTTAAATGTTTTTTCATGTTCTCCCTTATTTTTTGAGTACACCAATATGTCATCAATAAATACTATTACAAACTTGTCTAGATATGGTTGAAATACTTTATTCATTAATGCCATAAATTCAGCTGAAGCATTATTAAACCCAAATGGCATTACTAAGAATTTATAATGTCCATACCTAGTTAGAAAGACAGTTTTTGAAACATCTGCTTTTGCTACCTTTAGCTGATAATAGCCTGATTTCAAAATAATCTTGGAAAATATTTGGGCCCTTTGCAATTGGTCAAATAAATCATTTATTTTGGCACTGAATATTTGATCTTAACTGTCATTTTGTTTAGTTGCCTATAATCAATGCACAATTTCATATTTCATATTTCTTTTTAACAAATAATATTAGGGCTCCCCACGGCGATACACTAGGTCTGATATATCCTTTATCAAGCAATTCCATCAACTGAATCTTCAATTCTTTCAACTCAACTGGGGACATTCTATAAAGTGACATTGATATTGGTGTTGTCCTTTGTACTAGTTCAATAGTGAATTCTATCTCTCTATCAGGTGGTAAATCGTGTAGATCATCTGGGAATACATCAGAAAATTCTCTCAACACTGGTATATTTTCAAGCAAGTTATCAATGGTTCTAGTATCAGCTACATATGCCAAATATGTTTCACATCCTCCTTTGATCATTTAGAATTCTTTTATAGTTGAGATTAGACATGTAGGCACAAGTTTTCTTTCAACTAAAAGTACAACCCTAGGCTAGTTTGATGATTCCGAAATTACTTCCTTTGTAAAACAATTTACTATTACATGATGTTTAGTTAACTAGTTCATTCCCAATATCACATCAAATTCATATAGTGGCAATAAGATTAGATCAGCTATGAATTCAACTTTATTAATGAATATCAAGAAATCACAATAGACATTATTCATAACTACTACTGTTCCTAGTGGAGTACTCACATTTATGTAAATCCTTAAAGGTTCATGCTTTTGATGCAATTTGGATGTCATATGCAATGATATAAATGAATGCATGGAGCCTGAGTCAATCAATGCATATGTTAATATAAATATTACCAGTAACTACTTTGGGAGCATCAACTGCTTCCTGCCTGGTCATGGAAAACACCCTAGCTTATGTAGGGGGTTTAGAACTCTAACCTTGAAATTTGGTCACTCGTCTGCCTATTGTACTAGTTTTAACCTTGCCTCTGCCTCTGCCCTATGTTCTACTGGTAGCATTGATCCTCGGTGCCTCAACTATAGTCTCAGATATCTCTCTGCCTCTGCTAGTCTCTGTTAATTTGACTCTTTCCGGACAGTATCTATACATGTGATCCAATGACCCACAGAAATAACATTCTCATGTGAGCCTCCTATATTCGCCTATATGTTGTCTACCATAATGAGTATAGGTAGGCCTCTGTTCTGCATACTAGCTCTATCCTTTGCCTAAGAAAGTTATGGCATGACCTCTAGAGCTCCAATATCCACCTCTGTTACTAAACTGTGCTGGCATGTGTCTTCCTCTCTTTCCCTATCTTTTGCTAGATTCTCCAAAAAACTCCTATGTTGTCTTTTTAAATTGTTGTTCTCTAGCATTTTACATTAACTTTTATTGTAGCTCTGAGTCTGGTATAGTTGTCTAGATCAGTGATTATGATTTTATATATGATCTCATATTTGATTCCCTCTGCAAACTTTCTACACTTGTCTCTTTCAGTAGAGTCCATAAAAGTGGCATCATGGAAAAGTTTATTGAACTGCACCTCATATTCAGTAACAAACATGTTCCCCTATTTTAGATTTAGGAATTATGTTCTCTTCACATCTTTATATGCCACAGGCATGTAATAATTCTGAAATTCTTAGAAGAAATCATTCTATATTAGAATTGGAGGTTATGCATCACTATTAGGGACTATCTCCCACCATTCATAGGTATTAGTTTGAAGCAAGGACACTGCATAATCAAAATTTCATCTGGAGTACATCTCATCATACTCAATACCTTTTGGGTACTTTTTAGCCATGTCTCTGCTTTTGTTGGGTCTGTTATGCTATTGAAATCAACTGCACCTTATTTTCTCAACTTATCATAGCATATTTTCCTATATATTTTAGGCCCCTGTAATTCCTGCTCTGGGTTTTCATAGGGTATTCTGCATGTGATAATTGTGATGCATGTGCTAGAGCCCTAACTCCTAGTACTGGTTGATCTCTATGCAAATGAGGTGATGCCTTATAAGAATGCATTTCAGGTGGTCTCTTCCTCTTTGATGAATCATGTCTTATGATGGCCCTAAAACACATGGAATTATGTCACTACATAATGTTCAACACATATGATGCATATGTTATCATGCTGTTATGCATATGCATGTTCCCATGGAACCTATCCCTGCTCTGATACCAAAATGTAACATCATACCTTATGCATTTAAGTACAACCTATCCCTATGTCAAATAATCATACCTGACATACTAGTAATACATAAGATCCTATTAACATTGATAGTAAATTTTTTTTCATCACATTCCATAATATCATTCAATGAATCTGCAAGTCAACATTAAGGCTTTCATCACAACATAATAAATCACATATATTAAAACTTAAACTTTACACCTAAAGATTTATGAGTTGCATTCAGTTACACATTTTAGAGTCAGCCCTAAGTAAATATACATATATATTCATATAAGTCCAAAATATAGATGATATGATTTTATATTCGTGTGGAATGCAATGGGAGAGAGTGGTGAGGTTAGGCCAATGACCTTTGATCCATGTCTTTTATGTGCCCATCAAAATGAGTTATCACTTTTCTTTACCTGAAAAATAATACAAATTGATAAGTTATAGCTCAGTGAGAGTAATTATCAAACAAGCTCTAAAGTACCAAACATCTCACAATAACAAATCATAAACCCAAAGCATACTATGTATTCCATTTCATTCACCATTATCATACAAGTGAATTTTATACATATAATCATTATTCTTTGTTTATGCCCACGCTTTGCTCATTTCATCTTGTTGTGACCAAGCTAAACAAACATTGCCCCGAATTTTCATGTGAACATTTGTATTTGCTAGCTAACTTAATCATTTGTTTTATTTACACATTTGTCGAGCCATAAGCCTTTTCTTTTGCTTTGTAATGTCGATTAACTAGTCACAATGCCTTTTTAAGTCCTTATGCATATACATTTGTAACTAAGCATTTATCAACCATTATGTCCTTATTATATATACCACATACATACCACATATGCTATGCATATACCTCACATATTCTATACATATACCATGTATATATCACGTGTGCCAAACATATACATCAAATCTGCCACACATATACCACTTATATATACCACATATGTCACAAATTATCCATCATCTCATTATCAAGGTCAAATCAAGGCAATCATATGAATCACATAACCATAAATCATTTCACATATCACATGGCAAGCAATGTTTATGTGTCCTAAAAAATCAATTGATAATTAAACTCAATTTTTTCCTTTGATTCTGACCCTTAACTTATTGTTTGTCCCCTCCTTATGGGTCTCTAATTTGTTGTGAGCTAATTTGGAAATATAATTGATTAATTCATGGCTAGAGAAACTTAATACAGTTTAAACAAATTAATATGCATAGTTCATATCAATAGTTAGTATTTTTCCTATGAGGTAGTATGACCTTATGAGACTAATTAGTCTATAACTTTTTTTTTACACTAATCCAATTTGATCGATTCTTATTTATAATTAAATTTAACATATAATTATATAACATATTTAAATTTCAAAGCAATTGCAGCATTGTACAATTTTTTGTGAAATTTATAATTGTATTATGGTTTCTGCTTTTAGGAGATTTTAGGATACCAATATCGATCCTTTATATCTTACAATGTGTAAGTCATATTATAGTGAAAATTGGTAGGCACTTAGATAGGTTAAAATGAATTTTTTTTTTATGTTTATAACTTTTATCAATTTTATGTCTAAAGTTCTCAAATTATAAGAAACTTATCACTAGTCTATAACAGAGTTGACTTCTGGACTAGTTTAAATTTTGAAGGCCATAACTCACATTACAAATAATATTTTAAGTAAAATTTATACAAAATGTTAGCTAAGACATAACCTTATAAATTTCATATTTTGATAAATTATAGATTTTGTCTACAAGGAGTCAAACTAACCAAACAATTTGCTAGACCTGTGCAGGGCATTAAATAATTATGGAACAGTCATAGTTCCCTTCATTATAACTCAACATCCATAACATATATGTAATGCCCATAAGTTAGGGCCTAGAATTTATGTGTTAAATAAGGGTATATTAAAGGTATATGAGAAGTATATGCGTGGTTATGAGTATTAGAAACTATAAAATAATGAAAAAATAGGAAAAGGTGAAGTTCTCAGCATTCACGCCCGTGATAGAGTTAATCATGGTTGTGAATATTATGGAATTCAAATTCTGAAGTTGAGGAGTTTTACAGCTGTGACAATATGGTTTACACTCGTGACACTGTGGTTCACGCCCGTCAATACTTATAAGTTTATATATGATAATTTTGTGTTTTTGACAGAAACTGATGAAAAACTCAACCAAAAACCTAGTCGTCAATCCTCTGAAACTCTAAAAATGAATTTGCCTCATTCCTTTTCAATTTTAGTTGATTAAAATATGATATTTTCACCATAAACGGAGCAAAAAAAGATTAAAGGTGAAGATTTTGGTATATAAATCAAAGTCAGAACCAGAGAGCTTAAGAACACAATTTGGAAGTGTAAAACCCTTCTGTAATCATCAATATAGAGGTAGGGTGTTTTGTTTTCATTGATCTTTCAATGCTTACAATTTGTTTTCAATAAGGGGAATGATAATTAAAGGTTTATATTAAGATTCTTATTAGTTTATGGCATAATTAGATTAATGTCAGTATTGGTATATTAATGGAGCCTTTGTTTTCATGTTAGGGGCTGAAACATAGGCTGGAAAAGTCCACCAAAGGCAGTAGACGCGAGAGTGTCGAGTGTTAGGTCTCCAAGTAACGAGGTTTGTACATATACGCATTTTTATTTAATTATATTATGCTTGAAATGTGGATTTTGATTCTGATATGTTAAAAGACATGTAATTGATGTTCTGGTATTGCTGGAATCAAGTTAATTAAATTGTGAATTCTAGAATGTATGATGGAATTGAGATGTTGATAATTGAATATATCTTGATGTTATGGCAATGAGCCTAGATGAATGAAGTACAGTATGAATAAATGCATATTTGTAATTGTTTTTAAATGCTAGAATATGGGAAGTATTGATAGGTGTGACTAATATTGGTTAGCCTTAGAGATATTGCATGATTTTGTGCATAATTAATTGAGATAGAGCTAGAATATGTTTATGTCTGATGTGTCACACCCGTGAGCAAATGTTCATGACCATGAATGATCATGAGTCAGTCACGAGTAGACAACCTATGATAGAGGCTTCACGGCCGTGAATATGCCATTCACGCCCATGAAGGCCATGTATCCAAAAAGTTAAAATTTGATTTATATGATGGAACCCTATGAATATGATATGCATACACGTTTCACATGATTTCGTGAGATTGTACAATATGATAACATGACTAAGGAACTTGATTATGAACACAGTACTCTACATCACAATATGTTATGTGATGATCTTGTGAAATTATGGAATATAATGTAATTGATATTGATAACCAGAATGTGAATAAGAATGTCCATTCTCTATCCAATGACTAGTTAGGATAGGTGGCATTCCATTAAGGGGGTTACAGTACTGTAGAAATATTTATGCATGCAGTTATTATATTTGCTCATCAAAGTGGCTTAAGTTCGTGTCAGAGCACTCCTGATTTGAGAAGCTCAATGGTAGTATATCTAGATTAGGGACAAGGTGACTTAAGCTTATGTCATAGCACCCTTGTACCCATATGCATGCAGTCATTACTCATCAGGGTGGCTTAAGCTTGTGTTAGAGCGCTCCTGATTTGAGAAGCTCAGTAGTAGCAATACAGATAGATACAACAGTGAGCAGGGTGGTTTAAGCTCATGTTAAAATACTCATATTTCATAATATGCATCTGGATAGTCCATGTTTAAAATATTAGCTTATGAAACTAGAAATTGGTAATGCAAAATGTTGAATACAATGTACATCAGTAAATCTGAATACATGATGATATGTAGATACGATAACCAACATGTAATGCTATCCTGATGACGAACTCATTTATGCAATATATGTTATGAGTGTAGTGAATATTATGCAAATTAGTAAGACTAGGCTATCTTGTGAATATTATGTATTTATGACTATAAGGACAAGCACACAAGTATGTTAATAAACATGATATGTTATATTAATATGTGAATGCATGTTATAATTTAAATGTTTATATGTACCACTAAATTTTCAGTAGTTTAACGTGTGAGTTTCCCTTCTAGTATGATTAGAAATTGGTATGTATATTAAAATTAAATTATTTATTTTTAACATCATAATAATTTGATTTTAAAATGAATTAATTTTGAAAATATAGAATTTAATTTAATTTGATAAAATATTAAATTCCATATTGAAATGACATACAAAATTAAATTAAACGAAACAATACAAGTAGACAACTTAGGTTTAAACGTTGAATCCATTTTTAAATTAAAATCCAAAATTGTCATTACTTTATTTTATTTTATGCATTAGAAAATGCATGTTAGGGGTGTATAGAAAGACATGATGGATGATTATAGACTTATGCCTAATGTGATTAAGTATGCATGATATTATTTTATTTTATGGTAAATTGGGCATGTATGTCCGTACCTCTCTATCTTTCTTATGTATTTCCCTTCTCATCTTACTTCCCTCAAATGTAAATTGAGATTTTCTATATTTTGAAATATGTAATTAGGTTAAGATAGAATGGAGATACAAATGAGCAAAAAGCAAATGGGGTGGTGCCAGAAACAATAAGACTTAAAAATAGGAATTTGATTTCTATTTTCAGTTGTAAATTCATGCATATACCTAGGTAAGACCTAGTAAATCTCTTTTTAACTCAAGAGATTAATTTTAGTACGTCCTTAATCATGTCATATAGTTAGTGGAGTGTAGAATTGTGAAAGAATTAATTGCACAGAAATTGTCTATGAAAATATTTGTAGTCAAACTATTGACTTTCCAGTCAATTGAAGGTCATGATATATTACTAGATTTCGCTTATAACTTGCTTAAATTAATTATTATTTTAAGTAGTCAATATAACCAAAAACCTAATGGGTTACACATATTAGAGATGTGAAAAATGAGTAAAATGATCTTAGATAAGATCCAAATATATTATAGAATTATTTCAGATTGAATTGCGATAAAATCGTACAAAAATATCGCTCGAGGGTTAAGGACCTGCACAGACTGCTGGCCTGCTCAACAGACCAACTAGCCTAATTGGTCTTAATTAGCCAATTAAGGCAAATTAAGGCAAAACTCTTTAAGTCCCCCTCCTTGTTTTATGAAATTTGTACCTAGGTATAATTTTAATAAAAATTAAAACGAAAAATAATATTTATTTTTTTATATTCTCTCAAAATAAATTATACACCATTGCTAGAATTTTGAGGCATGTTCAACAATTTCTCTTGTAGTTTTTTTTTTCACTTTTTTGCATAAATTAATATTAGAGATGTCCTACTGTAGGTTATTGTTGTTTGCTACAACTTAACAAGGTGAAAATTTAAAAAACAAATTAAGAAATTACAAGGTATAATTTTTAATTTTTATATTTTGATAAATTAGTTTTAATGACACAAACACGATTCTTGTTTAGGGTTTTAAAAATTTTAATTTTCCGCTGTGTTTATGAATAAAAATCGTTTTCAAAATTCATCATCAAGTACCTAAAGTGATTGTCTTTATGACACATCTCTAATATCTGTCATTATATTTATTAATGATTATTCACATTTTGAGTTTTTGCATTTAATGAGATATAAATTTGAAGTATTTGAATAGTTTAAGAAATTATGAAATGAAGTAGAGAAATAACTTAGATTAGATCGAAGTAGAGAATATTGGAGTCAAAAGTTTCAAAATTATATAAAAGATAATGAAATTTTATCTAAATGTACTCCACCCTACACAACACAAGAAAAAGGATGTAACTAAAAGGAGAAACAAAATTTTATTGGACATGATTAGGTCGATATGGACTTTGTAGAGCTCACTAAGTCCTTTTGGGCAACTAATGATGGTCCATTTGCATATCACCTTTTTTAATTGGTACAATGGACTTCGTACAAATTGATTTTTAATGGGCTTTAGTACAAATTGATTTTTAATGGGTTTAGTATAAATTAATTTTTAATTGATACAATGGACTTCTTCATTCTTTAGTTTTTTGAACCAGATCATCTTCTTTTACCGTCATAGCTACAGTACAGATAAATGGTTGTTAGTGGGCGACAAGAGAAGTTCTTGGGCAACTGATGATAGCCCATTTGCAGATTAACCTTTTTTTTTTTTTTTCACTACAATGTTCATTTTAGGTTTAGCTTAATTGTTTAAAGTAGAGTAATTTACTGTTTTGTTGATTTGTTTTCAAATATAGATATTAGACCGGTGTTTAAATTACTAACATATTATATTAATATTTGACAGTTTTGTGAATAGCAAATATTAACATAGTATGGTGCATGAGTTTAATTTAATTAATTGATTACTAAATTAGTAATTTAATATTAATTTAGTAAATTTTCGATTTCATTTTTTGCTAATTTCATAAAAGTTTCTTAATGTTTGAAGATATCAACCTAATTAGTTGCTAATAAAAGCATTTTCAATTGACAATTTCATTTTCTAAAGATATAAATATATATATATATATATACCATTTTTTTAAATTAACAAAAATTTATCATTTAATAAAATAAAAATTTACTTTAATTCCTCTAGTTGATTTGATTTTCCATTTTTTTTAATTTTACTTTTTTTTGTCCCACTCAATTAGAAACATATTAAAATTAATTATTTTTATATCCACTAAAATTTTAAGAACAATAAAATATTTTATTATAAATTTTAAAATAATTACATATTTAAAATTTGGATTAAAAATCTCCAGTTAAAACCTGAAAGACTCACGCTCTCCGGATTAATATTACTTTCACTCTCTCAATTTTTCCTTTTTATTTTTGTTTTTTTATAACAGAAAGAGAAAAAAAAATACAAAATTACAAAAGAAATCGGTAACCCGTCTTCTTCCTCCCGAACCTTAATGGCTACCGATCAATGACTGCGTCTGAACCCTAGCCGCTGATTCCTTAACTGCATCTCGCCATTCAAGAACTAGATACAGAATAGGCGACCAACTACAAGCTATCTACATAGTGATCAACACCTTCAATTTGACCGTCTATTTCACGTCTTTCTCTCTTCTTTTCCACAATCTTTATAATCGCCAGGGGCTATACCTATCATCGCCGATCTCCAGATGTGAATCCCACATCTTTTCACATTTCCCCTCTCTATGGTGCCTCAATTAAAAGTTTTATTTTGCTTTTTTACCAATAAGTTGGTTGATCGCATCACTTGCTATTACCAGCGCCCGGCAATAGTAAGCTTCGTTACCCTTTTGTTTTGTCTGTCTATTTATATTTAGAACATATTGGGTTTTGAGCTTCTTGTGTTGTTTAATGATGGATTGTTCACATAGAAGCTGTACCATGCCAATTTGAACAATTGGTCGCATAAATTTCATTTTCCAAATCTAAATTCGTTTTGAACTAAACCCAAATAATAATTGTACTTCTAACTGAATTCACTTTTCATGCGGCATTTTGATTGGAAATAAAAATTCTGAGCTTTAGTTACCAGTTCTGTTATCCAAATAAATCTATTTCCAACTATTTCTATACCCAATTCTCATTTGTAGAATTCCTGTGCTACCACCTTGATAGTTATGATTCAGGATCATAATGTATATGTGCAGGGGTTAATCAACGTAGTCCTTGCTGGCGCAAGGATGAAAATTTAAATTTTTTTTTTTTTTTTTATGACTGATAGTTCGAAGTTTTGGAGGCTTATTGGAGGAAAAAAAAAGGAGAAACTATTCAGTTGTAGTGATTTTAAATGAGCAAAATCTCAAAAAAAAAAAAATTGCTTAAGATTATTTGCTTCTTTTGAATTTTGCTATTATTTTCTTACATAAATCGCATAAACTTAAGACTAAATATTTTTCACGTTCCACAATTTTCCTCTGGTTATAAACATAATTCCGTTATTATTGTATTATTACAAATATAATGCTGGTCTTTATGTGGCCCATTGAAATAATTGCTCTATTATTGCAGTGGAGTTCGGGGTTAATGGTGACGCCGATAATGTGATGGTGGGAAGTAGCCAGGCAGGCGATGAAAAAGAAATTGGTGTAAGTCCTGTTGAAGGGGAACTTCAGCAAGATCTGGATGACAAAGTGGACAAGGAGTCTTTAGATGAGGATATAATTCCAGATGCTGTTCGATCTGTAGGACTGGTTCCAGCAGATGAGCCTTATGTGGGGCAGGAGTTTGAATCTGAGGCAGCCGCACATGCATTTTACAATGCTTATGCCATGCATATGGGATTCGTCATTCGTGTAAGCAAACTTTCTCGTTCAAGGCGTGATGGCACTGCTATTGGCCGGGTACTTGTTTGTAATAAAGAGGGCTTTAGAATGCCTGACAAGCGGGAAAAAATTGTCAGACAAAGGGCAGAAACAAGGGTTGGGTGCAGAGCAAGGATTTTAGTCAGGAAAGTAAGTTCTGGCAAATGGGTCGTTACAAAGTTTGTGAAGGAGCACACTCATCCCTTGACACCTGGTAAAAGCCGAAGAGATTGCATTTATGATCAATATCCGGTTAGTGCTTGCTTTTGTTGTTTTACAGATTCGTTATTTTTTTTGTGTTCATTAATTTTATAGTATATTAAATTTTGTTTGAAGAGCTTTTGCAAAAAAGATGCAGAAGAACATGGCCAGTTTGAATAATTTATTTGCATTAACTTTCAAGAGTTGCAAAAAGCAGGTTAATTATTAGCATCATTACACCATATTTCCACCTATCAACACTCTTCATACGGACTATTAAAGTTTTTGCTTTTGGAAGTGTCAATAGATTGTGAAGAATCTATAAAGCAGCCTTAGGTTATGCCAACTACTATTCTGCAATGTGTTGTATTATTTTATAGGTTCAACAATTTTAGCAACAACACCATTTTCCATTTATATTTCGTTCATTTAACTCTATTTGTCTAAATCTTTTGCTGGACAATTGCATAATTATTAAACTCCTGCCTTGGGCTCAACGCTCATAAGGTTCTAGTCTTGGATCTTCACACCTTAGCTTCTGAAAGATGGCTCTCTTCATTAGGTGTGTGCCTAGGCACTAAGGCATGCAACTTAAGCCATACAAAAGTCACATAAAAGGTTTTCCTTGGTAAAATTGTCCTTGTATTTGCATAGTTGTTTCATTGTGTTTAAATATAATACATCTAGCTAGCGATGCAATTTGTTGAACAAGAAAAGGAGTTTACTATGCTTCCATCCATATCATATCAAATGAAAATGAAATGGCAATATAAAACAAATGAATTGGTTAGATACTATTTAACATAAGATAAGGTTTCTAGGCCTAGTGGACTCCCAAGTAAAGCTGCAGTTTTTGTTTGTATTCTTGCAAAAGATTGATGATCACTTCAACCATTTAACTAGGTAGTGTGGGGCCGAGGTTCTGCTTTTGACTCTAGGTTGACTTCAATCACATCGTCCTGAACTTCTGATCATATGTCTTCCAGCTTTTCTGGTGCTTTGGGTCTAAGTCCTATAATGTCAGCTCTCCGGAAGGCAAATCTCTGCAGCCATAACTGCATAATCTATGAAACTACCTCACTGAAGGGAAGATAAGATCAGAGAGAGGACCTAGCCTAGGTTGGGAGACTGGTAGGGGAAGAAGTCAACCTTACCCGTGCTTGGCAACCCCAAGTATCCTACAAGTAAGATTGGTGTCCACTCGAAAGGTTATAGCATCCCTTACCATAACATAAGCAAAGATGGAGGTGCAATGATTCTGTTAGACTCCAGCCCAGCAACATTCTAAAAAAGATGGGAATGACCTGTCCAGCACATCGGCACCATCAGGATAGATGTATATGGCCAACATTTAGAGATTCTAAGGTCAGGTTGTGCTCTTTTGTTTTTTTTTTCCTTTTTATGAAGGTTATCTAGATTCTAGACCTTACTTGGTTTAGCTACATGTTGGTGCTTTTTCTACATTTTTTCCCAAAAAAAAGGTAAATGGACATAGGGGTTCAGTTTTGTAGCAAGAGGATTATCATCAAATTACCTAGGCAGAGATGCATTGTCTAAATGCACATGCTGAATGAGTTATTGCCTAGTTTTGAAATGCAGCAATTATACTTCATCAATGAGGGATATAATGCTGTAAATATTTTTAGAAAAGTTCATAAAGCTTGTTGGTTCATGATGAGTAGATTAGTAGCAATTTGATATTGTTCAGGCTTATCATTTCCTGTTTTAAAATTTTTGCAATCAACTAGATATGATGTTCTAGGTCCTAACAGGAAATTTTTTAATTGGCTAATTTATGATAGAGAAAATAGTTGTCATTTCTCTCTGTATGTGTGCACACATCTGCATACTTCTGCTGCCACTTGCATGCTAGGTAACTAATTTTTTCCTTTCTTTTTATCGTAATATTGCTTAAATAAGCAAAAGGCTGCACTGCAAATAATATTGCATTGACGAGATAAAGAACATGCCTTTTATCTTAATTTTTCTTGGAGAAATTTCTTTAAATCTGGGCCAATGTGATATATTTGTCTCGAAGTTTGAGGATCCTGGCTACTGCTTCTTGTTCCAACTTTTTTATAACAAACCTTTTTTACCTGATTGCTGATTGACATGCTTTTCAAGCATTATGACTTGTGACGATATATTTACTATTTTCTATTTCATGATTTTATATAGTAGTTTTGATAAGCCTCAATATGTTATACGTGCGCTTGTTGAGGGCTGGGTTGGGCAGTGGTTATGGGCTCTTTGTTATGGATCCACTGTAGGGATATTGTTAATAGCAGGATGGAAAGGATCTCAATGAAGTTGGACAAGCTTATCCAACTATATGCAGACAAATCCACGGTGGAGATATCACCTGGGAAAACAGAGGAAAAGGAGGAGAAACTATCGAAAAAAGGAGGAGGGACTGCCCAAGTTGGAGCAAGGGGCTAAGGCATTCTTCTCATCGCTAATGATGGTGGTTGGTTTCGGAGTTTCCACTTTCAAACCAAGGGAGGACCGACAGTATTGCATCGTAAAACTTCATGTTTTCATTGGTGACAATCCAACTGGTTGGTTGTTAAAGGTGGAACAATTTTTTGGAATGCAGCGGCTCACCGACGGCAAGAAGATTGAAGCAACTGTAGACGCATTTGAGGGAGGCGCGTGACTATGGTATCAACAAGAGCTTGAATGATGGCCGATATTGACCTGGACGGAGATGCACAAGTTATTGTTGAGGAAATTCTAAGCCACTAAGGATGAATCTCACCATGAACAGTGGGTGGAGCTACGACAGGAGAAACTGGTGCAAGATTACTGGCAACGATTTAAAATCAAAGCTGAGCCACTAAATGAGATCCCTAAGAAAATGTTTGCCCACAAAATTATCTATGGATTGTAGCAAGAAATCAAACTAGAGGTTCTGTTTATGGTTGATGTGAATGATGAACACAATGTTGGGCGATTGAGAAAATAAGGAGGGATGAAAGCAGCAGTCACCGAAAAGGAGGTGGAATAGAAACCAAATCAAACTGAGTCCTTGGATGAAATTTCGAGGAAGAAGATCATTAGCAAGGTTGTGACAGAATTGAAGTATGAAATCAGCGCTACAAAGGGGAAGATGACCCTTTCTAGGTTGGGTCAGGCCTTGGATTTGTCCCTATGGGCAAGAAAGGTTGAACCTAATCCAAGCTGTACCCACCAGATCCAAAAAGCCCTCTCATCTTCATTTTATCTTCCTCAAGCCTTTTGATGGCACTTCTCTCTTTTCAAGGGCAAACAAAACCCAACCCTAGAAAATTCTAACAAAGAAGAGCAAGAGTTTAATGAAAAAGACGACCGACCTTAAAGAAAAAGCAGAAGTCCTGTACAAAATTCGAAGCCACGAACTCAAGTATGGCCAAGTTGTGAATCGCCTAGTCAAACTCTCACCCAACCGAGTTGCACGACCTGCTGATTTCAAATCTAGATTTTTTCAGAAAACCGACGCTTACTACTATAACCCTTCCCCTCTCTGCATCAGTTCCAAGTAGGGATGTGCTCCTGAAATCTTCCTGGTTCCACCTGACTAGACCACTCCAGACGGGAAGATTTACATTATAGAGAATCTCTACTAGATTTTGACAAGGAATCTCGATAACCCATATGAGCAAAGCTTGGAATTAGACTATTTGGGTTGGGTATTGAACAAGTTTGGTTTAAATGGAGTAATAGAGGCTCCATTTCATTTGGTGAAGTGGGTTGATATGGAAGTGAGGGAGAATGGTGAAGGTTTGTACAACTCTTTAAGGGCATATGTTGACAAATTGCTAACGTTCTGTGTGCATTTTCAATTGAACTTGGTACAAGCTCAGAGTTTAATATACTTCAAGGGAAAACTAAGTGTGTAGTTGTTGATGAAGCGGTTCGAAATGGATCACAATTGTTCATCCGTTTTGATCGGACTGTTCAGTTGGAGGCTACCTGACTAGCAATTCCAATTCTTCTTATTGTTGATGTTGATCACCAACATCTTATTCAGAATGACTTGAGAATATTAATTTCCATACTAACTACTACAGTGTCAGGCTTGAGTAAGCATCATTGTTCATGTTTGATTGTATATGGCGCAAGTGTTGTATGTCCCTATTTGGAATTGGAAAATGGCCGACATTGGTGTTTGAAAGGAAAGGTTCAGTTTGGGGACGTGGTAGAGAGGCTGATTGCTGGCTTGGAGTCAGCGGCGGCGTGATTGGAGGCGCTGTCGACATCAAGGTTCATGATGCGTGGTTTAGTTGGTAACATAATCTGGTTTCCTATCTCATGATCTATTTTATGCAAATGAGACTCTTAGGTTTTATGTTAATAGCAAAAGCCTTTGTTATACTCACAACTTGTTTGATAAAAGTCCTCAACTTAGCATTGGTCTATGGGACTCCATTATTCGAGCGTACTGTGAGAATTCTGATCTGGAAGGTCTGAGACTTGTTTATGGAGTAACTATTCCTATTTTGGGGTTGCATTCTGTTTGTTGTAGTACATTCATGACGGCTCCTTCAAAAATTGGCCATATTTGTGAAGCATTGTGTTTGTTTGTTGAGATGCATTTGTTTGTTTGCTTTGTTGCTTTGGTTGTTCTTGGTCTGTTGACGGCTAGAGGGACTTCACTTCTCACACAGATGTTGGGCTCTCGTGATGTGCTGGGAACAAATTTTGTTGTACTATTGGCTTAAACAAATTTTCGGACCCAAATTGAAGCTAATAACGGGACATTTAGAGGTTTACTTCTTGGGTTATTTGTTGTGACTACAGGAATTCCTATTGACATGCAGCTCTTTTCCCAAAATTGGACACACATATTGTCCTTCTTGGCTGACTTCAACTGCACCAAGATACTGAAAATAAATGCAAAAGGTTCCCAAGTTGGATTCATTGAACGAGAAAGTGTAAGCCTTGGAGGTGAGTTTGCAATTGTTGAATTGTCCTTAACAAAAAGGCATCGGCTGGCCTTCCCTGCACCTTCCATTCCTGCTAGAGTTCAAGTTCTCATGTATCTACAAGACCTAAAGAAATCAGGGGGGTCATTATTTGCTCAGTTTTGGGAATTTTCCACCTTGAGGACAAGGTTCTTGCATTGGGGGGAGTATTGATAAGCCCCAATATGTTACACTTGTGCTTGTAGAGGGCTGGGTTGGGCAGTGGTAATGGGCTCTCTGTTATGGATCCGCTGTAGAGATATTGTTGTTTTGTATTGTGCTGGTTATTTCTGTGGAAAAAATAGAAACTGTATTTTTAGGAAATAATATTTGTATATCTATACTGTACATTTTTAGGATTCAAATCTGTATTTTTTAGGAAAAATATTATTAGTAGTTTTTTGTTTCCTAGAATTGTGTTTCCTATTCTTTGTAGGCTGCTGTTGTATAAAGTCTTGCTAAGAGGAATCAATAAAGTGTGTGTTCCAGAAAGAGAACTATTTTTTTCAACTTGGTATCAGAGCACCAACTTTCTCTGTTCTTATTTTTTTCCTTGACATTATGTCAGATACTTCAAATGAGTCTACCACCATTCCTTAGCCCTCTTTGAACAATCCCGCCATTGTTGTTTCCTCAAAAATCAGTACAACCAATTCTGAATCTCACTCTATTCAAATCACCACAATTCACTTAAATGGTGATAATTTTTTGAGATGGTCTCAATCGGTCTGGATGTACATCAGAGGACGTGGGAAAATGGGATACTTAACAGGTGAAAGGAAGGCTCCTACAGAGGATGATCCGAGCTATGCTATATGGGATGCTGAAAATTCCATGGTGATGACATGGCTTGTGAACTCCATGGAAGAGGATATTAGCTCTAATTATATGTGTTATCCAATTGCAGAAGAACTTTGGGAGAATGTTTTTCTCCTATCACTAGAAAATGACAAATTCAAATCTCTGCAAACATAAACCTTAAGGTTTTTCTTCATGTCCCTAAACTCACCTATAATCTTTTGTCTGTTAGCAAGTTGTCCAAAGATTCTAATTGTTCCATTACCTTTTTTGAATCTTATTGTGTGTTTCAGGACAAGAGCTCGGGGATCAAGATTGGCAGTGCTAAAATGATCAATGGTCTTTATTATTTTGAGGATGGTTTACCTAGTTCTAAAATTGCTCAAGAATTTAGTAGTATCAGATTTGTGTCTGCTTATGAACAAATAATGGTTTAGCGTTACAGATTGGGTCATCCTAGTTTCATTTATTTTAAACGCTTGTTTCCTTCATTGTTTAAGAATATTGATCATTTGGTATTTAAATGTGAGAGTTGTTTTCTTGCAAAAAAACCAGTGAAAAAACTATGTTTCAAAACCATATCGACGCTCAAAATCGTTTTATCTTTTTCATACTGAGGTGTGGGGACCTTCAAAAGTCATAACAACTTTTGGAAAAAAATGGTTTGTTACCTTTATTGACGACCATACTCGTTTACGTTGGGTGTATTTGATGCATGAGAAAGGTGAAGTTGGAAAAATTTTTAAAGATTTTTCCAGTATGATAGAAAATCAATTTCAGGCAAAAATCAGTATTTTGAGATCAGACAATGGAACAGAGTATTATAACAAAGATTTGAAAATTTTTTACGAGAAAAAGAAATTTTACATCAGCCTTCATGTTCAGATACTCTAGAGCAAAATGGAATAGCCGAGCGAAAGAACAAACATCTTTTAGAAGTAGCTCGAGCTATGATTTTTTACATGAATCTGCCAAAATACTTGTTAACAGCATCATATCTCATTAACAGAATGCCAACTAGAGTTTTGCAGTATGCTACTCCTTTGGATTGTTTTAAAAAAAATTTCCAGAATCTCGTATAAACTTAGATTTTCCTTTAAAAATCTTTGGTTGCACTACATATGTGGATATTCCAAAGAGGTCACGGTCAAAATTAGACCCAAGGGCAGAAAAATGTGTCTTTGTGGGGTATGCCCAAATAAAAAATGGTACAAAATTTTCAACCCAATGACAAAAAAATTCTATACTACAATGAATGCAACCTTTTTGGAAAATCTTCCATATTTTAGCAAAATTTCAATTGAGGGGGAGAGGTTAGAAGAATCAAATTTTTGGGAAACAACAGAAGTTTTACCTAAAATAGTTTTTGACTCTATCACTAATGAGTTTGCTGAAATAGATAAGGAAACTAGGATCACTCAGATAAGAAAATACTACGAATGGGAAAAAAATCGATCCAATCTTGAGCTTATGGTTTATGCTAGGAAAAATATCCTTCAAAAAATAAAAATTTGTTGGTCCCTCCAGCACATGGCCATGAGGAATCCTTAAGTGAAGTCCACCCAAATGCCTTAGGTAATCCTTTATCTTTCTCACCTTTTATTCAAAGTTCTGATAGTATAATTGTATTTGAATCTAGTCTGAATACTATACCTATTACTTCCACCCAAGAATAAGATCTTTAGCTACCTATTGCCTTAAGGAAAAAACCTCGAACCTGCACTAAATATCCCATTTCCCATTACATTACCTATGACAATCTCTCTCCCAAGTATAGAGCTTTTACTACAAAGATTTCAAAACTTGTGGTGCCTAGAAACATTAAAGAGGCATTGAATGATCCGAATTGGAAAGCAACTGTGTTTGAAGAAATGGAGGCATTAAGGAGGAATGACACTTGGGATATGGTTGAGCTACCAAGTGAAAAGAAGGTTGTGGGGTGTAACTTGGTGTTCACGGTCAAGAGTAAAGCTGATGGTGCCATCAAGAGGTACAAGACCAGATTAGTAGCAAAAGGATTTACACAGACCTATGAAATAGACTACCAAAAAACTTTTTCTCCTGTTGCAAAGTTAAATACAATTCAGGTATTGTTGTCTCTTGCTGTTAATTCAAACTAGCCATTGTTTCAGCTTGATGTAAAAAATGTCTTCATCAACGGAAACCTAGAAGAAAAGGTATTTATGAGCTTACCATTAGGTTTTGAAGAAAAACTTGGGGCTGTAAAAGTTTGCAGAATAAAAAAGTCTTTGTACGGGCTTAAACAATCACCTAGTGCGTGTTTTGAATGTTTTGGCAAGGAAGTTAGAAGGTATGGGCTAATACAAAGCCAAGCGGATCACACCATGTTTTACAAACACTCAAGAGAAGGAAAAGTTACTATCTTAATTGTTTATGTTGATGATAGTATAATAACAGGGGATGATTGTGATGAGATAGATAAATTAAAAAAGGGTTGGCCAAGGAGTTTGAGATCAAAGACCTTGGAAACTTGAAGTACTTTCTTGGAATGGAATTTGCAAGGTCTAAGGAGGGAATTATTGTAAACTAACGCAAGTATGTACTTGATTTACTTAATGAAACAGGCATGTTGGGGTGCAAACCAGTAGAAACTCCCATGGAACCAAATGTAAAGTTGTAGCTAGCCCAAGTTGAAAACGTTGGTGATAGGGAGAGGTATCAAAGACTTCTTGGAAGGCTTATTTACTTGTCACACACTAAACCTGACATAGCTTTTTCAGTAAGTACAGTCAGCCAATTCATGCCCTCACCTGGCCTGGAGCATTTTGAGGCTGTTTACAGGATTCTAAGGTATCTAAAAGGGACACCAAGCAAAGGGCTTCTCTTTAAACCTCGAGGACATCTTAAGATTGAGATCTACATTGATGCAGATTGGGCTGGTAGTATAACTGATAGAAGGTCAACCTCTAGATACTGCACCAATGTGGGTGGTAATCTAGTAACTTGGCGCAGTAAAAAGCAAAATGTAGTTGCAAGAAGCAGTGTAGAAGCAGAGTTCAGGGCTGTTGCTCACGGTATTCGTGAGGTTATTTGGATAAGAAGAATATTACAGGAGTTAAAAAACTTTGGAAAATTTACCTATGAAACTGTTTTGTGACAATAAGGTTGTCATCTCTATTACTCATAACCCACTCTTACATGACCGTACCAAGCATGTAGAAGTGGACACACTTTATTAAAGAAAAAAAATAGAAAGTGGTCTGATGTGCATGACCTAAGTAGCTGATCTGCTCACAACTGGTGATCAAGTGGTCTGATTTGCATGCCTAGAAAACAGTTTGATTGCCTAGTAAGCAAGCTGACTATGAAAGATATTTTCATACCAGCTTGAGGGGGAGAGTGGAAAAAATAGAAACTGTATTTTTAGGAAATAATCTTTGTATATCGGTACTGTACATTTTTAGGAGTCAAATTCTGTATTTTTTAGGAAAGTATTATTAGTAGTTATTTGTTTCCTAGAATGAGAGATAGTGTTTCCTATTCTTTGTATGCTGCTGTTGTATAAAGTCTTACTAAGAGGAATCAATAAAGTGTGTGTGTTCCAGAAAGAGAACTATTCTTTTCAACTATTTCTAGTAGGAAGGGGGCTAGGGGTAGTCTAGGAATATTACTTATAAGTTTGTTATAGTCTTGGTTAGTGAGGTGTAAAGCTGGTAGGTCTGTTCGGAGTGGGGGATTGAATTCTGTTTTGTTGGTCCTAGTGACCTGAGGAGAGAACAAGCCTATCGAATGCTTGTATTATCATTTTCTTTAGCTTAATTGATATTGCCATTTCAGCTTCCTTGCTGTGAATTTTCCAGTTCTTATCAAGTTTCCGTTAACGTAGTCAGCTTGCTGGCTTGGCTATTATGATAAATCATCAATTTTCTACCTAAAACACAATGGTTGCATTTAAAATTTTCCCCCTTTCACTAGCGTATCTGACTTTCTGTCCTTTTTTTCATCGCATATGACCATGAAGTTTATCTATGAAAATTATTCATTTATTGTATTGTAACACCATTAAATAATTAATTGTATTTTCTCATATAGCAAATAATACCTTTGTGCATGTTTTTATGGTTTTAGGACATGGCTGATAAGTTATGCATGTTCTTCATGGTAGAGCATTTGTTGGAAAACATTTTGTGTTCTTTGATGTAGACACGAGTTCTTTTGAGCATCGGTTTGTAACTTTTAGGTGTTAAAAAAAGGGCAATTGTTGAACATAAATACTAGTAGCTATAAATTGGAGATGGGTGCAAGTCAATTTTTTTAAAGGTTTAATGGATCCCCAATTCAGGTTTCTGGGTGCAATTGTTTTTATATCACAACTAACATCCATTTCATTTTTGGCAGAATGAACATGGCAAAATCCGGGAACTATCACATCAGCTGGCTATAGAGAAAAAGAGAGCAGCAACCTATAAAAGACATTTGGAATTGATATTTGAGCAAATTGAAGAGCATAATGAGAGTCTATCAAAGAAGATCCAACATATAGCAGACAGGGTGAGGGAGATGGAAAACGAGCAGCAGCAGAAACATGTACAGTTGCAATAATTTTTGCTCTTTTAAAAAAAAAAAATTAATGAAGTACAAGGTCAGGAATTTCAATACAGAATGCTGGTGGCTAGCAACAGATTCTCATGGTTTAGATGTGACAATTCTGACTTGCTCTAGTTTGTTAGGTATGAGGTAGTTACAAAATTGTGAAAATGTTTGGGTTAGCAGAGCATTCATTTGGGTATTTGATATAATTATGCTCTTATTTTTTGAGCAAGGAGAAATAGAGCTGATGTATAGTTCTCCAATCCCATGCTTGTGAGGTTATGACAAAAATGTGAAAATTGTCTTACAGAAAAGGATTTTTCTTGTCTCTTTTGGTTGCAATTTATTGAACATAATGTAGAATTTCATTTCAGTTTCTCGTTTGGTAGAGACTAGAAAGAGGGCTTATATATATATATATTTATTTTCATAACAACTTTGCTTCCAATGTTACGAAACCTTTCAATTAATATTTTCTATTAATAATCTCAAATCTAGGGGTTTATATGGTTCGGCTCAATTCGGAGATTGAAATATCTCCAGTATTTTATTGAAAATTCAAAAATTTATATATCTAAGTCTTGTATTGTATTGTATTGAAAAGAAAAAATTTTCGTATTGTATTGTTTTGACAATTCGGATAATTCGGTATGATTCTGGAGTTCTTTCAGTACTAAATAATACAGTACAAAATAAATCAGTACTCGGATATTTTGAACTAAATAAAAAGTGCATAAAATCTAAATAGTATTATAAAAAATTCATAATCATCACATAAAAATGCTCATAATAAACGATTAATATTTGAGAAGTAAAAAAAATTAATGAGAGTATTTTCTTTAAAACATTAAATTAAAATTAAAAAAATGCAATATTTTCTTATATAAAAGGTTTATGAATTAAAAAGTTTAATTAAAAAGTATAAGTATGTAAGTTTGTAAGTATTTAAATTATGTATATGACTATAGTGTCTACATTAATTATAAAATATATAATTATATAAGTTTATTAAGTATATTTGTCACGTCTGCAATCTGACATTGACCGTAAATACATATTTCAGTTATCTATACCTCAGTACAGATACGTACCGATCAAAGTCTAAATACGGATAAATAAGTATAAGAAAAATTATTTTCATATGATAATAAAAAAATGTCTAATATGAAAGTTTAATTGAATTGATCAATTGTTGCGATTTCGTACTTGACATGCAAATTGAGACAATAAATTAGACTTGAAATACAAGATTTTATTTGGTAATAAAAATATTATTTGAGCATATAAAAAATATTATTTTAAGGCTATAGGTGATATTATGAGGTGAGATTTTAAGGTTAAAAATCCGAATTATTGAAATACGGTTTTTAATATGAGTTTACAACTTGATTTTTCTGATTATGAGTTAGAGAGATTTTTCATGATCACAATGATGCCGATGTGATTGCAATGAAATTCTAAAATTTTTAAATTTGATAAATTAGAAATCGGACAATGGAAAAAATTTTACGGATCTGATTAAGAAAAATTATTATACTGTAAAAATGTGATTTTATCACTGGAAGTCGTTTCAAGAAATTTAAAAGATCATTTCGAAGAAAAAATTATTTTATAATATTTTGGTATATTTAATTTAACGAAATTAAATTGCTTGAATGTGACATCCCGCTTATATAATAGGAATAATTCCATTACATAAGCGGAATGACATAAACAATCTTAATGAAACTAGTCTGAATTAAAAAATTTTATTTAATAACTAAATTGATATTTATTTATTTTTTATATTCAAATATACATATGTATTCAATTATCAAATACATCATCATATTACATAAATATTATACTTCATTATAACTATCAAAATTAATGGTTTTTACCTTACATCTAACTATATAGATATAATACCAAAATACAAAATCTATATATAAGACATGTCTAACAAACCCATATGCATGATAATAAAGAAAATGCAAAAATAATATGCATCCAACCCTCAACCAGTTTTGATGCGTTTCCTCTAGTATGAGCTTGTATTTCCTCTATCAACTTCACAGTTTACTATTTGTAAGCTCTAGTTCCCGCGCGAAAAAAATCCACGCTAAGCCATTTCTAGCTTAGTGGGACATATAAGTATTTAAGTTTTCTCATACAGTCATACAAACGTAGGTCATAATAATCATGATATAATTTAAATAAATTATTGCATAAATTCAGAAAATATTATAATAAAATAAAATTTATGTTCCATTATATTATCATTATATTTGTATCAGGACATGAATTGTATATATTCAACTATATGTAATATATAAAATATTAAATATTCTACCTCCTCTCATGTTTGCATAACTCATTTTAATTTAATTGATTTCCCTAGAATTATGATTGTTTAGTTAACTCAAATTTCAATCCATATAAGCATAAATATTTTAACATACAATTACCAAAATACATGGTAGATAATTCATAATACAGTATACAATATTCTAACATACATTATACAGGGACAACCACATGATTATACAATAGTATCAAATTCATTGATAAATATATATATATATATATATATATATATATATATATATATAACACTCAATTATAAATTTAGCTTACCTTAATAAATATTTTATAATTCATGCTAAATATTTATAATTCATGCTATTTTACATATTTTATCTTTCAACAAGTATATGTATGTCTTTTAATTATTTTATATATAATATTTTAATATAAATAACTCAAATCTCATTCCCGAACTATCTGGATATAGGGCGTGTAGAAAGGCCGCTCGCGGAGCTTAAGCACCCTATTCACTATAGTCTCAAGTCAAGAGCGCTCACGGAGCGTAAGCCTCATGACCGAGTATATTCACATCATCTGGGTACAATTAGAACAGAGATGCTCTCAGAGCTAATACCACCCTGTTCCTAAACCATATCAATATCGGTACCGTAATGCCCCCAGCAATGGTGCACCATCTATCCCTAATTACTCCACAGGTTGAGAACTGGGCAATTAATGTTATTATTTATTTATTTTCTTTATATATTAATTTGCTGAATCAATATTCCCATTACATTTATAATGAAAATATGCTTATAAAATTTTAAAATCATATAATCATATGATATTCTATTATATATAACTATTTAAGTAATATTGACATACTTTAATTAGTTTTCTATACAATCAAAACCAACAAATCTTTTAATACAAAACCAAAATTTATAATAACTTTATGAGTCCAAGTATGCCATATAACCTATTTTCATATCAAATACATATGACATACATGACTTTCTAACTTCACTCTTTATTGTCCTAATTATTCAATAATTACCATTAATAATTATCCCATTTTTAATCAATCATATACTAATCTATATTGAAAAATATATTATGTTACATATTGTAAACCAAAATTTCCTACATTTTATCAATCAATTATTCATCCATATGTCTATACATGCATTAACATGAAATTTCATTGATTAAGCACTCAATTCATTTTATATTTACACATTTTAATACATTATTCAAATATACCACTTATTCAATTAATACACAAGCATGCAACAAGGTAAACTAAAATGCATATATGTACAAATCTCAATAGAGCTTTTTTCTAAAATCTAAAATTTGGAGCTTGTCTACTTTTATTGTTTTTTTTTCTTGTTGAGACCCTAATTCGAAAATATAAATAATTAATACATTGATAAAATATTTATTCTTAATATAGTTTATATAAATAACTACAATTTCTTATAAGCTGGAACATGATCTTTTAGGACTGTTAGATCAATAACTTTTTCTACACTTATCCAATTTATACGATTCTTAATCCTAATTAAATATAACATCTAAAACTAAAACATACTAAAATTTCAGAATTTTTTAACTATTACACGATTTTTGGTATATTTTTAAATATTGTTATATTCTCTGCCTTTAGGCAGTTTCGGGGTACCACATTTAAAAATTCATATCTTTCAATGTGTAGCTTTAATTAGTATGAAAGTGTTTATACAGTTATATAAGTTAATTTGAAACATGTTTCATGTTTACCGCATTTCCAGATTCGGTCTCTATGGCTCTCAAATACTAGAGGATCTATAACTGGTTTAACAAAAAGTATCAACCCGACCAATTCAATTGTTCAACTCATAACTCACAAAATACATGACATTTTAAGGTGATACTTTCACAGAACTTTAGATAAGATATAGGAGTAAAACTTTTATGTTTTTAACTGTGGCTAATTCGATCTAAAAAGATGTCAAATATAAGGATGAAGTTACTGGAGCTATATAGGTATATGAAACCAGCTCAATCAAGGAACAGTCATAGTTTATTTCAGAATAACTCAACCTACACAGAAGCAATTTATACAAAATTTGGCAGAGATCTTAAAAACACATATACCTACAACTTTCATGTTTTTCAAACCTCAGATTAAGCCATTAAGATGATCAATATTTATAAAAATCGTAGGTTATTTAGTTGATACGTCTCCCTGAACTAGTTTCACCCCAATAACCATATCTCTTCATATACTCAAAATCATTTGATAAAATTTAGCAGAAAGATACCAAGACATAGATGAACAAATTTTATATTTAACACTTCCCTAAATTCGATTCACAAGATAATAAAAAATAGAGTGCAGTATCCTATAAAAATATAACCTAAATAGTTCTAATAATACAATAATCATGGGAAAAATATTTTTTACCAAGATCAGATTTATTTGGACTGATTTTTGATGCAAATCTTGAAGGAAATGATGAATATTTTGGGTTGTGATATGGAGGAAGGAAAAGGGATGATGATGAAGAAGAAGAAGAAGAGCGATAGAGTTAGAAGAAATGGGGCAAAGTCAATTGACTTTCCCCTCAAAAAACACACAATAGAAAAAAAAAAAAAGAAAACTAAATCGTGAAAAGGGGATAGGGGAAAGTCAATTGACTTTGCCCCATTTCTTCCAACTCTATCTCTCTTCTCCTTCTTCTTCATCATCATCTCTTTTCCTTCCTCCATATCACAACCCAAAATCTTCATCATTTCCTTATATCTAATATCTTTAATTTTTTTTACCAAAAAATACAATTTAATTATGTGGTATAATTTAATCAAATTTATCATGCCAATAAATTTAATTTATTTTAATTTCTAATTTAGTCATTTATTCAATTTATTTAAATTTTTTTTATGTCTATCATGTCTTTCCTATGTATACCACATACTTATTTTAATTTAGACTAATTTGTGGGCGTTACATTGGAGGTCGGATTTTAGATAAATAAATTAAATTATGAATTATTTGGGAGAAATTTTGGTGATTGGTGGAAATTAGTTTAAGTCAAATAGAATTACTGTGTAATTGGGCCACTTGTTAACTTAAAGAGTTAATTAAATTTTAAGTAGCCAATGGATGTGAGATGAAGAATTCATGTGGATTAATTAGTTACCAATTGTGGTATAAAAGTCAAATTTGCTTAATTTATTTGCATTTTTCATAATATAAAAATCAAACAAAAAATTCTATCTTCTCCTTTTTCCTCGACCGACCCACACATAGCTACTTTCCTCCAAATTTTATTTTCTTTCCATTTCTCTCTTGCAAATCTTTATAATCATGCTTTAGGGGTGATAAGAATTTATTTGTGGGAGAAAAAAATTTATTTGGAGAAAAATTAAGCTTAGCAAAACTTTCTAAGGATATTTAAAAGTGAGAAATTCTTCAATTTCCTTGTTTTTTCTTCATGACATGATGTTATTGAGTTTAATTCTTAGATAATTTCCTAGAATTTGAGAAAATTTGGTAGAATTTGAAAGAACCATAAAATTAGGGTTTAGTGGAGAAAATTGAGAGTTAGATAAAAAAGGAAAATGAGTAGAATGAGTTTGAGGATTATAGATACGATGGAAAATTGATGAAAATAATTTTTAGGAATTTTTATGGAATTATTGGAAACTTTTCATAATTATGGCCAAATTTTTAAAAAATTATTTTTAAGGATTTGTACCTCCAAATGATGATGATGGGGATATATGGAGTGTTTGGAACTGAAAATTAAATTTTGGAATAGGAAAAAATTTTAATAGGATTTTTGTTGAAATTTTGGATTTTTGACATAATTATTGAAAAAGTTATTGGGAATTATTGAAAGTAATTTTGGTGAAATTGGTGATGGAAAATGGAAGATGATGAGTCAAAGTAATTATATAAATTTAGTTGAAAGTTTTAGACCATTTATTGAATTAATAGAATGTTTTGAGTTGGAAATAGATTTTTTGAGGAAAAAAATGGAAAATAAAAAAATGAAGGAAAACTTAGAAGAGAAGAGAAAAAATTAATTAATTTGAAAATTTCGCATTAGTAGTATATAGCGTAAAATAAGGCCAGTTAGAAAAAGATCCGTAAATATGAGAACTGCAAAAATTAAATAATTAGTTTAATTTTTATTTAAATTTAGTAATTTGTATTGGCTTAGTAACCCATTAGAAATTTAATGGTTATTTAGGTGCACCGTTAGAGCAGACATCAGGAGTAGAAAGAGGAAATGAACCGACAGTCTCCGATAAGTTAGCATAGAGGTATGTGCATTAACTTATAATATAAGTCAATTGCGATTTAAATTGATTTTTATATGTTTTTTGGTATGAAATTGATTTACATTTAGAAAAATATTTATATATAACATTTATGAGAATATTATATAATATCCACTAATTTAGACACCGAGTCGCACATGTCGTGAAATTGACGCGTTTGACCGATTGGAGTTTAAATTCAGATTTTTGATTGGAATTAATCAAGTAATGATTAAATTAAATGATGTATGCCTAATTAAGTGATTATAAAGTTTAAGGAAGTTGATTTATGGTAAATGACTAAATTGCAAATTTTGATAAGTTTTGGGATCAAATTGCAATTTACCAAAAATTTGGAGGATCAATGAGATTGTTTGCTAATTAACATAAGAGATGGGACATTTTAAATAGGTTGTTCGGCCATTCAATGAGAAAGAATAAGATTAATGGGTTCATTAAGCCTAATGTCAAGAAATGGTCAAGATTGTGGGTCCCACATGAGGACTTTTATATTTTCCTTTATTTTCTTCTTCTCCTTATTTTCTGCTCTCTTCTTTCTCTCTTTTCCATCCAGCTATGCCAGCCTCATTTCCTCCATAGCCAAACCAGAATTTTAGAGAGAGAAAGGAAAAGAAGAGGGGGAAAAGATCAACAACAAGTGATTTTCATGGTCTACAATTCCTAAAGAAGCTAGAAAAAGCCAGAAAGAGGAAGAAAAATCAAGTTTGGTGGAGAGAGAAAATCTCCAAAGTTTTGATTTAATGAAGAAAAGAGTAAGGTAAGAAGTGATTCTTTTTCATCATCATCTTTTCTTAAAGAAATTTAAATTTTGAACTCATCCAAGACTCATATGGAAAGAGAGAGAAATTAGGGTTTTGAGAGAGAATAAGAGAGTTTAGGGTCTTGGAAAAATCAGATGATAATAATGATCTATGATATTGTAGGAGTTCCAAGTGACAAGGAACAAACTCTAAGGAGCAAAGGAAAAGAGAAAGCTACCTAGAAGAGTGAAGGAGAAAGATTAAGGTTTGTGCATAATTTCAGGCAATAGCCTATCTTTCTTTGAAATAATGCATGTTAGTATGATAATTGATGATTGAAATGCATTAATGATGACTATAGCATGAAACCATATGTTAGAGATAAAGAATGAGTTTTCTTGTGATTTGTTGAATTAAGTGATGCATGTTAGAGAAATTAATTGTGATTAAGGCATTTACATGTATTAGGTCATGATATGTTGAATAATTAGAATGAATGAAATGTGAATATGCAGATTTCCTATCGAAAGTCATGGGTGTGACTATCGGGTCGCGGGTGTGAACCTGATGGTTCACGGTTGTGACTGATTTTGTATTACGGTTGTGACTTGTGTGTGGAAATAGTACTATTCATTCCAGAAGTGTTCATGGTTGGGAATTACGGACGTGAACTCATTCACGGTCACGAATGAGTATTCACAACCGTGAATGCTTTTGGCTTGATTCATTCCAGTAGCGTTCACGACTTTGGATTATGAGCGTGAACTAATTCACAGGCACGAATGAGTAGTCACGACTGTGAATGCTTTGTTTTCAAATAAATTGTGAATATGATTATCTACTGATGTATCTTGTTAAACAAATGAAAAGATGTTATCCAGTATATATTAGCATGTGATATGTTGCAAAACAAGAAAATTGAGATGTTGATACATGAGAATATTGATGTGTCAAAATTTAAGATTGATAATGATGATATGTAAAATATGAGGATGATAAAATGGATGTAAATAAAAAATTGAATAAAGATATATGATTAATGTGAAAATACGAAAATGCCCATTACTCTACCTATGGACTAGAAACAGGATAGATGACATGTCATTAAGGGAGCGAACGGTACCATACTATATGAGATATTCCTCGATCAATGTGGCTTAAGTTCGGAGAGCGCCATTGACTTGAGAAGCTCTGTATAACACATATATTTTGAGGATAAGGTTGCTTAAGCTCGGAGAGCACCTTGGTCCGGTTATTCATTTATGATGAAATAATACTCAATCAATGTGGCTTAAGCTCGGAGAGCGCCATTGATTTGAGAAGCTCTGTTGAGCCAAATAGTGGACAGGGTGGCTATAGCTCTGGGAGAGCTCCTGATCCATAACTCATATCCAGTCAGTCCAAATTTGGAGTGATGTGGGAAAGATAATGAAGCTAAGTCAGAAAATATAAAAGAAAAAAAAATGATGATGATGATATGAGATTGAGATATAATAATAAAGAGATTAACAGAGTAACTTACCATCAAAGATAAATGAAAAATAATAGTGTACATGTGAGCATGATATTTATGCTTGTATGAAATAGGAACTTGTTGATAGGAATAACATGTAAAGATTTTAATGCATAAAATGATACATGTTAATGCTTGTTGCATGATATAGTATATTGCCTTATTTATATGCATCACTAAGCTTAGAGTTTAGCGTGAGAGTTTCTTTCCGCACAGATATAAAAAGGTAGCTAAAGGTTGTAGATAAAGCAAGCGATGATCACATTCAAATTAAAACAGTCGATCTCGAAATATTGGGTCACAAACTTTTGAACTCTTGTATTTTGTTTTCCGTATTATATATACTTATAAGTTGTAAATTAGTTTTCAAAGTTTGTTAATTAGTAAATAGGTATTTATAAATACTATCTTATATAAATAAAATGTATATTATTTATTATATATATATATATATAGCGATTTAAAAAAGTAAATAAGACAGCTAGTAGCGACCCCGCATCCAGGCTCGTGCGGTTTGGGTGAGGGGGTGTTACATATTTAATGTTTGAAAAGTTCATAAAAATATATTTTATGATAAAAATAAAATATTTTGGTAAAGAAAGTGTATTGGTATGAAATAAATACGTTGATATGATATTTTAATAAAATAAATTTATTTTTTCCATATGGTAAATTTTTATGCTATTAAATAATTATATGAGAAATTGATAACGATTATATCTATAAAAATTTTGGTAAGATAAATGCTTTAATATTTTATGTATTAGACAATAAGCTAAATAATTGTTGACATGCCAATAGGGTATGAATTTTATGGCTTGTGGATATTTTGGTCATGAGATATATTATGACTCTTGTGGTTGTATTGGACCATGCATATTATTTTGTTAATGTAATATATTATTTTATTAAGTTCTATTCATGCCAATTTATATATATATATATATATATATAAAAGTTTTAATAATGTATTATTTTAAATAAATATATCTCATAATATTTCATATTTAACCGTGTATAGTAGTGTAT
The DNA here is from genome assembly GCA_023653625.1 of Triadica sebifera. Taxonomy (NCBI): domain Eukaryota; kingdom Viridiplantae; phylum Streptophyta; class Magnoliopsida; order Malpighiales; family Euphorbiaceae; genus Triadica; species Triadica sebifera. The sequence goes on along the minus strand of CM042893.1, from coordinate 37,626,933 downwards.
ACAGACATGTAAGGGGTGTTACAATATTAATTATATATATTATTTATTAATATAATTTAGATTAATATATAAGTTTAATATAATATAATTGTTTTGATAAAAAAAATTTAAAATTTAAATTATTAGGTATATAAACTCAGAAGTATAAATATAAGTATATAATTATATTAAATATACAAGTTTATTAAATATATGATCAATTATATATATATTTTATTTATTAATAAAATTTAGATTAATACAAAAAGTTAATATAATACAATTATTTTGATAAAAAAATTATATAATAAGTTATTCATTTTTTTAAATAATAAAAAAAGGAATCGAAATATGTAACTGAAACACTATAATGAGACACAGATGAGCTATCAAGAACGTAAAAGAGATAAGATCGACAGTTTGTCAGATCTAGTATAGATCATATATGAACGATAATTAGAGTTAACGGCTTCGCTTGGGTTCCCTTATCTTGGATTTTGGGAAAGAGAATCAATTAGTTTTTACAAACAGTTTGATATGCATATAATATTATTTAATATTTTAAATTATTAGATATATAAACTCATAAGTATATATATATATATATATATATATATATATATGACTATAATATTTTTACTAATTATAAAGTATATAAACATATAAATTTATTAAATATACCAATTATATATTTTTTATTTAATAATTTAATATTATTAGTATTTAAATTTAAAATAATACAATTATTTTGACAAAAAATCATATAATGTAATTAGAACAAATCATAATTTATATTGATTTATTATATAATTATACAACATTTATTATAAATTAGGTTACTTTATAATTGATTCACTTAAATTAATTTATCAAATAATTAATATTATATAGATTTATTATATAATACAATTAAAATTAATTATAAATGCTAAAAAATATAATGAAACTATCAATTTATTATAAATATTTTTTTATATACGTATTAATAACAAAGATAGTTAATTAGATTGATGATGAATTTATTTTAAACTTACATGAAAATTATGGATTCAATTTTCTACACAACTATCATATAAAATTATTTTTAGTATTTAAAATTTTTAATTATTTGAATTCCTTACTATTATAAATGTCATATAAATTTTATTATGATTTATTTTTATGGATTAAAGTATATTTAATTAAAAGTTTAAGTTATATTATATTTGTATGATAAAAATATAAATGTTATAAATAATGTTATATATAAATTATTTCATTCTTATAAATTATTATATATAGTAAAATTATAAACATTTAAATATCAGTTCTTTTAGTATAGTTCGGTTATAGAACAATTCGGTAAAATTCAGTACAGTTTTCGGTGCTGATATCACTAAAAACTTTAAGATCTGTCAAAATTATAGTCAACGGTACAATACAGTTCGGTTCTAGTCAAAAAGTTAACAGTACGGTTCGGTTGTAGATTTATTTTTTTGGTTTTTCGATCCAATTCAGGAAGATTCAGGATCTGTGTATAATCCTACTCAAATCTATCGTTTATCTTTTTGATTTCAAATAAATATTTTTTAATTTTCTTTGTAAATTTCTAATTTGATTTTTTTTATTTAATTAAAATATTTTATTTGATATCTATTTTTAATATATTTTTAATTTATTATCATATATTTATGATTTATAACTATAATAAATTTATTAACCTTTGTAATTATAATAAGAGGGCTAAATTAAAGAAAAAAAATTAAATTATAAGCATTAGTTGGAATTCAAATTTTTATTAGAAAATAGTTGTAACTAATAATTAGTTATAATTATAATTTTAAACCTCTAAGAAATATGTTTCAAATTTTAATTATTAATAATGATTGCAATTAAATTTTGCAATTAAATTTTTCTTCAATTTATACATTTTCTATAATTACAAAACTTTAATAAATTTATTGTAATGATAATAAATTTGTAAATTAGAAATTTATGATAATAAATTAAAAAATAAATTAGAAAATAAAATATCAAGTAAAATATTTGATTAAATTACGTATACCCATATAAAAAGATATTTATCCTGGTTTCAAAACTTATATATTATGAATTATATACAGTCAATATAAAGGAGAGGAAAAGGGTAATAAATGAAATACTGATCAAATGACAACAAAGGGATATAAAACAATGAACTAACAATAACAATAAAACCTTGGCGAGGACATTCGCTTTTGGTAGTTATCTTCATCGGGGGCTTTTTTCAATTGCCACCATATAGTGAGCTTTGCTGTTTTCTAATGATTTGCATGCACATAATGAGTAGAATCGAGTTTGGAGTTGGCAAGGTCCTTTGAGAATTGAAGTTTTTCTTTGGTCATGTATTTATGGCAAAATTCTTTCTAATGGAGAGAGATTTAAACATCGAGTTTCACAATTATGGGCGAAATGTTGTACGAGATGTGCACAATTGAAGCAAGTGACACATATTAATGTGATAGTGAAACATTCTAACATAGGTGCGACATAAGTGTCATGGGCATGACAAACCTTTTTGTCACGGGCGTGGCATGTCATATCCCCCATTTAAGGCTCTGACCGACACATGTTTTGTGATCGGACACATTAGATTGATTGAAAATCAAGCACTTTTGCGATTGAGATTGAGGCGATACAACTGAAGTCTAAATTTGGACCATGTACAAAGTGAAAAAATTGATTATCAATATGAAATGTAAAATTTTGTACGAAAATCGAGAAAAAAAGAGGTTAGACAAAAAAATATGTGATTTTGAGACCAGTTTACGAAATTAATGTAAGGTTAAAAGAACCATTAAACTTGAAGCTGATTTTTTGTTAAAGGACTAAACTACTTGTTGCCCAGATATTGAACCAAGAAGGGGGTTGAATTGGATATTAAAATTTCTTAACTTTTAAATGCAGAAAGAAAAGTTAAGTTGAGTAAGGATAGGAAGATATCACACAAGAATTTTTATAGAGGTTTGGGTGTTAACAAACACTACTCCTCTCCCCAATCTCAATTGGGAGTTTCACTAACACACTAAGTGTTACAATGGAGTTTTACAAGCTCACTCCCAACTATGGTGTTTCTAACAATGGATCACACCTAACCCAGAAATCTCTTGTGTTTTAATGACTCACACAATAAACCAATTCCTTGTGTTTTAAGGGCTCACATAAATAACCCTTACAAGTGTTCTACTCTTAACCCAATATACCCAAACTCACTTGAGTAGTAGATTACAAAGAGAAACACTCACAAATCTAAAGATTTTTATAGAGAATTAATGTTTATTTTGAAAGTATTAAATGCACAAAATGGCTACAACAAGATTGAGATTCGAAATATTTGCTATTCTTTTTTTCTAGATTCATAAATGACTTGCATTTATACTTCCATAGCGAATTATAACCGTTTGGTTGCATTTAATGTGGAAATAGCCGTTGCACCAACTCTTAATTTCGTGCCTGACATGTTTCTCTTTCCTCTTTCACAGTCGTGAGTATGAGTGTCACGGTCGTAACTGTTCTTCCAAGCCGTGACTTGAGTGGTGACTTTGGCCGTGAAATATTCTGGAAGGATTTGAAGTGTTTGATCACGGGCGTGACATTATTCTTTCAGGGGCGTGAACATCCTTCCAAGCCGTGGTCCAAGTGGTGACTCTGGCCGTGAAGCTCTTTGGAGGAATTTGACATGTTTTCTCACGGGCGTGACTTTATTTCACGGGCGTGACTTATATGGTCATTCATGGTTGCTATCATTCTTTATGGCCTTGAACTTTAAATGTTGGATAGTTGGCACTTAGCTTCATCACGGGCGTGACATAAAAGGTCACGGGCATGAACATGCTATTTCTTCATTTTTTGTCTTTTTAAGGTTAGTCTTCCATTCTCCATTCTTGCTATCATGTTCCATACGTTCTTCAATAAACTTAGAAAACAAGTATGTTAAATAAATTATTGCTTTTTTATTTGTTAGCATCAAAATGATGGAAATACCCCTCATGGTTCAACAATCTCCCCCTTTTTGATGGTGACAAATAATCTAGCAATATGTGCTTTTGAGAAGTCTCCCCCTCAAAAGATGCTTAAGATAAAAAATTATTGAAGTGCAAGAATTGTAAAGAATGATGAAGTATAGCATCAAAATATGCTTCCTAGTTTAGGTATATGCAAGTTATATGCAAGGTATATCCAACGTATACCAAATTTTTACTTAAAACAAGTTAAGTATGTGCAAAGTATATTTAAGGTATATTCAAAGTATATCAAGTGCATATTCATTCGTGTAACTTGCATCAAGGTATATGCAAAGTATATGTAAGGTATATTAAAGGTGTATCAGCTCATTTGCATACTTGCATATTCATTTGATTCAAATAAGTGTTTCAATATATTGCTAGGTTCTCCTCCTTTTTTCATCAAGAAAAAGAATATCAAAAAGATAAATCAGAATGGAAAACAAAAGCAATTATATTAATATTAAAAGAAGAATACAAGGATTTGAAAAGAGAATGAAAGTCCTACATCAAACAAGCTAGAAAATAACGTAGCTAAAATATAGTCTAGCTAGATTTGGAGCCTGACATCCCATCTCTTAAGTGAGTTACTTCCGCCTCGAGGCTCACCATGTGAGACTCCATCAAAACCTTGAGGTTCTCTAACCTGTCATCCATCGAAGCCTGCAATTGCTCAAACCGTGGGGCCAAGAGATCAACCATTTGCTGAGCCAAGTTTGGTGTGGAGGCAGAGGATTGTCCAATTTCATGCTCAACCTTTAGATTCGCCATCTCAACTCGAACTCTCTTCCTCTGCTGGATTCCTTAGAGGCCAGCTTTGAAGTCGTCCGAATCATTGTCCTCCCAAATAATCTCACCAGCAGTGTTGGTGAAGCAGTAGTAGATGTTGTTCTCATGAACTATATGAACATTTGCTCCCATTATGATAAATGACTCGACGTCTAGTCGGTCTCAAGGATGTGCTAGTATAAGGTTGAAGTGGTGCTCTTATAGCTTCAAATACCCAAGTTTGATAGTAAGATGAGTCACGTACCCACCAATCAGAATGTCTCTGGAGGGCTTGGTGGCAATTGATAGTAGATGGTTAGCAAACCATCGAGAGAAAGCCACTGTTAGGCCTCTTCGGGCCATCTTTAGGAGAAAGAGCTCAGACTTTTGAATTGATCCGTTGTTGTCTCCTCTAGCAAAAATGCTATAGGTTAGAAACCTATGCAAGTACTTGTGCACTAGGGATCGAAGGTGGGTGCTTTTCGTCTTCTTGACGTCCCAGCTGTAGTCAAGCCCGAAGTGAGTCCATGCCTGAGTAGCATAGAAATCCACCTCACTTTCATTAAGGATACTGTCAGAGGGAAGGTCGAACATGTCACCAAACTTTGTGGTAGTGACGGTGTTCGGAAGCTTGCAAAGTTGGAATTTTACCGTACCGGTAGGAGAGACTTACAGGGTGCTTAGAAACTCGAGAGTTGGTTCCTTCAGCGTTGGTTGATGGATATCAACAAAATCTTTTAGATGACAAGCCTGGAGTTGTTCCGTCATGCTTGTCTTAAGACCAAGTGTTTTGATAGTTTGCCACTCAAATGATCGAAAGGAAAAGAGTGGTATTTGCTTGAGAACCAAGTATCTTGGATGACAGTGCTCCAGAATAATGTTTAGAAGGTAGTCTGCGTACCTTCTTAGAGCATGAGACTTCTTTCTGGTACCTTTGGAGGAGTCAGTTTCCATTTTTGATTGAGAAAAATATTTTTAAAGAGTGAAAATTTGATGGAATTTTGGAATAGAACCTAAGGTGTTTTGATTTTTGATGATGGAAAAAGTTTTTGAAGGTATTTATAGATGGAATGAGTTGCTAGGGGGCCGAAATCTTCAAAATGGTATTCAATGGTGATAAATGAGAGAAGTTGGAGAGTTGGAAATGAGAAAAATAACGACATAAATGTTTTATAGCCGACATCTTCACGGGCGTGAAAGCTAAGTCACAGGCGTGAAAGCTAAGTCACAAGCATGAAATATCGTGTTCACGGTTTGCTGAAGAGACGCTCGTGACAATTAAAGGTCACGGGCATGAATGATGAAATATCACGGTGGTGACAAAATAGTCACGGTTGTGAAGTACAATCTTCACTACTTGTGATCGTGAGACAGAGCGTGACACAAAGCGTGAACGCTTCTGTAATTTTTTGGTGGAAATGTTCACGGTCGTGAATAAGCATCACGGGCATGAACAAAGGGTTTCATGAGGGTGATAGAAAATGGTTATGGGCATGAAACATAGTCTTCACTACCTTCATCCGTGAAGCATGTCGTGAAGCAAGGCGTGAAAGCTACTGGAGCTTTTGGCGATTATGATCACAGCCGTGAATATATGTCACGGGCGTGAATTGCCTAAAATCCTCATTAAATAAAATTAAGTCTTAAACAAGACTAAAGCATTTCTAAGGAGCTTTTATCCCCTATAACATATATTTCTATCAAGTTAGCTACTTCATATCTAAAAAGATGAGACAAAAAACACAAGATTATCAATCAAGGTTCGACAATTTTGGCAATTATAAAGTTAATCCATCAATCATACCAAACTCTCTTCTTATGAAATTAAATCTTTCCTTATTTAGAGACTTAGTGAAGATATCTACCAATTGATTGTCTGTGCTTATAAATTCCAATACAACATCTCCATATTGAACATGCTCTTTAATAAAATGATGCCTTATGTCAATATGCTTACTTCTAGAGTGTTGAATGCAATTCTTGGATAGATTTATAGCACTTGTATTGTCACATCTAATAGGTATATGGTCCATACTATGACCATAATCCTTAAGTTGTTGTTTCATCCAAAGAATTTGTGTACAACAACATCCTACTGCCACATACTCTACTTCAGTGGTAGAAAGAGCAACTGAAACTTGTTTCTTGCTAAACCAAGAAACTATGCATTCTCCAATAAAGTGACAAGTACTTGAAGTACTTTTTCTATATAAAAGACTTCCAGCGTAATCAGCATCTGAATATCCTATAATGTGAAAGGATGAATTTTGAGGATACCATAAACCTAGATTCAATGAGCCATGTAAATATTTTAAAATTCTTTTGACTGCATTTAAATGTGACTCTTTAGGACATGAGTGAAAGTGAGCACATAAGCATACACTATACATTATATCGGGTCTAGAGGCAGTAAAATATAAAAGTGATCCGATCATACCTCTATAGAGCTTTTCATTAATGCTTTTACCCTTTTCATCCTTGTCCAATTTTGTTGATGTGCTCATTGGAGTCTTGGCATTTTTGCATCATTCCATTCCAAATTTCTTAAGTAAGTATTTGGCATATTTGGATTGGTTGATGCCCTCATTGCTTTGTTTTATTTGTAGACTAAGGAAGAATTTTAGCTCACCCATCATGCTCATTTCGAATTCCCTAGTCATACACTTAGCAAATTCTTGGCAAAACAATTCATTAGTAGACCCAAATATGATGTCATTAATATAAATTTGAACAATTAGAGTATCATGCTTATGTTTTTTAATGAATAATGTAGTGTCAACATTCCCCTTTGTAAAATTATTTTCTAAGAGAAAAGAACTTAGTCTTTCATACCAAGCCCTTGGGGTTTGTTTCAAACCATATAAAGCTTTTAAAGTTTAAATACATAGTTGGGAAAATCATAGCGTTCAAAACCTGGTGGTTGTTCTACATAAACTTCTTCTTCTATAAAGCCATTTAAAAAGTCACTTTTTACATCCATTTGAAAGAGTTTGAAATTCATATGGCATGCATATGCTAAAAGTATTCTTATGACTTCTAATCTAGCTACAGGAGCATAGGTCTCATCATAATCTATTCCTTCTTCCTGATTATATCCTTTTGCAACCAACCTAGCCTTATTCCTAGTTATTGAACCCTGTTCATCTAGTTTATTTCTAAATACCCATTTGCTTCCAATGATTTGATGCTTCTTGGGTCTAGGTACTAAGGTCCATACCTTACTTCTCTCAAATTGGTCGAGTTCCTCTTACATAGCAATCACCCAACTTTCATCATTAAGAGCCTCATCAATATTTTTAGGCTCAATTTGAGAAACAAAACCAAGATCAGAAACTAAATGTTTGAGATGAGATCTAGTACTTACTCCCCTTATAGGATCACCAATGATTTTCTCTTTGGGGTGATCTTTTGTCAATCTCAATTCATTTGGGAGCTCTTGCCTGTTTTCCTTTTGAGCTGGAGGTAAAGTATCATCTTGATGTGAATCTTCTTGATCATTTTCTTCTCTTTCATTTTCAAGATCAAGTCTTTCCATGGTACCTACAACATCATCAAAAACACTACCTTTCACAAGATCAAGCTTACTAGATTCATCAAAAACAATATGCATAGATTCTTCAATAGTTAATGACATTTTATTAAATATTCTATATGCTTTGCTAGTTATAGAGTATCCTAAAAAGATACCCTCATCAGATTTAGAGACAAATTTTCTAAGGTTGTCCTTAGTATTCAATATGAAACACTTGCATCCAAATACTCTAAAGTATGATATTAAGGGCTTTCTTCCATTCCATAGCTCAAATGAAGTTTTGTTTAAGAGAGGTCTTTTGAAAACACGATTTGAAATATAACATGCAGTATTTGTGGCTTCGGTCCAAAAGTAAGTTGGTAAACCATACTCATTGAGCATTGTTCGAGCCATTTCAATTAAAGTTTGATTTTTCCTTTCGACTACCCCATTTTGTTGAGGTGTCCCAGGAGATGAAAAATTATGCGAAATGCCATGTTCAAGACAAAAATTTTCAAAGTTTTCATTTTCAAATTCTTTGCCATGATCACTTCTTATTTTTGAAATATAATATCCTTTTTCATTTTGAACTATTTTAGCAAAATTTCTGAAAGTTTCAAAGGCATCACTCTTTGGAGCTAAAAAAATTATCCAAGTAAATCTAGAGTAGTCATCGACGATGACAAAGGTATAGTGTTTACCTCATAAGCTTACAATTCTAGTAGGTCTAAAAAGATCTAGATGCAGGAGTTGTAGATGTTTTGAGGTACTTACAATGTTTTTGGATTTGAAGGTTGACTTGTGTTGTTTTCCTCTTTGGCAATGTTCACATGTCTTGTCTTTTTCAAATTTGACTTTTGGTAACCCCTTTACCAGCTCTCCTTTGCTGAGGCTTTGAATTAGATCCATGCTTGTATGACCAAGCCTTTTATGCCACAGCCAAGATTCATCACTAGTAGTCACAAGACACTTAGAGGAATGGTTAAATATTTTGTGTAAGTCTATTATGTAGGTATTGACATCTCTATTTCCATTAAATATTTCTTGGCCATTAATAGAGGTTACAAGTCATTCGTTGAAAGTAAAGATTACTTTGTTTCCTTTATCACATAATTGACTCACACTTAACAAGTTATGTTTCAAGTCATCAATAAGTAAGACATCTTTAATGAAAGTAGTACCATTAATACGAATAGAGCCAATGCCAATTACCTTACCCTTAGCATTGTTTCCAAAGGTAAATTTACCTCCATCAATACTTTTCATCTCACTGAAAAGTTCTTTGTCTCCTATCATATGCCTTGAGCATCTACTGTCTACTAGCCAAACATTTTTGTTTATTGTGGACTTGAGGCATACCTATAGAATCACAATTCAAGTATGGTTTTTAGGTACCCAAATGAGCTTGGGTCCTTGGGGGTTAGCACATGAAGGTTCCCAATGAGCCTTCCTTATCCAATGTTTATTTATGTGACCAAATTTCATACAATAATTAAATTGTTTAGCTCTAAATATGCTTTTTGGTCTTACAATGCTTTTGAATGCCATATTTCTATTAGGTTGAGTTTGAGAGCAATGGCATGCACAAGCATGATGAATTGGTGCTTTTCTAGGTGCATGCTTCTTATACATAAAGGCATGATTAGCCTTTTGAGGTTTCCTTCTTAAGCTTACCAATCCTTGATCATCCCTCTTAAGTATAGAAGATTTAGTGTATTTTGTGCACTTAGCCCTTGGGGCTGTTACAGCAAATATGGAGATGTGAGGTTCACTTGACTTAACAAAAGTAGTCTTGTGAGAAGATGATGTACCTTAAATCCTAGACCATGTCTAATTAAGGGTGGTCTTTGAGATATAATGAGAGTATCTAAACTCTCATTTCCCTTGTGAAATTTAGAAATGAAGTTTCTAAGTTCCTCAACTTCATTTTTCAAAATATTGTTTTCTTTAAGCAAGAATTTAGTTGAGGGTCTTGAAGAGTACTCATCTAATGACTTTTGAAGGGATTCATTAGATGATTTAAGTTTAAAGTTTTCCTTTTCTAAAGCATCCATTTTGATTTTCAAATTAGAAATGTTATTCTTATAAGTATTGAATTTACTTCTATATATCTCTAGTTCTAGATTCAATACTTCTATTAAGCTTTGCTAATCATCATCTTCACTATTACTATCATTATCACTACTATCATTATTGAAATTGTATGAGTGAAGTGATCCTACCTTATCTGAGACGTGATCCTCTATAGCAATGAAGCATAGGTTGACCTCTTCACTTTCATTGTCATCTTTTTCACTTGAAGAGCTTTCGTCATTCCATGTGGCTTTGAGACCTTTCTCCCCATTGTCTCTTTGGTTTTTTCTCTTGTGCTCCTTAAGCCTTGGACATTCCAGTTTAATATGCCCTTTCTTCCAACATTCATAGAACTTTACCTCCTCTTTACTTCTTTGTGAGTCATTAGAGGTCTGTTTGAGGTTTCTTTGCCTGAATTTTCTAGAGTTGCTCATTCTCTTCTCAATAATTATTTTCAGCCTTCTTGAGAGCATAGCAATGTCCTCATTTGCATCATTACTCTTTTCTTCATCATCATCTTCAACTTCCTCTTGAGATTTTGAAGTAGAGTCTTTTAGCGCTAGAGGCTTTCTTTTTTCTGGCTCTGCTTCAAACTCTCTATCTCTTTTCACTGCCATTTCATGTGTAAGAAGTTTGCCAATAAGCACATCGGTATTCATGATGCTCATGTCTTCATTTGCCTCTTCTATACCAGCAACTCTTAAACCGTAATCTTTAAGAGGAAGACTTCTCAGAATTTTGTTATTTACATCTTCGAAGCTCAGGTGTTTCCCAAGCTTTCTCATGCCATTTATGATGGCTACAAGACGGTTGGTCATGTTAGTAATTGACTCATTGGATTTCATCTTGAAGAGTTCATACCCTGATGTAAGAAGTTGAATCTTCTTGGATTTAACTTGCTTTGTTCCTTCATGATAGTTTTCCAATGTTTTCCACATGCTGTAAGCAGTTGGGCAGTGTTGTATTCTGCCACATTCCTCAATGGATAATGAGCTTGAGAGAATTGTCATTGCCTTCTTGTTTTTGAAGTTTTCTCTTCTTTGAGGCTCTGTCCAATCATCTCTTGACAGAATTTCTTCTTCACTATCAACTCCTCTTCTAGTTGGTGGTGTCCATTCTTTCCGAACACTATCCCATACTTCAATTCCTTCACTATCCAGATATGTCTCCATTCGAAAATTCCAATGAGCATAATTTGCTCCATCAAAGTAAGGCTTGAGACTTTGGAATCATTCATTGGCCATATCTTGATCTTTGGTAGCGCTGTTTAGGCTTCGATGCTAGACTAAGCTCTCATACCAATTGTTTCCCAGATATTGAACCAAGAAGGGGGGTTGAATTGGATATTAAAATTTCTTAACTTTTAAATGCGGAAAGAAAAGTTAAGTTGAGTAGGCATAAGAAGATATCACACAAGAATTTTTATAGAGGTTCGGGTGTTAACAAACCCTACTCCTCTCCCCAATCTCAATTGGGAGTTTCACTAACACATTAAGTGTTAAAATGGAGTTTTAAAAGCTCACTCCCAGTTATGGTGTTTCTAACAATGGATCACACCTAACCCAGAAATCCCTTGTGTTTTAATGGCTCACACAATAAACCAATTCCTTGTGTTTTAAAGGCTCACACAAATAACCCTTACAAGTGTTCTACTCTTAACCCAATATACCCAAACTCACTTGAGTAGTAGATTAAAAAGAGAAACGCTCACAAATTTATTACACTCAGAGAATAATGAGCAAAAAAATTTTTACAGAGAATTAATGTTTGTTTTGAAAGTATTAAATGCACAAAATGGCTACAACAAGATTGAGATTCGAAGTATTTGCTATTATCTTTTTCTGGATTCATAAATGACTTGCATTTATACTTCCATGGTGAATTATAGCCATTTGGTTGCATTTAATGCGGAAATAGCCATTGCACCAACTCTTAATTTCGTGCCTGACATGTTTCTCTTTCCTCTTTCACGGTCGTGAGTATGAGTGTCACGGTCGTGACTGTTCTTCCAAGCCGTGACTTCATTGGTGACTTTGGCCGTGAAGCATTCTGGAAGGATTGAAGTGTTTGATCATGGTCGTGACATTATTCTTTCAGGGGCGTGAACATCCTTCCAAGTCGTGGTCCAAGTGGTGACTCTAGCCCTGAAGTTCTCTGGAGGAATTTGACATGTTTTCTCATGGGCGTGACTTTATTTCACAGTCATAACTTATATGATCATTCACAGTTGCTATCATTCTTCATGGTCGTGAACTTTAAATGTTGGATAGTTGGTGCTAAGCTTCATCACGAGCGTGACATAAAAGGTCACGGGTGTGAACATGTTATTTCTTCATTTTTTGTCTTTCTAAGGTTAGTCTTCTATTCTCAATTCTTGCTATCATGTTCCATACCCTGATCAATAAACTTAGAAAACAAGCATGTTAAATACATTATTGGCATTTTATTTGTTAGTATCAAAATGACAGAAATACCCCTTAAGGTTCAACACTACTAAAGAACGAAAGACTTGTTCGCAACCATAAGTAAAATGTCCAATGTTGTGGTGATGGTAAATAAATTTTAAATTAGTGAATTAAGGTTAGCAAATGGGAGTAAAGGTACTCAAAATTAAGATATGTAATTACAAGGCTGAAAGAAAAATTTAAGATACTATAGATGTGGTAAAATAATAAAATGTAACCCAAATACCTAACTATTAGTCTTCTAATTAAAATATAAAAATAATAAATTTTGAATTAATTATTTGGAAATGGTAAAGGTAGAAGGAGCTTAAGAAAAAAATAAGACTAGAAGAAAAGCAAAAAGAATGTTAAACCATTTGTACAATTGAGGATTAAAGGCTATCCAAAAAATCTAGTTCAAAAAGGAGTCGAACACAAGAATATTAAGAATATCGAGGTATAGTATGTGAATCCTTATTCTAACTATAAGAAATCTAGAAGTACGTATGCATACGGAAAACATGGGATGGTGAAGCACACTAACATAGTGAAAATTTGACTAAAGCAAGGAGTAAGATCGAGTGATATACAATATCTAGGTTTGTGTAAGCTTTATAGAAATAGTTATAAAATAATTTTATTAATTATAATAAGGTTAATAGTATATCACACCCATCTATGTAGTAGGACATAACCCCACTATACAAGAGGATGTCATATGTTTGGATCCTTATAAAATTTGTTCAACTTTAAAACTTTTTCTATCTTATAAAAATTTATTTGTATCACACTCATAATGTAACCCCTATTAGTTATGGGTATTAGAAATATATGTGAGGATATATGTGAGGTATATGTGTGGTTATGGGTATTAGAAATATAAAAATAATGAAAAAAAGAAAAAGTGAAGTTTCTAGCATTCACGCTCGTGATAGAGGTAATCACAACCGTGAATATCACGAAATTCAGATTCTGAAATGGAGGATCTTTGTAGCGCTCACTTACCCTACTAATCGCTAATAGGATATGGAAGTGCTACTAAGCTCATTTAATTTAAAACCAACGCTCAATTTTGTATAAATATTTTTTTTTCAATTTAAATATATATCTAGTGATGGGAATATTGTGATTCAAAATAACTTATTCATTAAACCATGATATTTAAAAATATAACTACAATAATTCTAGATATATATAATTACCAAATCCATTACTTATAAATATTACAAGCCACAAATTTACATCAACAAAATTCTTAAAACTTAATTTTTATAACATCATTATCAAAACATACAAAAAGAACTAGACTACTGCAATTTGATCTTGGGGTTCCCTCTTCTTCGGTCGCCCTATCGGAACAGCTACTTCTATTTATCTGCGCGTGAAACACATGCGCTAAACTACTAGCTTAGTGATACGTTTGGCAACTATCCAATCATTACATAAATAATTCTAAAATAAAATTTTAGAAACTACAATTAACCTATTTAGCATGCCAAATATTCAATTAATAATAAACTATTTTCTCCATGCAAAAATATTTAATTCATGAATTATGATATTTTATTCATTAAGCATGCTTGAAATTTTAACAATACAAGATATAAAATTTACAATATGAATTTCATACTTCACATTTTTTTTTCTGTTATTTATTTAATAGCCCAGGACATCTTAGACCAGAACTAAACACTGGATACAGGGTTTCTGCTCTCCGGCAGTATACTCGGCGCCTACATAATTATTTTATAACTCGGCGTTTAACGCCTATATTTTCAATAACAACTCAGCACCTTTTTGGTGCCTACGTAAATTTCGAACTCAGCACTAATTCTTAGTGCCTAAGTAAATTTCAACTCAGCACTATTATTTTTAGTGCCTACATAATTTTAACTCAGCACTATTATATTTAGTGCCTACATTTTTACCCTTTTATTGGCATGCCAACTTATCCTAATTTCTAGTTCTCGACTAGATGTTATAGGGCTTAAATTACATTTGTTACCTTTATTCATATTTGCATAAATTATGTAGGGAAACATTAATATAAATTCCATATAAATGCAATAATTCTCATTCAATATTTTACAACCTCATACTAGCTCATTTAATCATTATAACTATAAGAAAAATTCAATCAATACATTTTCTGACACATAAATCCACAATCAACACATTTCTACCAGCTGTCCTATTCTGGACAGCATTTCTACCTTATATTGCTCTGCATTTTTCGTCTATTTTTAGACAGAATTTGGACATGTGATAATCTAACAAAATATAGGTACATGTATTATCTTTAATTTCCAACTGGAATCACATCAAAAACAATTTTTTAGCAAAAGTTATAAATTTTCTCCTAAGTTACGTTCGCTGCAATCTGCCCAGTATTTTACTGGACAGATTTCTACCTTATCTTTCTATATCTTTTTCATCCATTTATAGAAGGAATTGGGACAAGTGAGCAACTAGAAAAATGCAGGTACATGTATTATCTTTAATTTACAACTGGAATCACATTAAAAATAATTTCATAGCAAAAGTTATGAATTTTTTTCCAACCTATGTTCACTGCAATCTGCCCAGTATTTTTTTTTCTGGACAGATTTCTAGCTCAAAGTTTGAGTCCATTTGTCACCTAATTCCAGGCATATTTAGGTCTAATGGTCTGAATGAAAGTTCAAGCCCTATGTCTTAAATTTCCAATCCAGCATTAATCACTCAGAAATGATTTCCAGAACTCAAGTTATGACCAAAACACTAGACACTGTTCATAAGACGAATTTTCCAGCACATCAAATAATTCATACATTTTCCATTTTCATGCATCAACCTCATTTTCTAGTCTTTATTTTCACATTCATGGCATCATTTAATCACTCAATCAAATGTTCAGAATTTCATACATAAATTCACTACATCACAAAATCAAAATCAATACTTTTCTATATTGAATTTTTGTCAAATGTACATACCTCAAAGTTCTATTTTTCTTCACTTTTCTCTTCCTCTTAGAGAGCCTTTTCCTTGCCCTTACTTCCCTTTTGATTTTGGTTCAAAGGTTGTTCACTTCCTTGCCCTAACAATAAATTTTACACTAATCAAACACTAATCACACTAATCCACCCTTAATCACCATTAGCATACTAATAACCCTAATTTACTAGCTATAATGGCAACTAACCTCAAACTCAAAGAAAAGAGAAGAAGAAAGTAAGGAGATGGAAAATCTAAACTCACCTTTGATGATCTTCCAAATGGCTAAAAACTCTTTTTTTTTTCTTCCTTTCTTCCTTCCTCTTCCTTAGTTTTGCTCACTTTACTTCACTTTCTTCATGATCTTGCCTTAATCCCCTTTTTTTTCATCTAATCTTAGCTTGATTTGAAGAAAGAAAAACAAAAGTAAATGGGAGAGGAGAAGCTCACGGCAAAGAAGAAGAAAAGAGAGAGAAATGAGTTTGGTCAAGATGAAGAAGAAGAAGAATGGTCAAAAAAGTGAAAATTTGACTTTTTATAGTTGGATTAGGTGGGTGGTTAGGATTAGTTACTAATCTTGCTTCCTATTGGTCTATTAATTTAAATCACTATTACTTTATTTTAATCAAAAGAATATTCCTTTCCTTAGATAAAGAATATTCCATTTTTATGCCTTCTTAGAATTTCTGTGCCAAAAACACTGCAATTCCAAATTTCGTTCAGCGAAAAATAATTTTTTTTCCCAATTTTAATTCCAAACTTCAAAATTCTCAATTAATAATATTCAAAATATTTTTCTCCCATCTTATTATTATTTAAATTTATTTATTTCATGTCCAAATTTAAACCCCGATCGGTTCAGCGCGCCGGATTTCAGTCAACCGCGACTGTGGCCTAAATTATCGGGCATTACAATCTTTACGGCCGTGACACTTGTCTTCATGATTGTGAAGCCTTGTAGTTTAAATAGAACAATTTTGTATTTTTGATAGAAACTCATGAAAATCAAATCTTTAAACCCTAGCCACCAATCCTCTGAAACCTCAAAAATAATTCCTCATGAATCCCTATTGATTCTAGTTGATCAAATACAAATCCCCACCATAAAATTAGATTTGAAAATGGATTAAAAACAAAGGTTCTACTATAGATATTGAAATCAGAAGAAAAGGAGTTTTGACCATGATTTGGAATCTTAAAACCCATCTACAATAATTGATAAAATGGTAAGAGATTGTAACATTCAGTGATTCAGGCCCCGATTGCGCGTGACCGTAGTGGGGTCCACTAGTTCAATTGGAGTCTAAATTTAAACCCAAAAAAAATGACTAATAATAAGAGAAAATAATTAAGGGTATTATTATTTGGGAATTAAAAAGATTTGGGGTAGAATTAGAAAACAATAAAATTTCCTATGGACAAAATTGGTATTATGGAGATTGTTTGGGAAAAAATTGTAAATATGGAGCAAGATGTGGCAAATATGGAATTTCACAAAGTTTAAATGTTAATTAAGATTAATTAACTTAA
This sequence comes from Triadica sebifera, assembly GCA_023653625.1. NCBI lineage: Eukaryota > Viridiplantae > Streptophyta > Magnoliopsida > Malpighiales > Euphorbiaceae > Triadica > Triadica sebifera. The sequence continues at coordinate 37,609,630 of CM042893.1, read as the reverse complement.
TGAACCAATACGAATTAAGATTAATTTTAATTGGTGGGACCCACTTCTTAATTTAGGTATAAAAGCCAAAAAGGAAGACAAATTCTACATTCTTCCATGACTTTCTCTTCTTCATCTTTTCTTCCATTTTGGCCGTCCACTTATCCATCCCAAAAGCCACCATTTTGCTGTAAATTAAGTTTGAAAAAGTGAGCAAATAAATTAGTTTTGAGAGAGGAAAAATCAGAATTTAAGAGTTCTTACTACAAAGGTACCAAAGGAGCAAGACGGAAGGAGGAAAGAAGAAGAGAAAGGGAGAAGAATTTGGGGCAGATTCGACCAGCCCTATAACTCTATTAAGGTGAGTTTATTCTTCTTAAATTTAACATTTTTCCTTCTATTTGAGACCCATAATGATGATAGATGTGATTAGGTTTGGTAGATTGAGCTTTATGTTGCAAGATTGGAAGTAGAAAATTTAAGTTTGTGATTAGTTGATGGAAGTGTAATTAAACTTTGAATTAATGATATTTGATGTTAGGTAATTATTTTATGGCTTAAAAATTGAAGAAAATATAATGTTGAATGATGAATGAGGGGTTGCCATAGTTAAATAAATTTGGGGGAAATTGAAATTAACATAGAAACACCACAATTGGTGTTAGATTAAGGGTGAATTGAGTGTTTAATTGAAGAAAATAAATTGGGAACTAGGATATGATTTTTGGGCAGCCACGACATGTGAAGAAGGAAGTTTAACCTTAGTACATTTTAGCTCAATTAAGGTGTAAAACATATTAGGAGCATTAGAATATTATGTAGATATGAAAAGCATTGAAATTGAATGTTGGAATTGAGTTATGGTATGGTTGTGTAGGAAAAATAAGTGAACAAGTGAGAGGCCCTCAAGAGGGTGACAAAGGCAAGGAGAAAGCTAGCTAATAAGAGAAGAAAAAGAAGTATTAAGGGAAGAACCAAGGCTGATTAGGTATATGCTTCATTGATAAAAATTTTGCATGTTGTTAATATGTATGGAATTATATGTTAAGGTTTGTTATGTTTGTGTTTTTGAGATGTTATGTGTTTTGTTGTGACTTTTGATATTATATATGGAAATGAGACCAAATGGTGTGAAATAATTGAGACATATGAATGTATTTGTAATTCTGGAAATTTTAGCATTAAAATGATTGCAAATGATGAATGTGGTTGAAATATGGATTGATGCCAATTGATGGCTCGAGTACAGAATTCCTGGAACAGCTCTGTCTATTTTGATGATAACTTGAGTTATGGAACTCGGTTTTGTATGTTTTTTGTTGGAAATGAAATCTAAGAGACAGGGATTTAATTTTTATTTAGACTATAATATCTAATTATGTCTATATTTTCCAGTTAAATGCACGAAGTTTAAACCTAGAATCTATCCAGAAAAATTCTGGGCAGAAAATTCTGTGATGATGCAGTAGTGAATTAATCATAACTTTTGATATAAAATTGGGATTTACGCGATTCTTAATGCATCTGAAAGATAAGAAAATAAGCTAAAAATAGTTAGAAGGCTAGAACTTCAAATTCGAATTATATATGGGCTAAAAATTAAACCCAAAAATAAGTCCGAAATCTGCCATAGGTAAAAACATACAATATTGGGCTTTTTGCATGTGTTGTTATAACTATATGTAATAATCCATGCAAATATTTACTTTGATGGTAATTATAAATATTTAACAAATTATTTATGTATGAGATTTTATTTCAATAATAATGGAAATAAAGAACAAAAATAAATAAACATAATTATGATAGTTAAATAATGTTGACATTTTTGAAATATAGTGAATTAATATAAAAATAGTTAAGCCCAAAAACACCTAGTCTAGAACTAGAATAGGGAATAGTTTGGCATGCCAATAAGGGGATTTAAGGCACTCGGTGCCAAATATGAAAGCCGGTAATGACAATTTATAAATACGTTCGGTGCAAAATTATTAAGCCGGTAATGACAATATAACAAAAGCCGGTAATGACATTATTATAAAAGCGCTCGGCGCTATATTATGAAAGCCGGGAATGCTAACCCCGTTATTCCTATTAGTTAGTTCGGTTATAGGTGTTATGGGCACAAATAAATAATAATAATAATAATAATAATAATAATAATAATAATAATAATAATAATAATAATAATAATAATAATAATAATAATAATAATATATCGAAGTATGTGATTTTTGTTTTATAAATGTTATATGAATTAAAGTTATTAGATATTGAATGTTTGCAGAAATTTATTGATTTTATATAATTCTTTATTTTATGTCTTATTTATTAAATGGGTAATTAATATGTGAGAAAATATATATGTATGTAAAATTTTTATCATTGAAGCACCACTAAGCTAGTAGCTTAGCGCGGGTGATTTTCTCTCGCGCAAGTTTAGAAGTGTAGCCATAGAAAATAGATTGTCAGAAGAAGAAGGGTACCCGGAGAAAAGCAGCAAAAAGCTTTGGGTTTAATTTTCGGTATATGTCGTTAAAAACTTTGTAAATTAAAGTATCATTTTTATTTCATATCATGTGTATTAAATTTGTGAGTCACTATGAAAAAAAACATGATTTGAATGTAAATTAATATACTTTATTAGTAAATAAAAGTTTTAATATTTGGGCTTGTATGAAATTTTATTTTAGTTTATGCAATATTTTCGGAAAAAAAAATATTTACTTCACTTCATTAATTTTATAAAACAGTAAGACGGGTAATGCTCACTTACCTTGCTGAACTATAGTGGGGTAAGGGGGTGTTACAATTTTTGGTATCAGAGCCATAGGTTTAGATGGTTCTTACTTAGTGGGTATGGGAAGATAAATGCATTTTAGCATTTGCATTGTTTTTAAGCTACTATATTCTAATAAGGGACCCTTCTTCTGACAATATAGGTTTTAATGGATTCGGAATCAAGACAATGTCGTGAAGAACAGGATGGTGATAGTATAACTGACTCGGCTGCTCATAGACAGTCAGTGTCAATTAGAGCCTCAGAGCCTAGCGTTATAGCTCCACAACATGTTGAAGAACAGGTTAACGTGGGTCAGCTACCCCTTATGCAACAAATGGCTACTTTGTTACAGCAGATAGCACAAGTTGTGCTGCCACCAACTCCACCACCTCCCCCACCTCAACTGAAACCCCAGATTGATAAATTAAGAAAATACGGGGCTATGGATTTTATGGGTAAGAAAGAGGATGACCCAGCAGCAGCAAAATTTTGGTTGGAAAAGACAGAAAGGGTTTTTGAAGAGCTGCAATGTCCAGAGGAGTACAAGGTTAGATATGCAGTATCTCTCCTTCAGGAGCATGCCTATGATTGGTGGAAATTGTTATTAGCAAAACTTCAGACTCCGACCCCTCAGACATGGGATTTCTTTGTGATAGAGTTTAAAAAGAAATATGTGCCAAGAATCTATGTTGATGAGAAAAAGCGAGAATTCCTGAATTTAAGGCAGAGGGGTATGACAGTAGCTGAGTATGAGATGGAGTTCACCAGGTTGAGCAAGTATGCTACTTGGATTATTGGGGATGAAGCTGATAAATGTCGTAGATTTGAAGACGGTCTCAATGAGGAGATTGGGTATTTAGTGGCTTCCCACCAGCATACAGATTTTGCTATGCTAGTGTCCTCTGCTATTAGTGTTGAAAGAAGGAAAAAGCTGAAGACAGAAGAGCATTATAAGAAGTCAATAGCTAGTGTGGGCCAGACATCGGGTAGGAAAGGACGAAGACCCAGACCATTTCAGTCAAGGGTGGCTAGACATACATTTTCTGATAGGCGGGGTCAATAATTTAAACCTGCAACATCATCTGCTAGTTCACCAGCATCATTTCCCAAGAGATCAACTCTAACTTTGTGTCAGCATTGTGGTAAAGCTCATACAGGAGAGTGTTGGTGGTTGACTGGGGCATGTATGAGATGTGGAGCTACTGACCATATGAAGAAAGATTGTCCCAGACTCGGTACAGGTAGTATGACACCAACACAGACTATGACACCAGTACAGAGCCGTGGTAGAGGTCGAAGCCAGTTTAGAGGTGGTCGTACTGGACAGAGTCAGGGGGTATCAGAGACAGTTGATAGACCCGGAGGTATTAGGACCCCAGCTCGGGCATATGTGATGAGAGCTCGTGAAGACCAGGATGCACCAGACGTCATAGTTGGTAAATTATCTTTATTTGATTTTGATTTACATGCTTTGATAGATCCTGGTTCCACGCATTCATACATAAGTACAGCTGCACTTAGACAAGGGAACATGATACATGAGACCTTAGAATATGATATAGTTGTGACCAATCCACTAGGACATAGTGTGAAAGTGAATAAGATTTATAAAAACAGTTCAATAATTATTAAGGGTAGAGAATTTCCAGCAAACTTAATAGAACTACCTTTTCATGAATTTGATGCTATTCTGGGTATGGATTGGTTGACAAAGCATGAAGCTATAGTTGACTGCCGATCTAGAAAAGTTGTACTTAAAATTCCCGGGCAAGATGACACCATCATTCAAGCTGTAGGCCAAACATGTTTGACCAGTGTTATTTCAGCATTAAAAGCTCGAAAATATATTAGGAAGGGATGTGAGGCATATTTGACCCATGTGATAGATACCAGGAAAGGGAGCCCAGAACTCAAGGACATCCCTACAGTGTGTGAGTTCTCAGATGTATTTCCTGAAGATTTGTCGGGGTTACCACCAGATAGGGAGATAGAATTTGCTATTGATGTGATTCCTGGTACAGCCCCAATATCAATTACTCCTTATAGAATGGCACCTGTAGAATTGAGAGAGTTAAAGGTTCAATTGCAGGAATTGCTCGACAAAGGGTTCATAAGGCCCAGTGTGTCACCATGGGGCGCTCCGGTATTATTTGTGAAAAAGAAGGATGGCACCCTACGGTTATGTATTGATTACCGACAATTAAACAAGGTGACAATTAAAAATAAATACCCACTACCTAGAATTGATGATTTGTTTGATCAATTGAAGGGAGCAGGAGTATTCTCTAAGATTGATCTCAGATCCGGGTACCACCAATTAAAAATCAAAGAATCAAATGTATCTAAAACAGCCTTCAGAACTCGATATGGCCACTATGAGTTTCTGGTTATGCCATTTGGCTTAACGAATACACCAGCTGCCTTTATGGACATGATGAACAAAAATTTTAGGCCTTATCTTGATCAGTTTGTGGTAGTTTTTATAGATGATATTCTAGTGTATTCGAGGGACAAGGGAGAACATGACAGGCATCTCAGAATAGTACTACAGACTTTGAGGGAAAATCAATTGTATGCAAAGCTATCAAAATGTGCGTTCTGGTTTGAAGAAGTGGGAGTCTTAGGGCATATTATTTTAGTTGAAGGAATCCGGGTTGATCCTAACAAAATAGAAGCCATTCTAAGTTGGAAGCCACCTCACAATGTAACAGAAGTCCGAAGTTTCCTTGGATTAGCTGGCTACTATAGAAGGTTTGTGAAGGGATTTTCAAGCATAGCTGCACCAATTACTAAATTGCTCAGAAAAGAAACTAAGTTTGAGTGGACAGATCGGTGCCAGGCAAGCTTTGATAAACTAAAAGCCATGTTAACCGAAGCACCTGTTTTGACCCAACCTACGCTAGGGAAAGATTTTGTGATATACAGTGATGCCTCTCATAATGGGCTAGGTTGTGTATTAATGCAAGAGGGTAAAGTAGTTGCTTATGCATCTAGGCAATTGAAGCCTCATGAGCTAAATTACCCTACTCATGATTTGGAGTTGGCAGCAATAGTGTTTGCTTTGAAAATTTGGCGACATTATTTGTATGGCGAGCGGTGCTACATATATACAGATCATAAGAGCCTCAAATATTTGCCCACACAAAAGGAATTGAACTTAAGGCAAAGACACTGGTTGGAGTTAATCAAGGATTATAATTGTATTATTGACTATCAGCCAGGCAAAGCCAATGTAGCAGCGAATGCCTTAAGTAGAAAAACACTAGCAGGTATAGTTTAAATTTTCCTCAATTATAATATAATATATAGAAAGTAATAGTAAAATTGAAAAAAAGTTAGACTCACAATTTATTTTGGCAGAGTTACAGGTCCAACCTACTTTAAGGCAACAAGTGAGAAAAGCTCAGAAGCAAGATAAAAAATTGATGATAATTGCTGAGGCAGTGAAAAATGGGGAGATACCTGAATTTAAGGTTGAAGATGATGGAAGCATAAGTTACAGAGGAAGATTGTGCGTGCCAAATGATAGCGGATTAAAGCAAATAAGTCTAAAAGAGGCACATAATACAACTTATTCCATGCATCCAGGGAGCAATAAAATGTATCAGAACCTGAAGACTCATTATTGGTGGCCAGGAATGAAGAAGGATATAGTGGAATATACTACAAGATGCTTGACATGCCAACAAGTGAAAGCAGAACACCAGGTACCATCTGGATTGTTGCAGCCTATTGCAATTCCAGAATGGAAGTGGGAAAGAATTACAATGGAGTATGGGTAATTGTTGACAGGCTTACCAAGTCGGCTCACTTTCTGCCAGTTCGGATGGATTATTCATTGAGCCGGTTAGCAGAATTATATGTCAATGAGATAATTCGACTACATGGGGTGCCAGTATCTATTATTTCTGATCGAGACCCACGGTTCACATTAAAATTTTGGAAAAGTCTACAGCAAGCATTGGGGACCCGACTTGCTTTTAGTACAACATTTCATCCACAAACAGATGGGCAATCTGAACGAGTGATTCAATTGTTAGAAGATATGCTGAGAATCTGCGTAATTGATTTTGAGGGTAGCTGGGATAAACATTTACCATTGATGGAATTTGCATACAACAACGGCTATCAAACTAGTCTCGGCATGGCACCATACGAAGCTTTGTATGGAAGGAGATGTAGGACACCATTATACTGGACAAAACTTGGTGAAAAGAAATTTATGGGGCCAGAATTAGTGCAACAGATAGAGGAGAAGGTGAAATTAATCAAAGATCGATTAAAAGCTGCAACTGATCGACAAAAATCCTATGCCAATTTGAAGAGGAAGGACATTGAGTATGCTGTTGGAGAAAAGATATTTTTGAAAGTCTCACATTGGAAAAAAGTAATGCGTTTTGGTAAAAAGAGGAAACTGAGTCCTAGATTTATTGGACCATACGAAATACTTGAACGTGTGGGTCCAGTGGCTTACAGGTTGGCCTTACCACCAGAATTGGATAAGATCCACAATGTGTTTCATGTCTCAATGTTAAGAAGATATAGATTGGATCCGACACATGTAATACCTATGGAATCAATAGAGGTACAACCAGACTTGACTTATGGTGAAGAGCCAGTGAAAATCATAGCTCAAGAAGTCAAAGAACTACGAAACAAGAAGGTACCACTAGTAAAGGTCCTATGGCGCAATTATGAAGTAGAAGAAGCCACCTGGGAGAGTGAAGAAATGATGAGAACTCAACATCCTAAGTTATTCAGCTCTACCTAATCAGGTAAATTTCGAGGACGAAATTTTCTTAAGGGGGAGAGAATTGTAACATTCAGTGATTCAGGCCCCGATTGCGCGTGACCGTAGTGGGATCCACTGGTTCAATCGGAATCTAAATTTAAACCCAAAAAAAATGACTAATAATAAGAGAAAATAATTAAGGGTATTATTATTTGGGAATTAAAAAGATTTGGGGTAGAATTAGAAAACAATAAAATTTCCTATGGACAAAATTGGTATTATGGAGATTGTTTGGGAAAAAATTGTAAATATGGAGCAAGATGTGACAAATATGGAATTTCACAAAGTTTAAATGTTAATTAAGATTAATTAACTTAATGAACCAATAAGAATTAAGATTAATTTTAATTGGTGGGACCCACTTCTTAATTTAGGTATAAAAGTCAAAAAGGAAGACAAATTCCACATTCTTCCATGACTTTCTCTTCGTCATCTTTTCTTCCATTTTGGCCGTCCACTTCTCCATCCCAAAAGCCACCATTTTGCTGTAAATTAAGTTTGAAAAAGTGAGCAAATAAATTAGTTTTGAGAGAGGAAAAATCAGAATTTAAGAGTTCTTACTACAAAGGTACCAAAGGAGCAAGACGGAAGGAGGAAAGAAGAAGAGAAAGGGAGAAGAATTTGGGGCAGATTCGACCAGCCCTATAACTCTATTAAGGTGAGTTTATTCTTCTTAAATTTAACATTTTTCCTTCTATTTGAGACCCATAATGATGATAGATGTGATTAGGTTTGGTAGATTGAGCTTATGTTGCAAGATTGGAAGTAGAAAATTTAAGTTTGTGATTAGTTGATGGAAGTGTAATTAAACTTTGAATTAATGATATTTGATGTTAGGTAATTATTTTATGGCTTAAAAATTGAAGAAAATATAATGTTGAAGGATGAATGAGGGGCTGCCATAGTTAAATAAATTTGGGGGAAATTGAAATTAACATAGAAACACCACAATTGGTGTTAGATTAAGGGTGAATTGAGTGTTTAATTGAAGAAAATAAATTGGGAACTAGGATATGATTTTTGGGCAGCCACGACATGTGAAGAAGGAAGTTTAACCTTAGTACATTTTAGCTCAATTAAGGTGTAAAACATATTAGGAGCATTAGAATATTATGTAGATATGAAAAACATTGAAATTGAATGTTGGAATTGAGTTATGGTATGGTTGTGTAGGAAAAATAAGTGAACAAGTGAGAGGCCCTCAAGAGGGTGACAAAGGCAAGGAGAAATCTAGCTAATAAGAGAAGAAAAAGAAGGATTAAGGGAAGAACCAAGGCTGATTAGGTATGTGCTTCATTGATAAAAATTTTGCATGTTGTTAATATGTATGGAATTATATGTTAAGGTTTGTTATATTTGTGTTTTTGAGATGTTATGTGTTTTGTTGTGACTTTTGATATTATATATGGAAATGAGACCAAATGGTGTGAAATAATTGAGACATATGAATGTATTTGTAATTCTGGAAATTTTAGTATTAAAATGATTGCAAATGATGAATGTGGTTGAAATATGGATTGATGCCAATTGATGGCTCGGGTACAAAATTTCAGGAACAACTCTGTCTATTTTGATGATAACTTGAGTTATAAAACTCGGTTTTGTATGTTTTTTGTTGGAAATGAAATCTAAGACACATGGCTTTAATTTTTATATAGACTATAATATCTAATTTTGTCTATATTTTCCAGTTAAATGCACGAAGTTTAAACCTAGAATTTGTCCAGAAAAATTCTGGGTAGAAAATTCTGTGATGATGCAGTAGTGAATTAATCATAACTTTTGATATAAAATTGGGATTTATGTGATTCTTAATGCATCTGCAAGCAAAGACAATAAGCTAAAAATGGTTAGAAGGCTAGAACTTCAAATTCGAATTATATATGGGCTAAAAATGAAGCCCAAAAATAAGTCCGAAATCTGCCATAGGTAAAAACATACAATATTGGGCTTTTTGCATGTGTTGTTATAACTATATGTAATAATCCATGCAGATATTTACTTTGATGGTAATTATAAATATTTAACAAATTATTTATGTATGAGATTTTATTTCATTAATAATGGAAATAAAGAACAAAAATAAATAAACATAATTATGATAGTTAAATAATGTTGACATTTTTGAAATACAGTGAATTAATATAAAAATAGTTAAGCCCAAAAACACCTAGTCTAAAACTAGAATAGGGAATAGTTTGGCATGCCAATCAGGGGATTTAAGGCACTCGGTGCCAAATATGAAAGCCGGTAATGACAATTTATAAATACGTTTGACGCAAAATTATTAAGCCGGTAATGACAATATAACAAAAGCCGGTAATGACATTATTATAAAAGCGCTTGGTGCTATATTATGAAAGCTGGAAATGGTAACCCCGTTATTCCTATTAGTTAGTTCGGTTATAGGTGTTATGGGCACAAATAAATAATAATAATAATAATAATAATAATAATAATAATAATAATAATAATAATAATATTGAAGTATGTGATTTTTATTTTATAAATGTTATATGAATTAAAGTTATTAGATATTGAATGTTTGCAGAAATTTATTGATTTTATATAATTCTTTATTTTATGTCTTATTTATTAAATGGGTAATTAATATGTGAGAAAATATATATGTATGTAAAATTTTTATCATTGAAGCACCACTAAGCTAGTAGCTTAGCGCGGGTGATTTTCTCTCACGCAAGTTTAGAAGTGTAGCCATAGAAAATAGACTGTCAGAAGAAGAAGGGTACCCGGAGAAAAGCAGCAAAAAGCTTTGAGTTTAATTTTCGGTATATGTCGTTAAAAACTTTGTAAATTAAAGTATCGTTTTTATTTCATATCATGTGTATTAAATATGTGAGTCACTATGAAAATAAACATGATTTGAATGTAAATTAATATACTTTATTAATAAATAAAAGTTTTAATATTTGGGCTTGTATGAAATTTTATTTTAGTTTATGGAATATTTTCGGAAAAAAAAAAATTTACTTCACTTCATTAATTTTATAAAACAGTAAGACGGGTAATGCTCACTTACCTTGCTGAACTATAGTGGGGTAAGGGGGTGTTACAGAGATGATGTTTCCGTTAATATTTGATTTGGTTCAATTCAAATTAAATGAGGAATAAGGTTTATATGCTTAAAATCAATAACAAAGTTAAGATTTTTATTAGTTTATGATATACATACATACATACATACATACATACATATATATATATATATATATATATATGTATGTATGTATATCATAAACTAATAAAAATCTTAACTTTGTTATTGATTTTAAGCATATAAACCTTATTCCTCATTTAATTCGAATTGAACCAAATCAAATATTAACGGAAACATCATCTCTGTAACACCCCCTTACCCCACTATAGTTCAGCAAGGTAAGTGAGCATTACCCGTCTTACTGTTTTATAAAATTAATGAAGTGAAGTAAATATTTTTTTTTCCGAAAATATTCCATAAACTAAAATAAAATTTCATACAAGCCCAAATATTAAAACTTTTATTTATTAATAAAGTATATTAATTTACATTCAAATTAATTTAATGAGGAATAAGGTTTATATGCTTAAAATCAATAACAAAGTTAAGATTTTTATTAGTTTATGATATACATACATACATACATATATATATATATATATATTCAATGGAAGTATTAGACGTTAATTTAGTCTATGATTTTGTGTTAGGGATCGAAATAGAGTGTGGAGATAATACTCAGAGGTAGTAGACGCGAGAAAAAATCGAGTGTTAGGCTCCAAGTAATGAGGTTTGCACATATACGCATTTTAATTCATAACTTGGTATGTTTGTATGGTTAATAACGTGAATGTTGTATGAATTGACATATTTGGTTAATTGTAACTTGCTGGAATTGATTTAATGAACATGTGAAATCTGAATTTGGTATTGAAGATAGATATATATGCAACTTGGTTAAGTATGACATTGATAATGATGGATGAAATCTGGCTTGGATGATTGGAAATGATGAATTGTATGTTTAAGGTTGATTTTAAATATTGGAATATGGGAAAGTATTGATAGGAGTGGCTAACATTGGTTAGCCTTAGTATCAATACATGTTGTGTGTAATTTTGGATTAAAACTGTGTTGGAATTATGTTACAGATTGATTGTCACACTCTGAAGCCAAGGCTTCACACTCGTGAATGTATGAACATAGAATAATCACGCCCATGAACTAATGTTCATGCTCATGAATGATTATAGAGACAGTTACGATTGAGTTATAGATAGACATCCCATGACAGAAGGCTTCACGCCCCGTGAATGCTGTGTACCCAGAATTTGTAAATGTGAATTTTATGTGATGGAAATGCATGAGTATGATGTACATACATGATTGAAATGATTAAATGAGATTATATACGGTATGATAATACAACTATGAATAATAATTATGCACTCGATCCTCTAAATTATTGAATAGCAGGTGAATATTATGTGAAACTATGAATGTGACATAAATGAGATTACATATATAACATAATTAATTATGCCCATTCTCTATTCGAGGACTAGCTAGATAGGTGGCATGTCATTGAAGGGGTTACGATACCGTAAGATATTATTATATTTTGTCAGGGTGGCTTAAGCTCGGGTAAGAGTGCCTTTTGTCACGCCCCGCAAAGGTTCATGCGGAATTTCCCGCACATTTACATTTTGGCACACATATGTAATATTCTAGAAGGCCAATGTAAACCGTTAGATTAAATGGATCGTGGCCGTCCATTTCGGTAGGTAGGAATTAATCCTAGCCCTCCATTTGTTAGGTGGGAGTCAATCCTAGCCATCCATTTTGGTAGGCGGGAGTTGATCTTAACCATTCATTTGGTAGGTGGGAATCAATCCTAGCCATTCATTTGGTAGGTGGGAGTTAATCCTAACCATCCATCTGTTAGGTGGGAATTGATCTCGGCCATCCATTGAGGAGGTGGAGGCCTATATATACCTTATGTAAATTCATTTGTAATCATTCACTCAATTCAATCAATTCAAGCATTTCAAGTAATACAAAGCTTTTCTCTCAAACTCTCTTGTGTTCTTGTTTTGCTATTGAATCTTCTCGATCTCTAAGTTCCGTTCTATTCTCTTTGGAGTGCTTTTATCGGTTTGGAAGGCAGGCTTAGTGCAACGGACCGTGCTAAGTGCCGCACGATTGCTAGCTGAACTCTAGGGTCGTGACAGTTGGTATCAGAGCCAAGGTTCGAAGCTTTACTACCTTTTGGCATAATGAAGGCTACTGCCCCAGCTACACCTAGCGTGGAAGTTCCATCAATGGAACGTGGTCGTGAGGAAGTTCGGAAACCATCTAAAGAATCTCGAGCCAAGTCGAAAGACATGATTTCTAGCTTGGAAGCACGTGTTGTGAGTGCTCAGGACAACTTGGGAGAGTTGTTCGACCGAGTAGACAACTTGGAGGAACGTTGCAGCGGCTTGGAGGCCGAGGATGCGGAGATCCATGCAGCAGTCAAGATGTCACTCAACGAGCTAGACGGTGGGTTAAGGCAAGAGATTGATGGGCTGAAATCCGAACTTTCTAAGGTACGTGATCTCTTCCAAAGAGAAATTTCTAATGTGTTACTTAGAGTTGAGGATATGGGTGGTGATCTAGCACTATGCAAACGGGCTATGGCTTCGGGAACCAATACAACCACTATCATTGAGGCCAAGAAAGTGGAAGTTCCTAAGCCAAAGACTTTCAATGGTGCTCGGAATGCTAGGGAAGTTGAGAACTTCCTATGGGGGCTGGATCAATACTTTGAGGCTACTGGCGTAACGGACCATGCCAGTAAAATCCGAACTACTGCCATGTACTTGACCGACACTGCTATGCTGTGGTGGAGACGAAGACATGGAGATGTGCAACGTGGGGTGTGCACAATTGATACATTTGAGGACTTCAAAAGGGAGTTCAAAAGCCAATTCTTCCCCGTAAATGCTGAGGAAGAGGCGAGAGGCCGGCTTCGACGACTAAAGCAGATGGGTAGCATAAGGGAGTATGTGAAGGAGTTCACAACCTTGCTGCTAGATGTCCCTGACACATCGGACAAGGATGCCTTATTCTTGTTCATGGATGGTCTCCAATCATGGGCTAACCTTGAACTCAAACGACGTGGTGTCCAAGACTTGTCTTCGGCCATTGCCGTTGCTGAAAGTCTTATTGATTACTCCTCAAACAAAGAAGGCCAGAGGCCAGCTGATAGAAAGTTTGTTGGAGCAAGGAATGGGGGAGGCCATGCCAACAGTCAGAACCATAAAAATCACAAAGAAAGCTACTCATTCAAGTCTCGAGACAAAGGGAAAGAAAGGGAAGAACGGGGTGCCTCAAAGCCCCGTGTGACGTGTTTCATATGCGACGGACCGCATTGGGCACGAGAATGTCCCAAAAGGAAGACATTGAATGCTTTAGTTGCCTCCACTCATGATCAAGAGAGAAGTGAGGCAGATGAAGGTGCGAAGATGGGATCTTTGCGGTTGCTTAGTGCATTGCAAAGTGCCCCAAAGTCCCCCAAGGGACTCATGTTTGTGGATGCAACCATCAATGGGAAAGTCGCCAAAGCCCTAGTCGACACAGGTGCATCTCACAACTTTGTTTCGCTAGAGGAAGCCAATAGACTTGGTCTCAAGGTTGCCAATGGAGGTGGCTCCCTCAAAGCAGTTAACTCGGCGGCACGACCTCTCCAAGGAATTGCCCGCGGAGTAAAGGTCAGTCTCGGTGCATGGACTGGCCAAGTGGATTTATCTGTGGCACCCATGGATGATTTCTCGGTGGTATTCGGCATGGAGTTCTTGGACCAAGTAAGAGCTTTCGTTGTTCCATGTTCAAACTCTATGTGCATTATGGATGGACCAAAGGCTTGTCTAGTACCGACGGAGAGAACCACCAAGCCTACTACCCAAGCTCTCTCAGCACTTCAATTCAAGAAGGGATTGAAGAGGGAAGAAGAGAGTTACTTGGCCATTCTAAAAGAGTATGATGATGATGAAGCATCACCACAACTAAACTTGCCGACGGAGGTGCAAGTTGTCTTGGATGAGTTCCAAGATGTGATGCCGGAGGCGTTGCCAAAACAATTACCCCCAATGAGGGAGGTGGACCATGAAATTGAGCTGGAGCCTGGCACAAGACCACCAACAATGAGTCCTTACCGGATGGCAAACTCGGAGTTGGCAGAATTGCGGAAGCAACTCAACGAGCTGTTGGATGCTGGCTTCATTAGACCATCCAAAGCCCCATTTGGTGCCCCGGTGCTCTTTCAGAAAAAGAAGGATGGTTCACTGAGAATGTGCATTGACTACCGTGCTCTAAACAAAATCACGGTAAAGAACAAGTATCCTATCCCACTCATTGCTGATTTGTTTGATCAACTGGGGAACGCAAGATACTTCTCAAAGTTAGATTTGCGGTCGGGATACTACCAGGTGCGCATTGCAAAAGGGGATGAGCCAAAAACTACATGTGTAACAAGGTACGGTGCTTATGAGTTCCTTGTTATGCCCTTTGGTCTCACAAATGCACCTGCTACCTTTTGCACTCTCATGAATAAACTCTTCCATCCCTACCTCGATCGGTTCGTGGTAGTATATCTTGACGATATTGTAATATATAGCCGGACTATGGAAGAACATCTTGAGCATTTGAAGAAGGTGTTCAAGGTCCTCAGAGAAAATGAGCTATATGTTAAAAGGGAGAAATGTTCCTTTGCCCAAGATGAGGTGATGTTCTTGGGTCATGGGATAAAAGATGGGAAGTTGATGATGGATGGAGACAAGGTGAAAGCCATCCAAGAATGGGAACCTCTTACTAAGGTCCCCGAGTTACGGTCTTTCCTTGGACTTGTGAACTACTACCGGAGATTCATCAAGTCATATTCAGCAAGAGCAGCTCCACTAACAGACCTACTCAAGAAGAACAATACTTGGGAGTGGACAAACAAGTGTCAAGCCTCATTTGATGACTTGAAAAAGGCCATTACCGAAGAACCAGTGCTTTACTTGCCAGATCCCTGTAAGATGTACGAGTTGCATACAGATGCTTCAGACTTTGCCATTGGTGGAGTATTGATGCAAGATGGGCACCCGATAGCATATGAGAGCCGCAAGCTCAATGACACTGAACGCCGCTACACAGTGCAAGAAAAGGAGATGACTGCTATCATCCATTGTCTAAGGGTGTGGCGACATTACTTGTTGGGTTCTCACTTTGTGATCATGACAGACAATGTAGCAACTAGCTACTTTCAAACTCAAAAGAAGTTGAGTCCCAAACAAGCTCGGTGGCAAGACCTTTTGGCAGAATTTGACTACAAGCTTGAATACAAGCCCGGTAAGGCCAATGTGGTGGCTGACGCACTGAGTCGAAAGGCGGAACTAGCAGCTTTGAGTAGACCAAACAGTCCCTTGCTGGAAAAGATCAAAGAAGGGTTGGAGCATGATGCCCTGGCTCAAAACCTCCTAGTCCTCATCAAAGAAGGAAAGACAAGGCGATTTTGGCAGAGTGACGGACTACTCTATGGCAAGAAAAATCGCATCTACGTTCCTAAGTGGGGGAACTTGAGGAAAGAACTGATCAAGGAATGCCATGATTCATTATGGGCTGGACACCCAGGCATGAAACGCACCCAGGCATGAAACGCACCCTTGCCTTGATCAAGTCTATTTACTATTGGCCTCAACTGCGGGATGATGTTGAAGCCTATGTAAGAACTTGTCTTGTTTGCCAACAAGACAAAATAGAGCAACGTGCACCCGGTGGCTTGCTAGAACCGTTGCCTATTTCAGAGAGACCATGGGAGAGTGTCTCGATGGACTTCATCACTTGCTTGCCAAAATCAGAAGGCTTTGGCAGTATAATAGTGGTCATTGATCGCTTCAGTAAGTATGCAACATTCATACCTGCTTCGGCGGATTGCACTGCTGATGAGACTGCACGGTTGTTCCTCAAACATGTTGTGAAGCATTGGGGAATTCCATCAAATATCGTGAGTGATCGAGACCCACGATTTACTGGGAAGTTCTGGACAGAATTGTTCAAGCTGCTGGGATCAGACTTAAACTTCTCCACCAGTTTTCATCCGCAAAGCGATGGGCAGACGGAACGTGCCAATGCACTACTGGAGCTGTATCTGAGGCACTTTGTTAGTGCCAACCAACATGATTGGGCTAAGTTGCTGGATGTAGCTCAATTCTCATATAACTTGCAGCAAAGTGAATCCACTGGCAAGAGTCCCTTCGAGATCATTACGGGACAACAACCGATGACCCCTCATGCTTTGGCCACAAGCTATGAAGGGAAGAGTCCTGCAGCTTTCAAATTTGCTAAGGCATGGCATGAGCAAGCTGAGTTGGCCCGAGCCTACTTGAACAAGGCATCCAAAAAGATGAAGAAGTGGGCTGACAAGAAAAGGAGGATGGTTGAATTTCGGGAAGGAGATTTGGTCCTTGTCAAATTATTACCACAACAGTTCAAGTCCTTGCGGAAGGTTCACAAGGGGTTGGTACGAAAATACGAAGGGCCATTTCCTGTCCTTAAGCAGGTTGGTAAGGTGTCTTACAAGCTACAACTCCCTCCGAAGCTTAAAATCTATCCAGTCTTTCATGTAAGTATGTTGAAGCCTTACCATGGAGACGAAGAAGATGCAAGTCGAGGAGAGTCAAAAAGGGCACCCACTGCAGTAGTAACCTCCTTTGATAGAGGAGTGGATTCCATTCTGGCAGACCGCTTAATTCGGCGTAGAGGTGTACCAAGTTATCGGGAATACTTGGTCAAATGGAAGAATACCCCAGACATAGAGGCAAGCTGGGAACCTGAAGACACTTTGTGGCAATTCAAAGATGACATAGAAAGGTTCAAGCTTGAAGGCGCGACGAGGGCGTCGCGAACTTGAGTGGGGGAGAGTGTCACGCCCCGCAAAGGTTCATGCGGAATTTCCCGCACATTTACATTTTGGCACACATATGTAATATTCTAGAAGGCCAATGTAAACCCTTAGATTAAATGGATCGTGGCCGTCCATTTCGGTAGGTAGGAATTAATCCTAGCCCTCCATTTGTTAGGTGGGAGTCAATCCTAGCCATCCATTTTGGTAGGCGGGAGTTGATCTTAACCATTCATTTGGTAGGTGGGAATCAATCCTAGCCATTCATTTGGTAGGTGGGAGTTAATCCTAACCATCCATCTGTTAGGTGGGAATTGATCTCGGCCATCCATTGAGGAGGTGGAGGCCTATATATACCTTATGTAAATTCATTTGTAATCATTCACTCAATTCAATCAATTCAAGCATTTCAAGTAATACAAAGCTTTTCTCTCAAACTCTCTTGTGTTCTTGTTTTGCTATTGAATCTTCTCGATCTCTAAGTTCCGTTATATTCTCTTTGGAGTGCTTTTATCGGTTTGGAAGGCAGGCTTAGTGCAACGGACCGTGCTAAGTGCCGCACGATTGCTAGCTGAACTCTAGGGTCGTGACACTTTGTACCCATATGCATGCTGATATTATGTTTACTCATCAGGGTGGCTTAAGCTCTGGTAAGAGCTCCTAATTTGACCTGCTCCTATTTTACAACCCTTATCTGGGTAGTCCGGATCTAGAGTACTAGGCTATGAAAATAGTGATTATAGTAATACATAATACAAAAATTTGTAAATTAGTACACAATGATGTTGTAAATCAGTAATACAGAAAGTAAATCAAATTTATTCATGGAACCAGTAATTGGATACTTGCAATATATGATGACATAGAAACATTATGAATGATATGCATTGTAATTACTACAATGATGTAATCGCTTATGCGATATGTGCCATGATTGTATGGAGATCTAACTTATGCAAATGATTTAAGTAATATATTGAATGTAGCGTTTCCTTACTCTACTAGTCGTTAATAGTGTATGAAATACTACCAATCTCATTATTGTAAAAATAAATACTCAAATTATTGTATTATTTTTTTAAATTCGATTTTTGAGTTTGTTATTAAAGGAATATTTATTACTATATATATATATATATATATATATATATTTCAATATATCATTTAAATATGTAATTAGTGATATAAATATTTTGATTTAAAAGTACTCATTCATTAGACTAATAATATTCAGAATTATATTTACAAATAATATCAAATATATTAATTACAAAATTCACTCTTTTATAAATCCTACATGCCACAATTTTATATCAAAAGAAATTCTTAAAATTTAATTATATAATACAATATCCATAATATACAAAAAGAAAATAAACTACTACAATTTGATCGTGGGGTTCCCTTTTTTTCAGTCGTCCTAACGCAACAGCTACTTCTACTAATCTGTGCTTAAAATACACATGCTAAGCTACTAGCTTAGTGGTATGTTTGACAACTATCCAATAATTATATAAATATTTCTAAAATGAAATTTTAGAAACTACAATTAGTTCACTAAGTATGTCAAAATATTCAAATAACATCAGAACTATTTACATCATGCAAAAATATAAAATTTATCAATTATAACATATCATTCATTAAGCATGCTTGAAATTCTTAATAATACAAGACATACAATTTATAATATCATTTTAATAATTTATATTTTTTTCTTTTTTTATTTAATAGCCAATGACATCTCATATCGGAACTAAACACTGGATATAAAATTTATGCTCTTCGGCAGATTACTCAGTGCCTAATTAATTATTTTATAACTTGGTGTTTAACGCCTATATTTTCAATAATAACTCAACACCTTTTTGGTGCCTACGCAATTTTAAACTCAACACTATTTTATAGTCCCTACGTAATTTCAAACTCAACACTATTAATTAGTGTCTACATAAATTAAATCTCAGTACTATTTTCTAGTGCCTATATTTCTATCCTTTTATTGGCATACCAACTTATCCTAATTTATAGTTCTCGACTAGATGTTATAGAGCTTAATCATGTTTGTTACTTTTATTATTATTTACCTCAATTAGGTATGAAATGGTAATACAATGTCACATAAATGCAATAATTTCTATTAAATATTTTACAACATCATACTTACTCATTTAATCATTATAAATATAAAAAAAGTCAAATAATATATTTTCTATCATAAAATTCAACCATATACTTATATATACACACTGCCCTATTTTGGGTAGAATTTATATCTCATATTGTCTTGCATTTTTCATACATTTTTAAATGGAATTTGGACAAGTGACCAACTAACGAAATATAGGTACATGTCTTATCTTTAATTACCAATTAAAATCACATTAAACCTAATTTTTTAGAAAAAGTTATAAATTTTTCACTAAGCTATATTCATTCCATTCTACCCAGTATTTTACTGGATAGATTTCCAGTTTGAACTTTGAGTCTATTTTACACCTAATTTCAGGGATATTCAGGTTTAATGGTCTAAATAAAAGTTTAAGACATATATCTTAAATTTCCAAACCAATAAGAAACACTCAAAAATCATTTACAGAACTCAAGTTATGACCAAAAAAGTAGATACTATTCATAAGACGAATTTCTAGCACTTCATTAAATCCTACAATTTCCATCTTTATGCATCAACATCATATTCTAATTTTTATTTTTACATTCATGGAATCATTTAATAAAAAATTCATCACTCAATCAAAATATCAATAATTACATACACAATTACACATAACATCACAAAATCAAAAATCAACATTTTTCCATATTGAATTTTTACCAAATGTACACACCTCAAAAAGTCTACTTTTCTTCACTCTTCTCTACCTCCTAATTGGCCTTCTCCTTGCCCTTAATTCATCTTTTATTATGGTCCAAAGATTGTTCACCTTCTTGATCTAACAATAAATTTCATACTAATCAAGCACTAAACACACTAATCAACCCTTAATCACCATTAACATACTAATAATTCTAAATTACCAACTTTAATGGTAATTAACCCCAAAATTAAAGAAAAGAGGAGAAGAAAAGTGAGAAGATGAAAAATCTAACCTCACCTTTGTAGATCTTCAAAATGACCAAAATCTTCCTTCTATTTTTCTCTTTTTTTCTTCCTTCCTCCTCATTTGTTTTGCTCACTATGCTTTACTTTTTTATTGATCTTGCCTTAATCCAAGTTTTTCCATCTAAACCATAGCTTTAATTGAAGAAAAAAAAAAGAATTTACGAGATGTATGTCACGGAAAAAGGGAAGAAAAGTGAGAGAATTTTGTTTGTCTAAGATGAGGAAGAAGAAGAATAAAGGAAAAAAAATGAAATTTGACTTTTATAGTTGGATTAGGTGGGTGGTTAGGATTAATAGATAATCTTGTCCCTCATGGGTCCATTAATTTAAATCACTCTTACTTTATTTTAATCCAAAGAATATTTCTTTCCTTGGATAAAGAATATTCTATTTTTATACATTCTTTAAATATATGTGTCAAAAACACTGTAAATTCTAATTTCGTTCAGCAAAAAATTATTATTTCCTAAATTTTAGCTCCAAACTTCAAAATTCTCAATTTACAATATCCAAAATAGTTTTTTATATTTTATTATCATTTTAATTTTTTCTTTCATATCCAAATTTAAACTAATCGGTTGGCGCGCCATATATCGGTCACCTGCGACTATAGCCTAAATTATCGAGCATTAATTGAAATAGTATATATATATATATATATATATATATATATATATATATATATATATATATGATGATGTGGTCAAGCATACAGGTATGTCTATGAATATGAATGCTATGTTACTGTGCAAATGCATGATAGAATTTCAATGCTTATATGTGCCACTAAGCTTTTAGTAGCTTAACGTGTGAGTTTCCTTGCTCACAAGTTTAGAGCCAATAGATTGTTGAGTTGACAAGAAAGGAAGACCAAACCAGTCAGAGTTGAATTGTGTTGGGTTTGTTTTATTATTTTATTCATTTCATTCATTTATTTCTCATGGCATAGTTTAGAGACAGATAATTGGAATATGTTAGGATTTTGTAATCAGGGCTAATGTTGCCCAAACCAGTTTATGATTTATTATTCAAATACTGATGAGAATTTATGTAGTAAGTAAGATTTGATTATTTTAAAGTGCATGTCAATCAGATATAATGTTTGATTAGGAAAGGTTTTAATTCAAAATAGTTTTAAACAAATTAAGTCATATGGCATCCATCTGTAATGTGAGGTTTTCCCTGACTGTATAGAGAGTGTTACATTTAGTGGTATCAAAGCTTAGGTTTAGGCAGTTTTATACTTTAGTGCATTATGGGATTATCATGCATACATACATGTGTTGCTTGAATCTGACTTGGGCTACTTTTTTGTCAACTTGTAGGACTAGAGTGAGATAGCATATGAATCGAACGATAAGGCTAAAAGCCAAAGCTCTCCATATAATTTGGCATTGAATTAGCCCAGTGCAGCTATTATTCAGGGTCCAAGTGTAGTACCAGCCCCTGACCAACAGGCTATTCAACAAGCTAATCAGGACCAAACTCCATTGATGCAGCATATAGCTAGAGCTGTACCACTAGCACCGGCACTAGCTCCTCCACCTCTACCACCGAAGCCATGGGTACAATTGGATAAGTTCCATAAGTTTGGAGCTATTGATTTTCTGGAACAAAAGATGACAATCTTGCTACTGCGGAGTATTGGATAGAGAAGGTAGAGAGAGTTTGTGAAGAGTTTGAAATGGCCACTGGTAAGAAGGCCAAGTATGTCATTTCTTTGCTGCAGGAAGACACTTATGACTGGTGGAAGACAGTGTTACTAAAACCAGATGTCCCTCAGCTAATGACATGGGATTTCTTTGTTACTAAGTTTAAAGAGCAATTCGTTCCTTCGATTTACATCGATGAGAAAAAAAAGGAGTTTTTGAGCCTCAAATAGGGCAGGATGATAGTAACTGAGTACCAGAGAGAGTTTACTTGATTGAGTAAATACGCTTCAAAGATTATCACAAGTGAGATAAATAAGTGCAGAAGATTTGAGTATGGCCTCAATACAGAAATATATGACTTTATGACTGCACTCCAGCATGTTAGCTTTACTCAGCTGATTGCATTCGCAATTAGTGTGGAGCAGAGAAAGAGGAAGAGAGTAGAGGAAGCATCCAGATAGATAATGACTTTAGTGACCTAGTCTTTAGGCAAGAAGGGTCAGTTTTACCCAGAACAGTCTCATGGAAAGAGTTAGAGACAAAGTAAGGGTTACACATAGGGTGAACCATATAAGAGGGGACAACCCTCCAAAGTTACATCTGCAGTTGGAAGCACTCAAACACAGGCTCCCTAGAGAGTATTCTAGTTACAAGAATCACAGAAGAGAGTGATGGAGAAATATAGGTGCCTACTACATATATAGATCTAAGCATCATATGAAGAGGGATTTTCCTCTAATGATAGGTAGTGCACCTACCTAGACTACTCGGTCAGCTCCAACTCAAACTAGACAACAGACCAGAGGAGGTCATACAGGACCTACCTAGGCAATCTTTGAGATTGTCAATAGGCCAGGACTAGGCCAAACACCAGCTAGAGCTTATGCTACAAGGTCTAGAGAGGACCAGGAAGCTATTGATGTGATAGTGGGTATGTTTTCTTTGTATTACTCTAATATATGTGCATAAATTGATTCGGGTTTAACACACTCTTATATATGAACAA
This sequence comes from Triadica sebifera, assembly GCA_023653625.1. Lineage (NCBI taxonomy): Eukaryota > Viridiplantae > Streptophyta > Magnoliopsida > Malpighiales > Euphorbiaceae > Triadica > Triadica sebifera. The sequence goes on along the minus strand of CM042893.1, from coordinate 37,586,372 downwards.
GCACTCCCAGGTAGCACAATATAGTTAGTGAAACCTTTGAATATAAAATTGAGATTACGAAATCTTTAGGACATAGTATGATAGTTAACCGGGTATATAGAGGATGTTATTTAATTGTACAAGGGAGATAATTTCTGATAGGCTTGATAGAGTTAATATTTCATGAATTTGATGCCATTTTGGGTATGGATTGGCTATCACAGCATGGGGTAGTTGTAAATTGCAAGGAAAAATTTGTGATGCTAAAAACTTATGAACAAGTAGATGTAAAGGTTGAAGGTGAGTTGTTTCCATAGCTTCTATGAGTCATTTTTATGATGAAAGTCGAGCAAATGATGAGAAAGGGATGTGAAGCCTATTTGGCTCATGTGATTGATACAAGAAAGGGAGCTCCATAACTTCAGGATATCCCTATAGTGAATGAATTTTCAGATATTTTTCCTGAGGATATACCAGGATTACCACATAATAGAGAAGTTGAGTTCTTTATAGAGCTTACCCTAGGCATTACACCCATATTAATAGTGCCATATAGAATGGCATCATCTAAATTGAAAGAGCTTAAAGCTCAATTCCAGTTGTTACGTAGGGGTATATCAAATCTAGTGTATCTCCATAGGGTGCACTAGTATTGTTGGTGGAAAACATTATGTCTATAAGATTATGTATAGACTATAGACAGATGAATAAGGTGACAATTAAAAAAAGATATATGTTACCACTGATTGATGACATGTTTGATCAGTTAAAGGTTGCATGTGTATTTTTTAAAATTGATTTGAGATTGGGTATCAACAACTAAGAGTTAGGGAAAAAGATATAGCAAATAGGATGTTCAAAACTAGATACGGGAATTATGAATTTGTGGTTGCCTTTTGGGTTAACCACTGCTCTAGCAGTCTTTATGGACTTAATGAACATGTTATTCAGTTCCTACCTAGATCAGTGTGTTATGGTCTTTATTGATGATATTCTGGTATATTCTAAGACACTTGAGGAGTATGATCAACACCTGAGAATAGTGTTCCAGACACTTAGGGAATAGAGATTGTATTCGAAATATGAATTTTAGCTAGATGAGGTAGCTTTTCTTGGACCCATTGTGTCTTCAAACGGAATATGGGTTGATCCAAGCAAGGTATAGGCTGTTATGAGTTGGAAGCCTCCCTGTAATATGACAAAAGTCAGAAGTCTCCTTGGATTAGTTGGTTACTATAGGAGGTTTGTTAAGGGCTTTTCAATGATTGCTTCTCCTTTAGCCATACTACTAAGAAAAGATGTGAAATACAAGTGGACAGTCAAATTCCATGAGAGTTTTGATAGTTTGAAAAAGATGTTAACAAAGGCTTCATTTTTGACACAATCAATTCCTAACAAGGAGTAGGTCATCTAGAGTGATATGTCTCACGATGGAATGGGGTGTGTACTGATACAAGAGGGAAAGGTAGCAGCCTATACATCCAAGCAAATGAAAATACATGAGAAGAACTACCCCACACATGACTTAGAATTGGTGGCCATTGTCTTTACATTGAAGATATGGTGTCATTATCTTTGTGGGGAGAAATGTTTCATCTACATAAATCATAAGAGTTTGAAATATCTTCCTACAAAGAGAGATCTTAATTGAGACAAAGGTGGAAGTTAGAGTTGATAAAAGATTATAACTGTGTTATTGATTACCACCCAGGAAGGGCCAACGTAGTGGTTAATGCTTTGAGTAAGAAGATGGTAGCAGAGTTGCACATATGTCCTACACTTAATAAGAAGATTATGGATGCGCAGAGTCATAATAGTAAGCTTGTTAAGACAATCGAGTTGGTCTCTAAGGGGGAGAGACCAAATTATATAGTTGAGGTTGATGGTGGGTTATACTACCAAGGCCATTTATGCATCCCCAATGTTAATGAGTTAAGACAAAGGATATTATAGGAAGCATATAAAATAGGTATATGATACATCTAGGAAGCACAAAGATGTATCATGACCTGAAGAGTAAGTATTGATGGACAACTATGAAAAAACATATCACAGAGTATATGACCAGATGCTTAACTTGTTAGCAGGTCAAGGCAGAACATCAAGTACCATTAGGATTACTGTAGCCTATCACTGCACTAGAATGGAAATAGGAGCAGATTACTATAGACTTTGTGATTGGATTTCCAGTGACTCCTCCAAAATATGATGTTGTATGGGTTATAGTGGATAGACTTATGAAGTCAGCTCACTTCTTGCCTATCAGGAAGGATTACCTTTTGAACAGGCTAGCAGATCTTTATGTTAATGAGATAGTATGACTACATGAAGTGCCAGCCTCTATTATTTCAGATAGAGACCCTAGGTTTACTTCTCAGTTTTGGGGTAATATATAGAGAGCTTTGGGTACCACAACTTTTCACCCCTAGACATATGAGCAATCAGAGAGGGTCATACAGATCCTTGAGGATATGATGAGGAATTGTGTGATTGAATTTGAAGGTAGCTAGGATAAATAAATTCCATTGATGGAATTTACTTATAATAACAGCTATCAGTCTAGTATCGAGATGACTCCATATGAGGCATTATATGGTAGGAAGTGCTAGACACCCTTATATTAGATAAAGCTCAGTAAGAGGAAGTTAGTAGGGCCAGACTTGGTACAAGAAATAGAGAAAAAGGTATAGGTTATCCAAAATAGATTGACGACAGCTTCTGATAGATAAAAGTCCTATGCAGATATCAAGAGAAGAGATATAGAGTATGCTGTGGGAGACAAAGTTTTCCTTAAAGTTTCCCCATGGAAAAATATCTTGAGATTTAGGAAGAAGGGCAATTTGGACCTGAGATTTATTGGGCCTTATGAGATTCTAGTGAGAGTGGGACTAGTTGCTTATAGGTTTGCTCTACCACTAAAGTTAAACAGGATTCATGATGTATGTCTCTATATTGAGGAGATATAGATAAGATCCTTTTCATATTGTCCCAGTTGAGAACATTTAGGTGAGACCAAATTTGACATATGAGGAAGAACCAGTTCAGGTGTTAGTTAGAGAAGTCAAAGAACTTAGGAACAAATGAGTACCATTAGTCAAGATCCTATGGAGAAATAATTCAATGGAAGAGGCTACTTGGGAAAGTCAGAAAGTGATGAAAGTCCAGTATCCATAGCTATTCAGAGATAGTATAACATGTAATTTTGAGGACAAAATTATTTAAGGGGGAGAGAAATGTGATGCCCGCGAGTTAGGGCTTAGAAATAACATGTTAATAAAAGTATATGAAGGGTAAATGTGAGGTATATGTGTGGTTATGGGTATTAGAAACATGAATATAATGAAAAAAGATAAGAAAAAGTGAAGTTCCTAGCATTCATAGCCGTGACACTTGTGTTCATGCTCGTGAAGCCCTGTAGTTTAAATAGAATAGTTTCATATTTTAGACAAAAACTCATGAAAATCAAATCCTTAAACCCTGGCCAGCAATCCTCTGAAACCCTGAAACAATTCCCTGTCAACAAATTCCCACCATAAAAATAGATTTGAAAATGGATTAAAAACAAAGGTTCTACTATAGATATTAAAATTAAAAGCAAATATGTTTTGAACAAGATTTGGAATCTTGAAAGTAGTTTGAAATAGTTGATACAAAGGTAAGGGATGATGTTTCCATTAATCGTTGATTTGGTTCAATTCAGATTAAATGGGGATTAAGGTTAATAGGCTTAAAATCAATAACAAAGTTAAGATTTTTATTAGTTTATTATACATATATATATATATATATATATATATATATATATGGTAGTATTAGACATTAATTTAGTTTATGATTTCATGTTAGGGATCAAAACAGAGGGTGGAGATAATCGTTAGAAGCAGTAGACACGAGAGAAATCGAGTGTTAGGCTCCAATTAATGAGGTTTGTATATATACATATTTTAATTCATAACTTGGTATGCTTGTATGCTTAATGATGTGAATGTTATATGAATTGACATATTTGGTTAATTGTAACTTGCTGGAATTGAGACAATGGACATGTGAAATGTAGAATTTGGTATTGAAGATTGATATATATGCAACTTGGTTAAGTATGACATTGATAATGATGGATGAAATCTAGCTTACATGATTGGAAATGATGAGTTGTATGTTTAAGGTTGATTTTAAATATTGGAATATGGGAAAGTGTTGATAAAGTTGTATGTTTAAGGTTGATTTTAAATATTGGAATATGGGAAAGTGTTGATAGGAGTGACTAACATTGGTTAGCCATAGTATCAATGCATGTTGTGTGTGATTGTGGCTTAAAACTATGCTAGAATTATATTACAGATTGATGTGTCATGCTCATGAATGATCACAGAGACAGTCATGGTTGAGTCATGGGTAGACAACCCGTGATCGAAAGCTCCACGCTCGTGAATCTACCATTCACATTTGTGAATGCCATGCACCCAAAATTTGTAAATGTGAATTTATGTGATGGAAATACAATAGTATGATGTACACACAGACTTGGAATGATTAAATGAGATTATATACAATATGATAACATAACTATGAATAATGATTATGAACTCGATTCTTTAAATTACTCAATAAGAGGTGAAGATTATGTGAAACTATAAATGTGACATAAATGATATTTACATATATAACATAATTAATTATGCCCATTCTCTATTCGAGGACTAGCTAGATAGGTGGCGTGCTATTAAGGGGTTACATTATCGTAGAATATTACTACATTTTGTCAGGGTGGCTTAAGCTCGAGTAAGAACACCCTTGTACCCATATGCATGCAAATATTATGTTTACTCATCAAGGTGGCTTAGGCACTGGTAAGAGCGCTCTTGATTTGAGAAGCTTGGTAGTAGCATTACAAACAAATACAGTTAGTGAGCAGGGTGGTTTAAGCTCAGGTAAGAGCATTCCTATTTCATAACCCATCCGATTAGTCCAGGTCTAGAGTATTGAGAACAAAAATAGTGATTATAAAAGTACAAAATACAAAAATTTGTAAAGCAGTACACAATGATGCTGTAAATCAGTAATACACAATAAATCAGATTTATTCATTAAACCAGTAATTGGATATTTGCAACATATGATGATATAGAAACATTATGAATGATTTGTATTGTAATTACTATGATGATTTAATCACTTATGCAATATGTGCCACGATTGTATTAAGATATATCTTATGCAAATTATTTATGTAATATGTTGAAATGGTATGTATATATATACGATGATATAGTCAAGCATACATGTATGTCTATGAATATGAATGTTGTTACTGTGCAAATGCATGTTCGAATTTCAATGCTTATATGTATCACCAAGCTTTTAGTAGCTTAGCATATGAGTTTCTCTGCATGCATGTTTGAAGCTGTTAGATTGCTGAGTTGATAAGAAGAGAAAACCAAGCTAGTCAGAGCAATCAAAGTTGATCCATGTTAGGTTTGTTTTATTATTTTATTCATTTCATTTATTATGCATGCCATTAGTCTCAAACTCAGTCTAATAGAAATATGGCATTCAAAAGCATTGTAAGACTAAAAAGCATTTTTAGACCTAAACATTGTATTTATTGTATGAAATTTGGTCACATAAATAAACATTGCTGGATAAGGAAGGCTCATTGGGAACCTTCATGTGCTAACCCCCAAGGACCCAAGCTCATTTGGGTACCTAAACACCATACTTGATTTGTGATTCTATAGGTATGCCTCAAGTCCACAATAAACAAAAATGCTTGGCTAGTAGACAGTGGATGCTTAAGGCATATGACAGGAGACAAAGAACTTTTCAATGAAATCAAAAGTATTGATGGAGGTAAAGTTACCTTTGGAAACAATGCTAAAGGTAAGGTAATTAGCATTGGCTTTATTAGTATTAATGGTACTACTTTTACTAAAGATGTCTTATTTGTTGATGGCTTGAAACATAACTTGTTGAGTGTAAGTCAATTATGTGATAAAGGAAATAAAGTAACCTTTACTTCCAATGAATGTCTTGTAACCTCTATTGATGGTCAAGAGATATTTAAAGGAAATAGAGATGTCAATACCTACATAATAAACTTACACAAAATATCTAACCATTCCTCTGAGTGTTTTGTGACTACTAGTAATGAATCTTGGCTGTGGCATAAAAGGCTTGGTCATGCAAACATGGACTTAATTCAAAGCCTCAGCACAGGACAGCTGGTAAAGGGACTGCCAAAAGTCAAATTTGCAAAAGACAAGACATGTGAACCTTGCCAAAGAGGGAAGCAACACAAGTCATCCTTCAAATCCAAAAACATAGTAAGTACCTTAAAACCTCTACAACTCCTGCATCTAGATTTATTTGGACCTACTAGAATTGCAAGCTTAGGAGGTAAATTCTATGCCTTTGTCATCGTAGATGATTACTCTCGATTTACTTGGATAATTTTCTTAGCTCAAAAGAGTGATGCTTTTGAAATTTTCAAAATTTTTGCTAAAAAAGTTCAAAATAAAAAAAGGATATTGCATTTCAAGAATAAGAAGTGACCATGGCAAATAATTTGAAAATGAAAACTTTGAAAGTATTTGTCTTGAACATGGCATTTCGCAGAACTTTTCATCTCCTAGTACACCTCAACAAAAAAGGGTAGTTGAAAGGAAAAATCAAACTTTAATTGAAATGGCTCGAACAATGCTCAATGAGTATGGTTTACCAACTTACTTTTGGGCAGAAGCCACAAATACAACTTGTTATATTTCAAATTGAGTTTTCGAAAGACCTTTCCTAAACAAAACTTCATTTGAGCTATGGAATGGAAGAAAGCCCTTGATATCATACTTTAGAGTATTTGGATGCAAGTGCTTCATATTGAATACCAAGGACAACCTTGGAAAATTTGCCTCTAAATTTGATGAGGGTATCTTTTTAGGATACTCTACAACTAGTAAAACATATAGAGTATTTAATAAAAAGTCATTAACTGTTGAAGAATCTATGCATGTTATTTTTGATGAATCTAGTATACTTGATCTTGTGAAAGGTAGTGTTCTTGATGATGTAGTAGGTACTATGGAAAGACTTGATCTTGAAAATGGAAGAGAAGAAAATGATCAAGGAGATTCACATCAAGATGATTCTCTACCTCAAGCTCGAGAGGAAAACAGGCAAGAGCTTCCTAAAGAATGGAGATTGAAAAAAGATCACGCCAAAGAGCATATCATTGGTGATCCTACAAGGGGAGTAAGTACTAGATCTCATCTCAAACATTTAGTTTTTGACCTTGCTTTTGTTTCTCAAATGGAGCCTAAAAATATTGATGAGTTTCTTAATGATGAAAGTTGGGTGATTGCCATGCAAGAGGAACTCAACCAATTTGAGAGAAGTAAGGTATGGACCTTAGTACCTAGACCCAAGGAGCATCAAATTATAGGAAGCAAATGGGTATTTAGAAATAAACTAGATCAACAAGGTTTAATAACTAGGAATAAGGCTAGATTGGTTGCAAAAGGGTATAATCAGGAAGAAGGAATAGATTTTGATGAGACATATGCTCCTGTAGTTAGATTAAAAGCCATAAGAATACTTTTAGCATATGCATGCCATATGAATTTCAAACTCTTTCAAATGGATGTGAAAAGTGCCTTTTTAAATGGTTTTCTGGAAGAAGAAGTTTATGTAGAATAACCACCAGGTTTTGAAAGCTATGCGTTGCCTAATCATGTATTTAAACTTTCAAAAGCTTTATATGGTTTGAAACAAACCCCAAGAGCTTGGTATGAAAGACTAAGTTCTTTTCTCTTAGAAAATAACTTTACAAAGGGGAATGTTGACACTACATTATTCATTAAAAAGCATAAGCATGATATTCTAATTGTTCAAATTTATGTTGATGATATCATATTTGGGTCTACTAATGAATTGCTTTGTCAAGAATTTGCTAAGTGTATGACTAGGGAATTTGAATTGAGCATGATGGGTGAGCTAAAATATTTTCTCAGTCTACAAATAAAATAAGGCAATGAGGGCATATTCATCAACCAATCCAAATATGCCAAAGACTTACTTAAGAAATTTGGAATGGAAGGATGCAAGAATGCCAAGACTCCAATGAGCACACAACAAAATTGGATAAGGATGAAAAGGGTAAGAGCATTAATGAAAAGCTCTATAGAGGTATGATCGGATCACTTTTATATCTTACTGCCTCTAGACCCAACATAATGTATAGTGTATGGTGATGTGTTCGCTTTCAATCGTGTCCAAAAGAGTCTCATTTAAATGCAGTAAAAAGAATTCTAAAATATTTACGTGGCTCATTGCATCTAGGTTTATGGTATCCAAGAAATTCATCCTTTTACATTATAGGATATGTAACACCTCCTCACCCGAACAACACGTGCTCGGATGAGGGAGCGCTAGTGTCCTTTCTTTCTCATACTTCATATATATATATTTACATTTTTTTATACTCATGTATATATGGATATAAATAAAAATGAGAGTACAATTTATTTACATAATATAGTAATTTTTAACATCAAAGTAATTCTTAACAAACTTTAAAAGTAAGTTTTACAAACTCAAACATTTCTTTAATATAAATGTTTCAAAACTTGTAACCCTCTTTCTCAAGATTCAGCTGCTTTACTTTTATGGGATCACCGCTTGCTTTATCTAATGTCTTCAGTTACCTTTCTATATCTGCGTGGAAATTAAACTCCACGCTAAGCTCTAAGCTTAGTGGTGCATATAAAGAAGGCAATATACTATATCATGCAACAAGCATTAACAATTATCAATTTGTGCATTAAAATGTTTGCATGCATGACTATCAACATATTTCTATTTCATAAAAGTATAAATTTCATGCTCATATAGACATTGTTGTTTTCATTTATCTTTAAGAGCAAATTATTCTGTAAATCACTTTATCATTACATTTCAATCTCATATCATCATCATTTTCTTACTCTTTCCTTTTCTTATCTTTCCGACATATCCTCATTATCTTGCCCACATCACTCTAAATTTTTGGACTGACTGGATACAGGTTATGGATCAGGAGCGCTCACACAAGCTTATGTCACCCTGTCCACTATCTGGCTCATAAGAGCTTCTCAAATCAATGGCGCTCACACAAGCTTATGCCACATTGATTGAGTATAATTTCATCACAGATGAATAACCGGATCAAGGCCGCTCACACAAGCTTATGACACCTTGTCCTCATTTATATGTGCTCATCGGAGCTTTCTCAAGTCAGTAGCGCTCACACAAGCTTTAGCCACACTGACTGAGCTTTCTAGACTAATGGCGCTCACACAAGCTTTAGCCACATTGGTTGAGGTATAGTACAGTACCATTTGCCCCCTTAATGACATGTCATCTATCGTGATTCTAGTCCGCAAGTAGAGTAATGGGCTTCTTTATATTTTCACATCAATCATTATTCTTAAATTTCAATACATCCATTTTTCTCATATTTATCAACATCTCAATTTTCTTGTTTTACAAGCATATAGTCATACTCATATATCTTTTCATTCATTTACTAGATTCATCAATATTCTCATGTTTATCATCTGCATCAGATTTCATATAATATCCATGACAATTCATTTTTCTACATCAATACATTTTTCTATATCACAACATATCACATTCTCACATCAATATATATATACATATATCCATATCCATATCATTCTTATTTTGCTTGGATAGACAATAACTTTCATTTACTTACCTGAATTCCCCATTTAATAACCACATTCATAATTTCAAATGTAGAGCATTCATGGTCGCGATTACTACTTTCACGCCCTTAATCCCATGCTGTGAACGCTACTGGAATGAATCACCCAAAAGCATTCACGGTCGTGATTACTCATTCACACCCGTGAATAAGTTCACTGCCGTGATTCCAACCCGTGAACACTTTTGGAATGAATAGTACCATTTCCACCCAGAAATTCACAACCGTGACACAATCAGTCACAACCGTGAACCCTCAAGTTCACGCCCGTGACTCAATAGTCACACCCGTGACTTTCAGCAGGAAATCTGCATATTCACCTTTCATTCATTATAACATCTTTCAAAACATACCAAATTCTATTTCATGCATTTCTAAGGCTCTTTACTCAACTTATTACTTTTCAATACATTTACATGCCTTGATCACACAAAATTATCTAATATGCATCCTTAATTCAATGTTACAATTATCTCATTCATACATGTCTAATCTTATGCTTTCATGTCGTAACTATCATCATTCTTGAAATTGCATTTATCTCAAATCATATTCAGCATGCATTATTTCAAACAAAAATAGGCTATTGCCTTAAATTATGCACAAACCTTAATCTTTCTCCTTCACTCTTTTAGGTAGCTTTCTCTTTTCCTTTGCTCCTTAGAGCTTGTTCCTTGTCATTTGGAACTCCTACAACATCATAGATCATTTTCATCATCATCTAATTTCATTAAGACCCTAAACTCTCTTTTTCTCTCTTAAAACCCTAGTTTCTCTCTGATTCCATATAAGTCTTAGATGAGCTCAAAATTCGAACTTCCTTTAGAAAAGATGAAGAAGAAGAAGAAATACTTCTTACCTTACACTTTTCTTCACTTGATCACCACTTTAGAGATTTTCTCTCTCTACCAAACTTGATTTTTCTTCCTCTTTCTTGTTCTTTCCAGCTTCCTTATGAGTTATGGAACATGAAAATCACCTTGTCTTGCTCTTTCCCTTCTCTTCCCTTCCTTTCTCTCTCTAGAATCAAGGTGAGCTATGGAGGAGAATTGTGGCTGGTGTGACTGGTAAAGAAAAGAGAGAAGGAGCAGAAAATGAAGAGAAGAAGAAGAAAATAAAGCCTTAAATAGGGTACCCAAAAATCTTCATATGGGACCCACCATTTGACCATTTTCTCCAATTTTTACACTTAATCAATATTAATCATCTTCCTTTAATATCATGGCCGGCCAACCCAATTTTAAATGTCCAAATTTCTTAAGTTAATTAGCCATTAATCTCATAAATCTTCCAATTTTTGGTAAATTGCAAATTGACCCCAAAACTTATCAAATTTTGCAATTTAGTCTTTTACTGTAAATCAACTTCTTTAAACTATATAATCACTTATTTAGACATTTATTATTTATTTTAACCATTTCTTAATCAATTATTGTAAAAATCTGAATTTAGACTCCCATCGGTCACACGCGTCAATGTTGCAACACGTGCGACTCAGAAATCTAAATTAGCGGATATTACATGATATCCAGATGCTGATTATGCTGGAAGTCTTTTAGATAGAAAAAGTACTTCAGGTACTTGTCACTTTATTGGAAAATGCTTAGTTTCTTAGTTTAGCAAGAAACAAGTTTCAGTTGCTCTTTCTACCGCTGAAGCGGAGTATGTGGTAGCAGGATGTTGTTGTACACAAATCCTTTGGATGAAACAACAACTTAAGAATTATGGTCATAGTATGAACCATATACCTATTAGATGTGACAATACAAGTGCTATAAATCCAAGAATCCCATTCAACACTATAGAAGTAAGCATATTGACATTAGACACCATTTTATTAGAGATCATGTTTAATATGGAGATGTTCTATTGGAATTTATAAGCATAGACAATCAATTGGTAGATATCTTCACTAAGTCTCTAAATGAGGAAAGATTTAATTTCATAAGAAGAGAGCTTGGTATGATTGATGGATTAACTTTGTGATTTCCAAAATTGTCAAACCTTGATTGATAATCTTGTGTTTTTTTGTCTCATCTTACTAGATATAAGGTAGTTAATTTGATGGAAATATATGTTATAGGGGATAGAATCTCCTTAGAAATGCTTTAGTCTTGTTTTAGACTTAATTTTATTTGATGAGGTTTTTAGGCAATTCACGCTCGTGACATATATTCACGACTGTGAACTAAATCGCCAAAAGAACCAGTAGCTTTCATGAGTTGCTTCACGACATGCTTCACGGCTGAAGGTAGTGAAAACTATGTTTCACGACCATAACCTTTTTTAGTCACCCCTATGAAACTCTTTGTTCATGACCGTGATGCTTTTCACGACCATGAATATTTCTACCAAAAACATTACAGAAGCATTCACGATTTGTGTCATGCTCTGCTTCATGATCACAAGTAGTGAAGATTGTACTTCATGCCCGTGACTCATTTGTCACCACCGTGATAGTTCATCATTCATGCTTGTTACCTTTAATTTTCACAACCATGAATAATTTTACCTCTCTCTTCACGGGTAAAGCATCTGTTCAGCAATATGTGAACACGACATTTCACGTCCGTGACTTACTTTTTCATGCCCGTGAAGATGTCGGCTATAAAACATTTCTATTGTTATTTCTCTTATTCCAACTCTCCAACTTTTCTCAACTTCTCTCATTTATCACCATTGAATACTATTTTGAAGATTCCGGCCCCCTAGCAACTCATTCCATCTATAAATATCTTCAAAAACCATTTCCATCATCAGAAATCAAACATCTTAAGTTTCACTCCAAAAATTCCATCAGATTTTTCACTCTTCAAAAGTTCATTTTTTAATCAAAATGGAAACCGGCTCTTCTAAGGGTACAAGAAAAAAGTCTCATGCTCTAAGAAGGTACACAGATTACCTTCTAAACTTTATTCCGGAGCATTGTCATCCTCGATCATTTGAGTGGCAAACCATTCGTACACTCTGCCTTGAGACAAGCATGACGGAATAACTCCAGGCTTGTCATCTGAAAGACTTCATTGATATCCATTAACCAACACTGAGGGAACCAACTCTAGAATTCTTGAGCACCCTGCAAGTCTCTCCTACCGGCACGGTGAAATTCCAACTTTGCAAGCATCCGAACACCCTCTCTGCCACAGAGTTTGGAGACATGTTCAACCTTCCTTCTGATGGTATCCTGAATGAAAGTGAAGTGGAGTTCTATGCTACTCAGACATGGATGCATTTTGGGCTTGACTACAGTTGGGATGTCAAGAAGATGAATAGCACCCACGTTCGATCCCTAGTGCACAAGTACCTGCATAGGTTTCTAACCTATAGCATTTTTGCCAGAGGAGACAGCAATGGATCGATCAGGAAGTCAGAGCTCTTTTTCCTAGAGATGGCCTAAAGAGGCCTAACAGTTGCTTTCTCTAGATGGTTTGCAAACCATCTTTTGTCAATTGCCACTAAGCCCTTCGGAGACATTCTGATTAGTGGGTACGTGACACATATCACCATCAAGCTAGGATACTTAAAGCTAAAGGAACACCACTTCAACCTCATACCAATACATCCTAGAGACGGACTTGATGTCGAGTCTTTCATCAAAATGGGAGCGACTGTTCGTATAGTATTTGAGAACAACATCTACTACCGCTTCACCAACACTGCTGGTGAGATTATTTGGGAGGAAAATGACTTGGATGACTTCAAAGCTGGCCTCCAAGGAATCCAACAGAGAAAAAGAGTTCGAGTTGAGGTGGCGCCTCCAGAGGTTGAGCAGGAAATTGGACAATCCTCTGACTCCACACCAAACTTGGCTCAGTAAGTGGCTGACCACTTGGCACCATGGTTTGAGCAATTACAGGCTTCGATGGATTAGAGGTTAGAGAACCTCAAGGATTTCATAGAGTCTCACATGGAGAGCCTCGAGGCGGAAGTAGCTCGCCTTAGAGATAGGATGTCTGGCTAGACTTTATGTTAGCTCTGTTATTTTCTAGCTTGTTTGCTGTAGGAATTTCCATTTCCTTTCAAAATTTCAATTTCTTTTGTATTTATTTGTTCTATATTAATATATTTGCTTTTGTTTTGCATTATCTTTTGTTATTCTTTTTGTTGATGACAAAAGGGGGAGAACCTAGCAATATATTGTTTAAAGTTAAAAGCAATACTTATTTTGAATCAAATGAATATGCAAGTATGCAAATGAGGTTCATATACCTTAAATATACCTTAAGTATACTTAGCATATACCTTCATGCAAGTTACATGAATGAATATGCACTTGATATACTCTTCATATACCTTAAATATACATAGCATAAATATAACTTGCTTTAAGGAAAAATTTTGGTATACATTGGATATACCTTGCATATAACTTGCATATACTTAAAACTAGGAAGCCTATTTTGATGCTACACTTCATTATTCTTTACAATTCTTGCACTTTAGCATTTTTTATCCTAAGCATCTTTTGAAGGGGAGACTTCTCAATAGTACATATTGCTAGATTATTTGTCACCATAAAAAAGGTGGAGATTGTTGAACCTTGAAGGGTATTTCTATCATTTTAATGATAATAAATAAAATAGCAATAATATATTTAACATACTTGTTTTCTAAGTTTATTGAACAAGGTATGAAATATGATAGCAAGAATGAAGAATGGAAGACTAATCTTAAAAAGATAAAAAATGAAGAAATAGCATGTTCACACCCGTGACCTTATATGTTGCGCCCGTGATGAAGCTTAGCGCCAACTATCCAACATTTAAAGTTCACAGCCATGAAGAATGATAGCAACTATGAATAATCATATCAGTCACGACCGTGAAAGAAAGTCACGACCGTGATAAGACATGACAAATTCTTCCAGAGAGCTTCACAGCCAGAGTCACCACTTGGACCACGACTAGGAAGGATGTTCACGCCCATGAAGATATAATTTCATGCCCATGATTAAACACTTCAAATCCTTCTAGAATGCTTCACGGCCAAAGTCACCACTCAAGTCACGGCTTGGAAGAATAGTCACGATCATTATTAATTTCTCGGTGTTATGGACATAAATAAGTTAATAATGGTATGAGAATTAGATATAGGATAATTTTTGATAAATGTTTTTGTATGTTAATAAATAAGTATAATGAAATAGAAATAATGATATGAAATGAGAAATTGAAAACAAAATATGGTGCAAAATATAAATATATGATATTTTATGTTGTATGATATAGTTTATTACCTTATTTATATAAATCACTAAGCCTAGAGCTCAGCATGAGAGTTTCTCTAACACTGATGTAATGAAGAATAAGATGAGGTCGATAGATAAAGCTAACGGTGATCCTATCCAGTAAAGCAGTCAAACTTGGACACTGCGGGTCACTTAGATTCTGTACTTTTTGTTATAAGTTACTTTTGTATGATTGTAAAGAAGTTTTATATTTTGGAAATAAATGACGGTTTTGTAAATATTATTTTGTAAACATAAAATGTACTTTGTAATGCCCATAATTTAGGCTATGGTTGTGATTGACCGAAATCCGACTTGCCGAACCGATTGGGTCTAAATTTGGACATAAAAGAAAAAACTTAAAATGATAATAAAAAATGAGAAAAATATTTTCGATATTATTAATTTAGAATTTTAAAGTTCGGAATTAAAATATGAAAGTTCGGAATTAAAATATGAAAGTTCGGAATTTTAAAGTTCATAATTTTAGTGTGAAATTTGTTTTTAGGACAAGAAGGTAAACAATCTTTGAACCATAATCACAGAGGAAGTAAGGGTAAGGAGAAAGCTAATTAGGTAGAAGAGAAAAGTGAAGGGAAGTAGATTTTGTGAGGTATGTACATTTGGCAAAAATTAAATATGGAAACTGTGTTTTTTGATTTTGTGATATTATGCGTAATTGTGTATGTAATTCTTGATATTTTGAATATGAGGTTGATGCATGAAGATGAAAATTGTAGGAATTAATTGAAGTGCTGGAAAATTCATCTTATGAAGAGTGTCTACTTTTCTAGTCATAACTTGAGTTCTGGAAATGATTTTTGAGTGTTTCTTATTGGTTGGAAAGTTAAGACATAGGGCTTCAACATTCATTTAGACTATTAGACCTTAATTGTAACGTCACACCATATGCATTTGAGTATAACCTATCTCTGTATCAAGTAATCATACATGACATACTGGAAAGGTAAAATACCCTGTTAACAATAGTAGTAAAATTTTTTTCATATCCTGTAATATAATTCAATGACTTTGCAAGTCTCATATCCTATAATATTATTCACTGACTTTCCAAAGTTAACACTGAGGTTTTCACCACAATATAATATATCACATATATCAAAACATAAACTTTACACAAGTATTTTCGAGTTGATTTCATTTATATATTTTTAGACTCATTCCAAAATGACTATACATATTCAAGCACGTAAATACAAAACACATATGACATATTTTCATGCTTGTGTGGAATGCAAGGAGAGAGAGTGATGAGGCTCGACCAGTGACCTGTGCTCCATGTCTTTTATACGCTACTCAAAATGAGCTATCACTTTTCTTTACCTGAAAAATGATGCAAATTGATGAGTTGCGGCTCAGTGAGAATAACCATCCAATGAACTCTAAAGTACCAAACAACTCATAGTCATAAATCACAATTCCAATATATACCATGTATTCCATTTCATTCATCAGTATCATATAAGTATCAATAAAGTTGAAACATATAATCATTACTGTTTATGTATGCAAATGCTTTGCCTATTTCATTTTTTTGTGACCAAGTTAAACAGACATTGCCCCGGGTTTCCATGTGAATATTTTCCATGTGAACATTTGCATTTGCGTTTGCTAGCTAGCTTGATCATTTGTTCCATTTGCACATTTGTTGGGCCATAGGCCTCTTCTTTTGCTTTACAATATCGATTAACTAGTCACAATGCCTTTTTAGACCATATGCATATGCACTTGTATTTGAGCATTCATCAACCATTGCATCTTTATCATATACAACATACATATATTCCTGATATACCTCATATGTCAAGCATATACCTTGCATATACTATACATATACCATGTATATATATCACATTTGTCAAACATATACCTCACATATACCACAAGTATACCATTTATATGTACCACAATGTCACAAATTATCCATCATTACATTATCGAGGACCAATCATGACAATCACATGAATCACATAGCAAGCAACATTCATTTGCACTAAAGAATTCAATCAATAATTAGACTCACCGTTCTCCATTGATTCCGGCCCCTAACTTATTGTCTATCTGCTCCTTGTGGGTCTCCAATATGTTGCGAGCCTAATATGAAAACCTAATAGATTAACTCATGATTAGAAAGACTTAATGTGGCTTAAACAAATTAATATGCATTGTTCATGTCAATAGTTAAGATTTTTCCTATGAGGCAATGTGACCTTATGGGACTGTTTAGCCTATAACTTTTTCTATAATTGACCAATTAATCGGATTCTTATTCCTAATTACAAATAACATAAACTTATAGAACATATTCAAATTTCAGACCAATTGGATCATTGTACAATATTTGGTGGAATTGCTAAGAGTGTTCTATTTTCTGCATTGTTTTCTGCCTTTAGGCAGTTTTAGGGGACTCCTTTGGGTTCATCATAACTTATAATCTATAAGTGCTATTTTAATGAAAATTTACAGAAACCTATATGGGTTCATATGGAACATGTTTCATGTTTACAACTTTTACCAATTATATCTCTAGGGTCTTATAATTATACCAAAAACTTTACTGGATCAGAATAGAATTGACTTCCGGACCAGGATGTCTTCCAAAGGCCATAACGTAGTCTATACATAACCAATGAAGCTGAAATTAGTACCAAATTTTACCTAAGACAGATTACCATAACTGTAATGTTTTGATCATGTATAGAATCTAGCTCTAACAAGCTCAAAGTAGCCAAACACTTTACTGTATCTGCCCAGGGCACTCAAGAGGCAGTTCAAACCATGCAACAGTCATCGTTCCATTCCCCATAACTCCACATTTACAAGACCAATGAACCTGAAATTTGGTAGATAGATACAAGACACATATATATACAACTTTATTTTTTGAGAGACTTCAAATAATGGCTTTAACATATTCAACATCAAATCACACAGCAGCTAACTTGGTTAGGGTTCACACCCTGACCAGTTTCAGTATGAAGAGCATATCTCTTCCTATACATAACATCTTGCACAAATGTTTACATATCCACAAATCTAAGACATAAAGGAACAATTTTTATGTTTTACACTTTTCCATAATCAATTTCTATTAATATCAAAATCGGGGTGCAAATCAGTGCCTATTAATGAACCTAAGCAACTCAAATCAACCCTATAGGAATAAGAATTGATTACTTACCAAGAACAACCTTGCAAGGTATCAATATGCTTCAAAAACTAGGTGAAACAAGGATGAATTGAAGTTTGAAATGGAGGAAATTGAAGAAGAAGTCGGGCTGGAGAGGATAGGCAGAAATGGGGAGAGAAAGATGAAGATAAAGCCAACTTGTTTTTTGTCATTTTGTCATTTTCTCTTCTTCTCTTCTCTTTTCTCTTCTCATTTCTCTTTTCTCTTCTCTTCCATTTCTCTTTTGTGTCATTTTCATTTTATTTTGTCTATATGATTATTATTATTTACATATATTTATAATTCCACTAATTCACACAATAATACAACTTAATCATTTGACCCGATTTAACTAAATTAACAATATAATTGTTTACGAATATTAATCTAATCATTTTGCTTACTTTAATTTAGACACCTTATTCAATTCATTTCTAATACTTTGTTATCCTCATTTAGGTTATAATTACAAATGTGCGATTCGATACAAGTGCCAAATACTAGGACACGTAGCTACTGCGTGTCATAAACTTGTTCCTACGAAAGTACGTATGAAATGCACGTGTTCAATTCAATTGTATGCAAGATGCTTATGTTCGATGAAATGCATCTGGGGAAGGTCAAGGATGTTACAATTCTCCCCTCCTTTTAAAAATTTTGTCCTCGAAATTAATACCTGAAAATAGGTGTGGATATTGCTTTTTCATATTTTTTTTTGTTTCCCATGTTGCCTCTTCTTGTAAATGGTTACGCCATAATACTTTAACCAAAGGTATTCCCGATTTCTTAGCTGTTTAGTCTTGTATCCAATGATTTGCACTGGTTCCTCAACATAACTCATGTTCTCTGCAATCTCAATGACTTGATCTTTAAGTACATGTGTAGGATCTGACTTGTATCTTCTAAGCATGCTCACATGAAGCACATTATGTATCTGAGCCATCTCTGGTGGTAACGCCAATCTATATGCCAATGGACCAATCTTCTCAAGAATTTCATAAGGCCCTATATACCTTGGGCTCAATTTACCCTTTTTGCCAAATCGCATTATCCCTTTCCATGGAGACACACGAAGAAATACCTTTTCACCTAACTCGTATTCCATTTCCCTTCTATGCTGATCAACATAACTTTTCTGCCTATCCTGTGCTGCCTTTAGCTTGTTCTTAACAACCTTGATCTTATCCACTGTGTCTTGTACTATCTCTGGCCCTTCTAATGCATGTGCTCCTTCTTCATCCCAAATGATGGGGCTTCCGCACTTTCTGCCATACAATGCCTCATATGGTGCCATCTGGATACTGCTATGATACTGGTTGTTGTAAGCAAATTCAATCAATGCTATATATTCATCCCAAGCACCTCTGAATTCCATAGAACATGCTCTAAGCATTTCTTCTAATGTCTGTATAGTCCTCTCTGATTGTCCGTCAGTCTATTGGTGGAATGCAGTGCTAAAGTTCAATTTTGTTCCCAATGCATTCTGTAAACTCACCCAAAAATGTGAGGTAAACCGTGGATCTCTATCAGACACAATGGACACTGGAACGCCATACAATCTGACTATCTCATTCACATATAATTTGGCCAAACTCTCAAGTGTACAGCCCCATCTGATAGGTAGAAAATGTGCTGACTTGGTTAATCTGTCAATAATTACCCATACTGCATCATTTTTCCGTGGAGTTCTTGGCAATCCATAGACAAAATCCATCATTATTCTTTCCCATTTCCATTCTGGCACTGGCAATGGATGTAGTTTACCAACTGGTGCCTGATGTTCAATTTTAATCTACTGACATGTCAAGCATTTGGAAACATATTCTGCTATATCTTTCTTCATTCTTGGCCACTAGTAATGAGGCCTTAAATTGTGATACATCTTTGTCATCCCTGGGTGCATTGCATATGGTGCATTGTGTGTCTCTTCCATTATTTCCTGACGCAAGTTCTCAGTGTCTAGAACACATCTGCGTGATTTTAACATCAGTGTATCATTCTACAAATGAAACTCTGTTTTATTTCCCTGCCTTACCACATCAATTTTCTCACACAATTTAGGATCTTTACTTTGTGCAACTTTGATCCTATCCTTTAGTATAGGTCTGACTTGAAGAGTAGCAATCAGTGATCCTTCATCATGTATATTTAATTCAACATTCATGGATCATAATTGAATCAAATATGGAAAAGTTGATGTTTGTAAATGAGCTACACTGCTACTAGCCTTCCTACTCAATGCATCTGCTACCACATTGGCTTTCCCTGGGTGGTACTCAATTGTACAATCATAATCTTTCAATAACTCTAACCACTGTCTCTGCCTTATGTTTAATTCTTTCTGTGTCAGCAAATAACCCAAGCTTTTGTGGTTTGTGAAGATTTGGAATGTCTCACCATGCAGATAATGCCTCCAAATCTTCAATGCAAATACGACTACAGCCAGTTCTAAATCATGCACTGGATATGAGATCTCATGTGGTCTCAGTTGTCTGGATGCATAAGCTATCACCTTACCATGTTCCATCAACACACATCCCAAGCCTTGGTGAGAAGCATCACTATATACTGTAAACCCGCCTGTACCTGTAGGGATGGTTAACACTGGTGCTGAGGTTAGCCTGTGTTTTAGTTCATCGAAATTCCTTTGACATTCAGAAGTCCACCTGAAAGGCACATTCTTTCTCAACAATTTAGTGAAAGGGCTAGCAATTAAGGAGAATTCATCAACAAATCTGCGACAGTATCCGGCTAAACACAAAAAACTACGCATTTCAGAAAATTTTTTAGGAGCTTCCCAATTTACCATAGCCTCAATTTTCTTTGGGTCAACCTCTATGCCCTTACACGACACCACATGTCCGAGAAACACCAAATAATCTAACCATAATTCACATTTACTCAATTTGGCATATAATTGTTTCTCCCTCAAAGTTTGCAACACAACTTTTAAATGTTGTTCATGTTCTCCCCTATTCTTTGAGTACACCAATATGTCATCAATAAATACTATCACAAACCTATCCAAATATGGTTGAAACACCTTATTCATTAAAGCCATAAATGCAGCTGGAGCATTAGTCAATCCAAATGGCATTACTAAAAATTCATAATGCCCATACCTGGTTCGAAAGGCAGTCTTTGGAACATCCGCTTCTGCTACCTTCAGTTGGTAATAGCCTGATTTCAAATCAATTTTGGAAAATATTTGGGCTCCTTGCAACTGGTCAAACAAATAATCTATTCTAGGCAATGGATATTTGTTCTTCACCGTCATTTTGTTCAGTTGCCTATAATCGATGCACAATCTCATTGTTCCATCTTTCTTTTTAACAAATAATAGTGGAGCTCCCCATGGTGATACACTAGGTCTAATATACCCTTTGTCAAGTAACTCCTGCAATTGGGCCTTTAGTTCTTTCAAATCAACTGGGGCCATTCTGTACGGTGACCTTGATATTGGTGCAGTCTCTGGTACTAGTTCAATAGTAAATTCTATCTCTCTATCTAGTCGTAAACCAAGTAGATCATCTGGGAATACATCAGCAAATTCCCTTACCACTGGTATATTTTCAAGCAAGCTATCAGTGGTTCTAGTATCAGTCACATATGCCAAATATGCTTCACATACCCCTTTGATCATTCGAAATGCCTTTACAGGTGAAACTAGACATATAGGCACAAGTTTTCTTTCACCTAGAAATACTACCCTTGGCTGGTTTGGTGATTCCAAAATTACTTCCTTAGTAAAGCAATTCACTATTGCATGATGTCTAGTTAACCAGTCCATTCCCAGTATCACATCAAATTCATATATTGGCAATAAAATCAGATCAGCTATTAACTCAGCTATGTCAATGCATATCAGGCAATCAAGGCAGACATTATTCACAACTACCACGGTTCCCAATGGCGTACTCATATTTATGTCAATCCCCAAAGGCTCATGCATTTGATGCAATTAAGATGCCATATGCAATGATATGAATGAATGAGTGGAGCTTGTGTCAATCAATGCATATGCTAATATTTCAGAAATATAAATATTACCAGTGACTACTTCAGGAGCATCCACTGCCTCTTATCTAGTCATAGAAAATACCCTGGCCTGAGTAGGAGGTCTAGAACTCTGACCTTCAGATCTGGTCACTCCTCTGCCCATTGTACCAGTCCTGCCCCTGCCTCTTCCTCTGCCATGTGTCCCACTAGTAGGGTAGGCCCTCGGTGCCTCAACTGTAGTCTCAGATACTCCTCTGCCTCTACTGGTCTCTGCTAGTTTGGCTCTATTTGGACAGTCTCTATATATGTGCTGCATCGATCCACAGAAATAACATGCTCCTGTGAGCCTTCTACATTTGCCGGTATGCTGTCTACCACAATGACTACATGTGGGCCTCTGTTCAACATATTGGCTCTGCCCCTTGCCTGGGTAAGAGAAAGTCATACCTCGACCTCTAAAACTTGAGTACCCACTTCTGTTGCTAGATTGTGCAGGCATATATCTACCTCTTTTTCCCGACCTTCTGCTAGACTCACCGAAGAACTCATGTGATGACCTTTTTATTTGTTGCTCCCCAGCTTCTTTTATTAACCGTTCAGCTCTGATTGTAGCAGCTCTGAGTCTGGCATAATTATCAAGATCAGTAGTCGTGATTCTATTTCTGATCTCATATTTGAGGCCCTCCTCAAACTTCCTGCATTTGTCTCTTTCAGTAGAGACCATGAAGGTGGCATAATGGGAAAGTTTGTTAAATTGTACTTCATACTCCGCAATAGACATATTCCCCTATTTCAGATTCAGGAATTCTTTCCTCTTCTCATCTTTATATGCTTCAGGCATATAATTGTTCTGAAATTCCAAGAGAAAATCATTTCATGTCAACACTGGTGGTTGTGCATCACTATCAGGGACTGTCTCCCACCATTCATAAGCATTTCCTTGCACTAAGGATACTGCATAATTGAATTTCTCATCCAGGGTACATCTCATCATATTCAGTACCCTCTGTGTCCTTTTCAGCCATGTCTTAGCTTCTGCTGGGTCTGTTGTGCCATTGAAATCAGTTGCACCATGTTTCCTCAGCTTGTCATAATCTCTTTCCTTGTACATTTCAGGACCATATACTTCTTGTTCTAGGTTTTCATGGGGTACTTCTGCATGAGATGACTGTGATGCATGTACTGGAGCTTTACCTCCTATTACTGGTTGCTCTCTATGTAAATGAGGTGATGCCTTATGAGAATGCATTTCGGCCGGCCTCTCCCTCCTTGGCGAATTATGTTTTATGATGTCCCTAAAATAAATGAAATTATGTCACTACATAATGTTCAACACATAGGATGCATATGTTATCATGCTCTTATGCTTATGCATGTTCCCATGGAACCTATCCCTACTCTGATACCAAAAATGTAACGTCACACCTTATGCATTTGAGTATAACCTATCCCTGTATCAAGTAATCATACATGACATACTGGAAAGGTAAAATACCCTGTTAACAATAGTAGTAAAATTTTTTTCATATCCTGTAATATAATTCAATGACTTTGCAAGTCTCATATCCTATAATATTATTCACTGACTTTGCAAAGTTAACATTGAGGTTTTCACCACAATATAATATATCACATATATCAAAACATAAACTTTACACAAGTATTTTCGAGTAGATTTCATTTATACATTATTAGACTCATTCCAAAATGACTATACATATTCAAGGATGCAAATACAAAACACATATGATATATTTTCATGCATGTGTGGAATGCAAGGAGAGAGAGTGATGAGGCTTGGCCAGTGACCTGTGCTCCATGTCTTTTATATGCTACTCAAAATGAGCTATCACTTTTCTTTACCTGAAAAATGATGCAAATTGATGAGTTACGGCTCAGTGAGAATAACCATCCAATGAGCTCTAAAGTACCAAACAACTCAAAGTCATAAATCACAATTCCAATATATACCATGTATTCTATTTCATTCATCAGTATCATATAAGTATCAATAAAGTTGAAACATATAATCATTACTGTTTATGTATGCAAATGCTTTGCTTATTTCATTTTGTTGTGACCAATTTAAACAGACATTACCCCGTGTTTCCATGTGAATATTTTCCATGTGAACTTTTGCATTTGCATTTGCTAGCTAGCTTGATCATTTGTTTCATTTGCACATTTGTTGGGCCATAGGCCTCTTCTTTTGCTTTACAATATCGATTAACTAGTCACAATGCCTTTTTAGCCCATATGCATATGCACTTGTATTTAAGCATTCATCAACCATTGCATCTTTATCATATACAACATACATATATTCCATATATACCTCATATGTCAAGCATATACCTTGCATATATTATACATATACCATGCATATATATCACATTTGTCAAACATATACTTCAAATATACCACAAGTATACCATTTATATGTACCACAATGTCACAAATTATCCATCATTACATTATCGCGGAACAATCATGACAATCACATGAATCACATAGCAAGTAACATTCATTTGCACTAAATAATTCAATCGATAATTAGACTCACCGTTCTCCTGTGATTCCACCCCTAACTTATTGTCTATCTGCTCCTTATGGGTCTCCAATATGTTGCGAGCCTAATATGAAAACCTAATCGATTAACTCATGATTAGGGAGACTTAATGTGGCTTAAACAAATTAATATGCATTGTTCATGTCAATAGTTAAGATTTTTCCTATGAGGCAATGTGACCTTATGGGACTGTTTAGCCTATAACTTTTTCTATAATTGACCAATTAATTAGATTCTTGTTCTGAATTAAAAATAACATATACTTATATAACATAGTCAAAATTCAGACCAATTGGATCATTGTACAATATTTGGTGGAATTTCTAAGAGTGTTTTATTTTCTGCCTTTAGGCAGTTTCAGGGGACCCATTTGGGTTCATCATAACTTATAATCTATAAGTCCTATTTTACTTCCAATTTACAGAAACTTATATGGGTTCATATGGAACATGTTTCATGTTTATGACTTGTACTAATTATGTCTCTAAGGCTTCTAATTATACCAAATATTGTACTGGTCCAGAATAGAATTGACTTCCGGACCAGTATGTCTTCCAAAGGCCATAACATAGTCTATACATAACCAATGAAGCTGAAATTACTACCAACATCTAGCTAAGACATATTACCATAACTTTAATGTTTTGATAATGTATAGAATCTAGCTCTAACAAGCTCGAATTAGCCAAACACGTTAATGTATCTGCCCAGGGCACTCAATAGGCAGTTCAAACCATAGAACAGTCATGGTTCCATTCCCCATACCTCCACATTTACACGCCCAATGAACATGAAATTTGGTAGAAAGATACAAGACACATATATATACAACTTTTATGTTTTGAGAGACTTCAAATAATGGCTTTAACATATTCTACATCAAATCACATAGTAGCTAACTTGGTTAGGGTTCACACCCTGACCAGTTTTAGTACGAAGAGCATATCTCTTCCTATACATAACATCTTGCACAAATGTTTACATATCCCCAAATATAAGACATAAAGGAACAAAGTTTGTGTTTTACACTTTTCCATAATCAATTTCCATTAATATCAAAATAGGGGTACAATTCAGTGCCTATTAATGAACCTAAGCAACTCAAATGAACCCTATAGCAATAAGAATTGATTACTTACTAAGAACAACCTTGCAAGGGATCAATATGCTTCAAAAACTAGGTGAAACAAGGATGAATTTTTGTTTGAAATGGAGGAAATTGAAGAAGAAGTCGGGCTGGAGAGGATAGGCAGAAATGGGGAAAGAAAGATGAAGATAAAGCCAACTTGTTTATTGTCATTTTCTCATTTTCTCTTATTCTCTTCTCTTTTCTCTTCTCATTTCTCTTTTCTCTTCTCTTCTATTTCTCTTTTGTGTCATTTTCATTTTATTTTGTGTATATTATTATTATTATTATTATTTACATATATTTATAATTCCACTAATTGACACAATAATACAGCTTAATCATTTGACCCGATTTAACTAAATTAACAATGTAATTGTTTACTAATCTGAATCTAATCATTTTTCTTACTTTAATTTAGTCACCTTATTCAATTCATTTCTAATACTTTGTTATCCTCATTTAGGATATAATTACACATGTGCGACTCGATACAAGTGCCAAATACTAGGACACGTAGCTAGTGCGTGTCATAAACTTGTTCCTACGAAAGTACGTATGAAATGCACATGTTCAATTGAATTGTATACAAGATGCTTATGTTCAATGAAATGCATGTGGGTAAGGTCAAGGATGTTACATTAATATACCTGGAATTAGGTGAAAAATAGACTCAAATTCCAAACTAGAAATCTGTCTAGTAAAATACTGGGCATAATAGAATGAACGTATCTTAAAAACAAAATTTATAACTTTTGCTACTAAATTTGATATAATGTGATTCTAGTTGAAAATTAAAGATAAGACATGTACCTACATTTTGTTAGTTCACTTGTCCAAATTCCATCTAAAAATAGATAAAAAGCCACAAGGAAATATAAGGCATAAATGATGTCTAGAATAGGGCAATTTATATATATGTGTTGATTGTGGAATTTTGTATTGGAAAAATATATTATTTAACTTTTCTTATAGTCATAATGATTAAATGAGCAAGTATGATGTTATAAAATATTTAATGGAGATTAATGCATTTATGTGAAATTATATTAGTGTTACATACATAAATTACATAAATAATAATAAAGATAACAAATATTATTAAGCCCTATAACATCTAGTCAAGAACTAGAAATTAGAATAAGTTGGCATGTCAATAAAAGGGTAGAAATGTAAGCACCAAAAAATAGTGATGAGATTTAATTTACGTAGGGACTAAGAAAAATATTGAGTTGAAATTACGTAGAGACTAAGAAATAGTGCTGAGTTCGAAATTATGTTGGCACCAGAAAGGTGCTGATTTATTGTTGAAAATATAGGCATTAAACGTTGAGTTATAAAATAATTAAGTAGGAACTGAGTATACTGCCAAATAGCAGAAACTCTATATCCAATGTGTAACGACTAGATCTCAGATTGGAACTCGGGCTTGGGGCCCTGAGTCCACCCGCTGTCTCAGTGAGACCAACGGGCTGCCGGGGTCTATGGCCCAATACGCCCAACCCATCACTGTGCACCCAGTCCAGAACTTGGGCCCGGGACACTAATTACACAGCAGGTTGTTGGAGGCAAGAGTCGAATCCTTGACCTCCCTTTAGCCTCAGTAAGAGACTACCAATTGTACCATACGTGCCCGGATGAGGGAGCGCTAATGTCCGTCTTCCTTTCTTGAAAGTGCTAAACTTTTTTTTTTTTATACTCATGTATATATGGATATAAACAAAAATCAGAATACAATTTATTCACATAAAATAGTATTTTTAACATCAGAGTAATTCTTAACAAACTTTAAAAGTAAAGTTTACAAACTCAAACATTTGTTTAATAGAAAAGCCAAATACAAAAGTTTCAAAACTTGTAACCCACTTTCTCAAGATTCGACTGCTTTACATGAATGGGATCACCGCTTACTTTATCTAGCGTCTTTAGCTACCTTTCTATATCTGAGTGGAAATTAAACTCCATGCTAAGCTCTAAGCTTAGTGGTGCATATAAATAAGGCAATATACTATATCATGCAACAAGCATTAACAAATATCATTTTGTGCATTAAAATGTTTGCATGCATGACTATCAGCATATTCGTATTTCATACAAGTATAAATGTCATGCTCATATAGACAATGTTATTTCCATTTATCTTTAATGGCAAAGTATTCTGTAAATCTCTTTATCATTACATTTCAATCTCATATCATCATCATTTTCTTATTCTTTCCTTTTTTTCTTATTTTTCCGACATATCCTCATTATCTTGCCCACATCGCTCTAAATTTTTGGACTGACTGGATACGAGTTGTGGATCAGGAGCGCTCTCTGAGCTTAAGCCACCTTGTCCACTATCTGGCTCAAAAGAGCTTCTCAAATCAATGGCGCTCTCTGAGCTTAAGCCACATTGATTGAGTATAATTTCATCATAGATGAATATCCGGATCAAGGGCCCTCACACAAGCTTATGCCACCTTGTCCTCATTTATATGTGCTCATCGGAGCTTTCTCAAGTCAGTAGCGCTCTCCGAGCTTAAGCCACACTGACCAATCATCCCAGACCAATGGCGCTCTCCGAGCTTAAGCCACATTGGTTGAGGTATAGTACGGTACCGTTCGCCCCCTTAAGGACATGTCATTTATCCTGATTCTAGTCCGCAAGTAGAGTAATGGGCTTCTTTATATTTTCACATCAATCATAATTCTCATGTTTCAACACATCCATATTCTCATATTTATCAACATTTCAATTTTCTTATTTTGCAACATATAGTCATACTCATACATCTTTTCATTCATTTACTAGATTCATCAATATTCTCATGTTTATCATCTGCATCAGATTTCATATATTATCCATGACAATTCATTTTTCTATATCAATTCATTTTTCTATATCACAACATATCACATTCTCACATCAATATATATATACATGTATCTATATTGATATCATTCTTATTTCACTGGATAAACAATGACTTTCATTTACTTACCTGAATTCTTCATTTGATAACCACATTCATAATTTCAAATATAGAGCATTCACAGCCGTGATTACTACTTTCACGCCCGTAATCCCAAGCCATGAACGCTACTGGAATGAATCGCCCAAAAGCATTCACGGTCGTGATTACTCATTCACGCCCGTGAATAAGTTCACTTCCGTGATTCCAACCCGTGAAGCTTCTAGAATGAATAGTACCATTTCCACCCAGAAATTCACAACCGTGACACAATCAGTCACAACCGTGAACCCTCAAGTTCACGCCCGTGACTCAATAGTCACACCTGTGACTTTCAGCAGGAAATCTGCATATTCACATTTCATTCATTCTAACATCATACCAAATTCTATTTCATGCATTTCTAAGGTTTTTTACTCCACTTATTACTTTCCAATACATGTAAATGCCTTGATCATACAAGATTTTCTAACATGCATCATTAATTCAATGTCACACAAGGATCTCATTCATACATGTCTAATCCAATGGTTTCATGCCATAATCATCATCATTCTTGAAATTGCATTTATCTACAATCATGTTCAGCATGCATTATTTCAAACAAAAATAGGCTATTGCCTTAAGTTATGCACAAACCTTAATCTTTCTCCTTCACTCTTTTAGGTAGCTTTCTCTTTTCCTTTTCTCCTTAGAGCTTGTTCCTTGTCACTTGGAACTCCTACAACATCATAAATTATTATGATCATCATCTGATTTCCTCAAAACCCTAAGCTCTCTTTTTTTTTCTCTTTCAAAACCCTAGTTTCTCTCTCATTCCATATAAGTCTTAGATGAGCTCAAAATTCGAACTTCCTTTAAGAAAAGATGAAGAAGAAGAAGAGATGCTTCTTACCTTACACTTTTCTTCACTAAATCACCACTTTGGAGATTTCTCTCTCTACCAAACTTGATTTCTCTTCCTCTTTCTTGTTCTTTCCAGCTTCCTTAAGAATTATGGAACATGAAAATCACCTTGTCTTGCTCTTTCCCTTCTCTTCCCTTCCTTTCTCTCTCTAGAATCAAGGTAAGCTATGGAGGAAAAGTTGTGGCTGCGTGACTGGTAAAGAAAACAGAGAGAAGGAGCAGAAAATGAAGAGAAGA
This sequence comes from Triadica sebifera, assembly GCA_023653625.1. Lineage (NCBI taxonomy): Eukaryota > Viridiplantae > Streptophyta > Magnoliopsida > Malpighiales > Euphorbiaceae > Triadica > Triadica sebifera. The sequence continues at coordinate 37,556,425 of CM042893.1, read as the reverse complement.
AGAAGAAGAAAAGAAAGCCTTAAATAGGGTACCTAAAAAGTCTTGATGTGGGACCCACCATTTGACCATTTTCTCCCAATTTTACACTTAATCAATATTAATTCACTTCCTTTAGTATCATGGCCGACTAACACTATCAAAATGTGCCCAAAATTAATATGTTGATTAGCAATTAATCTTATTAATCCTCCAATTTTTGGTAATTTGCAATTTGACCCCAAAACTTATCAAATTTTGCAAATTAGTCCTTTACTGTAAATCAATTTCTTTAAACTCTATAATCACTTAATTAGGCACTTATCATTTAAGTTAACCATTTCTTAATAAACTTTTGTAAAAATCCAAATTTAGACCCTGATCGGTCAAACAAGTGAACTTCGCAACACGTGCGACTCGAGGCCTAAATTAGCGGATATTACACAGTGTTTACCTTTGGTCTAAGATGTCATGGACTATCAAATAAATAGAAAAAAATTTAAATTATTAAATCGATATTTTAAATAGTATGTCTTGTATTGTTAAAAAATTTCAAGCATGTTAAATGAATGAAATGTTATAAGTAATGATTTGTTTATTTTTTTTGACGTAAATGATATTGATATCATTTAAATGTTTTGACAATTAATTTTAGTTTCTAAAATTGTATTTTAGAAATATTTATATAATTATTAGATAGTTGTCAAACGTGCCACTAAGCTAATAGCTTAGCGCGTGTTTTACGCGCAGATAAATAGACGTAGCTATTGTGTTAGGGCGACCGAAGATAAGGGGAACCCCAAGATCAAATTGCAGCAGTTTATTTTCTTTTTGTTTGTTCTGGAAATTGTATTGTAAAAATTAAATTTTAAGAATTTCTTTAGGATTTATAAGGAGTGAATTTTGTAATTAATGTATTTGGTATTATTGTAAATGTATTTCTAAATATTATGGTTTGATGAATGAATTATTTTAAATCAAAATATTTACATCACTAGTTCCATATTTAAATGATATGAAAAAAATAAATATAGTAATAAATATTTCGCTAAAAATAAACTAAAAAATTAAAAAAAAATTATACAACAATTTGAGCATTGGTATTTACAAAAATAAGTTTAGTAGCACTTCCATACACTATTAAATACTAGTGGGGTATGAGAGTGCTACATTCAGTGGTATTAGAGTTCACGCCAATTGATTCTTGAATTGTGGGTGTAAAATAGAAAGTGTCTCATGCATATGCATAAAATGCTGCAATTATCTGATTTGGGTCCTTTCTTCTAGTTTATAGGTAGTTATGGATTTAGGATCGGAATAAGATTTCTTGGAAGATGAACTGAGTAACAGTCTTTCAAACTTAGTCGATCTTGGGCAACCACTCTAAGTGAGAGATTTCGGGCCGAATGTAGTAGATCTGCCTAGAGCAAAGGGATAGGATAATTTAGGACGTAAAATTCTTATGGAGTATATAGCAAATTTCTTGCAATGGATAGTACCAGGAATTGCACAAACCGCTCCACCTCCTCCTCCACCTTAGTCAAAACCCCAAATTGATAAGCTAAGAAAATATGAGGCCACAAATTTTATGGGAAGGAGAGAGGATGACCCAACAACATTAGAGTTTTGGATGGAATCGATAGAAAGGGTGTTTGAGGATTAGACACCAAAGCCACCTTCATGGAATTTCCTCAAGGCAGAATTTAGCAAGAAATATGTGCCTAGAGTTTATGTTAATGAAAAGAAGAGAGAGTTTCAAGACCTGAAGCAAAGAAGCATGTTAGTGGCAGAATACGAGATGGATTTCACCAGATTGAGTAAATATGCAACTGGAATCATTGCTGATGAGGCAGATAGATGTCGTAGATTTAAGGATGGACTTAATGATGATATTAGAAATATGGTTATCACCTTTTAGCTTGAGAATTTTGCTACACTAGTATTCTCAGCCATTAGTGTGGAAAAACAGTCAAAAAGAAAGAGGATAGAAGAGCCACCCCGGAGATCGAAAATTAGCATGGTCCAAACATAATGTAAAAGAGGGTAGACAATGCCTAGGTTTTTCCAGTCACGGAGTTCTGGACCAACCTTTTCATCTAGGCAAAGCCAACAGTCGAGGCCAAAAGGGTCTACAGCTAGTGCACAAGCTTCAGGTAACTGGAGATTTATATCTATCACATGTTAGAATTGTGGAAAATCACATGCAGGTGAGTATTGGTGGATTAATAGAGCATGCTTATGATGAGGATCTACTGAGCACAAACATAAGGATTTCCCTAGAGGAAGAGGTGCAGGTGGTGTAGTATCAATTCAGGTTCAGAATGTAACTCGAGGCAGAGGCAGGGGACATAGACAATCTAGAAGCGGCAGGATTGGGCAGAGTGTATTATAATCAGTGAATAGAGCAGAAGGTAGTCGAGCCCCAACCCGAGCATATGCTATAAGAGCTCGTGAGGAGCAGGATGCCCTATATGTCATTATCGATAAATTTTCTCTTTATGATACTAATTTATTGGAACTAATAGATCCAGGTTCTATAGTCAAGGTAATATGGTAGAAAAAAAATTAGATTGTAATAAATTAGTGACGAATCCTTTGGGTCATGGAGTGAAAGTTAGTCGAATCTATAAAAATAGTCTAGTCAAAGCTCAGTGTTAAACCTTGAGGGGAATTTCCGTCATTTTGAGGATAACAAATAATATAGCAATATTGTATTTAACATACTTGTTTTTGTAAGTATATTATACAGGACATGGATTAAAATAGCAAGAATGGAGAATTGGAAGAATAATCCTTGAGAGACAAAATTCAAGTAATAGCATGTTCACTGCCGTGACTCTATGAGTCACTCCCGTGAAGGAAGCTAACCATTACCAAAACCAACATTTGAAGTTCACAGCCATAAAGGAAAAACAAACCGTGAAGTGGGCATTTCAGTCACCCCCGTTTATAAATGTGTCACCCCCGTGAAGATTCATGCAATTTCATCCAGAGAGCTTCACGACCAGAGTCACCACTTGGATCACGGCTGGGAAGCTTGTCACGCCCGTGAATGAGTATTTCACGCCAGTGACTCTATATGCCAAAACAATCCAGAGAGCTTCACGACCAAGGTCACCACTTCAGTCACGACTTGGGAAGAAATGTCACCCCCGTGACAAGCATAGTCACGCCCGTGAATAATGAAAGAGAAAAATGTCAGGTGCGATTTTTTGGTTGGTACAATGGCTAGTTTCATATTTAATGCACTCCAACGGCTATGTTCAACCATGGGAGTATAAATGGAAGTCATTTATGCATTAAGGAAAAAGAGAATGAAGAGAAAAACAATAGAATAGCATATACTTCGAATTTAATCCTTATTACAAGCTATTTGTACTTTCATACTTTGAGAACAAATCTATTCTCTGTAAAAATCTTTTTGCTCCTCATATTTGAGCAATTAAGATTTCTAAGTGGTTCTCTCTGTAATCTTTACTCAAGTAGGCTTTGGGTATTTCTGGGTTAAGAGTAGAACACTTGTAAGGGTTAGTTGTGTGAGCCTCCAAAACACAAATCAAAAGGTTGTTTGTGTGATCCTGTAAAAACACAAAGTGAAGCTTGTTTGTGTGATCCTGTAAAAACACAAAGTGAAGGTTGTTTGTGTGATCCTGTAAAAACACAAAATAAAGGTTGTTTGTGTGAGCCTGTAAAACACAAGGAATTGGTTATTGTGTGAGCCATTAAAACACAAGGGATTTCTGGGTTAGGTGTGAGCCATTGTGAGAAACACCATAGTTGGGAGTCAGCTTGTAAAACTCCATTGTAACACTTAGTGTGTTAGTGAAACTCCCAATTGCGATTGGGGAGAGGAGTAGGGTTTGTCAACACCCGAACCTCTATAAATCTTTGTGTCTGATTTTCTCTATCCCTCCTAAAATTAATTATTTATTTCCGCACTTTAAAATTTAATTTTTTGAAACTCCAATTCAACCCCCCTTCTTGGTCTAATATATGGGCAACACTCAGGATGTAGAATTCCAGTTGACCTAATAGAGTTGCCATTCCGTGAGTTTGATGCAATCTTGGGGTTGGATTGGTTAACTTAGCATAAGGCAGTGGTGGATTGTCAGTATAGAAGAGTGAGTTTCAAGAATTCAGAGCAAGATGAGAATTCAGAGCAAGACGAGATTGTCAGTATAGGAGAGTGACTAATGTCATTTCTGTTACAAAGGCATGTAGGTTTATCAAAAAGGGTTGTGAAGCATTTTTTTCACATATTGTAGATACCAAGAAAGGGAGTCTACATCTCAGAGAGATTCCTACAGTATGTGAATATCCAAATATCTTCCTTGAGGACTTGCCAAGGTTACCACCTATCAAGTAGATAGAGTTTGTCATAGATGTTTTGCTAGGCATAGCCCTGATATCGATCACTCCCTATAGAATGGCACTTGTTGAACTAAAGGAATTAAATGTGCAGTTCCAAGAGTTATTAGAGAAAGGGTTTATTAGACCCAGTGTCTTACCTTGGGGTGCTCTGGTTCTATTTGGGAAAAAAAAGATGACACCTTTCATTTATGCATTGATTATCATCAGTTGAACAAGATGACAATGAAGAATAGATATCCATTGTTTATAATAAATGACTTGTTTGATTAGTTGAAAGGAGCAGGGATATTTTCTAAAATTGACCTCAGATTAGGTTATCACCAATTAAGAATTAAAGAATTAGACATTTCAAAAACAACATTTAGGACTCGGTATGGTCATTACAAGTTCTTAGTAATGTCTTTTGGCCTGACGAATGCCCTAACAACATTTATTTATCTAATAAATATAATATTTAGGCCTTATTCAGACCAGTTCATAGCGGTGGTCATAGATGATATCTTGGTGTACTCCAGAAGTATAGAAGAGCATGATCAACATCTTTGTATTGTCTTCCATACCTTGACAGAGAATTAATTATATGCAAAGTTATCGAAATATTCATTTTGTTTAGATGAAATGCCTTTCTACGGCATATTGTCTCAACCGATGGGATCAGAGTCGACTCCAACAAGGTAGAGGCAATCCTCAACTGGAAACCACCATGGAATGTGATAGAGGTGAGAAGTTTTCTTGGTTTGGCTAGTGATTATCGGAGATTTGTGAAAGGATTTTCAATGATAGCCTCACCACTGACAAAATTGCTTAGAAAGGAGACTAGATTTGAGTGGGTAGACTGGTACCATACTAGTTTTAATAAGTTGAAGAAAATGTTAACAGAGGCACTAGTGTTGACATAGCCTACTACGGGAAAAGATTATGTGGTGTACGATGATGCTTCCCTTAATGGTTTGGGTTGCGTACTAATGCAAGAAGGAAAAGTGATCGCTTATGCTTCCAGACAACTGAAGCCTCATGAGTTAAATTATTCGACACATGATCTGAATCTAGTAGCCATTGTGTTTGCATTGAAAATATGGCAACACTACCTATATTGCAAGCAATGTTACATCTATATAGACCAAAAAAGTCTAAAATATTTGCCTTCACAAAAGGAACTCAATTTGAGATAGAGGTGATGGGTAGAATTAATCAAAGACTACAATTGTATCGTTGATTATCAGTTGGGTAAGGCCAATATGGTAGCTGACGCTCTGAGTAGAAAAACTCTGGCAGGTAAATGTTAAAACTTAAATTTATTAAGTGAACAAGATTAAATAAAAAAAAATAATAAGTAATTTATATATTATTTTGGTAGAATTGCGGATTCAACCCACATTGATTCAACAAGTAAAGACAATCAGAAGCATGACATTAAATTAAAAGAAATCTTTGAAATGGTGAAAAAAGGTGTAAAACCAGAATTTACTATTGAAGCATATGAGAGTTTAAGGCATAAGGACAGGTTATGTGTGCCAGACATACAAGAATTGAAATAAGATATTTTGAAAGAGGCTCACATTGTTATTTATGCAATGCATCCGGGAAGCAACAAAATGTATCATGACTTGAAGGCATATTACTGGTGGCCGAGAATGAAAAGAGATATCACAGAGTATACTACCAGATGTTTAACTTGTCAACAAGTGAAGGCCGAGAATCAAGTACCAAGTGGATTATTGTAGTCAATTTCAATTCCAGAGTGGAAATGGGAAAGAGTTACAACAAATTTTGTTTCTAAGTAGCCTTTGACATGACGCAGTATGGGTAATGGTGGACCGACTCACCAAATCAGCTCATTTTCTACCGATCAAGATGGATTATCCACTAAACCATTTGACAGAGATATATGTTAATGAGATAATCCATTTACATGGTGTGCCGATTTCAATCATTTCAGATCGAGACCCAATGTTCACTTCACAATTCTGGAAAAGTTTCATCAAGCAATGGGTACTCGACTCAATTTCAACACAACTTTCCACCCACAAATAGATGGATAATCAGAGAGGGTCATACAAATCTTGGAAGATATGTTGAGGAGTTGTGTGATGGAATTTGAACGTAGTTGGGACAAACATCTTCCATTGATAGAATTTGCCTACAATAATAGTAATGAAGCTAGTATCGGTATGGCACCATATGAAGCCAGTATCAGTATAATACCTATAATATCCGCTAATTTAGGCCCCGAGTCGCACGTGTCACGAAGTTGACGTGTTTGACTGATCGAAGTTTAAATTCAGATTTTTACAAAAAATTGATCAAGTAATGGCTAAATTAAATGATAAATGCCTAATTAAGTGATTATAAAGTTTAAAGAAGTTGACTTACGATAAAGGACTAAATTGCAAAATTTGATAAGTTTTGGGGTCAAATTGCAATTTAGCAAAACTTGAAGGATTAATGAGATTAATTGCTAATCAACATATTAATTTTGGGGACATTTTAATAGGTTTGGCTGGCCACTCAATGAGGAAGAATGAGATTAACGGGTTCATTATACCTAATGTCAAGAAATGGTCTAATGTTGGGTCCCACATGAAGATTTTTGGGTACCCTATTTAATGCCTTCTTTTCTTCTTCTTATTCTCTTCATTTTCTGCCTTCTTCTCTCTCTTCTCTACCAATCACGCCAGCCATTTCTTTTCCTCCATAGCCAATCTTGATTTCTAGAGAGAGAAAGGAAGGGAAGAGAAGGGAAAGAGCAAGAAAAGGTGATCTTCATGGTCCATAACTCCTAAGGAAGCTGGAAGGAGCAAGAAAGAGGAAGAAAAATCAAGTTTGGTAGAGAGAGAAAATCTCCAAAGTGGTGATTTAGTGAAGAAAAGAGTAAGGTAAGAAGTGATTCTTCTTCTTCTTCATCTTTTCTTAAAGGAGTCTGAATTTTGAGCTCATCCAAGACTTATGTGGAAAGAAAGAGAAACTAGGGTTTTGAGAGAGAATAAGAGAGTTTAGGGTCTTGAGAAAATTAGATGATAATAATGATTTATGATATTGTAGGAGTTCCAAGTGACAAGGAACAAACACTAAAGGGCAAAGGAAAAGAGAAAGCTACCTAGAAGAGTGAAGGAGAAAGATTAAGGTTTGTGCATAATTTAAGGCAATAGCCTATTTTTGTTTGAAATAATGCATGCTAAACATGATTTTTGATAAATGAATTGTAAGAATGACGATTATGGCATGAAACCATAGATTAGATATGTAAGAATGAGATTTTTGTGATATATTGAATTAATGATGCATGTTAGAAAATTTTGTATGATAAAGACATTTACATGCATTAGAAAGTAATAAATTGAGTAAAAAACCTTAGAAATGCATGAAATAGAAATTAGGTATGATTTGGATGATATTAGAATGAATGAAAGGTGAATATGCAGATTTCCTGCTAAAAGTCATGGGCGTGAACTTGAGGGTTCACGGTTGTGACTGATTTGTATCACGGTTGTGACTGATTTGTATTACGGTTGTGACTTCTGTGTGGAAATGGCACTATTCATTTTAGAAGCATTCACGGGTTGGAATCACGGACGTGAATTTATTCACGAGCGTGAATGAGTAATCACGACTGTGAATGCTTTTGGGTGATTCATTCCAGTAGCGTTCACGGTTTTGAATTATGGGCGTGAACTAATTCACGGGCGTGAATTAGTAAACACAGTTGTGAATGCTCTGCATTAGTAATTATGAATGCGGTTATCAAATGAATAATTTAGGTAAGTAAATGAAAGTCATTGTCTATCTAGTGAAATAAGAATGATTATATATATATATTGATGTGAGAATTTGTTATGTTGTGATATAGAAAAATGAATGTTGATATAGATGAAATATGTGAATTGACACGGATGATATATGAAACATGATACGGATGAAATACGTGAACTAATACAAATAATAAGCATGAATATTGATATGGTTGTGATTGGAAGTAAATTGAGATATATGAATTATATGATATTGAATAAGCCCTAGAACAACTACCTCGAACTATTCTAGGATAGTTTGGCATGCTAAGCAGGGGGGAGTATGATGAAAACCATTAATGGAACGATTTACGACACCAGTAATGGCACGGATTATGAATACTACACCGATAATGGCACGAATTATGAATACTACACCGGTAATGGCACTTATATGCGCACATCATATTGCTGTGTGGCACTCCTAACTGCCTGGATGGCAACTCCGTTATCCTAGATGGGAGTTCATATGTATTGTGGGCTAATATATATATATATATATATATATATATATATATATATATATATATATATATATATATATAGAAAAAAATGGAAAGTGGTATACATATATAAATACAAGATTGATGATGTATAAGAGATGTTTATAATTAATGGAAATGATAATGATATTGTCATGTATGCATGCAGTCATTATTGTATGATATAGGATCATAAGGAATAGAATTGTATGGAAGAACATTAATATGAAAAATGATACATGTTATTGCCTGTTGCATGACATAGTATATTGCCTTAATTATATACACCACTAAGCTTAGAGCTTAGCGTGGAGTTTTCTTTCCACGCAGATATAGAAAGGTAGCTGAAGGCGTTAGATAAAGCAAGCCAAACCTTGAGAAAGTGGGTTACAAGCTTTGAAATTTTTTGTATTTGGCTTTTTATATTAAAGAGTTTTAGAGTTTGTAAAACTTACTTTTAAAGTTTGTCAAGAATTAATTTGATGCTTAAAAATTTATATCTTATGTAAATAAATTGTACCCTGGTTTTTGTATATATCTATATATATACATGAGTGCTGAGAAAATAAAGGTAAAATAATAATAATAGCGATATGAAGAAGTAGATAGACGAGGGTAGCGCTCCCACATCCGGGCACGTGCTGATCGGGTGAGGGGGTGTTACAACACCATATGAAGCCTTGTATGGAGGAAATGTAGAACGCCTCTATATTGGGCCAAGCTTAATGAGAAGAAAGTAGTGGGTCCAAATTTAGTGTACCAGACAGAGGAAAGAGTGAGAGTAATAAGAGATAGGCTAAAAGCTGCTACTGATAGATAGAAATCATATACAAATTTGAAAATGAGTATACAGTTGGTGACAATGTATTCTTAAAAGTCTCACCTTGGAAAAGGATTTTTCGATTTGGAAAGAAAGGAAAGTTGATTCCTAGGTTCATAGGACCATATGAGGTACTTGAACGCATAGGTCCTATGGCATACAAATTAGCTCTACCACCAGAGTTAGACAAGATTCAGAACGTATTCCATGTGTCCATGTTGAGAAGATATCGATCAAATCCATCTCATATCATATTAGCAGAACCAATAAATACGACCATATCTAACTTATGAAGAAGAGCCAGTGGAAATTCTAGCTAGAGAAATGAAAGAGCTATGGAACAAGAAGGTACCATTGGTAATGGTTATGTGGAAAAATCATAATTTAGAAAAGGCAACTTGGGAAAATGAAGAGGTGATGAAGGCTCAGTATCCACAATTATTCCACTCCAGTTAAAAAGGTAAATTTTGAGGATGAAATTTTTTTTAGGAGGGGAAAATTGTAATGCCTGATAATTTAGGTCATGGTTGCGGTTGACCGAAATCCAGCTTGCCAAACTGATCGGGGTCTAAATTCAAACATGAAAGAAAAAAATTAAAATGATAATAAAATATGAGAAAAATATTTTGGATATTTTTAATTTAGAATTTTGAAGTTCGGAATTAAAATATGGAAAAAAACATTTTTTCCCTGAACAAAATTGGAAATTGCAGTGTTTATGGCACAAATATTTTAATAAGGCATAAAAATGGAATAATCTTTATCTAAGGAAAGGAATATTCTTTGGATTAAAGTAAAGTAAGAGTGATTAAAATTAATGGACAAATGGGGGACAAGATAATCTATTAATCTTAATCACCCACCTAATCCAACTATAAAAGTCAAATTCCACTTTTTGGTCATTTATTTCTTCTTCCTCATCTAAAACAAAAAATTTCTCTCGTTTTCTCCTTGTGGCCGTGACTCTCCTTCCCCCCATTGTTCTTTTTTTTTTCTTCAATCAAATCTAATATTAGATGGAAAAAAGTTGGATTAAGGCAAGATCAACAAGGAAGTGAAGCAAAGGGAGCCAAACTAAGGAAGAAAAAGGAAGAAAGGAAGAGAAAATGAAAAGAAAGATTTTAGTCATTTTCAAGATCTACAAAGGTGAGGTTAGATTTTCCATCTTCTCACTTTTATTCTTCCATTTTCTTTTATTTTGGGGTTAGTTACCATTAAAGTTGGTAATTTAGGGTGATTATTATGTTAATGGTGATTAAGGGTGGATTAGTGTGATTAGTGCTTGATTAGTGTGAAATTTGTTGTTAGGACAAGAAGATGAAAAATCTTTGAACCATAATCAAAGAGGAAGTAAGGGTAAGGAGAAAGCTAACTAGGAAGAAGAGAAAAGTGAAGAGAACTAGATTTTGTGAGGTATGTACATTTGGCAAAAATTCAATATGGAAAATGTGATTTTTGATATTGTTAGATTATATGTTGTAACATCCTTGACCTTCCCCACATGCATTTCATTGAACATAAGCATCTTGCATACAATTCAATTGAACATGTGCATTTCATACGTATTTTCGTAGGAACAAGTTCATGGCACGCACTAGCTACGTGTCCTAGTTTATGGAAATTGTATCGAGTCACACATGTATCCTTATAACCTAAATGATGATAACAAAGCATTAGAAATAAATTGAATAAGGTGACCAAATTAATGTAAGCAAAATGATTAGATTAAGATTAGTAAACATTTTACATTGTTAATTTAGTTAAATCGGGCCAAATGATTAAGTTGTACTATTGTGTCAATTAGTCAAATTATATATATATGTAAATAATAATATTAATATAAATACAATAAAATGAAAATGAAACAAAAGAGAAATAAAAGAGAAGAGAAGAGAAAAGAGAAGAGAAAGGAGAAAAGAGATGAGAAAAAGATAAAAAGGCAAAAAAAAAAACAAAAAGTTAGCTTTATCTTCCCATTTCTGCCTTCTTCTCCAGTTCAACTTTGTCTTCATTTTCCTCCATTTCAGACTTCAATTCATCCTTGTTTCACTTAGTTTTTGAAGCTAATTGATCCCTTGCAAGGTCGTTCTTGGTAAGTAATCAATTCTTATTGCTATAGGGTTGATTTGAGTTGCTTAGGTTCATTAATAGACACTGATTGGCAACCCGATTTTGATGCACATAGAAATTGATTCTGGAAGAGTTTAAAAAACAAATGTTGTTCCTTGATGTCTTATATTTAGGGATATGTAAACTGTTTTGTATGATTTGATGTATAGGAAGAGAAATCCTCTCTTTACTGAAACTGGTCAGGGTGTGAATCCTAACCAAGTTAGCTACAATGTGCTTTGATTTCGAATATGTTAAAGCCATTATGGGAAGTATCTCAAAACGTAAAAATTGTAGATATATGTGTTTGGTATCTGTATACCAAATTTCAGGTTCATCGATCTTGTAAATTGTGAGTTATGGTGAATGGAACCATGACTAATCCATGGTTTGAACTACCTACTGAATGCCCTGGGCAGATCCAGCAACTTGTTTGGCTAATTTGAGCTTGTTAGATCTAGATTCGTATATAATAAAAAAAGAAAAGTTATCGGTATATGTCTTAGCTAAATGTTGGTACTAATTTCAGCTTAATTGGTTATGTATAGACTAAGTTATGGCCTTTGGAAGTCATAATGGTTCGGAAGCCAATTCTATTATGGACTAGTAAACTGTTTGTTATAATTTGAAGATATTAGAGACATAATTTGTTGCCCAGATATTAGACCAAGAATGGGGGGTTGAATTGGAGTTTCAAAAATTAAACTTTAAAGTGCAGAAATAAAATTGTTAATTTTAGAAGGGATAGAGAAAATCAGACACAAAGATTTATAGAGGTTCGGGTATTAACAAACCCTACTCCTCTCCCCAATCGCAATTGGGAGTTTCACTAACACACTAAGTGTTACAATGGAGTTTTACAAGATCACTCCCAACTATGGTGTTTCTCACAATGGCTCACACCTAACTCAGAAATCCCTTGTGTTTTAATGGCTCACACAATAACCAATTCCTTTGTGTTTTACAGGCTCACACAAACAACCTACACTTTGTGTTTTACAGGCTCACACAAACAACCTTTTAATTTGTGTTTTGGAGGTTCACACAACTAACCCTTACAAGTGTTATTCTCTTAACCCAGAACTACCCAATGCTTACTTGAGTAAAGATTACAGAGTTAACTACTTATAAATCTTTATTGCTCAAATATGAGGAGCAATAAGATTTTTACAGACAATGAATTAATTCTCAAAGTATAAAAGTACAAGATAGCTTGTGATTTGAAGTATATGCTAATCTTTTGTTTTTCTTGTCATTCTCTTGTTTGTTAATGCATTAATGACTTCCATTTATACTCTCATGGCTGAATATAGCCGTTGGGGTGCATTAAATAAGAAACTAGCCGTTATACCAACCAAAAAATTGCGCTTGACATTTTTCTCTTTCATTGTTCACGGGGGTGAATATGCTTGTCACGGGGGTGACAGTTCTTCCCAAGCTGTGACTGAAGTGGTGACCTTGGTCGTGAAGCTCTCTGGTATGTTTTGACATATAGAGTCACGGGCGTGACTTTAATTAGTCACGGGCGTGACAATCTTCCCAGCCGTGAACCAAGTGGTGACTCTGGTCGTGAAGCTCTCTGGAATGAAATTTGCATGAACCTTCACGGGGGTGACTGAAATGCTTACTTCACGGTTTGGTTTTCCTTGATGGTCGTGAATTTCAAATGTTGGTTTCTTGGTAACGGCTAGTTGGCTTCACGGGAGTGACTCCTAGAGTCACGGCAGTGAACATGCTACCTCTTGCTTTTTGATTCTCAAGGATTATTCTTCCAATTCTCTATTCTTGCTATTTTAATTCATGTCCTGTATAATATACTTACAAAAACAAGTATGTTAAATACAATATTGCTATATTATTTATTATCAACAAAATGACGGAAATACCCCTCAAGGTTAACAATCTCCCCCTTTTTGATGGTGACAAATAATCTAGCAATATGTGATTTTGAGAAGTCTCCCCCTCAAAATATACTTAGAATAAAAAATATAATATGCAAGAATAGTAAATAAAGATGTAACATTTTAACTAGTTTTTAAGTATATGCAAGTTATATGAGAAGTATATCCAATTCATACCATAATTCCTTTTCAAGACATAAAGTATATGTAAGGTGTATCATGGCATGTTTTTATTTGTAACTTGCTCTTAAGGTGTATGCAAAGTATACTCAGGTTATATTTAAAGTATATAAAAGCTCAGTTTTTCTACTTTGCATTTGAAAAGTTGAATCAAGATTTTTAAATCAATTCAATGTCTGTTTCACTGTTTGATTCACTTATTCTTATTATTGCTAGTTTGATACTACTTTCCCTTATCATATATTATCTATCATATATTGCTAGTTTTCTCCCCCTTTTGTCATCAATCAAAAAGAATATGTAGATTAAATTAAACAAAAGCAAATATATATTATGAAGGAAGGGATACAAACTATGAAAGGAAATTTAAGATTTCCTACATAAGCAAACATAACAAACAAAAAATGAGCAAACATTGCAAATTTAGGCTACTCTCTAGCTTATATCCTAGCTAGACATCCTATCACGAAGCCTAGCTACTTCAGCCTCAAGACTGTCGATCCGAGACTCCATGAAGTCCTTGAGGTTTTCCAACCTCTCATCCATGGAAGTCTGCAGCTGCTCGAAACGTGGTGCCAAGAGGTCGACCACCTGCTGCGCTAAAGACGGTGTGGAGGCTGAGGACTGTCCAATGTCCTGAACGATGGCTAGAGTGGCTTCCTCAATCCTAGCCCTCTTTTTCTGCTAGACTCCCTGGAGGCCTGCTTTAAAATCCTCCGTGTCATGATCTTTCCAGATAATCTCTCCAGCAGTATCAGTGAAGCGATAAAAGATATCGTTCTGGTAAACGATTCTCACTGCTGCTCCCATCTTGATGAATGACTCGATATCCAGCCTATCTCGTGGGTGCGTAGGAATGATGTTGAAGTGGTGGTTATCCAGCTTCAAGTAATTGAGCTTCACTGCCATATGAGTGACATAAGCCCCAATCAAGATATCTCCTGTGGGCTTGGTGGCGATGGAGAGAAGATGGTTTCCAAACCATCTGGAAAGCACCACTTTGACTCCCCGATGAGCCATCTTGAATAAGAAGAGTTCTGACTTCCTTATAGTACCATTGCTCTCTCCTCGAGCAAAAATGCTATAGGTTAGAAACTTATGCAAATACCTGTGTACTGGGGCCACGAGATGAGTGCTCTTCGTCTTCTTTACGTCTCAGCTACAGTTATATCCAAAATGAGTCCAGGCTGCAGGGGCAGAGAATTCTACCTCAGGCTCATTCAGAACGCCATCAGATGGTAGGTTGAGCAATTCTCCAAAAGCGATGGCGCTGAGGGTGTTTTAATTGTTGCAGAGTTGGAATTTCACCACTTTAGTTGGTGAAACCTGCAAGGTGATGAGGAATTCCAGCGTTGGCTCCCGTAGGGTTGGCAGATGAATTTCAACAAATTCTCGTAGATGATAGGCTTGAAGTTGCTCTGTCATAGCCATCTCGAGTTCGAGATTACGGACTGTTTGCCATTCGAAGGACCTTGATGATAAAATTGTCTCTTCTTCAAAGTTGCATACCGAGGATGGCAACTTTCGGGCATGATGTTCATGAGGTAATCTGAATACCTCTTCGGTGCATGGGACTTCTTTCTCTTCCCTTTTGATGAAGCAGACTCCATTTTGTTTGAAGAATTTTAGTTTGAAGAAGATTTTTGATAGAAAAAAAATATGATGAAATACCCTAGGAATGTCTGTTTTCTGCTGAAGATTCGAACTTTTGATGGAATTTGTAGTGAAGTATCAAGGCTTTGGGGTTGGAATCTTCAATGTCTCAATGAATGAGAGTAAATGAGAGCGGTTTTAGGAGATGGAGAGTTGAAATGAAGATTGTAACCGACTATTTTCTTATATATTCGATACATTCACGGGCGTGGCTTAAGGTTTCATGGGCGTGAATCGTCGTGTTCACGGTTTGCTGAAGCAGTGTTCCACCCGAGAATGAAAGCATGAATGCGTTCACGGGCGTGATCGATGAACCTCATGGCCATGAATGATCATCCATCATGGGGGTGAATACGATGTCACGACCGTGAACTGTTGAATTTCACTACTTATGACCGTGAAGCAAGCCGTGACACAAGGCGTGAAAGCTTCTGTGAGTTTTTGAGGTGTACTAATTCACGGGCGTGAAACAATGTCACGGGCGTGACAAATCTCTGCCACGGTTGTGACTTAAGCTGTGAAACTATGTTTCACCACTTGAAGCCATGACTCATGCCGTGAACCAGAGTCGTGAACGACACTGCCTGTAATATCCGCTAATTTAGGTTCCGAGTCGCACGTGTTGCGAAATTGACGCGTGTGACCGATCGGAGTCTAAATTCGGATTTTTACAAATAATTGATTAAGAAATGGTTAAACTAAATAATAAATGTCTAAATAAGTGATTATAGAGTTTAAAAAAGTTGATTTACGGTAAAGGACTAGTTTGCAAAATTTGATAAGTTTTGGGGTCAAATTGCAATTTACCAAAAATTGGAGGATTAATGAGATTAATTGATAATCAACATGTTAATTTTGGGCACATTTTGATAGTATTGGCCGGCCATGATGTTAAAGAAAGATGATTAATATTGGTTAAGTGTAAAATTGGGAGAAAATGGTCAAATGGTGGGTCCCACATGAATATTTTTGGGTACCCTATTTAAGGCTTTATTTTCTTCTTCTTCTCTTCATTTTCTGCTCCTTCTCTCTTTTCTTTACCAGTCACGCCAGCCACAATTTTCCTACATAGCTCACCTTGATTCTAGAGAGAGAAAGGAAGGGAAGAGAAGGGAAAGAGCAAGACAAGGTGATTTTCATGTTCCATAACTTATAAGGAAGCTGGAAAGAACAAGAAAGAGGAAGAAAAATCAAGTTTGGTAGAGAGAGAAAATCTCCAAAGTGGTGATCAAGTTAAGAAAAGAGTAAGGTAAGAAGTATTTCTTCTTCTTCTTCATCTTTTCTAAAGGAAGTTCGAATTTTGAGCTCATCCAAGACTTATATGGAATGAGAGAGAAACTAGGGTTTTGAGAGAGAAAAAGAGAGTTTAGGGTCTTAATGAAATTAGATGATGATGAAAATGATCTATGATGTTGTAGGAGTCCCAAAAGACAAGGAACAAGCTCTAAGGAGCAAAGGAAAAGAGAAAGTTACCTAAAAGAGTGAAGGAGAAAGATTAAGGTTTGTGCATAATTTAAGGCAATAGCCTATATTTGTTTGAAATAATGCATGCTGAACATAATTGTAGATAAATGCAATTTCAAGAATGATGATGATTATGGCATGAAACCATAGGTTTAGACATATATGAATGAGATAATTGTGACATTGAATTAAGGATGCATGTTGGGTTATTTTTATGTCCTCTAATCATATTAGGGTTGGACATAAGTTTTCCATGCATAGGAATTCTATTTGAAATATAAAACCTAAAATCGCAAAAGCTGATATCGTGGCCTTCACGGTCGTGAATAATAGTGTAATGAGCATGACAACCTTTGTCATTGTCATGACTATGACAACTAGTGGATGGCCAAACAATTTCTCTCTAAAGTCTTGGGTCCAACGAAGGCCCATTTCACATTTCGTTCATTCCTTCTATGCATGTGACCTATTAGGTTCCCGGTTTGCAGCTCAAATTATCATATGATTTTGAGTAGATCATGAGTGATAAAGAGCAACAAATCATGATTTCCAATTGACCGGAAATTCAGTGGTCTGACTGTAAACCCTTCCATAGACAATTACCATGTAATTCATCCTTTTACCAAACTGTACCTCATTTAGTTAAGAGAATGGTCTATATGTTAGCTCCCACTAGACTGACTATGTCACATTTAGTCCAATTGATATTAGTTGTTGTCTATGAGATTCAGTACCCTAATTAGATATGTCCTTGAAGACCTTCTTCAAAACATGTCCACCTCAGTTAAGGATATTTGAGTAGTTATGTCTACAAGAGGCCATAGGCATACTTTTCTTCTCTCACGAGTGGTGAATCCTTTATTGACTACTCAATTACCTTCGAATACCTTATGCTATACCCAATCACCACCTTAGAAGCAACCTCTGAGAGGCAACAAGGAATGGAGTCAAAGTATAGAATTTAGTATCCAAGAGAACCTTGAGTATCTCAAGTCTATGGATACTTACACCATTACTATGATAAGACTATCACTGACATTGAATAGATACCCATCGGACTGCCTCATAGTAGGTCATCCAATGTACTTGGCAGCTCTAGTAAGCATATACATATTAGCTCTAAACATATTATGTTATCAGCTTATGAGATCAGCTGTTTGACCTTGTTAAGGAGAAGAACATGAGCTAGTCTATCCAAATTAAAAATGTCATATCTTGTTAATCCTATGACTAGGGATTATTTAAGTATAAACACAATTGAACATGATAGGAATCTCATCGTGATTTCCTCCATACTGTGTTACATACCAAGGACTTCATTAAATGGTCTAAGATCTATATCAATTCATATGCAATGAATGCCATATAATTAAAATGTCTTTTATTAACAATAAATGATTACATCAAGTGCTTAAGGTGATTGCCTTTAGAGCACCTCTCTAACAATCTCCCACTTGCACTAAAGCCAATTGCCTTTGTACGTTATACCATAAGCGAGTACATGACTATCATATTTCTTTTTGGGAAGAGGCTTAATCAGAGGATCAACTATATTTTGATCAGTGGGAACTCTCTCTATCCTTACATTATGTCTACCAATGATTTCTCAAATCAAATGGTAACATCTTGAGCACATGTTTGGATCTTTGATGAGACTGTGATACCTTTGCTTAAGCAATGGTTCCATTGTTATCACAATACAATATTGGTCAACAATGCTAGAAACCACTTTTAGTTCTGTGATGAATTTCTTTATCCAAACTGCTTCTTTAGTTGCCTCATAAGCTATTGTGTACTTTTATTTAGTTGTGGAATCTAAAGTCATTTCCTGTTTGGAACTCTTCCCACTAGATGCACCACCATTTAATGTGCAAGTATAGCCTGATTGGGACTAGGAGTCATCCTAATCAATTTGGAAGCTGGCATTTGTATACCCACTTACTTTAAGCTCACAATCTCCATAAATCAAGAATCCATCCTTAGTTCTTCTCAAGTACTTAAGGATATTCTTGACAACCACCCAATGTCCCTGATCGGGATCTGATTGATATCTGCTCATGACACTCAGAGCATATGATACATATTGGGTTTTGAAGATAAATCTCATTCATAAAATGCAGTGGAAAAAATAAAGTTTTCAAAACCCAAAACAAGAATCCTGTTTGTGCCATTAAAACTAATTTATCAAAACATAGAGGTAAGAAATTATACCTTATAATTTCTTGATTTATTCTTCAAATTTTCACGTTGTTGGATTGTTACAAACCACAACAATCCACTTTAGGATGTCTCTAATGTTAATCCATGTAAAAATATGAGAAGAAACTACAAAAGAAATGGTTGAACACACCTCAAAGTACTAGCAATGGTGTATGCTAAATTTAGGAGAATATGAAAAATAACTATTATTTTTCTTTTTTAAATTTCTTAATTTCCAAAAACAATTTTCAGACTTTTAAACTTTTCAAAAATATTTTTACCCCAAAAATAGTCCAAGTAAAAAGAGCATAAGATAATGGGAGGGATTTTGGGGTTTTTGCCTTAATTGGCCAATTAAGGCCAATTAGGCTAGCTGCTGGGCAGGCTTGCTGGCTTGTTTGGTAGTCCAGCAGCCCATGTGGGCCCATGACCCCCTCTTGAATGATTTTTCTAAGTAATCTCATCGCGATCCATCCCAAAATAATTCTCTCATATTTTTCGATTCCATCTAAGACCATTTTACTCATTCTTCACATCTCCAATGCAAGTGACCCATTAGGATCCCAGTTATATTCAACACTTAAATTAACAATTAATTTAAGCAAGTCATGAGCAGTATCTACCAATACATCATGACCCCCAATTGATCAAAAAGTCAGTAGTTTGACTACGTACCTTTCTATAGACAATTTTTGTGCAATTATTCTTTTCACCATTATATACCCCATTTGGATTAGAGTATGGACATGTGTCAACTCCCACTAGAATGCCTATGTCATGTTTAGTCCAAGTAATGTTAGTTATTGTCCCTGGACTCATTACTTTGTTAGACATGTCATTGAAGAGATTTCCAAGTAATGACCCCAATAAGAGGCCATGGGTATACACTCCTTCTATCAGGAGTGGTGAATCCTTTGTGGGTTACCCAATTACCCTCGAATACCTCAAGTTGTATCCAACCACCATCCTATGAGCAACCTTCCTAAGGCAATAATGAATAGTGTCAAAATACATAATAAGTATCCAAGATATCCTTGAGTACCTCAAGTTTAAGGATACTTGCACCATTGCTATGTTGAGACTATTATTGATATTTGAATAGATTATCCATATGATTGTCTCATAGCAAGTCATCCAATGTACTTAGTTAGCATCCATATGTTAACCCTAAGCATCTCATGTTACAGATTATGAGATCTATTACTCGATCCAATCAAGGAGTGTAACATGTGCTAGTCTGTCTGGATTAACAATGTCCTGTCTTATTAATCCTATGACTAGGGATAATTGAGATGCTAACATAATTACACATAATAAAAATCTCAAAATCATGATCTTCTCATGATTTCTTTCATGTTATGTTATCTATCAAGGACTTTATTAATTGATTTAAGATCACTATCAATTCATATATCAAATGACCATCAAATTAATGAAAAAGTTTTTATTAATCAAAAAAATTTGTACAATAAGTGCTAAAAGTGATTTCCTTTAGAGCATTTCTCTAACAATACATAGGGTCTAGTATATACATAACATACATGATGGATCTAATAACTGAAGCATATGGAATCCTACTCATACGTGTCTGTTCATTCTATGTCTTTGGACATAAGGACTTAGAGAGGGTAATCCCATGAATCATTGGAATTAATCCTCCATTAGACTTTTCCATGTTAAATCTCTTTAGCTTTTTTTCTATGTTTATAGACTGAGAAAGACCAAAAAACCTTTTAGATCTATCTCTATAGATCTTTATCCCCAGTATGTAGGTCTTTCATGAATCCTAAGGTCTTTCATGGAGAAATTCTTAGAAAGCCAAATTTTGACTGATTGAAGAATCGAGTCATTGTTTCCTATAAGAAGCATGTGATCTACATACAGTACTAGGAATATGACTGCACTATCGCTAACCTTCTTGTAAACACAAGGTTCATCCATGCTTTGTGAGAAACTAAACTCTTTAATTATTTGATCAAATCGGATGTTCCAACTCCTAGATGCCTGCTTCAATACATAAATGGATCTTACCTTTTTTCTATCACTTAATGTGAAACCTTTAGCTTGTGTCATGTACATATCCTCAGTCAGATTTCCATTAAGGAAAGTTGTTTTCACATCCATTTTCCAAATCTCATAATCATAATGAGTAACAATGGTTAGGAGTATCCTGATGGATTTAAGCATAGCAACTGGAGAAAAAGATTTATCATAGTCAACACTTTGTCTTTGATAATATCCTTTAGCTACTAGCTCAGCTTTATATGTAAACTATATTGACATTGTCATCTTCACATAAGTAGGGCAACCCCATACTTTCATATGTGAAAAATAGGTGTCTTGTTATTCCATATCTCATATGGAGTAACATCAACAGATTTAGAAGAGACTCTATTTAGTATATAAACAAAAGTCTCTAATGCATGACCCCAAAAAGACTTAGGTAAATTTGTAAAGCTCATCATATACCTCACCATATCTAACAAGGTTCAGTTTCTCCTTTCAGCCACATCATTGTGTTGTGGTGTGCAAGGTGGAGTCCATTGAGATAAAATCCCATTATCTCTTAGATAACTTTGAAACTCTTAGCTTAATTGTTCTCCACCTCGATTCGATCTAAATGTTTTAATACTTTTTCCAAGTTGTTTTTCTACTTTATTTTTGAATTCTTTGAACTTTTCAAAAGCTTGAGATTTATATCTCATTAGATATAAGTACCCAAATCATGATTAAATCATTGATAAAGGTAATGAAGTAGATAAAACCACCTATGGTGTGCACTGACATTGGTCCATATACATTTGTATGTACAAGGTCCAATAACCCATTGGCACATTCACCCTTTATACTAAAAGGTGATTTTGTCATCTTGCCTAATAGATAAGATTCACATTGTCATATGATTCATAATCAAATGAACCTTACTCACCATTCTTATGTAACTTAGTCATGTGTCTCTCATTTATATGGCCAAAGGCAACAAGGCCATAAATACAATGTTTTAGGTTATCCAACTTTTGTCTTTTATTATTATTGATATTGAGGATTCAATTAGACATGTGAAGAATGTAAAGTCCATTGCATAATATGCCAGTTCCATAAAGAATATCATTCAACCATGTAGGGCAACTATTACCATTAATAGTCAAATAAAAACCTTTTCTATTTAAACAAGAAACATAAATAATATTCTTAGTTAAAACTAGAACATAAAAGTAATTGTCTAATTCTATAACAAATCCATTAGGGAGTGTCAATACATAAGTTCATACAGCTAATGCAGTAACTATTGCTTCGTTGCCAACATGTAGCTCTGACTCTCCTTTCTTGAGTTGTTTACTATTCCTTAGGCCCCGCATAGTTGTACATATGTGTGATGCCCTACTTATATATTAGGAATAATCTCCTATATATAAGTAGGATGCCATAAGATTTACTAAATAAATTTGTTCAAAATAAAACTTTTTCATTTTAAATAACTTAATCCATTT
This sequence comes from Triadica sebifera, assembly GCA_023653625.1. Taxonomy (NCBI): domain Eukaryota; kingdom Viridiplantae; phylum Streptophyta; class Magnoliopsida; order Malpighiales; family Euphorbiaceae; genus Triadica; species Triadica sebifera. The sequence continues at coordinate 37,533,991 of CM042893.1, read as the reverse complement.
ATTTATATTGGTTTAGGTAAGTCATTCGAATTAACAATATATATTTATCATCATGTTGTATACACATATGACATCCAATTATATTACATAATTATTTACATATACAATATTAACATATGAGACATGTCTACCACAATCTATATGCATGGTCAAACTTAAAAAAAAAATATGATAAGTAACCAACCCTCAGGCTTCCCTAGGCATTAAGCATTAAAGTCATCCCAGGCAGTCACACAAATGCATGTCTCAAATAAAATCGTGGCACATTAAATTTTATTACATATTTGTCATATAAAATAAATAAATACATAACAGAAAAGAATAAACATAATAACCTTATTCAATAATTAAATAAGCACCACCTCATATAAGCATTTCATACTTTGTTACTTACATCAATTAATAAATTTTCGTATTTCATTCTATGGTTTATTAGCCCAAAAATATCGTTCCTAGACTGTCCGGATACGAGGTGTGAAATAGGGGCACTCGCGGAGCTTAAGACACCCTACTCATTATAATCTCAAGTCAACGGCGCTTGTAGAGCTTTAGTCACCTTGACCTAGTATAATCATGTTATCTGTGTGTAATTAGGATTAGGGGCACTCTTAAAGCAATAACCACCCTATCCTTGAATCATATCAATATCAGTACCGTAATTCCCCTTTAATGGTGCACCATTTATCCTATGTTAGTCCTCAGGTAGAGAAATGGGCAATTAAAACTATGAATTAATTGTTTTTATCATGTCATTACTTGCCATAATCAACTCTCATTTCGTATCAACGTAATTACAAGTTTACAATTTATTTCAAACCCATATAGTAACATGATATTCCATCAAATATTAGCATAGCATTAAATTCCTAATTAATAACATTTATATAATTTAAAATAATGTAGTAATATATTATTTTATCATGATGACACATAATTTATATCATGCACACACAAACATGCATCAAGGCAAACCATAATACATATACATACAAACCTTGATAGCTTTTTATTTTCCAAATCTAAACTCAGAGCTTGTTCACTTTTGTTGTTCTTCCTCTTGTTGAGATCCTAATTCAAAAATATAAATAATTAATACATTGATAAAATACTTAAATAAATAACTACAATTTCTTTTAAGCTGGAACAGGACCTCTTAGGTCTATTGGATCTATAACTTTTTCTACACTTATCCAATCTATGTGATTCTTATTTCTAATTATATAACATGTAATAATATAACATACTAAAATTTCAGAATTGTTTAACCATTACACAAATTTTACTATAATTTTAAATTTTGCTCTGTTTTCTACCCTTAAGCAGTTTTAAGGTACTATATTTGAAAATTTATATCCTTCACCGTGTATATTCAATTATTATGAAATTTTTTATAAATTATATAAGTTAATTTGGAACATTTTTCATATTTGCCTCATTTCCAGATTCAGCCTCTAAGGTTCTCAAATACTAAAGGATCTATAACTGGTTCAGAATAGAATCACAACCTGACCAGTTAATTTGTTAAGGTCATAACTCACAAAATAAGTAACATTTTAAGGCAAGACTTTCACAGGAACTTAGATACGATTTAGAAATAAAATTTTATATTTTGAACTTTGCTAATTCAATCTAAAAATAGCTTAAATATGAGAATGCAATTACTAGAGCTGTACAGGTATGTTAAACCAGCTCAATCAAGGAATAACTATAGTTCATTTCACTATAACTCAACCTACACAAGAGATATTTATATGAAATTTGGTAGAGTCCTAGAAAATAAATAGGGATACGACTTTTATGTTTTAAGTCAACTTAGATTTAGCCCTTAAGATGATCAAATTAAGCAAAAACCTTGGAGTATCTTGTTGATACTCTTCCAAAGACTAGTCTCACTCAAATGACCATTTCTCTCCATATACTCAAAATAATTCAATAAATTTGGCAGACAGTTACACAAGACATAAATGAACAACTTTTATATTTGACACTTCTTTAAATTCAATTCATAAGGAAATGAAAAATTAAGTGAAATATACTGGAGTAAGATAACCCAAAAAGTTCTAATAACTCAATAACAATAGGAAAGAGATTACTTACTAAGAATAGATTTGATTTTGATGTAAATCTTGAGTGAGATCATGAAGAATTGGGGCTGTTATTAGGAGGAAGGAAAGGGATGATGATAAGAAGAAGAATGTAGAAATTAGAATAAAATGGGTCAAAGTCTTAATTGACATTTCCCTCCCCCTCCCTTCTCCCGTTATATTCATTGGCTATTTTTTTCTGCTGTGCACTTTTCTGTTTTTATTTATTTATTTATTTATTTTTATATATTTACTTATATCTAGTCCCTTTAATTTTTACCAAAAGTACAATTTAATTATATGGTCTAATTTAATCAAATTTATCATGTCAATCAATTTAATTTATTTTCATTTCTAATTTAATCAGTTATTCCATCTATTTTAATCTATATTATCTGTCATGTTTTTCTATTTATAGCACATACTTATTCTAATTAAACTCTAATTAATGGGCGTTACAATATGTGGGAGCCACATTCGGTATCTAATACCTATGCATTATTAATAGAAATAGTATTAACCACAATAACCTAAATACCTGAAGTAGAAGGTGTTAGAGGAGTGATCTAAAGGCAATCACCTTTAGCACTTATTGTACAAATTTATTTGATTAATAAAAGGTGTTTTCATTAATTTGATGTTCATTTGATATATGAATTGATAAGTGATCTTAAATCAATTAATGAAGTCCTTGATACATAACATAGCATAAAGGAAATCATGATGAGATCATGATATTGAGATTCTTATCATGTGTAATTATGTTAGTATCAAAATTATCCCTAGTCATAGGATTAATAAGATGAGACATTATTAATCCAGACAAACTAGCACACATGTTACACTCCTTGATTGGATCGAGTAGTAGATCTCATAATCTATAAAATATGAGATGTTTAGAGTTAACATGTGGATGCTTGCTAAGTGTACCTAAGTACATTGGATGACCAACTATGAGACAATCATATGGGTAATCTATTCAAATGTCATTGATAGTCTCATCATAGCAATGGTGCAATTATCCTTAGACTTGAGGTGCTCAAGGATATCTTGAATATTGATTCTGTATTTTGACACTATTCCTTGTTGCCTTAGAGAGGTTGGTCATAGGGTGGTGATTGGATACAGCTTGAGGTATTCGAAGGGAATTGGGTGACCAACAAAGGATTCACCACTCTTGATAGAATGAGTGTATACCATGGCCTCTTATCGTGGTCATTATTAGGGAATCTCTGGCCGGAGTGGAAATGTCATAAAGATAGTCTTCCATGACATATCTAATAGAGTAATGAGCCTTAAGGACAAGAACTAACATTACTTGGACTAGACGTGACGAAGTCATTTTAGTGGGAGTTGACACATGTCCATACTCTGAACCAAGTGGAGTATAGAATGGTGAAAGGAATAATTGCACAAAAATTGTCTATTGAAAGGTTCATAGTCAAACCACTGATTTTCCGGTCAATTGGGGGTCATGAAGAGTTGCTAGATACTGCTCATGACCTGCTTAAATTAATTGTTAATTTAAGTGGCCAACAAAACCGGGAACCTAATGGGTCACACGCATTGAAGATATGGAGAATGAGTAAAATGGTCTTGGATAGGATCCAAAATATGAGAGAATTATTGCAGGATGGATCGCAATGATATTGCAAGAAAAGAAATCGTTCGAGAGGGTCACGGGCCTGCGCGAGCTATAGCAGGCCAGCTGAGCTGCCCAGCAGCAGCCCGCAGCACGCCCAGCGCGCTACTGCCTCCCACCCGTTGACCAACGACAGATTTTGGCCTTAATTAGGCCAATTATGGCCAATTACTATTCATTCATTTCCCTTTTCTCCATTTTTGACTTTTCATTTTTTCTTTGAATTTGATTCAAATAGAAAACACATAAAATGGCAGAAAATAGACATGAAAATATTTTTTGGGAAAAACATATTTTTAAGACAACTAAATTCTCTCAAGAACACTTTCAAAGCTAGCACTTTGAATTTGTTCAAACCATTTCTCTTGATAGTTTTTTCTTCATTCTTCACATGAATTATCATTAGAGATATCCTAGTGTAGATTGTTGTGGTTTGCAACAACCCAACAAAGTGAAGATTTGAAGAACAAATAAGAAATTACAAAATATGATCTTTTGTTTTGGATTTTGAAAATTTTAAATTTTTCCGTTGCATTTATGAATAGGATTCATTCTTCAAAACCCAACATTGGTATCAGAGCCTCCTTGTATCCATTAAAATTAATTTTAATTGAATGTGCAATGGGATTGCATTTTTTTGATGATTTTGGATCAATAGGTTTTGAAAAATTGAAATTAATTTGTAAAATATGTTTTACACATTTTTCTTTCTCTAATCTGATCATGGAATGATTAAGAATGATTATTTTGATTGAGAAATGATTTGAATGTGATTCAAATAATTAATTTCGGATTTATTTCAAAAACGCCTAAAATTGCCTTGGTTATGAACATATGTTGTTATTTGTCTTAATTGATGAACATGTGTTGTTGATTTGTTAGGTGAAATTTTGGCCCAATTTGGAAACTCTTAAGGTGAGTTTATTCTTCTTAAATTTAACCTTTTTCCTTCTTTTGAGACCCATAATGATGATATATGTGGTTAGATTTTGTAGATTGAGCTTATGTTGCAAGTTTGAACTTAAAAATTCAAAGTTTGAAAATAGTTGTTGAAAGTGTTGTTAAATTTTGAATTAATGATAATTGATGTGAGTTAATTGTTTTATGACTTAAAAACTAGAGAAAGGTAACTTTAATGGAGGAATGAGGGGTTTCCATAGTTAAAGTAATTTAGGGGAAATTGAAATTAACATATAAATACCACAATTGGTGATAAGTGAAATGTGAATGGAATGTTGATTTGAAGAAAATGAATTGGGAACTATGGTAAGTTTCTTGAGCAGCCATGACATATTAAGAGGGAAGTTTAATCTTAGTATATTTTGGCTAAATTAAGGTGTCAAATATATTAGGAGTATTAGAATATTATGTAGACATGAAAAAACTTTGAAAATGGATGATAGGATTGAGATATGGTATTGGTTGTGTAGGAAAATCAAATGAACAAATGAGAGGTCCTCAAGAGGGTGACAAAGGCAAGGAGAAAGCTAACTAATAAGGGAAGGAAAATAAGGATTAAGGAAAGATCCAAGGCAGATTAGGTATGTGCTTCATTGATAAAAATCTTACATGTGATTTAATGGTATGAAATTATGTTTTAATGTGTATGATATGAATGTGGTTTGTCATAATGTGGCTAAGTGTTGGCTTTAAATGTTTTATATGGTAATGAGACCAAATGGTGCGAAATCATTAAGATATGTGAATTTAATTGTGCTATGAAAACTTTTAGATAAAAATGAATGCATATGATAAATGTAAGTAGTATATAGAGTGATGCCAATTGAATATCCTGCTGTAGGGATTCTAGAACAGTCTTGACTATTTTGATTATAACTTGAGTTCTGGAATTCTGTTTTATGTGTTCTTTATTGGAATTGAAAGCTAAGACATAGTGCTTTAACTTTTATTTAGATCATAAAATTTAAATATATCTCAGAAAAATACATAAAGTTCAGACCTAAAATCTGTCTAGAAAATTCTGGGCAGAAATTGTAGTAATGATTCAGTGTTCATTTGGCCATAACTTTTGATATAAAACTCGGATTTGAGCTATTTTTGATGAATATGAAAGCTGAGACAATAAGCTGGCCATAACTTAAATTCGAATTATAAATGGGATAAAAATGAAGCCCAAAATCAAGACTGAAATCTGCCATAGGTAAACACTTGAAATATTGGGTTGCGCTCGGCGCAAAATTATTAAACCGGTAATAGCAATATTATGAAAGCCGATAATGACATTATTATGAAGCGCTCGGTGCAATATTATGAAAGCTGGTAATGGAGTTAGTTCGGTTATAGGTGTTATGGGCACAAGAATGAAATAAAAAATAATAATAATATTAAAGTATGTCATTTTGATAATGTTATATTAATTAAAATTGTTAAATATTACATGTTTGATGAAATTTGTTTGATTTTATATAATTTTTTATTTTATGTCTTAGCTGTTAAATTTATAAATGACATGTAAGAAAATATATGTATGTCAAACTTTTATCATTGAAGCACCACTAAGCTATAGCTTAGCGTGGGTGGTTTCCTCTCATTCAGGTTTAGAAGGATAGCCGTAGATAGTAGAATTGTCAGAAGAAAAGGGTACCCAAATGAAAGCAACTAAAAGCTTTGGATTTATTTTCGAATATTTTTATCAAAACTTTTGTAAATTAAATTATAGTTTTATCTCATCTAATGTGAATTAGAAATGTGAACTTGTAATGTACTGAACATAGTTTGAATGTAAATTAACATATTATATAAATAAATACAATTTTCAATATTTGTGCTTGTAAAAAGTTTTATTTAAGTGTCTGTAATATTTTTGCAAGAAAAAAATTTATACTTCATTTCATTAATTTTATAAAACAGTTAGACGGGTAATACTCGCTTACCTTGCTCAACAAATGTGGGGTAAGGGGGTGTTACATTTATGAATGAGATTCATCTTCAGAACCCTTCACTTACTACCCACGAAGAAATTCTGAATAGTTTAGAATCTGAGAGATGGCTAAAAGGCATGCAGTCAGAGATGAATGCCATGAATGAAAACCAAGTATGAACTTTGGTTGATCCACTTGAAGGGATAAAACCTATTGCTTCCAAATGGGTCTTCAAGAAAACGACCGACATGGAAGGTAATGTTACTACCTATAAAGCTAGGCAAGTAGCTAAAATATATCATTAAAGATAAGGTTTTTACTATGATGAGTGTAATGCCTGATAATTTAGGCCACGGTCGCGATAAACTGAAACCTGGCTCTCCGAACCGATCAGGGTCTAAATTCGGACATGAAAGAAAAAAATTAAAGTGATCATAAAATATGAGAAAAAATATTTTTGATATTATTAATTAAGAATTTTGAAGTTCGGAAATAAAATTTGGAAAAAAATAATTTTTCGCTGAATGAAATTGGAAATTGTAGTGTTTTTGGCAGAGATATTTTAAGAAGGCATAAAAATGAAATATTCTTTATCTAAGGAAAGAAATATTCTTTTGATTAAAATAAAGTAAGAGAGATTTAAATTAATGGACTAATGAGGGACAAGATTATCTAATTAATCCTAGCCACCCACCTAATCCAACTATAAAAGGTCATAGTTTACTTTTTTGGTCATTATTCTTCTTCTTCCTCATCTAACCAAAGAAATCTCTCTCCTTTTTTTCTTTTGTAGTCGTGACCCTCCTCTCCCCCTAGTCCTTCTTTTTCTTTCTTCAATTAAAGCTAAAGTTAGATGGTAAAAGTTGGATTATAGCAAGCTCATCAAGAAAGTGAAGCAAAGTGAGCATAACTAGGGAATAGGAAGGAAGAAAAGAAGAGAAAAAGACAAGAGAAAATTTTAGTCATTTTGAAGACCTACAAAGGTGACGTAAGATTTTCCATCTTCTCACTTTTCTCTTTTTCTTTTCTTTCATTTTAGGATTTGTTACCATCAAGTGTGGTAATTTAGGGTTATAATTATGTTAATGATGATTAAAGGTAGATTAGTGTGATTAGTGCGAAAATTGTTGTTAAGCCAAGGAGGTGAAAAATCTTTGAACCAAATTCAAATAGGAAGTAAGGGCAAGTGATCAAATAGGAAGTAAGGGCTAGATAGGAGGAAGAGAAAAGTGAAGAGAAGTGAATTTTTGAGGTATGTACATTTAGCAAAAATTCAATATAGAAAAATGTTGATTTTGATTTTGTGATGTTTGTGAAATTGTGTATGAAATTCTGGATATTTGATTGAGTGATGAATTGGTGATTAAATGATGCCATGAATGTCAAAATAAAAATTAGAATATGAGGTTGATGCATGAAAATGGAAATTGTAGGAATTAATTAAAGTGATGGAAAATTCGTCTTATGAACAATGTTTATTTTTCTGGTCATAACTTGAGTTATGGAAATGCGTTTTGAGTAATTCTTGTTGGATTGGAAAGAGACATAGGGCTTCAACTTTCATTCAAACCATTAGACTGAATATATATGCAATTAGGTGAAAAATGGACTCAAAGTTCAAACTATAAATCTATCCAGCAAAATACTGGGTAGATTGGAATGAACGAATCTTAGAAACAAATTCATAACTTTTGCTACAATATTCGGTTTAATAGTTGGAAATTAAAGATAAGACATGTACCTACATTTTGTTAGTTGATCACGTGTCCTTATTCCATCTAACAATGGATGAAAAATATAGGGAAATATAAGGCAGAAATGCTATCCAAAATAGGGCAGCTTGCATATATTATTTGATTTTTCTTACAGTTATAATCATTAAATGAGCAAGTATGAGGTTGTAAATTACTTAATGGGAATTATTGCATTTATACGGAATTTATATTAGTGTTACCTACATAATTTATGTAAATAACAATAAAGGTAACAAATATAATTAAGTCATATAACATCTAGTCGAGAACTAGAAATTAGGATAAGTTGGCATGCCAATAAAAGGGTTAAAATGTAGGCACTAAGAAATAATAGTGCTGAGATTTAATTTACATAGGTACTAAGAAATAGTGTTGAGTTGAAATGATGTAGGCACTAAGGAATAGTGCTGAGTTCAAAATTACGTAGGCACAAAAAGGTGTTGCGTTGTTATTGAAAATGTAGGCGTTAAATGCCGAGTTATAAAATAATTATGTAATGTCACACCTTATGCATTTGAATATAACCTATCCCTGTACCAAGTAAACATACATAGCATACTGGAAAGGTAAAATACCCTGTTAACAATAGTAGTAAAATTTTTTTTCATATACTGTAATATAATTCAATGACTTTGCAAGTCTCATATCCTATAATTTCATTCAATGACTTGCAAGTCTCATATCCTGTAATATCACTCAATGACTTTTCAAGTCAACATTAAAAACCACAAATATGATATATCATATATATTAAAACATATACTTCACATCCGAAGGATTATGGGTTGTTTCCATTTATACATTTCAAAACTAATCTAGAGTGATAATACATATTCAAGCATATAAGTCCAAAATACAGATGACATGTTTTCATGCTTGTGTGGAATGCAAGGACAGAGAGTGATGAGGCTCGGCCAGTGACCTGTGCTCCATGTCTTTTATACGCTACTCAAAATGAGCTATCACTTTTCTTTACCTGAAAAATGATGCAAATTGATGAGTTGCGGCTCAGTGAGAATAACCATCCAATGACCTCTAAAGTACCAAACAACTCATAGTAATAAATTACAATTCCAATATATACCATGTATTCCATTCCATTCATCAGTATCATATAAGTATTAATAAAGTTGAAACATATAATCATTACTCTTTATGTATGCAAATGCTTTGCTTATTTCATTTTGTTGTGACTAAGTTAAACAGACATTGCCCCGGGTTTCCATGTAAACATTTTCCATGTGAACATTTGCATTTGCATTTGCTAGCTAGCTTGATCATTTGTTTCATTTGCACATTTGTTGGGCCATAGGCCTCTTCTTTTGCTTTAAAATATCGATTAACTAGTCACAACGCCTTTTTAGCCCATATGCATATGTACTTGTATTTAAGCATTCATCAACCATTGCATCTTTATCATATACAACATACATATATTCCATATATACCTCATATGTCAAGCATATACCTTGCATATACTATACATACACCATGTATATATATCACATTTGTCAAACATATACCTCAAATATACCACACGTATACCATTTATATGTACCACAATATCACAAATTATCCATCATTACATTATCAAGGACCAATGATGATAATCATATGAATCACATGTTTATAACATATACCTCAAATATACCACACGCCTTTTTAGCCCATGTTTCATGTTTATAACTTTTACCAATTATGTCTCTATGGTCTTCTAAGTATACCAAACATTTTACTAGTCCAGAATAGAATTGACTTCCATAACAGTATGGATTACAAAGGCCATAACTTAGTCTATACATAACCAATGACGTTGCCATTAGTACCAAAGTTTAGCTAAGACATATATATATAACTCTTATGTTTTGAGAATTTACATAATATAGTTCTAACAAGCTCCAATTAGCCAAACAATTTACTATATCTGCCCAGGGCACTCAATAGGCAGTTCAAATCATGGAATAGTCATGGTTCCCTTCCCCATAACTCAACATTTAGAAGCCCTATGAACCTGATATTTGGTATACAGATACAAAACACATATATATACAACTTTTATGTTTTGAGAGACTTCAAATAATTGCTTTAACATATTCGAAAGTAAACCACACAGTAGCTAACTTGGTTAGGGTTTACACCCTGACCAGTTTCAGTATGAAGAGTATATCTCTCCCTATACATAACATCTTCAAAAATTTTTACATATCCATAAAGATAAGATATAAAGGAACAACGTTTGTGTTCTACACATTTCCAGAATCAATTTATATTAACATCAAAATTGGGGTACAATTCAGTGCCTAATATTGAACCTAAGCAACTCAAATCAACCCTATAGCAATAAGAATTGATTACTTACCACGAACAACCTTGAAAGGGATCAATTAGCTTCAAAAACTAGGTGAAAGAAGGAAGACTTTAAGTCTGAAATGGAGGCAATTGAAGAAGAAAACGGGCTGGAGAAGAAGGCAGAAATGGGAAGATAAAGCTAACTTTTGGTTTTTGTCCTTTTTATCTTTTTCTCATCTCTTTTCTCCTTTCTCTTCTCCTTTCTCTTCTCTTCTCTTCTATTTATCTTTTATGTCATTTTCATTTTATTTTGTCTATATTATTATTATTATTATTTACATAGATTTATAATTCCACTAATTCACACAATGATACAACTTAACCATTTGACCCGATTTAACTAAATTAGCAATGTAAATGTTCACTAATCTTAATCTAATCATTTTTCTTACTTTAATTTAGTCACCTTATTCAATTCATTTCTAATACTTTGTTATCCTCATTTAGGTTATAATTACACATGTGCGATTCGATACAAGTGCCAAATACTAGGACATGTAGCTAGTGCGTGTCATAAACTTGTTCCTACGAAAATACGTATGAAATGCACGTGTTCAATTGAATTGTGTGCAAGATGCTTATGTTCGATGACATGCTTGTGGGGAAGGTCAAGGACATTACAAATTATGTAGGCATCGAGTATACTGCCGGAGAGCAGAAACCCTATATCCAGTGTTTAGTTCCAGTCTAAGATGTCATGGGCTATCAAATAAATAACAGAAAAAAATGTAAATTATTAAATTGATATTTCAAGTTGTATATCTTGTATTGTTAAAATTTCAAGCATGCTTAATGAATGGGATGTTATAATTGATGAATTATATATTTTTGCATGAAGAAAATACTTTTAATATTATTTGAATATTTGGCATGCTTAGTAAATTAATTGTAGTTTCTAAACTTTTATTTTAGAAATATTTATATAATAATTGGATGGTGGCCAAACGTACCACTAAGCTAGTAGCTTAGCGTGTGCTACACGCGCAGATAAAATGACGTAGCTATTGCATTAGGGAGACTAAAGATAAGGGTAACCCCAAGATCATATTGCAACAGTTTATTTTCTTTTGGTACATTTTGGAAATGATATTGTAAAAATTAAATTTTAATAATTTCTTTTGATGTAAATTTGTGACATGTAGGATTTATAAGGATTGAAATTTGTAGTTAATATAATATATATTGCGTATTGTTGTAAATATATTTCTAAATATTATGGTTTAATGAATGAATTCTTTTAAATCAAAATATTTCTATAACTAGTTACACATTTAAATGACATTTAAAAAAATATTTTACAACAATCTGAGTATTGTTTTTTTTTATATAAAACAAATGAGCTTAGTAGCACTTCCATACACTATTAACGACTAATAGGGTAAGGGAGTGCTACATTTAGTGGTATCAGAACTCAGGCTAATTGATTCTTAATCAGTGGGTGTAAATTAGAAAGTGTGTCTCATGCATATGCATAAAATGCTGCAATAATCTGATTTAGGTCCTTTCTTCTGGTTCATAGGTATATATGGATTTAGGATCGGAACAAGATTTCTCATAAGATGAATTGAGTAATAGTCTTTCAAACTCAGCCAATCTCAGACAACCTCTATTAGTGAGAGATTCCAGGCTGAGTGTAGTAGCTCTAGCAAGAGCAGAGGGACAGGCTAATTTAGGACAGGAACCTCATAAGGAGCAAATAGCAAATTTGTTGCAACGGATAGTGCAAGCAGTTCCACAACCAGCTCCACCTCCTTCTCCATCTTAGCCAAAACCCCAAATTGGTAAGTTGAGAAAATATGGGGCCACAGATTTTATAGAAAGGAGACAGGATGACCCAGCAGGTTTAGAGTTTTGGATGAAATCGATAGAAAGGGTGTTTGAGGCACTCGAGTGTCCAGAGGAACAGAAGGTCAGATTTGCAGTGTCCCTTCTAAAAAATCGTGCCTATGACTGCTAGAAATCAATATTATCGAAGCCTCAGAAACTGAAACCACCTTCATGAAATTTCTGCAAGGCATAATTTAGCAAGAATTATATGCCTAGAGTTTATGTGAATGAAATGAAAAAGGAGTTTCAAGACTTGAAGCAAGGAAGCATGTTAGTGGCAGAATACGAGATGGAATTCACTAGACTGAGTAAATATGCAACTGGAATCATTGCTGATGAGGCAGATAGGTGCCATAGATTTGAGGATGGGCTTAATGATGATATTGGAAATATGGTTATTGCCCTTCAGCTTGAGGATTTTTCTACACTAGTATCCTCGGCCATCAGTGTAGAAAAGAGATCAAAGAGAAAGAGGATAGAAGAGCCACCATGGAGATCTACAATTAGCATGGCCCATACATCAGGTAAAAGGGGGCAGACAACACCTAGATTCTTCCAGTCACGGGTTCTGGACCAACCTTTTCATCTAGGCAAAGCCAATAGTTGAGGCCAGAGGGGTCTACAACTAGTGCACTAGCTTCAGGTAACAGGAGATTCATATCTGTCACATGTCAGCATTGTGGAAGATCACCTACATGTGATTGCTCGTGGATTACTGGAGCATGCTTATGATGCGGATCTACTGAGCACAAACAGAAAGATTGCCCTAGAGGGAGAGATACAAGAGGTGTATTATCAGTTCAGGTTTAGAATGTCACTCGAGGCAAAGGTAGAGGACATGGACAGTTTAGAAGTGGCAGGATTGGGCAAAGTCTATCAGAATTAGTGAATAGAGCATAAGGTACTCGAGCCCTAGCCCGAGGACATGGTGGATTGATTAACTCAACATAGGGCAGTGGTGGATTGATTAACTCAGCATAGGGCAATTGTGGATTGTCAGTATAGAAGAGTGACTTTCAAGAATTCAGGGCAGGATGACGTGATTGTCTTGGGCGAGAACCGACATGTGAAGCATTTTTGTTACAAAGGCTGTAAGCTTATCAAAAAGGGATGTGAAACATTTTTTGGCACATATTATAGATACCAAGAAAGGGAGTCTAGATCTCAGGGAGATTCCTACAGTATGTGAATATCCAGATATCTTCCCTAAAGACTTGCCAGAGTTACCATCGCTTAGGGAGATAGAGTTTTCCATTGATGTTTTGCCAGGCACAGCCCTGATATTGATCACTCCCTATAGAATGGCACCTGCTGAGCTAAAGGAATTAAAAGTGTAGTTGCAAGAGTTATTAGAGAAAGGGTTTATCAGACCGCAGCAGGCCCAATGTGCTTGCTGCTTGCATCCTTTGGCCAATGGCGGTAATTGGCCATAATTAGGCCAATTATGGCCAATTACTATTCATTAGTTGCCATTTTCTCCTTTTTTGACTTTTCATCTTATTTTTGAATTTGATTCAATTGAAACGACACCAAATGACAGAAAAGAGACATGAAAATATTTTTTGTGAAAAAAATATTTTTAAGACACAGCAAAAATTCTCTCAAGAACACTTTCAATGCTAGCACTTTGAATTTGTTCAATCCATTTTCTCTTCATATTTTCTTCTTCATTCTTCGTATGGATTATCATTAGAGACATCCTAGTGTGGATTGTTGTGGTTTGCTACAACCCAACAAAGTGAAGATTTGAAGAACAAATAAAAATTACAAGGTATAATTTTTAACATTTATATTTATATAAATTAGTTTTAATGGTACAAGTATGATCTTTTGTTTTGGGTTTTGAAAAATTTTATTTTTCGCTGCGTTTATGAATATGATTCATTCTTCAAAACCCAACAATGCACTTGAAACCATGATTTATATATTAAATGGAGTCCCTCCGAAGTCAGTTGATGTTACTCCATATGACATATGAAATAACAAGAAGTCCACACTTTTTTACATGAAAGTTTGGGGTTGTTCTGCTTTTGTGAAGCCGACAATGTTAGATAAGCTGGAAGCTAAGTCTAACTGATGTTTGTTTGTGGGATATCCAAAATCATCATATGGATAAAAATTTTACCACCCCTTGGAACAAAAGGTATTTGTTTCAAGAGATGTTATCTTTTTTAGAGAGATAATTTCTTCTAAAAGGAGATATTGGAGCAAAATTGAACTTGAGAAAATTCAAGATGCTCAAGTAGGCACTGATAAAATGCCTAAACCAGATCCTATTATTCATACATATGTGGCAGTAGCTCAACCTTTTAATGCACAAGAGCTTCGTAGGTCAAGTAGAATACGAATTATTCCAGAGAGATATGGATTTCTCATTAGTGAACAAAATGAGGTCTTGTTTCTAAAAAACGATGAGCCTACGACATATGAAGAAGTTCTAAATAGTTTATATTGCCCAGATATTGAACTAAGAAGGGGGGTTGAATTGGATATTAAAAAAAATTCTTAACTTTTAAGTGTGGAAAGACAGTTAAGTAGAGTAGGGATAGGAAGATATCACATAGAAAATTTTATAGAGGTTCGGGTGTTAACAAACCCTATTCCTCTACCCAATCTCAATTGGGAATTTCACTAACACACTAAGTGTTACAATGGAGTTTTACAAGCTCACTCCCAACTATGGTCTTTCTAACAATTCTATTCCTTATGATCCTATCTCATACAATAATGACTCCATGCATACATGACAAATATCATTTTCATTTCCATTAATTATAAACATCTCTTATACATCATCAATCATGTATTTATATATGTATACCACTTTACATTGTTTCTATATATATTTATTAGCCCACAACACCTATGAACTCCCGTCTAGGATAACAGAGTTGCCATCCAGGCACTTAGGAGTGCCACATGACAATATGATGTGCTCATATAAGTGCTATTACCGGCGTAGAAAAATCGTGCCATTACCGGTGTAGTATTCATAATCCGTGCCACTACCGATATCGAAAATCATTCCATTAATGGTTTCATCATACTCCCCCCCTGCTTAGCATGTCAAACTATCCTAGAATAGTTCGAGGTAGTTGTTTTAGGGCTTATTCAATATCATATAATTCATATATCTCTATTTACTTCCAATCACAACCATATAAATATTCATGCTTATTATCTGTATTAGTTCACGTATTTCATCCGTATCATATTTCATATATCATTTGTGTCAATTCACATATTTCATCCATATCAACATTCATTTTTATATATCACAACATAACACATTCTCACATCAATATATATATATATATATATATATATATATATAATCAATCTTATTTCACTGGATAGAAAATGACTTTCATTTACTTACCTGAATTCTTGATTTGATAACTGCATTCATAAATACTAATACAGAGCATTCACGGCCTTGATTACCAATTCATGCCCGTGAATTAGTTCACACTCGTAATTCAAAGCCGTGAATGGTATTGGAATGAATCGCCCAAAAGCATTCACGGTCGTGATTACTCATTCACGCCCGTAAATAAGTTTACGTCCGTGATTCCAACTCGTGAATACTTCTGGAATGAATAGTACCATTTCCACACATAAGTCACAACCGTGATACAATCAGTCACAACCGTGAACCCTCAAGTTCACGCCCATGACTTTCAGTAGGAAATCGGCATATTCACCTTTCATTCATTCTAATATCATCCAAATCATACCAAATTTCCATTTCATGCAATTCTAAGGTTCTTTACTCAATTTATTACTTTTAAATGCATGTAAATGTTTTATCATACAATATTTTCTAACATGCATCATTAATTCAATGTCTCACAAGGATCTCATTCATACATGTCTAAACTTCTGGTTTCATGCCATAATCATCATCATTTTTGCAGTTCCTTTATCAAACAAAATCATGTTCAACATGCATTATTTCAAACAAAAATAGGCTATTGCCTTAAATTATGCACAAACCTTAATCTTTCTCCTTCACTCTTCTAGGTAGCATTCTCTTTTCCTTTGCTCTTTAATGTTTGTTCCTTGTCACTTGGAACTCCTACAACATCGTAGATCATTATCATCATCTGATTTCCTCAAGACCCTAAACTCCTTTTTTCTCTCTCAAAACCCCAATTTCTCTCTATTTCCATATGAGTCCTGGATGAGCTCAAAATTCAAACTTCCTTTAAGAAAAGATGAAGAAGAAGAAGAAGAAGAAGAAATGCTTCTTACCTTACACTTTTCTTTACTTGATTACAACTTTGGGGATTTTCACTCTCCACCAAACTTGATTTTTCTTCCTCTTTCTTGCTCTTTCTAGCTTCCTTAGGAGTTCTGGACTATGAAGATCACTTGTTCTTACTCTTTCACCCATCTTCTCTTCATTTCTCTCTCTAGAAATCAAGATTGGCTATGGAGGAGATGGGTCTGGCATGACTAGTAGAAAAGAGAGAGAAGAAGGCAGAAAATGAAGAGAAGACGAAGAAGAAAAGAAAACATTTAATAGGGTACCCAAAAAGTCTTCGTGTGGGACCCACCATTTTGACCATTTCTTGACATTAGGCTTAATTAACCCATTAATCTAATTCTTTCTCATTGAGTGGCCGTCCAAACATGTTAAAATGTCCCCAAAATTAATATGTTAATTAGCAATTAATTTTATTAATCCTCCAATTTTTGGTAAATTGCAATTTGACCCCAAAACTTATCAAAATTTGCAATTTAGTCCTTTACCGTAAATCAACTTCTTTAAAATTTGTAATCACTTAATTAGGCATTTATCATTTAATTTAGCCATTAATTGATCAATTTTTTATAAAAATCCAAATTTAGACTCTGATCGATCAAACGCGTCAACTTCGCGACACGTGCAACTCGGGTCCTAAATTAGAGGATATTACATTCTCTCCCCCTTAAAATAATTTCGTCCTCTAAATTTACCTGTTCATTCGGGGTTGAACAACTGGGGATACTGCTTCCAAATCACTTCTTCACTTTCCCACGTGGCTTCTTCAATTGTATGATTCCGCCACCAAACTTTAACTAGAGAGACTCTCTTGTTCCGGAGAACTTTCTCTTAATATGCTAAGGATACTTGCACCTATGATGCGACTATCATTGACATTTGAATAGATTATCCATATGATTGTCTCATAGTTGGTCATCCAATGTACTTAGCTACACTTAGCAAGCATCCACATGTTAACTCTAAACATCTCATGTTTATAGATTATGAGATCTACTACTCGATCCAATCAAGGAGTGTAACATATGCTAGTCTGACTGGATTAATAATGTCCCATCTCATTAATCCTATGACTAGGGAATGTTTTGATACTAACATAATTACACATGATAAGAATCTCAATATCATGATCTCATAATGATTTTCTTCATGGTATGTTATGTATAAAGGACTTCATTAATTGATTTAAGATCACTTATCAATTCATATATCAAATGAACATCAAATTAATGAAAAAGCCTTTTATTAATCAACTAAATTTGTACAATAAGTGCTAAAGGTGATTGCCTTTAGAGCACTCCTCTAACAAGCACATGAAGGTTCCCAATGTGCCTTCCTTATCCAGCAATGTTTATTTATGTGACCAAATTTCATACAATAATTACATTGTTTAGCTCTAAATATGCTTTTTGGTCTTACAATGCTTTTGAATGCCATATTTCTATTAGGTTGAGTTTGAGAGCAATGGCATGCACAAGCATGATGAATTGGTGCTTTTCTAGGTGCATGCTTCTTATACATAAAGGCATGATTAGCCTTTGGAGGTTTCCTTCTTAGGCTTACCAACCCTTGATCATCCCTTTTATGTATAGAAGATTTAGTGTATTTTATGCACTTAGCCCTTGGGGCTGTTACAACAAATGTCGAGATATGGGGTTCACTTCACTTAACATAAGTATTCTTGTGAGAAGATGATGATGTACCCTTAAATCATAGACCATGTCTAATTAAGGGTGGTCTTTGAGACACAATGAGAGTATCTAAACTCTCCTTTCCCTTGTGAAATTTTGAAATGGAGTTTCCAAGTTCCTCAACTTCATTTTTCAAAATATTGTTTTCTTTAAGCAAGGATTTAGTTGAGGGTCTTGAAGAGTACTCATCTAATGACTTTTGAAGAGATTCAATAGATGATTTAAGATAAAAGTTCCCCTTTTCTAAAACATCCATTTTGATTTTCAAATTAGAAATGTTATTTTTATAAGTATTGAATTTACTTATATATTTCTCTAGTTCTATATTCAATATTTCTATTAGGCTTTGCTCATCATGATCTTCACTATTACTATCATTATCACTACTATCATTATTAAAAGAGTATGAGTGAAGTGATCCTACCTTATCCGAGATGTGATGCTCTATAGCCATAAAGCACAAGTTTACCTATTCACTTTCATTGTCATCTTTTTTCACTTGAAGAGCTTTCGTCATCCCATGTGCTTTGTGGCATTTCTCCCCATTGTCTCTTTGGTATTTGCTCTTGTGCATCTTGAGCCTTGGACATTCCTATTTAATATGTACTTTCTTCCCACATTCATAGCACTTTACCTCCTCTTTACTTCTTTATGAGTCATTAGAGGTATGTTTGAGGTTTCTTTGCCTGAATTTTCTAGAGTTGCCCATTCTTTTCTCAATAATTCTTTTCAGCCTTCTTGAGAGCATAACAATATCCTCATTTGTATCATCACTCTTTTCTTCATCATCTTCAACTTCCTCTTAAGATTTTGAAGTAAAGGCTTTTAGTGTTAGAGGCTTTCATTTTTCTGGCTCTGCTTCAAGCTCTCTATCTCTTTTCACTGCCATTTCATGTGTAAGAAGTATGCCAATAAGCACATCAGTATTCATAATGCTCATGTCTTCATTTGCCTCTTCTATACCGGTAACTCTTGAACCGTAATCTTTGAGAGGAAGACTTCTTAGAATTTTGTTATTTACATCTTCCAAGCTCAGGTGTTTCCCAAGCTTTGTCATGCCATTTATGATGGCTAGAAGACGGTTTGTCATGTAAATAATTAAGTCATTGGATTTCATCTTAAAGAGGTCATACTCTGAAGTAAGAAGTTGAATCTTCTTGGATTTAACTTGCTTTGTTCCTTCATGATAGTTTTCCAATGTTGTCCACATGTTGTATGCAGTTGGGCAGTGTTGTATTCTGCGACATTCTTCAATGGATAATGAGCTTGAGAGAATTGTCACTGCCTTTTTGCTTTTGAAGTTTGCTCTTCTTTGAGGCTCTGTCCAATCATCTCTTAACAGGATTTCTTCTTTACCATCAATTCCTCTTCTAGTTGGTGGTGTCCATTCTTTCTGAACATTATCCCAGACTTCAATTCCTTCACTATCTAGATATGTCTCCATCCGAAACTTCCAATGAGCGTAATTTGCTCCATCAAAGTAAAACTTGAGACTTTGGAATCCTTCATTGGCCATACCTTGATATTTGCTAGCGTTGTTTAGGCTTCGATGCTAGACTAAGCTCTGATACCAATTGTTGTCCAGATATTGAACCAATAAGGGGGGTTGAATTTGATATTAAAAAAAATTATTAACTTTTAAGTGCGGAAAAGAAAGTTAAGTAGAGTAGGGATAGGAAGATATCACACAGAAAAGTTTATAGAGGTTTGGGTGTTAACAAACCCTACTCCTCTCCCCAATCTCAATTAGGAGTTTCACTAACACACTAAGTGTTACAATGGAGTTTTACAAGCTCACTCCCAACTATGGTGTTTCTAACAATGGATCACACCTAACCCAGAAATCTCTTGTGTTTTAATGGCTCACACAATAAACCGATTCCTTATGTTTTAAAGGCTCACAGAAATAACCCTTACAAGTGTTCTACTCTTAACCCAATATACCCAAACTCACTTGAGTAGTAGATTACAAAGAGAAACACTCACAAATCTATAATGCTCAAAAAATAATGAGCAAAACAATTTTTTACAGAGATTTAATGTTTGTTTTGAAAGTATTAAATGAACAAATGGCTACAACAAGATTTTGATTCGAAGTATTTGCTATTCTCTTGTTCTGGATTCATAAATGACTTGCATTTATACTTCCATGGCGAATTATAGCCATTTGGTTGCATTTAATGCAAAAATAGCTGTCGCACCAACTCTTAATTTCGCGTCTAACACGTTTCTCTTTCCTCTTTCACAGTCATGAATAAGTGTGTCATGGTCGTGACTGTTCTTCTAAGCCGTGACTTGAGTGATGACTTCGGCTGTGAAGCATTCTGGAAGGATTTGAAATGTTTAATCATAGGCGTGACATTATTTTTTCACGGGCGTGAACATCCTTCCTAGCCGTGGTCCAAGTAGTGACTCTAGCCGTGAGGCTCTCTTGATGAATTTGACATGTTTTCTCACAGGCGTGACTTTCTTTCACAGGCGTGACTGATATGATCATTCACGGTTGCTATCATTCTTCATGACCATGAACTTTAAATGTTGGATAGTTGGCGCTAAGCTTCATCACGACCGTGACATAAAAGGTCACAGGCGTGAACATGCTATTTCTTCATTTTTTGTCTTTTTAAGGTTAGTCTTCCATTCTCCATTCTTGCTATCATGTTCCATACCCTGTTCAGTAAACTTAGAAAACAAGTATGTTAAATACATTATTGCTATTTTATTTGTTAGCATCTAAATGAAGGAAATACTCCTTAAGGTTCAACAGTTTAGAATATGATAAATGGCTTCAAGCCATAAAGTCATAAATGGGTTCTAACTTTGAAAACCAAGTATCGACTTTGGTTGACCCACCTGAAGGGATAAAGCCTATATGGTACAAATGGGTTTTGAAAAAGAAAATTGACATGGACGATAATGTGGTTACCTATAAAACTAGACTTATAGCTAAATGTTATCATCAAAAACAAGGAATTGACTATGATGAAACTTTTAGCCTAGTGACTATGCTTAGATCCATAAGGATACTCATAGCCACTGTTGCTTATTATGATTATGAGATATGGAAAATGGATTTGAAGATAACTTTCCTTAATGGAAATCTAATTGAGGATGTGTACATGACAAAGGCCTCGATTGCGCGTAACCGTAATAGGATGCGCAGGTTCAATCGGAGTCTAAATTTGAACCCATAAAAAAATGATTAATAATAAGGGAAAATAATTAAGGGTATTATTAATTGGGAATTAAAAATATTAGTGCTAGAATTGGAAAAAAAGAAAATTTTCTATGGACAAATTCGGTATTATGGCAATTGTTGGGGGAAAAAGTGTGAAGATTGGGGGGAATTGTGGCAAATAAGGAATTTCTCATATTTTAAAAGTTAATCAAAATTAATTAAGTTAATGAACCAATGAGAATTATCATTAATCGTAATTAGTGGGACTCACTCTTTAATTTGGGAATAAAAGTCAAAAGATGACAAATTCTTCATTCTTCCACCAAAATATCTAACTTACCTTCTTCTTCCTTTCTCCCACCTTTGGCTGTCCACCTTAGTCCCTCCATAAGCCACCATTTTCTTCAATCCAAGCTTGAAAGAGAGAGAAAAAAATTAGTTTTGAGAGAGGAAATTTCAGATTATAAGAGTTCTTATCATAAAGGGAGCAAAGGAGCAAGAAGGAAGGAAGAAAGAAGAAAAGGAAAGGGAGAAATTCTTGGGGGAATTTCGGCCCACCTTGGAGAACCCTTAAGGTGAGTTTATTCTTCTTAAATTCAACATTTTTCCTTCCATTTGAGGCCCATAAGGATGATATATATGATTAGGTTTGATAGATTGAGGTTATGTTGCAAGATTGGAACTAGAAATTTAAAGTTTGCAACTAGTTGATGAATGTAACGGCTGGACTACTGGAATCAGGGTCTCGGCTCGTTGCCACAGTAAGCCCAGCCACCGTCTCACTGAGACTAACGGGCTGCCGGGGTCTATGGCCCAATACCTCCAACCCATCACTGGAATCGCACCCAAGGTGTTTGCCACAGTAGGTTATTAGAGTCAAGAGTCGAACCCTTGACCTCCCTATAGCCTCAGTAAGAGACTACCAATTGTGAGAATTGTAACATTCGATGATTTAGGTCCCGATTGCGCATACCCCACTGGAGCAATCGGAGTCTAAATTTAAGCCCATAAAACAATGACTAATAACAAGAGAAAATAATTAAGGGTATTATTAATTGGTAATTAAAAAGATTTGGGGGTTGAATTAGAAGAAAATAATATTTCCTATGGACAAAATTGGTATTATGGAGATTGTTTGGGGAAAAAGTGTAAATATGGAGCAAGATGTGGCAAAAAAGAAATTTCTTAAAGTTTAAAATTTCATTAAAATTAATTTATATTTTGGACCCATGGATGAAAAGCTTAATGTAGTCATGGAACCACTAAATACTCACCTAAAAAAAAGAGGAATTCTTTATTCTTCCACCCAAAATATCAAAGTCATCATCTTATTCTTTCTTCACCTCTTTGGTCGTCCAACATTGTCCCTCCTTAAGCCTCCATTTTCATTCAATCCAAGCTTGAAAAAGAAAGCAAATAAATTAGTTTTGAGAGGAAAAAATCAGAATTTAAGAGTTTTTACCATAAAAGGTACCAAATGAGCCAGAAGGGAGGAAGAAAAAAAAAGAAAAGAGAGAAATATTAAGGGAAATTTCAGCACACTTTGAAGAACACTTAAGGTAAGTTTATTTTTCTTAAATTCAACCTTTTTCCATCTATTTGAGACCCATAATGAATTTAGATGTGATTAGGTTTGGTAGATTGAGCTTATGTTGCAAGATTGGAAGTAGAAATTTAAGTTTGTGATTAGTTGATGGAAGTGTAATTAAACTTTGAATTAATGATATTTGATGTTAGGTAATTATTTTATGGCTTAAAAACTGAAGAAAATATATTGTTGAAGGATGAATGTGGGGCTGCCATAGTTAAATAAATTTGGGAGAAATTGAAATTAACATAGAAACACAACAATTGGTGATAGATTAAGGGTGAATTGAGTGTTGAATTGAAGAAAATAAATTGGAAACTAGGATATGATTTTTGGGCAGCCATGACATGTGAAGAAGGAAGTTTAACCTTAGTACATTTTAGCTCAATTAAGGTGTAAAACATATTACGAGCATTAGAATATTATGTAGACATGAATAGCATTGAAATTGAATGTTGGAATTGAGTTATGGTATGGTTGTGTAGGAAAAATAAGTGAACAAGTGAGAGGCCCTCAAGAGGGTGACAAAGGCAAGGAGAAAGCTAGCTAATAAGGGAAGAAAAAGAAGGATTAAGGGAAGAACCAAGGCTGATTAGGTATGTGCTTCATTGATAAAAATTTTGCATGTTGTTAATATGTATGGAATTATATGTTAAGGTTTGTTATGTTTGTGTTTTTGAGATGTTATGTGTTTTGTTGTGAGTTTTGATATTATATATGGAAATGGGACCAAATGGTGTGAAATAATTGAGACATATGAATGTATTTGTAATTCTGGAAATTTTAGTATTAAAATGAATGCAAATGATGAATGTGGTTGAAATATGGATTGATGGTAATTGATGGCTCGGGTACAGAATTCCTGGTCAGCTCTGTCTATTTTGATGATAACTTGAGTTATGGAACTCCTTTTTGTATGT
The DNA here is from genome assembly GCA_023653625.1 of Triadica sebifera. Taxonomy (NCBI): domain Eukaryota; kingdom Viridiplantae; phylum Streptophyta; class Magnoliopsida; order Malpighiales; family Euphorbiaceae; genus Triadica; species Triadica sebifera. The sequence continues at coordinate 37,509,809 of CM042893.1, read as the reverse complement.
TCTTTGTTGGAAATGAAAGCTAAGACACAAGGCTATAATTTTTATTTAGACTATAATATCTATTTATGTGTATATTTTCCCAGTTAAATGCATGAAATTTAAACCCAGAATCTGTTCAAAAAATTCTGGGCAGAAAATTTTGTGATGATGCAGTAGTGAATTAATCATAACGTTTGATAGAAAATTGTGATTTATGTGACTCTTAATGCATATGAAAGATAATCCAATAAGCTAAAACTTGTTAGAAGGCTAGAACTTCTAATTCGAAATATATATGGGCTAAATATGAAGTCCAAAAATAAGTCTGAAATCTGCCACAGGTAAAAACATACAATATTGGGCTTTTTGCATGTGTTGTTATAATTATATGTAATAATCCATGAAAATATTTATTTTTATGGTAATTATAAATGTTAATAAATTATTTATGTATGAGATTTTATTGCAATAATAATGGAAATAAAGAACAAAAATAAATAAGTATAATTATGATAGTTAAATAATATTGTCATTTTTTGAAATATAGTGAATTAATATAAAAATAGTTAAGCGCAAAAACACCTAGTCTACAACTAGAATAGGGAATAGTTTGGCATGCCAATCAGGGGATTTAAGACACTCGGTGCCAAATATGAAAGCTGGTAATGACAATTTATAAATGCGCTTGACGCAAAATTATTAAGCCGGTAATGGCAATATAATAAAAGCCGATAATGACATTATTATAAAAGCGCTCGACGCTAAATTATTAAAACCAGGAATGACAGCCCCGTTATTCCTATTAGTTAGTTCAGTCATACGTGTTATGGGCACAAATAAATAATAATAATAATAATAATAATAATAATAATAATAATAATAATAATAATATCGAAGTATGTGATTTTTTAAATGTTATATAAATTAAAGTTGTTAGATATTTAGTGTTTGAAGAAATTTATTGATTTTATATAATTTTTTATTTTATTCCTTATTTATTAAATGAGTAATTAATATGTGAGAAAATATATATGTATGTAAAATTTTTTATCATTGAAGCACCACTAAGCTAGTAGCTTAGCGCGGGTGATTTCCTATCGCGCAGGTTTAGAAGAGTAGCCATAGAAAATAGACTGTCAGAAGAAGAAGGGTACCCAGAGGGAAGCAGCAAAAAGCTTTGGGTTTTATTTTTGGTATATTTTGTTAAAAGCTTTGTAAATTAAAGTATCGTTTTTATTTCATATCATGTGTATTAAATATGTGAGTCACCATGTAAAAGAACATGATTTGAATGTAAATTAATGTACTTTATAAATAAATAAATTTTGGGCTTGTATGAAATTTTATTTTAGTTTATGCAATATTTTTGAAAAAAAAAATTTTACTTCACTTCATTAATTTTATAAAATAGTAAGACGGGTAATGCTCACTTACCTTACTGAACTATAATGGGGTAAGGGGGTGTTACAATTTTTGGTATCAGAGCTATAGGTTTAGATGGTTCTTACTTAGTGGGTTTGGGAAGATAAATGCATGTTTTTAGCATTTACATTGTTTTTTTTACGCTGTTATATTCTAATAAGGGACCCTTGTTCTGACAATATAGGTTTTAATGGATTCGGAATCAAGACAAAGTCATGAAGAATAGGAGGGTGATAGTATAGCTGACTCGGCTGCTAATAGACAGTCAGCATCAATTAGAGCCTCGGAGCCTAGCATTATAGCTCCACAACATGCTGAAGAACAGGTTAACCCGGGTCAGGTACCCCTTATGCAACAAATGGCTACTTTGTTACAGCAGATAGCACAAGTTGTGCTGCCACCAGCTCCCCTACCTCAACCGAAACCCCAAATTGATAAATTAAGAAAATACGGGGCTACGAATTTTATGGGTAAGAAAGAGGATGACCCAGTAGCAGCAGAATTTTGGTTGGAAAAGACAGAAAGTGTTTTTGAAAAGCTGCAATGTCCAGAGGAGTACAAGGTTATATATGCAGTATCTCTCCTTCAGGAGCATGCCTATGACTAGTGGAAATTGTATTAGCAAAACTCCAGACTCTGAACCCTCAGACATGGGATTACTTTGTGATAGAGTTTAAAAAGAAATATTTGCCAAGAATCTATGTTGATGAGAAAAAGCGAGAATTCCTGAATTTGAGACAGAGGGGTATGACAGTAGCTGAGTACTTGATGGAGTTCACCAGGTTGAGTAAGTATGCTACTAGGATTATTGGAGATGAAGCTGATAAATGTCGTAGATTTGAAGACGGTCTTAATGAGGAGATTGGGTATTTAGTGGCTTCCCACCAGCATACAGATTTTGCTACGCTAGTGTCCTCTGCTATTAGTGTTGAAAGAAGGAAAAAGCTGAAGATAGAAGAGCATGATAAGAAGTCAACAACTAGTGTGGCCTAGACATTGTGTAGGAAAGTACGAATAGTACCCAGACCATTTCAGTCAAGGGTGGCTAGACATACATTTTCTGATAGGCGGGGTCAGCAATTTAGACCTGCAGCATCATCTGCTAGTTCACCAGCATCATTTCCCAAGAGACCAGCTCCGGTTTTGTGTCAGCATTGTGGTAGAGCTCATACAGGAGAGTGTTGGTGGTTGACTGGTGTAATATTCAGTGATTTAGGCCCCGATTGCGCGTGACCGTAGTGGGGTCCACTGGTTCAATCAGAGTCTAAATTTAAACCCAAAAAAAAATGACTAATAATAAGAGAAAATAATTAAGGGTATTATTATTTTGGAATTAAAGAGATTTGGGGTAGAATTAGAAAAAAATAAAACTTCCTATGGACAAAATCGGTATTATGGCAATTGTTTGGGAAAAAAATGTGAATATGGAGAAAGATGGGGCAAATAAGAAATTTCTTAAAGTTTAAAATTTCATTAAAATTAATTTATATTTTGGACCAATGGATGAAGAGCTTAATGTAGGCATGGATCCACCAAATACTCACCTAAAAAAAAATGAGAATTTCTTTATTCTTCCACCAAAATATCTAAGTCTTCTTTTTCCTTTTCCCATTCTTGTTGCCGTCCACCTCCATTCTCTTAAACCTCCATTTTTATTTCAATTTCCAGCAAGCTAATAATGAAAATAAATTAGTTTTGAGAGAGGAAAAATCGGAATTAAGGAGTTCTTACCATTAAAGGTACCAAAGGAGCAAGAAGGAAGGAAGAAAGAAGAAGAAAAAGGGAGAAGAGTAGGGGAATTTCGGCCCACCTTGGAGAACTCTTAAGGTGAGTTTATTCTTCTTAAATTTAACCTTTTTCCTTCTATTTGAGACCCATGATGATGATAAATGTGATTAGGTTTGATAGATTTAGGATTGGTTGCAAGATAGAACTTAGAAAAATTAAGTTTGTGTTTAGTTGATGAAGCTGTAATTGGACTTTGACTTGATGATATTTGATGTTAGATAATTGTTTTATTGCTTAAAAACTAAAGAAAATATGATGTTAATGGATGAATAAGGGGCTGCCATAATTAAAGAAATTAGGGAAAATTGAAATTAATATGGAAACACAACAATTGGTGATAAGGAAAATATGATTTGAGTGTTGAATTGAAGAAAATGAATTGGTAACTAGGATATGGTTTTTGGGCAGCCATGACATATGAAGAAGGAAGTTTAACCTTAGTACATTTTAGCTCAATTAAGGTGTAAATCATATTAGGAGCATTAGAATATTATGTAGACATGAAAAACATTGAAATTGGATGTTGGAATTGAGATGTGGTATAATTGTGTAGGAAAAATAAGTGAACAAGTGAGAGGTCCTCAAGAGGGTGACAAAGGCAAGGAGAAAGCTAGCAAAATTATTAAGCCGGTAATGGCAATTTAACAAAAGCCAGTAATGGCATTATTATAAAAGCGCTTGGCACTACATTATGAAAGCCGGGAATGGCAACCCCGTTATTCCTATTAGATAGTTCAGTTATAGGTGTTATGGGCACAAAATAATAATAATAATAATACTAATATTGAAGTATGTGATTTTGATAAGTGTTACATGAATTAAATTTGTTACTATTACATGTTGAATGAAATTTATTTGATTTTATAGAAATTTTTATTTTATGCATTATTTATTAAATGGTTAATTAATATGTGAGAAAATATATATGTATGTAAAATTTTTATCATTGAAGCACCACTAAGCTAGTAGCTTAGCGCGAGTGGTTTCCTCTCGCGCAGGTTTAGAAGGGTAGCCATAGAAAATAGTCTGTCAGAAGAAGAAGGGTATCCGGAGGGAAGCAGTAAAAAGCTCTGGGTTTTCTTTTTTGGTATATTTTGTTAAAAAACTTTGTAAATTAAAGTATTGTTTTTATTTCATATAATGTGTATTAAATATGTGAGTTACTATGTAAAAGGACATAGTTTGAGTGTAAATTAATATATTTTATAAATAAATAAGATTTTGAGTATTATGCTTGTAATAATTTTATTTCAATGTCTACAAAATTTTCAAAAAAAAAAAGTTTACTTCACTTCATTAATTTTATAAAACAGTAAGACGGGTAATACTCACTTACCTTGCTGAACTATAGTGGGGTAAGGGGGTGTTACAATTTTTGGTATCAGAGCCATAGGTTTAGATGGTTCTTACTTAGTGGGTATGGGAAGATAAATGCATGTTTTTAGCATTTGCATTGTTTTTAAGCTGCTATATTCTAATAAGGGACCATTCTTCTGACAATATAGGTTTTAATGGATTCGGAATCAAGACAAAATCGTGAAGAACAGAAGGGTGATAGTATAGCTGACTCGGCTGCTCATAGACAGTCAGCATCAATTAGAGCCTCAGAGCCTAGCGTTATAGCTCCACAACGTGCTGAAGAACAGGTTAACGCGGGTCAGGTACCCCTTATGCAACAAATGGCTACTTTGTTACAGCAGATAGCACAAGTTGTGCCGCCCCCGACTCCACCAGCTCCACCACCTCCCCCACCTCAACCGAAACCCCAGATTGATAAATTAAGAAAATACGGGGCTACAGATTTTATGGGTAAGAAAGAGGATGACCCAGCAGCAGCAGAATTTTGGTTGGAAAAGACAGAAAGGGTTTTTGAAGAGCTGCAATGTCCAGAGGAGTACAAGGTTAGATATGCAGTATCTCTCCTTCAGGAGCATGCCTATGACTGGTGGAAATTGTTATTAGCAAAACTTCAGACTCCGACCCCTCAGACATGGGATTTCTTTGTGACAGAGTTTAAAAAGAAATACGTGCCAAGAATCTATGTTGATGAGAAAAAGCGAGAATTCCTGAATTTGAGGCAGAGGGGTATGACAGTAGCTGAGTATGAGATGGAGTTCACCAGGTTGAGCAAGTATGCTACTGGGATTATTGGAGATGAAGCTGATAAATGTCGTAGATTTGAAGACGGTCTCAATGAGGAGATTGGGTATTTAGTGGCTTCCCACCAGCATACAGATTTTGCTACGCTTGTTTCCTCTGCTATTAGTGTTGAAAGAAGGAAAAAACTGAAGACAGAAGAGAATAATAAGAAGTCAACAGCTAGTGTGGCCCAGACATCGGGTAGGAAAGGACGAATAGTACCCAGATCATTTCAGTCAAGGGTGGCTAGACAGACATTTTCTGATAGGAGAGGTCAGCAATTTAGATATGTGGCATCATCTGCTAGTTCACCAGCATCATTTCCCAAGAGACCAGCTCCGACTTTGTGTCAGCATTGTGGTAAAGCTCATACAGGAGAGTGTTGGTGGTTAACTGGGGCATGTATGAGATGTGGAGCTACTGACCATATGAAGAAAGATTGTCCCAGACTCAGTACAGGTAGTATGGCACCAGCACAGACTATAACACCGGTACAGAGCCGTGGTAGAGGTCGAAGCCAGTTTAGAGGTGGTCGTACCGGACAGAGTCAGGGGATATCAGAGACAGTTGACAGACCCGGAGGTAGTAGGACCCCAGCTCGGGCATATGTGATGAGAGCTCGTGAAGACCAGGATGCACCAGACGTCATAGTTGGTAAATTATCTTTATTTGATTTTGATTTACATGCTTTGATAGATCCTGGTTCCACGCATTCATACATAAGTACAGCTGCACTTAGACAAGAGAACATGATACCTGAGACCTTAGAATATGAGATAATTGTGACCAATCCATTGGGACATAGTGTGAAAGTGAATAAGATTTATAGAAACAGTTCAATAATTATTCAGGGTAGAGAATTTCCAGCAGACTTAATAGAACTACCTTTTCATGAATTTGATGCTATTCTGGGTATGGATTGGTTGACAAAGCATGGAGCTATAGTCGACTGCCGATCTAGAAAAGTTGTACTTAAAATTCCCGGGCAAGATGACACCATCATTCAAGCTGTAGGCCAAACATGTTTGACCATTGTTATTTCAGCATTAAAAGCTCGAAAATATGTTAGGAAGGGATGTGAGGCATATTTGGCCCATGTGATAGATACCAGGAAGGGGAGCCCAGAACTCAAGGACATCCCTACAGTGTGTGAGTTTTCAGATGTATTTCCTGAAGATTTGCCGGGGTTACCACCAGATAGGGAGATAGAATTTGCTATTGATGTGATTCCTGGTACAGCCCCGATATCAATTACTCCTTATAGAATGGCACCTGCAGAATTGAGAGAGTTAAAGGTTCAATTGCAGGAATTGCTCGACAAAGGGTTCATAAGGCCCAGTGTGTCACCATGGGGTGCTCCGGTGTTGTTTGTGAAAAAGAAGGATGGCACCCTTCGGTTATGTATTGATTACCGACAATTGAACAAGGTGACAATTAAAAATAAATACCCACTACCTAGAATTGATGATTTGTTTGATCAATTGAAGGGAGCAGGAGTATTCTCTAAGATTGATCTCAGATCCGGGTACCACCAACTAAAAATCAAAGAATCAGATGTATCTAAAACAGCCTTCAGAACTCGATATGGCCACTATGAGTTTCTAGTTATGCCATTTGGCTTAACGAATGCACCAGCTGCCTTTATGGATATGATGAACAGAATTTTTAGGCCTTATCTTGATCAGTTTGTGGTAGTTTTTATAGATGATATTTTGGTGTATTCGAGGGACAAGGGAGAACATGACAGGCATCTCAGAATAGTACTGCAGACTTTGAGGGAAAATCAATTGTATGCAAAGCTGTCAAAATGTGAGTTCTGGTTGGAAGAAGTGGGATTCTTAGGGCATATTATTTCAGTTGAAGGAATCCGAGTTGATCCTAACAAAATAGAAGCAATTCTCAGTTGGAAGCCACCTCGCAATGTAACAGAAGTCCGAAGTTTCCTTGGATTAGCTGGCTACTATAGAAGGTTTGTGAAGGGATTTTCAAGCATAGCTGCACCAATTACTAAGTTGCTCAGAAAAGAAACTAAGTTTGAGTGGACAGATCGGTGCCAGGCAAGCTTTGAGAAATTAAAAGCCATATTAACCGAAGCACCTATTTTGACCCAACCTACACTAGGGAAAGATTTTGTGATATACAGTGATGCCTCTCATAATGGGTTAGGTTGTGTATTAATGCAAGAGGGTAAAGTAGTTGCTTATGCATCTAGACAATTGAAGCCTCATGAGCTAAATTACCCTACTCATGATTTGGAGTTGGCAGCAATAGTGTTTGCTTTGAAAATTTGGCGACATTATTTGTATGGCGAGCGGTGCTACATATATACAGATCATAAGAGCCTCAAATATTTGCCCACACAAAAGGAATTGAACTTAAGGCAAAGACGCTGGTTGGAGTTAATCAAGGATTATAATTGTATTATTGACTATCAGCCAGCAAAGCCAATGTAGTAGCGGATGCCTTAAGTAGAAAAACACTAGCAGGTATAGTTTAAATTTTCCTCAATTATAAAATAATATATAGAAAGTAATAGTAAAATTGAAAAAAATTAGACTCACAATTTATTTTGGCAGAGTTACGGGTCCAACCTACTTTAAGGCAACAAGTGAGAAAAGCTCAGAAGGAAGATCAAAAATTGATGATAATTGCTGAGGCAGTGAAAAATGGGGAGAGACCTGAATTTAAGGTTGAAGATGATGGAAGCATAAGTTACAGAGGAAGATTGTGCGTGCCAAATGATAGCGGATTAAAGCAAATAATTCTAAAAGAGGCACATAATACAACTTATTCCATGCATCCAGAGAGCAATAAAATGTATCAGAATCTGAAGACTCATTATTGGTGGCCAGGAATGAAGAAGGATATAGTGGAATATACTACAAGATGCTTGACATGCCAACAAGTGAAAGCAGAACACCAGGTACCATCTGGATTGTTGCAGCCTATTGCAATTCCAGAATGCAAGTGGGAAAGAATTACAATGGATTTTTTTATCTGGGTTGCCTTTGACACAAAAGAAGCATGATGCAGTATGGGTAATTGTTGACAGGCTTACCAAGTCGGCTCACTTTCTGCCAGTTCGGATGGATTATTCATTGAGTCGGTTAGCAGAATTATATGTCAATGAGATAATTCGACTACATGGGGTGCCAGTATCTATTATTTCTGATCGAGACCCACGGTTCATATCAAAATTTTGGAAAAGTCTACAGCAAGCATTGGGGACCCGACTTGCTTTTAGTACAGCATTTCACCCACAAACAGATGGGCAATCCGAACGAGTGATTCAATAGTTGGAAGATATGCTGGGATAAACATTTACCATTGATGGAATTTGCATACAACAACAGCTATCAAACTAGTCTCGGCATGGCACCATACGAAGCTTTGTATGGAAGGAGATGTAGGACACCATTATGCTGGACAGAACTTGGTGAAAAGAAATTTATGGGGCCAGAATTAGTGCAACAGACAGAGGAAAAGGTGAAATTAATCCAAGATCGATTAAAAGCTGCAACTGATCGACAAAAATCCTATGCCGATTTGAAAAGAAAGGACATTGAGTATGCTGTCGGAGACAATGTATTTTTGAAAGTGTCACCTTGGAAAAAAGTATTGCGTTTTGGTAAAAAGGGGAAACTGAGTCCTAGATTTATTGGACCATACGAAATACTTGAACGTGTGGGTCCAGTGGCTTACAGGTTGGCCTTACCACCAGAATTGGATAAGATACACAATGTGTTTCATGTTTTAATGTTAAGAAGATATAGATCGGATCCGACACATGTAATACCTGTGGAATCAATAGAGGTACAACCAGACTTGACATATGGTGAGGAGCCAGTGAAAATCATAGCTCGAGAAGTCAAGGAACTACGGAATAAGAAGGTACCACTGGTAAAGGTCATATGGCGCAATCATGCAGTAGAAGAAGCCACCTGGGAGAGTGAAGAAATGATGAGAACTCAACATCCTCAGTTATTCAGCTCCACCTAATCAGGTAAATTTCGAGGACGAAATTTTCTTAAGGCGGAGAGAATTGTAATATTCAGTGATTTAGGCCCCGATTGCGCGTGACCGTAGTGGGGTCCACTGGTTCAATCAGAGTCTAAATTTAAACCCAAAAAAAAATGACTAATAATAAGAGAAAATAATTAAGGGTATTATTATTTTGGAATTAAAAAGATTTGGGGTAGAATTAGAAAAAAATAAAACTTCCTATGGACAAAATCGGTATTATGGCAATTGTTTGGGAAAAAAATGTGAATATGGAGAAAGATGGGGCAAATAAGAAATTTCTTAAAGTTTAAAATTTCATTAAAATTAATTTATATTTTGGACCAATGGATGAAGAGCTTAATGTAGGCATGGATCCACCAAATACTCACCTAAAAAAAAATGATAAATTCTTTATTCTTCCACCAAAATATCTAAGTCTTCTTTTTCCTTTTCCCATTCTTGTTGCCGTCCACCTCCATTCTCTTAAACCTCCATTTTTATTTCAATTTCCAGCAAGCTAATAATAAAAATAAATTAGTTTTGAGAGAGGAAAAATCGGAATTAAGGAGTTCTTACCATTAAAGGTACCAAAGGAGCAAGAAGGAAGGAAGAAAGAAGAAGAAAAAGGGAGAAGAGTAGGGGAATTTCGGCCCACCTTGGAGAACTCTTAAGGTGAGTTTATTCTTCTTAAATTTAACCTTTTTCCTTCTATTTGAGACCCATGATGATGATAAATGTGATTAGGTTTGATAGATTTAGGATTGGTTGCAAGATAGAACTTAGAAAAATTAAGTTTGTGTTTAGTTGATGAAGCTGTAATTGGACTTTGACTTGATGATATTTGATGTTAGATAATTGTTTTATTGCTTAAAAACTAAAGAAAATATGATGTTAATGGATGAATAAGGGGCTGCCATAATTAAAGAAATTAGGGAAAATTGAAATTAATATGGAAACACAACAATTGGTGATAAGGAAAATATGATTTGAGTGTTGAATTGAAGAAAATGAATTGGTAACTAGAATATGGTTTTTGGGCAGCCATGACATATGAAGAAGGAAGTTTAACCTTAGTACATTTTAGCTCAATTAAGGTGTAAATCATATTAGGAGCATTAGAATATTATGTAGACATGAAAAACATTGAAATTGGATGTTGGAATTGAGATGTGGTATAATTGTGTAGGAAAAATAAGTGAACAAGTGAGAGGCCCTCAAGAGGGTGACAAAGTCAAGGAGAAAGCTAGCTAATAAGGGAAGGAAAAGAAGGTTTAAAGGAAGAACCAAGGCTGATTAGGTATGTGCTTCATTGATAAAAATTTTGCATGTTGTTAATAAGTATGGAAATATATATTAAGGTTTGTTATGTTTGTGTTTTTGAGATGTTATGTGATTTGTTGTGACTTTTGATATTATATATGGCAATGGGACCAAATGGTGTGAAATAATTGAGACATATGAATGTATTTGTAATTCTGGAAATTTTAGTATTAAAATGATTGCAAATGATGAATGTGGTTGAAATATGGATTGATGTCAATTGATGGCTCGGGTACAGAATTCCAGGAACAGCTCTGTCTATTTTGATGATAACTTGAGTTATGGAACTCGGTTTTGTATGTTCTTTGTTGGAAATGAAAGCTAAGACACAGGGCTTTAATGTTTATTTGGACTATAATATCTAATTATGTCTAGATTTTCCCAGTTAAATGCACGAAGTTTAAACCTATAATCTGTCCAGAAAAATTCTGGGCAGAAAATTCTGTGATGATACAGTAGTGAATTAATCATAACTTTTGATATAAAATTGGGATTTACGTGATTTTTGATGCATCTGAAAGATAAGACAATAATCTAAAAATTATTAGAAGGACAGAACTCCAAATTCTAATTATAAATGGGCTAAAAATGAAGCCCAAAAACAGGTCCAAATGCTGCCATAGGTATAAAACGTGAAGTGTTGGACTTATGAATGTGGTATGTTAATTATATGTAATAATTAATGCAAATATTTACTTTGATGGTAATTATCAATGTTTAACAGATTATTTATATATGAGATTTTATTGTAATAATAATGGGAATATAGAACAAAAATAAACAAGCATACTTATGATAGTTGAAAATATTGTGAATTAATATAAAAATAGTTAAGCCCAAAAACACCTAGTCTAGAACTAGAATAGGGAATAGTTTGGCATGCCAATCAGGGGAATTTAGGCACTCGGTGCCAAATATGAAAGCCGGTAATGGCAATTGATAAATGCGCTCGGCGCAAAATTATTAAGCCGGTAATGGCAATATAACAAAAGCCAGTAATGGCATTATTATAAAAGCGCTCGGCGCTACATTATGAAAGCCGGGAATGACAACCCCGTTATTCCTATTAGATAGTTCAGTTATAGGTGTTATGGGCACAAAAAAATAATAATAATAATACTAATATTGAAGTATGTGATTTTGATAAGTGTTACATGAATTAAATTTGTTACTATTACATGTTGAATGAAATTTATTTGATTTTATAGAAATTTTTATTTTATGCATTATTTATTAAATGGTTAATTAATATGTGAGAAAATATATATGTATGTAAAATTTTTATCATTGAAGCACCACTAAGCTAGTAGCTTAGCGCGAGTGGTTTCCTCTCGCGCAGGTTTAGAAGGGTAGCCATAGAAAATAGTCTGTCAGAAGAAGAAGGGTATCCGGAGGGAAGCAGTAAAAAGCTCTGGGTTTTCTTTTTTGGTATATTTTGTTAAAAAACTTTGTAAATTAAAGTATTGTTTTTATTTCATATAATGTGTATTAAATATGTGAGTTACTATGTAAAAGGACATAGTTTGAGTGTAAATTAATATATTTTATAAATAAATAAGATTTTGAGTATTATGCTTGTAATAATTTTATTTCAATGTCTACAAAATTTAAAAAAAAAAAAAGTTTACTTCACTTCATTAATTTTATAAAACAGTAAGACGGGTAATACTCACTTACCTTGCTGAACTATAGTGGGGTAAGGGGGTATTACAACTGGGGCATGTTTGAGATGTGGAGCTACTAACCATATGAAGAAAGATTGTCCCAGACTCAGTACAGGCAGTATGGCACCAGCACAGACTATGGCACTGGTACAGAGCCGTGGTAGAGGTCGAAGCCAGTTTAGAGGTGGTCGTACTGGACAAAGTCAGGGGGTATCTGAGACAGTTGACAGACCCGGAGGTAGTAGGGCCCTAGCTCGGGCATATGTGATGAGAGCTTGTGAGGACCAAGATGCACCAGATGTCATAGTTGGTAAATTATCTTTATTTGATTTTGATTTACATGCTTTGATAGATCCTGGTTCCACGCATTCATACATAAGCATAACTGCACTTAGACAAGGGAACATGATACTTGAGACCTTAGAATATGAGATAGTTGTGACCAATCCGCTGGGACATAGTGTGAAAGTGAATAAGATTTATAGAAACAGTTCAATAATTATTCAGGGTAGAGAATTTCCAGCAGACTTAATAGAACTTCCTTTTCATGAATTCGATGCTATTCTGGGTATGGATTGGTTGACAAAGCATAGAGCTATAGTCGATTGCCGATCTAGAAAAGTTGTACTTAAAATTCTCGGGCAAGATGACACCATCATTCAAGGTGTAGGTCAAACATATTTGACCAGTGTCATTTCAGCATGAAAAGCTCAGAAATATATTAGGAAGGGATGTGAGGCATATTTGGCCCATGTGATAGATATCAGGAAAGGGATCCCGGAACTTAAGGACATCCCCACAGTGTGTGAGTTCCCAGATGTATTTCCTGAAGATTTGCCGGGGTTACCACCAGATAGGGAGATAGAATTTGCTATTGATGTGATTCCTGGTACAACCCCGATATCAATTACTCCTTATAGAATGGCACCTGCAGAATTGAGAGAGTTAAAGGTTCAATTGCTGGAATTGCTCGACAAAGGGTTCATAAGGCCCAGTGTGTCACCATGGGGATCTCCGGTGTTGGTTGTGGAAAAGAAGGATGGCACCCTTCGATTATGTATTGATTACAGACAATTGAACAAGGTGACAATTAAAAATAAATACCCACTACCTAGAATTGATGATTTGTTTGATCAATTGAAGGGAGCATGAGTATTCTCTAAGATTGATCTCAGATCCAGGTACCACCAACTGAAAATCAAAGAATTAGATGTATCTAAAACAGCCTTCAGAACTCAATATGGCCACTATGAGTTTATGGTTATGCCATTTGGCTTAACGAATGCACCAACTGCTTTTATGGATATGATGAACAAAATTTTTAGGCCTTATCTTGATCAGTTTGTGGTAGTTTTTATAGATGATATTCTGGTGTATTCGAGGGACAAGGGAGAACATGACAAGCATCTCAGAATAGTACTGTAGACTTTGAGGGAAAATCAATTGTATGCAAAGCTGTCAAAATGTGAGTTTTGGTTGGAAGAAGTGGGATCGTTAGGCCATATTATTTTAGTTGAAGTAATCCGGGTTGATCCTAACAAAATAGAAGCCATTCTAAGTTGGAAGCCACCTCGCAATGTAACAGAAGTCCAAAGTTTCCTTTGATTAGCTGGCTACTATAGAAAGTTTGTGAAGGGATTTTCAACCATAGCTACCCCAATTACTAAGTTTCTCAGAAAAGAAACTAAATTTGAGTGGACAGATCAGTGCCAAGCAAGCTTTGAGAAACTAAAAGCAATGTTAACCGAAGCACCTGTTTTGACCCAACCTACGCTAGGGAAAGATTTTGTGATATACAGTGATGCCTCTCATAATGGGCTAGGTTGTGTGTTAATGCAAGAGGGTAAAGTAGTTGCTTATGCATCTAGGTAATTGAAGCCTAATGAGCTAAATTACCCTACTCATGATTTGGAGTTGGCAGCAATAGTGTTTGCTTTGAAAATTTGGCGACATTATTTGTATGGCAAGCGGTGCTACATATATACAGATCATAAGAGCCTCAAATATTTGCCCACACAAAAGGAATTGAATTTAAGGCAAAGACGCTGGTTGGAGTTAATCAAGGATTATAATTGTATTATTGACTATCAGCCAGGCAAAGCCAATGTAGTAGTGGATGCCTTAATTAGAAAAACACTGGCAGGTATAGTTTAAATTTTCCTCAATTATAATATAATATATAGAAAGTAATAGCAAATTAAAATAAATTAGACTCATAATTTATTTTGGCAGAGTTACAGGTCCAACCTACTTTAAGGCAACATGTGAGAAAAGCTCAGAAGTAAGATCAGAAAATTGATGATAATTGCTGAGGCAGTTAAAAAGGGGGAGAGACCTAAATTTAAGATAGAAGATGATGGAAGCATAAGTTACAATGGAAGATTGTGCATGCCAAATGACAGCAGATTAAAGCAAATAATTCTGAAAGAGGCACATAATACAACTTATTCCATCCATCCAGGGAGCAATAAAATGTATCAATACCTGAAGACTTATTATTGGTGGCTAGGAATGAAGAAGGATATCGTCGAATACACTACAAGATGTTTGACATGACAACAAGTGAAAGCAGAGCACCAGGTACCATCTGGATTGTTGCAACCTATTGCAATTCCAGAATGGAAGTGGGAAAGGATTACAATGGATTTTGTATCTAGGTTGCCTTTAACACAAAAGAAGCATGATGCAGTATGGGTAATTGTTGACAGGCTTAGCAAGTCGGCTCACTTTCTTCCAGTTCGAATGGATTATTCATTGAGCCGGTTAGCAGAATTATATGTCAATGAGATAATTCGACTGCATGGGGTTCCAGTATCTATTATTTCTGATCAAGACTCACGATTTACATCAAAATTTTGGAAAATTCTACAGCAAGCAATGGGAACCCGACTTACTTTTAGTACAGCATTTCACCCACAAACAGATGGGCAATCCGAACGAGTGGTTCAATTGTTGGAAGATATGTTGAGAATCTGCGTAATTGATTTTAAGGGTAGCTGGGATAAACATTTACCATTGATGGAATTTGCATAGAACAACAGCTATCAAACTAGTCTCGGTATGGCACCATACGAAGCTTTGTATGGAAGGAGATGTAGGACACCATTATGCTGGACAGAACTTGGTGAAAATAAATTTATGGGGCCAGAATTAGTGCAACAGACAGAGGAGAAGGTGAAATTAATCCAAGATCGATTAAAAGCTGCAACTGATTGACAAAAATCCTATGTCAATTTGAAGAGGAAGGAGATTGAGTATGCTGTCGGAGACAAGGTATTTTTGAAAGTCTCACCTTGGAAAAAAGTACTTCGTTTTGGTAAAAAGGGAAAACTAAACCCTAGATTTATTGGACCATACAAAATACTTGAACGTGTGGGTCTAGTGGCTTACAAGTTGGCCTTACCACCAGAATTGGATAAGATCCACAATGTGTTTCATGTCTCAATGTTAAGAAGATATAGATCGGATCCGACACATGTAATACCTGTGGAATCAATAGAGGTACAACCAGACTTGACATATGGTGAAGAGCCAGTGAAAATCATAGCTCGAGAAGTCAAAGAACTATGAAACAAGAAGGTACCACTGGTAAAGGTCCTATGGCGCAATCATGAAGTAGAAGAAGCCACCTGGGAGAGTGAAGAAATGATGAGAACTCAACATCCTCAGTTATTCAGCTCCACCTAATCAGGTAAATTTCGAGGACGAAATTTTCTTAAGGGGAAGAGAATTGTAACATTCGGTGATTTAGGCCCCGATTGCGCGTGACCGTAGTGGGGTCCGCTGGTTCAATCGGAGTCTAAATTTAAGCTCATAAAAAATGAATAATAATAAGAGAAAATAATTAAGGGTATTATTAATTGGGAATTAAAATGATTAGGGGGTAGAATTAGAAGAAAATAAAATTTTCTATGGACAAAATTGGTATTATGGAGATTGTTTGGGGAAAAAGTGTAAATATGGAGCAAGATGTGGCAAAGAAGAAATTTCTTAAAGTTTAAATTTCATTAAAATTAATTTATATTTTGGACCAATGGATGAAGAGATTAATGTAGTCATGAAACCACCAAATACTCACCCAAAAAAAAAAGAGGAATTCTTTATTCTTCCACCCAAAATATCAAAGTCATCATCTTATTCTTTCTTCACCTCTTTGGCCGTCCAACATAGTCCCTCCCTAAGCCTCCATTTTCATTCAATTAAAGCTTGAAAAAGAAAGAAAATAATTTAGTTTTGAGAGGAAAAAATCAGAATTTAAGAGTTCTTACCATAAAAGGTACCAAAGGAGCAAGGAAGGAAGAAAAAAAAAAGAAAGAGAGAAATATTAAGGGGAATTTCGGCCCAATTTGAAGAACACGTAAGGTGAGTTTATTCTTCTTAAATTCAACCTTTTTTCTTGTATTTGAGACCCATAATGATGATAGATGTGATTAGGTTTGGTAGATTGAGCTTATGTTGCAAGATTGGAAGTAGAAATTTAAGTTTGTGATTAGTTGCTGAAAGTGTAATTAAACTTTGAATTAATGATATTTGATGTTAGGTAATTATTTTATGGCTTAAAAACTGAAGAACATATAATGTTGAAGGATGAATGAGGGGCTGGCATAGTTAAATAAATTTGGGGGAAATTGAAATTAACATAGAAACACCACAATTGGTGATAGATTAAGGGTGAATTGAGTGTTGAATTGAAGAAAATAAATTGGGAACTAGGATATGATTTTTGGGCAGCCATGACATGTGAAGAAGGAAGTTTAAACTTAGTACATTTTAGCTCAATTAAGGCGTAAAACATATTAGGAGCATTAGAATATTATGTAGACATGAAAAGCATTGAAATTGAATGTTGGAATTGAGTTATGGTATGGTTGTCTAGGAAAAATAAGTGAACAAGTGAGAAGCCCTCAAGAGGGTGACAAAGGTAAGGAGAAAGCTAGCTAATAAGAGAAGAAAAATAAGGATTAAGGGAAGAACCATGGCTGATTATATATGTGCTTCATTGATAAAAATTTTGCATGTTGTTAATATCTATGGAATTATATGTTAAGGTTTGTTATGTTTGTGTTTTTGAGATGTTATGTATTTTGTTGTGACTTTTGATATTATATATGTAAATGGGACCAAACGGTGTGAAATAATTGAGACATATGAATGTATTTGTAATTCTGGAAATTTTAGTATTAAAATGAATGCAAATTATGAATGTGGTTGAAATATGGATTGATGCTAATTGATGGCTCGGGTACAGAATTCCAGGAACAACTCTGTCTATTTTGATGATAACTTGAGTTATGGAACCCCTTTTTGTATGTTCTTTGGTGGAAATGAAAGATAAGACAAGGCTTTAATTTGTATTTTGACTATAATATTTAATTATGTGTATATTTTCCCAGTTATATACACGAAGTTTAAACCTAGAATCTGTCCAGAAAATTCTGGGCAGAACATTTTGTGATGATGCAGTAGTAAATTAATCACAATGTTTGATAGAAAATTGCGATTTATGTGATGCTTGATGCATATGAAAGCTAAGAAAATAAGCTAAAAATTGTTAGAAGGCTAGAACTTCAAATTCGAATTATATATGGGCTAAACATGAAGCCCAAAAATAAGTCTGAAATTTGCCATAGGTAAAAACATACAATATTGGACTTTTTGCATGTGTTGTTATAATTATATGTAATAATCCATGAAAATATTTATTTTGATGGTAATTATAAATGTTAAAAAATTATTTATGTATGAGAATTTATTGCAATAATAATGGAAATAAAGAACAAAAATAAATAAGCATAATTATGTTAGATATTTAGTGTTTGAAGAAATTTATTGATTTTATATAATTTTTTATTTTATTCCTTATTTATTAAATGGGTAATTAATATGTGAGAAAATATATATGTATGTAAAATTTTTATCATTGAAGCACCACTAAGCTAGTAGCTTAGCGCGGGTGGTTTCCTCTCGCGCAGGTTTAGAAGAGTAGCCATAGAAAATAGACTGTTAGAAGAAGAATGGTACCCGGAGGGAAGCAGTAAAAAGCTTTAGGTTTTATTTTTGGTATATTTTGTTAAAAGCTTTGTAAATTAAAGTATCGTTTTTATTTCATATCATATGTATTAAATATGTGAGTCACCATGTAAAAGAACATGATTTGAATGTAAATTAATGTACTTTATAAATAAATAAAATTTTTAATATTTGGGATTGTATGAAATTTTATTTTTGTTTATGCAATATTTTCGAAAAAAAATATTTACTTCACTTCATTAATTTTATAAAATAGTAAGACGAGTAATGTCTACTTACCTTGCTGAACTAAAGAGGGGTAAGAGGGTGTTACAATGAAAGTGTAGTTAAACTTTGAATTAATGATAATTGATATTGGTTAATTGTTTTATGACTTAAAAACTAGATAAAGGTAAGTTTAATAAAGGAATGAGGGGCTACCTTGGTTAAGTTAATTTGGGTAAAATTGAAATTAACATAGAAACAACACAATTGGTGATAAGTAAAATGTGAATTGAGTGTTGATTTGAAGAAAATAAATTGGGACCTATGATAAAGTTTTTGGACAGTCATGACATATGAAGAAGGAAGTCTAACTTGGGTACATTTTGGCTAAATTAAAGTATAAAACATATTAAGAGTATTAGAATATTATATAGACATGAAAAGCTTTGGAAATGAATATTATGATTGAGATATGGTATTGGTTGTGTAGGAAAATCAAATTAACAAATGAGAGAGCCTCAAGAGGGTGATTGTAGCACTCCCTTACCATACTAATCAATAATAGTGTATGGAAGTGCTATTAAGCTCATTTGTTTTTTTTTTAAAAAATACTCAGATTATTGTATAAAATTTTATTAATATCATTTAAATGTGTAAGTAGTTACATAAATATTTTGATTTAAAAGAACTCATTCATTAAACCATAATATTTAGAAATATATTTACCAATAATACCAAATATAAAAATTACAAAAGTTACTCCTTATAAATCCTACATGCCATAAATTTACTTCAAAAGAAATTCCTAAATTTTAAACTTTACAATACAATTTCCAAAACATACAAAAAGGAAATAGACTGCTGCAATTTGATCTCGGGGTTCCCCTTATCTTTGGTTGCCCTAATGTAACAACTACTTCTATTTATCTGCATGTGAAACACACTAGCTTAGCTACTAGCTTAGTGGTACATTTGACAACTATCCAATAATTATATAAATATTTCTTAAACAAAATTTTAGAAACTACAATTAATTTAATAAGCATGTCAAATGTTCAAATCATAGTAAAACTATTTTCATCATGCAAAAATATATAATTCATCAATTATAACATTTTATTCATTAAACATGCTTGAAATTTTAACAATAGAAGATATACTATTCGAAATATCAATTTTGTAATTTACATTTTTTTCTGTTATTTATTCGAAAGTCCACGACATCTTAGACCAGAACTAACCACTGGATACAGGGTTTCTGCTCTCCGGAAGAATACTCAGTGCCTATATAATTATTTTATAACTCGGCATATAATGCATATATTTTCAATAACAACTCAACACTTTTTTTGTGCCTATGTAATTTCGAACTCAACACTATTTCTTAGTGCTTACGTAATTTCATAATCAACACATATTTACAAACTGTCCTATTATGGACAACATTTCTACCTTATATTGCCCTGTATTTTTCATCCATTTTTAGATAGAATTTGGATAAGTGATTACCTAAAAATGTTGGTACATGTCTTATCTTTACTTTCCAACTAGAATCACATTAAATCGAATTTGTTAACAAAAGTTATGATTTTTTTCTAAGATACATTCATTCCAATCTGCCCACTATTTTGCTAGACATGTTTCTAGTTCAAATTTTGAGTCCATTTTTCACATAATTTCAGACATATTTAGGTCTAATGGTTTGAATGAAAGTTAAATCCCTATGTCTTAGCTTTCCAACCCAACAAGAATCATGCAAAACGCATTTGCATACTTAAGTTATGACCAGAAAAATAGACACTGTTCATTAGATGAATTTTCTAGCAGTTCAATTAATTCCTACAATTTCGATCTTCATGCATCAACCTCATATTCTAATTTTTATTTTCACATTCATGACATCATTTAATCACCAATTCATCACTCAATCCAATATCCAGAATTTCATACACAAAATTTCACAAACATCACAAAATCAAAACCAACATTTTTCTATATTGAATTTTTGCCAAATGTACATACCTCCAAAATTCATTTCTCTTCACTTTTCTCTTCTTCCTAGCTACCTTTCTCCTTGCCCTTACTTCCTCTTTGATTTTGGTTCAAAGATTTTTCACCTCATTGGCCTAACAACAATTTTCACACTAATCACACTAATTCACCCTTAATCATCATTAACATAATAATAACCCTAAATTATCACCCTTAATGATAACTAACCCCAAAAAACAAAGAAAAGAGAAGGAGAAAAGTGAGAAGATGGAAAATCTTACCTCACCTTTGATGACCTTCAAAATGACTAAAATTTTTTTTCTCTTTTTTTCTTTTTTTCTTCCTTCATCTTCCTTGGTTATGCTCACTTTGCTTCACTTTCTCGATGAGCTTGCCATATCCAACTTTTATGTAACATCACATCATATGAATTTAAGTATAATCTATTTCTGTATCAAATAATCACATACTGTATGTTGGAAAGAGAAAATACCCTGATAATAGTGGTAGTAAATTTTTTTTATATCATATCTTGTAAAATAAACTAATGACTTGACAAGTCTTATATCTTATAATATCACTCAATGACTTTTCAAGTCAACATTAAAACCACAACACGATATATCACATACATTAAAACATAAACTTCACATCCGAAGGATTACGGGTTGCTTCCATTTATACATTTCAAAACTAATCTAGAGTGATAATACATATTCAAATATATAAGTCCAAAATACAAATGACATGTTTTCATGCTCGTGTGGAATACAAGGAGAGAGAGTGATGAAGCTCGGCCAGTAACCTGTGCTCCATATCTTCTATACACTACTCAAAATGAGCTATCACTCTTTTTTACCTGAAAAATAATGTAAATTGATGAGTTGCGGCTCAGTGAGAATAATCATCCAATGAGCTCTAAAGTACCAAAAAACTCATAGTAATAAATCACAAATCCAATAAATACCATATATTGCATTCCATTCATCAGTATCATAAACGTATCAATAAAGTTGAAACATATAATCATTACTCTTTATGTATGCAAATGCTTTGCTTATTTCATTTTGTTATGACCAAGTTAAACAGACATTGCCCCGAGTTTCCATGTTTTGCATTTGCATTTGGAATTTCTAAGTGTTTTCTGTTTTCTGCCATTAGGCAGTTTCAGGGTACTCATTTTGGTTTATCATAACTTATAATCTATAAGTCATATTTTAATGAAAATTTACAGAAACTTATATGGGCTCATATGGAACATATTTCATGTTTACAACTTTTGTCAATTATGTCTCTAAGGTCTCCAAACTATTTACTGGTCCAAAATAGAATTGGCTTCCGGACCAGTATGACTTCCAAAGGCCATACCTTAGTCTATAAATAACCAATTAAGCTGAAATTAGTACACCACTTAGCTATGACATATACCTATAACTTTTGTGTTTTGATCATTTACATAATCTTGCTCTAACGAGCTCAACTTAGCCAAACAAGTTACTGGATCTGCCCAGGGCATTCAGTAGGCAGTTCAAACCATGGAACTGTCATGGTTCCATTCCCCATAACTCAAAATTTACAAGACCTATGAACCTGAAATTTCGTACACAGATACAAAACATATATAACTACAACTTGTATGTTTTGAGATACTTCAAATAATGGATTTAACATATTCACAATCAAAGAACACAGTACCTAACTTGGTTAGGGTTCACACCCATACCAGTTTCAGTAGCGAGATGATTTCTCTTCCTATACCCCAAATCGTGACAAAATGTTTACATATCCATAAATGTAAGACATAAAGGGAAAAATTTTGTGTTTTAAACTGTTTCATAATCAATTTCTATGTGCATCGAAATTAGGTTGCAAATCAGTGTCTATTAATGAACCTAAGCAACTCAAATAAACCCTATAGCAATAAGAATTGATTACTTACCAAGAATGACATTGCAAGGGATCAATTAGCTTCAAAAACTAAGTGAAACAAGGAATAATTTAATTCTGAAATGGTGGAAAATGAAGAAGAAGTCGAGCTAGAGAAGAAGGCAGAAATGGGAAGATAAAGCTAACTTTTTGTTTTTTGCCTTTTTATCTTTTTCTCATCTCTTTTCTCATCTCTTTTCTCCATTCTCTTCTCTTTTCTCTTCTCTTCTCTTTTATTTCTCTTTTGTGTAATTTTCATTTTATTTTGTCTGTATTATTATTATTTACATATATTTATAATTCCAGTAATTCACACAATAATACAGCTTAATCATTTGGTCCGATTTAACTAAATTAACAATGTAAATGTTTACTAATCTTAATCTAATCATTTTGCTTACTTTAATTTAGTCACCTTATTCAATTCATTTCTAATACTTTGTTATCCTCATTTAGGTTATAATTACACAAGTGCGACTCGATACAAGTGCCAAATACAAGAACACGTAGCTAGTGTGTGTCATAAACTTATTCCTACGAAAATACATATGAAATGCGCGTGTTCAATTAAATTGTACTCAATATGCTTATGTTCAGAGAAATGCATGTGGGGAAGGTCAAGGATGTTACAATTCTCCCCTCCTTTTTAAAATTTCATCCTCGAAATTAATACCTCAAAACAGGTGTGAATATTGCTTTTTCATATTTTCTTCTGTTTTCCATGTTGCCTTTTCTTGTAAATGGTTACGCCATAATACCTTAACCAAAGGTATTTCTCGGTTTCTTAGCTGTTTAGTCTTGTATCCAATGATTTGCACTGGTTCCTCAACACAACTCATGTCCTTTGCAATCTCAATGGTTTGATCTTTAAGTACATGTGTAAGATCTGACCTGTATCTTCTAAGCATGCTCACATGAAACACATTATGTATCTGAGCCATCTCGAGTGGTAAAGCCAACCTATAAGCCAATGAACCAATCTTCTCAAGAATTTTATAAGGCCCTATGTATCTTTGGCTCAATTTACCCTTCTTGCCAAATCAGATTATCCTTTTCCATGGAGATGCACGAAGAAATACCTTTTCACCTAACTCGTATTCCATCTCCCTTCTATGTTGATCAGCGTAACTTTTCTATCTATCTTGGGCTACCTTTAACTTGTTCTTGACAACCTTGATCTTATCCACTATGTCTTGCACTATCTCTGGCCCTTCTAATGCACGTGCTCCTTCTTCATCCCAAATGATAGGGCTTCGGCACTTTCTGCCATACAATGCTTCATATGGTGCCATCTGGATACTGCTATGATGCTGGTTGTTATAAGAAAATTCAATCAATGCTATATATTCATCCCAAGCACCTCAGAATTCCATAGAACATGCTCTGAGCATTTCTTCTAATGTCTGTATAGTCCTCTCTAATTTTCCGTTAGTGTGTGGGTGGAATGCAATGCTGAAGTTTAATTTTGTTCCCAATGCATTATGTAAACTCACCCAAAAATGTGAGGTAAACTGTGGATCTCTATCAGACACAATGGACACTAGAATGCCATGCAATCTGACTATCTCATTCACATATAATTTGGCCAAACTCTCAAGTGTACAGCCCCATCTGATAGGTAGAAAATGTGCTGACTTGGTTAATCTGTCAATAATTACCCATACTGCATCATTTTTCTGTGGAGTTCTTGGCAATCTATAGACAAAATCCATCGTTATTCTTTCTCATTTCCATTCTGGCACTGGCAATGGCTGTAGTTTACTAACTGGTGCCTGATGTTCAATTTTAATCTGCTGACATGTCAAGCATTTGGAAACATATTCTGCTATGTCTTTCTTCATTCTTGGCCACCAGTAATGAGTCCTTAAACTGTGATACATCTTTGTCATCCCTGGGTGCATTGTATACGGTGCATTGTGTGCCTCTTTCATTATTTCCTGATGCAAGTTCTCAGTGTCTGGAACACATATGCGTGACTTTAACATCAATGTATCATTCTGCAAATGAAACTCTATATTATTTCCCTACCTTACCATATCAATTTTCTAACATAATTCAGGATCTTTGCTTTGTGCTTCTTTAATTCTCTCTTTTAGCATAGGTCTGACTTGAAGAGTAGCAATCAGTGATCCTCTATCATGCATATTTAATTCAACATTCATGGATCGTAATTGAATCAAATATGGAAAAGAGGATGTTTGTAAATGAGCTACACTACTACTGGCCTTCCTACTCAATGCATCTGCTACCACATTGGCTTTCCCTGGATGGTACTCAATTGTACAGTCATAATCTTTCAATAGCTCTAACCATCGTCTTTGCCTTAACTCTTTTTGTGTCAGCAAATAACCCAAACTTTTATGGTCTATGAAGATTTGGAATGTCTCACCATACAGATAATTTCTCCAAATCTTCAATGCAAATACAACTGCAGCCAATTCTAAATCATGCACTAGATATGAGATCTCATGTGGTCTCAGTTTCCTAGATGCATAAGCTATCACCTTACCATGTTGCATTAATACACATCCCAAGCCTTGGTGAGAAGCATCACTATATACTGTAAACCCACTTGTACCTATAGGGATAGTTAACACTAGTCTTGAGGTTAGTCTGTGTTTTAGTTCATCGAAACTCCTCTGAAAGGCACATTCTTTGAAAGGCACATTCTTTCTCAACAATTTAGTCAAAGGGCTAGCAATTAAGGAGAATCCATCAACAAATTTGCGGTAGTATCAAGCAAAACCCAAAAAACTACGCATTTCTAAAATATTTTTAGGAGCTTCCCGATTTACCATGGCCTCAATTTTCTTTGGATCAACCTCTATGCCCTTCCAGGACACCACATGTCCAAGAAATACCAAATGATCTAACCAGAATTCGCATTTACTCAATTTGGCATATAATTGTTTCTCCCTCAAAGTTTGCAACACATCTTTTAAATATTGTTCATGTTCTCCCCTATTCTTTGAGTATACCAATATGTCATCAATAAATACTATCACAAACCTATCCAGATATGGCTGAAATACCTTATTCATTAATGCCATAAATGCAGTTGGAGCATTAGTCAACCCAAATGGCATTACTAAAAATTCATAATGTCCATACCTGGTTCGAAAGGCAGTCTTTGGAACATCCGCTTCTCTTACCTTCAGCTGGTAATAGCCTGATTTCATATCAATCTTGGAGAATATTTGGGCTCCTTGCAACTGGTCAAACAAATAATCTATTCTAGGCAATGGATATTTGTTCTTCACCGTCATTTTGTTTAGTTGCCTATAATCGATGCACAATCTTATTGTTCAATATTTCTTTTTAACAAATAATATTGGAGCTCCCCAAGGTGATACACTAGGTCTAATATACCCTTTATCAAGTAACTCCTGCAATTGGGCCTTCAGTTCTTTCTAGGGCCATTATGTAGGGTGACCTTGATATTGGTGTTGTTCCTGGTACTAGTTCAATAGTGAATTCTATCTCTCTATCTGGTGGTAAACTAGGTACATCATCTGGGAATACATCAGCAAATTCCTTTAACACTGGTATATTTTCAAGGAAGCTATCAGCTGTTCTAGCATCAGTCACATATGCCAAATATGCTTCACATCCCCCTTTGATCATTCAAAATTCCTTTACAGCTTAAACTAGACATGTAGGCACAAGTTTTCTTTCACCTAGAAATAATACCCTTAGCTGGTTTGGTGATTCCAAAATTAATTCCTTAGTAAAGCAATGTCATTAAGGGGGTGAACGGTACCGTACTATACCTCAACCAATGTGGCTTAAGCTCAGAGAGCGCCATTGGTCTGGGATGCTCAGTCAGTGTGGCTTAAGCTCGGAGAGCGCTACTGAGTTGAGAAAGCTCTGATGAGCACATATAAATGAGGACAAGTTGGCATAAGCTTGTGTGAGCGCCCTTGATCCGGTTATTCATCTATGATGAAATTATACTTAATCAATGTGGCATAAGCTTGTGTGAGCGCCATTGATTTGAGAAGCTCTTATGAGCCAGATAGTGGACAAGGTGGCATAAGCTTCTGTGAGCGCTCCTGATCCATAACCCGTATCCAGTCAGTCCAAAATTTAGAGTGATGTGGGCAAGATAATGAGGATATGTCAGAAAAATAAGAAAAGGAAAGAATAAGAAAATGATGATCATATTACATTGAGATGAAATGATAAAGAGATTTACTAAATAATTTGTCATTAAAGATAAATGAAAATAACATTGTCTATATGAGCATGACATTTATACTTGTATGAAATAGGAATATGTTGATAGTCATGCATGCAAACATTTTAATTCACATAATGATATTTGTTAATGCTTGTTGCATGATATAGTATATTGGCTAATTTATATGAACCACAAAGCTTAGAGCTTAGCGTGAAGTTTAATTTCCACGCAGATATAAAAAGATAGCTGAAGACATTAGATAAAACAAGCGGTGATCCCATTCAAGTAAAGTAGCCGAATCTTGAGAAAGTGGGTTACAAGTTTTGAAACTTTTGTATTTGGCTTTTATATTAAAGAAATGTTTGAGTTTGTAAAACCTACTTTTAATGTTTGTTAAGAATTACTCTGATGTTAAAAATTACTATTTTATGCAAATAAATTGTACTCTGATTTTTGTTTATATCCATATATACATGAGTATTAAATATATATATATATATATATATATATATATATATATATATATATATAATAGAATATAGTGATTAGAAGAAGTATGAGAAAGACAGGCGGCAGCGCTTCCTTATCCGGGCAAGTGCGGTTCAGGTGAGGAGGTTGCGGGCGCCACATGGGTGGTTATGATTAATTAGATAATCTTGTTCCTCATTAGTCCATTAATTTAAATCACTCTTACTTTATTTTAATCAAAAGAATATTCCCTTCCTTAGATAAAGAATATTCCATTTTTATGCCTTCTTAAAATCTATGTGCCAAAAATACTGCAATTTCCAATTTCGTTCAGTGAAAAATTATTTTTTTTCCAAATTTTAATTCCAAACATCAAAATTCTCAATTAATAATATCCAAAATATTTTTCTCATATTTTATTATTATTTTAATTTTTTTTCTTTGATGTCCGAATTTAGACCCTAATCGATTCGGACCGCCGGATTTCGGTCAACTGCGACCATGACCTAAATTATCGGGCATTACAATGACAAAGGCAAAGGAGAAAGCTAACTAGTAAGGGGAGGAAAAGAACGAAAAAGGGAAGATCCAAGGATGATTAGGTATGTGCTTTCTTGATAAAAATTTGACATGTTCAATTGTGTGTAATTATGTATTAAGGTTGGATACGAATGTTGGTTGGATATGGAATGTGATTAATTTTTGCTTCTCATATTTTATATGGTAATGAGACCAAATGGTGTGAAAATCATTAATACATGTGAATGTAATTGTGATATGGAAACTTTGGCATAAAAATGAATGCATATGATAAAGGTAAGTAGTATATAGATTGATGCCAATTGATGACTTTGTTACAAAATTCCAGGAGCAGCCTTGACATATTTTATTATAACTTAGGCTCTAGAATTTCATTTTGTATGTTATTTATTGGAACTGAAAGCTAATACATAGCAATTTAACTTTTTCTTAGATCATAACATCTAAATATGTCTGAATTTCAGTGTTCATTTGGCCATAACTTTTGATAGACAATTGGAATTTAAGTTATTTTTGATGGATTTGGAAGCTGAGACAATAAGCCTGCAATTTTTAGAAGACCATAACCTAAAACACGAATTATAAATTGGCTAAAAATGAAGTCCAAAATCAGGAACAAAATTTGCCATAGAGAAAAACTTGAAATATTGGTTTTTGCATGTGGTGTGATGAGTATATGCAATAATTAATGTGAATTTTTACTTTAATGGTAATTACAAATGTTTAATAAATTATTTATGTGTGAGATTCTGGTGCAATAATAATGGAAAGAAATAAGAAAAATAAATAAGCTTATTTGTGACAATTTAGTAACATTATAATTTTTGAAAATATTGTGAATTAATATAAAAATAGCTAAGCCCTAAGACACCTAATCTAGAACTACAAAGGTATAGAGCTTAGCATGGAGTTTAATTGCCATGCAGATATAGAAAGGTACCTGAAGACGTTAGATAATGCAAGCGGTGATCCCATTCAAGTAAAGCAGCCGAATCTTGAGAAAGTGGGTTACATGTTTTGAAACTTTTGTATTTGGCTTTTATATTAAAGAAATATTTGAGTTTGTAAAACCTACTTTTAAAGTTTGTTAAGAATTACTTTGATGTTAAAAATTACTATTTTATGCAAATAAATTGTACTCTGATTTTTGTTTATATCCATATATACATGAGTATAATATATATATATATATATATATAATATAGCGATTAGAAGAAGTATGAGAAAGACAGGCGGCAGCGCTTCATTATCCAGGCACGTGCAGTTCGGGTGAGGAGGTTGCAGGTGCCACAGTTTTTTGGTATCAGAGCACCAAGTCGGTGTTTCTGGATATTGATATTAAAGTCGGTTTGAGCAGTTTTGAATTTTTAAAGTAAATTTTTAAAATGTTTTTCTTGAAATGTACCCACAATTGCATTTTTGGCGTTGTTGCTTTATTGATTAGGGTCGTTGTCTTTATGTTATAGGTAGGATATGGCTTCAGGATCAAGACGAATAGTAATAGAATAAGCTGAGAGTAATGAGCCTTTCGATGCAAGAGCTTCGTCATAACTAAGTCATCGTTGAGTTGCAGCACCGAGATCTAGTGCCAGCTCACTTTGTGAACATTCAGCTATTAATATGGGTCAGACTGAACTCATGAGAAATATGATAGATTTGCTAAAGAGAGCATCACGATCAGATTATTCTGGATTACAGTTTGAGAGACTGAGGAAATTAGGGACATCTGATTTTTATGGTATACGAGAAGATGACCCCTCAGTGGCAGAATTTTGGTTGGAACGACCAGAGCGAGTATTTAATCAACTACACTGCATAGATGAGCAGAAATATGAATATGCAGTATCTCTGCTACAGGAGCATGCATATGATTGGTAGCGATCTGAATCACAGAGTACAGAGGCACCTAACCCTATAACATGGGAATTCTTTCTAGAGAAATTTAAGGAGCAGTATATTCCTCCTATCTACACAGACGACAAAAAGAGGGAGTTTCTAATGCTAAAATAGAAGGATATGTCTATAACAGAATATGAGAGAGAATTCACTCACCTTTGCAAGTATGCTGGTGGTATTGTATCCATTGAGGCTGATAAGTGCCGATGATTTGAAGATGGATTGAGAGATACGATCAAGTTACAAGTTTCAGCCCTACGACTGATGAGTTTCCCAAATTTACTAGCATCTGCTAGAACAGTTGAAAGAGTCCTGGCGACACAATAGCCAATACATATTAGTGGGGTTAGTAGACCAGCACCACAACCAAGTGGAGTACAGTCTAGTGGCAAAAGAGCCAGATCTTTTGGTGGCCTATTCCAGGCTGGGAGTTCCAGCAGATTTCATTCTTATAAACGGGGACAACCCGTAAATCTACTTCATCAGCAGCCAGTGCACCGACACAGGCATCCCGTAGGTATACCACTCTACCGGTGTGTCAGCATTGTGATCGTTCGCATCCAGGAGAGTGTTGGTTGATGATAGGAGCATGCATGAGATGCAACTCAAAGAATCATATTAGAAGAGATTGTCCATTGCTACAGTTTGGCAGAGGTTCAGGGGGTGTTGAGTCAGTGTCGATACAGACTATGGGACAAGGCAGAGGATGAGGCTGAGGGCAAGGAAGAGGAGGTCATCCAGGGCCAAGCCAATTCAGATCAGACACAGTAGAGAGACCTGAAGGCAGTAGAGATGCTCCGGCAAGAGCATATGCCATGCGAAGCCGAGAGGAGTAGGATGCACCTGACGTCATAGCGGGTAAATTCCTTCTCTTTGGCTCTTGTGTACATGCATTGATAGACCCTGGGTCAACACACTCATACATATGCACACCACCATCGAGTCGAGAGAGTCTAAAACCAGAGACTCTAGAATATGAGATTTGTGTGACTAACCCGTTAGGACACAGTGTGCGGGTTAGTAAAGTGTTTAGGGGTTGCCCAGTCGAAATTCAAGGCAGGAAATTTCCAGCAGACCTAATAGAGCTACCATTCCGCGAGTTCGATGTGATCTTGGGAATGGATTGGCTAGCTTTCCATGGGGTGATAATAGATTGTGGAAAGAGGCAGATGAGAATTAAAGTTTCAGAACAAGAAGAGATAGTAGTGATGGGCGAGTATAGAGGATATCCAGATAATGTGATATCAGCATTGAAAGCTCGAAAATTCATCAATAAGGGATGTGAGACTTACCTACCATATGTGATTGACACCCGAAAGAAAAGTTTAAAGCTAACTGGCATCTCAACTGTTAGTGAATTTCCATATCTGTTTCCTAAGGAGTTACTAGGACTACCACCTGATCGAGAGATAAAGTTTTCTATTGAATTAGTACCTAGCACCGCTCCTATATCTATTACACCATATAGGATGGCACCCATAGAATTAAAAGAGTTGAAGATACAGTTACAAGAAATGTTAGATAAAGGATTTATACGACCTAGTGTATCACCATAGGGTGCTCTAGTACTATTTGTGAAGAAGAAATAGGGTACTTTATGTATTTGCATTGACTACAGGCAGCTTAATAGGGTTACTGTTAAGAATAAATACCCACTGCCTAGGATTGATGATTTATTTGATCAGTTGAAAGGTGCAAGTGTATTTTCAAAGATAGATCTTCGATCGGGGCATCATTAACTGAAAATCAAAGAGTCAGATGTATCTAAGATGACATTCAAGACTCGTTATGGTCATTATGAGTTCTTGGTGATGCCATTTGGATTGATGAATGCGCCGATAGTTTTTATGGACCTGATGAACCGAGTGTTCAGGCTATATATTGATCAATTTGTAGTTGTATTCATTGATGACATTCTTGTCTATTCTAGAGATCGAGTAGAGCATGACCAACATCTCAGAAAAGTATTACAGACCTTGAGGGAGAAACAATTGTATGCAAAGCTAACTAAGTGTGAATTTTGGTGAGAAGCAGTTAGTTTTCTGGGTCATGTAATTTCAGCAGAAGGTATTCAAGTTGATCCTAGTAAAATCGAGGCTATTCTTAATTGGAAACCACCTCGAAATGTGACAGAAGTGAGAAGTTTTCTTAGATTAGCCAGATATTATAGGAGATTTGTGAAAGGATTTTCATTTATAGCGAATCCTTTGACACGACTGCTGCGAAAAGAGGTCCGTTTTGAATGGGCAGATAAGTGTCAAGCAAGCTTTGATCGATTGAAAGCAATGTTGACTGAAGCACCAGTTTTGACTCAGCCTACTCCAGGAAAAGATTATGTTGTGTATAGTGATGCAAGTCACAATGGGCTAGGATGTGTTCTTATGAAAGAGGGAAAAGTGATTGCATATGCCTCCAGACAACTTAAGCCTTACGAACGTAACTATCCGGCGCATGATTTAGAGCTTGCAGCGATAGTTTTTGCTCTAAAGATTTGGAGACATTAACTGTATGGAGAAAGATGCTACATTTATATGGACCAAAAGATTCTTAAATATCTTCCTTCATAGAAAGAGTTGAACCTGAGGCAACGAAGATGGTTGGAATTGATTAAAGACTATGATTGTGTGATAGACTACCATCCAGAAAAAGCTAATGTGGTTGCAGATGCACTAAGCAGGAAGATTTTAACTAAGATGCGAGTGGAATCCACATTGATGCAGAGAATTAAAGATGTCCAAAAACAAGATGAGAAGTTAGTAAAGATGGTCGAAGCCTTGAAAAATGGAGAAAAGTCAGAATTTTCCTTAACAAAAGATGGTACTGTGTATTTCAAGAACCGGATTTGCATACCAAGTATAGAAGATTTGAGGATAGAGATTTTAAAAGAAGCTCATGAAACAATTTATACTATGCACCCAGGTGGGAATAAGATGTACCAAGATTTGAAAGGACAATACTGGTGGTCGGGGATGAAAAAGGATATCACTGAATATGTTGCTAAATGTCTAATCTGTCAACAAGTGAAAGCTGAGCATCAATTACCCACAGGATTACTACAACCAATTCCTATACCAGAATGGAAGTGGGAGAGGATCACGATGGATTTTGTGTCCGGTTTACCGATAACTCAAAGAAAGCATGATGCAGTATGGGTGATAGTGGATAGATTGATGAAGTCAGCACATTTCCTACCTGTCCGAATAGACTATACTTTGAACAAGATGACTGAGATTTATGTGAATGAAATAGTGAGACTTCATGGAGTGCCTGTATCTATTATCTCTGACAGAGATCCTAGGTTTATGTCGCAGTTCTGGAATAGTCTACAGCAGGCTTCGGGAACTCGACTAAATTTTAGCACGACATTTCATCCGGAAACGGATGGACAATCAGAGCGAGTTATACAGTTGCTAGAGGATATGATGAGTTGTTGTTTGCTTGAATTTGAGAGAAGTTAGGATCGACATCTACCTCTTATGGAGTTTGCCTATAACAACAGTCATCAAACGAGCATAGGCATGACTCCTTATGAAGCTTTATATGGAAGAAAGTGTAGGACACTAGTATGTTGGACCGAGTTGAATGAGAAAAAGTTGATTGGGCCGGAAATAATTCAACAGACCGAGGAGAAAGTTAAAGTGATCAAGGAAAGGCTAAAAGCAGCACAAGATCGATAGAAATCATATGCCAATTTAAAGAGGCGAGATATAGAATATGCAGTAGGAGACAAAGTATTTCTTAAAGTTTCGCCATGGAAAAAGGTATTGAGTTTTGGTAAAAAGGGAAAGTTAAGCCCAAGGTTTATTAGTCCCTATGAAATTCTGGAAAGAATAGGACTAGTGGCTTACCGATTAGCTCTTCCTCCGGAGCTAGATAGAATTCATAACGTGTTCCACGTTTCAATGTTAAGAAGATATCGTTCAGACCCAACCCATATTATACCAATTGAGGAAATAGAGGTACAGACAGATATGTCGTATGAGGAAGAACTAGTGGCTATAATAGCATATGAAGAGAAAGTCCTTCGAAACAAGAGAGTCCCTCTAGTTAAAGTTTGGTGGCGGAATCATACAGTTGAAGAAGCCACGTGGGAAAGTGAAGAAGTGATGAAGAAGCAACATCCCCAGTTGTTCAACCTCGAATGAACAGGTAAATTTCGAGGATGAAATTATTTTAAAGGGGAGAGAATGTAATATCCGCTAATTTAGGCCCCGAGTCACACGTGTCGCGAAGTTGACGCATTTGACCGATCGGAGTCAAAATTCGGATTTTTACAAAATTGATCAAGTAATGGCTAAATTAAATGATATAAGCCTAATTACGTGATTATAAAGTTTAAAGAAGTTGATTTACGATAAAGGACTAAATTGCAAAATAAGATAAGTTTTGGGGTCAAATTGCAAATTACCAAAAATTGGAGCATTAATAAGATTAATTGCTAATCAACATATTAATTTTGGGCACATTTTCATAAGTTTGGCCAGCCATGTCATTTAAAAGAAGAGGATTAATATTGATTAAGTATAAAATTGGAAGAAATGGCCAAATGGTGGGTCCCACATGAAGACTTTTTGGGTACCATATTTAAGACTTTTCTTCTTCTTTTTCTCTTCATTTTCTATCTCCTTCTCTCTGTTTTCTTTACCAGTCACTCCAGCTTCATCCATTTCTCCAAAGCTCACCATGATTATAGAGAGAGAAAGGAAGGGAAGAGAAGGGAAAAAGCAAGACAAGGTGATTTTCATGTTCCAAAAGTCTTAAGAAAACTGGAAAGAACAAGAAAGAGGAAGAAAAATCAAGTTTGGTAGAGAGAGAAAATCTCCAAAGTTGTGATCAAGTGAAGAAAAGTGTAAGGTAAGAAGTATCTCTTCTTCCTCTTCATCTTTTTTAAGGAAGTTTGAATTTTGAGCTCATTTAGGACTCATGTGGAAAGAGAGAGAGAAACTGGGGTTTGAAAGAGAAAAAGAGAGCTTAGGGTCTTGAGGAAATCAAATGATGATGATAATAATTTATGATGTTGTAGGAGTTCCAAGTGACAAGGAACAAGCTCTAAGGAGCAAAGGAAAAGAGAAAGCTACCTAAAAGACTGAAGGAGAAAGATTAAGGTTTGTGCATAACTTAAGGCAATAGCCTATTTTTGTTTGAAATAGTGCATGCTGAACATGATTTTAGATAAATGCATTTCAAGAATGATGATAATTAGGGCATGAAACCATAGGATTAGACATGTATGAATGAGATTCTTGTGTGACTTTGAATTAATGATGCATGTTAGAAAATCTTGTATGATGAAGGCATTTACATGTATCGTAAAGTAATAAATGGAGTAAAAAGCCTTAGAAATGCATGAAATAGAATTTGGTATGATTTGGATGATGTTAGAATGAATGAAATGTGAATATACAGATTTCCTGCTAAAAGTCACGGGCGTGACTATTGAGTCACGGGCGTGAACTTGAGGGTTCACGGTTTTGACTGATTGTGTCACGGTTGTGAATTTCATGGTGGAAATGGTACTTTTCATTCCAGAAGCATTCACGGGTTGGAATCACGAAAGTGAACTTATTCACGGGTGTGAATGATTAATCACGACCGT
The DNA here is from genome assembly GCA_023653625.1 of Triadica sebifera. Lineage (NCBI taxonomy): Eukaryota > Viridiplantae > Streptophyta > Magnoliopsida > Malpighiales > Euphorbiaceae > Triadica > Triadica sebifera. The sequence continues at coordinate 37,474,663 of CM042893.1, read as the reverse complement.
GAATGATTTTGGCCGATTCATTCCCGTAGTGTTCACGGCTTGGGATTTCCGGCGTGAAACTAGTAATCACGGCCGTGAATGCTCTATATTTGTAATTATGAATGTGGTTATCAAATGAAGAATTCAGATAAATAAATGAAAGCTATTGTCTAACCAGTAAAATAAGAATGATATGGATATAGATATATGTATATATATATATTGATGTGAGAATATGATATGTTGTGATATAGAAAAATGATTTGTCATTAATGATATATGAAATCTGATGCGGATGATAAACATGAGAATATTGGTGAATCTAGTAAATGAATGAAAAGATGTATGAGTATGATTATATGTTTGCAAAATAAGAAAATTGAGATGTTGATAAATATGAGAATTTTGATGTGTTGAAATTTGAGAATAATAATTGATGTGAAAATATAAAGAAGACCATTACTCTACTTGCGAACTAGAATCAGGATAGATGACATGTCATTAAGGGGGCGAACGATACTGTACTATAGCTCAACCAATGTGGATTAAGTTCGGAGAGCGCCATTGGTCTGGGATGCTCGGTCAATGCGGATTAAGCTCGAAGAGCGCTACTAACTTGAGAATGCTCCGATGAGCACATATAAATGAGGACAAGGTGGCATAAGCTTGTGTGAGCGCCCTTGATCCGGTTATTCATCTATGATGAAATTATACTCAATCAATGTGGCATAAGCTTTTGTGAGCGCCATTGATTTGAGAAGCTCTTATGAGCCAGATAGTGGACAGGGTGGCATAAGCTTGTGTGAGCGCTCTTGATCCATAATCCGTATCCAGTAAGTCCAAAATTAAGAGTGATGTGGGCAAGATAATGAGGATATGTCGGAAAAATAAGAAAAGGAAAGAATAAGAAAATGATGATGATATGAGATTGAGATGAAATGATAAAGAGATTTACAGAATAATTTGCCATTAAAGATAAATGAAAATAACATTGTCTATATAAGCATGACATTTATACTTGTATGAAATAGGAATATGTTGATAGTCATGCATGCAAACATTTTAATGCACAAAATGATATTTGTTAATGCTTGTTGCATGATATAGTATATTGCCTTATTTATATGCACCACTAAGCTTAGAGCTTAACGTGGAGTTTAATTTCCACGTAAATATAGAAAGGTACCTGAAGACGTTAAATAAAGCAAGCGGTGATCCCATTCAAGTAAAGCAGCCAAATCTTGAGAAAGTGGGTTACAAGTTTTGAAACTTTTGTATTTGGCTTTTATATTAAAGAAATGTTTGAGTTTGTAAAACCTACTTTTAAAGTTTGTTAAGAATTACTCTGATGTTAAAAATTACTATTTTATGCAAATAAATTGTACTCTAATTTTTGTTTATATCCATATATACATGAGTATAAATATATATATATATATATATATAATATAATATAATATAATATAATATAATATAATATAGCGATTAGAAGAAGTATGAGAAAGACAGGCGGCAGCGCTTCCTTATCCGGGCACGTGCAGTTCGGGTGAGGAGGTTGTGGGTGCCACATGGGTGGTTATGATTAATTAGATAATCTTGTCCCTCATTAGTCCATTAATTTAAATCACTCTTACTTTATTTTAATCAAAAGAATATTCCCTTGCTTAGATAAAAAATATTCCATTTTTATGCCTTCTTAAAATATCTGTGCAAAAAACACTGCAATTTCCAATTTCGTTCAGTGAAAATTTATTTTTTTCCAAATTTTAATTCCAAACATCAAAATTCTCAATTAATAATACCCAAAATATTTTTCTCATATTTAGACCCTAATCGATTCGGAGCGCCAGATTTCGGTCAACTGCAACCATGACCTAAATTATTGGGCATTACAATGACAAAGGCCAGGAGAAAGCTAACTAGTAAGGGGAGGAAAAGAAGGAAAAAGAAGAGATCCAAGGCTGATTAGGTATGTGCTTTCTTGATAAAAATTTGACATGTTCAATTTTGTGTAATTATGTATTAAGGTTGGATACGAATGTTGGTTGGATATGGAATGTGATTAATTTTTGCTTCTCATATTTTATATGGTAATGAGACCAAATGGTGTGAAAATCATTAATACATGTGAATGTAATTGTGATCTGGAAACTTTGGCATAAAAATGAATGCATATGATAAAGGTAAGTAGTATATAGATTGATGCCAATTGATGACTTTGTTACAAAATTCCAGGAGCAGCCTTGACATATTTTATTATAACTTAGGCTCTAGAATTTCATTTTGTATGTTATTTATTGGAACTGAAAGCTAATACATAGCAATTTAACTTTTTCTTAGATCATAACATCTAAATATGTCTGAATTTCTCCAGAAAAATATATAAAGTTCAAACCTAAAATCTGTCCAGAAAATTCTGGCCAAAAGTTTTAGTGATGATTCAGTGTTCATTTGGCCATAACTTTTGATAGACAATTGTGCTTGAAGTTATTTTTGATGGATTTGGAAGCTGAGACAATAAGCCTCAAATTGTTAGAAGACCATAACCTAAAATTCGAATTATAAATTGGCTAAAAATGAAGTCCAAAATCAGGGACAAAATTTGCCATAGAGAAAAACTTGAAATATTGGTTTTTGCATGTGGTGTGATGAGAATATGCAATAATTAATGTGAATTTTTACATTAATGGTAATTATAAATGTTTAATAAATTATTTATGTGTGAGATTCTGGTGCAATAATAATGAAAACAAATAAGAAAAATAAATAAGCTTATTTGTGACAATTTAGTAACATTATCATTTTTGAAAATATTGTGAATTAATATAAAAATAGCTAAGCCCTAAGACACCTAATCTAGAACTAGAATAAAGAATAGTTTGACATGTCAATTAGGGGATTTGAGGCACTCAGTGCTAAATATGAAAGTCGATAATGACAATTTATAAATGCGCTTGGCGCAAAATTATTAAGTCGGTAATGATAATATTATGAAAGCTGGAAATGACAACTTCGTTATTTCTATTAGGTAGTTCGGTTATAGGTGTTATGGGCACAAGAAAAATGAAAAATAATAATAATATTAAAGTATGTCATTTTGATAAAGTTATATTAATTAAAATTGTTAAATATTAAATGTTTGATGAAATTTATTTGATTTCATATAATTCTTTATTTTATGCCTTATTGGTTAAATTTATAAATGACATGTAGAAAATATATGTAAAATTTTTATCATTGAAGCACCACTAAGCTAGTAGCTTAGCGCGAGTGATTTCTTCTTACACAGGTTTTAGAAAGGTAGCTGTAGATATTATAGTTGTCAGAAGAAAAAAGGTACCCGAATGAAAGTAGCAAAAAGCTTTAGATTTATTTTTGGTATATTTTATCAAAAGCTTTGTAAATTAAATTAATGTTCTATTTCATCTAGCGTGTATTATAGATGTGACTTATAATGTAAAAAACATAGTTTGAATGTAAATTAATATATTTTATAAATAAATAAAATTTTGAATATTTGTGTTTGTAATAATTTTATTTTGGATATTTGCAATATTTTAATTAAAAAAATTATACTTCATTTCATTAAGTTTATAGGACAGTTAGTTGAGTAATGCTCACTTACCTTATCGAACAACACGTGCCTGGATAAGGGAGCACTACACTGACTTATTCAAAATATTATTTTAATAAATGCTAGAAAGTCATACACAAATATTTTTAAAAAACTCAAAGTTCATAGATATATGAGAAATAATGTACATTTTATTTACATAAGATAGTAATTATAAATATCAAGTTAATTCTTAACAAACTATAAAAGTCAATTTACAGCATTCAGGTACCTTTCTATATCTACACAAAAGGAAAACTCCCATGCTAAGCTCTAAGCTTAGTGGTGCATATAAATAAGGCAATATACTATGTTATGGAACAAGCATTAACATATGTCATTTGGTGCATTAATATCTTTTCATGCTATTCTTCTCCTCATGTCCCTATTTCATACAATTTTGAGCTTCATGCATACATGTACAATGTTATTTTCATTTATCTCTAATTATAAGTTACTTTTTTCATCTCTTTAATATTTTATATTAATTTTATATTATTTTGCATTATCTTTCAACTTAACTTCATTAGTTCGCCCACATGACTCCAAATTGGACTAATTGGATACGAGTTATGGATCAGGGGCGCTACTAGATCTATAGCCATCCTGTCCACTATTTGGCTCATTCGAGCTTCTCAAATCAATGGCGCTCTCAGAGCTAAAACCACATTTATTGAGTAAAATATCATCATATATGAATTACCAGACCAAGGGCGCTTCTAGAGCTAAAGCCACATTGATTGAGAAATATCTCATATAGTATGGTACCGATCGCCCCCATAATGACATGTCATCTATCATGTTTTTAGTCTAAAGTTAGAGTAATGGGCATATCCATATTTCCACATTATTCATATATCTTTATTTAATTACTTTTACAAACATATCAAAATTCTTATTTTACTGGATATATAATATCTTTTCATTTACATACCTCAATGCTTCATTAGTTAACAATATTCATAATTACTAAATATAGAGCATTCAGGGGAGTGAATCACGATCGTGATTACTCATTCACGCCCGTGAATTAGGTCACGTTTGTGAATCAAAGTCATGAATACTTTTAGAATGAATAGTGTCATTACAACACAGAAGTCACAACCGTGATACAATTCAGTCATGCTTGTGAACTTAACAAGTTCATGCTTGTGACCCAAAAGTCACACCCGTGACTATCTACGGGAAACCTACATATTCACATTCCTTATTCATTTCTAGTTGCACCAAGTCATACCAAATACAAACTCATGCATTTCTAAAGTCCTTTACTCAACATATCATGTTCTAATACATATAAATGCCTTTATCATAACTCAATTCTCTAGCATACATTACATAACTCAACATATCACAAAATCTCATTCTTTATATCTAAACCTATGATTTCATGCCATAATCATTGTTAGTTCAATTCCATAATTAATTATCATGTTAAACATGCATTATTTTAAAAAAAGATAGGCTATTACCTTAAATTATGCACAAACCTCTATTTTTCTCTTTCACTATTCTAGGTAGCTTTCTCTTTGCCTTTACTCCCTTGAGCTTGTTCCTTCTTACTTGGAACTCCTACAACATCATAGAATCATCATCAAAACCTTACTTTCTCAAAACTTTCTAAACCCTACACTCTCTCTCACAAAACCCTAAACTCTGTCTTTCCATATAAGCTTTAAATGAGCTCAAAACCTCAACTTCCTTAAGAAAAGATGAAAGAGAATAAAAAAAAACTTCTTACCTTTACACTTTTCTTCACTCGATCACCACTTTGGAGATTCTCTCCCTCCACTAAACTTGTTTGTTCTTCCTCCTTATTGCTCTTCCAAGCTACTCTAAGACTTATAGATCATGAAAATCACTTTGTCTTGTTCTTTTCCCTATCTTCCCTTCCTTTCTCTCTCTAAATTAAGCTCTAGCTATGGTGCAAAAGAGGGGTTGGCATGGAGGCTATTTCTTGAGCAAAACAATGACTCAAGAAGAAGAGATGAGGAAGACGAATGAAGAATTAAGAGAATGACCAAAAGTCTCATATGGGTCCCATAATTTTTGACCAAAATCTTGACATTTAGGCTTAGTCATCATATTAATCTTATTAATCATGAAGTGGCTAGCCAACATGCATATTTGATGTCCAATTTAATATTTTAAATAGCAAATATCTCATTAAATTGTCAAAATTTTGGTAAATTGCAAATAAAGCTTATCAAATTTTGCAATTTAGTCATTTACCATAAATCAACTTCTTTAAGCTTATAAACACTTTATTATGCATATATCATAATTATTAATCATTATCTTTATTAATTTCAGTCAAAATCCACATTTAGACTCCTATCGGTTCAACACGTCAGTTTTGTAACATGCACTACTTGGGGCTTAAATTATCAGATATGACATTCATATCCAAAGATGGCAAAAAGGTATGAAAGCTTCAAATATCCATTCATGGATTAAAGTAAACATCTAGGAGTTGGAATATTTCGTTTGGTGAGATAATCAAATAGTTTGGTTTCTTACAAAATTCGAATGAACCTTGTATATACAAGAAGGTTAGTGGGAGTGCAATCATGTTCCTTGACTTGTACGTAGATGACATACTGCTAATGGGAATGATGTCTCAGCCTTAGAAATAGTCAAAATTTGATAATCCAAGAATTTCTCTATAAAAGTCCTTAGAGAAGCAGTCTATATTTTGGAGATAAGGTGTAACACCACATCTTATGCATTTGAGTATAACCTATCCCTGTATCAAGTAATCATACATGGCATACTGGAAAGGTAAAATACCCTGATAACAGTGGTAGTAAAATTTTTTTCATATCATATCCTGTAAATCAGTAAATGACTTTTCAAGTCAACATTAAAAACCACAAATACGATATATCACATATATTAAGACATAAACTTCACATCCGAAGGATTACGGGTTGTTTCCATTTATACATTTCAAAACTAATCTAGAGTGATAATACATATTCAAGCATATAAGTCCAAAATACAGATGACATGTGTTCATGCTTGTGTGTAATGCAAGGAGAGAGAGTGATGAGGCTCGGCCAGTGACCTGTGCTCCATGTCTTTTACACGCTACTCAAAATGAGCTATCACTTTTCTTTACCTGAAAAATGATGCAAATTGATGAGTTGTGGCTCTATGAGAATAACCATCCAATGAGCTCTAAAGTACCAAACAACTCATAGTAATAAATCACAATTCCAATATATACCATGTATTCCATTCCATTCATCAGTATCATATAAGTATCAATAAAGTTGAAACATATACTCATTACTCTTTATGTATGCAAATGCTTTGCTTATTTCATTTTGTTGTGACGAAGCTAAACATACATTGCCCCGGGTTTCCATGTGAACATTTGCCATGTGAACATTTGCATTTGCATTTGCTAGCTAGCTTTATCATTTGTTTCATTTGCACATTTGTTGGGCCATAGGCCTCTTCTTTTGCTTTACAATATCGATTAACTAGTCACAATGCCTTTTTAGCCCATATGCATATGCACTTGTATTTAAGCATTCATCAACCATTGCATCTTTATCATATACAACATACATATATTCCATATATACCTCATATGTCAAGCATATACCTTGTATATATATCACATTTGTCAAACATATACCTCAAATATACCACAAGTATACCATTTATATGTACCACAATGTCACAAATTATCCATCATTACATTATCAAGGACCAATCATGACAATCACATGAATGACATAGCAAACAACATTCATTTGCACTAAAGAATTCAATCGATAATTAGACTCACCATTCTCCTTTGATTCCGACCCCTAACTTATTGTCTATCTGCTCCTTGTGGTTCTCCAATATGTTGCGAGCCTAATATGAAAACATAATCGATTAATTCATGATTAGAGAGACTTAATGTGGCTTAAACAAATTAATATGCATTGTTCATGTCAATAGTTAAGATATTTCCTATGAGGCAGTGTGACCTTATGGGACTATTTAGCCTATAACTTTTTCTATAATTGACCAATTATCTGATTCTTATTCCTCATTAACAATAACACATATATATAGTACATATTCAAATTTCAGACCAATTGGATCATTGTATAATATTTGGTGGAATTTCTAAGAGTGTTCTGTTTTCTGCCTTGTTTTCTGCCTTTAGGCAGTTTCAGGGTACTCAATTGGGTTCATCATAACTTACACTCTATAAGTCCTATTTTAATGAAAATTCATAGAAACTTATATGGGTTCATATGGAACATGTTTCATGTTTACAATGTTTACCAATTATGTCTCTAAGATCTTCTAATTATACCAAACATATTACTGTTCCAGAATAGAATTGGCTTCCGGACCAGTATGACTTCCAAAGGCCATAACTTAGTCTATAGATAACCAATTAAGCTAAAATTAGTACCAAAATTTAGCTAAGACATATACCTATAACTTTAAGTTTTTAATAATTTACAGAATGTAGTTTTAACAAGCTCAAATTATCCAACCAATGTACTGGATCTGCCCAGGGCACTCAGTAGGCAGTTCAAACCATGGAACAATCATGGTTCCATTCACCATAACTCACCATTTACAAGACCTATGAACCTGAACTTTAGTATACAGATACAACACACATATATCTACAACTTTTATGTTTTGAGAGACTTCAAATAAGGGCTTTAACATATTCGATATCAAACCACACAGTAGCTAACTTGGTTAGGGTTTACACCCTGACCAGTTTCAGTACGAAGCGTATATCTATCCCTATACATAACATCTTGAAACAATGTTTACATATCCACAAATCTAAGATATAAAGGAACAAATTTTGTGTTTTACACATTTCCAGAATCAATTTCTATTAATATCAAAATCGGGGTGCAATTCAGTGCCTAATATTGAACCTAAGCAACTCAAATCAACCCTATAGCAATAAGAATTGATTACTTACCAAGAACAACCTTGAAAGGGATCAATTAGCTTTAAAAATAGGTGAAACAAGGAAGACTTTCAGTCTGAAATGGAGGAAATTGAAGAAGAAGTCGGGCTGGAGTGAGGAGGCAGAAATGGGGAAAGATTTATGAAGATAAAGCCAACTTGTTTTTTCTCATATTCTCTTCTTCTCTTCTCTTTTCTCTTCTCATTTCTCATTTCTCTTATCTTCTATTTCTCTTTTGTGTCATTTTCATTTTATTTTGTCTATATTATTATTATTATTTACATAGATTTATAATTCCACAAATTCACACAATAATACGGCTTAATCATTTGACCCCATTTAACTAAATTAGCAATGTAAATGTTCACTAATCTTAATCTAATCATTTTTCTTACTTTAATTTAGACACCTTATTCATTTCATTTCTAATACTTTGTTATCCTCATTTAGGTTATAATTACACATGTGCGACTCGATACAAGTGCCAAATACTAGGACACATAGCTAGTGCATGTCATGAACTTGTTCCTATAGAAATACGTATGAAATGCATGTGTTCAATTGAATTGTATACAAGATGCTTATGTTCGATGAAATACATATGGGGAAGGTCAAGGATGTTACATAAGGATTTATGGAGATTAATCTAAAATATTGATTAGTCCTTCACAGTCTACATACATAGACAAGATGCTTAAGAGGTTTAGCATGGAGTAGTCAAAGAGAAAATATATTCCCATGACTTATGGGATTACTATTTCTAAATCTATGTGCCCAATGACATAAGATGAGAGGATACATATGAGTTTGATTCCATATGCTTTAGCTATAGGATCAATCATGTATGCTCTATTATGTAGAATACCTGATGTATTATATGCTCTGAGTGTCATGAGAAGATACCAATCGGACCCTGGTGAAAGTCATTAGATGGCTATCAAGAATATTTGTAAGTACTTGAGAAGGACTAAGAATGTATTCTTGGTATATGGAAATGGAGATCTTGTTATGAGGGAGTATACTGATGTCAGCTTCCAATCTGACAAGGATGACTCAAATTTTTAGTCAGGCTATATATTCATAGTAAATGGTGGAGCAGTCAGTTGGAAGAGTTCCAAACAGAAAATGACTACTGATTCCACAATCGAAGCAGAGTATATTGCAACTTCTGAAGCAGTAAAGGAAGCAGTTTAGATAAATAAATTTATCATGGAACTTGGAGTGGTTCCTAGCATTGTTGATCTAATGCAATTGTATTTCTAATAATAATCGGGCCATTGCAAAAGAAAATGAGCCACGGTCTCATCAGAGATTGAAACATGTACTCAGAAGATACCATTTGCTTAGAGAAATCATTGGTAAGAATGATGTAAAGATAGAATGTAACATCCTAGACCTTCCCCACATGCATTTCATCGAACATAAGCATCTTGCATACAATTCAATTGAACACGTGCATTTCATACGTATTTTTGTAGGAACAAGTTTATGACACGCACTAGCTACGTGTCCTAGCATTTGGCACTTGTATCGAGTAGCACATGTGTACTTATAACCTATATGAGGATTATGAATTATTAGAAATGAATTGAATAAGTGACCAAATTAAAGTAAGCAAAATGATTAGATTAAGATTAGTAAACATTTTGCATTGTTAATTTAGTTAAACCGGGCCAAAAGATTAAGTGGTATTATTGTGTAGATTAGTCAAATTATATATATGTAAATAATAATAATAATATAGATAAAATAAAATGAAAATGAAACAAAAGAGAAATAGAAGAGAAGAGAAGAGAAAAGAGAAGAGAAGAGAAATGAGATGAGAAAAAGATAAAAAGACAAAAACATAAATCTGCCTTTATCTTCATCTTTCCCATTTCTGCCTCCTCACTTCAGCCCCGAATTCTCCTTTACTTTCCTCCATTTCAGACTTCAAATATTCCTTGTTTTACCTAGTTTTTGCACCAAATTGATCCCTTGCAAGTTCGTCCTTGGTAAGTAATCAATTCTTATTGCTTTAGGGTTGATTTGAGTTGCTTAGGTTCATTAATAGGCACTGTTTTGCAACCCGATTTTGATATTAATAGAAATTGATTCTGGAAATGTGTAAAACACAAAATATGTTCCTTTATATCTTAGATTTGTGGATATGTAAACATTTTTGCAAGATGTTATGTATAGGAAGAGATATACTCTTCGTACTGAAACTGGTCAGGGTGTAAACCCTAACCAAGTTAGCTACTGTGTGGTTTGATTTCGAATATGTTAAAGCACTTATTTGACGTCTCTCAAAACATAAAAGTTGTAGATATATGTGTTTTGTATCTGTATACCAAATTTCAGGTTCATAGGGCTTGTAAATGGTGAGTTATGGTGAATGGAACCATGACTGTTCCATGGTTTGAACTGCCTACTGAGTGCACTGGGCAGCTCCAGTACATTGGTTGGCTAATTTGAGCTTATTAGAGCTAGATTATGTAATTTCTCAAAACATAAAAGTTAGAGTTATATGTCTTATGTAAATTATGGTACTAATTTTAGCATAATTGGTTATCTATAGACTAAGTTATGGCCTTTTGAAGTCATATTGGTCCGGAAGCCAATTCTATTCTGGAACAGTAATATGTTTGGTATAATTAGAAGACCTTAGAGACATAATTGGTACAAGTTGTAAAAATGAAACATGTTCCATATGAACCCATATAAGTGTCTGTACATTTTCATTAAAATAGGACTTATAGAGTGTAAGTTATGATGAACCCAAATGAGTACCCTGAAACTGCCTAAAGGCAGAAAACAAGGCAGAAAACAGAACACACTTATAAATTCCACCAAATAATGTAAAATTATCCAATTGGTCTGAAATTTTAATATGTTCTCTAATTATATGTTATTTGTAATTAGGAAGATGAATCATATTAATTGGTCAATTATAGAAAAAGTTATAGGCTTAACAGTCCCATAAGGTCACACTGCCTCATAGGAAAAATCTTAACTATTGACATGAACAATGCATATTAATTTGTTTAAGCCACATTAAGTATCTCTAATTATGAGTTAATCGATTATGTTTTCATATTAGGCTCGCAACATATTGGAGACCCACAAGGAGCAGATAGACAATAAGTTAGGGGTCGGAATCAAAGGAGAACGGTGAGTCTAATTATCGATTGAATTCTTTAGTGCAAATGAATGTTGTTTGCTATGTGATTCATGTGATTGTCATGATTGGTCCTTGATAATGTAATGATGGATAATTTGTGACATTGTGGTACATATAAATGGTATACTTGTGGTATATTTGAGGTATATGTTTGACAAATGTGATATATATACATGGTACATGTATAGTATATACAAGGTGTATGCTTGACATATGAGGTATATAGGGAATATATGTATGTTGTATATGATAAAGATGCAATGGTTGATGAATGCTTAAATACAAGTGCATATGCATATGGGCTAAAAAGGCGTTGTGACTAGTTAATCGACATTGCAAAGCAAAAGAAGAGGCCTATGGCCCAACAAATGTGCAAAGCAAAAGAAGAGGCCTATGGCCCAACAAATGTGCAAATGAAACAAATGATCAAGCTAGCTAGCAAATGCAAATGCAAATGTTCACATGGAAACCCGGGGCAATGTTCGTTTAATCTGGTCACAACAAAATAAAATGTACAAGCAAAGCATAAGTAAATAACAATTATTGAGTACTTGATTTTATCTATATTTATATGTTATTGACTGATGAATGGAATGGAATACATGGTATATATTGGAATTGTGATTTATGACTATGAGTTGTTTGGTACTTTAGAGCTCATTGGATGATTATTCTTACTGAGCCGCAACTCATCAATTTGCGTCATTTTTCAGGTAAAGAAAAGTGATAGCTCATTTTGAGTAGTGTATAGAAGACATGGAGCACAGGTCATTGGCCGAGCCTCATCACTCTCTCTCCTTGCATTCCACAAAAGCATAAAAACATGTCATCTGTATTTTGGACTTATATGCTTGAATATGTATAGTCATTTTGGAATGAGTCTAAATATGTATAAATGAAATCAACTCGGAAATACTTATGTGTAAAGTTTATATTTTGATATATGTGATATATCGTATTGTGGTTTTAATGTTGACTTGAAAAGTCATTTAGTAATTTTATAGGATATAAGACTTGTAAAGTCGTTAGTTGATTTTACAGGATATGATATGAAAAAAAATTTTGCTACTATTTGTTAACCGGGTATTTTGCCTTTTCAGTATGCAGTATGTGACTATTTGATACAGGGATAGGTTATACTTAAATGCATAAGAGGTGTGACGTTACATAGAAATAGTGCCCACTAATCAGAATATTGCTGATGATTTAACTAAGCCACTTCTCCAAAAGAAATATGATTCTCATGTACTCGCCTATGGAATTAAATATAAGGATGATTGGCTTTAGTTCAAGTGGGAGCTTGTTAGATAAGTGCTCTAAAGGTGAGCACTTATTGTACAAATTTATTAGATTAATAAAAAGACTTTTCATTAATTTGATATATGAATTGATAGTGATCCTAAATCAATTAATGAAATCCTTGATACATAACATAGCATGAAGGAAGTCACGATGATATCATGATATTGAGATTCTTATCACGGGTAATTTTATTAGTATCTAAATTATCCCTAGCCATAGGATTAGTGAGACAGGATATTGTTAATTCGGATGGACTAGCACATTAAACTCTTTGATTGGATCAAGTAGTAGATCTCATAATCTGTAAATATGAGATGTTTAGAGTTAACATGTGGATGCTTGCTAAGTGTAGCGAAGTACATTGGATGACCTGCTATGAGACAATCATATGGATAATCTATTCATATGTCAATGATAGTCTCATTATAGCAATGGTGCAAGTATCCTTAGACTTGAGGTACTGAAGGATATCTTGGATACTGATTTTATATTTTGATACTATTCCTTGTTGCCTCATGGAGGTTGCTCATAGGGTTGTGGCTGGGAGCAGCTTGAGGTATTCAAATGTAATTCGGTAACCAACAAAGGATTCACCACTCCTGATAGAAGGAGTGTATACCCATGGTCTCTTATCGGGGTCATTACCCGAGAATCTCTGGCCAAAGTAGAAATGTCAGGAAGATAGTCATCAATATCATGTCTAATAGAGTGATGAGGCTCAAGGATGGAAACTAACATTACTTAGGCTAGATGTGATATAGTGAATCTAGTGGGAGTTGATACATGTCCATTCTCTAAACCAAGTGCGGTATAGAATGGTGAAATGAATAATTGCACAAAAATTATCTATGGAAAGGTTCATAGTCAAACCACTGACTTTCCAGTCAATTGGGGGTCATGATGTGTTGCTATATACCACTCATGACTTGCTTAAATTAATTGTTAATTTAAGTGGCCAACATAACTGGGAACCTAATAGGTCACACACATTGGAGATTGGAGAATGAGTAAAATGGTTTTGTATAGGATCTAAAAATATGAGAGAATTATTTCGGATTGGATCGATATGGGATCAATGAAAAAAATTGCTCGGGAGATGTCATAGACCCACTGGCCTACTAGCATGCACATAGGGCCTATCCAACGGCATGCCTATGCGGGCTGAGCACGCAATACCGTTTGGCCATAATTGGCCTTAATTAGGTCAATTATGGCCTTTACTTTTATTTCAATTGGGTTTTTCTCCATTTTTGACTTTTAATTATTTTTCATATAATTCATATTGAAAGACATCAACTGGCAGAAAAGAGACATGAAAATTATTTTTGGAGAAAAATAACTTTTGAGACAATATTTCTCTCAATAACATATTCAAAGCTAACACTTTGTGTAACACCCCCTTACCCCACTATAGTTCAGCAAGGTAAGTGAGTATTACCCGTCTTACTGTTTTATAAAATTAATGAAGTGAAGTAAACTTTTTTTTTTTTTTTGAAAATTTTGTAGACATTGAAATAAAATTATTACAAGCATAATACTCAAAATCTTATTTATTTATAAAATATATTAATTTACACTCAAACTATATCCTTTTACATAGTAACTCACATATTTAATACACATTATATGAAATAAAAACAATACTTTAATTTACAAAGTTTTTTAACAAAATATACCAAAAAAGAAAACCCAGAGCTTTTTGCTGCTTCCCTCCGGATACCCTTCTTCTTCTGACAGACTATTTTCTACGGCTACCCTTCTAAACCTGCGCGAGAGGAAACCACCCGCGCTAAGCTACTAGCTTAGTGGTGCTTCAATGATAAAAATTTTACATACATATATATATTTTCTCACATATTAATTAACCATTTAATAAATAATGCATAAAATAAAAATTTCTATAAAATAAAATAAATTTCATTCAACATGTAATAGTAACAAATTTAATTCATGTAACACTTATCAAAATCACATACTTCAATATTAGTATTATTATTATTTTTTTTTTGTGCCCATAACACCTATAACTGAACTATCTAATAGGAATAACGGGGTTACCATTCCCGGCTTTCATAATGTAGTGCCAAGCGCTTTTATAATAATGCCATTACTGGCTTTTGTTAAATTGCCATTACCGGCTTAATAATTTTGCGCCGAGCGCATTTATCAATTGCCATTACCGGCTTTCATATTTGGCACCAAGTGCCTAAATTCCCCTGATTGGCATGCCAAACTATTCCCTATTCTAGTTCTAGACTAGGTGTTTTTGGGCTTAACTATTTTTATATTAATTCACAATATTTTCAACTATCATAAGTATGCTTGTTTATTTTTGTTATATATTCCCATTATTATTACAATAAAATCTCATATATAAATAATCTGTTAAACATTGATAATTACCATCAAAGTAAATATTTGCATTAATTATTACATATAATTAACATACCACATGCATAAGTCCAACACTTCACGTTTTATACCTATGGCAGAATTTGGACCTGTTTTTGGGCTTCATTTTTAGCCTATTTATAATTAGAATTTGGAGTTATGGCCTTCTAACAATTTTTAGCTTATTGTCTTATCTTTCAGATGCATCAAAAATCACGTAACTCCCAATTTTATATCAAAAGTTATGATTAATTCACTACTGCATCATCACAGAATTTTCTGCCCAGAATTTTTCTGGACAGATTCTAGGTTTAAACTTCGTGCATTTAACTGGGAAAATCTAGACATAATTAGATATTATAGTCTAAATAAAAATTAAAGCCCTGTGTCTTAGCTTTCATTTCCAACAAAGAACATATAAAACTGAGTTTCATAACTCAAGTTATCATCAAAATAGACAGAGCTGTTCCTGGAATTCTGTACCCGAGCCATCAATTGGCATCAATCCATATTTCAACCACATTCATCATTTGCAACCATTTTAATACTAAAATTTCCAGAATTACAAATACATTCATATGTCTCAATTATTTCACACCATTTGGTCTCATTGCCATATATAATATCAAAAGTCACAACAAATCACATAACATCTCAAAAACACAAACATAACAAACCTTAATATATATTTCCATACTTATTAACAACATGCAAAATTTTTATCAATGAAGCACATACCTAATCAGCCTTGGTTCTTCCTTTAAACCTTCTTTTCCTTCCCTTATTAGCTAGCTTTCTCCTTGCCTTTGTCACCCTCTTGAGGGCCTCTCACTTGTTCACTTATTTTTCCTACACAATTATACCACATCTCAATTCCAACATCCAATTTCAATGTTTTTCATGTCTACATAATATTCTAATGCTCCTAATATGATTTACACCTTAATTGAGCTAAAATGTACTAAGGTTAAACTTCCTTCTTCATATGTCATGGCTGCCCAAAAACCATATCCGAGTTACCAATTCATTTTCTTCAATTCAACACTCAAATCATATTTTCCTTATCACCAATTGTTGTGTTTCCATATTAATTTCAATTTTCCCTAATTTCTTTAATTATGGCAGCCCCTTATTCATCCATTAACATCATATTTTCTTTATTTTTTAAGCAATAAAACAATTATCTAACATCAAATATCATCAAGTCAAAGTCCAATTACAGCTTCATCAACTAAACACAAACTTAATTTTTCTAAGTTCTATCTTGCAACCAATCCTAAATCTATCAAACCTAATCACATCTATCATCATCATGGGTCTCAAATAGAAGGAAAAAGGTTAAATTTAAGAAGAATAAACTCACCTTAAGAGTTCTCCAAGGTGGGCCGAAATTCCCCTACTCTTCTCCCTTTTTCTTCTTCTTTCTTCCTTCCTTCTTGCTCCTTTGGTACCTTTAATGGTAAGAACTCCTTAATTCCGATTTTTCCTCTCTCAAAACTAATTTCTTTTCATTATTAGCTTGCTGGAAATTGAAAGAAAGATGGAGGTTTAAGAGAATGGAGGTGGACGGCAACAAGAATGGGAAAAGGAAAAAGAAGACTTAGATATTTTGGTGGAAGAATAAAGAATTCCTCATTTTTTTTTTTAGGTGAGTATTTGGTGGATCCATGCCTATATTAAGCTCTTCATCCATTGGTCCAAAATATAAATTAATTTTAATGAAATTTTAAACTTTAAGAAATTTTTTTATTTGCCACATCTTTCTCCATATTCACATTTTTTTCCCAAACAATTGCCATAATACCGATTTTGTCCATAGGAAGTTTTATTTTTTTCTAATTCTACCCCAAATCTTTTTAATTCCAAAATAATAATACCCTTAATTATTTTCTCTTATTATTAGTCTTTTTTTTTTTGGGTTTAAATTTAGACTCTGATTGAACCGGTGGACCCCACTACGGTCACGCGCAATCGGGGCCTAAATCACTGAATGTTACACTTTGGGTATTGTTCAAACCATATCTTTTGATAGTTTTTTCTTTATATCTTCGTGAAGATTATCGTTAGAGATATCCTAATGTGGATTGTTGTGGTTTCTACAACCCAACAAGGTGAAAATTTCAATAAAAATAAAGAAATTACTAGGTATAATTTATAACCTTTCTGTTTGATAAATTAATTTTAATTGCACAAGAAGATCATTTGTCTCGAGTTTTGAATTTTTTTTACTCCGTGTATGAATGTTATTCACCTTCAAAACCCAACATTCATTTCTAAATGGGTTAAGTTATGGCTTAAGCTTGAGTTTGTAGTTAAAGACCCCTCTTTCAGTTTATTAAAGGTTATAGTATGAATTAGTAAGGGGTTATATGAGATTAAGGTTGTTATGAGGGTTTTAAGTTAGGGTTTTTATCTTTTTTGGTTATAAAGGTTAAGTTTATGGCTATGCAAGTTAATATAAATGTGTTATATGTAATAGATGTTGGAAAATGAGGTGGTGAAACCCACGAAGAAAATAGGTAAACTTGAGAGAGGCTTTATTTTTTAGGCTGCATTAGAGGTATATATATATATATATATATGCATTTAAATTCCAATTTGTGGCATGTTGTTTGCTAAATGTATAATAAATGAATTGTATGCTATAAATGCTTATTTTTGGGTGTAATGAGAGCGAAAAGTAACTAATGCCATAAGAATATGTGTATTTAGTGATATATGTATAAATGCTAAGTTAGGTATGATTTGAATTGGAATTCAAAGTTTGGAAGAAAGCTTTGTAATTAATATGCCAAGGTTACATTTATAAGTATGTGGTATGAGGATAGTTTGTGTTGTTGAAAGAAGTGATTTTAATGAAGTTATAAAAGGGTTATTGAACCATAAAGACATTATAAAGTATTGAATGAATTTGGTTAAGGTAAGTTGTGATCCTATATTGTATGCAACGTATTATATGTTTTACTTAGTCAAGGTGGCTTAAGCTCTAGGAGCACTTTTGACTTAAAAAGCTTGGATGAGCACACATGATTATAAATAGTGACAAGGTAGCTTAAGCTTAAAGAGCCTCCTATTCACAACCCATATCCAAATAGTCCATGTTGAGAATTGTTAGGTAATTTTCTTAAAGTAATTAAAGAATATAGTACAATGAAAAGGGTTCAAAGGCACAAGTATGTATAGATACATAGTTGATATGTTATATGTTATAAATATGATTATGTATTCACTTATACATGATTCAAAATGCATAATGTACATTAGATCCATAAGGTAAGATGTGATACATGATTTGATAAATTATTTGCCATGCTTTGAGGTTTAAATATGATGCTATGAGTAAAAATGACATGATGTATATTGTTTGATTGCATGATGAAGTTTTATGCCTATATGTACCACTAAATTTCAGTAGCTTAGCATGCAAGTATTTTTCACAAACAAGACGAAGCCTAGTAGATAAAGAAAGAAGTTGATCCAAAGAAACCAACCCAGTATATAGACATCAAAGCAGATCTAATAAGGGTCGATCATATGATCATGTCATATTTTGCATTTTTGTACATGATATAGGATTTTTGGGTTGTTTACATTAATACATGTTTGCATTTTAAAGAATTATAAAATATTTTATTAAAATCATGTATTTTTGTAAATATCGAGCTGATTGAGCCCAAACATGATATTTGATATATGATGATGGTTCTTTGAATCAATGTTTTCTTTATGGATGTATAGTATATGATAGGGATCAATAGGTTTTCAAGTAAAAGAGGATATGTTCATATATGTTTTCTAAGAAAAGAAAAGTTTTAATTTTTTATAGGTTTTTTTGCATTATTTTCATGGGGCACTAGCTCATTTAGTCGAGTTAATCCAGATTAGATGAGAGGGCATCACAAATTGTATCAATTCTTATCATTATGTTGCAAATTTATACAAAACCTTTTAATTATTGCAAATTGGTACTAATCATTTTTAAAAGGTTGCAATGTGGTACACCAAGTCTAATTATCGAGAAAACAAAATGATGTGGTGACTAGAAAATACAATTTATGGTGATGTGACATGCTAATGTGCATCTTTCTAGCTGCCACAACATCTTTTTTGTACTGAAAATTAGACATTGGTATGACGTTGCAACCTTTTGAAATGATTGGTACCAATTTGCAACAATTAAATGCTTTTGTACAAATTTGTAATATATTGATAAAGATTGAAATTTTTTTTATGTTATTAACCCTCTATTCATCATTTGAATTTTTTAGTGACTCAAAATAGGAAAGAACCTAAGAGATTATCCTTGTTTAAAATGGGTGGAATGATCTAACAATCATTTTTCATGGTAACTTTTGAAAGTGTTGTGTATACATTAAATTTTTAATATTTGATATGTGATGTTTTGAACATGAGATCAAACACTTGACAAATGTTTCTAGGCTTAATAATGGGTTTGGACAACAAGAAAATTAGTTGTTGGCTTATAGTGGAAATTAAAGAGTTGAAAATATTCTGGAAAAAACTAAAAGTCATGCCAAGCTTTTCTAGAAGTCCGATTGGACATTGTATTGAATTTCCAATTGGTTATAAAGGGAAATCTAGTTGGATATCACAATGCAGATTGGCTAGTTTTATGTTGATTTGCAATTCCTCCTGCTTTAGAATCCAATTCTAAGCAAAAGTTATTTTAGTGGTTATCAAGGATTCATACATGCATAGGAATGTTTATTTGGAGTACTAAACAAGTTACAAAGTTTTCAAAAAGTGAATTATACAATTTTACTTTGATTTGAAAGACTCTATATAAACACCTCTTAAACTTAAATCCTAGTAGGAACTTTAATAGGTAGAGATAATCAAGAAATAACAATTAAGCTTTGGACTAATTTGACCTTTAAAAACTCTATCTTTTGGAAAGGAAGTTGTCTAGCTTGCCATTCAAGTATTGTTTTGTGATTATAATTAATTTCCTTGAGAGATGCAGACGATGATATTGTTGTCCAAGCTTGTTTTTTAAGTATTAGATGTTTGTTCTTTTCCTTCTTCATTACTTTGGTAAGTTATGAGGGCAAATGTCATTACAATCTATTCTAGTTCTCATTTTTCATCTTAATTATGATTTTATTGAAATCAAATATGCATAATTATGGGGAAACTTCTTAAAATCAACCTTAAAATTAATAAGATAGGTTCTAAACATATTTTTACATCATGCATAATTTTCTTTATGTTATCTTGCATCATTATCAATATCATTATCTACTCCCATCTATGAATGTCTTTGGTTGAATGAAGTTTTTATTTATTATTTATGAATGTTGTGGATGGTTTGAATGCTTCATTAGATGCTTGGTGTGTCTGGATGATGAGTTTATTCATTTTGCATGTTTAAAATAGTTTTTTATTATTAATTTCCCTCTATTATTTGTTTAAAGGATGTATTTTTAGTTTTAGGTTTTATTATTTTGGGAATGTAAAGATACATTATTAACTCTTTGTTTGCTTGTGTATGCTTGTACTGCTTTTTCTCATTTATTGCTTTTTATATATCATGTTTCATGTGCAGTTTAAAGCATTAATAAATGATACGAAATTGTCAGGTAAATTAGAAGACATTTAATAGGTTGTTTATCCCAAATCAAAAATTTTAAAGATTGATAATTGTCTTTCACAGAAGTGGTATTTTGATTTTGGTTCCTACTAATGACCCCTATGGTATGGGTGGTGACTCTATTTTGACAATGCTCATCACTTACAAGTTGCATTAATTTTATAGTTTACCTTGGCTAGTTTTAGGTGGCTTTAGTGAAATTATTTATTATAAAAAGAAGGTTAGTGGAGCTAATAGGCCTAACCATGTGATGCCTTTTGGAATGCTCTAGTAGATTATGGTTTGCATGATATTAGATTTTCTAGTTATCCTTGTACATAAGGTAACAAATGGATTAGTAATGGCTTTAATGGAAAGCAACTTGATAGAGGGATTACTGCTATGATTTGGATTACTAAATTATCTTATATTAATCATGTTAGCTCTGACCATTTACCTATTTGTCTTGATTTATTTGGTGTTACACAAGTTTGTGGGAGAAATTCTAATTCCATTTTGAGGCAATGTGGAGTCGGGACCTAGGTTTTTAGGAAGTTATAAGTAAAAGCTAAAATTATTCAGCTGCTACAAATTGAAATAGTTGTGTGCATTCTTGCTTATCCGTGCTCTCGACTTGAAGTTGAACTATCTTTAGGATTTTTTCTCATAAGTACAATTATATTATTAAGAAATTGGAAAGACTTAGGCCAAATATGGAAGATTAGTAATTAGAGGATTGTAGAAAGTTCAAAGGAAATTGGTTAAGATATTTTTGAAGAAAGAAATCATGTAGTTACAAGTTTTATAATTAAAAGAAAAGGATCATGATGCAATTTGTTTTCATGTTATGGCTTCTAAAAGAAGTCGATTGAACTTTATTCCAAAGTTGTTTGATTAATATGGAAAGGTTCTTTATGGGATTTAACTTAATGATCACATCCAATAATTTTATTCAATGTTGTTTACTTCAACTTCTCATTTTGTGAAGGTTAGTGACCTTAATTTCATCCCTTCTATGATGCCATCAAATATGAATCATTATCTTAATTAGACTTATGTTGCTGATGAGGTTCACAATGCAATTAAATATATACATCCCTTTAAGGTCCCCAAACCTAATGGTCTTCCCCCTTTCTTTTACTAATAATATTGATTTATGGTTGGTTTTGATATGGTGAACTTGGTTTTAAATGTTCTTAATCGATTTTATATGGCTAGTGGTTTCACTCATACTCCTATTTGTTTGGTTCTAAAGTTAGGGATCCCAAACTTGTTTCAAAATTTGGGCCTATGAGCTTATGTAATATAATTAGTTAAATTGTCATTAAAGTCGTTACTAATGGGCTTATTATTTTGGATAAAATAATTAATGAATCCCAAAGTGTGTTTATACTAGGGAGATTATTCACAAACAATATTCTTATTGCTTTTGAATTGTTTCATCATATGAAAATTAGTGGAAATGGTAATATAAATTAAAGTCTCTAATTGGATAGGACTAAGGCCTATGCTAGAGTTCAATGGTCTTTCGTACGTGTAGTTATGTTCATGCTTAGTTTTACTGATAATTGGGTGTTTATGTGTTGTACCCGCAATATTGGTAGGAATCAAAAATCAATTCAATTATGTGAAAGGCAAGAACAACCAATCATTAGAAATTAGGGTTCGGTATTAGCAATCTACTTAGATGCATGTACAAGCCACACATAAGTCATTATTATATAATAATTTTCTTAAATCCTAAAGTTAGCAACATATTATATTCATCCAAACCACACTAAATGCATCAAGCATACAAATCCAAACAAAAGTCTAAAATGTATATTTACAACCCTTAAAAATAATAAAAACTTGTATAGATTAAAATTACATCCTTTGAATAAAGCAAAGAGAAAATCTTATACTTAGTCCGCAAAATGAACAAATAAGGTGATATAAAATGCATGTAGCATGCATTCATCCCAACACATAATCACAATAAATCACAAGCCATGACTAATTTAAATTAAATCTCCATGCACAAGAATGAAGGTAGAAGAGAAGAATTAATGCTAAAAGATGAATGAACAAGAAGTAAATTTACTAAAGCCTTTTGCATGTTTTAGACAAGATTAATCACCCAATTATGATCTTATGCAAAAAAAATTGATTAAAAGAGAAGGAGTGCATGAGAATGAAATGATGCCCTCAGAATTTACCAATTGGATGATCACAAACACTCATCAAAGCTTCTACAAAAGGAAATTCCTTTTTGGACTTCTAAAGAATTGGAACAACCTTGAAACTACTTCTTTAAACCTCCTTTGTGGCCCAAAACAATAGTCAAACACTTTTGAATCGATGCCAAGCTCCAAACCAGAAGCTCTAGCTTAATTAGTTTTAAAAAATCTCACTTTTGTTAGTGAGAATTAATTTTGTTATTAAACCAATACCCATAAATTAATTACTAATAAATGAAAGACTCATAGATAATGTCTTTTTCTCTCTAATTTGGTGTCCTTGAATGGCTAGAGGCTGTCTCTATTTATAGATTAAAAACCCTTGTTCTAATATCATAAGGAATTAAATACTTATAAATCTACTTGGAAAACATTTCCAATTCTGCTAAAAACCTCCTTTTAAGTTTCAAACTTTATAGAATTGTCTTTCTAGTTATTTTTACTTATTTAGAACCATTCTTCCTAAGTTGAATTGAATCCAAAATACACAAGAATTCAAATTATAAAGAAGATGTCCAAATATAATGTGAATTGTCGAACCAGACTTAAATGAAATTTGGCCATAAAAATTACATTTGAAATGTCTATCTCTTAGAAAAGTCTGGTCAAACATAATTTTGTCTATGGGAGATGCCCAATTGGTATCACCATGTCCAAATGGACATGTGTTTGGATGAACATGAAAATGATAGATCAGACTTTTTTCGGTTACCCAAAACTCTCTTCCAATCTCACCCCTTTTTGCCCCATTTCTAACTTTGAGCTTCCACTATAAGAAAAGAATAGAATAGCGACAGATTGACATCTATAGCTTTTAGCTTCGGATCAGATGAATGAATGAGTGAAATTAACAAAACATTTTGAGAAAAATAGCGTAAAAAATAGCGACAAATTAACAAGAGAAATTTGCTACAGATTATGATCATAGCTAATATGGTGGGAAAATATGGCGCTAGAAAATTGTGATGGTTTAGAGACAAATTTGCGAGAGCTAATTAGCGACGGATAGAAACCATTGCAAAATCGTTAGAATAGTGACGAAATTATGTTTGTCACAAAGGTTGCTACTGAAAATATCGTCGCTAAATCATAAGATTAGTTTACCTAAATATTTAGTGATGGAAAGTAGTCATCGCTATATTAGCGACGAAAATAGTCGTCACTACGTCACTATAATAGCGATAGCTACTTTCTATCGGTATAATAGCCACAACTACTTTCCGTCGCTATATTAGCTACAAAAATGTTTCATCGCTGAAGGCCAAAAAGAAGAAATTCATCGTCCAAAACATTAGTGATGGAATGTTTTTGTCGCATTGATTTAGTGACGGAAAGTAGCCGTCCCTACGTTTAGTGACGACTAGCAGCACGGCAAAAATGAAAGAAACAATATCGTTTCTTTCCCGTGAAACGGCGTCATTTTTACTGGGTTTATTATAACCCTGAAATCCAAAATGTTTAGCTCTGTTTTTTTCCCTCCAGCCGGCATTTTTCCCTCTCCTTTGTTTGGTGCCCAAATTTTCATCTCTAGTTGTGTCTTTCCTATGCTTCTGTCGTGTCGTTCCTTTGCTCTGGTCCGCTCTGGTCCGTTGTTACTGTCTCCCAGCTCGATCCAGTTCTCTACTCCTGTTTCCCTGCTCCAATCATCTCCCAACTGCGGTAGCCTCCCAGGCCCAATCACCTCCCAGCTTCGGTCGATAAAGCCCCTCTCTTCCAGCCCCAGTCACCTCCTAGCGTAGAAGGTAGCTGCTATTTTTTTTATAGATTTTTTATTTTACTTCTTTGTATTTTTTTATTAATTTAATTTTGATATGTTGGAACATATTATATAACTTATTATTAATTAATTATATGAATAAGTTACATACATAATTATATAAATAATATAAAGCTCGAATATAATATAGATAATTTAGAAAAAAAATTATAAAATAGCTAAGTTTAATTACTAAGTTGAATAAAATAGCTATTTAGCTATTAAGTTTAATTAAAATTATAAAATAGCTAAGTTTAATTACTAAGTTGAATAAAATAAGTTTAATAAAATAGTTTAATTACTAAATTATAGATAATTTAGGCAAAAAATTATATCAATGGTAGTTATGTCTTTTGTTCTATAATTAAAAAAATTATATTTTATGTTGCTAATTTGATTTTTTTTAAAAAAAATATGATAGTTTATATGAGACATGACCTTTGTTAATTTTATATGTGTAGTAGTAATATGTTTAAGTTATGTTAAAATAACATAATTGCATTATTATTAAGTTTAATAAAATAACTAAGTTTAATAAAATAGTTAAGATATAGTTAGGATAATTTCATTTTAGAATATTTATTTAGCTTGGATTGTGGAATAGGCTCTATTTTGGATTTTTCATTGCTAATTGAAATATGATAAAATTTTGTTTGGTTTTCATTTAAAAAAAATAGCATTTTATGAAAATGTAGAAATTTGATCAAGTAAATTGGGGAAACGGATCTTAGATTTCTGTTTTGTGCAATGCCCAATAACAACAATAAAATACTTTTGGGTTTTGAAGAATGAATCATATTCATAAACGCAGCGAAAAATAAAATTTTTTAAAACCCAAAACAAAAGATCAAACTTGTACCATTAAAATTAATTTATATAAATGTAAATGTTAAAAATTATACCTTGTAATTTTATTTGTTCTTCAAATCTTCACTTTATTGGGTTGTAGCAAACCACAACAATCTACACTAGGATGTCTCTAATGATAATCCACGCGAAGAATGAAAAAGAAACTATCAAGAGAATTTTTGTTGTCTTAAAAATAATTTTTTTTCATAAAAATAATTTCATTTCTATTTTTTGCCATTTGATGTCTTTTCCATTTGAATCAAATTCAAAAATAAGATGAAAAATCAAAAATGGAGAAAATGGAAACAAATGAATAGTAATTGGCCATAATTGGCCTAATTAAGGCCAAAAACAGCCGTTGGCCAACGGATGGGAAGCTGCAGGCGCGCTGGGCCTGCTGCGGGTGGTTGCTGGGTAGCCCAGCTGGCCCACAAGACAGGCCAGCAGCCTGCCTAGCCCGTGCAGGCCTGCAAGGGCTCCCGTGACACACCCGAATGATTTTTTTTGTGCGATCTCATCACAATCCGTCCTAAAATAATTCTCTCATATTTTGGATCCTATCCAAGACCATTTTACTCATTCTCCATATCTTCAATGCGTGTGACCCATTAGGTTCCCGGTATTGTTGGAGACTTAAATTCACAATTAATTTAAGTAGGTCATCAGCGGTATCTAGCAACACATCATGACCCCCAATTGACCGGAACGTCAGGGGTTTGACTACGAACGTTTCCATAGACAATATCTGTGCAATTATTGCTTTCACCATTCTATACCCCACTTGGTTCAGAGTATGGACATATGTCAACTCCCACTAGACTAACTACGTCACGTCTAGTCCAAGTAATGTTGGTTCTTGTCCTTGAGGCTTATTACTCTATTAAATATGTCATTGAAGACTATCTTTATGACATTTCCACTTCGGCTAGAGATTTCTAAGTAATGACTACTATAAGAGGACATGGGTATACACTCCTTCTATCAAGAGTGGTGAATCCTTTGTTGGTTACCCAATTACCTTCGAATACCTCAAGTTGTATCCAATCAACACCCTATGAGCTACCTCTCTGAGGCAACAAGGAATAATGTCAAAATATAGAATCAATATTCAAGATATCCTTGAGTACCTCAAGTCTATGGATATTTGCACCATTGCTATGATGCGACTATCATTGACATTTGAATAGATTATCCATATGATTGTCTCATAGTTGGTCATCCAATGTTCTTAGCTATACTTGGAAAGCATCCACATGTTAACTCTAAACATCTTATGTTTATAGATTATGAGATCTACTTCTCGATCCAATCAAGGAGTGTAACATGTGCTAGTCTGTCTGGATTAATAATGTGCCATCTCATTAATCATATGACTAGGGATAATTTTGATACTAACATAATTACACATGATAAGAATCTTAATATCATGATCTCATTATGATTTCCTTCATACTATGTTATGTATCAAGGACTTCATTAATTGATTTACGATCACTTATCAATTCATATATCAAATGAACATCAAATTAATGAAAAAGCCTTTTATTAATCAAATACATTTGTACAATAAGTGGTAAAGGTGATTGCCTTTAGAGCACTTCTCTAACAGAGACATTTTAAATGGTCCCATCCAGTTTGAAGAAAATGAAAAAGCTAAAACAAAGAATAATGTCCTCTTCTTCTTATGGCTATGATTTTATTCATCCTTATTGTAATCGTTTTTGTTTTTGCTATTTTATTTTCTTTTTAAGAATAATTTCAATTGAAATTCAAAAAAAAAACTTAAAGTCAAAATTTATTAATATAATTTTATTCTAATTGCTCAGTTGCATATTTTATGAAATTATGGTTTTATTATACAATGCACTGACCAATTATGCAAATTATATATTTAATTCTAATAAGTGATAAATGACAGTATATATGGGATTTTAGATTGACTAGTTTACAATCAATACCAATTATATAAATTCTAATTAGGAGCTTAGAATGTTAAATAATAGCTTCGCATGTGTTACAAGCTAATATGTACTTACATAATATTAGTACATTCATGAAATTATCATTCACTTGAAAGATTAGCTAAGTTGCTATAAAGCTAGATTAGTATAACTTGAAATCTTTATGAAAGTTAATAGCAATAGTTATAATATTAAACAAAAACCTAGTTTGATTTCATTATGATTTATCAATTAAAATTTCATACTTCAAATTGATTTTCATGTTTTCCTTGATTTAATAGAGGTAATAAAAAAATAAGACCAGATCGTCAATGGATGTATAAACGGTTGAAAGATGGACTTTTGAACCTCGAATTCATGACTGGTATGAGATAATTCAAAGAATTTGCATGCAGTCACCCGAAAATGATGGACAATAATAGGATAAGGTGTCCATGTTTTCATCGCGAGTGTCAGAATCGCATGTTTCATCACGTGGATACAGTTATGTTGCATTTGTATAGAAACAATTTTGTACCAGATTATTATTATTAGACTTTGCACGGGGAACAACCAGTTAGAAGTAACTTGATTAGCAATATCAATTATATGAGTGAAGGTTCTGCTACATTTGATTATGCAGAATCATCTAGTCGGTACCATTCCATGGTTATGGATGTTGTTGGTCAAGCATTCAATGAAACTTACATGGAAGAAACACCGAATCCGAATTCCCAAAAGTTTTATTATATGCTTAGGTCTGCAGATGAGGACTTGTACCATGGATGTAGAAGTCATTCATAGTTATCATTTGTTGCTCAATTAATGCACATGAAGTCAAAACACCATATGTCTGAACATAATTTTGATGACATGGTTTGATTAATGAAAGAGATTACTCCTGAAGGAAGTCTGGTACCTGAAAATTTCTATAAAACAAAGCAGTTAGTACAAGGAATGGGTATTCCGGTTGAAAAAATTAACTATTGTAAAAATGGATGCATGATATACTGGAGTGGAGATAATATTTTGACTAGTTGTAAGTTTTATGGTCATTCTCAATACAAAAGGCAATGTCATGGTAGCAAAACAGTTACTCTTAAAAAGAAGATGTATTACTTTCCCCTCACTCCTAGATTGCAAAGATTGTTTGCATCCAATGTCAGAACAGTGAAAATGAGGTGCCATGCTGAGCATGAAATTGAAGATGGGGTTATGATCCACCCATCTGATTCCCCTGCATGGCAACATTGTAATGATACCCATCCATAATTCACATCAGAGACTCAAAATGTTTGATTAGGTCTTTCCACTAATGGTTTTCAACCATTTGGACAATTTGGACAACAATATTCTTCTTGGCCAGTCATTGTGACTCTGTACAATTTGCCACCTTGGTTATGTATGAAGGACGCTTACATGTTCTTAACTATATTGATTCCTGGACCAACTAACCCTAAGGATAAGTTGGATGTTTACTTACAACCATTGATATCAGAACTTAATCATCTATGGCTCGATGGTGTGCAAACTTATGATATTTTGATAAAACAAAATTTTCAAATGCATGTTGCTCTTATGTGGACAATTAGTGACTTTCCTACATATGCGATGCTGTCTGGGTGGAGTACTACTGAAAGGTTAGCTTGTCCTTATTGTATGAATCATATTGATGCTTTTACTCTTTCAGAGATAAATTCTTACCTGAAGACCATCCATTCCTAAGGAACAAAACATCATTCAGGAAGAATAAGATAGTGACTAAAATAGCACCCCATATTAGATCTGGAAGTGAAATATTATTTGAAATTGATCAGTTGGTTTTGAAGAAGGTAACATAACAAGATGCCGAGAGAACTAATGGCCTTATTTGCAAGTAATATGGTTGGAGAAAGAGAAGTATCTTTTGGGATTTACCTTATTGGAGTACCCTTCTCATTCAACATAACTTAGATGTAATGCATATTGAGAAAAATGTATTTGAAAATATTTTTAACACTGTAATGAATATTGTTGGGAAAACAAAAGATACATGCAAATCTCGAAAGGAGTTCAATGCATACTGTCGCCGGCCAGAATTGGAACGACTATAAGGGGAAAATATCCTAAAGCTTGTTACACGCTAGATAATCAATCAAAATCAGTCGTGTGTGAATGGCTGAGAAATTTGAGATTTCCCGATGGTTATGTGTCAAATATGGCTAGATGTGTTGATATGAGGAAAGTTAAGTTGTTTGGGTTGAAAAGCCATGATTGTCATGTGTTCATGCAACATTTAATACCTATTGCATTTTGTGAACTACTTCCAAACAATGTTTGGAAGGCATTAACAGAATTAAGCCTGTTTTTTAAGGATTTAACATATGCTGTTATAACCAATGATGACATGGCATGGATTGAAGAAGAGATTCCTATTATTCTCTATAAGCTTGAGCATATATTCCTTCCAAGCTTATTTGATTCCATGGAACATCTACTAGTGCACTTACCATATGAAGCAAGAATAGCAGGTCCAGTGCAATACCGATGGATGTATCCTTCCGAGAGGTAATATAAAAGAACTTAATAATAATGCATATCATTATTATTTGTGTTAGATTTACCATACTTGTATATTTAATATCTTAGGTACCTTTGACGATTGAAAAACAATGTCCGAAATAAAGCTAGAGTTGAAGGTTCAATATCTAATTCTTATTTGGTGGAAGAAGCTTCATTGTTTTGTTCTTACTATTTTGTGGATCATGTGAATACAAGGCACTGAAGAGTGTCACACAATGATGATGGATGTCAATATAGGATAGAAGAATATGAAAGCAACTTATCCATATTCACATAATTAGGCCGAGCCTTTGGAAAGAGTAAATCCAAATTTTTGACAGAGGAAGAATATGGTGCTACACAATCATACATTCTTTTTAATTGCACTGAAGTTGCACCTTTTATTAAGTAAGTCATAAACTCCTAATAAATTTTAACCTTTTCATTTGGGCATTGGGTAAATTATAAAATTTAATTAATGCCTTTTGTTGTACCTTGAAGAGATTATATTGAGAAGTTGAAGCAAATTCTAATGAACATTTCTATTCAAGAAATTGATGCTAAACTTGAAAAAGAATTCCCAATTTGGTTTAATAAATGTGTGAGTACTAATTTTGTTTTAAACATTTTCTTATTGACAATTAACAAGAATTCTACTTTAATGTTAGCTTATACAATTGATGACATTTGTTTTAGGCACACAATCCATTAAGCAACATATCCAATCAGTTCATAAAGGACTTAGCAAAAGGTCCATTACCTAAAATTATGTTTTACTTGGGCTATTATGTGAATGGATACAAATTTCACATTGAAGGGCATGGATATAGTAAATCTACAATGAACAATGGTGTATGCATAAAAGGCTCAAATTACAGTGCAAATGAATGTGACTATTATGGTCGTTTGATTGAAATTGTTCAGTTGGAGTACCTTGCATTACCAATTAAGAGAACTGTGTTATTTAAGTGTGAGTGGTTTGATCCAAGGCCATATCTGTGTACAACAGTGCATCCATATTATAAGTTGGTCAAAGTGAATAAAAAATTTAGATTTAACAAGTACAAGCCATTTGTTATGGCGGTTCAAGCTTGTAAGGTGAATTTTATCACATATCCAACTATCAAAAGTAAAAGAAGTGAGTGGTTGGCTGTTTGCAAAATTAAAGCTAGAGCTAAATTTGAAATTCCACAAGCAACATCAAGTAGTCAACTTTCCAATGTATCAACAGCCTTCCAAGAAGATGACATTGATATTCATTATATAGATATTGAAAATTATGAAAGTGATAATTTAGTTAGTTCAACAGGTGCATTTATTGATATCGAAGAGGATAATGAAGAAGAAGAAGAGCCTGCTCTTGAAATTGAATCACATGATGATGACGAAGAAACTGATGTGGATGAGTTGAATTCTAACGACCATGATAGTGATTAGGTGTAATGGCTAAACCAAAGATGTTCTTTTCTTTTTGGTATTATGTACTATTCACAAATATTTAATCACTAGAGATATGTTTGTATATTGTTACATTTGTATTGCTTTTATTATTATTATTATTCTTTTTAAATAGCAATTGATATTTGTGTTCATTGTTGCTTTTGATATTGTTTACTATTATCGAGTAACTAATATGCAGATGGGTCGCACATCATGTGAAGATATATTACATGGTAGAGGCAGGGGGCCTACAAAACGAGGAGAGAGGTCGACAGAGAAGAGTAATTTCCCATATCGACCACCTATTCCACCACTTCATATACCACCATCACCACAATCATCTACACCATCACAACCATCACCAAATTCATCGACACCATCACAGTCATTGCTATAGTCATTGGTACAACCACAACAATCAACACCACCACGACAACCATTATCATCAGCTCATCCATCAACAACTATGTCGATCTTAGGAGGTTCTACATTAGCCTCTCCCATATCACAACCTACTACATCTTCTCCTCTAATTGCTTCAGCCTTACATTTACAATACGAAGCATCAGTCACTGAGTCAACCAATGGTAAACAATAACTCATTCTTGATCCTATAAGGTAATATTACTTTTATTATTTCTTGAAATTTTTTCATTCATGCATTTAGTCTGTTTTTGATGTATTGTTTGTTTGTGCTTTTTTCATAGTGAGAGTTTTCTTCAGTCTCATGTAGTTTCTACGACTATCACCTGTACTTTTTTACTCCATTTGAGTGATAGAGGACATGTATGGAAGACTGTGCCTGACGATGTCAGAGACTTCTATTGGCTTGAGTTTTAGGTAAAATCCAATTATTTAAGTAAAAAATGTGATGAGGTGAATGACTTTCTTAAAAATGTATTTCTTGTGGTTGATTGGTTGTTAGAGACTTTGTACTTCAGGTCAAGTTACTTATGATATAGGCAAAACTCTGCCAAAATTTCAGTTTGAAGTTGAATATTTAATCTCTTTTGTGCTTAATTGGTTGTTAGAGGACACGTAATTTAGGTCAGGTTACTTGTGTTATAGATGAAACTCTGTCAAAATTTCAGTTTGAACTTGAATATTTAATGTCTTTTGTGCTTAATTGGTTGCTAGAGACATTGTACTTTAGATCAGGTTACTTATGTTGTAGACGAAACTCTACCAATATTTTGTTTTGATATTAAATATTAATCTTAATTGAATGTTGCAAGAAAAAAATTTGTCTTATATGTTGCTTTTTTATTTATATTTTAGAAGGAATTTACTTGGGATCCAAAACATGAGATGGTAGTCAAGTGTTGTAGCGCTCCCTTACCCTACTAAACGTTAATAGGATATCGAAGTGCTATTAAGTTCATTTGTTTTAAAACCAATGTTCGAATTATTGAATTTTTTTTTCGATTTTCAAGTTTATTATTAGTAGAATATTTATTGCCATATTTTATTTTATTTTTATTTAAAATATGCAACTAATGATGTGAATAATTTGATTTAAAAGAACTCATTCAACTAAACTATAATATTTACAAATATATTTACAAATGATACTAGATATATATAATTACCAAATTCATTCCTTACAAATATTATAAGCCACAAATTTACATCCAAGAGAAATTCTAAAAATTTAATTTTTATAGCATAATTTTCAAAACATACAAAAAGAACTAGATTGCTGCAATATGATCTTAGGGTTCCCTCTTCTTCGGTCGCCCTATCGGACAGCTACTTCTATTTATCTGTGTGTGAAACACATGCGCTAAGCTACTAGCTTAGTGGTACGTTTGGAAACTATCCAATAATTACATAAATAATTCTAAAATAAAATTTTAGAAACTACAATTAAGCTATTGGCAACTATCCAATAATTACAGGTTGCTACGCATTATAGTGACACTTTGAGGAAGTGGAGATCTTCTGATAGTAAACCACCACGTGTTCCGGAGCAAGTTTGGAATAGTTGGCAGAAAGAATGGTCCACTCTTGAGTTAAAGAAAAAATCTACCATTGCCTCTAAGAATAGTCTTCTTGAGATGGGCGGCTCAGGTTCAGGTCCATCACAACATATAGGGGGTTTTATATCCATGGTTGAGCATAGCATGTGGATGGTGTATTGATAATCATAAATTAATTTGAATTTGTTATTCATTTATATATTTAGGTTGTAAAATGTTTGTTAATGTCTTTGTTTTTATTTGCTTTTGTATTGTACTTGTAATTTTGTAGTTAATGTGTTTTTTTTTTATTTTATTCTTATGATCAAGCAAAAGAGTTAGGATGTGAACCAAATCCTATAGAACTCGTTGAGGCAACACACACTAGAAAGACTTCATCAGGAATTGAGTATGTAGACCAGCGGTCTAAAGTTGTAGTATGTATTTACCAAACTCAGTAATTGTGCATATTTAAAATTTTATTTGTTTATTTTTCTATTAATCTCATGGAATTTATATTTTTTCTTCTTAAAATTTGTATTGAAGGATCGAGTACAAGCCCTTAGAGAGACTGCTTCTTAACCAATTGAGGGATCCAACGAGCCATGTGAACTAGATTTGAGGCAGTTATTTTTAGAGGTTGTTGGTGGCCAGAGAAAACGGCGCGTACATGGAATGGGCATAAAGGCAGCACATTTCTACATTGGTACCTCCTTTTTTCACTCTGCTGCCACATCACGAGATATTAGTATAGAGCAGCTACATGTTAGTATTATCCAAGATATGCAGTAGGAGGTTCATACTATGTTGGAGTCACAAAAGCAGCAAATGCGAGAATAAATGAGCGAATAACTTCGACTTGATCCTCGAAATGAGATGCGTGCAGAGATGCGACAGCTGATAGCAGAGATGACTAATTCTACCCACATTTCATCAACTCCACATAGTGATCCACCTCACTCTAACATGATGTAGGACTATATATTAACAATATTGTAGCATTTTCAATTATTGAATATTTTTCATGTTGTACAAAAAAAATTTAATATTTATTTAATGAATCCTGTTAAAAAAAATATTTGTTTTTCATTTAATTGAATTTTAAAATTACAAAAATAATTAAATTAAAAAATTTAATACATAAAAAATGGATCTGCGACGGAATGCTATCGTGACTAAATGCTCGTCACAATTAGCAACGACTAAAAATTAGTCTCAAATTGTATGGAGTAAATGCCCTACAAACTTTAGCGACGGATAACATCCATAGCTACATAGCGACAGACAACGTCCGTAGCTACATAGCGACGAATTTATCATCGCAAAATCCCTCATCGATTTTGTCGTCATTACAATTCCTAAGAATACACTTCAGTGACAGATATTTTGTCATTAATTCCATTGCTAAATTTAGCAACAAAATAACAATTCGTCGCTATTGGACTTGCGAGGACTTTTTCTAAGATGGATTGGATCCGTCACAATGTTGTCGGTAAATTAGTTTAGTGACATAATTCTTAAATTTAGTGACGAATTTGTTCGTCGCTAAAACACATTTTTCTTGTAGTGTTCTCACTTCAATCCTTATCCAATTCCATTCTAGTTTTTGAGGTTTTTCATCAATTTCCATAAAGAGAATATTCACAAAATTCTCTAGTATTAGGCAATCACGTATCAGAAAAAAAATGAGTGCTTACACTACTGTTATGAAATTGTGACTTTGACAATCTATTCAATGATTATAAATGGAGAACCTACTAGTTGTCTTACCCCTTCATGAGGATTGCATAAAGGAGATCCACTTCCTTCTTACTTTTTCTTATTGTGTACTGAAGGTTTTATTAGTTTATTGAATGATGTTGTGTCGCATGGTAGTTTAAGTGGTATTTGGATTTGTATGGGTTTGCCCTATATTTCTTAATGAACCATTATTGTTTGCTAATGAAGCATTATTGTTTTAAGAGCTACTGATATGGAAGCTTAAGAATCTTATCTTCAAACCCCAAATCATACTTAATTCAACACATAAGTCCTAAATTAATATTCAATTAATGATGGAAACATAGATCTTGGCCCTATGTTCAACAAGCAATAAGAGCATAGATAGTAAGAATGTCACAAAAAAGTATCAATTGATAAGTTCAAAAATAATGTTCAGTGAAAAAAGAGGGAAATAAGCACTCTAGATAAAATTTGATTAAAAATAACATACTATTTTAATAAGGAGATAAAAGATATTTATACTAAATTCTAATTCCTTTTTTATTAAAGAAATAATAAAATAACTGTAATCCAAAGTGGCACATGGGCCTTTGGAAAACCCATAATATCCTTGGCATGTGACCCATCATGCACTTATTTTTAATAAAAAATCATAGGTTTCCATAGCCATGGAAATTTTCATGCTTTAGGCCTTGAATCCTCATGCCTATAATGTAACATTCTTGACATCCCACATATGCATTATTACATGCATTTTATTTTGACATATGCATCTTGCATATAGTTCACTTGAACATATGCATTTCATATGTATTTTCATAGGAACAAGTCCATGACACGCACTAGCTACGTGTCCTAGTACATTGCAATTGTATCGAGTCGTACATGTATATTTATAATCTAAATGAGGATAAAATGTATTAGAAATAAATGAAATAAGGTGACCAAATTAAAGTATGCAAAATGACTAGATTAAGATTAAATTGCATATTGTGTTGATTTGTGTAATAATAATTAAAAAAATAAAATAATAAAATAAAAATGAAAATCAGAAAAAAAAATTGGGACGGATGGAAAAGGGAAAGACAAATGGTGGTGGTGGCTTTTAACCTATTAGGCTGCCATTATCTTCCTTCCTTTCCTTATCTTTTTCTTCTTCTTTGCTTCATATTTTCAATCCATTTTCTTTGAAGTTCCAGCCAACTTTTCTCCTCTCTTTCACTCCAAAAATTGCAGTAACAAGATTAGCCAAGAGTGATTATAGATGAGTAAACATTTATTTTTGTGGTAAGCTTGATTATGGTGTTTAGGGTTCATAAATAGGCAGTATTTTGTGCCATAGTTGTGATCATCTTAGAGATCGAATATGGAAAAGTTTAAAACATGAAAGTTGTTCCTTTATGTATTATATTTATGGATATGTAAATTTTTTTGCATGATTTGTTGTATAGGAAGAGAAAATTTTTCTCTACTGAAATTGGTCTGGATATGAACCTTAAGTGACTTAGCCACTGTGTTTGTTAGTTTTGAATATGATAAAACAATTATTTGAAGTATCTAAAAACATAAAATATTCATATATATGTGTTATGTATCATTATACCAAAGTTTAGGTTCATATGTCTTTTATATTCTGAGTTAGGATCAATGGAACCATGACTCTTCCACAGTTTGAACTGCCTGCTTTGTGCCCTGGGCAGATCCAACAATATTTTTGGCTATGTTGAGCTCTGTAGAGATAGAATATTATCAAAGCATACAAGTTATAGGTATATGTATTATCTAAATATGGGTACTAATTTCTGCTTAATATGTTATGTACAGGCTAAGTTATTGTCTTTAGAAGTCATACTGGTCCGGAAGCCAAAACTATTCTAGACCAGTTAAATGTTTCTTATAATTTGAGGACCATAGAGGCATAATTGATAAAAGTTGTAAACATGAAAAATGTTCCATTTGAACCCATATAAGTTTCTGTAAAGTTCCATTGAAATTTTACTTATATATTATAAGTTATGGTTAACTAAAATTGGTATCCTGAAACTGCCTAAGGGCAGAAAATAAAACATAAAACAGAACACAGTTAGCAATTCCACAAAATATTGTTCAATAATCCAATTGGTATAAATTTTTACTATGTTACATATTTATATGTTATTTTGAATTAGGAACAAAAATCAGATTAATTGGTAAAGTATAGAGAAGTTTATAGGCTAAACAGTTCCATAAGGTCACACTGCCTCATAGAAAAAATCTTAACTATTAATATGAACAATGCATATTAATTTGTTTAAGCCACATTAAGTCTCCCTAATCATGTAATGACCGATAATTTAGGCCACGGTCGCGGTTGACCGAAATCCGGCGTGCTGAACCGATCGGGGTCTAAATTTGGACATGAAATAAATAAATTTAAATAATAATAAGATGGGAGAAAAATATTTTGAATATTATTAATTGAGAATTTTGAAGTTTGGAATTAAAATTGGGAAAAAAAAATTATTTTTCGCTGAACGAAATTTGGAATTGAAGTGTTTTTGGCACAGAAATTCTAAGAAGGCATAAAAATGGAATATTTTTTATCTAAGGAAAGGAATATTCTTTTGATTAAAATAAAGTAAGAGTGATTTAAATTAATGGACCAATAGGAAGCAAGATTAGTAACTAATCCTAACCACCCACCTAATCCAACTATAAAAAGTCAAATTTTCACTTTTTTGACCATTGTTCTTCTTCTTCATCTTGACCAAACTCATTTCTCTCTCTTTTCTTCTTCTTTGCCGTGAGCTTCTCCTCTCCCATTTACTTTTGTTTTTCTTTCTTCAAATCAAGCTAAGATTAGATGAAAAAAAAGGGGATTAAGGCAAGATCATGAAGAAAGTGAAGTAAAGTGAGGAAAACTAAGGAAGAGGAAGGAAGAAAGGAAGAAAAAAAAAAGAGTTTTTAGCCATTTGGAAGATCATCAAAGGTGAGTTTAGATTTTCCATCTCCTTACTTTCTTCTTCTCTTTTCTTTGAGTTTGAGGTTAGTCGCCATTATAGCTAGTAAATTAGGGTTATTAGTATGCTAATGGTGATTAAGGGTGGATTAGTGTGATTAGTGTTTGATTAGTGTAAAATTTATTGTTAGGGCAAGGAAGTGAACAACCTTTGAACCAAAATCAAAGGGGAAGTAAGGGCAAGGAAAAAGCTATCTAAGAGGAAGAGAAAAGAAAAATAGAACTTTGAGGTATGTACATTTGGCAAAAATTCAATATAGAAAAGTATTGATTTTGATTTTGTGATGTAGTGAATTTATGTATGAAATTCTGAACATTTGATTGAGTGATTAAATGATGCCATGAATGTGAAAATAAAGACTAGAAAATGAGGTTGATGCATGAAAATGGAAAATGTATGAATTATTTGATGTGCTGGAAAATTCGTCTTATGCACAGTGTCTAGTGTTTTGGTCATAACTTGAGTTCTGGAAATCATTTCTGAGTGATTATTGCTGGATTGGAAAGTTAAGATATAGGGCTTGAACTTTCATTCAGACCATTAGACCTAAATATGCCTGGAATTAGGTGACAAATGAACTCAAACTTTGAACTAGAAATCTGTCCAGAAAAAAATACTGGGCAGATTGCAGTGAACATAGGTTGGAAAACAATTCATAACTTTTGCTAAGAAATTATTTTTAATTTGATTCCAGTTGTAAATTAAATATAAGACATGTACCTGAATTTTTCTAGTTGATCACTTGTACAAATTCCATCTAGAAATGGATGAAAAAGATATAGAAAGATAAGGCAGAAATCTGTCCAGTAAAATACTGGGCAGATTGCAGCGAACGTAACTTAGGAGAAAATTTATAACGTTTGCTACAAATTTTGTTTTTATGTGATTCCAGTTGGAAATTAAAGATAAGACATGTACCTATATTTTTTTAGATGATCACATGTCCAAATTCTGTCTAAAAATAGACGAAAAATGCAGAGCAACATAAGGTAGAAATGCTGTACAGAATAGGACAGCTGTAGAAATGTGTTGATTGTGGATTTATGTGTTAGAAAATGTATTGATTGAATTTTTCTTATAGTTATAATGATTAAATGAGCTAGTATGAGGTTTTAAAATATTG
Organism: Triadica sebifera; assembly: GCA_023653625.1. NCBI lineage: Eukaryota > Viridiplantae > Streptophyta > Magnoliopsida > Malpighiales > Euphorbiaceae > Triadica > Triadica sebifera. The sequence goes on along the minus strand of CM042893.1, from coordinate 37,435,133 downwards.
AATGAGAATTATTGCATTTATATGGAATTTATATTAATGTTTCCCTACATAATTTATGCAAATATGAATAAAGGTAACAAATGTAATTTAAGCCCTATAACATCTAGTCGAGAACTAGAAATTAGGATAAGTTGGCATGCCAATAAAATGGTAGAAATGTAGGCACTAAATATAATAGTGCTGAGTTAAAATTATGTAGGCACTAAAAATAATAGTGCTGAGTTGAAATTTACTTAGACACTAAGAATTAGTGCTGAGTTCGAAATTTACGTAGGCACCAAAAAGGTGCTGAATTGTTATTGAAAATGTAGGCGTTAAACGCCGAGTTATAAAATAATTATGTAGGCGCCGAGTATACTGCCGGAGAGCAGAAACCCTGTATCCAGTGTTTAGTTCCGGTCTAAGATGTCGTGGGCTATTAAATAAATAACAGAAAAAAAAATGTGAAGTATGAAATTCATATTGTAAATTTTATATCTTGTATTGTTAAAATTTCAAGCATGCTTAATGAATAAAATATCATAATTCATGAATTAAATATTTTTGCATGAAGAAAATAGTTTATTATTAATTGAATATTTGGCATGCTAAATAGGTTAATTGTAGTTTCTAAAATTTTATTTTAGAATTATTTATGTAATGATTGGATAGTTGCCAAACGTACCACTAAGCTAGTAGCTTAGCGGATGTGTTTCATGCACAGATAAATAGAAGTAGCTGTTCCAATAGGGTGACCGAAGAAGAGGGAACCCCAAGATCAGATTGCAGCAGTTTAGTTCTTTTTGTATGTTTTGATAATGATGTTGTAAAAATTAAGTTTTAAGAATTTTGTTGATGTAAATTTGTGGCTTGTAATATTTATAAGTAATGGATTTGGTAATTATATATATCTAGAATTATTGTAGTTATATTTTTAAATATCATTGTTTAATGAATAAGTTATTTTGAATCACAATATTCCCATCACTAGATATATATTTAAATTGAAAAAAAAATATTTATACAAAATTGAGCGTTGGTTTTAAATTAAATGAGCTTAGTAGCACTTTCATATCCTATTAGCGATTAGTAGGGTAAGTGAGCGCTACAAATCATGAGTTAATTGATTATATTTTCATATTAGGCTCACAGCATATTTGAGACCCATAAGGAGCAGATAGACAATAAGTTAGGGGTCGGAATCGAAGGACAAAAGTGAGTCTAACTGTCGATTGAGTTCTTTAGTGCATATGAATGTTGCTTGCTATGTGTTTCATACGATTGCCATGATTTGCCCCTGATAATATGATGATGGATAATTTATGACATTGTGGTACACATAAATGGTATACTTGTGATATATTTGAGGTATATATTTGACATATGTGCTATATATACATGTTGTATGTATAGTCTATGCGAGGTATTGTTGGGTTGTGAAGAATGAATCATATTCATAAATGCAGCGAAAAATAAAATTTTTCAAAACCCAAAACAAAAGATCATACTTGTACCATTAAAACTAATTTATATAAATGTAAATGTTAAAAATTATACCTTGTAATTTTTATTTGTTCTTCAAATCTTCACTTTGTTGGGTTGTAGCAAACCATAACAATCTACATTAGGATGTCTCTAATGATAATCAACGCGAAGAATGAAGAAGAAACTATCAAGAGAAAATGGTTTCAACAAATTCAAAGTGCTAGCTTTGAAAGTGTTCTTGAGAGAATTTTTGTTGTCTTAAAAATAGTTTTTTTCACAAAAAATATTTTCATGTCTACTTCTACCATTTGATGTCTTTTCAATTTGAATCAAATTCAAAAATAAGATGAAAAGTTAAAAATGGAGAAAATTGCAACTAATGAATAGTAATTGGCCATAATTGGCCTAATTATGGCCAATTACAGCTGTTGGCCAACGAATGGAAGCTGCAGGCGTGCTGGGCATGCTGCGGGCTGCTGCTGGCCAGCCAAGCTGGCTCGTAAGGCTGGTCAGCAGCCTATCTAGCCCATGCGGGCCGGTCACACTCCCGAACGATTTTTTCGTACGATCTCTTCGCGATCCATCCTAAAATAATTCTGTCTTATTTTGGATCCTATCCAATACCATTTTACTCATTCTCCATATCTTCAATGTGTGTGACCCATTAGGTTCCCAGTTATGTTGGCCACTTAAATTAATAATTACTTTAAGCAGATCATGAGCGGTATCTAGCAACACATCATGACCCCCAATTGACCGGAAAGTTAGTGGTTTCACTACGAACCTTTCCATAGACAATTTATGCGCAATTATTCCTTTCACCAATCTATACCCCACTTGGTTCTGAGTATGGACATGTGTCAACTCCCACTAGACTGACTACATCACATCTAGTCCAAGTAATGCTAGTTCTTGTCCTTGAGGCTCATTACTCTATTAGATATGTCATTGAAGACTATCTTTATGACATTTCCACTCCGGCCAGAGATTCCTGAGTAATGACCACGACAAGAGGCCATGGGTATACACTCCTTCTATCAAGAGTGGTGAATCCTTTGTTGGTTACCCAATTACTTTTGAATACCTCAAGTTGTATCCAATCACCACCCTATGAGCTACCTCTCTGAGGCAACAAGGAATAGTGTCAAAATACAGAATCAATATTCAAGATATCCTTGAGTACCACAAGTCTAAGGGTACTTGCACCATTTCTATGATGCAACTATCATTGACATTTGAATAGATTATCCATATGATTGTCTCATAGTTGGTCATCCAATGTGCTTAGCTACACTTGGCAAGCATCCACATGTTAACTCTAAACATCTCATGTTTATAGATTATGAGATCTACTACTCGATCCAATCAAGGAGTGTAACATGTGCTAGTCTATCTGGATTAATAATGTCCCATCTCATTAAACATATGACTAGGGATAACTTTGATACTAACATAATTACACATGATAAGAATCTCAATATCATGATCTCATCATGATTTTCTTCATGCTATGTTATGTATCAAAGACTTGATTAATTGATTTAAGATCACTTATCAATTCATATATCAAATTAATGAAAAAGCCTTTTATTAATCAAATAAATTTGTACAATAAGTTCTAAAGGTGATTGCCTTTAGAGAAGTCCTCTAACAGGTATATGTATGGCATAAGAGGCATATATGCAGTATATGTATGTTATATATGATAGGTTGCAATGGTTGATGAATGCTTAAGTACAAGTGCATATGCATATGGACTTAAAAGGTGTTGTGACTAGTTAATCGATATTGTAAAGCAAAAGAAGAGGCCTATGGCCCAACAAATGTGCAAATGAAACAAATGATTAAGCAAGCTAGCAAATGCAAATGTTCACATGGAAACTTGGGGTAATGTCTGTTTAACTTGGTCACAACAAAATGAAATAAGAAAAGCATTTGTATACGTAAAGAGTAATGATTATATGTTTCAACTTCATTGATATTCATATGATTCGGATGAATGGAATGGAGTACATGGTATGTGTTGCATTTATGATTTATTACTATGAGTTGTTTGGTACTTTAGAGCTCATTGGATGATTATTCTCACTGAGCCACAACAAATCAATTTGCATCATTTTTCATGTAAAAAAAAGTGATAGCTTATTTTAAGTAGCATATAGAAGACATGGAGCACAAGTCACTGGCTGACCCTTATCACTCTCTCTCCTTGCATTCCATACGAGCATGAAAATAATCATCTACATTATGTATTTATGTGTTTGAATATGTATAGTCATTTTGGAATGAGTTTTAAAAATGTATAAATGAATGCAACTCGTAAATACTTATGTGCAAAGTTTATGTTTTAATATATGTGATAAATCATATTATGGCGAAAGCCTCAAAGTTCACTTGCAAAGTCATTGAATGATATTATAGGATATGAAAAAAAAATTTACTACCACTGTTAACAGGGTATTTTTCATTTCCAGTATGCTATGTGTGATTATTTGATATAAGGACAGGTTTTACTGAAATGCATAAGGTGTGACATTACATTTTTTGTATCAGAGTAGAGATAGGTTCCATGGGAATAACATATGGATAAAAGCATGATAACATGTGCATCATATATGTTGAACGTTATGTAGCGATATAATTCTAAATATTTTAGGGACATCATAAGATATGATTCACCAAGGAGGGAGAGGCCGACCGAAATGCATTGTCATGAGGCATCACCTCATTTACATAGAGATCAACTAGCACTAGGAGCTAGAGCTCTAGCACATGCATCACAGTCATCTCATGCAAAAGTACCCCATGAAAACCTAGAACAGGAAGTATATGGTCCTGAAATGTACAAGGGAAGACGTTATGACAAGCTGAGGAAACATGATGCAACTGATTTCAATGGCACAATAAACCAAGTAGAAGCTGAGACATGGCTGAAAAGGACACAGAGGGTACTGAACATGATGAGATGTACCCCAGATGAGAATTTTGATTATGCAGTATCTTTGCTTGAAGGCAATGCCTATGAATGGTGGGAGACAGTCCCCGACAGTGATGCATAACCACCAGTTCTGACATGGAATGATTTACTTAGGGAATTTTAGAATAATTATATGCCTGAGGCATATAAATATGAGAAGAGAAAGGAATTCCTGAATCTGAAATAGGGAAACATGTCTGTTGTTGTGTCATTATGAGTTCTTGGTGATGCCATTTGGATTGACGAATGCACCAGAAGTTTTCATATTGATTTATTTGTAGTTGTATTCATTGATGAGATTCCTGTTTATTCTAGAGATCGAGTAGAGCATGACCAACATCTCAGAAAAGTATTGCAGATCTTGAGGGAGAAACAATTGTATGCAAAGTTGTCTACGTGTGAGTTTTGGTTGGAAGCAGTTCGTTTTCTGGGTCATGTACTATCAGCGAAAGGTATTCGAGTTGATCCTAGTAAAATCGAGGCTATTCTTAATTGGAGACCACCTCGCAACGTGACTAAGATGAGGAGCTTCCTTGGATTAGCCGATATTATAAGAGATTTGTGAAAGGATTTTCAGCTATAGCAAATCCTTTGACACGACTGCTGCCAAAAGAGGTCCGTTTTGAATGGATAGATAGATGTCAAGCATGCTTTGATCGATTGAAGGCAATGTTTACTGAAGCACCAGTTTTGACTCAGCCTACTCCCGGAAAAGATTATGTTGTGTTTAGTGATGCAAGTCGTAATGGGCTGGAATGTGTTCTTTTGCAACAGGGAAAGTGATTGTGTATGCCTCCAAACAGCTTAAGCCTCACAAGTTTAACTATCCAACACATGATTTAAAGCTTACATCGATAGTTTTTGCTCTTAAGATTTGGAGACATTATCTGTATGGAGAAAGATGCTACATTTATACGAACCACAAGAGTCTGAAGTATCTTCCTTCACAGAAACAGTTGAACCTAAGGCAGCGAAAATGGTTGGAATTGATTAAAGATTATGACTATGTGATCGACTACCAGCCAGGCAAAGCTAATGAGGTAGCTGATGTGCTAAGCCGACAAATTTTAGCTGAGATGTGAGTGGAATCCACATTAATGTAGAGAATTAATGATGTCCAGAAATGAGATGAGAAGCTAGTAAAGATGGTTGAAGCTTTGAAAAATGGAGAAAAATCAGAATTTTCTTTAACAGCAGATGGTACTGTGTATTTCAAGAACCGGATTTGTGTACAAAGTATAAAAGAGTTGAGGTCATATATTTTAAAGGAAGCTAAGGAAATGGTTTATAGTATGCACCCAGGTGGGAACAAGATGTACCAAGATTTGAAAGCACAATACTGGTGGTCGGGGATGAAGAAGGATATAACTGAATATGTTGCTAAATGTCTAATCTATCAATAAGTGAAAGTTGAGCATCAATTACCCACAGGATTACTACAACCGATTTCCATACCATAATGGAAGTGGGAGAAAATCACGATGGATTTTGTATCCGGCTTACCGGTAATTCAGAGAAAACATGATGCAATGTGGGTGATAGTGGATTGATTGACGAAGTCAGCACATTTCCTACCAGTGCAGATGGACTTTACTTTGAACAAGCTGGCTGAGATTTATGTGAATGAGATAGTGAGACTTCATTGAATACCTCTGTCTATTATCTCCGATAGATATCCCAGGTTTACATCGCAGTTTTGGAAAAGTTTACAATAGGCTTTGGGAACTCGACTCAGATTCAGTATGGCATTTCATCCGTAAACGGATGGACAATCATAGTGAGTTATTCAGTTGCTTGAGGATATGATGAGATGTTGTGTGCTTGAATTTGTGGGAAGTTGGGATTGACATCTACATCTTATGGAGTTTGCCTATAACAACAGTCATCAAACGAGTATTGGCATGGCTCCTTATGAGTCCTTATACGGAAGAAAATGTAGGACACCAGTATGTTGGGCCGAGTTAAATGAGAAAAAGTTGATTGGGCCAGAGATAATTCAACAGACTGAGGAAATGTAACATCCTTGACCTTCCCCATATGCATTTCATCGAACATAAGCATCTTGCATACAATTCAATTGAACACATGCATTTCATACGTATTTCTATAGGAACAAGTTCATGGCATGCACTAGCTATATGTCCTAGTATTTGGCACTTGTATCGAGTCGCACATGTGTAATTATAACCTAAATGAGGATAACAAAGTATTAGAAATGAAATGAATAAAGTGTCTAAATTAAAGTAAGAAAAATGATTACATTAAGATTAGTGAACATTTACATTGCTAATTTAGTTAAATGGGGTCAAATGATTAAGCTGTATTATTGTGTGAATTTGTGGAATTATAAATCTATGTAAATAATAATAATAATATAGACAAAATAAAGTGAAAATGACACAAAAGAGAAATAGAAGAGAAGAGAAATGAGAAATGAGAAGAGAAAAGAGAAGAGAAGAAGAGAAAATGAGAAAATGACAAAAAACAAGTTGGCTTTATCTTCACATATCTTTCCCCATTTCTGCCTCCTCACTCCAGCCCGACTTCCTCTTCAATTTCCTCCATTTCAGACTTAAATTCTTACTTGTTTCACCTAGTTTTTGAAGCTAATTGATCCCTTTCAAGGTTTTTCTTGGTAAGGAATCAATTCTTATTGCTATAGGGTTGATTTGAGTTGCTTAGGTTCAATATTAGGCACTGAATTGCACCCCAATTTTGATATTAATAGAAATTGCTTCTTGAAATGTGTAAAACACAAAAGTTGTTCCGTTATATCTTAGATTTGTGGATATGTAAACATTTTTTCAAGATGTTATGTATAGGGAGAGATATGCCCTTTGTACTGAAACGGGTCAGGGTATAAACCCTAACCAAGTTAGCTACTGTGTGGTTTGATTTCGAATATGTTAAAGCCCTTATTTGAAGTCTCTCAAAACATAAACGTTGTAGATATATGTGTGTTTTATCTATATACCAAATTTCAGGTTCATATGTCTTGTAAATGGGGAGTTATGGTGAATGGAACTATGACTGTTCTATGGTTTGAACTGCCTACTGAGTGCCCTGGGCAGATCCAGTACATTGGTTGGCCAATTTGGGCTTGTTATAGCTACATTATGTACCTTATCAAAACATTAAAGTTATATTTATTTGTCTTATCTAAATTTGGGTACTAATTTTAGCTTAATTTGTTATCTATAGACTAAGTTATGGCCTTTGGAAGTCATACTGGTCCGAAAGCCAATTCTATTCTGGAACAGTAATATGTTTGGTATAATTAGAAGACCTTAGAGACATAATTGGTAAACATTGTAAACATGAAACATGTTCCATATGAACCCATATAAGTGTCTGTAAAGTTTCATTAAAATAGGACATATAGAGTGTAAGTTATGATGAACCCAAATGAGTACCCTGAAACTGCCTAAAGGAAGAAAACAAGGCAGAACACATAACACTCTTAGAAATTCCACCAAATATTATACAATGATCCAATTGGTCTGAAATTTTAATATATACTATATATATGTGTTGTTGTTAATTAGGAACAAGAATCAGAGTAATTGGTCAATTATAGAAAGGCTAAACAGTCCCATAAGGTCACACTGCCTCATAGGAAAAATCTTAAGTATTGACATGAACAATGCATATTAATTTGTTTAAGCCACATTAAGTCTCTCTAATCATGAGTTTAATCGATTATGTTTTCATATTAGGCTCGCAACATATTGGAGAACCACAAGGAGCGGATAGACAATAAGTTAGGGGTCAGAATCAAAGGAGAACGGTGAGTCTAATTATCGATTGAATTCTTTAGTGCAAATGAATGTTGCTTGCTATGTGATTCATGTGATTGTCATGATTGGTCCTTGATAATGTAATGATGGATAATTTGTGACATTTTGGTACATATAAATGGTATAATTGTGGTATATTTGAGGTATATGTTTGACAAATGTGATATATATACATGGTACATGTATAGTATATACAAGGTGTATGCTTGACATATGAGGTATATAGGAAATATATGTATGTTGTGTATGATAAAGATGCAATGGTTGATGAATGCTTAAATACAAGTGCATATGCATATGGGCTAAAAAGGCGTTGTGACTAGTTAATCGACATTGCAAAGCAAAAGAAGAGGCCTATGACCCAACAAATGTGCAAAGCAAAAGAAGAGGCCTATGACCCAACAAATGTGCAAAGAAAAAGAAGAGGCCTATGACCCAACAAATGTGCAAATGAAACAAATGATCAAGCTAGCTAGCAAATGCAAATCCAAATGTTCACATGGAAACCCGGGGCAATGTTCGTTTAATCTGGTCACAACAAAATAAAATGCACAAGCAAAGCATAATTAAATAACAATTATTGAATACTTGATTTTATCTATATTTATATGTTATTGACTGATGAATGGAATGGAATACATGGTATATATTGGAATTGTGATTTATGACTATGAGTTGTTTGGTACTTTAGAGCTCATTGGATGGTTATTCTCACTGAGCCGCAACTCATCAATTTGCATCATTTTTCAGGTAAAGAGAAGTGATAACTCATTTTGAGTAGCGTATAAAAGACATGGAGCACAGGTCACTGGCCGAGCCTCATCACTCTCTCTCTCCTTGCATTCCACACAAGCATGAAAGTATGTCATATGTGTTTTTTTGTATTTACGTGCTTGAATAGGTATAGTCATTTTGGAATGAGTCTAAATATGTATAAATGAAATCAACTCGAAAATACTTATGTGAAAAGTTTATGTTTTGATATATGTGATATATTATATTGTAGTGAAAACCTCAGTGTTAACTTTGCAAAGTCAGTAAATAATATTACAGGATATGAGACTTGCAAGTCATTGAATGAAATTATAGGATATGAGACTTGCAAAGTCATGGAATTATATTACAGGATATGAAAAACAATTTTACTACTATTGTTAACATGGTATTTTAACTTTCCAGTACGCCATGTATGATTACTTGATATTTGGATAGGTTATACTAAAATGCATAAGATGTGGTGTTACATTTTTGGTATCAGAGCAGGGATAGGTTCCATGGGAACATGCATAAGCATAAGAGCATGATAACATATGCATCCTATGTGTTGAACATTATGTAGTGACATACTTTCATTTATTTTAGGGACATCATAAGACATAATTCACCAAGGAGGGAGAGGCCGGCCGAAATGCATTCTCATGAGGCATCACCTCATTTACATAGAGAGCAACCAGCAATACGAGCTAGAGCTCCAGTACATGCATCACAGTCATCTCATGCAGAAGTACCCCATGAAAACCTAGAACAAGAAATATATGGTCCTGAAATGTACAAGGAAAGACGGTATGACAAGCTGAGGAAACATGGTGCAACTGATTTCAGTGGCACAACAGACCCAGCAGAAGCTGAGACATGGCTGAAAAGGACACAGAGGGTACTGAATATGATGAGATGTACTCCAGATGAGAAATTCGATTATGCAGTATCCTTACTGCAAGGAAATGCTTATGAATGGTGGGAAACAGTCCCTGACAGTGATGCACAACCACCGGTGTTGACATGGAATGATTTTCTCCTGTAATTTTAGAACAATTAAATGCCTGAAGCATATAAAGATGAGAAGAGGAAGGAATTCCTGAATCTGAAACAGGGGAATATGTCTATTGCGGAGTATGAAGTACAATTTAACAAGCTTTCCCATTATGCCACTTACATGGTCTCTACTGAAAGAGACAAATGCAGGAAGTTTGAAGAGGGCCTCAAATATGAGATCAGAAACAGAATCACGACTACTGATCTTGATAGTTATGCTAGGCTCAGAGCTGCTGCAATCAGAGCTGAACGGTTAATGAAAGAAGTTGGGGAACAACAAATAAAAAGGCCATCACGTGAATTCTTTGGTGAGTCTAGCAGAAGGTTGGGGAAAAGAGGTAGATATATGCTTGCACAATCTGGTAACAGAAGTGGGTACTCCAGTTCTAGAGGTCGAGGAATGACTTTCTCTTACCCAGGCAGAGGGCAGAGCCAATATGTTGAACAGAGGCCCACATGTAGTCATTATGGCAGACAGCATACAGGCGAATGTAGAAGGCTCACAGGAGCATGTTATTTTTGTGGATCGATGGAGCACATGTATAGAGACTGTCCAAATAGAGCCAAACTAGCAGAGACTAGCAGAGACAGAGGAGTATCTGAGACTACTGTTGAGGCACCGAGGGTCTACCTTACCAGTGGGACACAAGGTAGAGGAAGAGGCAGGGGCAGGACTGGTACACTGGGCAGAGGAGTGACCAGATCTGAAGGTCAGAGTTCTAGACCTCCTACTCAGGCCAGGGTGTTTGCTATGACTAGACAAGAGGCCATATGTTATTTCAAAAATATAAATATTACCAGTGACTACTTCGGGAGCAAAAAGAAGAGGCCTATGGCCCAACAAATGTGCAAAGCAAAAGAAGAGGCCTATGGCCCAACAAATGTGCAAATGAAACAAATGATCAAGCTAGCTAGCAAATGCAAATGCAAATGTTCACATGGAAACCCGGGGCAATGTTCGTTTAATCTGGTGACAACAAAATAAAATGTACAAGCAAAGCATAAGTAAATAACAATTATTGAATACTTGATTTTATCTACATTTATATGTTATTGACTGATGAATGGAATGGAATACATGGTATATATTGGAATTGTGATTTATGACTATGAGTTGTTTGGTACTTTAGAGCTCATTGGATGGTTATTCTCACTGAGCCGCAACTCATCAATTTGCATCATTTTTCAGGTAAAGAGAAGTGATAGCTCATTTTGAGTAGCGTATAAAAGACATGGAGCACAGGTCACTGGCCGAGCCTCATCACTCTCTCTCTCCTTGCATTCCACACAAGCATGAGAATATGTCATATGTGTTTTTTTGTATTTACGTGCTTGAATAGGTATAGTCATTTTGGAATGAGTCTAAATATGTATAAATGAAATCAACTCGAAAATACTTATGTGAAAAGTTTATGTTTTGATATATGTGATATATTATATTGTGGTGAAAACCTCAGTGTTAACTTTGCAAAGTCAGTGAATAATATTACAGGATATGAGACTTGCAAGTCATTGAATGAAATTATAGGATATGAGACTTGCAAAGTCATGGAATTATATTACAGGATATGAAAAAAAATTTTACTACTATTGTTAACAGGGTATTTTACCTTTCCAGTACGCCATGTATGATTACTTGATATTTGGATAGGTTATACTAAAATGCATAAGATGTGGTGTTACAGGAAAAACTTAAAGTGATCATGGAAAGGCTAAAGGCAGCACAAGATCGACAGAAATCATATGCTGATTTAAAGAGACGAAACTTAGAATTTGCAGTAGGTGACAGAGTATTCCTTAAAGTTTCTCCTTGGAAAAAGGTTTTGAGGTTCGGTAGAAAAGGAAAGTTAGAAAAGGAAAGTTAAGTCCAAGGTTTATTGGTCCTTATGAGATTCTGGAAAGAATAGGATCAGTGGCTTACCGATTAGCTATTCCTCTGGAGCTAGAAAAAATTCATAACGTGTTCCACATTTCATTGTTAAAAAGATACCATTCAGACCCGACCCACATTATACCGATTGAGGAAATAGAAGTATAGATAGACATGTCTTACGAGGAGGAACCAGTGGCTATAATAGCATATGAAGAGAAAGTTCTCCTGAACAAGAGAGTCCCTCTAGTTAAAGTTTAGTGGCAGAACCATTCAATTGAAGAAGCCACGTGGGAAAGTGAAGAAGTGATGAAGAAGCTGTATACCCAGTTGTTTCACCCATAATGAATAGGTGAATTTCGAGAACGAAATTTATTTTAGGGGGAGAGAATGTAATATCCGCTAATTTAGACATCAAGTCGAACGTGTCGCGAAATTGATGCCTTTGACCGATCAGAGTTTAAATTCAGATTTTGATCGGAATTAATCAAGTAATGACTAAATTAAATGAGATATGCCTAATTAAGTGATTATAAAATTTAAAGAAGTTGATTTACGGTAAAGGACTAAATTGCAAATTTTGATAAGTTTTGGGGTCAAATTGAAATTTACCAAAAATTTGATGATTTATGAGATTAATTACTAATCAACATATTAATTTTGGGGACATTTTAATAGGTTGGCTGGCTACTTAATGAGGATGAGTAAGATTAGTGTTGATTAAGTAAAATGGGAAGAAGATGGTCAAAATGGTGGGTCCCACATCAAGACTTTTGGGTACCCTATTTAATTCTTTCTTTTCTTCTTCTTCTTCTCTTCATTTTCTCTGTTCTTCTCTCTCTTTTCTACCAGTCACGGCAGCCTCATTCCCTCCATAGCCAAACCAGAAATTTAGAAAGAGAAAGGAAGAGGAAGAACAAGTGATCTTTATGGTCCATAACTCCTAAGGAAGCTGGAAAGAGCAAGAAAGAGGATGAAAAATCAAGTTTGGTAGAGAGAGAAAATCACCAAAGTTGTGATTTAGTGAAGAAAGGACTAAAGTAAGAAATGATTCTTCTTCTTCTTCATCTTTTCTTAAAGAAGTTTGAATTTTGAGTTCATCCAAGACTTATGTGGAAAGAGAGAGAAATTAGGGTTTTGAGATAAAATAAGAGAGTTTAGGGTCTTGAGAAAATCATATGATAATAATGATTTATGATGTTATAGGAGTTCCAAGTGACAAGGCACAAACACTAAAGAGCAAAGGAAAACAGAAAGCTACCTAAAAGAGTGCAAGAGAAAGATTAAGGTTTGTGCATAATTTAAGGCAATAGCCTATCTTTGTTTGAAATAATGCATGCTGAACATGATTTTAGAGAAAAGAATTTCAAGAATGATGATTATGGCATGAAACCATAGGTTTAGTCATGTATGATTGAGATCCTTGTGAGACTTGAATTAATGATGCATGTTAGAAAATCTTGTATGGTAAAGACATTTACATGCATTAGAAAGTAATAAGTTGAGTAAAGAACCTTAGAAATGCATGAAATAGAAATTTGGTATGATTTGGATGATATTAGAATGAATGAAAAGTGAATATGCAGATTTTCTGCTGAAAGTCATGGGCGTGACTATCGAGCATGGGCTTGAACTGGATGCTTCACGGTTGCGACTGATTGTATCACGGTTGTGACTTCTCTGTGGAAATGGTACTATTCATTCCAGAAGCATTCACGGTTGGCAATCACAGGCGTGAACTCATTCACGGGCACGAATGAGCATTCAGGAATGCTTTTGGGAGATTCATTCCAGTAGCGTTCACAGCTTGGGATTACGGGCGTGAACTATTTCACGGGCATGAATTAGTAGTAACAGCCATGAATGCTTTATTTTCAAAGAAATTATAATATGATTATCTACTAATGTATGTAGTTAAACAAATGAAAATATGTTACCCAATATGTATAAGCATGACGATATGTTTACAACGCAAGAAAGTTGAGATGTTGATACATGAGAAATTTGATGTGTCGAAATTAAGAATGATGATGATGTGATGTATAATATGAGAATGAATAAATGGATGTAAAATAAAAATTAAATAAAGAAATATGAATGATGTGAAAATATGAAGATGCCCATTACTCTACATGTGAACTAGAAACAGGACAGATGACATGTCATTAAAGGGACGAATGGTACCGTATTCTATGAGATATTCCTCGATCAATGTGGCTTAATCTCGGAGAGCGCCGTTGACTTGAGAAGCTCTGATGAGCACATATAAATTGAGGACATGGTGGCTTAAGCTCGAAGAGCGCCCTTGGTCCGGTTATTCATCTATGATGAAATTATACTCAATTAATGTGGCTTAAGCTTGGAGAGCGCCATTGATTTGAGAAGCTCTATTGAGATAGATAGTGGAGAGGGTGGCTATAGCTCTGTGAGCGTCATTGATTTGAGAAGCTCTATTGAGATAGATAGTGGAGAGGGTGGCTATAGCTCTGTGAGCGCTCCTGATCCATAACCAGTATCCAGTCAGTCCAAATTTAGAGTGATGTGGGCAAGATAATGAAGATATGTCAGAAAATGAGAAAAGAAAAAAAATGATGAAGATATGAGATTGAGATATAATAATAAAGAGATTAAGAGAGTAACTTACCATGAAAGATAAATGAAAATAATGTTGTATATGTGAGCATGATATTTATACTTGCATGAAATAGGAACTTGTTGATAGAAATAGTATGCAAACATTTTAATGCATAAAATGATACATATTAATGCTTGTTGCATGATGTAGTATATTGCCTTATTTATATGCACGACTAAGCTTAGAGCTTATCGTCAGAGTTTCCTTCCGTACAAATATAGAAAGGTAGCTGAAGGTGGTAGATAAAGCAAGTGGTGATCCTATTCAAATTAAAGCACCCAATCTTGAAATAGTGGGTCACAAAATTTTGGACTCTTGTAATTTGTTTTCCACATTATATATACTTATAAATTGTAAATTAGTTTTTAAAGTTAGTTAAATAGTAAATTGGTATTTATAAATACTATGTTATGTAAATAAAATTTACATTATTTATTAAATAGAAATAAAAAATTGCGATTTAGAGAAGTAAAGAAGACAGGCAGTAGCATCCCCGCATCCGGGCACGTGCGGTTTGCGTGAGGGGGTGTTATAGTAGTTTTTGGTATTAGAGCGCCTGGTTTGGGCGGTTTTTGGTTTTTAAAAAGTGAATTTTGAAAATGTTTATTTCTTAAAGAGTAACCGCAATTAAATTTTTGTAATCGCTGCTTTAATGAGTAGGGTCGTTACCTTCATGTTATAGGTAAAGTATGGCTTCTGGATCAAGATGAATAGTAGTGGAAGAAGCCGAGAGTAATGAGCCCTCAGAGGCAAGAGTTTCATCGTGACCAAGTCATCCTCGAGCTGCAGCACCGAGATCTGGTGCTAACTCATACCGTGAGCAGTCAGCTAGTAATACGAGTCAGATGGAGCTCATAAGAAATGTGATAGAATTGCTACAGAGAGCATCACAACCAACCACATCTGGATTACAATTTGAGAGATTGAGGAAGCTAGGGGCACCCGATTTCTATGGAAAAAGGGATGATGATCCTTCTGCAGTAGAATTTTGGTTGGAACGGATAGAATGAGCTTTCGACCAACTACACTGTATAGATAAGCAGAAATATGAGTATGCAATATCACTGTTACAGGAGCATGCATATGATTGGTGGAGTTCTGAGTCACAAAGCACAGAGGCACCCAACCCTATGACATGGGAATTCTTTATGGGGAAATTTAAGGAACAGTATATCCCATCTATATATACAAATGACAAAAAGAGAGAATTTCTGACTTTGAAACAAGGAAACATGTTAGTAACAGAATACGAGAGGGAATTCACACATTTATGTAAGTATGATGAGGGCATTATATCCAAAGAAACTGACAAATGTCGACATTTTGAAGATGGGTTGAGGGATACGATTAAGTTACAAGTTTTAGCCCTACGTCTGATGAGCTTCCCCAATTTACTAGCATTTGCTACAATAGTTGAAAGACTCTTGGCGGGATAGTAGCCCATACAAGTTAGTGGGATTAGTAGACCCGCACCACAACCAAGTGGAGTACAGTCGAGCAACAAGACAGCTAGATCTTTTGGTGGCCGAATCCAAGTTGGAGGTTCCAGCAGACCTCAGTTTTATAGGCGAGGACAAACTACAAAGTCTACTTCATCAACAGCCAGTGCATCGACACAGGCATCCCGTACATCTACAACTCTACCAATGTGTCAACATTGTGATTGTCCTCACCTAGGAGAGTGTTGGTGGATGACAGGAGCGTGCTTGAGATGTGGCTCTAAGGACCACATAAGAAGAGATTGTCCATTGCTACAGTTTGGCAGAGGTTCAGGGAGTATTGAGTCGGTACCGATATAGACTATAGGACAAGGCAAAGGTCGAGTCCGAGGAGAAGGAAGAGGAGGTCGTACAGGGCCAAGCCAATTTAGGTCAGACACAATGGAGAGGCCGGAAGGTAGTAGAGTTGCTCCAACAAGAGATTATGCCATGCGATGCCGAGAGGAGCAGGATGCACCTGACGTCATAGTGGGTAAATTCCTTCTCTTTGGCTCTTATATACATGCATTGATAGACCTTGGTTTGACACACTCATACATATGCACACCACCATCGGGTCGAGAGGGTTTAAAACCAGAGACTCTAGAATATGAGATTCTGGTGACTAACCCATTAGGGCACTATGTGAGGGTTAATAAAATCTTTCGGGGTTGCCCAGTTGAAATCCAAGATAAACAATTCCTAGCGGATTTAATAGAGCTATCATTCCATGAGTTCGATGTGAACTTAGGAATGGATTGGCTAGCTCGACACGAAGTGATAGTAGATTGCAGAAAAAGAGAGATGAGGATTAAAGTTTCAAAATAAGAAGAGATAGTAGTGGTGAGAGAGAATAAAGGATATTCAGACAATGTGATATCAGCGTTGAAAGCTCGAAAACAGATCAATAAGGGATGTGAGACTTACCTAGCATATGTGATTGATACCCGAAAGAAAAGTCCGAAGTTGGTTGACATCCCAACTGTTAGTGAGTTTTCTGATGTGTTCCCTAAGGAGTTTCTAGGACTACCACCTGACTGAGAGATAGAGTTTGCTATTGAATTAGTACCTGGCACCGCTCCCATATCTATTACACCATATAGGATGACACCCATAGAGTTGAAAGAGTTGAAGATACAGTTACAAGAAATGTTAGATAAAGGATTTATACGACCTAATGTATCACTATGGGGTGCTCTAGTACTATTTTGTGATGAAGAAAGACAATACTTTACATCTTTGCATTGACTACAGGCAGCTTAATAGGGTTACTATTAACAATAAATACCCACTGCTTAGGATTGATGATTTATTTGATCAGTTGAAAGGTTCAAGTATATTTTCAAAGATAGATCTTCGATCGGGGTATCATCAACTAAAGATCAAAGGGTCAGATGTATCTAAGACCACATTCAGGACTTGTTATGGTCATTATGAGTTCTTGGTGATGCCATTTGGATTGACGAATGCACCCACAATTTTCATAGACCTGATGAACCGAGTGTTCAGGCCATATATTGATCAATTTATAGTTGCATTCATTGATGACATTCTTCTTTATTCTAGAGATCGATTAGAGCATGAACAACATCTCAGAAAAGTATTGTAGACCTTAAGGGAGAAACAATTGTATGCAAAGCTGTCCAAGTGTGAGTTTTGGTTGGAAGCAGTTAGTTTTCTGGGTCATGTAATTTCAGTGGAAGGTATTCGAGTTGATCCTAGTAAAATTGAGGCTATGCTTAATTGGAGATCACCTTGCAATGTGACTGAGATGAGGAGTTTCCTTTGATTAGCCGGATATTATAAGACATTTTCATCTATAGCGAATCCTTTGACACGACTGCTGCAAAAAAAGGTCCATTTTGAATGGACAGATAGATGTCAAGCAAGCTTTGATCGATTGAAGGCAATGTTGATTGAAGCACCAGTTTTGACTCAACCTACTCCAGGAAAAGATTATGTTGTGTATAGTGATGCAAGTCATAATGGGTGGGATGTGTTCTTATGCAAGAGGGAAAAGGGATTGCGTATGCCTCCAAACAGCTTAAGCCTCACGAGCTTAACTATCTGACACATGATTTAGAGCTTGCAGCGATAGTTTTTGCTTTTAAGATTTGGAGACATTATCTGTATGGAGAAAGATGCTACATTTATACGGACCACAAGAGTCTGAAGTATCTTCCTTCACAGAAAGAGTTAAACCTGAGGCAGCGAAGATGGTTGAAATTCATTAAAGAGTATGACTATGTGATCGACTACTAGCCAGGCAAAGCTAATGTGGTAGCTGATGTGCTATGTCAACTAATTTTAGCTGAGATGCGAGTGGAATCCACATTAATGCAGAGAATTAAAAATGTCTAGAAATGAGATGAGAAGCTAGTAAAGATGGTTAAAGCTATGTGTATTTCAAGAACCGCATTTGTGTACCAAGTATAGAACAGTTAAGGTTAGAGATTTTAAAGGAAGGTTATGAAACGGTTTATACTATGCATCTAGGTGGGAACAAGATGTACCATTATTTGAAAGCACAATACTGGTGGTCGGGGATGAAGAAGGATATCACTGAATATGTTGCTAAATGTCTAATCTATCAACAAGTGAAAGTTGAGCATCAATTACTCACAGGATTACTACAACCGATTTCCATACCAGAATGGAAGTGGGAGAGAATCACGATGGATTTTGTGTCTGGCTTACCGGTAAGTCAGAGAAAGCATGATGCTGTGTGGGTGATAGTGGATCGATTGACGAAGTCAGCACATTTCCTACCAGTGCGGATGGACTATACTTTGAACAAGTTGGCTGAGATTTATGTGAATGAGATAGTGAGACTTCATGGAATACCTGTGTCTACTATCTCTGACAGATATCCCAGGTTTACATCGCAGTTTTGGAAAAGTTTACAACAAGCTTTGGGAATTCGACTCAGATTCAGTACGACATTTCATCTGCAAACAGATGGACAATCGGAGCGAGTTATTCAGTTGCTAGAGGATATGATGAGATGTTGGGTGCTTGAATTTGAGGGAAGTTGGGATCGACATCTACCTCTTATGGAGTTTGCCTATAACAACAGTCATCAAACGAGTATTGGCATGGCTCCTTATAAGGCCATATATGGAAGAAAATGTAGGACACCAGTATGTTGGACCGAGTTAAATGAGAAAAATTTGATTAGGCCAAAGATAATTCAACAAACAGAGGAAAAAGTTAAAGTGATCAAGGAAAGGCTAAAGGCAGCACAAGTTCGATAGAAATCATATGTTGATTTAAAGAGACGAAACATAGAATATGCGGTAGGAGACAGAGTATTCCTTAAAGTTTCGCCTTGGAAAAAGGTATTGAGGTTCGGTAGAAAAGGAAAGTTAAGTCCAAGGTTTATTGGTGCTTATGAGATTCTAGAAAGAATAGGATCAGTGGCTTACCGATTAGATCTTCCTCCAGAGCTAGACAAAATTCATAACGTGTTCCACGTTTCAATGTTAAAAAGATACCGTTCGGACCCGACACACATTATACCGATTGAGGAAATAGAGGTACAGACAGACATGTCTTATGAGGAGGAACCAGTAGCTATAATAGCAAATGTAGAGAAAGTTCTCCGGAACAAGAGAGTCCCTCTAGTTAAAGTTTGGTGGTGGAAGCATACAATTGAAGAAGCCACGTGGGAAAGTGAATAAGTGATGAAGAAGCAGTATCCCCAGTTGTTTAACCCAGAATGAACAGGTGAATTTCGAGGACGAAATTTATTTAAGGGGGAGAGAATGTAATATCCGCTAATTTAGACACCGAGTCGCACGTGTCGCGAAATTCAAGAGTATGACCGATCGGAGTGTAAATTCGGCGTTTGATTGGAATTAATCAAGGAATGACTAAATTAAATGAGATATGCCTAATTAAGTGATTATAAAGTTTAAAGAAGTTGATTTACGGTAAAGGACTAAATTGCAAATTTTGATAAGTTTTGGGGTCAAATTGCAATTTACCAAAAATTTTAGGATTTATGAGATTAATTACTAATCAACATATTAATTTTGGGGACATTTTAATAGGTTGGTTGCCTACTCAATGAGGAGGAGGAAGATTAGTGTTGATTAAGTAAAATGGGAAGAAGATGGTCAATATGGTGGGTCCCACATGAAGACTTTTGGGTACCCTATTTAATTCTTTCTTTTTTTCTTCTTCTTCTCTTCATTTTCTGCTTTCTTCTCTCTCTTTTGTACCATTTACGCCAGCCTCTTTCCCTCCATTGCCAAACTAGAAATTTAGAGAGAGAGGAAGAGAAATGAGGGGAAAGAGCAAGAACAAGTGATCTTCATGGTCCATAACTCCTAAGGAAGCTGGAAAGAGCACGAAAGAGGAAGAAAAATAAAGTTTGGTAGAGAGAGAAAATCACCAAAGTTGTGATTTAGTGAAGAAAAGACTAAGGTAAGAAGTGATTCTTCTTCTTCTTCTTCATCATCTTTTCTTAAAAGAAGTTTGAATTTTGAGCTCTTCCAAGACTTATGTGGAAAGAGAGAGAAATTAGGCTTTTGAGATAGAATAAGAGAGTTTAGGGTCTTGAGAAAATCGATGATAATAATGATTTATGATGTTATAGGAGTTCCAAGTGACAAGGAACAAACACTAAAGAGCATAGAAAAAGAGAAAGCTACCTAGAAGAGTGAATGAGAAAGATTAAGGTTTCTGCATAATTTAAGGCAATAGCCTATCTTTGTTTGAAATAATGCATGTTGAACATGATTTAAGATAAATGAATTTCAAGAATGATGATTATGGCATGAAACTATAGGTTTAGACATGTATGAATGAAATCCTTGTGAGACATTCAATTAACGGTGCATGTTAGAAAATCTTGTATGATAAAGACATTTAAATGTATTAGAAAGTAATAAGTTGAGTAAAGAATCTTAGAAATGCATGAAATAGAAATTTGGTATGATTTGGATGATATTAGAATGAATTAAAAGTGAATATGCAGATTTCCTGCTGAAAGTCATAGGCGTGACTATCGAGTCACGGGCGTGGACCTGATGATTTACGGTTGTGACTGATTGTATCACTGTTGTGACTTCTGTGTGGAAATGGTGCTATTCATTCCAGAAGTATTTACAGTTGGGAATCACGGGCATGAACTCATTAAAGGGCATGAATGAGCATTCACGAATGCTTTGGGCGATTCATTCTAGTAGCGTTCACGGTTTGGGATTAAGGGCTTGAACTATTTCACAGGCATGAATTATATGGCCGTGAATGCTCTGTTTTCAAATAAATTATGATTATGATTATCTACTGATGTATCTAGTTAAACAAATGAAAAGATGCTACCCAGTACATATGAGCATGACGATATGTTTGCAAAACAAAAAAATTGAGATGTGGATACATGAGAATGTTGATGTGTCGAAATTGAGAATGATGATGATGTGATGTATAACATGAGGTTAATGAAATGGATGTAAAATAAAAATTAAATAAAGATATATGATTTATGTGAAAACACGAAGATGCTCATTACTCTACCTGCAGACTAGAAACAGGATAGATGACATGTCATTAAAAGGGCGAATAGTACCGTACTATATGAGATATTCCTCGATCAATTTGGCTTAAGCTTGGAGAGCGCCATTGATCTGAGAAGCTCGGTCAATGTGGCTTAAGCTCGAAGAGCGCCATTAACTTGAGAAGCTTTGCTGAGCACATATAAATTGAGGACAAGCTGGCTTAAGCTCAGAGAGCGCCCTTGGTCCGATTATTCATCTATCATGAAATTATACTCAATCAATGTGGCTTAAGCTCGGAGAGCGCCATTGATTTGAGATGCTCTATTGAGCCAGATAGTGGACAGGGTGGCTGTAGCTCCAGGAGCGCTCCTGATCCATAACCCGTATCCAGTCAGTCCAAATTTAGAGTAATGTGGGCAAGATAATAAAGATATGTCGGAAAATAAGAAAAGAAAAGAAAAGAAAAATGATGATTATATGGGATTGAGATATAATAATAAAGAGATTAATAGAGTAACTTACCATCAAAGATAAATGAAAATAACGTTGTATATGTGAGCATGATATTTATACTTGTATGAAATAGGAACATGTTGATAAAAATAGCAGCAAACATTTTAATGCATAAAATGATACATGTTAATGCTTGTTGCATGATGTAGTATATTGCCTTATTTATAGGCACCACTAAACTTAGAGCTTAGCATGGGAGTTTCCTTCCATGCAGATATAGAGAGGTAGGTGAAGGTGGTGGATAGAAAGGTATCTAATATCTTTAATTTTTTTATACCAAAAATACAATTTAATTATGGGTATAATTTAATCAAATTTAGTATGTCAATCAATTTAATTCATTTTAATTTCTAATTTTGTCATTTATTCTATCTATTTTAATCTCTATTGTTTATGATGTGGTGTGGTTCCTATGTATACTATATACTTATTCTAATTAGACTCTAATTAGTGGACGTTACAAGTTTTCTCTCCCTAAAATAAATCTAAAAGAGATAGAAAAACATTTAAAAAAATAGACAGAGAAAAAAGAAAAAGAAGAAGAAGAATGATGAAAAAAATATGTTGGACACTAAAAATACATCACACATATGAATTATTAAATAATGTGCTACCATTTTGAAATCGGAACCACGTTGCACACTGCATATTGGTTTGTGATATAATTTGAGATCCTACTCTATACCAATTTCCCTCTAAGAATAAAATAACTATCATTTGGGAGAGAATTTGGAGTACCATAAACTTTATACATACCCTG
Source organism: Triadica sebifera (assembly GCA_023653625.1). Classification (NCBI taxonomy): domain Eukaryota; kingdom Viridiplantae; phylum Streptophyta; class Magnoliopsida; order Malpighiales; family Euphorbiaceae; genus Triadica; species Triadica sebifera. Next base: position 37,412,323 of record CM042893.1, on the reverse strand, counting down.
TGAACTCTAGCCAAAGGTTATTTTGGCTCTATCATAATCCAAAAGGCTACCTTGGTGATGAAAGCAAGAATTTGTTCTTTAGGGCTATTGAAGCCAAACCCTCCATTAGCAATCAGCTGACAAATGTCCTCCCAATTAACCAGGTGCTCCTTTTTATAATCTACTCATTATGGTTATTAAGAACAGTGGGTTCAACTAGTTTTGAACTGGTTAGATAATTGGGCTTGTTAATATGTAACTTCTTATAATTTAGGTTAGGTTGCAGGTAACCGTAATTGTTAGAGGAGTGCTCTAAAGGCAATCAACTTTAACACTTATTGTACAAATTTATTTGATTAATAAAAAGTTTTTTCATTAATTTGATGTTCATTTGATATATGAATTGATAAGTGATCTTAAATCAATTGGTGAAGTCCTTGATACATAACATAGCATGAAGGAAATCATTATGAGATCATGATATTGAGATTCTTATCATGTGTAATTATGTCAGTATCAAAATTATCCCTAGTCATAGGATTAATGAGATGGGATATTATTAATCCAGACAGACTAGCATATGTTACACTCCTTGATTGGATCGAGTAGTAGATCTCATAATCTATAAACATGAGATGTTTAGAGTTAACATGTGGATGCTTGCTAAGTGTAGCTAAGTACATTGGATGACCAACTATGAGACAATCATATGGATAATTTATTCAAATGTCAATGATAGTTGCATCATAGCAATGGTGCAAATATCTTTAGACTTGAGGTACTCAAGGATATCTTGAATATTGATTCTGTATTTTGACACTATTCCTTGTTGCCTCCGAGAGGTAGGTCATAGGGTGGTGATTGGATACAGCTTGATGTATTCGAAGGTAATTGGGTAACCAATAAAGGATTCACCACTCTTGATAGAAGAAGTATATACCCATGGCCTTTTGTCGTGATCATTACTCAGGAATCTCTGGCCGAAGTGGAAATGTCATAAAGATAGTCCTCAATGACATATCTAATAGAGTAATGTGACTCAAGGACTAGAACTAACATTACTTGGACTAGAACTAACATTACTTGGACTAGACATGATGTAGTCAGTCTAGCGGGAGTTGACACATGTCCATATTCTGAACCAAGTGGGGTAGAAATTGGTGAAAATAATAATTGCACATAAATTGTCTATGGAAAGGTTCGTAGTCAAACCACTAACTTTTCGGTCAATTGGGAGTCATGATGTGTTGCTAGATACCGCTTATGACCTACTTAAATTAATTGTTAATTTAAGTGGCAAACATAACAGGGAACCTAATGGGTCACACGCATTGAAGATATTGAGAATGAGTAAAATGGTCTTGGATATGATCCAAAATATGAGAGAATTATTTTAGGATGGATCGCGATGAGATTGCACGAAAAAATCGTTCGGGAGTGTTACGAGCCCACGCGGGCTAGGCAGGCTGCCCAGCAGCAGCCCGCAGCAGGCCCAGCGCGCCTGCAGCTTCCATCCATTGGCCAACTGCTGTAATTGGCCATAATTAGGCCAATTATTACCAATTACTATTCATTAGTTGCCATTTTCTCCATTTTTGACTTTTCATCTTATTTTTGAATTTGATTCAAATTTAAAAGACATCAAATGGCAGATAATAGACATGAAAATATTTTTTGTGAAAAAAAATATTTTTAAAACAACAAATATTCTCTCAAGAACACTTTCAAAGCTAGCACTTTGAATTTGTTCAAACCATTTTCTCTTCATAGTTTCTTCTTCATTATTCGCGTGGATTATCATTAGAGACATCCTAGTGTAGATTGTTGTGCTTTGCTACAATCCAACAAAGTGAAGATTTCAAGAACAAATAAATTAGTTTTAATGGTACAAGTACGATATTTTTTTTTGGGTTTTGAAAAATTTTATTTTTCGTTGCGTTTATGAATACTATTCATTTTTCAAAACCCAACATTGGTATCAGAGCCTTCTTGTATCCATTAAAATTAAATTTAATTGAAAGTGCAATTGGATTGTATGTTTTTGATGATTTTGGATCAATAGGTTTTCAAAAATTAAAATTAATTTGTAAAATATAATTTAAACATTTTGCTTTCTTTAATCTGATCATGGGATGATTAAGAATAATTATTTTTATTGAAAAATTATTTGAATGTGATTCAAATAATTAATTTCGGATTTATTTAAAAAATGCCTAAAATTGCCTTGTTTATGAACATGTGTTGTTGTTTGGCTTAATTGATGGGGTTGGTTGCATTTTTCTTGTAATTTAATTATGAAATTTTTTAAATATATTGAGAATATTTTTATACCTTTGGAAGTGTCCAATAATTAATTAAAAATTATTTTAATTAATTTTAAAATAAACACAAAATGGGACTGTTTTAGCGTACCCGGTGGGGATGTTTTGTTTGATTTTTTTTGAATGTGTTTATTTTATTTCCACCACCTTGAAATAATATTTATGTGATTAAAAATATGTTATTTTAATGTTAGATACTTTCCAAAATTATTTTGCAAGCATTTGAAATTTTAAAAATTCTAGATATCGAATTAGTCATTTTGAGCGTCTAAGAGTGTTGTTTCGTTTGTCTCAGTAATTTTGGGTTCTGCCAAAACTATTTTGATGAACTTGAGCTGACCTAAAGATAAGTAGAATGGTAATTTGATGTTCTAAAATTTTTTAGAATTTTTGCAAATTAATTTTGAATTAATTTAAGTTATGCAATTGTAATTCTAGTATGACTAGAAATTGGTATGTATATTAAAATTAAATTGTTTAATTTTAACATCATAATATTCTGATTTTAAGGAGAATTAATTTTGAATTATTTCTGGAAATATGGAATTTAATTTAATTTGATTAAATATTAAATTCCACTATAAAATGACATACAAAATTAAATTAACCGAAAGAACACATATAGACAATTTTGATTCAAGTGTTGAATCGATTTACAAATTGAAATCCAAAATTGTCATTTTTATTTTGTGCATTAGAGAATGCATGTTAGGGGTGTATGAAAAGGCATGATGGATGATTATGGACTTAGGCCCAATGTGATTGAGCATGTATGGAATTAGTTTGTTTTATGCTAAATAGGGCCTGTGTGTCCCTACCTCTTTTTTCTTTCTTATGTATTTCTCTTCTCATCTTACTCCCCTCAAATGTAAATTGAGGTTTTCTATAATTTGAAATATGTAATTAGATTACATAGGATTAGGATAGAATGAAGATACAAAGGAGCAAGAAGCAAAGGAGATGGTACCATAAACAAGAAGACTTAGAAATAGGAATTTGATTTTTATTTTAGGTTGTAAATTTATGCATATACCTAGGTAAGACCTAATCAATCTCTCTTTGGCTCAAGAGATTGACTTTAGTACGTCTATAATCATGCCATATAGTTAATATAACTATCTTTATATATCAATGTGATGAATGTATGTGTTGCCCAGATATTAAACCAATAAGAGAGGTTGAATTGGATTTTCAAAAATTAAACTATAAGGTGCGGAAATAAAATATTAATTTTAGGATGGATAGAGAGAATTTGACACAAGGATTTTTATAGAGGTTTGGGTGTTAACAAATCCTACTCCTCTCCCCAATCGCAATTGGGAGTTTCACTAACACACTAAGTGTTACAATGGAGTTTTACAAGCTCACTCCGAACTATGGTGTTTCTCACAATGGCTCACACCTAACCCAGAAATCCTTTGTGTTTTAATGGCTCACACAATAACCAATTCCTTGTGTTTTATAGGCTCACACAAACAACCTTCACTTTGTGTTTTTACAGGTTCACACAAACAACCTTTTAATTTGTATTTTGGAGGCTCACATAACTAACCCTTACAAGTGTTTTACTCTTAACCCAGAAATACCCAAAGCTCACTTGAGTAAATATTACAGAGAGAACCACTTACAAATCTTAATTGCTCAATCAATGAAGAGCAAAAAGATTTTTAGAGAAAATAGATTTTGTTCTCAAAGTATGAATGTACAAATAGCTTGTAATAAGAATTAAATTCGAAGTATATGCTATTCTATTGTTATTCTCTTTCTTCTATTTTTCTGAATGGATAAATGACTTCCATTTATACTCCCATGGCTAAATATAGTCATTGGGGTGCATTATATAAGAAACTAGCCATTGTACCAACCAAATAATCGCACATGAGATTTTTCTCTTTCATTGTTCACGGGCGTGACTATGTTTGTACCAACCAAATATTACACTTATGCTTTTTGATGAATAATGCAGTGTCAACATTTCCCTTTGTAAAGCTATTTTCTAATAAAAACGAACTTGGCCTGTCATACCGAGCTCTTGGAGCTTGTTTTAAACCATAGAAAGCTTTTGAAAGTTTAAAAACATGATTTGGCAAATCATAGTTTTCAAAACCTGGTGGTTGTTTTACATACATTTCTTCATCTATATAACCATTTAGAAATGCACTTTTAACATCCATTTGGAAAATTTTGAAATTCATGTGACATGCATATGCTAAAAGTATTCTTATGGCTTCTAATCCAGCTACAGGTGCATATATTTCATCATAATTTATACCTTCTTCCTAATTATATCCTTTTGCAACTAGTCTAGCCTTATTCCTGGTTATTAACCCTTCTCATCTAATTTATTTCTAAATACCCATTCGCTACCTATAATTTGATGATCCTTGGGTCTAGGTACTAGGGTCCATACCTTATTTCTCTCAAATTGGTTGAGTTCCTCTTGCATGCCAATTACCCAACTTTCATCATTAAGAGCCTCATCAATATTTTTAGGCTCAATTTGTGAAATAAAAACAATGTCAGTGACTAGATGTTTGAAATGAGATCTAGTACTTATTTCCCTTGACAAATCACCAATTATTTGCTCTTTTGGATGATCTTTCGTCATTCTCCATTCTTTTGGAAGTTCTTGATCATCAAGAGCACTACCTTTCGCAAGATCAAGTTTACTAGATTCATTAAAAAAAACATGCATGGATTCTTCAACCATTTGTGATCTTTTATTAAATACTCTATATGTTTTGCTGGTTGCAGAGTATCCTAAAAAGATACCTTCATCAGACTTAGAGGCAAATTTTCCAAGATTGTCCTTGGTCTTCAATATAAGACACTTGCATCCAAATACTCTAAAGTATGATATCAAGGGCTTTATTCCATTCCATAGCTCAAATTAGGTTTTGTTTAAAAGAGGTCTTTTGAAAACTCAATTTGAAATATAACATGAAGTGTTTGTGGCTTCTGCCCAAAAATAAGTTGGTAATTCATATTCATTGAGCATAATTCTAGCCATTTCAATTAAAGTTCGATATTTCCTTTGAACTACCCCTTTTTGTTAAGGTGTCCTAGGAGATGAGAAATTATGCGAAATGCCATTTCAAGACAAAAGCTTTCAAAGTTTTCATTTTCAAATTCTTTCCCATGATCACTTCTTATTTTTGAAATACAGTACCCTTTTTCATTTTGAACTCTTTTAGCAAAGTTTTTTAAATTTTCAAAAGCATCACTCTTTTGAGCTAGGAAAATTACCTAAGTAAATATAGAGTAATCATCTACGATGACAAATGCATAATGTTTTTCTCCTAAGCTAGCAATTCTAGTAGGTCCAAATAAGTGTAAATGCAGGAGTTGAAGAGGTTTTGATGTACTTACTATGTTTTTGGCTTTGAAGGATGACTTGTGTTGCTTTCCTCTTTGGCAAGGATCACATATCTTGCCTTTTTAATATTTAACTCTTGCTAGTCCTTTTACTAGTTCTCCTATGCTGAGACTTTGTATTAAGTCCATGTTAGCATGACCAAGTCTTCTATGCCACGGCCAAGATTCATCACTAGTAGTCACAAGACACTTAGAGGAATGGTTAGATAGTTCATGTAAGTTTATTATGTATGTATTGATATCTCTATTTCCATTAAATATTTCATGCTATTTTACTAGTTTATTATGTATGTTAAATACATTATTGCTATTTTATTTGTTAGCATCAAAATGATAGAAATACCCCTCAAGGTTCAACAATCTCCCCCTTTTTGATGGTGACAAATAATCTAGCAATATGTGATTTTGAGAAGTCTCCACTTCAAAAGATGCTTAAGATAAAAAATTACTGAAGTGCAAGAGTTGTTAAGAATGATGGAGTATAGCATGGTTGTATGCTTCCTAGTTTAGGTATATGAAAGTAATATGCAAGGTATTCCAATGTATACCAAATTTTTACTTAAAACTAGTTAAGTATATGCAAAGTATATTTAAGGTATATTCAAAGTATATCAAGTATATTCAAAGTATATCAGGCATATTCATTCATGTAACTTGCATCAAGGTATATGCAAAGTATACTTAAGGTAAATTCAAGGTATATCAACTCATTTGCATACTTGCATATTCATTTAATTCAAATAAGTATATCAAATATATTGCATTTAAATTTAAATATAATATATTGTTAGGTTCTCCCCCTTTTGTCATCAACAAAAAGAACAAAAAAAAGATAAATCATAAGGTAAAACTAATGCAATTATATTAATATTAAAAGAAAAGTACAAGGTTTTGAAAAGTAATTTAAAGTCCTACATTAAGAAAGCAAAAAATAGTCTAGCTAGATTTGTAGTCGAACATCCAATCTCTAAGGCGAGCTACTTCTGCCTCAAGGCTCTCCATGCGAGACTCCATGAAATCCTTGAGGTTCTCTAACCTCTCATCAATTGAGCCTACATTTGGTCAAAACACGGTGCTAATAGGTCAGCCACCTACTGAGCCAGGTTCGGTGTGGAGGCCAAGGATTGTCCAATTTCCTGCTCAACCTCTGGGGTTGCAATCTCAACTCAAACTCTCTTCCTCTATTGGATTCCTTAGAGGCCAGCTTTGAAGTCATCCAAATCGTTGTCCTCCCAAATAATCTCACCAGTTGTATTGGTGAAGTGGTAGTAGATGTTGTTCTTATGAACTATGCAAACCGCCGCTCCCATTTTGATAAACTACTCGACGTCTAGTCGGTCTCGAGGATGTGCTGGTATAGGATTGAAGTGGTGCTCCTCTAGCTTCAAATACCCAAGCTTTATAGCAAGGTGAGTCACGTACCCACCAATCAAAATGTCTCTGGAGGGCTTCGTGGCAATACACAGTAGATGGTTTGCAAACCATCGAGATAAAGCCACTATTAGGCCTCTTTGGGCCATCTCTAAGAGAAAGAGCTCAGATTTCTGAATCGATCCATTGCTGTCTCCTCTGGAAAAAATGTTATAGGTTAGAAACCTATGCAAGTACTTGTGCACTAGTGATCGAAGGTGGGTGCTTTTCATCTTCTTGATGTTCCATCTGCAGTCGAGCTCGAAATGAGTCCATGTCTGAGTGGCATAGAACTCCACCTCACTCTCATTAAGGATACCATCAGAGGAAAGGTTGAACATATCACCAAACTCCATGGAAGTGAGGGTGTTTAGATGCTTGCAGAGATGAAATTTTACCATGCCAGTGGGAGAGACTTGTAAGGTGCTAAGGAACTCGAGAGTTGGTTCCCTTAGCATCGGTTGATGGATATCAACAAAATCTTTTAGACCAAGGGTCCTAACAGTGTGCCACTCAAAAGATCGAGAGGAAAGGAGTGATCTTTGCTTGAGAACCGATTACCTTAGATGACAGTGCTCCGGAATAATGTTTAGAAGTTAGTATGTGTACCTTCTTGGAGCATGAGACTTCTTTCTGGTACCTCTAGAGGAGTCGGGTTCCATTTTTTAATGTGAAAAATATTTTTGAAGAGAGAGAATCTGATGGAATATTTGAATAGAACCTAGTGAGTTTTGATTTATGATGATGGAAATAGTTTTTAAAGGTATTTATATATGGAGTGAGTTGCTAGGGGGCCGAAATTTATGAATTGGTATTGAATGGTGATAAATGAGAAAAGTTGAAGAGTTGGAAATGAGAGAAATAATGTCAGAAAATGTTTTATAGCAGACATATTCACGGTCATTAATGGTAAGTCACGGGCGTAAAATGTCATGTTCACGGTTTGCTGAAGAGGCGCTCTACCCGTGATGAGGGATGTGAAATGATTCATGATCGTGACATTTAATGGTCACGGGTGTGAATGATGAAATATCACGGTGGTGACAAATGAGTCACGGTCGTGAAGTACAATCTTCACTACTTGTGATCGTGAGACAGAGCGTGACACAAAGCGTGAACGCTTCTAAATGTTTTTAGTGGAAATGTTCACAGTCATGAATAAGTGTCACGATTGTGAATAAAGAGATTCACGCGGTGACAGAAAAAGGTTATGGGCATGAAACATTGTCTTCACTACCTTCAACTGTGAAGCATGTCATGAAGCAAGGCGTGAAAGCTACTGGAGCTTTTGTCGATTATGATCACGGCTGTGAATATATGTTAAGGGCGTGAACTGCCTAAAATTCTCATTTAAATAAAACTAAGTTTAAAACAAGACCAAAGGATTTCTAAGGTGCTTTTATCTCCTATAACATATATTTCTATCAAGTTAGCCACTTCATACCTTAAAATTGAGACAATAACATAAGATTTACAATCAAGGTTTGACAAATTTGGCAATCATAAAGTTAATCCATCAATCATACCAAGCTCTCTTCTTATGAAGTTAAATCTTTCATGATATCTTCCAATTGATTGTCTATGCGTATAAATTCCAATATAACTTCTCCATATTGAACATGATCTCTAATAAAATGATGTCTTATGTCAATATGCTTACTTCTAGAGTGTTGAATGGGATTCTTAGATATATTTATAACACTTGTATTATCACATCTAATAGGTATATGGTCCATACTATGACCATAATCCTTAAGTTGTTGTTTCATCCAAAGGATTTGTGTACAACAACATCCGAATGCCACATACTCCGCTTCAAGGATAAAAGAGCAACTGAAACTTGTTTCTTGCTAAACCAAAAAACTAAGCATTCTCCAATAAAGTGACAAGTACCTGAAGTACTTTTTCTATCTATAAGACATCCAGCATAATCAAGTTCTGAATATCCTATAATGTGAAAGGATGAATTTCAAGGATACCATAAACCTAGATGCAATGAGCCATGTAAATATTTTAAAATTCTTTTTACAGCATTTAAATATGACTCTTTAGGACATGATTGAAAGCGAGCACACAAGAATACACTATACATTATATCGGGTCTAGAGGCAGTAAGATATAAAAGTGATCCGATCATACCTCTATAGAGCTTTTCATTAATGCTCTTATCCTTTTCATCCTTGTCCAATTTTGTTAATGTGCTCATTGGAGTCTTGGCATTTTTGCATCATTCCATTCCAAATTTCTTCAGTAAGTCTTTGGCATATTTGGATTGGTTAATGAATATGCCATCATTGCCTTGTTTTATTTGTAGACCGAGGAAGAATTTTAGCTCACCCATCATGCTCATTTTGAATTCCCCTAGTCATACGCTTAGCAAATTATTGGCAAAGGAATTCATTAGTCGACCCAAATATGATGTCATCAACATAAATTTGAACAATTAGAGTATCATGCTTATGCTTTTTAATAAATAAAGTAGTGTCAACATTCCCTTTTATAAAATTATTTTCTAAAACAAAAAAACTTAGTCTTTCATACCAAGCTCTTGGGGCTTGTTTTAAACCATATTAAGCTTTTGAAAGTTTAAATACATGGTTGGGCAAATCATAGCTTTCAAAACCTGGTGGTTGTTCTACATATACTTCTTCTATAAAGCCATATAAAAAAGCACTTTTTACATCCATTTGAAAGAGTTTGAAATTCATATGGCATGCATATGCTAAAAGTATTATTATGGCTTCTAATCTAGCTGCAAGAGCACAGGTCTTATCATAATCTATCCTTCTTCCTGATTATATCCTTTTGCAACTAACCTAGCCTTATTCCTAGTTATTGAACCTTGTTCATCTAGATTATTTCTAAATACCCATTTTCTTCTAATGATTTGAAGCCCATTGGGTCTAGGTACTAAGGTCCATACGTTACTTCTCTCAAATTGGTTGAGTTCCTCTTGCATAGCAATCACCCAACTTTCATCATTAAGAGCCTCATCAATATTTTTAGGCTCAAATTGAGAAACAAAGGCAAGATTAGAAACTAAATGTTTGAGATGAGATCTAGTACTTACTCCCCTTGTAGGATCACCAATGATTTGCTCTTTGGGGTGATCTTTCGTCAATCTCCATTCCTTTGGGAGCTCTTGCCTGTTTTCTCTTGAGCTGAAAGTAGAGAGTCATCTTGATGTGAATTTTCTTGATCATTTTATTCTCTAAGATCAAGTCTTTCCATTATGCCTACAACATCATCAAGAACACTACCTTTCATAAGATCAAGCTTACTAGCTTCATCAAAAACAACATGCATAGATTCTTAAACAGCTAATGACTTTTTATTAAATACTCTATATGCTTTGTAGTGATAGAGTATCCTAAAAATATACCCTCATCAGATTTAGAGGTAAATTTTCCAAGGTTGTCCTTAGTATTCAATATGAAACACTTGCATCCAAATACTCTAAAGTATGATATCAAGGGCTTTCTTCCATTCCATAGCTGAAAAGAAGTTTTGTTTAAGAATGGTCTTTTGAAAACTTGATTTGAAATACAACATGCAGTATTTGTGGCTTCGTCCCAAAAGGAAGTTGGTAAACCATACTCATTGACCACCCCCTTTTGACCACCCCAAATGCCATGTTCTAGACAAAAATTTTCAAAGTTTTCATTTTCAAATTCTTTGACATGATCACTTCTTATCTTTGAAGTACAATATCCTTTTTCATTCTGAACTCTTTTAGCAAAGTTTCTGAAAGTTTCAAAGGCATCACTTTTTTGAGCTAAGAAAATTACCCAAGTGAATCTAGAGTAGTCATTGACAATGACAAAGTCATAGTGTTTACCTCCTAAGCTTGCAATCCTAGTAGGTCCAAAAAGATCTAGATGCAGGAGTTGTAGAGGTTTTGAGGTACTTACAATGTTTTTGGATTTAAAGGATGACTTGTGTTGTTTTCCTCTTTGGCAAGGTTCACATATCTTGTCCTTTTCAAATTTGACTTTTGGTAGTCCACTTACTAGCTCTCATTTGCTAAGGCTTTGAATTAGATCCATGCTTGCATGACCAAGCCTTCTATGCCACAGCCAAGATTGATCACTAGTAGTCACAGGACACTTAGAGGAAAGGTACGATATTTTGTGTAAGTCTATTATGTAGGTATTGACATCTCTACTTCTTTTAAATATCTCTTGGCCATTAATAGAGATTACAAGACATTCGTTGGAAGTAAAGATTACTTTGTTTTATTTATCACATAATTGACTTACACTTAACAAGTTATGTTTCAAACCATCAACAAGTAAGACATCTTTAATGAAAGTAGTACCATTAATACCAATAGAGCCAATGCCAATTACCTCCATCAATCTTTTTGATTTCATTGGAACGTTCTTTGTCTCCGGTCATATGCCTTGAGCATCCACTATCTACTAGTCAAGCATTTTTGTTTATTGTGGACTTGAGGCATACCTATAGAATCACAATTCAAGTATTGTTTTTAAGTACCCAAATGAGCTTGGCTCCTTGGGGGTTAGCACATGATGTTCCCAATGAGCCTTCCTTATCCAGTAATGTTTATTTATGTAACCAAATTTCATACAATAGTTACATTGTTTAGCTCTAAACATGCTATTTGATCTTACAATGCTATTAAATGCCATGTTTCTATTAGGTAGAGTTTGAGAGCAATGGCATGCACAAACATGATGACTTGATGCTTCTCTATGTGTATGCTTCTTGTACATAAAAGCATGATTAGCCTTTTGAGGTTTCCTTCTTAGGCTTACCAACCATTGATCATTCCTCTAATGAATAAAAGGTTTAATGTATGTTGTGCACTTAGCCCTTAAGGTTGTTACAGCAAATGTCGAGATGTGGGGTTCACTTGACATAACAAAAGTAGTCTTGTGAGATGAAGATGATGTACCCTTAAATCCTAAACCATGTCTAATTAAGGGTGGTCTTTGAGACACAATGAGAGTATCTAAACTCTCCATTCCCTTGTGAAATTTTTTAAGTTCCTCAACTTCATTTTTCAAAATATTATTTTCTTTAAGCAAGGATTTAGTTGAGGGTCTTGAAGAGTACTCATCTAATGATTTTTTAAGAGATTCATTAGATGATTTAACCTCAAAGTTCTCCTTTTCTAAAACAACCATTTTGATTTTCAAATTAGAAGTGTTATTTTTTTAAGTGTTGAATTTACTTCTATATTTCTCTAGTTATAGATTCATTACTTCTATTCGACTTTGCTAGTCATCATCATCACTATTACTATCATTATCACTACTATCATTATTGAATGAGTATGAGTGAAGTGATCCAACCTTATCGGAGACATGATCCTCTATAGCCATGAAGCATAGGTTGACCTCTTAACTTTCATTGTCATCTTTTTTGCTTGAAGAGCTTTCATCATCCCATGTGGCTTTGTGGCCTTTCTCCCCATTGTCTCTTTGGTATTTTCTTTTGTGCTTCTTGAGCCTTGGACATTCCGATTTAATATGCCCTTTTTTCCCACATTCATAACACTTTACCTCCTCTTTACTCCTTCGTGAGTCATTTGAGGTTTATTTGCTTGAATTTTCTAGAGTTGCCCATTCTCTTCTCAATAATTCTTTTCAGCCTTCTTGAAAGCATAACAATGTTCTCATTTGCATCATCACTCTTTTCTTCATCATCTTCAACTTCCTCTTGAGATTTTGAAGTAGAGGCTTTTAGTGCTAGAGACTTTTAGTGCTAGAGGCTTTCTTTTTTCTGGCTCAACTTCAAGTTGTCAATCTCTTTTCACTGCCATTTCATGTGTTAGAAGTTTGCCAATAAGCACATCAGTATTCATGACACTCATGTTGTAACACCACATCATATGCATTTAAGTATAACCTATTTCTGTATCAAATAATCACATACTGCATGTTGAAAAGAGAAAATACCCTAATAACAGTGGTAGTAAATTTTTTTTCATATCATATCCTGTAAAATCAACTAATGACTTTACAAGTCTTATATCCTGTAATTCTATTCAATGACTTTGCAAGTCTCATATCCTGTAATATCACTCAATGACTTTTCAAGTCCACATTAAAAACCACAATATGATATATCACATATATTAAAAAATAAACTTCACATGCGAAAGATTACAGTTTGCTTCCATTTATACATTTCAAAACTAATCTAAAGTGATAATACATATTCAAACATATAAGTCCAAAATATAGATGACATGCTTTCATGCTTGTGTGGAATGAAAGGAGAGAGAATGATGAGGCTCGGCTAATGACCTGTGCTCCATGTCTTCTATACACTACTTAAAATGAGCTATCACTTTTTTTTACCTGAAAAATGATGCAAATTGATTTGTTGCGGCTCAGTGAGAATAACCATCCAATGATCTCTAAAGTACCAAACAACTCATAGTAATAAATCACAAATCCAATATATACCATGTATTCCATTCCATTCATCAGTATCATATAAGTATCAATAAAGTTGAAACATATAATCATTACTCTTTATGTATGCAAATGCTTTGCTTATTTCATTTTGTTGTGACTAAGTTAAACAAACATTGCTTTGGGTTTCCATGTGAACATTTGCATTTGCATTTTATAGCTAGCTTGATCATTTGTTTCATTTGCACATTTGTTGGGCAATAGGTCTCTTCTTTTGCTTTACAATATCGGTTAACTATTCATAATGCCTTTTTAGTCCATTTGCATATGCACTTGTATTTAAGCATTCATCAACCATTGTAACTTATCACATATAATATACATAAATCACATATATACCTCATATGCCACACATATACCTTGCATATACTATACATATACCATGTATATATATCACATATGTCAAACATATACTTCAAATATACCACAAGTATACCATTTATATGTACCAAAATGTCACAAATTATCCATCATTACATTATCTAGAACCAATAATGACAATCATTTGAATCACATAGCAAGCAACATTCATTTGCACTAAAGAATTCAATCGATAATTAGACTCACTGTTGTCCTTTGATTCCGACCCCTAACTTATTGTCTATCCACTCCTTGTGGGTCTCCAATATGTTGCGAGCCTAATATGAAAAAATAATCGATTAACTCATAATTAGGGAGACTTAATGTGGCTTAAACAAATTAATATGCATTGTTCATGTCAATAGTTAAGATATTTCCTATGAGAAAGTGTGACCTTACGGGACTGTTTAGCCTATAACTTTTTCTACACTTGACAAAATAATCTGATTCTTGTTCCTAATTAAATATAACATATAATTATAAAACATATTACAATTTCAGACCAATTGGGTCATTTTACAATATATTTTGGAATTTCTAACTGTGTTATGTTTTCTCCCTTGTTTTCTGCCTTTAGGCAGTTTCAGGGTACTCATTTGGGTTCATCATAACTTATAATATATAAGTACTATTTTAATGAAACTTTACAGAAACTTATATGGATTCATATGGAACATTGTTAATGGTTACAACTTTTATCAATTATGTCTCTAAGGTCTTCAAAATATAACAAACGTTTTACTGGTCAATAATAGAATTGGCTTCCGGACCAGTATGACTTCCAAAGGCCATAACTTAGTCTATACATAACCAATTAAGCTGACCTTAGTACCCAACTTTAGCTAAGACATATACCTATACCTTTTAGTTTTGATCAATTACATAATCTAGCTCTAACTAGCTCAAATTAGCCAAACCAGTTACTGGATCTGCCCAAGGCACCTAGTAGGCAGTTCAAACCATGGAAGAGTCATGGTTCCATTCACCATAACTCAACATTTACGAGACCTATAAACCTGAAATTTAGTATAAAGATAACAAACACATATATCTACAACTTTTATGTTTTTATAAACTTCAAATAATGACTTTAACATATTCGAAATCAAAGAACACAGTAGCTAACTTGGTTAGGGTTCACACCCTGACCAGTTTCAGTAAAGAGAGTATATCTCTTCCTATACATAACATCTTGCAAAAAAATTTATACATCCACAAATTTAAGACATAAAGGAACACCTTTTCGATTTTACACTTTTCTAGAATCAATTTCTATTAACATCAAAATTGGGGTGCAATGCAGTGACTAATATTGAACCTAAGCAACTCAAATCAACCCTATAGCAATAAGAATTTATTACTTACCAAGAACAAACTTGCAAGGGATCAATTAGATTCAAACACTAAGAAGGATGAATTGAAGTATGAAATGGAGGAAATTGAAGAAGAAGTCAGGCTGGAGAAGAAGGCAGAAATGGGAAGATAAAGCTAACTTTTTGTTTTTTGTCTTTTTATCTTTTTCTCATCTCTTTTCTCATCTCTTTTCTCCTTTCTCTTATCTTTTCTCTTCTCCTCTCTTTTAATTCTCTTTTGTGTCATTTTCATTTTATTTTGCCTATATTATTCTTATTATTTACATATATTTATAATTCCACTAATTCACACAATAATACAGCTTAATCATTTGACGCGATTTAACTAAATTAACAATGTAAATGTTTACTAATCTTAATCAAAGCATTTTGCTTACTTTAATTTAGTCACCTTATTCAATTCATTTCTAATACTTTGTTATCCTCATTTAGGTTATAATTACACACGTGCGACTCGATACAAGTGCCAAATACTAGGACATGTAGCTAGTTCGTGTCATAAACTTGTTCCTATTAAAATACATATGAAATGCACGTGTTCAATTGAATTGTATGCAAGATGCTTATGTTTAATGAAATGCATGTGGGGAAGGTCAAGGATGTTACACATGTCTTCATTGGCCTCTTCTATACTAGCAACTCTTAAACCTTAATCTTTGAGCTAAAGACTTCTCAGAATTTTATTATTTTCATCTTCCAAGCTCAGGTGTTTCCCAAGCTTTCTCATGCCATTTATTATGGCTAGAAGACGATTCGTCATGTCGGTGATTGACTCATTGGATTTCATCTTGAAGAGTTCATACTCCAAAGTAAGAAGTTGAATGTTCTTGGATTTTACTTGCTTTGTTCCTTCATGATAGTCTTCCAATGTTTTCCACTTGCTATATGCAGTTGGGTAGTGTTGTATCCTACCACGTTCTTCAATGGATAATGAGCTTGAGAGAATTGTAATTGCCTTCTTGTTTTTGAAATTTGCTCTTCTTTGAGGCTCTGTCCAATCATCTCTTGATAGGATTTCTTCTTCACCATCAACTCCTCTTCTAGTTGGTGGTGTCCATTCTTTCCTAACACTATCCTAGACTTCAATTCCTTCACTATCCAGATATGTCTCCATCCAAAACTTCCAATGAGCATAATTTGCTCTATCAAAGTAAGGCTTGCGACTTTCGAATCCTTCATTGGCCATTTCTTAATCTTTGCTAGCGCTGTTTAGGCTTCGATGCTAGACTAAGCTCTGATACCAATTGTTGCCTAGAAATTGAACCAGGAAGGGGGGTTGAATTGGATATTAAAAATTCTTAACTTTTAAGTGTGGAAAGAAAAGTTAAGTAAAGTAGGGATAGGAAGATATCACACAAGAATTTTTATAGTGGTTCGACTGTTAGCAAACCCTACTCCTCTCCCCAATCTCAATTGAGAGTTTCATTAACACACTAAGTGTTACAATGGAGTTTTACAAGCTCACTCCCAACTATGGTGTTTCTATCAAAGGATCACACCTAACCCAGAATTCCCTTGTGTTTTAATGGCTCACACAATAAACCAATTTCTTTTGTTTTAAAGGCTCACACAAATAACCCTTACAAGTGTTCTACTCTTAACCTAATATACCCAAACTCACTTGATTAGTAGATTACAAAGAAAAACACTCACAAATCTATAATGGTCAGAAAATAATGAGCAAAAAGATTTTTTTACAGAGAATTAATGTTTGTTTGAAAGTAGTAAATGAACAAATGGCTACAACAAGATTTTGATTCGAAGTATTTGCCATTCTCTTGTTCTGGATTCATTAATGACTTGCATTTATACTTCCATGGCAAATTATAGCCATTTGGTAGCATTTAATGTGAAAATAGCCATTGCACCAACTCTTAATTTCGCGCCTGACATGTTTCTCTTTCCTCTTTCACGGTTGTGAATATGTTCTTCCAAGCCGTGACTTGAGTGGTGATTGTGGCTGTGAAGCATTCTGGAAGGATTTGAAGTGTTTGATCACGGGCATGACATTATTCTTTCATAGGCATGAACATCCTTCCAAGCCGTGGTCCAAGTGGTGACTCTGGCAGCGAAGCTCTCTGGAGGAATTTGACATGTTTTCTCACAGGCGTGACTTTATTTCACGGGCATGATTGATATGATAATTCACGGTTGCTATGATCCTTTATGGCCATGAACTTTAAATATTGGGTAGTTGGTGCTAAGCTTCATCACAGGCGTGACATAAAAGGTCACGGGCGTGAACATGTTATTTCTTCAATTTTTGTGTTTTTAAGGTTAGTCTTCCTTTCTCCATTCTTGCATCATGTTCTATAAACTTAGAAAACAAGTATGTTAAATACATTATTGCTATTTTATTGGTTAGCATCAAAATGATAGAAATACCCCTTAAGGTTCAACACATACCAAGTTCTTGGAGCTTGTTTCAAACCATACAAAGCTTTTGAAAGTTTAAAACATGATTGGGCAAGTTATGGCTTTCAAAGCCCGGTAGTTGTTCTATATAAACATCTTCTATAAAACCATTTAAGAAAGCACTTTTGACATACATCTAAAAGAGTTTAAAATTCATATGGCATGCAAATGCTAAAAGAATTATTATGGCACCCCCTCACCCAAACCCCACGTACCCGAATGCGGGGACGCTACTGCTTGTCTTCTTTACTTCTTTAAATCGCTATATATTTTTTTTCTATTTAATAAATAATGTACATTTAATTTACATAACATAGTATTTATAAATACCAATTTACTATTTAACAAACTTTGAAAACTAATTTATAATTTATAAGTATATATAATGCGGAAAACAAATTACAAGAGTTCAAAAGTTTGTGACCCACTATTTCGAGATCGACTGCTTTAATTTGAATAGGATCACCGCTTGCTTTATCTACCACCTTCAGCTACCTTTCTATATCTGCGAGGAAGGAAACTCCCATGCTAAGCTCTAAGCTTAGTGGTGCATATAAATAAGGCAATATACTATATCATGCAACAAGCATTAACATGTATCATTTTATGCATTAAAATGTTTGCATGCTATGTCTATCAACATGTTCCTATTTCATACAAGTATAAATATCATGCTCACATTTACAATGTTATTTTCATTTATCTTTGATGGTAAGTTACTCTGTTAATCTCTTTATTATTATATCTCAATCTCATATCATCATTATTTTTTTCTTTTATTTTCTTATATTCTGACATATCTTCATTATCTTGCCCACATCACTCTAAATTTGGATTGAATGGATAGAGTTATGGATCAGGAGCACTCTCCGAGCTTAAGCCACATTGATTGAGTATTATTTCATCATAGATGAATAACCGAACCAAGGGCGCTCTCCAAGCTTAAGCCATATTGTCCTCAATTTATATGTGCTCATCAGAGCTTCTCAAGTCAATGGCGCTCTCTGAGCCTAAGCCATATTGACCGAGCATCTCAGATCAATGGCGCTCTCTGAGCTTAAGCCGTATTGACCAAGCATCTCAGATCAATGGTGCTCTCTGAGCCTAAGCCACATTGATCGAGGAATATCTCATATAGTATGGTACCATTCACCCCCTTAATGACATGTCATCTATCCTGATTCTAGTCCGCAGGTAGAGTAATGGGCATCTTCATATTTTCAAATCAATCATATATCTTTATTTAATTTTTATTTTACATCAATTTCATCATTCTCATATTATACATCACATCATCATCATTTTCAATTTTGACACATCAATATTCTCATGTATCAACATCTCAATTTTCTTATTTTGCAATATATCATCATGCTCTTACATACTGGATAGCATCTTTTTCATTTCTTTAACTAGATACATCAATAGATAATCATATTCATTATTTATTTGAAAACAGAGCATTCACAGCCGTGACTACCAATTCATGCCCGTGAATTAGTTCACGCTCGTAATCCAAAGCCGTAAACGCTACTAAAATGAATCGTGCCAAAAGCATTCACGGTTGTGAATACTCATTTGTGCCCGTGAATGAGTTCAAGCCCGTGATTTCCAATCGTAAACGCTTCTGGAATGAATAGTGCTATTTCCACACCAAAGTCACAACCGTGATACAAATCAGTCACAACTATGAACCATGAGGTTCACGTCTGTGACCCGATAGTCACGCCCATGACTTTCGGCAGGAAATCTGCATATTCACATTTCATTCATTATGATTACACCAAATCAAATCAACACACAATTCATGTAACATCCTCGACTTCCCACATATGCATTATTACATGCATTTTATTTTGACATATGCATTTGAATAAAATTCAATTGAACACATGCATTTCATACGTATTTTCGTAGGATCAAGTTTATGACACGCACTAGCTACGTGTCCTAGTACATTGCAATTGTATTGAGTCACACATGTGTATTTATAATCTAAATGAGGATAAAAAGTATTAAAAAAATAAATAAATGAAATAAGGTGACTAAATTAAACTAAGCAAAATGACTAGATTGAGATTAAATTGCATATTATGTTGATTTGTATAATAATAATAAAAAAAATAAAATAAAAAAATAAAAGTCAGAAAAATAAATAAATAAATAAATAAAAAAAGGGAAAAAGGGGACGGATGAAACAAAGAAAAGGAAGATAAGGTGGTGGGTGGTGGCTTTTAACTTATTAGGCAGCCACCTTATCACTTCCCTTCCTCATCTTCTTCTTCTTCTTCTTTGCTTCATTCCTTCCATTTCTTTTCAAGTTTCAGCCACCATTTCTTCCTTCTTTCACTCCAAAAATTGCAGGAACAAGATTAGCCAAGAGTGATTATAGGTGAGTAAACATTTATTCTTGTGTTAAGCTTGATTTTGGTGTTTAGGGTTCATTAATAGGCAGTATATTGTTCCATAGTTTTGATGATCTTAGAGATCGAATCTGAAAAATCTTAAAACACAAAAGTTGTTCATTTATGTCTTATATTTATGGATATGTGAATATATTTGCAATATGTTGTCTATATAATGAGATATCCTCTTCGTACTGAAACTGGTCAGGGTGTGAACCCTAACCAAGTTAGCTACTGTGTTACTTGATTTCGAATATGTTAAAGCCATTATTTGAAGTATCTCAAAACATAAAAGTTGTATATGTATGTGTTATGTATCTTTATACCAAATTTCAGGTTCATATGTCTTGTAAATTGTGAGTTATGGTAAATGGAACGATGACTGTTCCATGGTTTGAACTGCCTATTGAGTGCCCAGGGCAGTTCCAGAAACTTTTTTGTCTAATTTGAGCTTCTTAGAGCTAGATTATGTAACTTATCAAAACATTAAAGTTATAGTTATATGTCTTATCTAAAGTTTTGTACTAATTTCAGCTTAAAATGTTATGTATAGAGTAAGTTATGGCCTTTATAAGTCATACTGGTCCGGAAGCCAATTCTGCTCTAGACCAGTGAAATGTTGCTTATAATTTGAAGACCTTAGAGGAATAATTGGTAAAAGTTGTGAACATGAAAAATGTTCCATTTGAACCCATATAAGTTTCTGCCAAGTTTCATTATAATATTATTTACAGATTGTAAGATATGGACTACCCAAATTGGTACCCTGAAACTGCCAAAGGGCAGAAACAGGGCAGGAAACAGAACACTCTTAGAAATTCCACAAAAAATTGTAAAATGATCCAATTGGTCTGATATTTTAATATGTTTCATGATTATGTGTTATTTTGAATTAGGAACAAGAATCAGATTAATTGGTCAACTATAGGAAAAGTTATAGGCTTAACAGTCCCATAAGGTCACACTGCCCCATAGGAAAAAGCCTAGCTATGTATATGCATTATGCATATTAATTTGTTTAAGCCGCATTAAGTCTCCCTAATCATGAGTTAATCCATTATATTTTCATGTTAGGCTCACAACATATTGGAGACCCACAAGGAGCAGATAGACAATAAGTAAGAGTCGGGATCAAAGGAGAACGGTGAGTCTAATTATCGATTGAATTCTTAGTGCAAATGAATGTTGCTTGCTATGTGATTCATATGATTGTCATAATTTGTCCTTGATAATATGATGATGGATAATTTGTGACGTTTGTGGTTTGACATATGATTGTCATGATTGTCCTTGATAATATGATGATGGACAATATGTGACGTTTGTGGTTTGACATATGATTGTCATGATTGTCCTTCATAATATGATGATGGACAATATGTGACGTTTGTGGTTTGACATATGATTGTCATGATTGTCCTTGATAATATGATGATGGGCAATATGTAGCGTTTGTGATACGTATAAATGGTATACTTGTGGTATATTTGAGGTATATGTTTGACATATGTGATATATTTACATGGTATATGTATAGTATATGCAAGGTATATGCGTGGCATATGAGGCATATATGTGGTATATTTATGTTATATGTGATAAGATGCAATGGTTCATAAATGCTTAGTACAAATGCATATGCATATGGACTTAAAAAGCGTTGTGACTAGTTAATCAATATTGCAAAGCAAAAGAAGAGGCCTATGGCCCAACAAATGTGCAAATGAAACAAATGATCAAGCTAGCTAGCAAATGCAAATACAATTGCAAATGCAAATGTTCACATGGAAACCCGGGGCAATGTCTGTTTAACTTGGTCACAACAAAATGAAATAAGCAAAGCATTTGCATACATAAAGAGTAATGATTATATGTTTCAACTTTATTGATACTTATATGATACTGATGAATGGAATAGAATACCTGATATATATTGGATTTGTGATTTATTACTATGAGTTGTTTGGTACTTTAGAGCTCATTGGATGATTATTCTCACTGAGCCGCAACTCATCAATTTGCGTCATTTTTCAGGTAAAGAAAAGTGATAGCTTATTTTGAGTAGTGTATAGAAGACATGGAGCACAGGTCATTGGCCGAGCCTCATCACTCTCTCTCTCCTTGCATTCCACACAAGCATAAAAATATGTCATCTGTGTTTTCTATTTACGTGCTTGAATATGTATAGTCATTTTGGAATGAGTTTAAAAATGTATAAATGAAAGCAACTCGTAAATACTTATGTGTAAAGTTTATGTTTTAATATATGTGATATATCGTATTATGGTTTTTTAATGTTGACTTGAAAAATTATTGAATGAAATTACAGGATATGAGACTTGCAAGTTATTGAATGAAATTAGAGGATATGAGACTTGCAAGTCATTGAATGAAATTACAGGATATGAGACTTACAAGGTCATTAGTTGATTTTACAGGATGTGATAAAAAAAAAAATTTTACTGCCACTGTT
Source organism: Triadica sebifera (assembly GCA_023653625.1). Lineage (NCBI taxonomy): Eukaryota > Viridiplantae > Streptophyta > Magnoliopsida > Malpighiales > Euphorbiaceae > Triadica > Triadica sebifera. The sequence continues at coordinate 37,389,766 of CM042893.1, read as the reverse complement.
AACAGGGTATTTTGCCTTTTTAGTATGCTATGTGTGACTATTTGATACAGGAATAGGTTGAACTTGAATGTATAAGATGTGGTGTTACATTTTTGGTATCAGAGCAGGGATAGGTTCCATGGGAACATGCATATGCATAAGAGCATGATGACATATGCATCCTATGTGTTGAACATTATGTAGTGACATAATTGCATTTATTTTAGGGACATCATAAGACATGATTCAGCAAGGAGGGAGAGGCCGGCCGAAATGCATTCTCATGAGGCATCACCTCATTTACATAGAGAGCAACCAGCACTAGGAGCTAGAGCTCCAGTACATGCATCACAGTCATCTCATGCAGAAGTACCCCATGAAAACCTAGAACAAGAAGTATATGGTCCTGAAATGTACAAGGAAAGACGTTATGACAAGCTGAGAAAACATGGTGCAACTGATTTCAATGGCACAACAGACCCAGCAGAAGCTGAGACATGGCTGAAAAGGACACAGAGGGTACTGAATATGATGAGATGCACTCCAGAGGAGAAATTTGATTATGCAGTATCTTTGCTTCAAGGCAATGCTTATGAATGGTGGGAGACAGTCCCCGACAGTGATGCACAGCCACCGGTTCTGACATGGAACGATTTCCTTCGAGAATTTCAGAACAATTACATGCCTGAAGCATATAAAGATGAGAAAAGGAAGGAGTTCCTGAATCTGAGACAGGGTAACATGTCTATTGCTGAGTATGAGGTGCAGTTCAACAGACTTTCCCACTATGCCACCTTCATGGTCTCTACTGAAAGAGACAAATGCAGGAAGTTTGAGGAGGGCCTCAAATATGAGATCAGAAACAGAATCACAACTACTGATCTTGATAGTTATGCCAGACTCAGAGCTGCTGCAATCAGAGCTGAACGGTTAATGAAAGAAGCTGGGGAACAACAAATAAAAAGGCCATCACGTGAGTTCTTTGGTGAGTCTAGCAGAAGGTCAGGAAAGAGAGGTAGATATATGCCAGTACAGTCTGGTAATAGAGGGGGATACTCAAGCTCTAGAGGTCGTGCTATGACTTCCTTTTACCCAGGCAGAGGACAGAGCCAATATACTGAACAGAGGCCCACATGTACTCATTGTGGTAGACAACATACGGGCGAATGTAGAAGGCTCACAGGAGCATGTTATTTTTGTGGATCGATGGAACACATGTATAGAGATTGTCCAAATAGAGCCAAACTAGCAGAGACTAGCAGAGGCAGAGGAGTATCTGAGACTACGGTTGAGGCACCGAGGGTTTACCCTACTAGTGGGACACAGGGCAGAGGAAGAGGCAGGGGTAGGACTGGTACAATGGGCAGAGGAGTGACCAGATCTGAAGGTCAGAGTTCTAGACCCCCTACTCAGGCCAGGGTGTTTGCCATGACAGACAGGAGGCGGTTGATGCTCCCGAAGTAGTCACCGGTAATATTTACATTTATGATATGTTAGCATATGCATTGATTGACCCAGGCTCCACTCATTCATTTATATCATTGCATATGGCATCTAAACTGCATCAAAAACATGAGCCTCTGGGGATTGATATAAATGTGAGTACTCCATTGGGAACAGTGGTAGTTGTGAATAATGTCTGTCATGATTGCCTGATATGCATTGACAGAGCTGAGTTAATAGCTGATTTGATTTTATTGCCAATATATGAATTTGATGTGATACTGGGAATGGACTGGTTAACTAGACATCATGCAATAGTGAATTGCTTTACTAAGGAAGTAATTTTGGAATCACAAAACCAGCCAAGGGTAGTATTTCTAGGTGAAAGAAAACTTGTGCCTACATGTCTAGTTTCAGCGGTAAAGGCATTTCGAATGATCAAAGGGGGATGTGAAGCATATTTGGCATATGTGACTGATATTAGAACCACTGATAGCTTGCTTGAAAATATACCAGTGGTAAGGGAATTTGCTGATGTATTCCCAGATGATCTACCTGGTTTACCACCAGATAGAGAGATAGAATTCACTATTGAACTAGTACCAGGAACAGCACCAATATCAAGGTCACCCTACAGAATGGCCCCAGTTGAGTTGAAAGAGCTGAAGGCCCAATTGCAGGAGTTACTTGATAAAGGGTATATCAGACCTAGTGTATCACCATGGGGAGCTCCAGTGTTATTTGTTAAAAAGAAAGATGAAACAATGAGATTATGTATCGATTACAGACAACTGAATAAAATGACAGTGAAGAACAAATATCCGTTGCCCAGAATAGATGATTTGTTTGACCAGTTGCAAGGAGCCCAAATATTCTCTAAGATCGATTTGAAATCAGGCTATTACCAGCTGAAGGTAGCAGAAGCAGATGTTCCAAAGACTGCCTTTCGAACCAGGTATGTGCATTATGAATTTTTAGTAATGCCATTTGGATTGACTAATGCTCTAGCTGCATTTATGGCTCAAATGAATAAGTTGTTTCAACCATATCTGGATAGGTTTGTGATAGTATTTATTGATGACATATTGGTGTACTCAAAGAATAGGGGAGAACATGAACAACATTTAAAAATTGTGTTGCAAACCTTAAGGGAGAAACAACTGTATGCCAAATTGAGTAAATGTGAATTCTGGTTAGATCATTTGGTGTTTCTTGGACATGTAGTATCGGGCAAGGGCATAGAAGTAGACCCAAAGAAAATAGAGGCTATGGTAAATTGGGAAGCTCCTAAAAATGTTTCAGAAATGCGTAGTTTTCTGGGTTTAGCCGGATATTATCGTAGATTTGTTGATGGATTCTCCTTAATTGCTAACCCTTTGACTAAATTGTTGAGAAAGAATGTGTCTTTCAAGTGTACTCCAGAATGTCAGAGGAGTTTCGATGAACTAAAGCACAGGCTAACCTCAGCACCAGTGTTAACCATCCCTACAGGTACAGGTGGGTTTACAGTATATAGTGATGCTTCTCACCAAGGCTTGGGATGTGTGTTGATGCAACATGGTAAGGTGATAGCTTATGCATCCAGACAACTGAGACCACATGAGATCTCCTATCCAGTGCATGATTTAGAATTGGCTGCAGTCGTATTTGCATTGAAGATTTGGAGGCATTATCTGTATGGTGAGACATTCCAAATCTTCACAGACCATAAAAGCTTGGGTTATTTGCTGACACAAAAAGAATTAAACATGAGGCAGAGACGGTGGTTAGAGCTATTGAAAGATTATGACTGTACAATTGAATACCATCCAGGGAAAGCCAATGTGGTAGCAGATGCATTAAGTAGGAAGGCTAGTGGCAGTGTAGCTCACTTGCAAGTATCCTCTTTTCCATATTTGATTCAATTACGATCTATGAATGTTGAATTAAATATACATGATGAAGGATCACTTATTGCTACTCTTCGAGTCAGACCTATACTAAAGGAGAGGATCAAAGAAGCACAAAGCAAAGATCCTAAATTGTGTGAGAAAATTGAATCAGTAAGGCAGGAAAACAGTAAAGATTTTCAATTGCAGGATGATACACTGATGTTAAATTCACGCATATGTGTTCCAGACACTGAGAACTTGTGTCGGGAAATAATGGAAGAGGCACACAATTCACCGTATGCAATGCACCCAGGGATGACAAAGATGTATCACAGTTTAAGGCCTCATTACTGGTGGCCAAGAATGAAGAAAGATATAGCAGAATATGTTTCCAAATGCTTGACATGTCAGTAGATCAAAATTGAACATCAGGCACCAATTGGTAATTTACATCCATTGCCAGTGCCAGAATGGAAATGGGAAAGAATAACGATGGATTTTGTCTATGGATTGCCAAGAACTCCACGGAAAAATGATGCAGTATGGGTAATTATTGACAGATTAACCAAGTCAGCACATTTTCTACCTATCAGATGGGGTTGTACACTTGAGAGTTTGGCCAAATTATATGTGAATGAGATAGTCAGATTGCATGGCATTCCAGTGTCCATTGTGTCTGATAGAGATCCACGGTTTACTTCACGTTTTTGGGTGAGTTTACAGAATGCATTGGGAACAAATTTGAACTTTAGCACTGCATTCCACCCACAGACTGACGGACAATCAGAAAGGACTATACAGACATTGGAAGAAATGCTTAGGGCATGTTCTATGGAATTCAGAGGTGCTTGGGATGAATATATAGCATTGATTGAATTTGCTTACAACAACCAGTATCATAGCAGTATCCAGATGGCACCATATGAAGCATTGTATGGCAGAAAGTGCCGAAGCCCTATCATTTGGGATGAAGAAGGAGCACGTGCATTAGAAGGGCCAGAGCTAGTGCAAGACACAGTGGATAAGATCAAGGTTGTCAAGGACAAGCTAAAGGCAGCACAGGATAGGCAGAAAAGTTATGTTGATCAGCATAGAAGGGAGATGGAATACGAGTTGGGTGAGAAGGTATTTCTTCGTGTATCTCCATGGAAAGGGATAATTCGATTTGGCCAGAAGGGTAAATTGAGCCCAAGATACATAGGGCCTTATGAAATTCTTGAGAAGATTGGTCCATTGGCTTATAGGTTGGCTTTACCACCCGAGATGGCTCAGATACATAATGTGTTTCATGTGAGCATGCTTAGAAGATACAGGTCAGATCCTACACATGTACTTAAAGATCAAGCCATTGAGATTGCTGAGAACATGAGTTATGTTGAGGAACCAGTGCAAATCATTGGATACAAGACTAAACAGCTAAGAAATCGAGAAATACCTTTGGTTAAGGTATTATGGCGTAACCATTTACAAGAAGAGGCAACATGGGAAACAGAAGAAAATATGAAAAAGCAATATCCACAACTGTTTTCAGGTATTAATTTCGAGGACGAAATTTTAAAAGGAGGGGAGAATTGTAACATTCTCGACTTCCTACATATGCATTATTACATGCATTTTATTTTGACATATGCATTTGAATAAAATTCAATTGAACACATGCATTTCATACGTATTTTCGTAGGATCAAGTTTATGACACGCACTAGCTACGTGTCCTAGTACATTGCAATTGTATTGAGTCACACATGTGTATTTATAATCTAAATGAGGATAAAAAGTATTAAAAAAAAATAAATAAATGAAATAAGGTGACTAAATTAAAGTAAGCAAAATGACTAGATTGAGATTAAATTGCATATTATGTTGATTTGTATAATAATAATAAAAAAATAAAATAAAAAAATAAAAGTCAGAAAAATAAATAAATAAATAAATAAAAAAGGGAAAAAGGGGACGGATGAAACCAAGAAAAGGAAGATAAGGTGGTGGGTGGTGGCTTTTAACTTATTAGGCAGCCACCTTATCACTTCCCTTCCTCATCTTCTTCTTCTTCTTCTTTGCTTCATTCCTTCCATTTATTTTCAAGTTTCAGCCACCATTTCTTCCTTCTTTCACTCCAAAAATTGCAGGAACAAGATTAGCCAAGAGTGATTATAGGTGAGTAAACATTTATTCTTGTGTTAAGCTTGATTTTGGTGTTTAGGGTTCATTAATAGGCAGTATATTGTTCCATAGTTTTGATGATCTTAGAGATCGAATCTGAAAAATCTTAAAACACAAAAGTTGTTCATTTATGTCTTATATTTATGGATATGTGAATATATTTGCAATATGTTTTGTATATAATGAGATATCCTCTTCGTACTGAAACTGGTCAGGGTGTGAACCCTAACCAAGTTAGCTACTGTGTTACTTGATTTCGAATATGTTAAAGCCATTATTTGAAGTATCTCAAAACATAAAAGTTGTAGATGTATGTGTTATGTATCTGTATACCAAATTTCAGGTTCATATGTCTTGTGAATTGTGAGTTATGGTAAATGGAACGATGACTGTTCCATGGTTTGAACTGCCTATTGAGTGCCCTGGGCAGTTCCAGAAACTTTTTTGTCTAATTTGAGCTCCTTAGAGCTAGATTCTGTAACTTATCAAAACATGAAATTTATAGGTATATGTCTTATCTAAATTTTTGTACTAATTTAAGCTTAAAATTTTATGTATAGAGTAAGTTATGGCCTTTATAAGTCATACTGGTCCGGAAGCCAATTCTGTTCTGGACCAGTGAAATGTTGCTTATAATTTGAAGACCTTAGAGGCATAATTGGTAAAATTTGTGAACATTAAAAATGTTCCATTTGAACCCATATAAGTGTCTGCCAAGTTTCATTATAATATGAGTTACAGATTGTAAGATATGGACTACCCAAATTGGTACCCTGAAACTGCCAAAGGGCAGAAACAGGGCAGGAAACAGAACACTCTTAGAAATTCCACAAAAAATTGTACAATGATCCAATTGGTCTGATATTTTAATATGTTTCATGATTATGAGTTATTTTGAATTAGGAACAAGAATCAGATTAATTTGTCAACTATAGGAAAAGTTATAGGCTTAACAGTCCCATAAGGTCACACTGCCCCATAGGAAAAAGCCTAGCTATGTATATGCATTATGCATATTAATTTGTTTAAGCCGCATTAAGTCTCCCTAATCATGAGTTAATCCATTATATTTTCATGTTAGGCTCACAACATATTGGAGACCCACAAGGAGCAGATAGAAAATAAGTAAGAGTCGGGATCAAAGGAGAACGGTGAGTCTAATTATCGATTGAATTCTCAGTGCAAATGAATGTTGTTTGCTATGTGATTCATATGATTGTCATAATTTGTCCTTGATAATATGATGATGGATAATTTGTGACATTTGTGGTTTGACATATGATTGTCATGATTGTCCTTGATAATATGATGATGGACAATATGTGACGTTTGTGGTTTGACATATGATTGTCATGATTGTCCTTGATAATATGATGATGGGCAATATGTGGCGGTTGTGATACGTATAAATGGTATACTTGTGGTATATTTGAGGTATATGTTTGACATATGTGATATATTTACATGGTATATGTATAGTATATGCAAGGTATATACGTGGCATATGAGGCATATATGTGCTATATGTATGTTATATGTGATAAGATGCAATGGTTCATAAATGCTTAGTACAAATGCATATGCATATGGACTTAAAAGGCGTTGTGACTAGTTAATCAATATTGCAAAGCAAAAGAAGAGGCCTATGGCCCAACAAATGTGCAAATGAAACAAATGATCAAGCTAGCTAGCAAATGCAAATACAATTGCAAATGCAAATGTTCACATGGCAAATGTTCACATGGATACCCGGGGCAATGTCTGTTTAACTTGGTCACAACAAAATGAAATAAGCAAAGCATTTGCATACATAAAGAGTAATGATTATATGTTTCAACTTTATTGATACTTATATGATACTGATGAATGGAATAGAATACCTGATATATATTGGATTTGTGATTTATTACTATGAGTTGTTTGGTACTTTAGAGCTCATTGGATGATTATTCTCACTGAGCCACAACTCATCAATTTGCGTCATTTTTCAGGTAAAGAAAAGTGATAGCTCATTTTGAGTAGTGTATAGAAGACATGGAGCACAGGTCATTGGCCGAGCCTCATCACTCTCTCTCTCCTTGCATTCCACACAAGCATAAAAATGTCATCTGTGTTTTGTATTTACGTGCTTGAATATGTATAGTCATTTTGGAATGAGTTTAAAAATGTATAAATGAGAGCAAATCGTAAATACTTATGTGTAAAGTTTATGATTTAATATATGTGATATATCGTATTATGGTTTTTTAATGTTGACTTGAAAAATTATTGAATGAAATTACAGGATATGAGACTTGCAATTTATTGAATGAAATTATAGGATATGAGACTTGCAAGTCATTGAATGAAATTACAGGATATGAGACTTACAAGGTCATTAGTTGATTTTACAGGATGTGATAAAAAAAAAAAATTTTACTGCCACTGTTAACAGGGTATTTTGCCTTTTTAGTATGCTATGTGTGACTATTTGATACAGGAATAGGTTGAACTTGAATGTATAAGATGTGGTGTTACAATTCATGCATTTCTGGAGTCCTTTATTCAACATATCATGACTAATACATATAAATGCCTTAATCATAATTAAATTCTCTACCATGTTTCACTTAATTCAACAAATCACAATAAACTCATTCTTTATCTCTATCATATGGTTTCATGCAATAATCATCATTAATGCATTTCAATCATCAATTATCATACTAACATCCATTATTTCAAACGAAGATAGGTTATTGCCTTAAATTATGCACAAACCTTAATTTCTCTCCTTCACTCTTCTAGGTAGCCTTCTCTTTTCCTTTGCTCCTTAGTGTTTGTTCCTTATCACTTGTAACTCCTAGAACATCATCGATCATTATTATCATCTGATTTTCTCAAGACCCTAAACTCTCTTATTCTCTCTCAAAACCCTAATTTCTCTCTCTTTCCATATGAGTCTTGGATGAGCTCAAAATTCAAACTTCTTTAAGAAAAGATGAAGAAGAAGAATCACTTCTTACCTTACTCTTTTCTTCACTAAATCACAACTTTGGAGATATTCTCTCTCCACCAAACTTGATTTTTCTTCCTCTTTCTTGCTCTTTCCAGCTTCCTTAGGAGTTATGGACCGTGAAGATCACTTGTTCTTGCTCTTTCCCCTTTCTTTTCTTCCTTTCTCTCTCTAAATTTCTGGTTTGGCTATGGAGGGAATGGGGCTAGCATGACTGGTAGAAAAGAGAGAGAAGAAAGCAGAAAATGAAGAGAAGAAGAAAATAAAGAATTAAATAGGATACCCAAAAATCTTCATGTGGGACCCACCATCTTGACCATCTTCTTCCCATTTTACTTAATCAACACTAATCTTACTCCTCCTCATTGAGTAGCCAGCCAACCTATTAAAATGTCCCCAAAATTAATATGTTAATTAGTAATTAATCTCATAAATCCTTAAATTTTTGGTAATTTGTAATTTGACCCCAAAACTTATCAAAATTTGTAATTTAGTCATTTACCATAAATCAACTTCTTTAAACTTTATAATCACTTAATTAGGCATATATCATTTAATTTACTCATTACTTGATTAATGCCGATCAAAAATTTGAATTTAAACTCTGATTTGTCATACGCGTCAATTTTGCATCACGTGCGACTCAGTGTCTAAATTAGCAGATATTACAGGTTTCATCATAATCTATTCCTTCTTCTTGATTATAACCTTTTGCAACTAACCTAGCCTTATTCCTAGTTATTGAACCTTGTTCATCTAGTTTATTTCTAAATATCCATTTGCTACCAATGATTTGATGCTCTTTAGGTCTAGGAACTAAGGTCCACACCTTGCTCCTCTCAAATTGGTTGAGTTCCTCTTGCATAGCAATCATCCAATATTCATCATTAAGATCCTCATCAATATTTTTAGGCTCAATTTGAGAGACAAAAGCAAGGTTAGAATCTAAAAGTTTGAGATGAGATCTAGTGTTTACTCCTTTAGTAGGATTACCAATGATTTGATCCTTGGGGTGAACTTTTGTCATTTTCCACTCCTTTAGAAGCTCTTGTTTGTCTTGCTCTTGAGCTTGAGGTAGAGAATCATCTTCATATGGGTTTTCTTGATCATTTTCATCTTTCTCATAACCAAGATCAAGCTTTTCCATTGTACCTACGATATCATCAAGACCGCTACCTTTCACAAGATCACGCTTACTAGATTCATCAAACACAACATGCATAGATTATTCAACAACTAATGACCTTTTATTAAAGACTCTATAAGCTTTGCCAGAGATGGAGTATTCTAAAAATATAACTTCATTGGATTGAGAGGCAAAATTTCCAAAGTTGTCCTTAGTATTTAATACGAAACACTTGCATCCAAATACTCTAAAGTATGATATCATGGGCTTTCTTCCATTTCATCAACCAAAAGAAGTTTTGTTTAAAAGTGGTCTTTTGAAAACTCAATTTCAATATAACATGCACTATTAGTGGCTTTGGCCCAAAAGTAGGTTGGTAACCCATACTCATTGAACATTGTTCGAGCCATTTCAATTAAAGTTCGATTTTTCCTTTCGACTACCCCATTTTGTTGAGGCGTCCTAGGAGATGAAATTTTTTGTGAAATACCGTGTTCTGGACAAAAGTTTTCAAAGTTTTCATTTTCAAATTCTTTGTCGTGATCGCTTATTATTTTTGAAATAAAATAACCTTTTTCTTTTTGAACTCTCGTAACAAAGTTTTCAAAAGATTCAAAAGCATCACTCTTTTGAGCTAAAAAACTTACCGAAGTGAATCTAGAGTAATCATCAACGGTGACGAAAGCATAGTGTTTACCTCCTAGGCTTGCAAATCTAGTAGGTCCAAAAATATCTAAATGCAAAAGTTATAGAGGCTTCGAGGTACTTACAATATTTTTGGATTTGAAGGAGGACTTGCGTTGTTTTCCTCTTTGGCAAGGTTCACATGTCTTATCTTTTTGAAATTTAACTTTTGGTAGTCCACTTACTAGCTCTCCTTTGTTAAGGCTTTGAATTAAATCCATGCTTGCATGACGAAGACTTCTATGCCACAGCTAAGATTCATAACTAGCAGTCATAAGACACTTAGAGGAAAGGTTAGATATTTTGTGTAAGTCTATTATGTAAGTATTGACATCTCTACTTCCTTTGAATATCTTTTGGCCACAAAAAGAGGTTACAAGACATTCATTAGAGGTAAAGATTACTTGGTTTCCCTTATCACATAATTGACTTACACTTAACAAGTTATGTTTCAAACCATCAATAAGTAAAACATCTTCAATGAAAGTAGTATTATTAATACCAATGGAGCCAATGCCAATTACCTTACCATTAGCATTGTTTCCAAAGGTTACCTTAACTCCATCAATACTTTTAATGTCATTGAATAGCTCTTTATTTCCAGTTATATGCCTTGAGCATCCACTATCCACAAGTCAAACATTTTCTTTTATAATGGACTTGAGGCATACCTATATAATTACAATTTAAGTATTTTTGTTAAGTACCCAAATGAACTTGGGTCCTTGGGGAATAGCACATGAAGGTTCCCAATGAGCCTTACTTATCCAACAATATTTATTAATATGACTAAATTTCATAAAATAATTACATTGTTTTGCTCTAACAATGTTTTCAGTTTTACCATGCTTTTAGCTACCATTATCCTATTAGATGGAGTTTGTGAGTAGTGACATTCACATTAATGATGAATCGGTGCTTTCCTTGGTGCATGCCTCTTATACATAAAAGCATGATTGGCCTTTTGAGTTTCCCTCTTAGGCTAATCAACCCTTGACCATTCTTATTATAAATAGAGGGTTTAGTGTGTGTTGTGCACTTAGCCCTTGGGCCTATTACTTCTAATGTGGAGATATGAGGTGCATTTGACTTAACAAATGTGGTCTTGTCAGATGAAGATGATGTTCCATTAAATCCTAGACCATGTCTTATTAAAGATGGTATTTGAGACACTATGAGAGTATCTAAACTCTCATTGGCTTTATGAAATTTTGAAATAGAGTTTCTAAGTTCCTCAACTTCATTTTTCAAAACATTGTTCTCTTTAAGTAAGGATTTAGTTGAGGGTCTAGAGGAGTACTTATCTAATGATTTTTTAAGAGATTCATAAGAAGATTTAAGATCAAGATTTTCCTTTTCTAAAACTTCCATTTTGTTTTCAAATTGAAAATATTATTTTTATAAGTATTGAATTTATATCTATATTTTTCTAATTCTAGGCTCAATACTTCTATTAGACTCTACTCATCATCATCTTCACTATCACTATAATTATCACTATTATCAATATTGAATGAATATGAGTAAGGAGGACCTACCTCATCCGTGAAGTGACCCTCTAAAGCCATGAAGCATAGGTTGACCTCTTCACCTTCATTGTCATCTTTTTCACTTGAAGAGTTTTTGTCATCCTGTCATAACCGCTAATTTAGACTAAAGTCACGCGAGTTGTTAAATCGACTCATCGGTTTGACCGAAATCTAAATTTGGACTTTTATCGAAAAATAATGAAAATAATGGTAATTAAGTATGGAAAATATCTAATAAAGTGTTCAAAATATTTAAAGAAGTTAAATTTCGGTAAAGGATTAAATTACGAATTTTGAAAAGTTTAGGGGTCAATTTGCAATTTATCGAAAATTGGACGATTTAATTGGGATAATCATAAATTAAATGCATGAATTGGGACATAAAATGCATATGGAGGCCAGCCACACCAAGTGTCACATTTTAAGAAGATAATTGACATACATGAATTTAACATTAATTGAAGTTTCTAGAATTTGGCTTAGGTGTCCCATAATTATGTATCTTGTCTTTATTCTCTTAATTGTTCTTTCATCTCTTCATATCTAGGATTTGCTATCTTTCAATTGCGTCCCACATTTCTTGAAGCCCAATACACCAAATGGAAAAGTTTAATAAGCTAATGAAGATACATGCATATGACATTAATTAAGGTTTCTAGAATGTGGCTTATGTGTCCCCCATTTTAATGACTTTTGTCACTTTGTTCTTGATTGCTTTTTTCTCTTCCTTATCCATTTTTCATTGAGGAAAATTCTGTTCTCTCAAATCAGCCACGTTTTCCTTTCTTCCTCCATAGCTAAACCTTGATTCTAGTAAAAGAAAGTGAGAAAAAGAGGGAAAAAGCATGGAAACTTCCATTTTCATGCTCAAGGTAGCTTAAGAGAGTAAGGAGAAAGAGAGATTAGAGTTTATGAAGTGTTAATAATCTGTTTATGAACTTTAGGAACTCAAAGTGACAAGGATCTAGCTCAAAGGAAAGGAGAAAGAAAAGTAAAGAGAAAGAAAAGAGAAAAAGAGAGGTTTGTGCATAATCTAAGGCAATAGCCTATTTTAATTTTGTTTAAATTGCATAATTTAATTATTGGGCATGTTGATGATTCTGAATTAATATTATTTGTGATGAAAAATCTTGGGGATGCATGTTTGCTAGACTTAGGATTTAATTTGGTAAAAATTGAATGTGATTAGTTGGTATGTTCTTTGCTGGAAATTGATGAGCAGTGTGCACTTAAACTATTATAACATAATTTCTGGAACTCTGTTTTCCATGTTCGTTGTTGGGTTTGAACGATAAGACATAGAGCTATAACTTTCATTCAGATCATAAAACCTGAATATGTCTTTAATTCGCCATACAATTTCTTAAAGTTCGAACATAGAATCTGTCCAGAAATTCTGGGCAGAATTGTTAATAATGAGCAGTAAGTACTTAAACTAGTATAACTTGAGTTCTGGAGCTTGTATTTGTGTGTTATTTGTTATGTATGAAAGCTAAGACATAGGGCTACAATTTATATTTAGACCATAATATCTGAATATGTCCGTAATTATCCAGAAAATTTCATAAAAATTAGACTTAGAATCTATCCAGAAAATTCTGGGCAGAATTATCAGTGACCAGTTAGTGTTAATATTATCATATCTTTTTCTAAACAACTCAGAATTTAGTGTTTCAAGTTGAATATTAAAGATAAGATCCATATCGAAAATATATATGATGATTATGTAACTAAATTCGGAAGGAACAGGACCAAAATTAAGGTCCAAGACGGAGGACAGAATCTGCCAGTGACAGGGCAGCATGTGAATTGAGGAATGAAATGAGTAAAATGATGAGAACTTTGTTATATTATGTAAATATTATTTTAATTGAGTGATTATGTGATTAATATGAGATATTACATGCATGAAAAATATGAAATTAATTGTTATGAATTTTAATGAAATTGTATAAGCCCTAGAACACCTAACTAGAACCAACTTAGGATAGTTTGGCATGCCAAATAGGGGGGGAGTATGATGAAAATGATTAAATCCATTAATGGTATGATTATCTACGCCGGGTTTGGCAATGTTATCTGTGCCAGGTTTGGCAATATTATCTACGCTGGGTTTGGCACTGTTATTTATGCCGGGTATGGCATTATTATCTACACCGAGTTTGGCACGATTATCTATGCCGAGTATGGCACGATTATCTATATCGGGTTTGGCACTTATATGTGCATATCATATTGCCTGGGTGGCACTCGTAAGTGCCTGGATGACAACTCCGTTATCCTATTCAGTGGTTCATAGGTGTCCTGGGCATAAATGAAAACATAAATAAAGAAGGTAGGGGACGTAAAAGAATTATTGAAAGTAAAACGGGAATTATGATTTGTGACATGGATAATAAAAATGGAATTATGAATTGTGGCATGGATAAAAAGAAGGTTTAGTGATATACAATAAGGTGGTAATAAAATAAATAAGTATGAGATAATATAATATAATTTGATATCTATGCATGCTAGAATACAATGATTTGCATGAGAATGATGATTTGATTATGTTAAACAAAATGAGATACAATAAATTGATGTTATGCATACTAGAATATTATGAAATGTATGTTTGCATGATTTGATCATAAATTTTTATATGACAATGCATGTGACATTAAAAATAGTTTATTGTCTTATTTATATGCACCACTAAGCCAAGAGCTTAGCGTGAGAGTTTCTCTCGCGCAGGTATAGCAAAGAATAAGTAGACAGTAGTAGATAAAGGTAACGGTGACCTGACCTAGTAAAGCAGTGTAGATCAACCATCATGGGTCACACATCTGTTGTATTTATGTTTTAAATTTTATTTTATAGTACTTGTAAAATAAACCGCACACTTTGTAAAGAAGATGTTATTAAAGAAAATGTATTTTTATCTTTGATGTTATGACTTTTCTTTTATGCTGGAAAGTAAGTAAATGGTAAACTAAAAAAAATGAATGATATTCAGGTGTTCAAAATTTAATAGAGATATTTTAAACGATGAAGTCAGAGGTAGCACTCTCTCATCCGGGCACGAGCTGCTGGGTGAGGGGGTGTTACAGTTTTTGGTATCAGAGCACCAGGTTGGTGTTTCTGGATTTTGGTATTATAGTCGGTTTGGGCAGTTTTGGGATTTTAAAATGATTTTCAAAAATATAATTTTGATATATGTGTATCCACAATTAAGTACTAAAGTTGCTGCTTACTGATTGGGGTCGTTATTTTATGATATAGGTATAGTATGGCTTCTGGGTCACGACATATTGTGGCCGAAGGAGGCGAAAGTAATGAGCCTACTGAAACACAGGCTTCCGCGCAACCCAGTCGTCGCCAAGCTAATGTATCTAGATCCAGTGCTAGCCAATCAAGAGGGCAGTCTATTGCTGGCACTGGACGAACAGAGCTTATGAGGAACATGATAGATTTGCTACAAAGAGCATCACAACCAGCCTCATCAGAATTACAATTTGAGAGACTGAGAAAGTTAGGGGCACCCGATTTCTACGGTAAACGGGAATATGACCCCTCAGTGGCAGAGTTTTGGGTAGAACGAGCAGAGAGAGTGTTTGATCAGCTGCATTGCACAAATGAGCATAAATATGAGTATGCAGTATCTTTACTACAGGAGCATGCATATGACTGGTGGCGATCTGAATCACAGAGCATAGAGGCTCCTGACCCTATGACGTGGGAGTTCTTTCTAGAGAAGTTTAAAGAGCAGTATATTCCTCCTATCTACACAGACGACAAGAAAAGAGAGTTTTTGATGCTAAAACAAGGAAACTTATCGGTAACAGAATATGAAAGAGAATTCACACATCTTTGCAAGTATGCTGGAGGTATTATATCCACTGAGGCAGATAAGTGCCGACGATTTGAAGATGGATTGAGAGACCCAATCAAGCTACAAGTCTCAGCTCTACGTCTGATGAGTTTTCCTAATTTGCTAGCATCTGCTAGAACAGTTGAGAGAGTTCTAGCCACACAACAGTCAACACAAGATAGAGGGTTCAAGAGGACCATATCACAATCGAGTAGAGTACAGTCAAGTGGCAAAAGAGCTAGATCTTTCAGTGGCCGATTTCAGGCTGGGGTTCCAACAGGCCTTCTTCTTTTAGGAGGGGACAACTAGCGAGATCTGTTTCTTTGGCAGCTAGTGCACCGACATAGACACCATATAGATCTCTACCCCTATCAGAATGCCAACATTGTGGCCGTTCTCATCCCGGAGAGTGTTGGTGGATGACAAGAGCGTGTTTTAGATGTGGCTCTAAAGACCATATGAGGAAAGATTGTCCCTTGTTACAGTATGGCAGGGGTTCGGGGAGCACTGAGCTGATACAGACACAGGCTTCTGGGCAAGGCAGAGAAGGCCGATCAGGGTCCAGTCAGTTTAGATCAGAGACAATTGAGAGGCTAGAAGGTAGTAGAGCTGCCCCAGCCAGGGCATATGCCATACGAGGCCGAGAGGAGCAGAATGCACCGGATGTCTTAATTGGTAAATTCCTTCTCTTTGGCTCTGACATACATGCATTGATAGATCCGGGGTCGACGCATTCATACATATGCACACCACCACCGGGTCAAAAGGGTTTAGAACCACAGACTATAGAATTTCAGATTATTGTGACTAACCCGTTAGGGCACAGTGTGAGGGTTAGCAAGGTGTTTAGGGGTTTGCCAGTTGAAATTCAAGGAAGGCAATTCCCAGCAGACTTGATAGAATTACCATTCCATGAGTTTGATGTGATCTTGGGAATGGATTGGTTGGCTCGTTATGGAGTGGTAGTGGATTGGGGAAAAAGATAGATGATCATCAGAATTCCAGAACAAGATGAGATAGTGGTGATGGGTGAGGATAGAAGATACCCAAACAATATGATATCAGTGTTGAAAGCCCAGAAACTCATCAATAAGGGATGTGAAACATACTTACAGTATGTGGTTGATATGGAAAAAGCAAGTCCGAAGTTGGTGGATATTCCTGCTGTTAGTGAGTTCCCCGACGTATTTCCAGAGGAGTTGCCAGGGTTACCGCCGAATAGAGAAATTGAATTTGTTATCGATTTAGTACCCGACACCACCCCTATTTCCATTACACCATATAGCATGGCACCAGTAGAGTTGAAAGAGCTGAAGGTACAGTTGCAAGAGTTGTTAGATAAGGGTTTTATACGACCTAGTGTGTCACCATGGGGTGCTCCAGTATTATTTGTTAAGAAGAAAGATGGCACTCTTCGTCTTTGCATTGATTACAGGCAGATTAATAAGGTGACTATTAAGAATAAATACCCGCTGCCTAGAATTGACGACTTATTAGACCAATTGAAGGGTGTAGCCATATTTTCAAACATAGATCTTCGATTAGGGTATCATCAACTGAAGATAAAAGAGTCAGATGTACGTAAGATGACATTTAGGACTCGTTATGGTCATTATGAGTTCCTGGTTATGCCCTTTGGATGGACGAATGCACCAGCAGCTTTTATGGACCTGATGAACCGAGTGTTCAGGCCATACCTTGATCAATTTGTAGTAGTGTTTTTTGATGACATTCTTGTCTACTCTAGAGACCGAGTAGAACATGATCAACATCTCAGAATAGTGCTGCAAACATTGAGGGAGAAGCAGTTGTATGCAAATCTATCTAAGTGCGAGTTTTGGCTTGAAGTAGTTAGTTTTCTAGGTCATGTAATTTCAGCAGAAGGTATTCGGGTTGATCATAGTAAAATTGAGGCTATTCTTAATTGGAAGCCACCACGAAATGTGACAGAAGTGAGAAGTTTCCTCGGATTAGCCGGATATTATAGGAGGTTCATGAAGGGATTTTCATCATTAGTGACTCATTTGACATGATTGCTACGAAAAGAGGTCCGATTTGAGTGGACAGACAAGTGTCAAACCAGTTTTGATCGGCTGAAGGCAATGTTGACTGAAGCACCAGTTTTGACTCAACCTATTCCAGGAAAAGACTTTGTTGTGTATAGTGATGCTAGTCATAATGGTTTAGGCTATGTTCTTATGCAAGAAGGAAATGTGATTGCTTACGCCTTAAGACAACTTAAGCCTCACGAGCTTAACTATCCGACACATGATTTGGAGTTAGCTGCGATAGTTTTTGCTCTTAAGATCTAGAGACATTATCTGTTTGGGGAAAGATGTTATATCTATACAGATCATAAAAGTCTTACGTACCTTCCCTCACAGAAAGAGTTGAATCTGAGACAATGAAGATGGTTAGAATTTATTAAAGATTATGACTGTGTGATCGACTACCAGCCAGGAAAAGCTAATGTGGTTGTAGATGCACTAAGTAGGAAGATTTTAGCTGAGATGTGAATACAATCTACTTTGATGCAGAGGATCAAAGATGCTCAAAAGCAAGATGAAAAGTCAGTAGAGATAGTCGAGGCAGTGAAAAAGGGAGAAAAGCCTGATTTTCATTGACAGAGGATGGCACAGTTTACTTCAAGAATAGGATTTGCGTGCCTGGTGTAGAAGAGCTGAAGTCCGATATTTTAAAAGAAGCACATGAAATGGTATATACCATGCATCCAGGCGGGAACAAGATGTATCACTAAATATGTTGCTAAATGTCTAACTTGTCAACAAGTGAAAGCAGAACACTAGTTGCCCACAGGATTACTGCAACCAATATCGATTCCAGAGTGGAAATGGGAAAGAATCACGATGGATTTTGTGTCCGGTTTACTGGTGACTCAGAGGAAGCATGATGCAGTGTGGGTGACAGTGGACTGATTGACGAAGTCGGTACACTTCTTACCTGTTAGAATGGACTACTCATTGAAGAAGCTAGCTGAAATTTATGTGAGTGAGATAGTGAGATTGCATGGAGTGCCAATGTCCATCATATTTGATAGAGATCCCAGATTTACTTCACAATTCTGGAAAAGTCTACAGCAAGCTTTGGGGACTCGACTCAATTTCAGCACGGCCTTTCATCCGCAAACGGATGGACAATCGGAGAGAGTTATTCAATTGCTAGAGGATATGATGAGAAGTTGTGTGCTTGAATTTGAGGGAAGTTGGGATAGATATTTACC
Source organism: Triadica sebifera (assembly GCA_023653625.1). Classification (NCBI taxonomy): domain Eukaryota; kingdom Viridiplantae; phylum Streptophyta; class Magnoliopsida; order Malpighiales; family Euphorbiaceae; genus Triadica; species Triadica sebifera. The sequence goes on along the minus strand of CM042893.1, from coordinate 37,370,883 downwards.
TCTTACAGAGTTTGCCTACAACAACAGCCATCAGACGAGCATAGGCATGGCTCTGTATGAGGCATTGTATGGAAGAAAATGCAGGACACCAATCTGTTGGACTGAATTGAGTGAAAAGAAGTTGATAGGGCCAGAGTTAGTGCAACAAACAGAAGAAAAGGTTAGAATTATCCAAGAAAGATTGAAAGCAGCTCAAGATCGACAGAAATCATATGCTGACCTTAAGAGGCGAGATATAGAGTTTGTTGTGGGAGATAAGGTGTTTCTTAAAGTTTCACCTTGGAAGAAAGTATTGAGATTTGGTAAAAAGGGAAAGTTAAGTCCAAGGTTCATTGGTCCTTATGAGATTTTGGAAAGAATTGGACAAGTGACATATCGATTAGCCCTTCCACCAGAGTTAGATAAAATCCATAATGTTTTCCATGTGTCGATGCTAAGGAGATATAGGTCTAATCCAACTCATGTTATTCCAACTGAGGAGATAGAAGTGCAGACCGACTTGACGTACGAAGAGGAACCAGTGGCTATATTAGCACGGGAAGAAAAAGTTTTACGAAATAAGAAAGTTCCATTAGTTAAAGTGCTATGGTGAAATCATGCTACTGAAGAACCCACATGGGAGAACGAAGAAGTCATGAAGAAGCAATATCATCATATGTTCAACAAAGAATGAACAGGTAAAAATTTCGAGGACGAAATTTATTTTAAGGGGGAGAGAATGTCATAACCGCTAATTTAGACTAAAGTCACGCGAATTGTTAAATTGACTCGTCGGTTTGACCAAAATCTAAATTTGGACTTTTACCGAAAAATAATGAAAATAATGGTAATTAAGTATGGAAAATATCTAATAAAGTGCTCAAAATATTTAAAGAAGTTAAATTCCAGTAAAGGACTAAATTGCGAATTTTGAAAAGTTTAGGGGTCAATTTGGAATTTATCGAAAATTGGAGGATTTAATTGGGATAATCATAAATTAAATGCATGAAATGGGACATAAAATGCATATGGAGGCCATTCACACCAAGTGTCACATTTTAAGAAGATAATTGACATACATGAATTTAACATTAATTAAAGTTTCTAGAATTTGGCTTAGGTGTCCCATAATTATGTATCTTGTCTTTATTCTCTTAATTGTTCTTTCATCTCCTCATATCTAGAATTTGCTATATTTCAAATGCCTCCCACGTTTCTTGAAGTCCAATACACCAAATGGAAAAGTTTAATAAGCTAATGAAGATACGTGCATATGACATTAATTAAGGTTTTTAGAATGTGGCTTATGTGTCCCCCATTTTAATGACTTTTGTCACTTTGTTCTTGATTGCTTCTTTCTCTTCCTTATCCATTTTTCATTGAGGAAAATTCTATTCTCTGAAACCAGCCACGTTTTCCTTTCTTCCTCCATAGCTAAACCTTGATTCTAGTAAAAGAAAGTGAGAAAAAGAGGGAAAAAGCATGGAAACTTCCATTTTCATGCTCAAGGTAGCTTAAGAGAGTAAGGAGAAAGAGAGATTAGAGTTTATGAAGTGTTAATAATCTGTTTATGAACTTTAGGAACTCAAAGTGACAAGGATCTAGCTCAAAGGAGCAAAGGAAAGGAGAAAGAAAAGTAATGAGAAAGAAAAGAGAAAAAGAGAGGTTTGTGCATAATCTAAGGCAATAGTCTATTTTAATTTTGTTTAAATTGCATAATTTAATTATTGGGCATGTTGATGATTCTGAATTAATATTATTTGTGATGAAAAATCTTGGGGATGCATGTTTGCTAGACTTAGGATTTAATTTGGTAAAAATTGAATGTGATTGGTTGGTATGTTCTTTGCTGGAAATTGATGAGCAGTGTGCACTTAAACTATTACAACTTAATTTCTGGAACTCCGTTTTCCATGTTCGTTGTTGGGTTTGAACGATAAGACATAGAGCTATAACTTTCATTCAGATCATAAAACCTGAATATGTCTGTAATTTGCCATACAATTTCATAAATTTCGAACATAGAATCTGTCTAGAAATTCTGGGCAGAATTGTTAATAATGAGCAGTAAGTACTTAAACTGGTATAACTTGAGTTCTGGAGCTTGGATTTGTGTGTTATTTGTTCTGTATGAAAGCTAAGACATAGGGCTACAATTTATATTTAGACTATAAGATCTGAATATGTCTGTAATTATCCAGAAAAATTTATAAAATTAGACTTAGAATCTGTCCAGAAAATTCTGGGCAGAATTATCAGTGACTAGTAAGAGTTAATATTATCATATCTTTTTCTAAAGAACTCAAAATGAAGTGTTTCAAGTTGAATATTAAAGATAAGATCCATATCTAAAATATGTATGATGATTATGTAACTAAATTCGGAACGGAACAGGATTGACATATCCATAATGAAAGCTCGAAGATTGATGAGAAAAGGGTGTGAAGCTTATTTGGCCCATGTGATTGACACCAGAAAGGGAGGTTCAAATCTTAAAGATATTCCGGTGCTAAATGAGTTTCTAGATGTGTTTCCTGATGACTTACCTGGGCTGCCTCTGAAGAGAGAGGTAGAGTTTGCTATTGATCTTGTTCTAGGAACTGTGCCTATATCAAATACACCCCATAGAATGGCTCTATGATAAATGAAAGTACTTAAGACACAATTGCATGAACTCCTTGATAAGGGTTTCATTAGACCAAGTAAGTCCCTATGGGGTGCACTGGTATTGTTTGTGAAAAAGAGGTATGGATCTTTAAGGCTATGTATTGATTATCGATAGTTGAATAAGGTGGCCATCAAGAACAATTACCCATTGCCACGAATCGATGATCTCTTTGACTAAATTAAAGGTGCAAGAGTATTTTCCAAGATAGATTTGAGATCTGGTTGTCACCAATTAAGGGTGAAGACAGAGGATATAGCTAAAACCGCATTCAGAACCAGATATGGTTATTATGAGTTTTTGGTTATGCCATTTGGGCTGACCAATGCTCCAGTAGCATTTATGGATCTTATGAATAGGATCTTCAGGCTCCATCTTGATTAATTTGTGGTCGCTTTCATTGATGATATTTTGGTATATACTAAATATTCAGAAGAACATGAAAAGCATTTGATAATAGCATTGCAGATTCTCAGAGAATATAAACTATATGCCAAGCTCTGAAAATGTGAGTTTTGGTTGAAGAACACGACATTTCTAGGACACATTATCTCTGTAGAAGGCATTAAAGTGGATTCTAGCAAGGTTGAGGCAATTGTGAGTTGGAAGCCCCCACGGAATGTGATTGAGCTTAGAAGTTTCTTGGGTTTAGCTGGATATTATTGGAGGTTTGTCAACGGTTTTTCAATAATTGCTTCACCTTTAACAAGACTATTGAGAAAGGATGCTAAATTTGAGTGGACAGATAAGTGTCAAGCTATTTTTGATAAGCTTAAGAGTATTCTCACTAAGGCCCCTCTTTTGACAAAACTGATTCCTAATAAGGACTATGTCATTTATAGTGATGTTTCTCATAGCGGATTGGGTTTTGTATTGATGCAAGATGGAATGGTGGTTGCTTATGCTTCTAGGCAGTTAAAGCCATATGAGAAAAATTATCCTACCTATGATCTGGACTTGGCAGCTATAGTTTTCGCATTGAAGATTTGGCGCTATTATTTATATAGGGAGAAGCATTTCATTTACACAGATCATAAGAGTTTAAAATATATTCCCTCACAGAAAGAATTGAATTTGAGGTAGAGAAGATAGCAAGAGCTAATAAAGGATTACAATTGTGTGATTGACTACCATCCAGGTAAAGCTAATGTAGTAGTAGATGCTTTAGGCATAAAGATTGCGGTAGAGTTACACCTTCAACCCACTCTTACGCAGGAAATCAAGGATGCACAAAGACAAGATAGAAAGCTAATTGAATTAGCTAAGTTGATCTCTAAGGGGGAGAGAACTAGATTCACTATGGACTTAAATGGTGGACATTCTATCAAGACAGATTATATGTGCTTGAGGTAGCAGATCTTAGATAGAGGATTCTTAGAGATGCCCATGAAAGAAAATATTCTATGCACCCAGGGAGTAACAAGATGTATCAAGAGTTCAAGAGTTGATACTGGTGGGTAGGTATGAAAAAGGACATCACATAATACACTTCAAAATGTTTGACTTGTCAACAAGTCAAGGTTGAACATCAAGTACCTTCGAGGTTGCTACATCCAATTTCTATTCCATAATGGAAGTGGGAATGGATCACTATGGATTTTGTGACTGGATTGCATTTGACTCCAAAGAAACATGATACTATATGGGTCATAGTGGACAGATTTACAAAGTCAGCACATTTCTTACCTATAAGGAAGGACTACCCACTGAATAAATTGGAAGAAATTTATATGAATAAAGTAGTATGACTTCATAGAGTGCCTGTTTCTATTGTGTCTGACAGAGATCCCCACTTTACATCTCAATTTTGGGGTAGTCTACAGCGAGCTCTGGGTACTAAGCTCGATTTCAGCATGACTTTTCATCCACATACAAATGGATAATCTGAGTGAGTCATTCAAATTGTAGAAGATATGATGAGAAGTTATGTCATCAAATTTGAAGGTAGCTGGGACAAATATGTTCCTTTAATGGAATTCGCCTATAATAATAGTTATCTGTCTAGTATGTAGAAGGCTCCATATGAGGCACTTTATGGCAGAAAGTGTCGAACACCTTTATGTTGGATATAACTCAGCAAGAGGAAGCTTGTGGGACCAAACCTAGAGCAAGAGACGAAAGAAAAAGTGAGAGTCATTTTCGAAAGACTTAAGGTAGCTACAAGTAGGCAGAAATCGTATGCTGATCTTAAAAGATGAGACATTGATTATGCAGTGGGTGATAAAGTTTTTCTTAAAGTTTATCTATGGAAAAACATTATGAGATTTGGAAAGAAAGGCAAGTTAAGTCCAAGATTCATCATACCTTATGAAATATTAGAAAGAATTGGACTTATTGCTTATAGACTCGCTCTACCACCGGAGTTGAGTCTGATACATAATGTTTTCCATGTCTCAATGTTAAGACAATATAGACCAATTCCTAATCACATCATGCTTGCTGAAAGCATTCAAGTGAGAAAATATTTGACATATGAAGAAGAACCAGTCCAAATTTTAGCAAGAGAAATTAAGGAGTTGAGAAACAAGTGAGTACTATTTATGAAAGTGCAATAGAGGAATCATGCAATCGATGAAGCAATATGGGAAAGTGAGGAGGTGATGAAAGCTCAATACTCTCACCTATTCAGTGACAATGCATTAGGTATGTTTCTAGGACGAAACATCTTAAGGGGGAGAGAATTATAATGCCCACTAATTAGAGATAAAATAGAATAAGTATGTGGGATAAATAGGAAAAATTAATAGATAATATAAATTAAAATAGATGGAATAAATGACTAAATTAGAAATCAAAATAAATTAAATCGATTTACATGATTAATTTGATTAAATTATACCGTATAATAAAATTGTACTTTTGGTAAAAAACATTTAAAGATACTAGATATAAGTAAATATGTGAAGATAATAATAATAATAATAATAATAATAATAATAATAATAATAATAATAATAATAATAATAATAATAATAAAATAAAAAGAGGAAAAAAAAGAAAAGAAGATTAAAACGGGAGAAGGGAGGGGAAGGGGAAAGTCAATTAAGAGTTTGGCCCATTTTATCCTAACTTCTACACTCTTCTTCTTAGTGTCATCATCCCTTTTCCTTCCTCCAAATAACAGCCCTATTTTTTCATCCTCTCCTTCATAATTTGCAAGAAATTCACTCCAAATAAATATGTTATTGCCAAGTAAATTTTTTTTTCCATAGTTATTGTGTTATTAGAGCTTTTAGGGTTGTGTTTCTGCAGAGTATTTCACTATATTTTTTATTATCCTATGAACAGAATTTGTTCATATATGTGTGGTTTATATGTCTATGAAAGTTTAGGAAATTATTTTGGGTATATAAAGAGATAAACGTGTTTGAGTGAGACTTGTTCAAGAAGATGTGTCAACAGAATAACCTACGGTTTTTGCTTAATTTGATCATCTTAATGGCTGAATATGAGGTTTGGTAAAACATAAAATTTCTATATATATATGTTACTTAGGTCTTTGCCAAATTTTGTATAAATATCTCTTGTGTAGGTTGAGTTATAGTGAAATCAACTATAGCTGTTCCTTGATTGAGCTAGTTTCATATATCTGTATAGCTCTAGTAATTTCGTCCTCATATTTGACCTATTTTAATTCAAATTAGTCAAATTTCAAAATATGAAAGCTTTATTTCTATGTATTATCTAAGTTACTATGAAAGGTTCACCTTAAAATCTCATTTATTTGGAGAGTTATAAGCTGAACAATTGAACTGGTCGGGTTGTTTCTCTATGCTGAACCAATTATAGATTATCTAGTGTTTGAGGGCATGAGAAATAGAATTTGGAAATTTGGTAAACTTAAAAATCTTCAAAATTGCTTTTGTTAAATGTGTAAAATTTTTAGTAATAAACAAAGCTACAAATTGAATGATATGACTTTTTAAATATGATACCCCGAAACTGCCCAAGTGGCAGCAAACAAAGTAATATTTAAAACTGCATTAAAAATTATGTAATGATTCAAAAATTCTAAAGTTTTAATATTTTTTATCTTACATGTTAAAATTAATTAGGATTAAGAATCATAAAATTTTGATAAGTGTAGAAGAAGTTATAGATCCAATAGTTCTAAGAGGTCCTGTTCGAGCTTAAAAGAAATTGTAGTTATTTATTTAAACTATACTAAGAATAAATATTTTATCCAGGTAGTAATTATTTATATTTTTGAATTAGGATCTCAACAAGAAGAAAAACAACAAAAGTGAACAAACTTTGAGCTTATATTTTGGAAAAGAAAAATGCTATTGAGGTTTGTACATATATGTATTATGGTTTGCTCCTTATGCATGATTATGTGTGCCTGACATAAATTATACGTTACAATGATGAAATTATACATTACAACATGTTTTAAAATTATAGAAATGTTATTAACTATGAACTTAACATTATGCTAATATTTGATAAAATATTATGCTATTACATGGTTTTGAAATAAATTGTGAGTATATTATTATGTTAATATGAAATGATTATTGGTTATAGAAACAAGTAATTAATGGTTTTTAATTGCCCATTTCTCTACCTGAGGATTTGACATAGGATAGATGGTGGACCATCAGGGGGAAGTTTTGATACCAATATTGATATGATTTAAGGACAGGGTGGCTATAGCTCTGAGAGCGCCTCTGATCCTAATTACATACAAATAAATGATTATACTATGTCAAGATGGCTAAAGCTCTGCGAGCGCCCTTGACTTGAGATTATAATGAGCAGGGTGGCTTAAGCTCTGCGAGTACCCCTATTTCATACCCCGTATCCGGACAGCCCTAGAAACATATTTTAGGCTAATAAATTATATAATGAAATATGAAAATTTATTAATTGATGTAAGTAACAAAGTATACAATGCTTACATGAGGTGGTGTAAAGTTAATTATTGAATAAGGTTATTATGTTATCCTTTTATGTTATTTATTTATCTTTTTTATATGACAAAAATGTAATAAAATTTGATGTGCCATGATTTTATTTGAGACATGCATTTGTGTGACTGCTTTAGGAAATTTTTAATGTTTATATGTACCAATAAGCTAGAGGTAGCTTAGTGTGGGTTGTTCTCACGCAGGAATTGGAACTGTAGCTAGTAGATAGTGCAGTTGATTAAGAAGAAATCCAAGCCCATATCAACGGAGGCACAAAAGACATAGTTAGAGGGTTGGTTACTCATTATGTTTTTTTCAGTTTGACCATTTATATGGTTTGTGGTAAACATGTCTCATATGTTAATATTGTATATGTAAGTAATTATGTAATATAATCGGGTGCCATATGTGTTTACAACATAATGATTAATATATATTGTTAATTAGAACCACTTGCCTTAACCAATATAAATTAATGGATTAAGTTATTTAAAATGGAAAAGCTTTAATTCAAACAAATTCATTTAGTAAATCTTGTGGCATCCTATTTATATATATGCGATTATTCCTAACATATAAGTAGGATGTCACAACTATCCCAGAATGAAAGTGGGAAAGGATTACGATCGATTTTGTATCTAGATTACCTTTGACACAAAAGAAGCATGATGTTGTGTGGGTAATTATTGACAGACTCACCAAATCAACTTAATTTTTTACTAGTTTGGATGGATTATCCAATAAACCCATTAGCATAAATATATGTTAACAAGATAATTCGACTGCATAGGGTGCCAGTATCTATTATTTTTTATCGAGACCCACGATTTGCATCACAATTTTGGAAAATTTTGCAACTAGTATTGGGGACTCAACTTACTTTTAGTACGACATTCCACCCACAAACAAATGGGCAATCTGAATGGGCTATTCAATTGTTGGAAGATATGATTAGAATTCGAGTAATTGATTTTGAGGATAGATGGGATAAATATTTACCATTGATGGAATTTGCATACAACAATAACTACGAAAGTAGTCTCGGCATGGCACCATACGAAGCTGTATGGAAGAATATGTAGAACACCTTTATGTTGGATAGAACTGGGTGAAAAGATGTGATGTCCCACTTATATATTAGGGATAATCCCACATATATAAGAAAGATACCACAAGCTTAACTCGATAAATCTGTCTGACTAAGTTTTTCTATCTTTTAAATTAAAATAATCCATTTATATATATATATATATAACCATATCACATATATTTATGGTAGATGATTAAGTTATATAGTTGATCATTTATGGCATACCAGCCTCACACATGACTACTTACAATGTAATATCAAAATATAAGACATTCTCCTGAACCAGATACATGACATGTCTACCAAAACCCACAAGTCTGGTAAAAATCAAAAAGAAAAGTAATTAGTAATCAACCCTCTAAATAAGTCTTCTGTGCCTCATCTGATATGACCTTGGATTTCCTTCCTGACCAACTTCACTTTATACCATCTACAGTTCCAATTCTTGTATGAGAAGAACCCACGCTAAGCTATCTCTAGCTTAGTGGTACATATAGGCATTAAGTTTTTCCCAAGCAGTCAAACAAATGCATGTCTTAAATAAATAATGACACACTTAATTTTTATTGCATATTTGTCATATAAAAGAAATAACCATATCACATAACAATATAAACATCATAACCATATTCAATAATTAAATTCTCACTACCTCATGTAAGCATTTTATGTTTTGTCACTTATGTCAATAATAAATTTTGTACATTTCATGCCATAGTTTTTAATTAGTATCAGCCCAAATCTCTTTCCTGGTAAGTCCGGATATGGGGTGTGAAATAGAGGCGTTCATCGAGCTTAAACCACCCTACTCACAATAATCTCAAGTCAAGGGCGCTCCAGAGCTTAAGCCACATTGACTACATTTAATCATGTCATCTGTGTCTAATCAGGATCAGGGGCGCTCCCAGAGATTAAGCCACCCTATCCCTAAATCATATCCATATCGGTACCATAACTTCCCCATAATGGTGCACCATCTATCCTATGTTAGTCCTCAGGTAAAAGAAATGGGCAATTAACACCATTAATTACTTGTTTCTGTAACCAATACTCATATCATATTAACACAATCATATACTCATAATTTATTTCAAAACCATGTAATGACATGATATTTTATCAAATATGAGCATAATGTTAAGTTCATAGTTAACAACATTTCTATAATTTTAAAGCATGCGATAATAAATAATTTCATCATTGTGACATATAATTTATGTCATGCACAAACAATCATGCATAAGGGAAAAACAAAATACATATATGTACAAACCTCGATAGCGTTTTTTTTTTCCAAAATTTAAACTCAGAGCTTATTCACTTTTGTTTATCTCCCTCTTGTTGAGAGCCTAATTTAAAAATATGATAGTTAATAATTTGTTAAAATACTCATTCTTGATATAGTTTAAATAAATTACTATAATGAATTTTATTTTGTTTTAAGTTCGAACATGACCGCTTAGGACTATTAGCTCTATTAATTTTTGTACACTTATCAAATTAGTATGATTCCTATTCCCAATTAAATTTAACATATAATACTAGAACATACTAAAATTTCTGAATTTTTGAACCATTACAAAATATTTAGTGTAATTATATATATTGCTCTATTTGGTGCCCCTTAGGCAGTTTCGCGTACCATATTTAAAAATTCCTATCTTTCAATGTGTAGCTGTTTTTATTACTAAAATTTCTATACATTTAAAAAAGGTAATTTGTAACGTATTACATGTTTACCACTTTTCCAAATTCGGTTTCTATGAGCCTCAAACACTAGGTAATCTATAACTGGTTCAGCATAGAGTGTCAACCCGAGCAGTTCAATTTTTTAGCTTATAACTCACACAATAAATGCAATTTTAAGGTGATATTTTTATAGGAACTTAGATAAGACATAGAAATAAAACTTTCAAATTTTTAACTTTGTCTAATTCGACCTTTAAGAAGCTAAAAAAGGAACATGAATTTACTGGAGCTGCACAGGTACCAGAACACAACTAAATCAAGGAACAACTATAGTTCATTTTACTATAACTAAACCTAAATAAGATATATTTATACAAAATTTGGCAGAGCCCTAAATAAAAAATAGATCTACAACTTTTATGTTTAAAAAAACCTTACATTTAGCCATGATTTTTGTCTATCTGTAGCTGCTTTAAGTCTCTCATGAATGACTCTCACTTTTTCTTCTGTCTTTTACACTAGGTCTGGTCCCACAAGCTGCCTATCATTGAGCTCTATTCAGCATAGAGGTGTTCGACACTTTCTACCATAAAGTGCCTCATATGGAGCCATTTGGATGCTAGACTGATAACTATTATTATAGGCGAATTCCATTCAAGGAAGATATTTGTCTCAGCTATCAAGAGTGGTGAATCCTTTGTTGGTTACCCAATTACCTTTGAATACCTTAAGCTATATCCAATCACCACCCTATGAGCTACCTCTCTGAGGCTATAATGAATAGTGTCAAAATACAAAATCAATATTCATGATATCCTTGAGTACCTCAAGTCTAAGGATAGTTGCACCATTGCTATGATGAGACTATCATTGACATTTGAATAGATTATCCATATGATTGTCTCATAGTTGGTCATCCAATGTACTTAGCTACACTTAGCAAGCATCCACATGTTAACTCTAAACATCTCATGTTTATAGATTATGAGATCTACTACTCGATCCAATCAAGGAGTGCAACATGTGCTAGTTTGCCTGGATTAATAATGTCCTATCTCATTAATCCTATGACTAGGGATAATTTTGATACTAACATAATTACACATGATAAGAATCTCAATGTCATGATCTCATCATGATTTCCTTCATGCTATGTTATGTATCAAAGACTTAATTAATTGATTTAAGATCACTTATCAATTCATATATCAAATGAATATCAAATTAATGAAAAAGCCTTTTATTAATCAAATAAATTTGTACAATAAGTGCCCAAGGTGATTTCCTTTAGAACACTCCTCTAATAGTTGGATCCTAATCTTTCTTATCATAGAAATCCGAAGCCCCATACTTATGAAGCTTATCAATTATTACGTTTGGTTTAGGTGGTGGCATTAGGGTAGGCTGAGGAATGGCTCCTACCATTTGTTGAAATAGTCCAAACATCTATTGTATAAATGGATTTTGACCAGGATCCATTTGTTCTGCTACCTGCTGTGGGGAATTTGGAGCAGGATTTTGCCCTTGCATGCTCGCTACACTAGGCTGATGGGGAGTCTCAGCATTGGGAGAGCCAGTACTCTCAGCTATATCCCGTTCATCTGAAGACATCTTCCTACAATCCTACAAGTTGCCAGGAAGAAAGCCCATATCAGAATTATATGAGACGTGTTTTTATGCCCAATATCCCTTTTCCCACCTAGGCCTAGAAACGCCTAAACATGCTCTGATACCACTACATGTCATGCCCCACTTATATATTAGGGATAATCCCATATATATAAGAGAGATGCCACAAGCTTAACTCGATAAATCTGTCTGACTAAGTTTTTCTATTGTTTAAATTAAAATAATCCATTTATTTATATTGGATTTGGCTTGTCGTTCTAATTATCAATATATGTATATATATATTTATCAGCATATCGCATATATTTATGATACTTGATTAAGATATATAGTTGATCATTTATGGCATACCAGCCTCACACATGACTACTTACAATATAATATCAAAGTATAAGACATTCTCCTGAACCAGATACATGACATGTCTACCAAAACCCATATGTTTCGTCAAAATAAACAAGAAATGTAATTAGTAATCAACCCTCTAACTAAGTCTTTTGTGCCTCTTCTGATATGAGCTTGGATTCCTTCCTGACCAACTTCACTTTATACTGTCTACAGTTCGAATTCCTACGTGAAAAGAACCCACGGTAAGCTATCTCTAGCTTAGTGGTACATATAGGCATTAAGTTTTTCCCAAGCAGTCGCACAAATGCTTGTCTCAAATAAATCATGCCACACTAAATTTTTATTACATATTTTTCATAAAAAATAAATAACCACATCCCAAAATAGTATAAACATAATAACCATATTCAATAACTAAATTCTCACTACTTCATGCAAGCATTTCATGTTTTGTCACTTATATCAATAATAAAATTTTCACATTTCATTCCATAGTTTTTAATTAGTATCAACCCAAATCTCTTTCTTGGACTGTCTGGATATGGGTTGTGAAATAGGGGCATTCGCGGAGCTTAAGCCACCTTGCTAATTATAATCCTAAATCAAGGGCGCTCCTAGAGCTTAAGCCACATTGACCGAATATAATCATGTCATCTGTGTGTAATCAGGATCAAGGGCGCTCCCAAAGATTAAGCCACCCTATCCCTAAATCATATCCTTATCGGTAGAGTAACTTCCCTATAATGGTTCACCATCTATCCTATGTTAGTCCTCAGGTAAAAGAAATGGGCAATTAACACCATTAATTACTTGTTTCTATAACCAATACTCATTTCATATTAACACAATCAAAAACTCACAACATATTTCAAAACCATGCAAGAGCATGATATTTTATCAAATATTAGTATAATGTTAAGTTCATAATTAACAACATTTCTATAATTTTAAAACATGCCATAATATACAATTTCATCATTGTAACATATAATTTATGTCATGCACACAGAATCATGCATAAGGGTAAAACAAAATACATATATGTACAAACCTCGATAGCATTTTTGTTTTCGTCATATCTGCCAATTTAGGCCCCTAGTCGCGCGAGTTGTTAAATAGACTCCACAGTTCGACTAGACTCTCAATTTTGATTTTGATTGAAAAATAATTAAAATAATCACAATAGTTATGAAAAATATTTAATAAAGTATTTAAAATATTTAAAGATGTTAAATTACGGTGAGGGACTAAATTGCAAATTTTGAAAAGTTTAGGGGTTAATTTGCAATTTACCAAAAATTAGAGGATTAATTAGGATAACCACCAATTAAATTCATGAATTGGGACATCATATGCATGTGGTGATTGGCCACACTAAGTGGTAAGTTTTGAGCAGCTAATTAACATACATGAATTAGACATTAAATGCATATGGCCTCAGGTGTGTCCCATTAATAATTAAATTTGTCCTCTTTCTCTTAATTATCTCTTACATCCTTAATTCTATCATCTATAATACTCTAATATCCTCAAACCCACTTTCTTCCTCTCCCAAATCCTCCATAGCTAATGCTTGATTCTAGGAAGAGAAAGTGAAAAAGAGAGGGAGAAAGGCATGAAAGAGTATATTTCATGCATAGTCGATCCAAATACAACTGGAGCATCTTGAACTTCCACAAGTTCAATTTTTCTCCATTATCTCCTTTTAGAAGAAACTATTTTTCTGAAAAGATAGCATGTCTTGAAACAAACACCTTTTGTTCTAAGGGGTGGTAAAATTGATATCCATATGATGCTTTTAGATATCCCATAAACAGACATTGGTCAGACTTAGCTTCCAGTTTATATGACACTGTTCACTTCACATAAGCAAGACAACCCCAAACTTTCTTGTAAGAAAATGTGGGCTTCTTGTTATACCATATCTCATATGGAGTAACATCAGTTGACTAAACGACAGTCTCTAATGATTAATCCCAAAAGGATTTAGGGAGTTCTGCAAAGCTCATCATAGTCCTTAACATGGTTAATAGAGTTTGGTTTCTTCTTTCAGCCACACCATTGTGTTATGGCATGTAAGGTGGAGAACATTGAGATAATATCCCATTATCCTTAAGATAATCTAGAAACTCTTAACTTAAGCATTCTCCTCCTCAATCTAATCAAAATCTTTTAATACTTTTGTCAAGTTGTTTCTCTACTTTATTTTTTAACACTTTGATGTTTTTAAAAGCTTCAGATTTGTATCTGATAAGATACACATATCCATATCGTGAGTAGTCATCCAATAAAGTAATGAAGTAGATGAAACCACCTCTAGCATGTGTGGACATTAGACCACATACATTCAAATGTATTAAGTCTAAAAGCCCATTAACATGTTCATCCTTTCCTTTAAAGGGCAATTTAGTCATCTTGCCTAATAAGCAAATTTCACATGTGTCATATGATTCATAATCAAATGACCCCAAACTACCACTTTTGTATGACATAGCCATGTGTTTCTTACTTAGATGACCAAGGTGACAATATCATAAGTGAGATGATTTCAACATACCTTGTTTTTGCCTTTTATTATCATTCATGTTTAAAATTGGATTTGACATAGCTAATATGTATATGCCATTGCATACTGTACCGCTAGCATAAATTATTCCATTCAATATAATAGAAAGAAAATTGTTACTAAAAGCAAAATGGAAACCAACTTTATTTAAACTTGAAACAAAAATAATGTTTTTAGTTAAAACAGGTACATAATAGCAGCTATCCAAATTGAACATAAACCCACTAGGGAGGGTCAAAACATAAGTTCCTATAGCTAATGCAACAACCCTTTCTCCATTTCCAATGTGTAGTTCTGACACTCTCTTATTGAGCAGTCTATTATTCCTTAGGCCTTGCATATTAGTGCATATGTGTGATCCACAATCAGTATCTAATACCCATATATCATTATTGGAAATAGTATTAATTTCAATGACAAAAATAGCTGAAGTAGATAGGGAATCAAATGCCTTTTTCTTTAAAGACTCCAAGTAAGCCTTACAATTTCTCTTCCAATGGCCATCTTTGCCATAATGGAAGCATGTCCCCTTTGGAACAGTCTCCTCAGCCTTCTTCTTGGCCACACCTCCCTTAGGATTTATGGACTTCTTCTTCTTCTTAAGGTCATTCTTCTTAGAACTTGAAAAGTCCACTAGCATCACAGTCTTGCTGTCCTTCTTGAGAGATGGCTCAACTGTCTTGAGCAAATTGATTAGTTCAAAAATAGTGGTGGAGATTTGGTTCATCCTATAGTTAGGCACAAAATATGAATAACTATCAGACAAAATGGTTAGAATTAAGTCAATACTTAATTCATGCTCCATCACAAATCCCAAGGTTGCCAACCTTTCAATATAGCCCTTCATCTTCAATGCATATTGCACTAGAGACATCCCTTCAACCATCTTAGTGTGGAAGAGAAACCTCAAAATTTTAGACCTTTTGGAATACATTTTCTCATCAAAAAGCTCTCTTAGATGGTAGACTATGGAATTAACATTCATAGCCTCATGCTGCTTTTGCAACTCAGCTGATATAGTAGCAAGCATAATGCAGCTTGCCATCTCATTATCATCGAGATGCTTTTGATATGTGTAACATCATACCTTATGCATTTCAGTAAAACCTATCTCTATGTTTAGTAATAACATATGATATACAGGTAAGTTAAATAAACCTAATAACATTAATAGTAAATTTGTTTTTTTTTTATCATCACATCCATATCATCATTCAATAAATCTGCAAATTAACATATCTCACATATATTAAGACTTAAACTTTACATCTAAGGTTTATTAGTTGTATCCATTTACATATCATTATACAACTCCGAGTATATTCACAAAAATCCAAAATATAGATGACATCATTCCATGTTCGTGTGGAATGCAATGAGAGAGAGTGGTGAGACTCGGCCGGTACCTCTGTTCTATGTCTTCTATATGAAACTCAAAATGAGCTATTACTTTTTTTTACCTAAAAAATGATGCAAATTGATGAGTTATAGCTCAGTGAAAATAATTATCAAATAAGCTCTAAAGTACCAAGCAACTCATAATAACATATCACAAACTCAATGCATACTATGTATTCCATTTCATTCACTAATATCATATAGATACTAGTAAAATTGAAACATATAATCATTACTCTTTACCTATGCACATGCTTTGCTTATTTCATTTTGTTGTGACCAAGTTAAACAGACATTGTCCCAGGTTTCAATGTGAACATTTGTATTTGTTAGGTAGCTTGATCATTTGATTTATTTGCACATTTGTTGGGCCATAGGCTTCTTCTTTTGCTTTACAATATCGATTAACTAGTCACAATGCCTTTTAAGTCCTTATGCATATGCATTTGTGCTTAAGCATTCATAAACCATTGTATCTTTATCACATATACCATACATATGCCACATATATACCTCATATGCCATGCATATACTATACATATACTATGTATATACCACATATTCCAAACATATACCTCAAATATACCATACATTTATCACTTATATATACCACATGTGTAACAAATTATCTATCATTTCATTAACAAAGTCAAATCATGAAAATCATATGAATCACATAACAAGAAGTGTTCATATGCATTAACAATTCACTTGATAATTAAACTCACCTCTTTCCTTTGATTTCGACCCTTAACTTATTGTCTATCTCCTCCTTATGGGTCTCCAATTTATCTTGAGCCTAATATGGAAATTTAATTGATTAACTCATAGTTAGATAAGGTTAATATGGCTTAAGCAAATTAATATGCATAGTTCACATCAATAGTCAGGATTTTTCTTATAAGGCAGTCTGACCTTATGGGACTGTTTATCTTATAAAGTTTTCTAAAATTGTCCAACATATGTGATTTTTATTTATAATTAAATTTAACATATAATTATATAAAATTTTAGAATTTCAGAGCAATTGAAGCATTGCACATTATTTTGTTGAATTTCTAATTATGTTTTGTTTTCTGCCTTTTGGCAGTTTTAGGGTACCGATTTTGATCCTTCATAACTTACAATATATAAGTAATATTACAATTAAACTTTACAAAAATTTATATGGGTTAAAATGGACCATTTTTCTATCCCTAAGAGCCTCAAATGATAAGAAACATTTTACTAGTCCAGAACATAATTGACTTCCAAACTAGTATGATTTGTGAATGACATATCTTACTCTATACATAACATATTAAGTTCAAATTAGTACCAAATTTTAGCTAAGACATAAATATAACTTTCATGTTTTCATAAGTTACATAATCCATCTCTATGGAGCTCAAAATGGCCAAACAATTTTTTGGATCTGCCTAGGGCACTAAGCATGCAACTCGAACTATAGAATAGTTATGGTTTAATTCACCATAACTCAACATCCATAAGACATATGAACCTGAAATGTTTTATAAATATATATAACGCATGTAGCCATAAGTTTTATGTTTTGATCTTTCTAAAATATGGGCTATATTAAAAATGAACAAGCACAGTAGCTAACTCAACCTTAACAGGTCAAACCAACACTAGAACAATGGAGAGAAAATTACTTACTAAGAATAAACTTGCAAGGGATCAATTTGCTGCAAAACTTAAGAGAAATAAGGAAGAAATGAAGGCTGAAATGGGGGAAGAAGAACAAGAAATGGGCTGGAGAAAGGAAAGGAAGAATTTGGAGGAAGAAGATAAAATTCACCTCCCACCTCTTTTGTCATTTTCTTAATTTTTGTTTCTTCTTTTCTTTTCTTTTCTTATTACTACTACTACTACTACTACTACTACTACTACTACTACTACTACTACTACTACTACTACTACTACTATTATTATTATTATTATTATTATTATTATTATTATTATTATTATTATTATTATTATTATTATTATTATATCTAATTCCACTAATCAACCTAAAAATACAACTTCCCAATTTAACTAAATTAATCATATCATATTTCTATTATTTTGATGTAGTCATTTTGCTCACTTAAATATCAATTTCATATCATTCCCAACTAAATTATAAAATGGACTCTACAACTCGAGACAATTGTCAAATACTAGGACATGTAGCTAGTTCGTGTCATGAACTTGTTCGTAGTCTGCCAATGATCAAATGAAATACATGCTAAATGCATATGTTAAAATGCGATGCGTGTAGAAATGCAAATGTGGGAAGTTGAGGATGTTACAATATGCCTTCTGAACATCTTCAGAAGCACTAGAAGCAGGGGAATTAAGGAGTGCCTCATGTAGGACATAGCCAATATTTTCGGATTTGAGAACTATTCTCAAATTCCTTAGCCAATCCAAAACATTAGGCCCATTCAACATATTCGACTCCATTAATGATCGCAAATTCACACTTGTCATGTTGATGATTCTATCAACCGAGATGTAAAATAGAGCATATTAGAATGAACATGACAAATGTATGTTTATTAGGTCTTTAATAAATCGCATTATGACTCCCACCATTTTATTGTGAATCCATAGCCCTCACTATGAACTTGAGAGAACTTATATGGAAGTTCTCCAAGTCGGTCGATATCAAATTAGGTAAGAATAACTTTGAGGCAACTTAACAGGCCGTCTTTAGTTTGGTTGGTAGGCATTTAATCCATACCGATTGCTTTATTCATGCAATTATTGAATCTTGTGCTATCAACTAATTGATGTGTGCACATACATTGGCCTATCAACTCTTGATATGTGTACATCTCGTATACACTAACCCAACTTCGCCTCTAATACACATTAACCTTGGTGCAAATCCAACAAGCTAATGATATCAGTTAAGTCCAAGCCATTAATCTTGAAATCTAATTTCAATAGTTCGAACATATTCGTATATAGTAAGCTTAAGGCAACTCAACAACCCTAACTCTAGAAGAACTCTAGTTCTCCTCATATTAATTGAAGGCATAAGACTTAATTATTTATTTAGCGAGGGATTTCTTTGTTAAGTCTCATCATGTTATTAATGGATGTTTTTATATATTATACATTCATCACATGAAAATATAAAGATAGTTACATTAATTATATGGCATGATTATGGACATACTAAACTCAATCTCTTGAGCCAAAGAGAAATTGACTAGGTCTTACCTAGGTACATGCATGAATTTACAATCCAAAATAGAAATCAAATTCCTATTTCTAAGTCTACTTATTTATGTCACCACCTTATTTGCTTCTTGCTCCTTTGTATCTCCATTATTTCCTAATCCTATGTAATCTAATTACATATTTCAAAGTATAGAGAATCTCAATTTACATTTGAGGAGAGTAATATGAGATGTGAAAAACACAAGAAAAAAAGAGAAGTAGGGACATGCAGGCCTGATTTACCACAAAACAAAACCAATCCATGCATATTCAATCACATTGGGTCAAAATCCATAATCATCCATCATGTCTTTCCATACTCCACTAACATACATTCTCTAATGCATAAAATAAAATAATGACAATTTTGGATTGTAATTTGAAAATCGATTCAACGCTTAAACCAAAATTGCTTACTTGTGTTGTTTTAGTTAATTTAATTTTGTATATTATTTCAATGTGGAATTTAATATTTAATAAAATTAAATTAAATTCCATATTTCCACAATAAATTCAAAATTAATTTACCTTAAAATCAAAATATTATGATATCAAAATTAAACAATGTAATTTTAATATACATACCAATTTCTAGTAATACTAGAATTACCATTCCTCAACTTAAATTAATTCAAAAATAAATTGTAAAAATTATAAAAATTTTCCGATCTTCAAATCAAAATTCTAATCATCTTTAGGTCAGCTCAATTTATCAAAATATTTTTGGCACAAGCGAAAATTACTAAGAAAAACGAACCAATAGACTTAAACGGTCAAAACGACTTATTTGACATCTAGAAATTTTTTTTAAATCTTAATTCATGAAAACTTATTTTGGCATGCATCTTAAATTAAAATAACATATTTCTAATCAAAGAAAACTTGTTTCAAGATTCTGGAAATAAAATAATCACATACAAAAAAATCAAACAAAATAGTCTCATTCTTTTGTTTGTTTGAAAAATTAATTAAAATAATTTTAAATTAATTATTTGACACTTTCAGAGTAATAAAACATTCTCAATATGTATAAATAATTTTTCCATAATTAAATTATAATAAAAATATAAATAGCCCCATCAATTAAGCCGAACAACAGCACATGTTCATAAATAAAGCAATTTTTACCATTTTGAAATAAATCTAAAATTAATTATTTAAAATACATTCAAACCATTTTTTTTAAACAAAATAATCATCCTTAATCGTCCCATGATAAAATTAGAGAAAGAAAAATGTGTAAAATATATTTTACAAATTAATTTTAATTTTTCAAACCTATTGATCCAAAATCATCAAAACTGTAAAATTTCATTGCACTTTCAATTAAAATTAATTTTAATGGACACAAGGTAGCTTTGATACCACTGTTGGGTTTTGACAGACGAATCTCATTCATAAGCATAGTAGACAAATAAAAATTCAAATCCCGAAAGATCTTGCTTGTTCCATTAAAATTAATTTGTCAAACATAGAGGTTAGAGATTATACCTTGTAATTTATTGAGTTGTTATTCAAATCTTCACCTTGTTGGATTGTAGGAAACCCCAAAAATCCACACTAGAATGTCTTTAATGATAATCCATATGAAGAATGAAGAAGAAACTAACAAAAGAAATGGTTTGAATAAATTCAAAGTGGTAGCTTTGAAAGTGTTCTTGAGAGGATTTTTCTGATGTCTCAAAAATATTTTGAAAATATTTTTTTCACAAAAAAATATTTTCATGTGTCTTGTTTTCCATTTGATGTATTTTCTATTTAAATCATATTCAAAGAAAGTATCAAAAGTAAAAAAATAGAGAAAATGCAACTTTATGAATAATGAATGCCAATTATGGCCAAATTAAGGCCAAAAAAAGCCAACGACAACAATGCTAGCATGCTGCATCACGCACATGCTGGGCTTGCTGCGGGCTACTGCTAGGCAAGCCCAGCTAGCAGGCTAGGTAGGCCACCAATCTGCCTAGCTCGTGTGGGCCCGTACGGTCCCGTTACCCTCCTGAATGAATTTTCCATGACATCTTATCGCGATTCATCCCAAAATAATTCTCTCATATTTTTGGATCACATCCAATACCATTTTACTCGTTCTCCATATCTTTAATGCGTATAACCTAATAGGTTCTCAGTTATGTTGGTCACTTAAATGAATAATTAATTTAAGTAAGTCATGAGCGGTATCTAACAACACATTATGACTCCCAATTGATTGGAAAGTTAGCGGTTTGACTACAAACCTTTCCATAGAATTTTCCATACAATTATTCCTTTCATCATTCAATACCCCACTGGTTCAAAGTATGGACATGTGTCAACTCTCACTAGACTGATTATGTCCCATCTAGTCCAAGTAGTGTTAGTTCTTATCCTAAAGTCCCACTAGACTGACTACATCACATCTAGTCCAAGTAGTGTTAGTTCTTATCCCGAAGTGTAATATCCGCTAATTTAGACACCGAGTCGCACATGTCGCAAAATTGATGTGTTTGACCGATCGGAGTTTAAATTCAGATTTTTGATCAGAATTAATCAAGTAATGACTAAATTAAATGATATATGCCTAATTAAGTTATTATAAAGTTTAAAGAAGTTGATTTACGGTAAATGACTAAATTGCAAATTTTGATAAGTTTTGAGTTCAAATTGCAATTTACCAAAATTTGGAAAATTAATAAGATTATTTGCTAATTAACATATTAATTTTGGGGACATTTTAAATAGGTTGGCCGACTACTCAATGAGAAAGAATGAGATTAATGGGTTCTTTAAGCCTAATGTCAATAATGGTCAAGATGGTGGGTCCCACAAAAAGACTTTTGGGTGCCCTATTTAATTCTTCCTTTTCTTCTTCTTCTCATTTTCTGCTCTCTTTTCTCTCTTCTAGAAACCAGTATCCACGCCAGCCATTTCTTTTCTTTCATAGCCAATCTTGATTTCTAGAGAGAGAAAGGAAGAGAAGAGGGGGAAAAGATCAATAGCAAGTGATTTTCATGGTCTATAACTCTTAAGGAAGCTGGGAAGAGCAAGAAATAGGAAGAAAAATCAAGTTTGGTGGAGAGAGAAAACCTCCAAAATTTTGATTAAGTGAAGAAAAGAGTAAGGTAAGAAGTGATTCTTCTTCTTCTTCTTCATCTTCTTCATCTTTTCTTAAAGAAGTTTGAATTTTTAGCTCATCTAAGACTCATATGGAAAGAGAGAGAAATTAGGGTTTTGAGAGAGAATAAGAGAGTTTAGGGTCTTGAGAAAATCAGATGATAATAATGATCTATGATGTTGTAGGAGTTCCAAGTGACAAGGAACAAACACTAAGGAGCAAAGGAAATGAGAAAGCTACCTAGAAGAGTGAAGGGGAAAGAGTAAGGTTTGTGCATAATTTAAGGTAATAGCCTATCTTTATTTGAAATAATGCATGTTAGTATGATAATTGATGATTGAAATGTATTAAGGATGACTATGGCATGAAACCATATGTTAGAGAAAAAGAAAGAGTTTTCTTGTGATTTGTTGAATTAAGTGATGCATGTTAGAGAATTTAATTATGATTAAGGCATTTATATGTATTAGTCATGGTATGTTGAATAAAGGACTCCATAAATGCATGAGTTGTTTTTTGATATGATTTGGTGTAATTAGAATAAATGAAATGTGAATATGCATATTTCCTGCCGAAAGTCATGGGCGTGAACCTGATGGTTCACGGTTGTGATTGAATTGTATCACGGTTGTGACTTGGGTGTGGAAATGGTACTATTCATTCCAGAAGCATTCACGGTTTGGAATCACGGATGTGAACTGATTCATGGGCACGAATGAATATTCACGACTGTGAATGCTTTTGGCATGATTCATACCAGTAGTGTTCACGGGTTTGGATTATGGGTGTGAACTAATTCATGGGCATGAATTGGTAGTCACGACCATGAATGCTCTATTTTCAAGTAAATTTTGAATATGATTATCTATTAATGTATCTAGTTAAACAAATGAAAAGATGCAATCCAGTATGTATGAGCATGATGAGATGTTTGCAAAACAAAAAAATTGAAATGTTGACACATGAGAACATTGATGTGTCGAAAATTAAGAATGAAGATGATGTTATGTATAATATGAGGATGATGAAATGGATGTAAAATAAAAATTAAATAAAGAAATATGATTGATGTGAACATATGAAAATGCCCATTACTTTACCTGCGGACTACAATCAGGATAGATAACAAGTCATTAAGGGGTTAATGGTGTCGTACTGTATGAGATAATCCTCGATCAATGTGGATTAAGCTCAGAGAGCACCATTTATCTGAGATGCTCAGTCAATGTGGCTTAAGCTCGGAGAACGCCATTGACTTGAGAAGCTCTGTAGAGCACATTTAAATTGAGGACAAGGTGGCTTAAGCTTGGAGAGCGACTTGGTTCGGTTATTCATCTATGATGAAATAATACTCAATCAACGTGGCTTAAGCTCAGAGAGCACCATTGATTTGAGAAGCACTGTTGAGCCAGATAGTGGACAGGGTGGCTATAGCTCTGGGAGCGCTCCTGATCCATAACCCGTATCCAGTCAGTCCAAATTTAGAGTGATGTGGGCAAGATAATGAAGCTAAGTCAGAAAATAAAAAAGAAAAAAAAATGATGATGATATGATATTGAGATATAATAGTAAATAGATTAACAGAGTAACTTACCATCAAAGAGAAATGAAAAGTAACATTGTAATTATGAACATGATATTTATACTTGTATGAAATAGGAACTTGTTGATAGGAAGAGTATGTAAAGATGTTAATGCATAAAATGATATATGTTAATGCTTGTTGCATGATATAGTATATTTCCTTATTTATATGCACCACTAAGCTTAGAGCTTAGCGTGGGAGTTTCCTTCCACGAAGGTATAGAAAGGTAGCTGAAGGTGGTAGATAAAACAAGCAGTGATCCTATTCAAATTAATGCAGCCGATCTCGAAATAGTAGGTCAAAAATTTATGAACTCTTGTATTTTGTTTTCCGCATTATATATACTTATAAGTTGTAAATTATTTTCAAAGTTTGTTAATTAGTAAATTAGTATTTATAAATACTATCTTATGTAAATAAAATGTACATTATTTATTAAGTCGAAAAAAAAAAAATATATATATATATAGCGATTTAAAAAAGTAAAGAAGGCAGACAATAGTGCCCCCGCATCCGGGCACGTGCGGTTTGGGTGAGGGGGTGTTACACGAAGGCTCATTACTCTATTAGACATGTCATTAAAGACTATCTTTATGACATTTCCACTCCGATAAGAGATTATCAAGTAAAAGGCCATGGGTATACACTCCTTCTATTAGGAATGGTGAATTCTTTGTTGGTTACCCAATTACCTTCGAACACCTCAAGTTGTATCCAATCACCACCCTATGAGCAACCTCCCTGAGCCACCATTGTTATAATGAGACAATTATTGACAATTGAATAGATTATCCATATGATTATCTCATAGCAGGTCATCCAATGTATTTAGTTATACTTAGCAAACATCCACATGTTAACTCTAAACGTCTCATGTTTATAGATTATGAGATCTATTGCATGATCCAATCAAGGAGTGTAACATATGCTAGTCTGTCTAGATTAATAATGTCCCATTTCACTAATCCTATGACTAGGGATAATTTAGATACTAACATAATTACACATGATAAAAATCTCAATATCATGATCTTATAATGATTTCCTTCATATTATGTTATGTATCAAGGACTTCATTATTTGATTTAAGATCACTATCAATTATGTATAAAAGGAACATTAGATTAATGAAAAATCCTTTTATTAATCAAATAAATTTAAACAATAAGTGCAAGAGAGAATTGCATTTAGAGGACTTCTCTAATATTAAGTTCAAATGCGATTAGATTTTGTGCAAAAGAGATTGCTAGAGAGGTGCCCTAAAGGCAATCATCTTAGGCACTTAACGTACTCATTTGTTATTAATAAAAAGACATTTTCATTATATGCTATTAATTGCATATGAATTGATATAGATCTTAAACTGTTTAATGAAATCCTTTCTATGTAACACAACCTGATGAAAATCATGATGAGATCATGATAATGAGAATCTGATCATGTGCAATTATATTTTTTCCTAAATTATCCCTAGTCATCAGATTAATAAGATAGGACATTATTAATCGGAATAAAATAGCACATGTGATACTCCTTGACTAGATCAAGTAATTAATCTCATAAGTTGTAGACATGAGATGTTTAAAGTTAATATGTGAATGCTTGCTAGAGTAGCCAAGTATATTGGATTACTTGTTATGAGACAATCAAATAAATGTCTATTCAATGTTAGTTATAGTTTCATTATAGCAATGGTACAAGTATCCTTAGGCTTAAGATGCTCAAGGTTATCTTGGATACTAAATCTATACTCTAACATCCTTGACCTTCCCCACATGCATACCCACATACATTTCATTTGAGCATATGCATCTTCCATATAATCCAATTGAACCCGTGCATTTCATACATATTTTCTTAGAAACAAGTTCGTGGCATACACTAACTACGTGCCCTACTATTTGGCAATTGTATCGAGTCACACGTGTATCCTTATAACCTAAATGATGATAACAAAGCATTATAAATAAATTGAATAAGGTGACTAAATTAAAGTCAGAAAAATGATTAGATTAAAAATTAGTAAACATTTACATTGTTAATTTAGTTAAATCGGGCCAAATGATTAAGCTGTATTATTGTGTGAATTAGTGGAATTATAAATATATGTAAATAATAATAATAATAATAATAATAATAATAATAATAATAATAATATAGACAAAATAAAATGAAAATGACACAAAAGAGAAATAGAGGAGAAGAGAAAAGAGAAATGAGAAGAGAAAAGAGAAATGAGAAGAGAAAAAGAGAAAAGGACAAAAAACAAGTTGGCTTTATTTTCATCTTCCTTCCCCATTTCTGCCTTCTTCTCCAACCCGACTTCTTCTTCATTTTCCTCCATTTCAGAATTAAATTTTTCCTTGTTTCACTTAGTGTTTGAAGCTAATTCATCCCTTGCAAGTTCGTTCTTGGTATGTAATCAATGCTTATTGCTATAGGGTTGATTTGAGTTGCTTAGGTTCATTAATAGGTACTGATTTGCAACCCGTGTTTGATGCACATAGCAATTGATTCTGGAAAAGTTTAAAACACAAAAGTTATTCTCTTATGTCTTTTATTTATGTATATATAAACTATGTTGCATGATTTGGTGTATAGAAAAGAAACCCTCTCTCTACTGAAACTGGTCAGGGTGTGAACCCTAACCAAGTTAGCAACTATGTTCTTTGATTTCGAATATGTTAAAGCCATTATTTGAAGTATCTCAAAACATAAAAGTTGTATCTATATGTGTTATGTATCGTTATACCATATTTCAGGATCATATAGCTTGTATATGTTGAGTTATGGTGAATGGCACCATGACTGTTCCATGACTTGAACTGCCAATTGATTGCCCTGCCCAGATCCAGCAACTTGTTTGGCCAATGTGAGCATGTTAGAGCTCGATTATGTACATGGTCAAAACAAGAAAGTTATATTTATTTTTCGTAGCTAAAATTGGGTACTAATTTCAGCTTAATTTTCAGCTTAATTGTTTATTTATAGTCTAAGTTATGTCTTTTTGAAGTCATACTGGTACGGAAGCCAATTCAATTCTAGACCAGTAAAATGTGTGTTATAATTTGAAGACCTTAGAGACATAATTGATAAAAGTTGAAAACATGAAACATGTTCCATATGAACCCATATAAATCTATGTAAATGTTAATTAAAATAGGACTTATATATTATAAGTTATGATGAACCAAAATGGGTACCCTGAAACTGCCTAAAGGCAGAAAATAGAACACATTTAGAAATTCCACCAAATATTGTACAGTGATCCAATTGGTATGAAATTTTAATATGTTATATAATTATATGTTAATTTTAATTAGGAACAAGAATTAGAATAATTGGTAAAGTATAGAAAACGTTATAGGCTAAAGAGTCCCATAAGATCACACTGCCTCATAGGAAAAATCTTAACTATTGATATGAACAATGCATATTAGTTTGTTCAAGCCACATTAAGTCTCCCTAATCATGAGTTAATCGATTATATTTTCATATTAGGCTCGCAACATATTGGAGACCCACAAGGAGCAGATATATAATAAGTTAGGGGTCGAAATCAAAGGAGAACGGTGAGTCTAATTATCAATTGAATTCTTTAGTGCAAATGAATGTTGCTTGCTATGTGATTCATATGATTGTCATGATTGGTCCTTGATAATGTAATGATGGATAATTTGTGACATTGTGGGACATATAAATGGTGTACTTGTGCTATATTTGAGGTATATGTTTGACATATGTGATATATATACATGGTATATGTATAGTATATGCAAGGTATATGCGTGACATATGAGGTATATATGGAATATATGTATGTTATATGTGATAAGATGCAACGGTTAATGAATGATTACATACAAGTGCATATGCATATGGACTAAAAAGGCATTGTGACTAGCTAATCGATATTGTAAAGCAAAAGAAGATGCCTATGGCCCAACAAATGTGCAAATGAAACAAATGATCAAGCTAGCTAGCAAATGCAAATATTCACATGGAAACTCGGGGTAGTGTCTATTTAATTTGGTCACAACAAAATGAAATAAAAAAAGCATTTGCATACATAAAGAGTAATGATTATATGATTCATGTTTATTGATACTTATATGATATTGATGAATGGAATGGAATATATGATATATATTGGATTTGTGATTTATTACTATGAGTTGTTTGGTACTTAAGAGCTCATTGGATGATTATTCTCACTGAGCTGCCACTCATCAATTTGCATCATTTTTTAGCTAAAGAAAAGTGATAGCTCATTTTGAGTAGTGTATAAAAGACATGGAGCATAGGTCACTGGCTAAGCCTTATCACTCTCTCTCCTTGCATTCCACCGAAGCATAAAAATATGTCGTCTGCATTTTGTATTTATATAGTTGAATATGTACAGTCAGTTTGGAATGGGTTTTAAAAATGTATAAATGAAATCAACTCGTAAATACTTATGTGTAAAGTTTATGTTTTAATATATATGATATATTATATTGTGGCGAAAGCCTCAGTGTTGACTAGCAGAGTCATTGAATGAGATTACATGATATGAAAAAAAAATTTCCTACCATTGTTAACAGGATATTTTGTCTTTTAAGCATGCTATATGTGATTAATTGATATAGGGATAGGTTGAACTCAAATGTATAAGATGTGGTGTTACATATACTTTGACTCCATTCCTTGTTGCCTCTCAAATGTTGCTCAAAGGGTGATTATTAGGTATAGCTTGAGGTGTTCAAAGGTAGTTTCGTAGTCAACAGAGGATTCATCACTCCTGATAGAAGGATAATATACCTATGGCCTCTTGTAGAGATCATTATTCAGAAACCATTGGCCGAGGTGGACATGTATTGAAGATAGGGATGGCAATTTTTTCTCGCCCTGTGGTGGCCCGCCTTGAATGAGGCGGTTTTTTCAAAAAAAAAATTTCCCCGCTCCAATCCCCATCCATAAAATATATTTAAATATTTAATTATTTTTATAATTTATATATAATAATTATTTTTATTATTTATATATAATAATTATTTATATTTTAATATAATTAGTATTTTAAAACTAATAATAATAAAATAAAAATATAACACTTATTTTAATTAATAAATATTTTTTATTTAAAAAATTATATAATTAATTAATTAATTAAAATAAAAAATTAATTTTAAGATTAAAATAAAATAAAAAAATTAATAATATTTGGGGATTAGGGCAGGGTTGGGGATCCCCATCCCCGTGTGGTGTGAGGACAGGGATCCAAAAAATTTTCTCATCGAGGTTTAGGGTATGAGGGCAGGGGTCGAGATCGGGGATGGGAAGCTCCGCCCCGTAGCCATCCCCAATTGAAGAAGGTCTTCAAGGACATATTTAATAGAGTAATGAGTCTCATAGACAAGAACTAATATCATTTGTACTAGATGGGATACATTTAATATAGTGGGAGTTGACATATAGTTCTGCTCTGAACCAAATGAGGTTTAGCTTAGTGAAAGGATGAATTGCACAGTAATTGCCTATGGAAGGTTTAAAAGTCAAACCACTAACTTTTTGGTTAATTGGGTTGTCATGATATGTTGCAAGACACCGCTCATGATCTATTAAGTCAAGGAAAATTGATGAGAAATCAATTATGGGTCAAAAGTATTTGACTCATCAAATCCTAATTGGATTAGGATTCCTCTCGAGACTTGGGCTACCAATATGACTAGAAAAACTATTAGGTCACATGAATAGAGGGAATGAGAAAATTTTAAAATGGGTTTCAGATAAGTTCCAAGTGAGACAGAAAAAAAATTGGGCATTTTATAAGAGTTATAAAAATGGGTCAAATTCATTTTGGATTAGGATTGTTGACTTGGTCAACATTGGGCAATATAGCTTAGGAAAATAGACCAATTAGGGCTTTTCCTTTTCTAACCCTAAAGGGGATTAGAAAGAGTATAAATACTCCTTTTAAGGAGTCAATTTCGTGGTTGTGCTATAAAGAAAAATAAGAGTTATTTTTGTCCTCTCCCTTTTGTCTTTCATAAAACAATTTTCCATAGCACTTTGGAATTTTGTCACCCTATTTCATTGGAGGTTTTCTTCTTCTTCCTTTGTGTGGATACTCTTAGAAGCAATCCTAGATTTGGATTATAGTGGTTTGCTACAACCCAATAAATAAGGAAAAACTCACAACTTAGAAGATCAAGAGTTGCAAACAATGGTAATCAACTTCTCCCATTATATGGTGTGATTCGATTTTAAATTACATAGGGTATTCCATGGGTTATGCTTTTGATTAAATTTTATATTTCTTCTATGCCATGTATGAGATGCATGTTCAAAACCCAACAGATCCTATATTGCATGCAACTCATATGTTATACTCAACAAGGGTAAGTTAAGCTCGAAGAGCGCTCTTGACTTGAGGAGCTCAGACGAGCACACATATTCATAGATAGTGGTAGAGTGGCTTATGCTCAGAGAGCACCTCTGTTCATAACCTGTGTAACATCCTTGACCTTCCCCACATGCATTTCATTGAACATAAGCATCTTGCATACAATTCAACTGAACACGTGCATTTCATATGCATTTTTGTAGGAACAAGTTCATGGCATGCACTAGCTACTTGTCCTAGTATTTGGCAATTATATCGAGTCACACATGTATCCTTATAACCTAAATGAAGATAATAAAGTATTAGAAATGAATTGAATAAGGTGTATAAATTAAAGTAAGAAAGTGATTAGATTAAGATTAGTAAACAATTACATTGTTAATTTAGTTAAATCGGGTCAAATGATTAAGTTGTATTATTGTGTGACGTTACAACCTGTATCCAAATAATCCATGCAAAGAGTTGTGTGGAAAAATGCTAAGGTAATTAATGAATATATTACAATGAAAAAGGGTTCAATAACATTGATATATAATTGCAAATGTTGATATGTTATGTTTTAAAAACAATGATGGTTCCCTTATGCTTAGTTCAAAGGTTTAATCCTATATCCATTCCGTAAGGTAAAGTATGATACATGATTCAGTGTTTCAATGGCATGCCATGTTATGTATGATATGATGCAATGAACATGAATGATATGATGTATATTGCTTCATACATGTTGAATTTTTTGCCTATATGTACCACTAAGCTTTTAGTAGCTTAGCGTTTGGGGTTTCTTGCACAGAAGTTAGAGCCAAGTAAATAAAGATAGAAGCTGGCATGAGAAGCCAACCCATTAAGAGACAACAGAGCATACATGACTTGGGTTGATGATATCATATGTCATATTATTTGCTTTTTGTATATTACATCGGGATTTGGGGTTGTTTAGTTTAGATATATCTTTATTATTCAAAGAAACATGCAATTTTGATTAAGTCATGTATTTTTGTAAATATAAGGCTGATTGAGCCTTAACTTGGTATCTTTATGTATGATATGGATATTTGGATTGATGATGTTCCTTTTGTGGATTTTTTGAAAATGTTGTTGTTTAACAACTTTATTATGTAAAAGAATTTATGTTACAACAAAGTTTTTAAAGAAAAGAAAAGTTATAAATTATTATAGATTTTCTACAGTAGGCATATGACACTCACTCATTTAGTTGGGTTAATCTAGATTAGATGAGATGGTGCTAAATGTAGCTCTAATACCTAAGCTCTAATACCACTAAATGTAGCTCCCTCTCATCTAATCAAGATTAACCAACTAAATGAGTGAGTGTCATATGTACCTATTGTGAAAAATCTCTGAAAATTAAAAATTTTCTTTTCTTTGAAACTTTTAACAACAAATTCACTTTGTTAAATAAAACATGTTGATACATCACATGATAAAAAAATGCATAAAAGAGCTTCTATGATCCAATGATCTATATTCATATATAAAATCCCATATTTGGGCTCAGTTGGTCTGAAGTTTACAAAAATACATGACTTAATCAAAATTAAACATTTCTTTCAATATTAAAGTAAAAGTAAAAAACCAATCCATATATTGCATAGAAAATACAAAATTAATGACATATGCTCTATTGTTTCAGAATGGGCTAGCTTATCTGATCAACCTCTATCCTTATCTACTTTACTTCAACCTGCATGCAGGAAAACCCAAACACTAAGCTATTGAAAGCTTAATAGTACATATAGGCATAAAAATTCAACATGCATCAAGTAATTCACACCATGTTATTCATATTCATGGCATCACATCATATCAAACACCTCATGGCATGGCGGTGAAACCACCAAAATCATTCATCATACATTATCTTATGTAACTAATAAACATTAAGCCTTGAACCATGCATAAGGGAATTATCATGGTATTCAGAACATATACATATCAAACATATTAACGATGTATCATTGTATGCCTATGTCATTACAACCTTATTCCATTATATTGTATTCATTAATTACTTTAGCATTTTTTTCCTAATAACTCTTTATATGGACTATTCTGATACGGGTTGTGAATAGGGGCACTCTCCGACCATAAGCCATCCTGCTGTTATCTATGATCATGTGTGCTCATTCATGCTTCTAAAGTAAAGAGTGCTCTCTGAGCTTAAGCCACATTGTCTGAGTAAACATATATACTCTACATGCAGTGTAGGATAAAGGACACTTTTCGAGTATAAGCCATCTTGTCCTTAAAAGATAACTATGTAACATATTACTACTGTACTGTATGCCCCCTTAATGGTATGCCACCTATCCTACTTCTACTCTTAATATGGAGCCTGGGCATTACTTGTTCATAGTCTCTTTGTTATACTTCATTATAATGTTTTCATCTTATAACATATATACTTTGATCTTATGAAAGTCAACATAGATCATTCATGACAACATGTTCTTACTCATATCATACCTTTATAACAACATGTGCACAATCATTTCATTACATCATAGAAGAAAATTAACATATTTCCTTTAAAACAGGATTCACTGGTGTGAACTATATGTTCACACCAGTGAAGGCTCATTCTTAGGTACCCCTACCCATAAACCAAACCATGAACTTGTTTATGAGCATTTTTGTATATTTTGTGCACATTTTTCATGAATGTGACTAAGGTGATTCATGATCATGAGTCAAGTGGTGACTCAAACCATGAGACATCCTACCTAAACTATGCAGTTCTAGGTTTATGATTCATGACCATGAACCCTCTGTCATTGCCTGAATCTAGGTTTTCTAGCCATATAGAAAAGTATTAGAAATGAATTCAATAAGGTGACTAAACTAAAGTAAGAAAAATGATTAGATTAAGATTAGTGAACATTTACATTGCTAATTTAGTTAAATCGGGTCAAATGATTAAGCTGTATCATTGTGTGAATTAGTGGAATTATAAATATATGTAAATAATAATAATAATATAGACAAAATAAAATGAAAATGACATAAAAGAGAAATAGAAGAGAAGAGAAGAGAAAGGAGAAGAGAAAGGAGAAAAGAGATGAGAAAAGAGATGAGAAAAGAGATGGGAAAAAGATAAAAAGGACAAAAACCAAAAGTTAGCTTTATCTTCCCAGCCCGACTTCTTCTTCAATTTCCTCCATTTCAAACTTAAATTCTTCCTTGTTTCACCTAGTTTTTTAAGCTAATTGATACCTTTCAAGGTTGTTCTTGGTAAGTAATCAATTCATATTGCTATAGGTTTGATTTGAGTTGCTTAGGTTCAATATTAGGCACTGAATTGCACCCCGATTTTGATATTAATAGAAATTGATTCTATGTAAAACACAAACGTTGTTCCTTTCTGTCTTAGATTTATGGATATGTAAACATTTTTGAAAGATGTTATGTATAGGGAGAGATATGCTCTTCGTACCGAAACTGGTCAGGGTGTAAACCATAACCAAGTTAGCTATTGTGTGGTTTCATTTCGAATATGTTAAAACCCTTATTTGAAGTCTATCAAAACATAACAGTTGTAGATATATGGGTGTTGTATCGTTCTACCAAATTTAAGGTTCATAGACCATGTAAATTATGAGTTATGGTGAATGGAACCATGACTGTTCCATGGTTTGAACTGCATATTGGGTGCCCTGGGAAGATACAGTAATTTGTTTGGCTAATTTGAGCTCGTTAGAACTTGATTATGTAAATTCTCAAAACATGAGAGTTATAGGTATATGTCTTAGATAAATTTTGGTACTAATGGAAACTTCATTGGTTATGTATAGAATAAGTTATAGCCTTTGTAAGTCATACTGGTCCGGAAGTCAATTATATTCTGGACCAGTAAAATGTTTTGTATAATTACAAGACCTTAGAGACATAAATGGTAAAAGTTGTAAACATGAAACATGTTCCATATGAACCCATATAAGTTTTTGTAAAGGTTAATTAAAATAGGACTTATAGATTATAAATTATGATGAACCCAAATGAGTACCCTGAAACTGCCTGAAGGCAGAAAACAAAACACTCTTAGAAATTCCACCAAATATTGTACAAAGATCCAATTGGTCTGATATTTGAATATGTTCTATAATTCTGTGTTATTTTTAATTAGGAATAACAATCAGATTAATTGGTCAATTATAGAAAAACTTATAGGCTAAACAGTCCCATAAGGTCACACTGCCTCATAGGAAAAATCTTAACTATTGACATGAACAATGCATATTAATTTGTTTAAGCCACATTAAGTCTCCCTAATCATGAGTTAATCGATTATGCTTTCATATTAGGCTCGCAACATATTGGAGACCCACAAGGAGCAGATAGACAAAGGAGAATAGTGAGTCTAATTATCGATTGAATTCATTAGTGTAAATGAATGTTGCTTGCTATGTGATTCATGTGATTGTCATGATTGGTCCTTGATAATGTAATGATGAATAATTTGTGACATTGTGGTACATATAAATGGTATACATGTGGTATATTTGAGATATATATGTTTGAAAAATGTGATATATACACATGGTATATTTATAGTATATGCAAGGTATATGCTTGACATATGAGGTATATATGGAATATATGTATGTTGTATATGATAAAGATGCAATGGTTGATGAAAGCTTAAATACAAGTGCATATGCATATGGGCTAAAAAGGCGTTGTGACCAGTTAATTGATATTGTAAAGCAAAAGAAGAGGCCTATGGCCGAACAAATGTGCAAATGAAACAAATGATCAAGCTAGCTAGCGAATGCAAATGTTCACATGGAAAATGTTCACATGGAAACCCGGGGCAATGTTTGTTTAACTTGGTCACAACAAAATGAAATAAGGAAAGCATTTGCATACATAAAGAGTAATGATTATATGTTTCAACTTTATTGATACTTATATGATACTGATGAATGGAATGGAATACATGGTATATATTGGAATTGTGATTTATTACTATGAGTTGTTTGGTACTTTAGAGCTCATTGGATGGTTATTCTCACTGAGCCGCAACTCATCAATTTGCATCATTTTTCAGACAAAGAAAAGTGATAGCTCATTTTGAGTAGCGTATAAAAGACATGGAGCATAGGTCACTGGCCGAGCCTCATCCCTCTTTCTCTCATTGCATTCCACACAAGCATGAAAACATGTCATCTGTATTTTTGTCTTATATGCTTAAATATGTATTATCACTCTAGATTAGTTTTGAAATGTATAAATGGAAACAACCCGTAATCCTTTGGATGTGAAGTATATGTTTTAATATATGTGATATATCGTATTTGTGGTTTTTAATGTTGACTTGAAAAGTCATTGATATAAGACTTGTAAAGTCATTAGTCGATTTTGCAGGATATGATATGAAATTTTTTTTACTACTATTTTTAACAGGGTATTTTACCTTTCCAGTATGCTATGTATGATTATTTGGTACAGGGATAGGTTATACTCAAATGCATAAGGTGTGGTGTTACATTTTTTTGGTATCAGAGCAGGGTTAGGTTCCATGGAAACATGCATAAGCATAAGAGCAGGATAACATATGCATCGTATGTGTTGAACATTATGTAGTGACATAATTTCATTTATTTTAGGGACATCATAAGACATAATTCACCAAGGAGGGAGAGGCCGGCCGAAATGCATTCTCATGAGGCATCACCTCATTTACATAGAGAGCAACCAACAATAGGAGCTACAGCTCCAGCACATGCATCACTGTCATCTCATGCAGAGGCACCCTATGAACAACTAGAACAAGAAGTATATGGTCCTGAAATGTACAAGGAAAGACGTTATGACAAGATGAGGAAACATGGTGCAATTGATTTCAATGGCACAACAGACCCAGCAGAAGCTGAGACATGGCTAGAAAGGACACAGAGGGTATTGAATATGATGAGATGTACCCCGGATGAGAAATTCGATTATGCAGTATCCTTACTACAAGGAAATGCTTATGAATGGTGGAAGACAGTCCCTGACAGTGATGCACAACCACCAGTGTTGACATGGAATGATTTTCTCCTAGAATTTCAGAACAATTACATGCCTGAAGCACATAAAGATGACAAGAGGAAGGAATTCCTGAATCTGAAACAGGGGAATATGTCTATTTCGTAGTATGAAGTACAATTTAACAAACTTTCCCATTATGCCACCTTCATGGTCTCTACTGAAAGAGACAAATGCAGGAAGTTTGAGGAGGGCTTCAAATATGAGATCAGAAATAGAATCACGACTACTGATCTTGATAATTATGCCTAGCTCAGAACTGCTGCAATAAGAGCTGAATGGTTAATGAAAGAAGCTGGGGAACAACAAATAAAAAGGCCATCACGTGAATTCTTCGGTGAGTCTAGCAGAAGGTCGGGAAAAAGAGGTAGATATATGCCTGCATAGTCTGGCAATAGAAGTGGGTACTCAAGTTTTAGTGGTCGAGGCATGACTTTCTCTTACCCAGGAAAGGGGCAGAGCCAATATGTTGAATAGAGGCCCACATGTAGTCATTGTGGTAGACAGCATACCGGCGAATGTAGAAGGCTCACAGGAGCATGTTATTTCTGTGGATCAATGGAACACATGTATAGAGACTGTCCAAATAGAGCCAAACTAGCAGAGACTAGGAGAGGTAGAGGAGTATCTGAGACTACAATTGAGGCACCGAGGGCCTACCCTACTAGTGGGACACAGGGCAGAGGAAGAGGCAAGGGCAGGACTGGTACAATGGGTAGAGGAGTGACCAAATCTGAAGGTCAGAGTTCTAGACCTCCTACTCAGGCCAGGGTATTTGCTATGACTAGACAAGAGGCAGTGGATGCTCCCGAAGTAGTCACTGGTAATATTTATATTTCTGAAATATTAGCATATGCATTGATTGACCCAGGCTCCACTCATTCATTTATATCATTGCATATGGCATCTGAATTGCATCAAATGCATGAGCCTTTGGGGATTGACATAAATGTGAGTACACCATTGGGAACTGTGGTAGTTGTGAATAATGTCTGCCGTGATTGCCTGATATGCATTGACAGAGCTGAGTTAATAGCTGATTTTATTTTATTGCCAATATATGAATTTGATGTGATACTGGGAATGGACTGGTTAACTAGACATCATGCAATAGTGAATTGCTTTACTAAGGAAGTAATTTTGGAATCACCAAACTAGCCAAGGGTAGTATTTCTAGGTGAAAGAAAACTTGTGCCTACATGTCTAGTTTCAGCTGTAAAGGCATTTCAAATGATCAAAGGGGTATGTGAAGCATATTTGGCATATGTGACTGATACTAGAACCAATGATAGGTTGCTTGAAAGTATACCAGTGGTAAGGGAATTTGCTGATGTATTCCCAGATGATCTACCTGGTTTACGACCAGATAGAGAGATAGAAATTACTATTGAACTAGTACCAGGAACTGCACCAATATCAAGGTCACCCTATAGAATGGCCCCAGTTGAGTTGAAAGAACTAAAGGCCCAATTGCAGGAGTTACTTGACAAAGGGTATATTAGACCTAGTGTATCACCATGGGGAGCTCCAGTATTATTTGTTAAAAAGAAAGATGGAACAATGAGATTGTGCATCGATTATAGGCAACTGAACAAAATGACGGTGAAGAACAAATATCCATTGCGTAGAATAGATGATTTGTTTGACCAGTTGCAAGGAGCCCAAATATTTTCCAAGATTGATTTGAAATCAGGCTATTACCAGCTAAAGTTAGCAGAAGCGGATGTTCCAAAGACTGCCTTTCGAACCAGGTATGGGCATTATGAATTTTTATTAATGCCATTTGGATTGACTAATCCTCCAGCTGCATTTATGGCTTTAATGAATAAGGTGTTTCAACCATATTTGGATAGGTTTGTGATAGTATTTATTGATGACATATTGGTGTACTCAAAGAATAGGGGAGAACATGAACAACATTTAAAAGTTGTGTTGCAAACTTTGAGGGATAAACAATTATATGCCAAATTGAGTAAATGTGAATTCTGGTTAGATTATTTGGTGTTTCTCGGACATGTGGTGTCGTGTAAGGGCATAGAGGTTGACCTAAAGAAAATTGAGGCTATGGTAAATTGGGAAGCTCCTAAAAATGTTTCTGAAATGCGTAGTTTTTTGGGTTTAGCCGAATACTACCGCATATTTATTGATGGATTCTCCTTAATTGCTAGCCCTTTGACTAAATTATTGAGAAAGAATGTGCCTTTCAAGTGGACTTCTGAATGTCAAAGGAGTTTCGATGAACTAAAACACAGGCTAACCTCAGCACCAGTGTTAACCATCCCTACAGATACAGGTGGGTTTACAGTATCTAGTGATGCTTCTCACCAAGGCTTGGGATGTGTGTTGATGCAACATGGTAAGGTGATAGCTTATACATCCAGACAACTGAGACCACATGAGATCTCATATCCAGTGCATGATTTAGAACTGGTTGCAGTCGTATTTGCATTGAAGATTTGGAGGCATTATCTGTATGGTGAGACATTCCAAATCTTCACAGACCATAAAAGCTTGGGTTATTTGCTAACACAGAAAGAATTAAACATGAGGCAGAGATGGTGGTTAGAGTTATTGAAAGATTATGACTGTACAATTGAATACCATTCAAGGAAAGCCAATGTGGTAGCAGATGCATTGAGTAGGAAGGCTAGTAGCAGTGTAGCTCACTTGCAATTATCGTCTTTTCCATATTTGATTCAATTACGATCTATGAATGTTAAATTAAATATACATGATGAAGGATCACTGATTGCTACTCTTCAAGTCAGACCTATACTAAAGGAGAGGATCAAAGAAGCACAAAGCAAAGATTATGAATTATGTGAGAAAATTGATGTGGTAAGGCAGGGAAACAATATAGAGTTTCATTTGCAGAATGATACACTGATGTTAAAATCACGCATATGTGTTCCAGACACTGAGAATTTGCATCAGGAAATAATGGAAGAGGCACACAATGCACCGTATGCAATGCACCCAGGGATGACAAAGATGTATCACAGTTTAAGGCCTCATTACTGGTGGCCAAGAATGAAGAAAGATATAGCAGAATATGTTTCCAAATGCTTGACATGTCAGCATATTAAAATTGAACATCAGGTACCAATTGGTAAGTTACATCCATTGCCAGTGCCAGAATGGAAATGGGAAAGAATAACGATGGATTTTGTCTATGGATTGCCAAGAACTATACGGAAAAATGATGCAGTATGGGTAATTATTGACAGATTAACCAAGTCAGCACATTTTCTACCTATCAGATGGGGCTGTACACTTGAGAGTTTGGCCAAATTATATGTGAATGAGATAGTCAGATTGCATGGCATTCCAGTGTCCATTGTATCTGATAGAGATCCATGGTTTACTTCACGTTTTTTGGTGAGTTTAGAGAATGCATTGGGAACAAAATTGAACTTTAGCACTGCATTCCACCCACAGACTGATGGACAGTCAGAAAGGACTATACAGACATTGGAAGAAATGCTTAGGGCATGTTCTATTGAATTCAGAGGTGCTTGGGATGAATATATAGCATTGATTGAATTTGCTTACAACAAATAGTATCATAACAGTATCCAGATGGCACCATATGAGGCATTGTATGGCAGAAAGTGCCGACGCCCTATCATTTGGGATGAAGAAGGAGCACGTGCATTAGAAGGGCCAGAGATAGTGCAAGACACAGTGGATAAGATCAAGGTTGTTAAGAACAAGCTAAAGGCAAGCACAGGATAGGCAGAAAAGTTATGTTGATCAGCATAGAAGGGAAATGGAATACGAGTTGGGTGAAAAGGTATTTCTTCGTGTGTCTCCCTGGAAAGGGATAATTTGATTTCGCAAAAAGGGTAAATTGAGCCCAAGGTATATAGGGCCTTATGAAATTCTTGAGAAGATTGGTCCACTGGCTTATAGGTTGTCTTTACCACCCAAGATGGCTCAGATACATAATGTGTTTCATTTGAGCATGCTTAGAAGATACAAGTCAGATCCTATGCATGTACTTAAAGATCAAGCCATTGAGATTGCAGAGGACATGAGTTATGTTGAGGAACCAATGCAAATCATTGGATACAAGACTAAACAGCTAAGAAATCGAGAAATACCTTTGGTTAAAGTATTATGGCGTAACCATTTACAAGAAGAGGCAACATGGGAAACAGAAGAAAATATGAAAAAGCAATATCCACACCTGTTTTCAGGTATTAATTTCGAGGATGAAATTTTTAAAAGGAGGGGAGAATTGTAACATCCTTGACATTCCCCACATGCATTTCATCAAACATATGCATATTGCATACAATTCAATTGAACACGTGCATTTCGTACGTATTTTTGTAGGAACAAGTTCATGGCATGCACTAGCTATGTGTCCTAGTATTTGGCAATTATATCGAGTCACATGTGTATCCTTATAACCTAAAGAAGAATAAAAAAGTATTAGAAATGAATTCAATAAGGTGACTAAACTAAAGTAAGAAAAAAGATTAGATTAACATTAATGAACATTTACATTGCTAATTTAGTTAAATCGGGTCAAATGATTAAGCTGTATCATTGTGTGAATTAGTGGAATTATAAATCTATGTAAATAATAATAATAATATAGACAAAATAAAATGAAAATGACATAAAAGAGAAATAGAAGAGAAGAGAAGAGAAAGGAGGAAAGAGATGAGAAAAAGATAAAAAGGACAAAAACCAAAAGTTAGCTTTATCTTCCCATTTCTGCCTTCTTCTCCAGCCCGACTTCTTCTTCAATTTCCTCCATTTTAGACTTCAATTATTCCTTGTTTCACCTATTTTTTGAAGCTAATTGATCCCATTCAATTTTGTTCTTGGTAAGTAATCAATTCTTATTGCTATAGGGTTGATTTGAGTTGTTTAGGTTCAATATTAGGCACTGAATTGCACTCCGATTTTGATGTTAATAGAAATTGATTCTAGATATGTGTAAAACATAAAAGTTGTTCATTTCTGTCTTATATTTATGTATATGTATTCAGTTTTGCAAGATGTTATGTATAGGGAGAGATATGCTCTTCGTACTGAAACTGGTCAGGGTGTAAACCCTAACCAAGTTAGCT
This sequence comes from Triadica sebifera, assembly GCA_023653625.1. Taxonomy (NCBI): domain Eukaryota; kingdom Viridiplantae; phylum Streptophyta; class Magnoliopsida; order Malpighiales; family Euphorbiaceae; genus Triadica; species Triadica sebifera. The sequence continues at coordinate 37,329,200 of CM042893.1, read as the reverse complement.
ACTGTGTCATTTGATTTCGAATATGTTAAAGCCCTTATTTGAAGTCTCTCAAAACCTAAAATTTGTAGATATATGTGTTTTGTATTTTTCTACCACATTTCAGGTTCATAGACCTTGTAAATTGTGAGTTATGGTGAATGGAACCATGACTGTTACATGGTTTGAACTACATACTGAGTGCCCTGGGAAGATACAGTAATTTGTTTGGCTAATTTAAGCTTGTTAGAACTAGATTCTATAAATGATAAAAACATGAGAGTTATAGGTATATTTCTTAGCTAACATTTAGTACTAATGGAAACTTCATTGGTTATGTATAGACTAAGTTATGGCCTTTGTAAGCCATACTGGTCCGGAAGTCAATTCTATTCTTGACCAGTAAAATGTTTGGTATAATTAGAAGACCATAGAGACATAACTGGTAAAGGTTGTAAACATGAAACATGTTCCATATGAACCCATATAAGTGTCTGTAAAGTTTCATTAAAATAGGACCTATATATTATAAGTTATGATGAACCCAATCGAGTACCCTGAAACTGCCTAAAGGCAGAAAACAAGGCAGAAAACATATCACTATTAGAAATTCCACCAAATATTGTACAATGATCCAATTGGTCTGATATTTGAATATGTTCTATAATTCTATGTTAATTTTAATTAGGAACAAGAATCAAATTAATTGGTCAATTATAAAAAAAATTTAGGCTAAACAGTCCTATAAGGTCACACTGCCTCATAGGAAAACTCTTAACTATTGACATGAACAATGCATATTAATTTGTTTAAGCCACATTAAGTCTCCCTAATCATGAGTTAATCGATTATGTTTTCGTATTAGGCTCAAAAAATATTGGAGACCCACAAGGAGCAGATAGACAAAGGAGAACAGTGAGTCTAATTATCAATTGAATTCTTTAGTGCAAATGAATGTTGCTTGCTATGTGATTCATGTGATTGTCATGATTGGTCCTTGATGATGTAATGATGGATAATTTGTGACATTTTGGTACATATAAATGGTATACTTGTGGTATATTTGAGGTATATGTGTGACATATGTGATATATACACATGGTATATGTATAGTATATGCAAGGTATATGCTTGACATATGAGGTATATATGGAATATATGTATGTTGTATATGATAAAGATGCAATGGTTGATGAAAGCTTAAATACAAGTGCATATGCATATGAGTTAAAAAGGTGTTGTGACTAGTTAATCGATATTGTAAAGCAAAAGAAGAGCCCTATGGCCCAACAAATGTGCAAATGAAACAAATGATCAAGCTAGCTAGCAAATGCAAATGCAAATGTTCATATGGCAAATGTTCACATGGAAACCCGGGGCAATGTCTATTTAACTTGGTCACAACAAAATGAAATAAGCAAAGCATTTGCATACATAAAGAGTAATGATTATATGTTTCAACTTTATTGATATTGATGAATGGAATGGAATACATGGTATATATTGGAATTGTGATTTATTACTATGAGTTGTTTGGTACTTTAGAGCTCATTGGATGGTTATTCTCACTGAGCCGCAACTCATCAATTTGCATCATTTTTTGGGTAAAGAAAAGTGATAGCTCATTTTGAGTAGCGTATAAAAGACATGGAGCACAGATCACTGGCCGAGTCTCATCACTCTCTCTCTCCTTGCATTCCACACAAGCATGAAAACATGTCATCCGTATTTTGGACTTATATGCTTGAATATGTATTATCACTCTAGATTAGTTTTGAAATGTATAAATGGAAACAACCCGTAATCCTTCGGATGTGAAGTATATGTTTTAATATATGTGATATATCGTATTTGTGGTTTTTTAATGTTGACTTGAAAAGTCATTGAGTGATATTACAGGATATAAGACTTGTAAAGTCATTAGTTGATTTTACAGGATATGATATGAAAAAAATTTTACTACTATTGTTAACAGGGTATTTTACCTTTCCAGTATGCTATGTATGATTACTTGGTACAGGGGTAGGTTATACTCAAATGCATAAGGTGTGGTGTTACAAGTAACACCCATGACTATTTAATGTCATGATCATGAATTGATTTGTATCCTTTATCATGGCTAGAGCACCTCTTCAACAAACTATGACCACGACTATTCATGCCCGTGATGGACGATTCACGGTCGTGAATCTGTCGACTATAAAACAGGATTTCTGCTGTTTTTCTCACTTTCAACTTTAAAAATTCTCTCAATTAAAGCTCTCATTCAATATTTCTCACAAAATCCGGCCTGCTCATATCCTTTTCCATCTATAAAATCCTTCCAAACTCTTTCTCTTTGAAGAATCATAACATCTCAAGGTTGTTCTCAAATCCTTGGTAAAAGATTCATTCTCCAAAATCCCTTTCCAAAATTATCAAAGGAACCTGGCTCATCAAAAAGCACAAGGAAGATATCCTATGCTCTGAGATGCCACACAGACTACCTTCTCGACATCATTCTGGAGCATTTTCATCCAAGATATGTTGTTCTAAAGAAAAGGCCCTTACTTTTGTCTCATTCCTTCTAGTGGAGTGCTTTCAGGACTCTTGGTCTTGAGAAAGCATGACAGAACAATTACAAGCTTAACACCTTAAGGAATTTGTAGACATTCATAGGCTAATGCTAAGGGAACCAACTCTCGAGTTCCTTAGCACTTTGCAAGTCTCTCCCACTTGAACAATCAAATTCCAACTTTGTAAGAATTTGAAGACTCTCACAGCAGCAAAGTTTAGCACTATCTTCAAACTTCCCTCAGAGCATCGAAGTGGAATTCTTTACCAATCCGGCATGGACTCATTTTGGGTTGGAATGTACCTGGGATGTGAAGAAGACAAAGAGCACACATCTTCGATCACTTGTGCGTAAATATTTACATAGGTTTCTTACCTATAGTATCTTTTCTAGATGCGATAGCAACGGGGCAATCCAAAAATTAGATCTTTTCCTATTGGAGATGGCACGAAGAGGTATAACCTTGGCTCTGTCTCGCTAGTTTGCAAATCATCTTCTCTAAATTGCAACAAAGCCATCGGGAGATATCTTTACTGGTGGGTATGTGACTCACCTTGTAACTGAGCTCGGGTATCTAAAACTTGATGAGCACAATTACAATCTCATTCCAGAACATCCTCGAGACTGGCTAGATGTTGAGTCTTTCATAAAGATGGGAGCAGCTATTTGCATTATTTACGAGAATAATGTCTATTACCGTTTCACCACTCCAGCTGGAGAAATTGATTGGGAAGACCAGGATTTTGATGATATCAAAACTGGCCTCCAGGGTATTCAACAACAAAAATGAGCTCGAGTCAAAACAATGACCCAAGAAATTGAGCAAGAGGTTGGTCAATCATCGGCTTCTACAACACCTAGCTTCGTGCAGTAGGTTGCTTATCTTTGAGCACCTTGCTTTGACCTAATGTAGGCTTCCATAGATGAGAGATTGGAAAACCTCAAAGACTTCATGGAATCTCATATGGATAGCCTTGAGGCAGAGGTAGCATGCCTTAAAAATTATCTGTCAGGCTTAAAGCCTAACTAGAGTCCTAATTTTTTCATGTACTAGCTTTTTTTTAAGTACTAGTTATATTTTTAAGGATGTAGGACTTTAATTTATATTTTTAAACTTTGTAATCTTTCTCCTTTTAATACAATTACCTCATTATCATTTTATTGTTTGTTGATGACAAAAGGAGGAGAACCTAGCAATATATGCAAATGTGTAGTAAAATGCAAATGTGTTGTATAACATATACCTCACATATACCTAACTAGTTAGCAAACAACTTTGATAAACCTAACATATACTTTGAATATACCTAACTAGTTAAGCAAACAAATTTGATATACTTTGGATATACCTTACATATACCTAACTAGTTAGCAATCAACTTTGATATACTTTGAATATACTTCGCATATACCTAACTAGTTAGCAAAGATCCATACTATATGTCTGTTGAACCTTGAGGGGTATTTCAGTCATTTTGATGTTAACAAATAAAATAGCAATAATGTATTTAACATAGTTGTGTTTTAAGTTTATTGAACAGGGTATGGAATACGATGCAAGAATGGAAGACTAACTTTGAAAGTCAAAAAATGAAGAAATAACATGTTCATGCCTGTGATGTAGCTTAATGCCAACTATCCAACTAACCATTATTCCTAAGTTGATTAATATGTTAAAGATAGCTGAGCCATCTGTCAAGAAGGATAGTATGACTGTGATGTTGTTGGACTCTTCTAGATCTAAAAAGAAGAACCTCAAGAAGAAGAAGAAGAAGTCAATAAAGCCTAAGGGAGGTGTGGCCAAGGAGATTGCCCCAAAGGGGACATGCTTTCATTGCAGTAGGGATGACCATTGGAAGAGAAATTGCAAGGCCTACTTAAAGTTCTTAAAGAAGAAGACATTTGATACCCCATCTACTTTAGGTATTTTTTTCATCAAAATTAATATTGTTTCCAATAATAATATATGGGTATTAGATACCAGTTGTGGCTCACATATATGCACTGATATGCAGGGCCTAAGGAACAATTGGTAGCTTAATATTGGAGAGTCAAACCTATGCATTGGAAACGTAGCAAAGGTTGCTACATTAGCTGTAGGAACTTATGTATTGACCCTCCTTAGTGGGCTTATGCTAAATTTGGATAATTGTTATTATGTACTACTTTAACTAAAAACATTATTTTTATTTCTAATTTAAATAAAGATAGTTTCAATTTAGCTTTTACTAACAATTGTTGTTCTATTATCTTAAATGGTATTTTTTATGCTAGCGGTACATTATCCAATGGAATATACATATTAGACATGTCAAATCCAATTTTAAACATCAACTGTAATAAAAGGCAAAAACAAGATATGTTGAAATCATCTTACATATGGCATTGTCGCCTTGGTCATATAAGTGAGAAATGCATGGCTAAGCTACACAAGAATGGTAGTTTGGGGTCATTTGATTCTGAATCATACAACACAAGTGAATCTTGATTATTAGCCAAGATGACTAAATTACCCTCTAAGGGAAAGGGTGAACATGCTAATGGGCTTTTAGACTTAATACATTCGGATGTATGTGGTCTAATGTCCACACACACTAGAAGTGGCTTCATCTACTTCATTACTTTTATCGATGACTACTCACAATATGGGTACGTGTATCTTATGAGAGCCTTTGGAATGTTTAAAGAATTCATAAATGAAATAGAAAAACAATTTAACAAAAGTATAAAAACACTTTGATCAGATCGAGGAGGTGAATACTTGAGCCAAGAGTTTTTAAATTATCTTAGGGATAATGGGATATTATCTCAATGGACTCCACCTTACATGCCATAACACAATGGTGTGGCTGAAAGGAGAAACCGAACCTTGTTCAATGTGGAATTGTCTATTATGAGCTTTACAAAACTCCCTAATCCTTTTGGGGTTATGCGCTAGAGACTGCCATTTATATATTAAATGGAGTCCCTTTGAAGTAAGTTGAGGTTACTCCAAATGAGATATGGAATAATAAGAAGCTCACACTTTCTTACAAGAGAGATTAGGGCTGTCCTACTTATGTGAAGAAGACAATGTCAAATAAGTTGGAAGCTAAGTCTAATTTATGTCTATTTGTGGGATTTCCAAAAGCATAATATGGATATCAATTTTACCACCTCTTAGAACAAAAGTGATTGTTTCAAGACATGCTATCTTTTTAGAGAGATAATTTCTTCTAAAAGGAGAGTAGGACCAAATTGAACTTGAGAAAGTTAAAGATGCTCAAGCAGACATTGAACAACTGCCTAAACTTGAGCCTGCTATTAATACAGATTATATAGCAGGTCAACCTTCTAAAGCACAAGAGTTTCGTAGGTCAAGTAGGATACGTATTATTCCCGAGAGATATGGATTTCTCATTAGTGAAACCGAATGATGTATTGCTCATAGAAAATGATTAGCCTAAACCCTATGAAGAAGTTATTAATAGTTCAAAATCAGACATATGGCTTCAAGCCATGAAGTCATAAATCGATTCCATGTATGAAAACCAAGTATGGACTTCGGTTGACCCACTTCAAGGGATAAAGCCTATAGGGTGCAAATGGGTTTTCGAAAAGAAAAATGATATGGATGATAATGTGGTTACCTATAAAGCTAAACTTATAGTTAAAGGTTACCGTCAAAGACAAGGAATTGACTATGATGAAACTTTTAGCCCACTAGCGATGCTTAAATCCATAAGGATACTCCTAGCCGTCACTGCTCGTTTTGATTATGAGATATGGAAAATGGATGTGAAGACACCTTTCCCTAATGGAAATCTAATCGAGGATGTGTACATGAAAAAACTAGAAGGCTTTATATCCAAAGATGGTAAAAAGGTATACAAGTTTCAAAGATCCATTTATGGATTAAAGCAAGCATCGAACAGTTTAAATATTCAGTTTGATGAGACAATCAAACAGTTTGGTTTCTTAAAAAATCTGGATGAACCTTGTGTATAAAAGGTTAATGGGAATGCAATCGTATTCCTTGTGTTGTATGTAAGTAACATACTGCTAATGGGAAATGATGTCTCAGCCTTACAATCAGACAAATTTTGGTTATCCAAGAATTTCTTTATGAAAGACCTTAGAGAAGCAGTCTATATTTTGGCGATAAAGATTTATAGAGATAGATTTAAAAGATTGCTTGGTCTTTCACAATCTACTTACATAGACAATATGCTAAAGAGGTTTAGCATGAAGCAGTCTGGGAGAGGACATATTGCCTTGACCTATGGAATTCCTCTCTCAAAGTCTATGTATCCAAAAACACAAGATGAGAGGACACACATGAGTTTGATTCGATATGCTTCAGCTAAAAGATCAATCATGTACGGTATGTTATGTACGAGACCTGATGTATCATATGCTATGAGTGTCACGAGCAAATAACAATCGGATCTTGGTGATGAATATTGCATGGCTATCAAGAATATCCTTAGGTACTTGAGAAGTGTTGGGTTTTGAACATGCATATCATACATGGCACAACAGAAATATAAAATTTAATCAAAACCAAAACCCAAAGAACACCCTATGTTCATTAAAATCACATTAACCATCATGTGGGAGAAGTATAATTACCTTTATTTGATTGCAACTTCAATCTTCAAGTTGTGAGCTTTCCTTTTAGTTGGGTTTTTGTAAAACACTCTAATCCAAAGTGTAATGCTCGATAATTTAGGTCACGGTCGCAGGTGACCAAAATCCAACTCACTAAACTGATCAAAGTCTAAATTCGGAGATGAGAGAAATAAATTAAAATAATAATAATAATAATATATGAGAAAAATACTTTGGATATTATTAATTGAGAAATTTGAAGTTCAGAATTAAAATTTAGAAATAAATAAAATTTTGTTGAACGAAATTGGGATTTACAGTGTTTTTAACATAGATATTTTAAGAAGGTATAAAAAATGGAATATTCTTTATCTAAGGAAAGGAATATTATTTGGATTAAAATAAAGTAAGAATGATTTAAATTAATGGACCAATGAGGGATAAGATTATCTATTAATCTTAACCACCCACCTCATCCAACTATAAAAAGTCAAAATTTACCTTTTGTCATTATTCTTCTTCTTCCTCATTTTCAAAAAACTAAATTATCTGTCTTTTTCTCCCTTGTTGTCATGACCCATATAACCCTAATTCTTCTTCTTCTTCTTCAATTAAAGCTAAGGTTTAGATGGAAAAAGTTTGATTAAGGCAAGATCAACAACAAAAGTGAAGCATAGTGAGCCAAACAAAGGAAGAGGAAGGAAGAAAAGAAGAGAAAAAGAGAAGGGAAGCATTTTGGTCATTTTTAAGATCTACAAAGGTGAGGCTAGATTTTCCATCTTCTAACTTTTGTTTTTCTCTATTCTTTGATTTTAAGGTTAGTTACCATTAAGGTTACTAATTTAGGATTATTAGTATGTTAATGGTGATTAAGGGTTGATTAGTGTGTTTAGTGCTTGATTAGTGTGAAATTTGTTGTTAGGCCAAGGAGGTAAACAATCTTTGAACCATAATTAAAGAGGATGTAAGGACAAGGAGAAATCTAACTAGGAAGGAGATAAAAGTGAAGAGAAGTAGACTTTTTGAGGTATGTACATTTGGCAAAAATTCAATAAGGAAAATATTGATTTTTGATTTTGTGATATTATGTGTAATTATGTATGTAATTCTTGATATTTTAATTGAGTGATGAATTGCTGATTAAATGATGCCATGAATGTGAAAATAAAAATTTGAATTTGATGTTGATGCATGAAGATGGAAATTGTAGGAATTAATTGAAGTGCTGGAAAATTCATCCTCTGAATAGTGTCTACTTTTATGGTCATAACTTGACTTCTGGAAAAGATTTTTGAGTGGTTCTTATTGGTTTTGAAAGTTAAGACATAGTGATTTAGCTTGCATTTAGACCATTAGACCTGTGTATACCTGTAATTAGGTGTGAAATTGAGTCAAAGTTCGAACTAGAAATCTGTCCAGTAAAATACTGGGCAAAATCGAATGGACGTAGCTTAGTGAAAAATTCATAACTTTTGCTACATTTGGTGGTATAAAATCTCAAGCTAATTGATTCTTGTACAATGGGTGTAAAATAGAAGGTGTGTTTCATGCATATGCATAAAATGCTGCAATTATCTGAATTGGCTCCCTTCTTCTAGTTTATAGGTAAATATGGATTCGGGATCAGAACAAGATTTCTCGGAAGATGAGCTAAGTAACAGTCTTTTAGACTCAGTCAATCTTGGACAACTTCCATCAGTGAGAGATTTCAGGTTGAATGTAGTAGTTCTGTCGAGAGTAAAGGGATAGGATAATTTAGGGTAAGAACCTCTTATGGAATACATAGCAAATTTGTTGCAACAGATAATACAGGCAGTTCCACAACTAGCTCCACCTCCTTCTCCACCTCAGCTAAAACCCCAGATTGATAAGCTGAGAAAATATGGGGCCACATATTTTATGGGAAGCAGAGAGGATGACCCAGCAGCATCAATGTTTTGGATGGAATCTACAACAAGGGTGTTTGAGGAATTCAAGTGTCCAAAGGAACAAAAACTCAGGTATGTAGTGTCCCTTCTAAAAGATCATGCCTATGACTAATGGAAATCAATGTTATCAAAGCCCCAGACACTGAAACCACCTTTATGGAATTTCTTCAAGGAAAACTTTAGCAAGAAATATGTGCCTATAGTGTATGTTAATGAAAAGAAAATGGAGTTTCAAGACCTAAAGCAAGAAAGCATGTTAGTGGCAGAATACGAGATGGAATTCACTAAACTGAGTAAATATGCAACTGGAATCATTGTTGATGAAGTGGATAGATGTCGTAGATTTGAGGATGGGCTTAATGATGATATTGGAAATATGGTTACTTCCTTCAACTTGAGGATTTTTCCACACTAGTATCCTCAGCCATCAATGTGGAAAAAAGGTCAAAGAGAAAAAGGTTAGAAGAGCCACCCCGGAGATCGACAATTAGCATGGTCTAGACCTCAAGTAACAAGGGGTGGTGCATATTTACACATCTCATCATTGTGGAAGATCACATGCAGGTGATTGCTGGTGGATTACTGAAGCATGCTTACGATGCAGATCTATTGAGACAAATAGAAGGATTGCCTTAGAGGAAGAGGTACAAGTGGTGTAGAATCAGTTCAGGTTTAGAATGTCACTAGAGGCAGAGGCAGAGGACATGGACAATCTAGAAGCAACAGGATTGGGCAGAGTATATCAGAATTAGTGAATAGAGAAAAAGGTAGTCGAGCCCCAGCCCGAGCATATGCCATAAGAGCTCCGGAGGAGAAGGATGCCCCAGATGTCATTATCAGTAAATTTTCTCTTTATGATACGAATTTATTTGCACTAATACATCTCATGTAACCTTAGCACAAATCCAACAAACTAATGATATTGGTTGAATCCAACCAATTGATCGTAAAATATAATTTCAGTGGTTTAAACATATTCTTATAGAGCTCGCTTGAGGCAACTCAATAACCCTTACTCTAGAAGAACTTTGGTTCTTCCCATATTAATGGAAGGCATAAGACTTAATTATTTATTTAGCAAGGGATTTCTTTGTTAAGTCGCATCATGTTATTATTGCATGCTTTTATACATCATACATTCATGACATGGATGTATAAAGATAGTTACATTAACCATATGGCATGATTTTGGGCATACTGGAGTCAATCTCTTTCTAGAGCCAAAAAGAGATTGACTAGGTCTTACCTTGGTATATGCATGAATTTATAAACCAAAAATAGAAATCAAATTCCCATTTCTAAGCCCCCTTTTTTTATGGCACCACTTCCTTTGCTTTTTGCTCCTTTGTATCATTATTCTATCATAATCCTATGTAATATAATTACCTATTTCAAAGTATAGGAAGCCTCAATTTACATTTGAGATGAGTAAGATGAGAAAACAAATATAAGAGAAAGACAGAGAGGTAGGGACACACGGGCCCTACTTAGCATAAAACAAAACAAATCCATGAATACTCAATCACATTGGGACTAATTCCATAATTATCCATCACGCCTTTCCATAGACCCCTAACATGCATTCTCTAATGTATAACATAAAATAAAATAGACAATTTTGGATTTCAATTTGAAAATCAATTCAAAACTTGAACTGAAATTATCTACTTATATTATTTCGGTTACTTAAGCTTTGTATGTCATTTCAATGTGGAATTTAATATTTAATCAAATTAAATTAAATTACATATTTCCAAAATTAATTCAAAATTAATTCACCTTAAAATCAAAATATTATGATGTCAAAATTAAACAACTTAATTCTAATATACATATGAAATTCTAGTCATACTAGAATTACCATCCCCATTTCAAATTAATTCAAATATTAATTTCTAAAAACTCCAAAAATGTGAAGAACCTTAACTAATCATTCTAAGCATCTTTAGGTCAGCTCAAATTCATCAAAATATTTTTAGCACAAGCCAAAATTACTAAGACAAACCAACTAATACACTTAGACGCTTAAAACGATTCATTCAGTATCTAGAATTTTTTTTAAGTTTTAAATTTGGAAAAAATAATTTTGGTATACATCTAACATCAAAATAACATATTTTAAATCACATAAAAATTATTTCAAGGTGTTGTAAAAAAAATAATGACATACAAAAAATCAAACAAAACAGTTCCAATGGTTTTGTCAAACAATCTTGTTTTTGTGTTTGTTTGAAAAATTAATTAAAATAATTTTAATTAATTCTTGAATACCTCCAGAGGATGAAAAATATTCTCAATATATATAAATAATTTTTTAGTAATAAAATTATAAAAAAATATGAACAGCCCCATCAATTAATCCGAACAATAACACATATTTATAAACAATGCAATTTTTAGCATTTTTAAACAAATCCAAAATTAATTATTTGAATCATATTCAAATAGTTTTTCATTCGAAAGTATCATCCCTAATCATCTATGATCACATCAAAGAAAGGAAAATAAGTAATAAAAATTTTATAAATTAATTTCAAATTTTCCAAACCTATTGATCTAAAACCAACAAAACTGTGCAATCTCATTGCACTTTCAATTAAAATTAATTTTAATTGACACAAGGGGGATCTGATACTACTATTGGGTTTTGAAGGTGAATCACATTCATAAATGCAGTGGAAAAAAATCATACTTGTGCCATTAAAACTAAAATATTAAACATAGAGGTAAGAAATTATACCTTGTAATTTCTTAATTTTATTCAAATCTTTACCTTGTTGGGTTGTAGCAAACCACAACAATCTACACTAGGATGTCTCTAATGATAATCCATGTGAAGATATGAGGAAGAAACTATCAAAAGATATGGTTTGAACAATAGTCAAAGTGCCTAGCTATGAATATGTTCTTGAGAGAATTATTGTGTCTAAAAAATTATTTTTCACCAAAAAATAAATTTCATGTCTCTTTTCTGCCTAAAGAAACTCAAAAATCAAAAATCAAAAATTAAAAGAGAAGCAAAACAAATTGTATGAATAGTAATTGCCATAATTGGCCAATTATGGCCTAACGGCACTATGAGTAATCTCCCTGAGACAACAAGGAATAGTGCCAAAATATAGAATCTATATCCAAGATATCCTTGAGTACCTCAATTTTAAGGGTACTTGCACCATTGCTATGCTGAGACTATCATAGACATTTGAATAGATTATCCATATGATTATCTTATAGCTGGTCATCCAATGTACTTAGTCACACTTAGCAAGCATCCACATGTTAATTCTAAATATCTCATGTTTACGAATTATGAGATCTACTTTTCGATCCAATCAATAAGTGTAACATGTGCTAGTTTGTTCATATTAACAATGTATCGTCTCATTAATCAAAAAGTGTAACCATTTTACTCATTCATCACATCTCCAATGCGTATGACCCATTAAGTTTCCGGTTATGTTGGCCACTTAAATTAATAATTAATTAAAGTAAGTCATGAACGGTATCTAACAATATATCATGACTCCTAATTGATCGAAAAGTTAGTGGTTTGACTACGAACCGTTCCATAGATAGTTTCCATTCAATTATTCCTTTCACCATTCTATACCTCAGTTGGTTCGGAGTATGGACATGTGTCAACTCCCATTAGTTTGACTACGTCATGTCTAGGCCAAGTAATGTTAGTTCTTGTCCATGAGACTCATTACTCTATTGGACATGTCATTAAAGACTATCTTCATGACATTTCCACTTCGACCAGAGATTCCCAAGTAATGACCCCAATACGAGGCAATGGGTATACACTCCTTCAATTAGGAGTGATAAATCATTTGTTGGTTATCCAATTACCTTCGAATTCCTCAAGCTATATCCAACCACAACCTTATGAGCAACCTCCCTCACGCAATAATGAATAGTGTCATAATATAGAATTAGTATCCAAAATATCCTTGAGTACCTCAAGTCTAAAGATACTTGCACCATTGCTATGATGAGACTATCACTGACATATGAATAGATTATCAATATGATTGTCTCACAGTAGGTCATTCAATGTGCTTAGCTACACTTAGCAAGCATCCATATGTTAACTCTAAATATGTCATGTTTACAAATTATGAGATCTATCGTTGTTGTGTAATTAGCAGTCATTTCCTATTTGGAACTCTTCCAACTGATTGCTACACCATTTAGTGTGAATATATAACCTGACTACGATTCTGAGTCATCCTTGTTAAATTAGAAGCTAGCATTAGTATAACCACTCACAACAAGATTTGCATCTCCATGTACTGGGAATACATCCTTAGTCCTTTTTACGTACTTATAGATATACTTGACAGCCGCCTAATGACTTTCACCAAGGTCCAATTGGTATCTACTGATGACACTCGGAGCGTAAGATACATCAGGTCTAATCAAACTCATGCATGTCCTCTCATCTTGTGTCTTTGGACACATAAACTTTGAGACAATAATCCCATAAGTCAGAGGAATATATCCTCTCTTGGACTGCTCAATGATAAACCTCTTAAGCATTTGTCTATGTGTGTGAACTATGAAAGACCAAGCAATCTTTTAGATCTATCTCTATAGATCATTTTCCCCAAAATATATATTACTTCACCAAGGTCTTTCATAGGGAAATTCTTTGATAACCAAATTTTGACTGATTGTAAGGTTGAGACATCATTTTCCATTACCAATATGTCATATAAATACAACACAAGGAGCACGATTTCTCTCTATCCGGATTTTATAAAAAACCAATTGTTTGATAGCCTTATGGTTGTGTCATGTACCATTAAGGAAAGTTTTCTTCATATCCATTTCCCATATCTCATAATCATAATGAGCAGTAATGGCTAGAACTATCCTTATGGACTTAAGCATTGCTACTGGGCTAAAAGTTTCATCATAATCAATTCATTGTCTTTGAAGATAACCTTTAGCTATACGTCTAGCTTTCTAGGTAACCACATTACCATCCATGTCCATTTTCTTTTTAAAAATCCATTTGTACCCTATAGGCTTTATCCCTTCAGGTGGATCAACCAAAGTCCATACTTAGTTTTTATACATGGAATCCATTTTTAACTTTATGGCTTGAAGCCATTTGTCAGATTCTGAACTATTCAAAACTTCTTCATAGGTCAGAGGCTCTTCATTTTCTTTGAGCAATACATCGTTCTGTTCACTAATGAGAAATCCATATCACTCTGGAACAATACATATCCTTCTTGACCTATGAAGCCCTTGTGCTTTAGAAGGTTGAGCTACTATTTCATCTATATGAATAGCAGGCTCAGGTTTAGGTAGTTGATCAGTCTTTACTTGAGCATCTTAAACTTCTTTAAGTTCAATTTTGCTCCCACTATTTCTTTTTAGAATAAATTCTCTCTCTAAAAAGACAACATGTCTTGAAACAAACACCTTTTGTTCCAAGGGTTGGTAGAATTGATATCCATATGATGCTTTTGGATATCCCACAAACAGACATCGGTCAAACTTAGCTGTTAGCTTATCTGACATTTCCACTTCACATAAGTAGGACAACTCCAAACTCTCATATAAGAAAGTTTGGACTTTTTGTTATTCCACATCTCATATGGAGTAACATCAACTAACTTCAAAGGGACTCCATTTAATATATAAATGGTAGTCTCTAGTGCATAAGCTCAAAAAGATTTAGGAAGTTCCATAAAGGTCATCATAGATCTTACCATGTCTAATAAGGTTCAGTTTCTCCATTTAGCCACACCAATAGGTTTTGGGGTGTAAGGTGGAGTCCAATGAGATAATATCTCAATATCCTTAACATAACCTATGTTGCCCAGAAATTGAACCGAGAAGGGGGGTTGAATTGGATATTAACAATTCTTAATTTTAAGTGCGAAAATAAAAGTTAAGTAGAGTAGGGATAGAAAGATATCACACAGAAAGTTTTATAGAGGTTAGGTGTTAACAAACCCTACTCCTCTCCCCAATCTCAATTGGGAGTTTAACTAACACTAAATGTTATAATGGAGTTTTACAAGCTCACTCCCAACTATGGTGTTTCTATCAATGGATCACACCTAACCCAAAAATCCCTTGTGTTTTAATGGCTCACACAATAAACCAATTCCTTGTGTTTTAATGGCTCACACAAATAACCCTTATAAGTGTTCTACTCTTAACCCAATATACCCAACCTCACTTGAGTTGTAGATTACAAGGAGAAACACTCACAAATCTATAATGCTCAGAAAATAATGAGCAAATAGATTTTTTACAGAGAATTAATGTTTGTTTGAAAGTTGTAAATGCACAGATGGCTATAACAAGATTTAGAATTGAAGTATTTGTTATTCTCTTGTTCTAGATTCATAAATGACTTGCATTTATATTTCCATGGCGAATTATAGTCGTTTGGTTGCATTTAATGCGATAATAGCAATTGCCCCAATTCTTAATTTTGCGCCTGACCTGTTTCTCTTTCCTCTTTCACAGTAATGAATATGTGTGTCACGATCTTGACTGTTCTTTCAAGCCGTGACTTGAGTGGTGACTTTGGCCGTGAAGCATTCTGGAAGGATTTGAAGTGTTTGATCACAGGCATGACATTATTCTTTCACATGCATGAACATCCTTCCAAGCCATGGTCTAAGTACTGACTCTAGTCGTGAAGCTATCTGGAGGAATTTGACATGTTTTCTCATGGGCGTGATTTTATTTCATGGGCGTGAATCATATGATCATTCACGATTGTTGTGATCCTTCATGGCCGTGAGATTTAAATATTAGGTAGTTGGTGCTAAGCTTTATATTTTTTGTCTTTTTAAGGTTAGTCTTGCATTCTCCATTCTTGCATCATGTTCCATACCCTATTCAATTATATTGCTAGGTTCTCCCCCTTTTGTCATCAACAAAAAAAACATAAGAGATAAACCATAATGGAATACTAATGCAATTATATTGATATCAAATAAAAAAGTACATAGTTTTTGAAAAGTAATTTAAAATCTTACATTAGAAATACTAGAAATTAACATAGTGAAAGAAAAAAAATAGTCTAGCTAGATTTGGAGCAAGACATCCCATCTCTAAGGCGAGCTACTTCCGCCTTGAGGCTCTCCATGCGAGACTCCATGAAATCCTTGAGGTTCTCTAACCTCTCATCAATTGAAGCCTACAATTGGTCAAAATGTTGTGCCAATAGATCAGCCCCCTACTAAGCCAACTTCGGTATGGAGGTCGAAGATTGTCCAATTTCCCGCTTAACATCTGGGTCGCCATCTCAACTCGAACTCTCTTCCTCTGCTGGATTCCTTGGAGGCTAGCTTTGAAGTCGTCCGAATCGTTGTCCTCCCAAATAATCTCACCAGCTGTGTTGGTGAAGCGATATTAGATGTTTTCATGAACTATGCTAACCGTCGCTCCCATTTTCATAAACGACTCGACGTCTAGTCGGTCTCGGGGATCTGCTGGTATAAGGTTGAAGTGGGGCTCATTTAACTTCAAATACCCAAGCTTTATAGCAAGGTGAGTCACGTACCCACTAATCAAAATGTCTTCCGAGGGCTTCATGGCAATAGACAATAGATGGTTTGCAAACCATCGACACAAAGCCACTGCTAGGCCACTTTAGGCCATATCTAGGAGAAAAAGCTCGGATTTTCGAATTGATCCATTGCTGTGTCCTCTGGCAAAAATGCTATAGGTTAGAAACCTATGCAAGTACTTGTTGTCATGGGCTTGGTCTTCTAATGCCAACGACCGTGCGGTACTAGCAAACTCCTCTACGAATGCTAGATATAACTAGCAAATGAGCAAAGATGCTAAGAACACAAAGAAAAAGAAAAGAGACTTGGAGAATGCTTAAGATTGCTTGTATTGCTTGTACTTGCTTGAATTGCTTGAATGATTACAAATGAACTACATAAGGTATATATAGGCCTCCACCTCATCAATGGATGGTCAAGATCAACTCCCACCTACCAAAATGGATGGCTAGGATTGATTCCCACCTACCAAACGGAGGGCTAGGATTAATTCCTACATACCAAAATAGATGGCCAAGATCCATTTAATCTAATGGTGTACAATGGTCTTCTAGAATATTATACATGTGTGGAAAAATGTAAATGTGCGAAAAATCCTGTATGAACCTTCGTGGTGCATGACATTCTCCCCCACTCAATCTGGTGATGCCTTTGTCGCATCCCCTTCTTTAAGGTCCAAGTGTTTCTTTTTAGCATTGGCCCATTTCTTCCTCTTCTTCCCAACCTTAACTTGGTATGCTTTTGCTATGGTTGGTCTCTCATGCCAACCTCTAGCAACCTTGGCAGTGTTTGGAAACTTATGACATTCCTTGGTGACCTCCCCACCTCTAAGCCAATTTCAGTGAGTCTTTCCACGACTTGCCAACTCCCTTGATCTCTTGGCTTGTGGGTCTTACTCCTTCAACAAAATCCTCGGGCTTATCGCAGTAGCCCTTGATTTCCTCCTCAATTCTCCAAACTCGAAAGGTGCCATTCTATAGGCAGTTGCACCAGAACTCAACTCAATCTTCTCATCCACCTCTCCCTTCGGTGGAAGTCTCATGGGCAATTCAAGGAGCATCTCCTCCTCGGAGAGTTGCATGGATGATATTCGTTTGGCTTTCGGACTTGCTTCCCTTCCTAATGGCACCATGCAAGCATTGCCTTCCTCCAATATGCACATCGTGTTGGCACCAGGAATGAGTATGGCCTTGACTTAATCTAGGAATTCCATGCCCAACGCAATAGCATAGTCATCCATCGGTACTACGGAGATGGCTACGGAGCCATGCCATCCACCAAGGCTTAACTTTACTCCACGAGCAACTCCGAATGTGGCCTTAGCTTCGGAATTTAACAATTTCAGCCATCCTGTCTCGCCAATATATTTGATGCCTAGCCGATTGGCTTCTTTTACTTCAAGGAAGTTATGGCTGGCTCCCGTGTCCACCAATGCTTTCACGGTTTGTTGGTGAACTTTGGCTTCCACGAACAATCGTCCCTTCCTGTCGAACTTTGGCATCTCAACCTTCGCTTTCATGGCATTAAGGAGTTGTAGGGATCCCACCCTCATCTCCTCGTATCGCTCATGCTCCTCCCTTTCTTCCAAAAGGCCGGATAGCTTGGCGTTTTTCGGGCATTCTCTTACCTTGTGTGGCCCATCACTAAAGAAACATTGGATAGTTGGCCTACCTCTGCCTTTGTCATCCTCCATGCTCTTCCCTTTGTCATAATTGGGGGAGCTCTCTTTTCTTTGATGGTTGTCTCCCCCAGTCTTTCCATTGTCACCATTCTCTCTATGGAACTTCGGCTTTTTGCTGCTTTTAAACTCAATAAGGGATTCAACAATGGAAATGGCAGTGGCAAGATCTTGGGCACCATGTCTCTCAATATCTAGCTTTGCCCAATGTTGCAAGCCATCCATGAATGCAAAGAGTGCTTCCTTATCGGGATAATTGGGGATCTACAAGAGCACTTCGGAAAACTCCTTCACATAGTCCCGTATGCTCCCCTCATGATTGAGTTGCCTAAGTTTGGCTCTCGCCTCATGTTCTGCATTCACTGGGTAAAATTGCCTCTTGAGTTCATTCTTGAACTCATCCCATGTATCAATGGTGCAAGTTCCTCTCTCGATGTCGCTACATCTCCTCCTTCACCATACCATCGCGGTATCCACAAGGTAGAGGGAGGCATGATTGACTTTCCTTCCTTCATCAAGGCCAAGTGCCTTGAAGTATTGCTCCAAGCTCCACAAGAAGTTGTCAATCTCCTTTGCGTTCCTTGAACCATCATACGCCTTTGGCTTAGGAACGTCCACCCTCAAAGGAGTAGAGACTACTATGGGGTTGGCGACTCCTTCCCTTTGCGCAATTGCTTTCTTGCAAAGGATCAATTCATCCTTTGCATTGCCTAGCTCCGCTATAACTCTGGCAATCTCCTCTTTGAGCCCCACAATCTCGGCATGAAGGGACTCCTCTAAGGCCTTCACTTGGTCTTGACATGTCGTTAGGGCAATGTTCACGGCACCATCTATTTTGCCTTGGAGCTCTTCTCTCCCCGTTTCAAGCTCTATGATGCGTTGGTCCTCCTCCTCGAACTACTCTTGCCCCTCAACAATAGCAAGCTCCACCCTAGCAAGCCTTGCATTCATGTCTACCAAGGCATCCCTCGACCTTCATCTCCCCATCCTTGATTGTTGGCTCTCTTCAGCTGCCACCTTTGTGATCTCGCTTGATCCCACCATCTTTTCTTGAACCTTAGGCTCTGATACTAACTATCACGGGCTTGGTCTTTTGATGCGAACGACTGTGCGACACTAGCAAACTCCTTCGTAAGAATGCTAGTCAGCATCCTCTATGAATACTAGATATAACTAGCAAATGAGCAAATATGCTAAGAACACAAAGAAAAAGAAAAGAGACTTGAAGAATGCTTAAGAATTGCTTAACATTGCTGGTATTGCTTGAATTGCTTGAATGATTACAAATGAACTACATAAGGTATATATAGGCCTCCACCTACTCAATGGATGGTCAAGATCAACTCCCACCTACCAAAATGGATGGCTAGGATTGATTCCCACCTACCAAATGGAGGGCTAGGATTAATTCCTACTTACCAAAATGAACGGCCAAGATGCATTCAATGTAACGGTGTACAATGGCCTTCTAGAATATTATACATGTGTGGGAAAAAGTAAATGTGCATAAAATCTCATATGAACCTTCACGGTGCGTGACATTGTGCACTAGTGATCGAAGATGGGTACTTTTCATCTTGATGTCCCAACTGCAGTCGAGCCCGAAATGAGTCCATGCCTGAGTGGCAGAGAACTCCACTTCACTTTGATTAAGGATACCATCGAAGGGAAGGTTGAACATGTCTCCAAACTCCGTGGTAGTGAGGGTGTTCGGATGCATACAAAGTTGAAATTTCACCATGTACGTGGGAGAGACTTGCAGGGTGCTAAGGAACTCGAGAGTTGGTTCCCTTAGCGTCGGTTGATGGATATCACCAAAATATTTTAGATGACAACCTTGGAGTTGTTCCCTCATGCTTGTCTCGAGACCAAGGGTCCTGACAGTGTGCCACTCAAATGATCGAGAGGAAAGGAGTGGTCTTTGCTTGAGAACTGAATACCTCGGATGACAGTGCTCTGGAATAATGTTTAGAAGGTAGTTTGTGTACCTTATTAGAGCTTGAGACTTCTTTCTAGTGCCTTTAGAGGAGCCGAATTCCATTTTTGATTGAGAAATAGATTCTTGAAGATAGAAAATCTGATGGGATGATTGAATATAACCTAGTGAGTTTGATTTCTGATGATGGAAATAGTTTTTAAAGGTATTTTTATAGATGGAATGAGTTGCCAGGGGGCCGGAATCTATGAAATGTATTGAATGGTGATAAATGAGACAAGTTGGAAAGTTGGAAATGAGAGAAATAACGATAGAAAATGTTTTATAGCTGACATATTCACGGGCATGAAAGCTAAGTCACGGGCGTGAAATATCGTGTTCACATTTTGCTAAAGAGGTGCTCTACCCATGATGAGGGATGTGAAATGATTCACGGTCGTGAATTTAATGGTCATGGGCATGAATGATGAAATTTCACGGTGGTGACAAATAAGTCACAGTCGTGAAGTATAATATTCACTGCTTGTGACTGTGAGACAAAGCGTGAACACCTTTGTAAGTATTTGGTGGAAATGTTCACAGACGTGAACAAAGAGTTTCACAGGAGTGATAGAAAAAGGTTATGGGTGTGAAACATAGTCTTCACTACCTTCAACTGTGAAGCATGTTGTGAAGCAAGGCGTGAAAGCTACTAGAGATTTTGGCGATTATGATCACGGCTGTGAATATATGTCACGGGTGTGAACTACCTAAAATTCTCATTTAAATAAAACTAAGTTTAAAATAAGATCAAAGGATTTCTAAGGTGCTTGTATCCCCTATAACATATATTTCTATCAACTTAGTCACTTCATACCTTAAAAATGAGACAATAACACAAGATTAACAGTCAAGGTTTGACAAATTTGGCAATCATAAAGGTAATCCATCAATCATACCAAGCTGTCTTCTTATGAAGTTAAATCTTTCTTCATTTAGAGGCTTTTAGTGCTAGAGGCATTCTTTTTTTTAGGTCGGCTTCAAGTTCTCTATCTCTTTTCACTGCCATTTCATGTGTTAGAAGTTTGCCAATAAGCACATCAACATTCATGACACTCATGTCTTCATTGGCCTCTTCTATACCAACAACTCTTGAACTGTAATTTTTGAGAGGAAGACTTCTCATAATTTTGTTATTTTCATCTTCCAAGCTCAGATGTTTCCTAAGTTTTCTCATGCCATTTATTATGGCTTGAAGATGATTCATCATGTCGGTGATTGACTCATTGGATTTCATCTTGAAGAGTTCATACTCTGAAGTAAGAAGTTGAATCTTCTTGGATTTTACTTGCTTTGTTCCTTTATGATAGTTTTCCAATGTTTTCCATATGCAATATGCAGTTGGCCAGTGTTGTATCCTGCCACATTATTCAATGGATAATGAGTTTGAGAGAATGTCATTGCCTTCTTGTTTTTGAAATTTGCTCTTCTTTGGGGCTCTATCCAATCACCTATTGACAGGATTTCTTCTTCACCGTCAACTCCTCTTCTAGTTGGTGGTGTCCATTATTTCTGAACACTATCCCAGACTTCAATTCCTTCACTA
This sequence comes from Triadica sebifera, assembly GCA_023653625.1. Classification (NCBI taxonomy): domain Eukaryota; kingdom Viridiplantae; phylum Streptophyta; class Magnoliopsida; order Malpighiales; family Euphorbiaceae; genus Triadica; species Triadica sebifera. Next base: position 37,307,406 of record CM042893.1, on the reverse strand, counting down.
TGCAGATATGTCTCCATCCGGAACTTCTAATGAGCATAATTTTCTGATCTTTGCTAGCACAGTTTAGGCTTCGATGCTAGACTAAGCTCGAATACCAATTGTTGCCCAGAAATTGAACCAAGAAAGGGGGTTGAATTGGATATTAAAAATTCTTAACTATTAAGTGCGGAAAGAAAAGTTAAGTAGAGTAGGGATAGAAAGATATCACACAGGAATATTTATAGAGGTTCGGGTGTTAATAGACCCTACTCCTCTCCCCAATCTCAATTGGGAGTTTCACTAACACACTAAGTTTTACAACCTCACTCCCAACTATGGTGTTTCCATCAATGGATCACACCTAACCCAGAAATCCCTTGTGTTTTAATGGCTCACACAAGAAACCAATTCCTTGTGTTTTAATGACTCACAAAATAATCCAATTCCTTATGCTTTAATGGCTCACACAAATAACCCTTACAAGTGTTCTACTCTTAACCCAAAATACCCAACCTCACTTGAGTAGTAGATTACAAAGAGAAACACTCACAAATCTATAATGCTCAAAAAAATAATGAGCAAATAGATTTTTTGCAGAGAATTAATGTTTGTTTGAAAGTAGTAAATGCACAAATGGCTACAATAAGATTTTGATTTTATTCTCTTGTTCTAGATTCATAAATGACTTGCATTTATACTTCCATGGAAAATTATAGCCATTTGGTTGCATTTATTGCGAAAATAGCCGTTGTACCAACTCTTGATTTCGCACCAGACATGTTTCTCTTTCCTCTTTCACGGTCGTGAATATGTGTGTCACGATAGTGATTGTTCTTCGAAGTCGTGACTTGAGTGGTGACTTTGATCGTGAAGCATTCTGGAAGGATTTGAAGTTTTTGATCACGGGCATGAACATCCTTCCAAGGTGTGGTCCAACTGGTGACTCTGGCCGTGAAGCTCTCTAGAGGAATTTGACATGTTTTCTCACGGGTGTGACTTTATTTCATGGAGGTAATTGATATGATCATTCACGGTTGCTAAAATCCTTCATGGCTGTGAACTTTAAATATTGGGTAGTTGGCGCTAAGCTTTATCACGGGCATGACATAAAAGGTCACGGGTGTGAACATGCTATTTCTTCAATTTTTGTCTTTTTAAGGCTAGTCTTCCATTCTCCATTCTTGCATCATGTTCCATACCTTGTTCAATAAACTTAGAAAACAATTATGTTAAATACATTATTGTTATTTTATTTGACCCCTCAAGATTCAAAAATAAACTCTTGGCTCAAGTATTCACCTCATCAATCTAATTGAAGGGATTTAATACTTTTTCCAAGTTGTTTCTCTACTTCATTTCTGAATTATTTGAACTTTTCAAAAGCTTCAGATTTGTATCTCATAAGATACACATACCCATATTATGAGTAGTCATCGATAAAAGTAATGAAATAGATATAACTACCTTTAGCATATGGACATTGGACCACATACATCTAAATGTATTTAGTCTAAAAGCCAATTAACACGTTCACCCTTTCCCTTAAAAGGGTAATGTAGTCATCTTGCCTAATAAGCAAGATTCACATGTGTCATATGATTCATAATCAAATGACCCTGGGCTACCACTTTTGTGTAGCTTAGTCATGCATTTCTCACTCATATGACTAAGGCGATAATGCCATAAGTAATGAATTCAACATATTTTGTTTTTGCCTTTTATTATCATTGATCTTTAAAATTTGATTTGATATATCTAATATATATATTTCATTTCATAATGTACGACTAGTATAAAGAATATCATTCAACATAATAGAACAACAATTGTGATTAAAAGCTATACAAAAACCATCTTTATTTGAACTAGAAACAAAAATAATGTTTTTAGTTAATGCAGGTACATAATAACAATTATCCAAATTGAACATAAGCCCATTAAGAAAATTCAATACATAAGATCCTACAGCTAATGTAACAACTCTTGCACCATTTCAAACACGCAGGTCCAACTTTTCCTTATTGAGCTGCCTATTATTCCTTAGACCCTGCATTTCAGTGCATATGTGTGAGCTATAACCAGTATCTAATACCCATATATTATTATAAAAAACACTATGAATTTCAATGAAAAAAATTATTGAAGTATATAGGGCATCAGATGCCTTCTTCTTTGTTGCCCAGATATTGAACAATAAGGGGGGTTGAATTGGATATTAAAATTTTTAACTTTTAAGTGTGGAAAGAAAAATTAAGATGAGTAGGGATAGAAAGATAAGACACAAGAATTGTTATAGAGGTTCGGGTGTTAACAAACCCTACTCCTCTCTCCAATCTCAATTGGGAGTTTCACTAACACTCTAAGTGTTACAATGGAGTTTTACAAGCTCACTCCCAACTATGTTGTTTCTAACAATGGATCACACCTAACCCAAAAATCCCTGGTGTTTTAATGGCTCACACAATAAACCAATTCCTTGTGTTTTAAAGGCTCACATAATAAACCAATTCCTTGTGTTTTAAAGGCGCACACAAATAATCCTTACAAGTATTCTACTTTTAACCCCAAAATACCCAAACTCACTTGAGTAGATGATTACAGAGAGAAACACTAACAAATCTTTAATGCTTAGAGAATGAAGAACAAAAAGATTTTCACAGAGAATAAATGTTTGTTTTGAAAATATTAAATGCACAAATGGCTTACAACAAGATTTTGATTCGAAGTATTATCTATTCTCTTGTTCTGCATTCATAAATGACTTGCATTTATACTTCCATGGCGAATTATAGCCGTTTGATTGCATTTAATGTGGAAATAGTCGTTGTACCAACTCTTATTTTCGCGCCTGACATGTTTCTCTTTCATATTTCATGGTCGTGATTATGGTTGTCACAGTCGTGAATGTTCTTCCAAGTCATGACTTGAGTGGTGAATTTGGCTGTGAAGCATTCTAGAAGGATTTGAAGTGTTTGATCATGAGCGTGAACAACCTTCCTAGCCATGGTCCAAGTGGTGACTCTATCCGTGAAGCTCTCTAGAAGAATTTGTCATGTGTTTTCATGGGCGTGACTGATATGATCATTCACGGTTGCTATCATTCTTCATGGTCATGAACTTTAAATGTTGGATAGTTGGCGCTAAGTTTCATCACGGGCGTGACATATAAGGTCACGGGCGTGAACATGCTATTTCTTCATTTTTTGTCTTTTTAAGATTAGTCTTACATTCTCCAATCTTGATGTCATATTTCATATCCTGTTCAATAAACTTAGAAAACAAGTATGTTAAATATATTATTGCTATTTCATTTGTTAGCATCAAAATGATAGAAATACCCCTCAAGGTTCAACAATCTCCCCCTTTTTGATGGTGACAAATAATCTAGCAATATGTGCTTTTGAGAAGTCTCTCGAACAAAATATGCTTCCTAGTTTTAATTATATGCAAGTTTTATGCAAGGTATATCCAATGTATACCAAAATTTTTCCTTAAAACAAGTTATATTTATGCCAAGTATATTTAAGGTATATGAAGAGTATATCAAGTGCATATTCATTCATGTAACTTGCATGAAGGTATATTTAAGGTATATGAATCTCATTTGCATACTTGCATATTCATTTGATTCAAAATAAGTATTGCTTTTAAGTTTAAACAATATATTGCTAGGTTCTCCCCCTTTTGTCATCAACAATAAGAATAACAGAAAGATAAAACATAAGGGAAAACAAAAGCAAATATAATAATATAGAAAGAAAAATAAATACAAAAGAAATTAAAATTCAGAAAGGAAATGGAAATTCCTACAGCAAACAAGCTAGAAAATAACACAGCTCACATAAAGTCTAGCCGGACATCTTATCTCTAAGGCGAGCTACTTCCGCCTTGAGGTTCTCCAAGCGAGACTCCATGAAATCCTTGAGGTTCTCTAACCTCTCATCCATCGAGGCTTGCAATTTCTCAAAACGTGGTGCCAAGAGGTCAGCCACTTGCTGAGCCAAGTTTGGTGTGGAGGAAGAGGATTGTCCAATTTCCTGCTCAACCTCTGGAGGCACCACCTCAACTCGAACTCTCTTCCTCTGCTGGATTCATTAGAGGCTAGCTTTCAAGTCATCCGAGTCATTGTCCTCCTAAATGATCTCACCAGTAGTGTTAGTGATGCAGTAGTAGATGTTGTTATAAAATACTATACGAACAACCACTCCCATTTTGATGAAGGACTCGACGTCTAGTCGATCTTGAGGATATGCTAGTATGAGGTTGAAGTGGTGTTCCTCTAGCTTCAAGTATCCTAGCTTGATGGCGATGTGAGTCACGTACCCACCAATCAGAATGTCTCTGGAGGGCTTGGTGGCAATTGACAAAAGATGGTTTGCAAACCATCGAGATAAAGCCACTGTTAGGTCCATACCTTACTTCTCTCAAATTGGTTGAGTTCCTCTTGCATGGAAATCACCCAACTTTCATCATTAAGAGCCTCACCAATATTGTTAGGCTCAATTTGACAAACAAAAGCAAGGTCAAAAACTAAATGTTTGAGATGAGATCTAGTGCTTACTCCCCTTGTAGGATCACCAATGATTTGCTCTTTGGGGTGATCTTTTGTCAATCTCCATTCCTTTGGGGGCTCTTGCCTGTTTTCCTTTTGAGCTTGAGGTAGAGAATCATCTTGATGTGAATCTTCTTGATCATTTTCTTCTCTTCCATTTCGAAGATCAAGTCTTTCCATGGTACCTACTACATCATCAATAACACTACCTTTCACAAGATCAAGTCTACTAGATTCATCAAAAATAACATGCATAGATTCTTCAACAGTTAATGACTTGTTATTAAATACTCTATATGCTTTACTAGTTGTAGAGTATCCTAAAAAGATACCCTCATCAGATTTAGAGGCAAATATTCCAAGGTTGTCATTGGTATTCAATATGAAGCATTTACATCTAATTACTCTAAAGTATGATATCAAGGGCTTTCTTCCATTCCATAGCTCAAATGAAGTTTTGTTTAGGAGAGGTCTTTTGAAAACTCGATTTGAAATATAACAAGCAGTATTTATGGCTTCTGTCCAAAAGTAAGTTGGTAAACCATACCCATTGAGCATTGTTCAAGCCATTTCAAATAAAGTTCGATTTTTCCTTTCGACTACCCCATTTTGTTGATGTGTCATAGGAGATGAAAAGTTCTGTGAAATGCCATGTTCAAGACAAAAGCATTCAAAGTTTTCATTTTCAAATTCTTTGCCATGGTCACTTCTTATTCTTGAAATGCAATATCCTTTTTCATTTTGAACTCTTTTAGCAAAATTTTTGAATTTTTCAAAAGTATCACTCTTTTGAGCTAAGAAAATTAGCCAAGTAAATCTAGAGTAATCATCTACGATGACAAAGGCATAGTGTTTATCTCCTAAGCTTGCAATTCTAGTAGGTCCAAATAAATTTAGATGCAGAAGTTGTAGAGGTTTTGAGTTACTTACTATGTTTTTGGATTTGAAAGATGACTTGTGTTGCTTCCCTTTTTGGCAAGGTTCACATGTCTTGTCTTTTTCCAATTTGACTTTTGGCAGTCCCTTTACCAGCTCTCTTGTGCTGAGGCTTTGAATTAAGTCTATGTCGCATGACCAAGCCTTCTATGCCACAGCCAAGATTCATCATCAGTAGTCACAAGACACTTAGAGGAATGGTTAGATATTTTGTATAAGTCTATTATGTAGGTATTGACATATCTATTTCCTTTAAATATCTCTTAACCATCAATAGAGATTACATGACATTCGTTGGAAGTAAAGGTTACTTTATTTCCTTTATCACATAATTGACTTACACTCAACAAGTTATGTTTCCAACCATCTACAAGTAAGACATCTTTAATAAAAATAGTACCATTAATACCAATATAACCAATGCCAATAATCTTACCCTTAGCATTGTTTCCAAAGGTAACTTTACCTCCATCAATACTTTTGATTTCATTGAAAAGTTCGTTTTCTCCTATCACATGCCTTGAGCATCCACTATCTACTAGCCAAGCAATTTTGTTTATTGGGGACTTGAGGCATACCTATAGAATCACAATTCAAGTATGGTTTTTAGGTAACCAAATGAGCTTGGGTCCTTGGGGGTTAGCATATGAATGTTCCCAATGAGCTTTCCTTATCTAGCAATGTTTATTTATGTGACCAAATTTCATACAATATTTACATTGTTTAGGTCTAAAAATGCTTTTTGGTCTTACAATGCTTTTGAATGCCATTTTTCTATTACACTGAGTTTGAGAACAATGGCATGCACAATCATGATTAATTGGTGTTTTTCTAGATGCATGCTTCTTATACATAGAGGCATGATTATCCTTTTGAGGTTTCTTTCTTAGGCTTACCATTCCTTGAACATCTCTCTTATGTATAGAAGGTTTAGTGTATTTTTTGCATTTATCTTTTGGTGTTGTTCCACCAAATGTGGAGATGTGAGGTTCACTTGACTTAACAAAACGTAGTCTTGTGAGGAGATGATGATGTACCCTTAAATCCTAGACCATGTCTAATTAAGGGTGGTATTTGAGACACAATGAGAGTATGTAAGCTCTCATTTCCTTTGTGAAATTTTAAAATGGAGTTTATAAGTTCATGAACTTCATTTTTCAAAATATTGTTTTCTTTAAGCAAGGATTTAGTTAAGGGTTTTGAAGAGTATTCATCTAATGACTTTTGAAGAGATTCATTTGATGATTTAAGCTTCAATTTCTCCTTTTCTAAATCATCCATTTTGATTTTCAAATCAGAAATATTATTCTTATAAGTATTGAATTTACTTCTATATTTTTCTAGTTCTAGATTCAATACTTCTATTAGGCTTTGCTCATCATCATCATCTTCACTATTACTATCCGGGATGTGATCCTCTATAGCCATGAAGCATAGGTTGACTTTTTCACTTTCATTATCATCTTTTTCACTTATAGAGCTTTCGACATCCCATGTGGCTTTGCGACCTTTCTCCCCATTGTCTCTTTGGTATTTGCTTTTGTGCTTCTTGAGCCTTGGACATTCCGATTTAATATGCCCTTTCTTTCCACATTCATAGTACTTTACCTCTTCTTTACTTCTTTGTGTATCATTAGAAGTCTGTTTGAGGTTTGTTTGCCAAAATTTTCTAGAGTTGCTTATTCTTTTTTCAATGATTCTTTTCAGCCTTCTTGAGAGTATAACAATGTCCTCATTTGCATCATCACTCTTTTCTTCATCATCTTCAACTTCCTCTTGAGATTTTGAAGTAGAGGATTTTAGTGCTAGCGACATTCTTTTTTCTGACTCTGCTTCAAGCTCTCTGTCTCTTTTTATTGCCATTTCATGTGTGAGAAGTTGCCAATAAGCACATCAGTATTCATGATGCTCATGTCTTCGTTTCCCTCTTTTATACCGATAACTCTTGAACCACAATCTTTGAGAGGAAGACTTCTCAGGATTTTGTTATTTACGTCTTCCAAACTCAGGTGTTTCCCAAGTTTTCTCATGCCATTTATGAAGGCTAGAAGACAGTTGGTCTTGTAAGTAATTAACTCATTGGATTTCTTCTTGAAGAGCTCATACTCTAAAGTAAGAAGTTGAATCTTCTTGGATTTAACTTGCTTAGTTCCTTTATGATAGTTTTCCAATGTTTTCCACATGTTGTAAGCTGTTGTGCAGTGTTGTATTCTACCACATTCTTCAATAGATAATGAGCTTGAGAGAATTGTCATTGCCTTCTTGTTTTTGAAGTTCTTTCTTCTTTGAGGCTCTATCCAATGATCTCTTAATAAGATTTCTTCTTCACCATCAACTCCTCTTCTAGTTGGTGGTGTCCATTCTTTTCAAACACTATCCCAAACTTCAATTTCTTCATTCTCCAGATATGTCTCCATCCGAAACTTCAAATAGGCATAATTTGCTCCATTAAAGTAAGGCTTGAGACTTTGGAATCTTTCATTGGCCATATCTTGATCTTTACTAGCACTTATTAGGCTTCAATGCTAGACTTAGCTCTGATACCAATTGTTTCCTAGATATTGAACCAAGAAGGGAGGTTGAATTGGATATTAAAATTTTTAACTTTCAAGTGCGGAAAGAAAAATTAAGATGAGTAGGGATAGAAAGATAAGGCACAAGAATTTTTGTAGAGGTTCAGGTGTTAACAAACCCTACTCCTCTCCCCAATCTCAATTGGGAGTTTCACTAACACTCTAAGTGTTACAATGGAGTTTTACAAGCTCACTCCCAACTATGGTGTTTCTGACACTGGATCACACCTAACCCAAAAATCGCTTGTGTTTTAATGGCTCACACAATAAACCAATTCCTTATGTTTTAAAGGCTCACACAAATAACCCTTACAAGTGTTCTACTCTTAACCCCAAAATACCCAAACTCACTTGAGTAGATGATTAGAGAGAGAAACACTCACAAATCTTTAATGCTTAGAGAATGAAGAGCAAAAATATTTTCACAGAGAATAAATGTTTGTTTTGAAAATATTAAATGCACAAATAGCTTACAACAAGATTTTGATTCGAAGTATTAGTTGTTCTCTTGTTCTGGATTCATAAATGACTTGCATTTATACTTCCATGGCGAATTATAACTATTTTATTGCATTTAATGAGGAAATAGTTGTTGCACCAACTCTTATTTTCGTGCCTGACATGTTTCTCTTTCCTCTTTCACGGCTGTGATTATGGTTGTCACAATCATGACTGTTCTTCCAAGTCATGACTCGAGTGGTGACTTTGGCCGTGAAGCATTATGGAAGGATTTAAAGTGTTTGATCATGGGCGTGACATTATATATTCAAGGGCGTGAACAACCTTCCTACCTGTGGTCCAAGTGGTGACTCTAGCCGTGAAGCTCTCTAGAAGAATTTGCCATGTCTTTTCATGGGCGTGACTTTCTTTCACGGGCGTGACTGATATGATCATTCACGGTTGCTATCATTCTTCATGGCCACGAACTTTAAATGTTGGATAGTTGAGACTAAGCTTCATCACGGGCGTGAACATGTTAGTTCTTCATTTTTTGTCTTTTTAAGATTAGTCTTCCATTCTCCAATCTTGCTGTCATATTCCATACCCTGTTCAATAAACCTAGAAAACAAGTATGTTAAATATATTATTGCTATTTTATTTGTTAGCATCAAAATGATGGAAATACCCCTCAAGGTTCAACATTCTTTAAGGACTGCAAGTAGGCCTTGCAGTTTCTATTCTAATGGTCATCCTTGCCACAATGGAAGCATGCCCTGTTTGAAGTAGTCTTTTTGGCCTTCTTCTTGGCCACACCTCCCTTAGGATTCATGGACTTCTTCTTCTTAAGGTTCTTCTTCTTAGAACTAGAAGAATCCACTAGCATCACAATCTACTGTTCTTCTTGATAGATGGCTCAGTTGTCTTGAGCATATTGATCAGCTTAGCAATAGTGGTGGAGATTTGTTTCATCCTATAGTTAAGCATAAAATGTGAAAAACAATTAGATAAACCAATTATAATTAAGTAAATACTTAGTTCATGGTCCACCACAAATCCCAATTGCATTATTCATGCAACTATCGAATCTTGTGCTATCAACTAATTGATGTGTACATATACATTGGGCTATCAACTCTTGATATGTGTAAATCTCATGTATACTAACCCAACTTTGTTTCCAATACACATTAACCTTGACGCAAATCCAACAAACTAATGATATTGGTTTAGTCCAAGTCATTGATCGTAAAATCTAATTTCAATAGTTTGAACATATTCTTATAGAGCTAGCTTGAGGCAACTCAACAACCCTAACTCTAAAAGAACTTTAGTTCTTCCTATATTAATGGAAGGCGTAAGACTTAGTTGTTTATTTAGCGAGGGATTTCTTTGTTCCGTCTCATCATGTTATTATTGCATGCTTTTATATCTAATACATTTATCACATGGATGTATAAAGATAGTTACATTAACTATATGGCATGATTATGGACATACTAAAGTCAATCTCTTGAGCCAAAAAGAGATTAACTATGTCTTACCTAGGTATATGCATGAATTTATAAATCCAAAATAGAAATCAAATTCCTATTGGTAAGTCCTTTTATTTTTATGGCACCACCTCCTTTTCTTCTTGCTCCTTTGTATCACTATTCTATCCTAATCCTATCTCATCTAATTACATATTTCAAAGTATAGAAAGTATCAATCTACATTTGAGATGAGTAAGATGAGAAAAGAAATATAAGAGAGAGATAGAGAAACAGGGACATGCGGGCCCTATTTACTACAAAATAAAACAAATCCATGCATACTTAATCACATTGGGACTAAGTTCATAATCATCCATCAAGTCTTTCCATAGACCCCCAATATGCATTCTCTAATGCAAAAAATAAAATAAATAATTTAGGATTTCAATTTAAAAATCGATTCAACATTTCAACTAAAATTACCTACTTATGTTATTTCGGTTAATTAAACTTTGTATGTCATTTGAATGTGGAATTTAATATTTAATCAAATTAAATTAAATTCCATATTTTCAAAATTAATTCAAAATTTAATTCACCTTAAAACCATAATATTATGATGTCAAAATTAAATAATTTAATTTTAATATACATACCAAATTCTAGTCATATTAGAATTACCATCCTCAATTTAAATTAATTCAAAACTTAATTTGAAAAAAATTCCAAAAATTTTTAGAAGCTCAAATAATCATTCTAAGCATCTTTAGGTCAGCTCAAATTCATTAAAATATTTTTAGTACAAACCAAATTACTAAGACAAACAAACTAACACACCTAGACGCTTAAAACGACTCATTCGATATCTAGAATTTTTTTTAAGTTTAAAATTTGAGAAAAATAATTTTGGCATGCATCTAACATCAAAATAACATATTTTAAATTACATAAAAATTATTTCAATGTTTTAAAAATAAAATAATCACATAAAAAAATCAAACAAAACAGTTCCACCGGTTTTCCCAAAACAGTCTTGTTTCTGTATTTGTTTCAAAAATTAATTAAAATAATTTTAATTAATTATTGGAAAATTTCAAAGGCTTAAAAATATTCTCAATATATATAAATAATTTTTAATAATAAAATTATAAGAAAAATGTAAACAGTCCCATCATGTTCATAAATAATACAATTTTCAGCATTTTTGAAATATATCTGCAATTAATTATTGAATCAGATTTAAAATATTTTTCATTCAAAATTATCATCCCTAATCAATTCATGATCAGATCAATGGAAGAAAAATATATAAAACTAAATTTTCAAATTAATCCAAACGTATTGATCTAAAACCAACAAAATCGTGCCTTCTCGTTGCACTTTCAATTAAAATTAATTTTAATGGACACAATAGGGATCTAATACCACTTTTGGGTTTTGAAGGTGAATCACATTCATAAATGCAGTGAAAAATATTATACATGTGTCATTAAAACTAATTTATTAAACATAGAGGTAAGAAATTATACCTTGTAATTTCTCAATTTTTATTAAAATCTTCACCTTGTTGGGTTGTAGCGAACCACAACAATCTACACTAGGATGTCTATAGCGATAATCCATGTGAAGATATGAAAAAGAAACTATGAAAAGAGATAGTTTGAACAATAGTCAAAGTGCTAGCTTTGAATATGTTATTGTGAGAATTATTGTGTCTAAAAAATTATTTTTCGCCAAAAAATAATTTTCATGTCTCTTTTCTACCTTTTACTATCTTTTTGATCTGAATCAAATTCAGAATGAAAATCAAAAATCAAAAATCAAAAGAGAAGAAAAAAAATTGGATGAATAGTAATGGCCATAATTGGCCTAATGGCACTATGTGCATCAATGTGCAGAAGAGCCCGTATGGTAGGCCCAGCTAGACAGTGGGCCCGTGACCTCTCCTGAGTGATTTGTTTTCTCCAATCCAACTCAACATAATTCTCTCATATTTTTGGATTATATCTAAAATCATTTTACTCATTCTTCATATATCCAATGCATGTGATCCATTAGGTTTCTGGTTCAATTTGCCACTTAAATTAAGAATTAATTTAAGCAAGTCATGAGCAATATCTAGGAACACATCATGACCCACAATTGATCAGAAAGTCTATTGTTTGACTATGAACCTTTCCATAGTCAATTTTCGTGCAATTATTTCTTTCACCATTGTATACCCCACTTGGTTCAAAGTATAGACATGTGTGAACTCCCACTAGACTGACTATGTAATATCTAGCCCAAGTAATGTTAGTTCCCTCATTACTCATTTAGATATGTCATTGAAGACTATATTCATGACATTGCCACTATAGCTAGAGATTCTCGAACAATGACCCCGACAAGAGGCCATGGCTATACATTCGTTCTATCAGGAGTGGTGAATCCTTTATTGGTTATCGAATTACCTTTGAATATCTCAAGTTGCACCTAATCACCACCCTATGAGAAACCTCCCTAAGCAACAAGGAATGGGTTCAATATGAATAGATTATCCATATGATTGTCCCACAGCAAGTCAACCAATGTACTTAGTTATACTTAGCAAGCATCCACATATTAACTCCAAACATCTTATGTTTACAGGTTATGAGATTTACTACTTGATCCAATCAAGAAGTATAATATGTATTAGTCTGTCCAAATTAATAATAACCTATGTCATTAATCCTATGACTAGAAATAATTTAGATACTAACATAATTTAACATGATAAGAATCTCAATATGATGATCTCACAATGATTTCTTTCATGCCATGTTATGTGTTAGGGACTTCATTAATTGATTTAAGATCACAATCAAATCATATATCAAATTAATGATAAAGCCTTTTATTAATCAAATAAATTTGTATAATAAGTGCTAAAGGTGATTGCCTTTAAAAGTAGTATTTATACTTTTTCTAATCCTATGAAAGTAGTAAAACATGAAATTTACTCCATAAAAGTAGTATTTATACTTTTTCTAATCCCTTTTAGGGTTGGAAAAGGAAAAGCCATAATGGGCTCCTTTCCATAAGGTATATGACCCAATGTTGACCAAGTCAACAATCCTAATCCAAATTGGATTTGACCCATTTTTATAACCCTTATAAAAAGCTCAATTCTCTTTCTTTCTCATTTGGAACTTATTCAAAACCCATTTTACATTTTCTTCTTTCCCTCTGTGCGTGTGACCGAATATGTCATGTTGGTAGCTCAAGTCTTGTGACGAATCCTAATCCAATTAGGATTTTACAATTTAAACACTTTTGACCCATAATAAATTTGTAGTCAATTTTCCCTTGACTTAGCACATCATAAGAAGTATCTAGTAATACATCATGACCACCCAAATAATCAAAAATTCGGTGGTTTGACTTTTAACCCTTTCATTGACAATTATCATGCAATTCACCTTTTCATTATTCCATACCTCATTTGGTTCAGAGCATGAACTATGTGTTAACTCCCACTAGACTGACTATATCACATATAGTCCAAATGATATTAGTTCATCTCTATAAAACTCATTACTTTGTTCAGATATGTTCTTAAAGTCCTTCTTTAAGACATATCCACTTTGCCCAAGGATTTCTAAATAATGATCTCTACAAGAGGCCATAGGTGTACTCTTTTTCTATCAGGAGTGGTGAATCCTCTATTGAATACTCAACTACCTTCTAGTGACTGGGTATAACATGGCTTATTTGAAGGCAGTTGAGTAGTCAATAAAGGATTCACCACTCCTGATAGAAGGAGGATATGCCTATAGCCTCTTGTAGAGATCATTGCTCAGAAATCCTTGGTCGAGGTAGACATGTCTTGAAAAAGGTCTTTAAGGACATATCTTATCAGGGTAATGAGTCTCATAGACAATAACTAATATCATTTGGACTAGATATGATGTAGTCAGTCTAGTGGAAGTTGACACACAAACCATGCTCTAAACCAAATGAGGTATAGTATGGTGAAAGGACAAATTGCATAGTAATTTTCTATGAAAGGTTTTTATAGTCAGACCACTGACTTTCTGATCAATTAAGGATCATGATGTATTGCTAGATATAACTTATGATTTACTTAAAATCATGTGATGATTTGAGCTGCCAACATAACTGAAAACCGAATGGGTTACACGTATAGGAGGAATAGGGGAAATGTCAAATGGGTTTTGGATTGGATCCAAAAATATGAGAATGAAAGTTGCATGAAAGAGTTTCATGTATTAGAGCAAAAGGGGTTATGTGTCACATGCATGTAATGGTTATCGTGTACAAGAGACATGTGCAGAGTGTCATTCTGTTGCACATGCAAGGAATCCTTACGTGCACGTGATAGTATAAGGGCATTCTATTGCGTGCGTGAGGATTCCTCGTGTGCATGCGACAATACAAAGGCATTATATCATGCACATTAGGATTCCATCATGTGCGCAATAGTAATGTCTTTTGCATAATGCGATCACGCATGCGACAACCCCTCAGGCATGCAATGATCTACGATTATGTAGAATGTCTTTTTGAATGTAAGCCAAATATGGGGTTTTAAGTATACTATATAAATACCCTAAAAAAGAGAATGCCTCATTAGATAAATAAAGGTTATCCCTCTTTCATCTCTCTCAAAAGTTGAATCACCAGTACTAGCACTTTGGTGCTTTGACAACCCATCTCCTTCGAGGTTGTTTCCTTCGCTTGTACATATGGATTACTATTAAAGAGAATTCAACCTTGGTTTGTTGTGGTTTGAAAAAAATCCAACTAAGAAGGAAGGCTCAAAACTTGGAAGATTGAAAAGCTATAAACAAAGGTAATCAACTTCTTCCATATTGATAGTATGATCCGATTTTAATATATATAGGGCCATCCATGGGTTTTGGTTTTGATAAATTTATATATTTCCATTGTGCCATGTGTTGGGTTTTGAAGAATGAATCTTATTCATAAACACAGCGGAAAAATTAAATTTTCAAAACCCAAAACAAAGGATTATACTTGTACCATTAAAACTAATTTATATAAATATAAATGTTAAAAATTATACCTTGTAATTTCTTATTTGTTCTTCAAATCTTCACTTTGTTGGGTTGTAGCAAACCACAACAATCCATTGTAGGATGTCTCTAATGATAATCCACATGAGGAATGAAGAAGAAACTATCAAGAGAAATTGTTTGAACAAATTCAAAGTGCTAGCTTTGAAAGTGTTTTTGAGAGAATTTTGTTGTCTTAAAAATATTTTTTTCACAAAAAAATATTTTCATGTCTATTTTCTACCATTTGATCTCTTTTCTATTTGAATCAAATTCAAATAAAAGATGAAAAGTTAAAATGGAGAAAAGGAAAAATGAATGAATAGTAATTCACCGGAATTGGCCTAATTAAGGCCAAAATCTACCGTTGGCCAACAGGTGGGAGGCAGCAGTGCACTGGGCCTGCTACGGGCTTCAGACATTGGACCACATACATCTGAATGTATTAAGTCTAAAAGTCCATTAGCACGTTCACCCTTTCCCTTAAAGGGTAATTTAGTCATCTTGACGAATAAGCAAGATTCACATGTGTCATATGATTCATAATCAAATGACCCCAAACTACCACTTTTGGGTAGCTTAGCCATGCGTTTCTCACTTATATGACCAATACAAGAATGCCATAAATAAGATGATTTCAACATATCTTTTTTTTTCCTTTTATTATCATTGATGTTCAAAATTGGATTTGACATATCTAATATTTATATTCCATTGCATAATGTACCATTAGCATAAAGAATTTCATTCAACATAATAGAACAACAATTGTTACTAAAAGTTAAAAGAAAACCATCTTTATTTAGACTTGAAACAGAAATAATGTTTTTAGTCAAAGCAGGTACATAGTAGCAATTATCCAAATTTAATATAAGCCCACTAGGGAGGGTCAATACATATGTTCCTATAGCTAATGCAGCAACCCTTGCTCCATTTCCAACGCGTAGGTATGACTCTCCCTTATTGAGCTGTCTACTATTCCTTAGGCCCTGCATATCAGTGCATATGTGTGAGCCACAACCGGTATCTAATACCCATATATTATTATCAAAAATGGTATTAATTTCAATGACAAAAATACCTGAAGTAGATGGGGCATCATATGCCTTTTTCTTCAAAGACTCCAAGTAAGCCTTAGAATTTCTCTTCCAATGGCCATCCTTGCCACAATGGAAGCATGTCCCCTTTAAAGCAATCTCCTTGGCCTTCTTCTTGGCCACGCCTCCCTTAGGCTTCATGTACTTCTTCTTCTTCTTGAGGTTCTTCCTTTTAGAACTTGAAGAGTGCAAGCAACATTCATTTGCTCTAAAGAATTCAATTGATAATTAGACTCACCTTTCTTCTTTGATTCTGACCCCTAACTTATTGTCTGTTCGCTCCTTGTGGGTCTCCAATATGTTGCAAGCCTAATATGAAAACATAGTTGATTAAATCATGATTAGGGAGACTTAATGTGGCTTAAACAAATTAATATGCATTGTTCATATCAATAATTAAGATTTTTCCTATGAGGTAGTATGACCTTATGAGACTATTTAGCCTATAACGTTTTCTATACTTGACCAATTAATCTGATTCTTCTTCCTAATTAAAACTAACATATAATTATGTAAACTATTAAAATGTCATACCAATTGGATCATTGTACAAATTTGGGAGGCATTTCTAAGTGTGTTCTGTTTTCTACCTTGTTTCCAGTCGTTTGGCAGTTTCAGGATATCAACTATGGTTCATCATAACTTACAATATATAAGTCATATTTTAATGCCACTTTACAGACACCTATATGGGTTCAAATGGAACATTTGTTATGTTTATAACTTTTATCAATTATGTCTCTATGGTCCTCAAAGTATAAGAAGACTTTAACTGGTCTAGAATAGAATTGGCTTCCGGACCAGCATGACTTCCAAAGACCATAACTTAGTCTATAAACAACATATTAACCTGAAATTAGTTCCACAACTTAGCTAAGACATATACCTATAACTGGAATGTTTTGATAATGTACATAATCTAGCTCTAACGAGCTCCTATTAGCCAAAACATTTACTGGATCTGCTAAGGGCAATCAGTAGACAGTTAAAACCATGGAACAATCATGGTTCCATCACCATAACTCAACATTTACAAGCCATATGAACCTTAAATTTGGTATAAAGATAAATAACACATATATCTACAACTTTTATGTTTTGAGATACTTAAAATATTGGATTACCATATTCAAAACTAACCAACACTGTATCTACCTTACTTAGGGTTCACATCTGGACCAGTTTCATTACAGAGAGAATATCTCATTATATACACCACATCTTGCCAAAATGTTTAAATATCCATAAATCGAAAGCATAAAGGAACAAACTTTGGGTTTTACACTTTTCCAGAATCAATTGCTATTCATATCAAAATTGGGGTGCAATTCAGTGCCTATTAATGAACCTTAGCAACTCAACTCAACCTTATAGCAATAAGAATTAATTGCTTACCAAGAACAAACTAGCAAGGGATTAATTTGCCATCAAAAAATAAGTGAAACAAGGAAGAATTGAGTTATGGAATGGAGGAAGATGAAAAAAAAAAGGGATGGAGTGAGGAGGCAGAAATGGGGGAGGAAGATAAAGCCAACCTTTTTGTTTTTGTCTTTTTATCTTTTTCTCTTCATCTCTTCTCTTTTCTCTTCTCTTTTCTCCTTTCTTTTCTATTCTCTTTTCTCTACTCTTTTATTTTTATTTTCCTTTTGTTTCATTTTCATTTTATTTTATCTATATTATTATTCTTATTTACATATATTTATAATTTCACTAATTCACACAATAATACAACTTAATCATTTGGCCCGATTTAACTAAATTAACAATGTAAATGTTTACTAATCTTAATCTAGTCATTTTTCTTACTTTAATTTAGTCACCTTATTCAATTTATTTCTAATAATTTGTTATCCTTATTTAGGTTATATGTACACACATGTGACTCGATACAATTGCCAAATACTAGGACATGTAGTTAGTGCGTGCCATGAACTTGTTCCTACGAAAATACGTATGAAATGTTAAAGGAGTGCTCTAAAGGCAATCACCTTTAGCACTTATTGTACAATTTTATTTGATTAATAAAAGGCTTTTTCATTAATTTGATGTTCATTTGATATATGATTTGATAAGTGATCTTAAATCAATTAATGAAGTCCTTGATACATAACATAGCATGAAGGAAATCATGATGAGATCATGATATTGAGATTCTTATCATGCGTAATTATGTTAGTAACAAAATTATCCCTAGTCATAGGATTAATGAGATGGTACATTATTAATCCAGATAGACTAGCACATGTTACACTCCTTCATTGGATCAAGTAGTAGATCTCATAATCTATAAGCATGAGATGTTTAGAGTTAACATGCGGACGCTTGCTAAGTGTAGCTAAGTACATTGGATGACCAACTATGAGACAATCATATAGATAATCTATTCAAATGTTAATGATAGTCGCATCATAGTAATGGTGGAAGTATCCTTAGACTTAAGGTACTCAGGGATTTCTTGAATATTGATTATGTATTTTTACACTATTCCTTGTTGCCTCAGAGAGGTAGCTCATAGGGTGGTGATTGGATACAGCTTGAGGTATTCGAAGGTAAATGGTTAACCAACAAAAGATTCACCACTCTTGATAGAAGGAGTGTATACCTATGGCCTCTTGTCACGGTCATTACTCAGGAATCTCTGGCCAGAGTGGAAATGTCATAAAGATAGTCTTCAATGACATATCTAATAGAGTAATGAGCCTCAAGGACAAGAACTAACATTACTTGGACTAGACGTGATGTAGTCAGTCTAGTGGGAGTTGATACATATCCATACTCTGAACCAAGTGGGGTATAGATTGGTGAAAGGAATAATTGCACAGAAATTGTCTATGGAAAGGTCATAGTCAAACCACTGACTTTCCAGTCAATTGGGGGTCATGATGTGTTGCTAGATACCGCTCATGACCTGCTTAAATTAATTGTTAATTTAAGTGGCCAACATAACCAGGAACCTAATGGGTCACATGCATTGAAGATATGGAGAATGAGTAAAATGGTATTGGATAGGATACAAAATATTATAGAATTATTTTAGGATGGATCGCGATGAGATCGCACGAAAAAATATTCACGGGAACCACTCGGGCTAGGCAAGTTGCTGGCCAGCCTTGCGGGCTAGCTGGGCTGCCTAGCAGCAGCCCGCAGCAAGCTCAATGCGCTTGCAGCTTCCATCCATTGGCCAACGGCTGTAATTGGCCATAATTAGGCCAATTATGGCCAATTACTATTCATTAGTTGTCATTTTCTCCATTTTTTACTTTTCACCTTATTTTTGAATTTGATTCAAAATGAAAAGACATCAAATGGCAGAAAATAGACATGAAAGTCTTTTTTTTGAAAAAAATTATTTTTAAGACAACAAAAATTCCCTCAAGAACACTTTCAAAGCTAGCACTTTGAATTAGTTGAAATCATTTTCTCTTCATAGTTTCTTCTTCATTCTTCGCATGGATTATCATTAAAGACATCCTAGTGTGGATTATTGTAGTTTGTTACAACCCAACAAAGTGAAGATTTGAAGAACAAATAAAAATTACAAGGTATAATTTTTTAACATTTACATTTATATCAATTAATTTTAATGGTAAAAGTATGATCTTTTGTTTTGGGTTTTGAAAATTTTTTTTTTTGCTGTGTTTATGAATATGATTCATTCTTCAAAACCCAAAATTGGTATCAGAGCCTCCTTGTTTCCATTAAAATTAATTGTAATTCAAAGTGCAATGGGATTGCATATTCTTGATGATTTTGGATTCAATAGGTTTTAAAAAATTGAAATTAATTTGTAAAATATAATTTACACATTTTTTTTCTTTAATATGATTATGGGATGATTAAGATTGATTATTTTGATTAATAAATGATTTGAATATGATTCAAATAATTAATTTCGGATTTATTTAAAAACTTCCTAAAATTGCCTTGTTTATAAATATGTGTTGTCGTTTGGCTTAATTGGTGGGGCTGATTGCATTTTTCTTGTAATTTAATTATGAAAAACTTATTTACGCATATTGAGAATATGTTTATGCCTCTGGAAGTGTCCAATAATTAATTAAAAATTATTTTAATTAATTTTGCAAACAAACACAAAAATGGGATTGTTTTAACTTACCCGGTGGGGCTGTTTTGTTTGATTTTTTTGTATGTGTTTATTTTATTTCCAGCACCTTGAAATATTTTTATGTGATTAAAAATATGTTATTTTGATGTTAGATGCATGCTAAAATTATTTTGCAATAATTTCAAATTTTAAAAATTCTAGATATCGAATTAGTCATTTTTAAGGTCTAAGTGTGTTGGTTTGTTTGTCATAGTAATTTTGCCTTGTGCCAAAACTAATTTCATGAACTTGAGCTGAACTAAAGATAATTAGAATGGTGATTTGATGTTCTGAAAATTTTTAGAAATTTTGGAAATTAATTTTGAATTAATTTAAGTTGTGCAATTGTAATTCCAGTATGACTAGAAATTGGTATGTATATTAAAATTAAATTGTTTAATTTTAACATAATAATATTATGATTTTAAGGAGAATTAATTTTTAATTATTTCTGGAAATATAGAATTTAATTTAATTTGATTAAATATTAAATTCCACTTTATAATGACATACAAAAGTAAATTAACCTTAAGAACACATATAGGCAATTTCGATTCAAGTGTTGAATCGATTTACAAATTGAAATCCAAAATTGTCATTTTTATTTTGTGCATTAGAGAATGCATGTTAGGGGTGTATGAAAAGGCATGATGGATGATTATGGAGTTAGGCCCAATGTGATTGAGCATGCATGAAATTATTTTGTTTTATGGTAAATAGGGTCTGCGTGTCCCTACCTCTTTTTTCTTTCTTATGTATTTCTCTTCTCATCTTACTCCCCTCAAATGTTAATTGAGGTTTTCTATAATTTGAAATATGTAACTAGATTACATAGGATTATGATAGAATGAAGATACAAAGGAGCAAGAAGCAAAGGAGATGATACCATAAACAAGAAGACTTAGAAATAGGAATTTGATTTCTATTTTGGGTTGTAAATTCATGCATATACCTAGGTAAGACCTAATCAATCTCTCTTTGGCTCAAGAGATTGACTTTAGTATGTCCATAATCATGCCATATAGTTAATGTAACTATCTTTATATATGAATGTGATGAATGTATGATATATACAAACATGAAATAATAACTTGATGAGACTTAACAAAGAAATCCCTCACTAAATAAACAATTAAGTCTTACACCTTCCATTAATATGGGGAGAACTAAAGTTCTTCTAGAGTTAGGATTGTTGAGTTGCCTCAAGCTCACTCTATAAGAATATGTTCAATCCATTGAAATTAAATTTCACGATTAATCGGTTAGACTTAACCGATATTATTAACTTGTTGGATTTGCGCCAAGGTTAATGTGTATTAGAGGTGAAGTTGGGTTTGTATACATGAGATGTACACATATCAAGAGTCGATAGCCTAATGTATATGCACACAGCAATAAGTTGATAGCACAAGATTCGATAGTTGCATGAATAATGCAATTGGTATGGATTAGATACGTACCAACCAAACTAAGGATAGCTCATTGAGTTGCCTCAAAGTTATTCTTAGCTAGTTGGATATCGACCCACTAGGAGAACTTCCATATAAGTTCTCTCGGGTTCATAGTGAGGGCTATGGATTCTCTATAAAATTGTGGGAGCCATAATGCGATTTATTAAAGACCTAATAAATATGCATTTTATGTACATTCTAACATGTTCTATTTTACATCTAGGTTGCTAGAATCATCATCATCATAAGTGTGAATTTGCGATCGCTAATGGAATCAAATAAGTTGATTGGGCCCAATTTTTTGGATTGGCTAAGGAATCTGAGAATAGTTCTCAAATCTGAAAAGATTGGCTATGTCATAGATGAGGCACTCCCTAATCTGCCTACTGCTAATGCTTCTGAAGATGTTCAGAAGGCATATAAAAAGCACCTCTATGATAGTGAGATGGAAAGCTGCCTTATGCTTGCTACTATGTCAACTGAGTTGCAAAAGCACCATGAGGTTATGGATGCTAATTCTATAGTATACCATCTAAGAGAGCTTTTTGAGGAGCAAACACGTTTCGAAAGGTTCAAAACTTCAAGGTTGCTCTTCCGCACTAACATGGTTGAGGGGACATCTCCAGTGCAATATGCATTGAAAATGAATGGCTATACTGAGAGGTTGGCCTGATATTTATTCACATTTTGTGCTTAACTATAGGATAAATCAAATCTCTACCACTATTCCTAAGCTGATTAACTTGCTTAAAACAGCTGAGCCATCTGTCAAGAAGGATAGTAAGGCTAGATGCTGGTGGACTCTTCAAGTTCTAAAAGGAACAACCTTAAGAAGAAGAAGAAGTTCATAAATCCTAAGGGAGGCGTGGCCAAAAAAAAGGCCAAGGAGATTGCTCCAAAAGGGACATGCTTCCATTGTGGCAAGGATGGCCATTAGAAGACAAACTGCAAGGCTTACTTGGAGTCGTTGAAGAAGAAGGAATCTGATGCCCCATCTACTTCAGGTATTTTTGTCATTGAAATTAATATTATTTCCAATAATAATATATGGCTATTAGATACCCGTTGTGGCTCACACATATGCACTGATATGCAGGGCCTAAGGAACAGTAGACAGCTCAATAAGGGAGAGTCAGACCTGCGCATTGGAAATGGAGCAAGGGTTATCTTGTAATCAATCCAAGATATGACACATGTGAATCTTGTTTACTAGGCAAGATGACTAAATGCAAGGCTTACATTCAAAAATGCATGGCTAAGCTAGACAAAAGTGGTAGTGTGGGGTCATTTGATTATGAATCATATGACACATGTGAATCTTGTTTACTAGGCAAGATGACTAAATTACCATTTAAGGGAAAGGGTGAATGTGCTAATGGACTTTTGGACTTAATACATTCAGATGTATGTGGTCCAATATCTACACACATTAGAGGTGGTTTCATCTGCTTCATTACTTTTATCGATGACTACTCATGATATGGATACATGTTTCTTATGAGATACAAATCTGAAGCTTTTGAAAAGTTCAAAGAATTCAATAATGAAGTAGAGAAACAACTTCGATCAGATCGAGGAGGTGAATACTTTAGCCAAGAGTTTCTAGATTATCATAGGGATAATGGGATTTTATCTCAACGGACTCCACCTTACACTCCATAACACAATGGTGTGGCTGAAAGAAGAAACCTAACCTTGTTAGATATGGTAAGGTCTATGATGATTTTTGTGGAATTGCCTAAATACTTTTGGGGTTATGCACTAGAGACTGCCATTTATATATTAAATGGAGTTCCTTCAAAGTCAGTTGATGTTACTCCATATGAGATATGGTCTAACAAGACGCCCACATTTTCTTACATGAGAATTTGGGGTTGTCCTGCTTATGTGAAGCGGACAATGTCAGATAAGCTAGAACCTAAGTCTGACCGATATCTGTTTGTGGGATATCCAAAAACATCATATGGATATCAATTTTACCACCCCTTGGAACAAAAGATTTTTTTTTCCAAGACATGCTATCTTTTTAGAGAAAGAATTCCTTATAAAAGAAGATAGTGGGAGCCAAAGTGAACTTGAGGAAGTTCAAGAGGCTCAAACAAATGCTGATCAACTGCCTGAACCCGAGCTTGTTACTCATACAGATGATATAATAGCTCAACCTTCTGAAGCACAAGAGCTTCGTAGGTCAAGTAGGGTACGTACTGTTCCAGATAGATATGGATTTCTCATTACTGAACAGAACAACGTATTGCTCATAGAAAACGATGAGCCTACAACCTATTAAGAGGTTCTGAATAGTTCAAAATCTGACAAATGGCTCCAAGCCACGAAGTCAAAATGGATTCCATGTATGAAAACCAAGTATGGACTTTGGTTGACCCACCTGAAGGAATAAAGCCTATAGGGTGCAAGTGGGTTTTTAAAAAGAAAATTGGTATGGATGGTAATGTGATTACTTATAAAGCTAGACTTGTTGCTAAAGGTTATCGTCAAAGACAAGGAATTGACTACGATGAAACTTTTAGCCCAGTAGTTATGCTTAAATCCATAAGGATACTCCTAGCCATTACTACTCATTATGATTATAAGATATGGCAAATGGATGTGAAAACAACTTTCCTTAATGGAAATCTGACTGAGATTGTGTACATGACACAACCAGAAGGTTTCATATTCAAAGATGGCAAAAAGGTATGTGAGCTTTAAAGATCCATTTATGGATTAAAGCAAGCATCCAGGAGTTGGAATATTCGGTTTGGTGAGACAATCAAACAATTTGGTTTCTTACAAAATCTGGATGAACCTTGTGTCTACAATAAGGTTAGTGGGAGTGCAATCGTATTTCTTGTGTTATATGTAGATGACATATTGTTAATGGGAAATGATGTCTCAGCCTTACAATCAATCAAAATTTGGTTATCCAAGAATTTCTCTATAAAAAACCTTGGAGAAGCAGTCTATATTTTAGGGATAAAGATCCATAGACATAGATCTAAAAGGTTGCTTGGTCTTTTACAGTCTACATACATAGATAAAATTCTAAAGAGGTTTAGCATGGAGTAGTCCAAGAGGGGATATTGTAACACCCCGTTACCCCACTTTCGTTCAGTAGGGTAAGTGAATATTACCCGTCTAACTGTTTTGTAAATTTAATGAAATGAAGTAACATTTTTTTTATGAAAATATTGCAAACACCTAAATAAAAATTATTACAAGCATAGATATTTAAAGTTTTATTTATTTATAAAATACATTAATTTACATCCAAACTATGTTCTATTACATTGCAATTTATATCTTTAATACACATTATATGAAATAAAACTATAAGTTAATTTACAAAATTTTTAACAAAATATACCAAAAAAGAAAACCCAAAGCTTTTTGCTGCTTCCCTCCGGGTACCCTTCTTCTTCTGACAGTCTATTTTCTATGGCTACCCTTCTAAACCTACACAAGAGGAAACCACCTGCGCTAAGCTACTAGCTTAGTCGTGCTTCGATGATAAAACTTTTACATACATAAATATATATATATATATATATATATATATATATACATATTTGCATATTAATTAATCACTTAATAAATAAAGCCTACAATAAAAAATTATATAAATTTAATAAATTCGAGCAAATATTTAACATTTAACATCTTTAATTCATGTAACATTCATCAAAATCACGTACTTCAATATTAGTATTATTATTATTTTCTTGTTGCCCATAACACCTATAACCAAACTATCTAATAGGAATAACGGGGTTGTCATTCCCGGCTTTCATAATGTAGCGTCGAGCATTTTTATAATAATGTCATTACCGGCTTAATAAATTTGCTCCGAGCACATTTATAAATTGCCATTACCGGCTTTTATATTTGTCACCGAGTGCCTTAAATCTCCTGATTGACATGCCAAACTATTCTCTATTCTAGTTCTAGACTAGGTGTTTTTGGGCTTAACTATTTTTATATTAATTCACTATATTTTAAAAATGACAATATTATTTAACTATCATAATTATGCCTATTTATTTTTATCTTTATTTCCATTATTATTGCAATAAAATCTCATACATAAATAATTTGTTAAACATTTATAATTACGATCAAAGTAAATATTTGCATGGATTATTACATATAATTATAACAACACATGCAAAAAGCCCAATATTGTATATTTTTACCTATGGCAGATTTCGGACCTATTTTGGGCTTCATTTTGAGCCCATTTATAATTCGAATTTGGAGTTCTGTCATTTTAACAATTTTTAGCTTATTGTCTTAGCTTTCATATTCATCAAAAATCACTTAAATAATAGTTTTCTATTAACAATTATGATCAATTCACTACTGCATCATCACAGAATTTTCTGCCCAGAATTTTCTGGACAGATTATAGGTTTAAACTTCTTGCATTTTTCTGGGAATATCTAGACATAATTAGATGTTAAAGTCTGAATATAAATTAAAGCCCTGTGTCTTATATTTCATTTCCAATAAATAACATACAAAAACAAATTTCATAACTCAAGTTATCATCAAAATAGACGGAGCTATTCCTAGAATTCTGTACCCGTGCCATCAATTGGCTTCAATCCATATTTCAACCACTTTCATCATTTGCATTCATTTTAATACTAAAATTTCTAGAATTACAACTACATTCATATGTCTCAATTATTTCACACCATTTGGTCCCATTGCCTTATAGAATATCAAAATTCACAACAAATCACATAACATCTCAAAAACACAAACATAACAAACCTTAACATATAATTTCATACATATTAACAACATGCAAATTTTTTATCAATGAAGCACATACCTAATCAGCCTTGGTTCTTCCCTTGAACCTTCTTTTCCTTCCCTTATTAGCCAACTTTCTCCTTGCCTTTGTCAACCTCTTGATGACCTCTCACTTCTTCACTTATTTTTCCTACACAACCATACCACATCTCAATTCCAATATCCAATTTCAATGTTTTTCATGTCTACATAATATTCTAATGCTCCTAATATGTTTTACACCTTAATTGAGCTAAAACGTACTAAGGTTAAACTTCCTTTTTCATATGTCATGGCTGCCCAAAAACCATATCCTAGTTCCCAATTTATTTTCTTCAATTGAACACTCAATTCACAATTAATCAATCACCAATTGTGGTATTTCTATGCTAATTTCAATTTCCCCTAATTTCTTTAACTATGGCAGTGCATCATTCATCCCTTAACATCATTTTTCTTTAGTTTTTAAGTCGTAAAATAATTCATTAACATCAAATATCATCAATTCAAAGTCTAATTACAGCTTCCATCAACTAATCACAAACTAAAATTTCTAAGTTCAATCTTGCAACATAACCTATATCTACCAACCCTAATCACATCTATCATCAATATGGATCCCAAATGGAAGGAAAAAGGTTAAATTTAAGAAGAATAAACTCACCTTAATGCAGTTATAGGGCTGGTCGAATCAGCCCCAAATTCCTCTCCCTTTCTCTTTTTCTTTCCTCCTTCCTTCTTGCTCTTTTGGTACCTTTGTAGTAAGAACTCTTAAATTCTAATTTTTTCCTCTCTCAAAAAAATTTTATTTCTTCACTTTTTCAAGCTTAATTTACAGCAAAATGGTGGCTTTTGGGATGGAGAAGTGGACGACACCAAGGTGGGAGAAGCAAGAAGAGAAATTAGTCTTATGGAAGAATGTAGAAATGCTTCTTCCTTTTTGACTTTTTATGCCTTGATTAACGCGTGGGTCCCACTAATTAAAATTAATCTTAATTCTTATTGGTTCATTAATTTAATTAATCTTGATTAACATTTAAACTTTGAGAAATTCCATTTTTACCACATCTTCCTCCATATTCACACTTTTTTCCCAAACAATTGTTATAATACCGATTTTGTCCATAGGAATTTTTTTTTTTTAACTCTACCCCAAATCTTTTTAATTTCCAAATGATAATACCCTTAATTATTTTCTATTATTATTAGTTATTTTTTTATGGGTTTAAATTTAGACTCCGATTGAACCAGTGGACCCCACTACGGTCACGCGCAATCGGGGCCTAAATCACTGAATGTTACAGATATATTCCCATGACCCATGGGATTACTCTCTCAAAGTCTTTGTGTCCAAAGACACAAGATGAGAGGACACACATGAGTTTGATTCCATATGCTTCAGCTATAGGATCAATCATGTATGCTATGATATGTACAAGACTCGATGTATCATATGCTCTGAGTGTCACGAGTAGACACCAATCAAACCCTGGTGAGGGTCATTAGGTGGCTGTCAAGAATATCCTTAAGTACTTAAGAAGAACTAAGGATGTATTCTTGGTATATGGAGATGGAGATATTATAGTGAGTGAGTATACCGATGCTAGCTTCCAATCTGATAAGGAAGACTAAAAATCTCAGTCAGGTTATATATTCACACTAAATGGTGGAGCAGTTAGTTGGAAGAGTTCCAAACAGGATACGACTGCTGATTCCACAACCGAAGCAGAGTACATTGCAGCTTCTGAAGCAGCAAAGGAAGCAGTTTGGATAAAGAAATTCATCACAGAACTTAGAGTGGTTCCTAGCATTATTCATCCAATACAAGTGTATTGTGATAATAATGGAGCCATTGTGCAAGCAAATGAGCCACGGTCTCATCAGAGATCCAAACATGTACTCAAAAGATACCATTTGATTAGAGAAATCATTGGTAAGAATGATGTAGAGATAGAAAGAGTGCCCACTAATCATAATATTGCTGATCCTTTAACTAAGCCACTTCCCCAAAAGAAATATGATTCTCATGTACTTGCTTATGGAATTAAATACAAAAGCGATTGGCTTTAGTGTAAGTGGGACCTTGTTAGAGGAGTGCCCTAATGGCAATCACCTTTAGCACTTATTGTACAAATTTATTTGATTAATAAAAGGCTTTTTCATTAATTTGATGTTCATTTGATATATGAATTTATAAGTGATCTTAAATCAATTAATGAAGTCTTTGACACATAACATAACATGAAGGAAATCATGATGAGATCATGATATTGAGATTCTTATCATGTGTAATTATGTTAGTATCAAAGTTATCCCTAGTCATAGGATTAATGAGATGAGACATTATTAATCCAGACAGACTAGCACATGTAACATATGATAAGAATCTCAATATCATGATCTCATCATGATTTCCTTCATGCTATGTTATGTATCAAGGACTTTATTAATTGATTTAAGATCACTTATCAATTCATATATCAAATGAACATCAAATTAATGACAAAGCCTTTCATTAATCAAAAAGATTTGTACAATAAGTGCTAAAGGTGATTGCCTTTAGAGCACTCCTCTAACAAAAAGGCTAATCATGCCTTTATGTATAAGAAGCATGCATATAGAAAAGCACCAATTCATCATGATTGTGCATGCCATTGCTCTGAAACTCAGTCTAATAGAAATATGGCATTCAAAAGCATTGTAAGACCAAAAAGCTTTTTTAGACCTAAACAATGTAATTATTATATGAAATTTGGTTACATAAATAAACATTGTTGAATAAGGAAGGCTCATTGCGAACCTTTATGTGCTAACCCCCAAGGACCCAAGCTCATTTGGGTACCTAAAAATCATGCTTCAATTGTGATTCTATAGGTATGTCTCAAGTCCACAATAAACAAAAATGCTTGGCTAGTAGACAGTGGATGCTCAAGGCATACGACAGGAGACAAAGAACTTTTCAATGAAATCAAAAGTATTGATGGAGGTAAAGTTACTTTTGGAAACAATGCTAAGGGTAAGGTAATTGGCATTGGCTCTATTGGTATTAATGGTACTAATTTCATTAAAGATGTCTTGCTTGTTAATGGCTTGAAACATAACTTGTTAAGTGTAAGTCAATTATGTGATAAATGAAATAAAGTAATCTTTACTTCCAATGAATGTCTTGTGACCTCATTTAATGGCCAAGAGATATTTAAAGGAAATAGAGATGCCAATACCTACATAATAGACTTACACAAAATATCTAACAATTCCTCTAAGTGTCTTGTGACTACTAGTGATGAATCTTGGTTGTGGCATAGAAGGCTTGGTCATGCAAGCATGGATTTAATTCAAAGCCTTAGCATAGGAAAGCTGGTAAATGGACTGCCAAATGTCAAATTTGAAAAACACAAGACATGTGAACCTTGCCAAAGAGGAAAACAACACAAGTCATCCTTCAAATCCAAAAACATTGTAGGTACCTTAAAAACTCTACAACTCTTGCATCTAGATTTATTTGGACCTACTAGAATTGCAAGCTTAGGAGGTAAACACTATGCCTTTGTCATCATAGATGACTACTCTAGATTTACTTGGGTAATTTTCTTAGCTCAGAAGAGTGATGCCTTTGAAACTTTCAGAAATTTTGCTAAAAGAGTTCAAAATGAAAAAGGATATTGTATTTCAAAAATAAGAAGTGACCATGGCAAATAATTTGAAAATGAAAACTTTGAAAGCTTTTGTCTTGAACATGGCATTTCACATAATTTTTCATCTCCTAGGACACCTCAACAAAATGGGATAGTCGAAAGGAAAAATCGAACTTTAATTGAAATGGCTCGAACAATGCTCAATGAGTATGGTTTACCAACTTACTTTTGGGTCAAAGCCACAAATACTGCATGTTATATTTCAACTGGAGTTTTCAAAAGACCTCTCTTAAACAAAACTTCATTTGAGCTATGGAATGGAAGAAAGCCCTTGATATCATACTTTAGAGTATTTGGATGCAAGTGCTTCATATTGAATACCAAGAACAACCTTGGAAAATTTGCCTCTGAATCTGATGAGGGTATCTTTTTAAGATACTCTACAACTAGCAAAGCATATAGAGTATTTAATAAAAAGTCACTAACTGTTGAAGAATCTATGCATGTTGTTTTTGATGAATCTAGTAGGCTTGATCTTATGAAAGGTAGTGTTCTTAATGATGTTATAGGTACCATGGAAAGACTTGATCTTGAAAATGAAAGAGAAGAAAATGATCAAGAAGATTCACATCAAGATGATTCTCTACCTCAAGCTCAAGAGGAAAATAGGCAAGAGCTCCCAAAGCAATTGGTGATCCTACATGGGGAGTAAGTACTAGATCTCATCTCAAACATTTAGTTTCTGACCTTGTCTTTGTTTCTCAATTTGAGCCTAAAAATATTGATGAGGTTCTTAATGATGAAAGTTCGGTGATTGCAATGCAAGAGGAACTCAACCAATTTGAGAGAAGTGAGGTATGGACCTTAGTACCTAGACCCAAGGAGCATCAAATCATAGGAAGCAAATGGGTATTTAGAAATAAACTGGATGAACAAGGTTCAATAATTAGGAATAAGGTTAGGTTGGTTGCAAAAGGATATAATCAGGAAGAAGGAATAGATTATGATGAAACCTATGCTCATGTAGCTAGATTAGAAGCCATAAGAATACTTTTAGCATATGCATGCCAAATGAATTTCAAACTCTTTCAAATGGATGTAAAAAGTGCATTTTTCTTTATAGAAAAAGAAGTTTATGTAGAACAACCACCAGGTTTTGAAAGCTATGATTTGCCCAACCATGTATTTAAACTTTCAAAAGCTTTATATGGTTTGAAACAAGCCCCAAGAGCTTGGTATGAAAGACTAAGTTATTTTCTCTTAGAAAATAATTTTACAAAGGGGAATGTTGACACTACATTATTCATTAAAAAGCATAAGCATAATACTCTAATTGTTCAAATTTATGTTGATGTTATCATATTTTGGTCTACTAATGAATTGCTTTGTCAGGAATTTGCTAAGTGTATGACTAGGGAATTCGAAATAAGCATGATGGGTGAGCTAAAATTCTTCCTCGGTCTACAAATAAAACAAGGCAATGAGGGCATATTCATCAACCAATCCAAATATGCCAAAGACTTTATTAAGAAATTTGGAATGGAAGGATGTAAGAATGCCAAGACTCCAATGAGCACATCAACAAAATTGGACAAGGATGAAAAGGGTAAGAGCATTAATGAAAAGCTCTATAGAGGTATGATCAGATCACTTTTATATCTTACTGCCTCTAGACCCGACATAATGTATAGTGTATGCTTATGTGCGCGCTTTCAATCATGTCCTAAAGAGTTTCATTTAAATACAGTAAAAATAATTTTAAAATATTTACATGGCTCATTGCATCTAGGCTTATGGTATCCTAAAAAATCATCCTTTCGCATTATAGGATATTCAGATGTTGATTACGCTGGAAGTGTTTTAGATAGAAATAGTACTTCAGGTACTTGTCACTTTATTGAGAATGCTTAGTTTCTTGGTTTAGCAAGAAACAAGTTTTAGTTGCTCTTTCTACCGCTGAAGCAGAGTATGTGGTAGTAGGATGTTGTTGTACACAAATCCTTTGGATGAAACAACTTAAGGATTATGGTCATAGTATGGACCATATACCTATAAGATGTGAAAATACTAGTGCTATAAATCTATCTAAAAATCCCATTCAACACTCTAGAAGTAAGCATATTGACATAAGACATCACTTTATTAGAGATCATGTTTAATATGAAGCTGTTGTATTGGAATTTATAAGCACATACATCAATTGGCAGATATCTTTACTAAGTCTCTAAATGAGGAAAGATTTAATTTCATAAGAAGAGAGCTTGGTATGATTGATGGATTAACTTTATGATTGTCAAAATTGTCGAACCTTGATTGATAATCTTGTTTTTTTGTTTTTGTCTCATCTTTTTAGATATGAGGTAGCTAATTTAATAGAAATATATGTTATAGGGGATAGAAGCTCCTTAGAAATGTTTTACTTTTGTTTTAGACATAATTTTATTTAATGAGGATTTTAGGTAATTCACTCCCGTGACATATAGTCGTGGCCGTGAGCAAAATTGCCAAAAGCTCCAGTAGTTTTCACGACTTGCTTCACGATATGCTTCAGAGCTGAAGGTAGTGAAGCCTATGTTTCTCGCCCATAACCTTTTTCTATCACCCCGTGAAACTCTCTGTTCATGCTCGTGATGCTTACAGAAGCATTCACGTTTTGTGTCACGCTCTGTTTCACGATCACAAATAGTGAAGATTGTACTTCTCACCCGTGACTCGTTTGTCACCACCATGATAGTTCATTATTCATGCCCACTACCTTTAATTTTCACGATCATGAATAGTTTCACCTCTTTCTTCAAGGGTAGAGTGTCTCTTCAGCAAACCGTGAACATGACATTTCACGCCCATGATTTAGTTTTTACGCCCGTGAAGATGTTGGCTATAAAACATTTCTGCCGTTATTTCTCTCATTCCAAACACTCCAAATTCTCTCAACTTCTCTCATTTATCACCATTGAATACCATTTTGAAGATTTTGGCCCCTAGCAACTCATTCCATCTATAAATATCTTCAAAAACCTTATTCATCATTAGAAATCAAAAACCTTAGGTTCTACTCCTAAATTTCCATCAGATTTTTCACTCTTCAAAAGTTCATTTCTCAATAAAAAATGGAAACCAGCTCCTCCAAAGGTACCAGAAAGAAGTCTCATGCTCCAAGAAGGTACACAGACTACCTTCTAAACATTATTCCGGAGCACTGTCATCCAAGATACTCGGTTGTTAAGAAAAGACCACTCCTTTCCTCTCGATCATTTGAGTGGCAAAATATCAGAACACTTGGACTTGAGACCAGCATGACGGAACAACTCTAGGCTTTTCATCTGAAAGATTTTGTCAACATTCATCAACCGACACTAAGGGAACCAACTCTAGAGTTTTTGAGCACCCTGCAAGTCTCTCCTACCAGCACGGAGAAATTCCAACTTTGCAAGCATCCAAACACCCTCTCTGCCACAGAGTTTGGTGATATGTTCAACCTTCCCTCTGACGGTATCCTTAATGAGTGTGAGGTGGAGTTCTATGCTACTCAGGCATGGACTCACTTCGGGCTTGACTGCAGCTGGGATGTTAAAAAGATGAAAAACACCCACCTTCGATCCCCAGTGCATAAGTACTTGCATAGGTTTATGACCTATAGCATTTTTGCCAAAGGAGACACCAATGGATCGATTCAAAAGTCCGAGCTCTTTCTCCTAGAGATGGCCTAAAGAGGCCTAACAGTGGCTTTATCTCGATGGTTTGCAAACCATCTTCTGTCAATTGCCACCAAGCCATCTGGAGAAATTCTGATTGGTGGGTACGTGACTCACCTTGCTATCAAGCTAGGGTATTTAAAGCTAGAGTAGCACCACTTCAACCTTATGCCAACACATCCTCAAGACGTCGAGTCTTTTATCAAAATGGGAATGACTGTTCGTATAGTACATGAGAACAACATCTACTACCGCTTCACCAACAATGCTGGTGAGATTATTTGGGAGGACAATGACTTGGATGACTTCAAAGCTGGCCTTCAAGGAATCCAGCAGAGGAAGAGAGTTGGAGTTGAGATGGTGCCTCTAGAGGTGGAGTAAGAAATTGGACAATCCTTTGCCTCCACACCAAACTTGGCTCAGCAAGTGGTTCATCTCTTCACACCACTGTTTGAGCAATTGCAGGCTTCGATGGATGAGAGGTTAGAGAACCTCAAGGATTTCATGGAGTCTCACATGGAGAGCCTCAAGGTAGAAGTAGCTCGCCTTAGAGATGGGATGTCCGGCTCAAATCTAGCTAGACTAGATGTTAGCTATGTTATTTTTTAGCTTGTTTGATGTAGGACTTTCAATTTCTTTTCAAATCTTTGTATTTGTCTTTTTATATTAATATAATTGCTTTTCTTTTCCATTATGATTTATCTTTTTTTTATTCTTTTTGCTAATGAAAAAAGGGGGAGAACCTAGCAATATATTATATTTAGAGTTAAATGCAATACTTATTTTAAATCAAATGAATATGCAAGTATGCAAATGAGTTGATATACCTCAAGTATACCTTAAGTATACTTTTCATACACCTTGATGCAAGTTACATGAATGAATATGCACTTGATATACTTTAAAAATACCTTAAATATATTTTGCATATACTTAACCTGTATTAAATAAAAATTTGGTATACATTGGATATACCTTGCATATAACTTGCATATACCTAAAACTGGGAAGCATATTTTGATGCTACACTTCATCATTCTTTACAATTCTTGCACTTCAATAATTTTTTATCTTAAGCATCTCAGAAGCACATATTGCTAGATTATTTGTCACCATCAAAAAGGGGGAGATTGTTGAACCTTGAGAGGTATTTCCTTCATTTTGATGCTAAAAAATAAAATAGCAATAATATATTTAACATACTTGTTTTCTAAGTTCGTTGAACAGGGTATGGAACATGATAGCATGAATGGAGAATGGAAGACTAATCTTAAAAAGACAACAAATGAAGAAATAGCATGTTCACGCCCGTGACCTTATATGTCATGCCCGTGACCTTATATGTCATGCCCGTGACCTTATATGTCACGCCCGTGATGAAGCATAGCGCCAACTATCCAACAGTTAAACTTCACGGCCATGAAGAATGATAGTAATCGTGAATGATCATATCAGTCATGAACATGAAAGAAAGTCAAGCTCTTGAGAAGACACGACTAATTCCTCTAGAGAGCTTCACAGCCAGAGTCACTACTTGGACCACGACTAGGAAGGATGTTCACGCCTGTGAATATATAATGTCACGTCCATGATCAAACACTTTAAATCCTTCCAGAATGCTTCATGACCAAAGTCACCACTCAAGTCACGTCTTGAAAGCACAGTCACAACCATGACACTCATACTCACGACCGTGAAAGAGGAAAGAGAAACATGTCAGGCGCAAAAATAAGAGTTCGTGCAACAGTTATTTCCAAATTAAATGCAACCAAATGGCTACAATTCACCATGGAAGCATAAATAAAAGTCATTTATGAATCTAGAACAAGAGAATAGCTAATACTTCGGATCAAAATCTTGTTGTAAGCCATTTGTTCATTTGATATTTTCAAAACAAACATTTATTCTCTGTGAAAATCTTTTTGCTCATCATTCTCTAAGAATTATAGATTTGTAAGTGTTTATCTTTGTAATCTACTACTCACGTGAGTTTGGGTATTTTGGGTTAAGAGTAGAACACTTGTAAGGGTTATTTGCGTGAGCCTTTAAAACACAAGGAATTGGTTTATTGTGTGAGCCATTAAAACACAAGGGATTTCTGGGTTAGGTGTGATCCATTGTTAGAAACACCATAGTTGGGATTGAGCTTGTAAAACTCCATTGTAATACCTAGTTGATTGGTGAAGCTCCTAATTAAGATTGGAGAGAAGAGTAGGGTTTGTTAACACTGGAACCTCTATAAAAATTCCTGTGTGAAATCTTCCTATCCCTACTCAACTTAACTTTTCATTCCGACTTAAAAGTTAAAATTTTTAATATCCAATTCAACCCCCTTCTTGGTTCAATATCTGGGCAACAAGTGTCAAAATACAGAATCAATATTCAAGATATCCTTAAGAACCTCAAGTCTAAGGATACTTGCACCATTGCTATGATGAGACTATCATTGACATTTGAATAGATTATTCATATGATTGTCTCATAATCTCATGTTTATAGATCATGAGATCTACTACTCGATCCAATGAAGGAGTATAATGTGCTAGTCTATCTGGATTAATAATGTCTCGTCTCATTAATCCTATGACTAGGGATAATTTTGATACTAACATAATTACACATGATAAGAATCTCAATATCATGATCTCATCATGATTTCCTTCATGCTATGTTATGTATCAAGGACTTCATTAATTGATTTAAGATCACTTATCAATTCATATATCAAATGAACATAAAATTAATGAAAAAGCCTTTTATTAATGAAATAAATCTGTATAATAAGTGCTCAAGATGATTGCCTTTAGAGCACTCCTCTAACACCATGTATGAGATGCGTGTTCAAAACCCCAATAGTGTTATTAGAGCCATCCTATGTAAATTAAATTTAGATTTAATTGAAGTATTAATGAGATTGATTGCTAAAGAAAAACTTGGATTCCCTCTTTTCGTTAAGAACGATTTTGATTCTGTTTGGCCTAAAATTTTAATTCAATGACATGTTAATATGATAATTAAAATATTTGAATTTTATTTAAACATGAAATTCGAAGTTATGCACATTTACTGACTTTCTAGGGTTTATAAAATCTTGTTCTGCCAATTGAGCTATTTGAGGGGTTGTTCGAATTTGGTTTGTTAATTGGATTAATGAAACATGTTTATGACATATTTATAATGTGTTTTAACTTTTTTACAACACCTATAATGATACAAAAATCATTTTTGATCATGGAACAAACAAAACATGTCACTAGTTTAAGAACCTTACCATGTGATGGGACTATTTTGTAATGTTTAATTTAATGGCATGTAAGATGATGATGAAAACCTTATTTCATATTTATGAGATATTCATGATGTTATTTTGATGTCAATTTCATGCTGGAGTAAAATCAAATTCATGGCTAAATTCCTAAAGACTCCTAATTCATGTATGATTTAATTTAATTAATTTTTGATTAATTGGTTTGCTAGTTGAATGATGAATGATTTAAATTGTCTAATGAGTGAATTTAATTAGTTTAAACTGATTATAATTAGTTTATAATGATAATAATGAATTTTAGAAATTTTGGAAATTTTTAAATAGAATTTGATTTGAATTTGAATTGGGTTTTCAAAGTCCTAGTTTGACTAGGATTCTAGTATACAATTGTAACTAGGATTGTTACTCCTATTTGGCATAAAACTAATAATTAATTAAGGTAATTTACTTATGAATTAAGTAATGGTCACATTTGGATTTAATTTTAAATGAGATTTAACTATTAAATTCGGATTTAATTACTACATGCATTAAATTGGTAATAACCTAGTTGGCAAAGTAGGCAATTTTAGGAAACTTTGTGATATGATCAAATGTATGTCTAATTTGCATAATTTCCTTTTATAAAATGTTTCTAAATGTTCATATGATTATTTAATGAGATTAAATAATGGATATATGAAGAAGTTCACTCAAGGCCAAACAATCAAAATAATATTTCAAGAGTTGAAACGAATGGTACCCAAATTGTTACTTTAATATATTACCTTTAATTATGCATTAGAGAATGAATGCTAAGGGTGTATGGAATGGCATGATGGTATGATTATGGACTTGACCAATAAGATTGATCATGCATGGAATTTTGTTTTTGGTAAATAGGGCATTCGAGTCCCTGCCTTCTCTTTTCTCTTTATTGCATTTCTCTTCTCATCTTACTGCCCTCAAATGTAACTTGAGGTTTTCTTATGAAGAATTTATGTAATTAGATGACATAGGATTAGAATAGAATTGAAATGCAAATGATTAAGAAGCCAAGGAAATGGCAGCAACAGCTAAGAAGCATTAGAATAGGAAATTGCTTTCTACTTTAGTGTTGTAATTTCATGCATCTACCTAGATGAGACGTAGTCAATCCTTTCATGGCTTGAAGGATTGATGTTAGATTATGTCCACTATCATGACCAAATAGTTTGTGTAATTATCTTTTATATCTATATGTGATGAATAGATATATTATGCATGCCAAATTGCCATGATGAAACCTAAAAAAAATCCCTCTTAAATTATATTAAGGCCAATGCCTTCCATTAATATGGAAAGAACCATAGTTCTTTTAGAGTATGTGTTGTTGGTCAAACCCAAGCCTGCTCTATATGAATATGTTCAAACCATCAAACTATGATTTCATAATTAATGGGTCAGCTTTGACTGGTTATATTGGCTTATTGGACAAACCCAAGGTCAATGTGAATTATAAGCATTATTGGGTAAGTGTACATGAGTATGTGCACATAACAAGAATTGAGAGCCAAATGATTCAGTAGTTGCATGTTTTGATGCAATTGGTATAGGATACCTACCAATTGACCTAAGGTGGCTTGTTGGCCAAACCTAAGGTCATTCTTTGTGATGTTGGATACTGACCCAATAGAAGAGCTTCCAATAAGTCCTCTCAGATTTATAGTGAGGGCTATAGGTTCGCAATAAAATAGTGGGAGTTATAATGTGCATTTATTAAAGACCTAATTTTAATGCATTTACTACATTCTCTAACATGATCTTTCTTTACACATAGGTTGCTAGAATCATGTCATCAAATGTCAACTTACGTTTAATTCTCGAATCCAACAAATTGATTGGCCCTAACTATTAGGTTCTTAACATGCAGCAGATACATGACACAATGAAAAATTAAAATTAATTGAACCTAAAACCATGGAATGCCCTTTGAATATTAAAATTGGATCATATCATCAATATGGGAGAAGTTGATTACCTTTGTTTGGAACTCTTGATCTTCCAAGTTGTGAGTTTTTCTTTCTTTGTTGGGCTATAGAAAACCACAACAATCTAAAGCTAGGATTTTCTCTAAGAGTATCAATACAAAGGAAGAAAAAGAAGACCTCTTATGAAATAGGGTGACAAAAGTCCAAAGCTAGCTATGGAAATTTGTCTTATGAAAGAGAAAAGGGAGAGAAGAAAAATAACTCTTATTTTTGTTAATGGGGTAGCCACAAAATTAACTCCATAAAAGGAGTATTTATACACTTTCTAATCCCTTTTAGGGTTGGAAAAGGAAAAGCCCTAATGGGCCTATTTCCCTAAGGTATAGGGCCCAATGTTAACAATCCTAATCCAATTTGGATTTGGCCTATTTTGTAACTCTTAAAAAAAGCCTAATTCTCTTTCTTTCTCATTTGGATCTTATCCAAAACCCATATTATATTTTGTTCATTCCCTCTATGCATGTGACCTAATAGATTTTCTGGTCATGTTGGCAACTCAAGTCTCAAAAGGAATCCTAATCCAATTAGGATTGTACCAGTCAAACACTTTGAGCAATAATGAATTTCTAATCAATATCCCTTAACTTAGCAGATCATGAATGGTATCTAGAAACACATCATGACCACCCAATTAACTAGAAAGTCAGTGGTCAAACAATAAACCCTTCCATAGACAATTACCATGTAATTTGTCCATCCACCAAATTATACCTCATTTGGTTCAAAGCATGGACTGTGTGTCATCTCCTACTAGACTCGCTATGTCACATCTAGTCCAAATGATATTAGTTCTTATCTATAAGGCTCATTACTATTTTTTACATATCCTTGAAGACCCTCTTCAAGACATGTCCACCTTGGCCAAGGATTTCTGAACAATGATCTCTACAAGAGGCCATAGATATACTCTCATTCTATCAAGAGCTGTGAATCCTTTATTGACTACTCAACTACTTTCGAATACCAAAGGTTAAGAGGTCATTCATAGGGTGGTGATTTGGTATAGCATGAGGTATTCAAAGGTAGTTGAATAGTTAATAAAGGATTCACCACTCCCAATAGAAGGAGAGTATACATATGGCCTCTTGTAGAGATCAATACTTAGAAATCCTCGGTCGATGTAGACATGTCTTGAAGAAGGTCTTCGAGGACATATCTGATCAGGGTAATGAATCTTATAGATAATAAATAATATCATTTGACTAGATATAATGTAGTCAATCTTGTGGGAGTTGACGAATAGAGCATGCTCTGAACCAAATGATGTATAGTATGGTGATTTGAGCTACCAACATAACCGAAAACATAATGGGTCACATGCATGAAAGGAATAAAGGAAATCTGAAATGGGTTTTGGATTGGATCCAAAAACACGACAGAGAAAGTTGCATGAAAGAGTTTTGTGTATTAGAGCAAAAGAGGTTGTGTGTCATATGCACGTAATGGTTGTCGTGTAGAAGGGACATTTGTAGAGTGTCATTCTATCGCGTGACTGAGGATACCTTGCATGCAAGCAACAGTACATGGGCATTCTATTGTGTGCGCAATGATTCCTTGCATGCACACAATAGTACAAAATGCACTATGCTGCACTCGTGAGGATGCCCTTTTGTGCTTCATAGCAAGGTCTATCAGGCTACATCTTATGAAGTTAAGTATAACCTATCCATGTATCAAGTAATCACACATAGCTGACTGGAAAGGCAAAATACGATATATTACCTCAAGTCAACTTCGAGGTTTCTGCCACAATGCGATATATTACATATATTAAAACATAAACTTTGCACATAAGTATTTACGAGTTGCTTTCCATTTTAGATTTTTAAAATCCATTCCAAAATGACTATACATATTCAAACATGTAAATACAAAATACAGATGAAATATTTTCACGCTCGTGTGGAATGCAAGGAGAGAGAGTGATGAGACTCGACCAGTGACCTGTGGTCCATGTCTTCTATATGCTACTCAAAATGAGCTATCACTTTTCTTTACCTGAAAAATGATGCAAATTGATGAGTTGTGGCTCAGTGAGAATAACCATCACATGAGCTCTAAAGTACCGAATAACTCGTAGTAATAAATCACAAATCCAATACATACCATGTATTCCATTCCATTCATCAGTATCATATAAATATCAATAAAGTTGAAAGATATAATCATTACTCTTTACATATGCAAATGCTTTACTTATTTCATTTTTTTGTGACCAAGTTAAACGAACATTGCCTGGGTTTCCATGTGAACATTTGTCATGTGAATATTTCCATTTGCTACCTAGCTTGATCATTTGTTTCATTTGAACATTTGTTGGGCCATACGCCTCTTCTTTTGCTTTACAATATCGATAAACTAGTTACAATGCCTTTTAAGTCCATATGCATATGCACTTGTACTTTAGCATTCATCAACCATTGCATCTTATCACATATAACATACATATACCACATATATGCCTCATACGCAACGCATATACCTCGCATATACTATACATATACGATGTATATATATCACATATGTCAAACATATAACTCAAATATATCACAAGTATACCACTTATGAGTACCAAAAATGTCATATATTAT
The DNA here is from genome assembly GCA_023653625.1 of Triadica sebifera. Lineage (NCBI taxonomy): Eukaryota > Viridiplantae > Streptophyta > Magnoliopsida > Malpighiales > Euphorbiaceae > Triadica > Triadica sebifera. The sequence goes on along the minus strand of CM042893.1, from coordinate 37,265,748 downwards.
CCATCATCATATTATAACGGGCAAATCATGACAATCATATGAATCACATTGCAAGCAACATTCATATGCACTAAAGAATTCAATCGATAATTAGACTCACCTTTCTCCTTTGATTCCGACCCCTAACTTATTGTCTATCTACTCCTTGTGGGTCTCCAATATGTTGTGAGCCTAATATGAAAATATAATCGATTAACTCATGATTAGGGAGATTTAATGTGGCTTAAACAAATTAACATGCATTGTTCATATCAATAGCTAAGATTGTTTTCCTATAAGGTAGTGTGACCTTATGGGACTGTTTTGCCTATATATTTCTCTATACTTGACCAATTAATATGATTCTTATTCCTAACTAAAAATAACGTATAATTATATAACATACTCACATTTTAGAGAAATTGGAGCATTTTACAATATTCGGTGGAATTTTTAAGTGTGTTCTATTTTCTGCCTTGTTTTCTGCCCTTTGGCTGTTTTAGGGTTCCAAATTTGGTTTGTTATAACTTATAATATATAAGTAATATTTCAATGAAAATTTACAGACAGTTATATGGGTTCAAATGGAACATTTTTCATGCTTACAACTGTTATCAATTATGTCTCTAAGGTCTTCAAATTATAAGAAACATTTCACTGGTCCATAATAGAATTGGCTTCCGGACCAGGATGAATTCCAAAGGCCATAACTTATTCTATACATAACATATTAAGCTGAAAGTAGTACCCCAATTTAGATAAGACATATACCTATAACTATAATATTTTTATAATTTAGAGAATATATCTCTAAGGAGATAAAAATGGCTACACAATTTGCTGGAACTGCCTAGGGCACTAAGCAGGTAGTTCAAACTATGGAACAGTCATGGTTCTATTCACCATAACTCAACATATACAACACATATAAGCTTGATATTTTTTATAAAGATACATAACACATATACCTACAACTTTTATGTTTTGTGATACTTCAAATAATGGCTTTAACATATTCAAAACCAAATAACACAATAGTTATCTTGGCTAGGGTTCACACCCTGACCAGTTTCAGTAGAGAAAGGATTTCTCTTCCTATAAACCAAATCTTGCAAAACGGTTTATATATCCATAAATATAAGACATAAAGGAAAAAATATCATGTTTTAAACTTTTCTAGAATCAATTTCTATATGTATAAATATTGGGGGTTCAATTTAGAGCCTATTAATGAACCTAGCAACTCAAATCAACCCCATAGCAATAAGAATTGATTTCTTACCAAGAACGAACTTGCAAGGGATCAACTTGTTTCAAAAACTAAGTGAAACAAGGAAGAATTGAATTCTAGAATGGAGGAAGATAAATAAGAAAACGAGATGGAGTGGGAAGGCAGAAATGGGGGAGGAAAATAAAGCTAACTTTTTTGTTTTTGTCTTTTTATCTTTTTATCTTTTTCTCTTCTCTTTTCTTTTATTTTTCTTTTGTTTCATTTTCAATTTATTGTATCTATGTCATTTTTCTTAATTTATTTAGTCACCTTATTCAATTTATTTCTAATGCTTTGTTATCCTCATTTAGGTTATAAGTACACACGTGCGATTCGATACAATTGCCAAATACTAGGACACGTAGCTAGTGCGTTCCGTGAACTTGTTTTTAGGAAAATATGTATGAAATGCACATGTTCATTTACACTATATGGAAGATACATATGTTCAAATGAAATGCATGTGGATATGCATCTGGGGAAGGTCGAGGATGTTACAAGGTCTTTTACACAATGCTATCGTGCAAGCGATGACCCCTTAGGCATGCCATGATCTACGATTATGCATAATTTCTTTCTAAATGGAAGCCAAACATGGAGTTTTAAGTATCCTACCTTAATTTTGACTAGGTGGGCACATAAATACCCTCGAAAGGGTTCATAAAGAGGATACATCATTTGAGAAATAAAAGGTATCTCTTTTACATCTCTTTTAAAAGTTGAATCACCATTGCCAGCACTCTGGTGCTTTGACAACCCATCTCCTTTGAGGTTGTTTTCTTTGCTCATTCACATGGATTACTATTAGAAGCAATATAGCCTTAGATTTATTATAGTTTGCAACAAACCAACTAAAAAGGAAGGCTCACAACTTGGAAGATTGAAAAGCTACAAACAAAGGTAATCAACTTCTTCCATATTGATGGTATGATCCGATTTTAATACACACAGGGCGTGCAACACCACTTCTTATGCATTTAAGTATAACCTATTTCTGTATAAAATAATCACATACTACATGTTGGAAAGAGAAATGCCCTGATAACAGTGGTAGTAATTTATTTTTTCATATCATATCCTGTAAAATCAACTAATGCCTTTACAAGTCATATATCATGTAATTCTATTCAATGACTTTGCAAGTCTCATATCCTGTAATATCACCCAATGACTTTTCAAGTCAACATTAAAAACCACAGCACCATATATCACATATATTAAAACATAAACTTCCCTTCCGAAGGATTACTGGTTGTTTCCATTTATACATTTCAAAACTAATATAGAGTGATAATACATATTCAAGAATATAAGTCCAAAATACAGATGACATGTTTTCATGCTTGTGTGGAATGGAAGGAGAGAGAGTGATGAGGCTCGGCCAATGACCTGTGCTCCATGTCTTTTATACGCTACTCAGAATGAGCTATCACTTTTCTTTACCTGAAAGACGATGCAAATTGATGAGTTGTGGATCAGTGAGAATAATCATCCAATGAGCTCTAAAGTACCAAACAACTTATAGTAATAAATTACAAATCCAATATATACCATATATTCCATTCCATTCATCAGTATCATATATGTATCAATAAAGTTGAAACATATAATCATTGCTCTTTATGTATGGAAATGCTTTGCTTATTTCATTTTGTTGTGACTAAGTTAAACAGACATTGCCCCGGGTTTCCATGTGAACATTTGCCATGTGGACATATGCATTTGCTAGCTAGCTTGATCATTTGTTTCATTTGCACATTTGTTGGGCCATAGGCCTCTTCTTTTGCTTTACAATATCGATTAACTAGTCACAACGCCTTTTAAGTCCAAATGCATATGCACTTGTACTTAATCATTGATCAACCATTGCATCTTATCACATATAACATACATATACCGCATATATGCCTCATATGTCACGCATGTACCTCGCATATACTATACATATACCCTGTATATATATCACATATGTCAAACCTATACTTTAAATATATCACAAGTATACCACTTTTGTGTACCACAATGTCACAAATTATCCATCATCATATTATCAGGGAGCAATCATGACAATCATTTGCACTAAAGAATTCAATCGATAATTAGACTCACCGTTCTCCTTTGATTTTGACCCTTAACTTATTGTCTATCCACTCCTTGTGGGTCTCCAATATGTTACGAGCCTAATATGAAAACATAATCGTTTAACTCATGATTAGGGAGACTTAATGTGGCTTAAACAAATTAATATGCATTGTTCATATCAATAGTTATGATTTTTCCTATGAGGCAGTGTGACCTTAAGGGACTGTTTAGCCTATAAATGTTTATAGACTTGACCAATTAATCTGATTATTGTTCTTAATTAAACTAACATGTAATTATAGAACATATTAAAATTTCAAACCAATTGATCATTGTACAATATTTGGTGGAATTTCTATGAGAGTTCTGTTTTCTGCCTTGTTTTCTGCCTTTAGGCAGTTTCAGGGTACTCATTTACAGACACTTATATGGGTTCATATGTAACATTTTTCATGTTTACAACTTTTATCAATTATGTATCTAATGTCATCAAAATATAACAAACATTTTACTAGTCTAGAATAGAATTGGCTTCAGGACTAGTATGACTTCCAAAGGCCATAACTTAGTCTATAGATAACCAATTAAGCTGAAATTAGTAGCAAACTTTAGCTAGGACATATACCTATAACTTTAATGTTTTGATCATTTACAGAATCTAGCTCTAACAACCTCAACTTTTCCAAACAAGTTATTGGATCTGCCCAGGGTATTCGGTAGGCAGTTCAAACCATGGAACAGTCATGGTTCCATTCACCATAACTCAACATTTACAAGACCTATGAACCTAAAATTTGGTATACATATTCAAAACACATATATTTATATATACAACTTTTATGTTTTATACTTTTCCAGAATCAATTTCTATTAATATCAAAATCGGGGTGCAAATTCAATGCCTAATATTGAACCTAAGTAACTCAAATCAACCCTATAGCAATAAGAATTGATTACTTACCAAGAACAACCTTGAAAGGGATCAATTAGCTTCAAAAACCAAGTAAAACAAGGAAGAATTGCATTCTGAAATGGAGAAAAATGAAGAAGAAGTCGGGCTGGAGAAGAAGGCAGAAATGGGAAGATAAAGCTAACTTTTTGTTTGTCTTTTTCTCATCTCTTTTCTCCTTTCTCTTCTCTTCTCTTTTATTTCTCTTTTGTGTCATTTTCATTTTACTTTTTATATATTATTATTATTATTTACATATATTTATAATTCCACTAATTCACACAATGATACAGCTTAATCTTTTGACCCGATTTAACTAAATTAGCAATGTAAATGTTTACTAATCTTAATCTAATCATTTTTCTTACTTTAATTTAGTCAAATTATTCAATTAATTTCTAATACTTTGTTATTCTTATTTAGGTTATAAGGATACACGTGTGACTCGATATAATTGCCAAATACTAGGACACGGAGCTAGTGTGTGCCATGAATTTGTTTATAAGAAAATATGTGTTAAATGCACGTGTTCAATTTAATTGTATGCAAGATGGTTATGTTCAATGAAATGCATGTGGGGAAGGTCAAGGATGTTACCGGGCATTCCATGGGTTTTGGTTTTGATAAATTTTTATATCAAAACCACAAAACACCCTTTCCACTAAATGGTGATTTTGTCATCTTGCCTAATAAATAGGATTCACATGTACCATATGATTCATAATCAAATGACCTAAGTCACCATTCCTGCGTAACTTAGTCATATGCCTCTCCTTTATATGGCAAAGGTGATAATGCCATAAATATGAAGGTTTTAGTTTATCTAACATTTTTCTCTTATTATTGATATTGAGGATTGAATTAGACATGTCAAGAATGTAAATCCCTTCATAAGATGTGTCAGTTCCATAAAACATATCATTCAGCCAAATGGAGCAACCATTGCCATTAATAGTTAAATGAAAACCTTTTTTATTTAAAAATGAAAAATAAATAATATTCTTTGTTAAAATTATAACATAATAACAATTTTTGAATTCTAAAATAATCCGACTAGGGATGGTCAATACATGAGTTCTTATAGCTAATGCAACAACTCTTGCACTTTGGCCAACACATAGGTCTAACTCTCCTTTCTTGAGTTGTCTATGATTCCTTAGGCCTTTGATATATATGCATATGTGAGACCCACATCCTATATCTAATACCCATGTATTATTATTAGAAACAATATCAACCTCAATAACATAAATACTTGAAGTAAAAGGTGCACCCAATGTCTTATCTTTCTTCTTCTTTAAGGACTCTGAATAAGCCTTGCAGTTCATCGTCCATTGGCAACTTTTGCCACAATGAAGGCAAATTACTTTTGATGCCATCTCTCTGACTTTCTTCCTCATCTTTGATGTACCTTGCATTGGAGATGTCTCTTTTACCATCTTGAACCTGAAGAGCAATTTAGATATCTCATATTGCTCGGTGTGAGCTTGCTCATTTATTAGCTCCCTTAGTTGATACACAATGGTATTTGCATCCATAGTCTCGTACTACTGTTGAAGCTTGGGTGATATAGAAGTGAGCATAATGCAACCCACCAACTTTCTATCAAGTAATTAATAAAATAGTGGGAGTTATAATGCACATTTATCAAGTAATTAATTATCATGCATTTAGTACATTATCTAATATGATCTTTCTTTACATCTAGGTTGAAGAATCATGTTGTCAAATATGAACCAATGCTTAATTCTCAAATCCAACAAATTGACTGTTCCAAACTTCCTTGATTGGCTAAAGAATTTGAGAATAGTTCTCAAAGTTCAAAAGATAGCCTATGTCTTAGAAGAGTTGCTTCATTTCCCTCCTACTGGTGATGCAACTATTGATTAGATATCTCATATTGCTTGGTGTGAGCTTGCTCATTTATTAGCTCCCTTAGATGATACACAATGGTGTGTGCATCCATAGCCTCATACTACTGTTGAAGCTTGGGTGATATAGAAGTGAGCATAATGCAACCCACCAACTTTCTATCATCCATATGCTTCTTATATGAAAATTGTTCATCAATAGTTGCATCACTAGTAGGAGGGAAATGAAGCAACTCTTCTAAGACATAGGCTATCTTTTCAACTTTGAGAACTATTTTCAAATTCTTTAGCCAATCAAGGAAATTTAGAACAGTCAATTTGTTGGATTTGAGAATTAAGCATCGGTTCACATTATGATTCTTCAACCTAGATGTAAAGAAAGATCATATTAGATAATGTACTAAATGCATGATTATTTATTACTTGATAAATGTGCATTATAACTCCCACTATTTTATTGGAAACCCATAGCCCTCACTATGAATCTAAGAGAACCTGTTGGAAGCTCTCCTAGTAGATCATTATCTAACATTACTAAGAGTGATCTTAGGTGTGCCAAACAATCCATCTTAGGTCAATTGGTAGGTATCTTATTACCTAAGAGACTCATTGCCCTATTAGATGTCTTTAAAGACCTTTTTCAATACATGTCCATTTCACCTAGGAATTTCTAAGTAATGATCTCTCTAAAAGGCCATAAGTATGCTCTCCTTCTATCAAGAGTGGTGAATCCTCTATTGACTACTCAACTACATTCGAATACTTCATTTTATACCTAATCACCACACTATGAGCAACCTTTCAGAGGCAACAATGAATGGAATCAAAGTATAGGATTTGATATCCAAGATAACCTTGAGCATCACAAGTCTAAAAATACTCGAACCATTGCTATGATGAGACTAAATAGATATCCATGTGATTATCTCATAGCAGGTAATCCAATGTACTTGGCTACTATAGTAAGCAACCACATGTTAACTCTAAACATCTCATGTGTTTAGCTTATGAGATTAGATGCTTGATCTAGTCAACGAGTATCACAGGTGCTAGTCTATCGAGATTAACAATGTCCCATCATGTTAATCCTATAACTAGAGGTATAAAAACTATGGCAGATGATAAGAATCTCATTATCATGATTTTATCATGATTTTCTTTATAATGTGTTACATACTAAGGACTTCATTAAATGGACTAAGATCTATATCAATTCAAATCTAATGAATACTGTATAATCAAAATGCCTTTTATTAATGATAAATGAGTACATCAAGTGGCTAAGGTGATTGCCTCTAGGTCACCCTTCTAACACAAGCTTCCTTATGCCGTTAATGATGGCTAGAAGATAGTTCGTCATGTCGGTGAACTTGTTAGGTTTCATTTTGAAAAGTTTAAATTCTGACACAAAAAGTTAGATCTTTTTAGATTTTACTTGCTTAGTTCCTTCGTGATTATTCTCCAATATCGTCCACATGCTATACGTGATGAGATAATGTTGAATTTATCAAATTCTTCAATGGATAGAGAGCTTGCAAGTATAATCATTGCCCTTTTATTTTTGCCTTTTGCTCTTTCTGGTGGCTTTATCCAACCATCATTTGAGATGAGTTCTTCTTTACCATCCATTTCTTTCTTAATCGGTGGTGTCCATTCTTTTTGCACGCTATCCCATACGTCGATCCCCTCACTATGAAGATATGTCTCCATCCTAAACTTCCAATAGACATAATTAGCTCTATCAAAGTAAGGCTTCAAATTTTTGAAATCCATTATTGGATATTTCTTGATCTTTACTAGCACTTATTAGGCTTTGATGCTAGACTTTGCTATGATAATAATTGTTGCCCAGACAATCACCAAAAAGGAGAGATGAATTGGTGGGTGAGAAAAAATTTCTAACAAAGGCAGATAAACAAAATATAAAGGAAGGGAAGAGAGTTTGAACACTCAATTTATAGAGATTTGGGTGTTAACACACTGATGTCTCTACATTTAGTATAGTTTTTATCATGATAAGGTACTTAGTAGTTTTAATTTTTTTTTATGTTTACAAGGAAATAAGAATATGTGAATAGGGGAACAAAAGGCCTCACACATGTGAGAAAGGTGTCACATGCCTAAAGGTAGAAGTAAGTAATTAGTCTCATGTATGTGAAGGACTGTCAGTCATATGAGGGGCTACTGAGTTTGTGAGGAGTTCTTCAACCTTTTGCCTTAGGTGCATGACCTTCTGTCGTTGGTGCAAAGTTCTAGAAGCTCAACTATCTTTCACTGGTATACGGATTCAATTTGAGCAAGTCAATGCCATGCTCAAGCACCCATCATACAGGCGAAGAATCATCATGCGCATGACGAATGCTGAATTCAACCATCTTTCTCGCACATGAGGGTATGTCACGTGAGTGATACCCCTTTTTCTATAAAGTCCAATGGTATTCAAACTCCTATTCTAATCAATTGGGACCCATAGTTTGAAGATAAATGTCGATCTTAGGATAAACTTTGTGTGGAATTATCTCTTAAATTAGGAAAATATTGTATCTTTAAGAGTTAGAATGCAACTAGAACTCTAGGAGATATAAAAGGAAGTTTCCTTTTCTGAAGGGAAGCTCAACAATTTTTTAGACTAGTGGCTGAAGGGAACTCATTTGTCACCCTTTTCTGTACTGTTCCAACAAACTTTTCATCATTTAAAGGAGTTAATTTGATACTTTAAGATTGGTTTAGAGTGCAGCTTGAAGATTTGGGCACCAACCAGTGTTCAGTTAAATTATTCATCAACCTTTTTAGGAGCAACTTAGTTCTTCTATTTTCTGCCATTTGATGTCTTTTCTATTTTAATCAAATTCAGAGAAAAGACGAAAATTCAAAAATGGAGAAAAAGGGAAATGAATGAATAGTAATTGGCCATAATAGGCCTAATTAAGGCCAAAATCTATCGTTGGCCAACGGGTAGGAGGCAGCAGTGTGCTGGGCCTGCTGCGAGCTATTGCTCGGCAGCCTAACTGGCTCACTAGGCAAGCCAGTAGCCTGCCTAGCCCGCACAGGCCCGTGACTCTCCCGAACAAATTTTTTGGACGATCTCATCGCGATCCATCTTGAAATAATTCTTTCATATTTTGAATCCTATCCAAGACCATTTTACTCATTCTCCACATCTTTAATGTGTTTGACCAATTAGGTTCCTGGTTATGTTGGCCATTTAAATTAACAATTAATTTAAGCAGGTCATGAGTGGTATCTAACAACACATCATGACCCCCAATTGACCGGAAAGTCAGTGGTTTGACTACGAACCTTTCCATAGACAATTTCCATGCAATTATTCCTTTCACCATTCTACACCCCACTTGGTTCAGAGTATGGACATGTGTCAACTCCGACTATACTGACTACGTCACGTCTAATCCAAGTAATGTTAGTTCTTGTCCTTGAGGCTCATTGCTCTATTAGATATGTCATTTAAAACTATCTTCATGACATTTCCACTCCGGACAGAGATTCCCGAGTAATGACCACGACAAGAGGCCATGGGTATACACTTCTTTTATCAAGAGTGGTGAATCCTTTGTTGGTTACCCAATTACATTCGAATACCTCAAGTTGTATCCAATCACCACCCTATGAGCTACCTCTCTGAGGCAACAAATAATAGTGTAAAAATACAGAATCAATATTCAAGATATCCTTGAGTACCTCAAGTCTAAGGATACTTGCACCATTGCTATGATGAGACTATCATTGACATTTGAATAGATTATCCATATGATTGTCTCATAGTTGGTCATCCAATGTACTTAGCTACGCTTAGCAAGAATCCATATGTTAACTCTAAACATATCATGTTTATAGATTATGAGATCTACTACTCCATCCAATCAAGGAGTGTAACATGTGTTAGTCTGTCTGGATTAATAATGTCTCATCTCATTAATCCTATGACTAGGGATAATTTTGATACTAACATAATTACACATGATAAGAATCTCAATATCATGATCTCATCATGATTTCCTACATGTTATGTTATGTATCAAGGACTTCATTAATTGATTTAAGATCACTTATCAATTCATATATCAAATGAACATCAAGTTAATGAAAAATCCTTTTATTAATTAAATAAATTTGTACAATAACTACTAAAGGTGATTGCCTTTAGACCACTCCTCTAACAAGCTCCAACTTGAACTAAAGCCAATCGCCTTTTTATTTAATTCCATAGGCGAGTACATGAGAATCATATTTCTTTTAGGGAAGTAGCTTAGTTAAAGGATCAGCAATATTCTGATCAGTGGGCACTCTTGTCAATCTCTTGAGCCAAAGATAAATTGACTAGGTCTGACCTAGGTTTATTCATGAATTTACAACCCAAATTAGAAATCAAATTCCTATTTTTAAGTCTTCTTATTTATGGTACCACCTTATTTGCTTCTTGCTCCTTTGTATCTTCATTCTATCCTAATCCTATGTAATCTAATTGCATATTTCAAATTATAGAAAACCTCAATTTACATTTAAGGGGAGTAAGATGAGAAGAGAAATACATAAGAAAGAAAAAGAGGTAGGGACACACAGGCCCTGTTTACCATAAAATAAAATAATTTCATGCATGCTCAATCACATTGGGCCTAAGTCCATAATCATCCATCATGCCTTTTCATACACCCCTAATGTAACATCTTTGACCTTCCCCACATGCATTTCATTGAACATAAGCATCTTGCATACAATTCAATTGAACACGTGCATTTCATACGTATTTTCGTAGGAACAAGTTCATGGCACGCACTAGCTACGTGTCCTAGTATTCGGCAATTGTATCTGGTCACACATGTATCCGTATAACCTAAATGATGTTAAAAAAACATTAGAAATAAATTGAATAAGGTGACCAAATTAATGTAAGAAAAATGATTAGATTAAGATTAGTAAACATTTTACATTGTTAATTTAGTTAAATCGGGCCAAATGATTAAGTTGTACTATTGTGTCAATTAGTCGAATTATATATATATTTAAATAATAATAATAATATAAATAAAATAAAATGAAAATTAAACAAAAAAGAAAGAAAAGAGAAGATAAGAGAAAAGAGAAGAGAAAGGAGAAAAGAGATGAGAAAAAGATAAAAAGACAAAAAACAAAAAGTTAGCTTTATCTTCCGATTTCTGCCTTCTTCTCCAGCCCGACTTCTTCTTCAATTTCCTCCATTTCAGACTTCAATTCATCCTTGTTTCACTTAGTTTTTGAAGCATATTGATCCCTTCCAAGGTTATTCTTGGTAAGTAATCAATTCTTATTGCTATAGGGTTGATTTGAGTTGATTAGGTTCATTAATAGGCACTGAATTGCATCCCACTTTTGATGCACATAGAAATTGATTCTGGAAAAGTTTAAAACACAAAATTTGTTCCTTTATCTATTATATTTATGTATATTTGAACGGTTTTGCATGATATGGTGTATAAGAAGAGAAATCCTCTCTCTACTGAAACTGGTCAGGGTGTGAACCATAACCAAGTTAGCTACTGTGTGCTTTGATTTCGAATATGTTAAAGCCATTATTTGAAGAATCTCAAAACATAAAAAGTTTTATATATGTGTGTTTTGTATCTGTATACCAAATTTCAGGTTCATAGGTCTTGTAAAGTTTGAGATATGGTGAATGGAACCATGACTGTTCCATGGTTTGAACTGCCTACTGAGTGACCTGGGCAGATCTAGCAAATTGTTTTGCTAATATGAGCTTGTTAGAGCTTGATTCGGTATATAATAAAAAAGAAAAGTTATAGGTATAAGTCTTAGCTAAATGTTGGTACTAATTTCAGCTTAATTGGTTATGTATAGACTATGTTATGGCCTTTGGAAGTCATACTAGTTCGGAAGCCAATTCTATTATGGACCAGTACAATGTTTGTTATAATTTGAAGACCATAGAGACATAATCGATAAAATTTGTGAACATGAAACATTTTCCATAAGAACTCATATAAGTGTCTATAAAGCTTCATTAAAATAGGACTTAGAGATTATAAGTTATGATGAACCCAAATGAGTACCCTGAAACTGTCTAAAGGCAGAAAACAAGGCAGAAAATAAAACACACTTAGAAATTCCACAAAATATTGTACAATGATCCAATTGGTCTTAAATATGTTCTATAATTAGGAACAAAAATCAGATTAATTGGTCAAGTATAGAAAACGTTATAGGCTAAACAATCCCATAAGGTCACACTGGCTCATAGGAAAAATCTTAACTATTGATATGAACAATGCATATTAATTTGTTTAAGCCACATTAAGTCTCCCTAATCATGAGTTAATCGATTATGTTTTCATATTAAGCTCGCAACATATTGGACACCCAGAAGGAGCGGATAGATAATAAGTTAGGGGTCGCAATCAAAGGAGAACGATGAGTCTAATTATCGATTGAATTCTTTAGTGCAAATGAAAGTTGCTTGCTATGTGATTCATATGATTGTCATGATTGGTCCTTGATAATGTAATGATGGATAATTTGTGACATTGTGGTACATATAAATGGTATACTTATGGTATATTTGAAGTATATGTTTGACATATGTGATATATCTACATGGTATATGTATAGTATATGCAAGGTATATGTGAGGCATATGAGGTATATATGTGGTATATGTATATTATATGTGATAAGATACAATGGGTGATGAATGCTTAAATACAAGTGCATATGCATATGGACTAAAAAGGCATTGTGACTAGTTAATCGATATTGTAAAGCAAAAGAAGAGGCCTATGGCCCAACAAATGTGCAAATGAAACAAATGATCAAGCTAGCTAGCAAATGCAAATGCAAATGTTCACATGGCAAATGTTCACATGGAAACCCGGGGCAATGTCTGTTTAACTTAGTCACAATAAAATGAAATAAGCAAAGCATTTGCATACATAAAGAGTAATGATTATATGTTTCAACTTTATTGATACATATATGATACTGATGAATGGAATGGAATATATGGTATATATTGGATTCGTGATTTATTACTATGAGTTGTTTGGTACTTTAGAGCTCATTGGATGATTATTCTCACTGAGCCGCAACTGATCAATTTGCATCATTTTTTCAGGTAAAGAAAACTGATAGCTCATTTTGATTAGTGTATAGAAGACATGGAGCACAGGTCATTGGCTGAGCCTCATCACTCTCTCTCCTTGCATTCCACACAAGCATGAAAATATGTCATATGTGTTTTGTATTTACGTGCTTGAATATGTGTAGTCATTTTGGAATGAGTCTAAAAATGTATAAATGAAATCAACTCGAAAATACTTATGTGGAAAGTTTATGTTTTCATATATGTGATATATTATATTGTGGTGAAAACCTCAGTGTTAACTGTGCAAAGTCAGTGAATAATATTACAGGATATGAGACTTGCAAGTCATTGAATGAAATTATAGGATATGAGACTTGCAAAGTCATTCAATTATATTACACGATATGAAAAAAAAAAATTTACAACTATTGTTAACAGGGTATTTTACCTTTCCAGTATGCCATGTATGATTACTTGATACAGGGATAGGTTATACTCAAATGCATAAGATGTGGTGTTACACTAGTACACTTTGAGTTACATAGTTTTGGGTGTCATTGCTAGGGATCCAATTGCTTGGATTCTCTATTAGCTAGTTTACCAACGTGTTTTTATTTGTTAAAATTTCTTTTATTTTAGTTTTGCATTAGGGTAACAATGAGTTGGTATAGTGACAATGAGTTAGTTTTTCAAATTGCACAGCTTACAAATCAAGTTAGGATTTTGGACACCAATAGAGATGTGCTGACAAATGAGGTAATAGGTAATCAAAGTGTCTATGGATATGGAAGTAATGCTTGTTTTTCAATTGATCCATTTTTTTAGGCAACAAGATGGAGCATACTTATGGTACGAATTCCTTCCAATCTAGATACCTAAAAAATCGTCACTTTATTAGTCATAATTATAGCTGAAAGAACTATCCTAGTTTTTCGTAGAAAAACAATGAGCAAAACTCTCATCAATTTATTCAAAATCAAAACCATTACTAGTACCAACAAATAGAACCTCGATTATAGGGAATTCCATTTTCATACCTTAATCAATAGCAACCAAGATATCTTAATACATATTAAAAGATTTCCTTTGGTACAACCCTTTAGAATTTCATAATAGCGACTCAAGAGAAAACAAAAAGAACTAACAAAAGGGTAAATTCTATTAAAGAAACTTTGAGAAGGTTAGAAATTCAAATTGGGCATATATATGAAGTAGTGCATGGAAACAAAAAAGAACAAATTTTGAATCAATCTGAACAAGCTAAAGCAATTTTAGTACCATAAAGTGGTAAGGTATATGATAATAAGATTGCTTTTAACACTAAACTAGGTAATTCTTCAATTTTAAGTGAGACACTAGAAGATGATAAAGAGAATGAATATTTAAAAGAGAGGGCACAGGTAAAAAGTTCAAAAGGAGAAGAGAATTACATAAAGGAGAATGGAAAATAATTCTTTTTAAGATATAGGCTATATATAATAAAGAAACCTTACAAACTACTTATTTCTTTTCCTAGTAAACTAAATGAGAGCAAAAAGACAAGGAATTCTCTAAAATTTATAATATGTTCTCTAAAGTTGAAATTAATCTCCTTTTGTTGGTTGTTATTAGGAACAGTCTTATATTATGAAATTCAAGGAATTAACTTCTACAAGAAAAAGGTATGGATTAAAAAAAATAATTGTGTTTGAGACAGCAAGTGCAGTATTTTAGCAGTAGGTTCTTCAAAAAATGAAAGATCCTGAGAGCTTTACTGTAGATATAACTATAGGAGAGAAGAAGGTAGCTAAGGCTATGTTAGACTTAGGAGCTAGCATCAATTTAATGCAATATTCAGCATAGGCACAACTGGGCCTAGCTCCTTGTACAAATTGGCAAGCTAATTATACCTATTTATTTTTTTGTTATGGATATGGAAAATTCCCATTTGAGAGAAAAAGAGCAAACCATTCTTTTTGGTAGGCCATTCATGAAAACCACTAAGACAATAATAGATGTTGATAATGGTAAGCTCAAAATGACTGTTCTAGGGGAGACTATGAAATTTAAAATTTTGGAATCAATGACTTGTCCCTCTAACACCTTTCTTGGTGAATGCTCTTACAAAGATTGTTTGGACTGATTAGTTTGTGACATGTTTGTGCAGAAACAAGATGACAAGGTAAATTTCACTTTTGCTTTTGATAAATCTGATAATGATCTAGTGCAAGCCTTAGAAAACCATAAGAACCCTGACCCAACCAAACCATTGGATAATAATTTAAATTTGAACCCTCTCACACTTAAAGTAGAGAAGAGTTACCTTGAACCACCTTTTATTAGAAAAAAAAAAAAAGAACTCCCATCTACTCTTAAGTATACTTTTGTAGAAAAGGGAAATACCTACCCATTCATTAGTGCATATGAACTTTCTCCGAGTGAGGAGGAAGCTATTATTAAGGAATTAAGTAGGCTTAGAAAAGTAATTGGGTGGGGAAGATCAGATATTAATGGCATCAGTCCCACTATGTGTATCTATAAAATTATTTTAGAGGACAATGTTAAAGCTGTTAGGGACACTCAAAAAAGGCTAAATCCTAATATGTAAGAGATTATCAAAAACATGGTGCAAAATTTACTTGATGATGTAATTATATATACTATTTTAGATAGAAAATGGGTGAGCCCAATACATGTTGTTCTCAAAAAGTCAGGAATCATAGTAGTAAAAAATGAAAATGGGAAATCAGTTCCAACTAGAAACACTACAAGATGGAAAATGTGTATAGATTATAGAAAGTAAAATATAGCAACAAAAGAAAGATCACTTTCCTCTTCCATTTTTGGATTAGATTTTGGAGATGATCTAGACATGTTTGTTACTGGTTTCTTGATTGTCTTTTAGGTTACTATCAAGTTACTATTGTACCTGAGAATCAGGAGAAAACCACCTTCACTTGTCCCTTTGGCTCATTTTCTTTTACAAGAATGTCATTCGGCTTGTGCACTGCCCCTGCCACATTTAAATGGTGTATGTTTTCTATTTTCTCTGATATGCTTGAGGAATGCATTGAAGTGTTCATGAATGATTTTTCAATTTTTTATACTTTTTTTGATGCATGTTTGAGAAACTTGGCATGTGTGCTAGAGAGATGCATCGAGAACAACCTGACTCTTAGTTGGGAGATGAGTCATTTCATGGTTAAGCAGGGAATTGTTTTAGGCCATATAGTTTCTAGTAGGGGATTTGAGGTAGATAAGGCAAAGGTAGACTTAATTGCTAAATTACCACCACCTACCTTTGTCAAAGGAATTAGAAGTTTTCTTAGGCATGTTGGCTTTTATAGGCATTTCATTAAGGATTTCTCTAAAATGGCATGCCCTTTAACAAACTCGCTTATTAAAGATGTGGATTTTGTGTTTGACAATTCTTTCCTTACTCCTTTTGAGACTTTAAAAGAGAAATTAATCATTGAACTAGCCATAATAAATCATGATTGGTCCTTGCCTTTTGAAATCATGTGTGATTTTAGGGACTTTTCCAATTTGGGTTGTACTTCAGCAAAGGGTTAACAAGGACTTAAAAAAACCAATACTTTATGTTTTATGAATCACAAAAAAACCCTTACAAGTGTGTTAATCCCAACCAAACTCACTCAAGCACACTCCTAAGTAATTGTTTTGACATAATGAAATACTCAAACTCAAGATCACTTGAGCTTTACAATATCAAAATTAGAGTAAGATGAAATAATACAAAGAATTAATGCATAAACTCTCAAACTTTCGTTTATGGATTTTCTTTCCATGATTTTAAATATTTTTGTATGGAACTTTTAAAGGGCAACTAACTAAAGTTTCATTCAATTTTTGAAGAATTTTGCTTAGGAGTTCAAACTAGATATTGTCATTTTTCGTTAAGACCAAAGGTAATCAAGGATATCTTGGACACTGATTCTATACTTTGACACTATTCCTTATTGTCTTAAGGTTATTACTCATAGGGTGGTTATTGGGTACATCTTAAGATATTCGAAGGTAATTGGATAACAAACAAAAGAATTCACCACTCCTAATAGAACTGTTTACTCATGGCCTCTCATCAGGATCATTATTTGGGAATATCTAGTTGAAGTGGAAATGTCATGAAATTAGTCTAATGGGCCTCAGAAACAAGAACTAAGATTACTTATGCTAGATGTTGTTAGAGGAGTGCTCTAAAGGCAATCACCTTTAGCACTTATTCTACAAATATATTTGATTAATAAAAGGCTTTTTCATTAATTTGATTTTCATTTGATATATGAATTGATAAGTGATCTTAAATCAATTAATGAATTCCTTGATACATAACATAGAATGAAGGAAATCATGATGAGATCATGATATTGAGATTCTTATCATGTGTAATTTTGTTAGTATCAAAATTATCCCTAGTCATAGGATTAATAAGATGGGACATTATTAATTCGGACAGACTAGCACATGTTACACTCCTTGATTGGATCGAGTAGTAGATTTGATAATCTATAAACATGAGATGTTTAGAGTACATTGGATGACTAGCTATGACACAATCATATGGATAATCTATTCAAATGTCAATGATAGTCTCATCATAGCAATGTTGCAAGTATCCTTACACTTGAGGTACTCAAGGATATCTTAAATATTGATTTTGTATTTTGACACTATTCCTTGTTCCCTCAAGGAGGTTGCTCATAGGATGTTGATTGGATACAACTTGAGGTATTTGAAGGGAATTGGGTAACCAACAAAGGATTCACCACTCCTGATAGAAGGAGTGTATACCCATGGCCTCTTGTCATGGTCATTACTCGGGAATCTCTAGTCATAGTGGAAATGTCATAAAGATAGTCTTCAATGACATATCTAATAGAGTAATGAGCCTTAAGGACAATAACTAATATTACTTGCACTAGACATGATGTAGTCAGTCTCGTGGGATTGGACACATGTTCATACTCTAAACCAAATGGGGTATAGAGCGGTGAAAGGAATAATTGCATGAAAATTGTTTATGGAAAGGCTCGTAGTCAAACCACTGTTTTTTCGGTCAATTGGAGGTCATGATGTGTTGCTAGATACCGATCATGACTTGCTTAAATTAATTGTTAATTTAACTGGCCAATATAATCGGAAACTTAATGGATCACACGCATTGAAGATATGGAGAATGAGTAAAATGGTCTTGGATAGGATCCAAAATATGAGAGAATTATTTCAGGATGGATCGCACAGAAAAAATCGTTCAGGAGGGTCACTGGCCAGTACTAGCCCGCATGGCCTAGGCAAGCTTCTGACCTACCTAGCGGGCCAGCTGGGCTGCCCAACAGCAGCCTGTAGTAGGCCCAGCGCACTGCTGCCTCCCTCCCATTGGCCAACGACAGAATTTGGCCTTAACTAGGGCAATTATGGCCAATTATTATTCATTCATTTCCCTTTTCTCCATTTTTGACTTTTCATCTTTTCTTTGAATTTGATTGAAATAGAAAAGACATCAAATGGTAGAAAATGGATATGAAAATTTTGTTTTTGTAAAAAAAAATATTTTTAAGACAACAAAATTCTCTCAAGAACACTTTCAAAGATGACACTTTGAATTTGTTCAAACCATTTTTTTTTATAGTTTCTTCTTCATTTTTCGCGTGGATTATCATTAGAGACATCCTAGTGTGGATTTCTATGGTTTGCTATAACCCAACAAACTGAAGATTTGAATAACAAATAAGATTATAAGGTATAATTTCTAACCTCTATGTTTATATAAAATAGTTTTAATGACACACAAGTATGATATTTTGTTTTGGGTTTTGAAAATTTTTGTTTTCCACTATGTTTATGAATATGTTTCATTCTTCAAAACCCAACAGTGGTATCAGAGTCCCATTGTGTCCATTAAAATTAATTTTAATTGAAAGTGCAATGGGATTGCATGGTTTTGTTGATTTTGAATTAATAGGTTTTGAAAAATGGAAATTAATTTGTAAAATATGTTTTACACATTTTTTTCTCTAATCTAATCATGGGATGATTAAGGATGATTATTTTGATTGAAAAATGATTTGAATGAGATTCAAATAATTAATTTGGGATTTATTTCAAAAATGCCTAAAAAAGCCTTGTTTATGAACATGTGTTGTTGTTTGGCTTAATTGATGGGACTGTCATATTTTTCTTGTAATTTGATTATGAAGACATTATTTAGACATATTGAAGATATTTTTATGTCATTTGAAGTTTCTAATAATTAATTAAAAATTATTTTAATTAATTTTTTAAACAAACATAAAATGGGACTGCCTTAGCATATCCGATGGGGTTGTTTTTTTTTTAATTTTTTGTATGTGTTTATTTTGTTTTCAGCACCTTGAAATATTTTTTATATGATTAAAAATATGTTATTTTGATGTTATATGCATGCCAAAATTATTTTGCACACATTTGAAATTTAAAAAATTCTAGATGTCGAATGAGTCATTTTGAGCATCTAAGTGCATCGGTTCGTTTGTCATAGTAATTTTGGCTTGTGCCAAAAATATTTTGATAAACTTGAGTTGATCTAAATATGATTAGGATAATGATTTTAAGTTCTAGAAATTTTTATAATTTTTGGACTTTAATTTTGAATTAATTTAAGTTGTGCAATTGTAATTCTAGTATGACTAGAAATTGGGATGTATATTAAAATTAAATTGTTTAATTTTGAATTAATTTTGGAAATATGTAATTTAATTTAATTTGATTAAATATTAAATTTCACTTTAAAATGACATACAAAATTAAATTAACCGAAAGTGCACAAATAGGTTATTTCGGTTCAAACGTTGAATCGATTTACAAATTCAAATCCAAAATTGGCAATTTTATTTTGTGCATTAGTGAATGCATGTTAGGGGTGTATGAAAAGGCATGATGGATGATTATGGACTTAGGCCCAATGTGAATGAGCATTATTGGAATTGTTTTGTTTTATGGTAAATAGGGTCTATGTGTCCCTACCTCTCTTTCTCTCTTATGTATTTCTCTTTTCATCTTACTCCCCTCAAATGTAAATTGACATTTTCTATAATTTGAAATATGTAATTTGATTACATAGGATCAAGATAGAATGAAGATACAAAGGAGCAAGAAGCAAATGAGGTGGTACCATAAAGAAGAAGACTTAGAAATAGGAATTTGATTTCTATTTTGGGTTTTAAATTCATGCATATACCTAGGTAAGACCTAGTCAATTTCTCTTTGGCTCAAGAGATTGATTTTAGTATGTCCATAATCATGCCATATAGTTAATGTAATTATCTTAATATATCCATGTGATAAATGTATGTTATATAAAATTATGAAATAATAACTTGATAAGACTTAACAATGAAATCCCTTGCTAAATAAACAATTAAGTGTTGTGCCTTCCATTAATATGGGGAGAACTAGAGTTCTTCTAGAGTTAGGGTTGTTCAGTTGCCTCAAGCTCACTCTATAAGAATATGTTCAATATATTGAAATTAGATTTTACGATTAATGGGTTAGACTTAACCGATATTATTAACTTGTTAGATTTTTGCCAAGGTTAATGTGTATTGGAGGTGAAGTTGGGTTTGTATACATGAGATGTACACATATCAAGAGTTGATAGCCCAATGTATGTGCACACATCAATAAGTTGATAGCACAAGATTCGATAGTTGCATGAATAATGCAATTGGTATGGATTAGATACCTACCAGCCAAACTAAGGATAGCTTGTTAAGTTGCCTCAAGGTTATTCTTCGCTAGTTGGATATCGACCCACTAGAAGAACTTCCACATAAGTTCTCTCGGGTTCATAGTGAGGGAAATGGATTCGCAATAAAATAGTGGGAATCGTAATGCGATTTATTGCATACCTAATAAACATGCATTTTATGCACATTCTAACATAAAAGTGGTCTTTGAGACATTATGAGAGTATCTAAACTCTCATTGCCTTTATGAAATCTTGAAATGGAGTTTCTAAGTTCCTCAACTTCATTTTTCAAAACATTGTTCTCTTTAAGCAACGATGTAGTTGAGGGTCTAGAGGAGTACTCATCTAATTATTTTTTAAGAGATTCATTAGAAGATTTAAGCTCAAGATTTTCCTTTTCTAAAACTTCCATTTTGTTTTTCAAACTTGAAATGTTATTTTTATAAGTATTGAATTTTCATCTATATTTTTCTAATTCTAGGTTCAATACTTCTATTAGACTCTGCTCATCATCATCTTAACTATCACTATAATTATCACTACTATCATTATTGAATGAATATGAGTAAAGTGGTCATACCTTATCCGTGACGTGATCCTCTAAAGCCATGAAGCATAGGTTGACCTCTTCACTTTCATTGTCATCTTTTACACTTGAAGAGCTTTCGTCATCCCATATGGTTTTGTGTCCTTTCTCCCCATTATCTTTTTGATATTTTTTCTTGTGTTTCTTGAGCCTTAGACATTCTAGTTTGATATGTCCCTTCTTCCCACACTCATAACATTTTACCTCATCTTTATTCCTTTGAGAGTCATTTGAGGAGCGTTTGAGATTTCTTTGTTTAAAGTTTCAATAGTTGCCAATTCTCTTTTCAATTTTTCTTTTTAGTCTTTGAGAGAGCATTGCAATGTCCTCATTTGCATCATCATTGT
Organism: Triadica sebifera; assembly: GCA_023653625.1. Lineage (NCBI taxonomy): Eukaryota > Viridiplantae > Streptophyta > Magnoliopsida > Malpighiales > Euphorbiaceae > Triadica > Triadica sebifera. The sequence goes on along the minus strand of CM042893.1, from coordinate 37,243,845 downwards.
TTTCTTCATCATCTTCAACTTCTGCTTAAGATTTTGAAGTAGAGGCTCTTAGTGCTAGAGGCTTTCTCTTTTCTGGCTTGGTTTCATGTTTTGTATCTCTCTTTACTGCCATTTCATGTGTTAGAAGTTTGCCAATAAGCACATCGGTATTCATGACGCTTATGTCTTTGTTGGCTTCTTTTATGCCAGCAACTCTTGAACCATATCTTTGAGAGGAAGGCTTCTCAGAATTTTGTTGTTTACATCTTCCAACTCCAGTGTTTTCCAAGCTTTCTCATGTCGTTTACGATGGCTAGAAGATGGTTTGCCATATCGATAATGGATTCATTGGATTTCATCTTAAAGAGTTCGTATTCTAAAGTGAGAAGTTGAATGTTCTTGGATTTAACTTGCTTTGTTCCTTCATGATAATTCTCCAATGTTTTCCACATACTATATGCAGTAGGGCAATGTTGGATTTTGCCACATTCTTCAATGGATAGTGAGCTTGCAAGAATTGTCATTGCCTTTTTGTTTTTTAAGTTTGCTCTATGTTAAGGCTTTGTGCAATCATGTCTTGAAAGGAATTCTTCTTCACCATCAACTCCTCTTCTGGTTGGTGTTGTCCATTCTTTCCGAATGCTATCCCAAACTTCAATTCCTTCACTATCGAGATATGTCTCCATTTGGAACTTCCAATGAGCGTAGTTTGCTCCATCAAAATAAGGCTTGAGACTTTGGAATCGTTCATTGGCCAATTTCTTGATATTTGCTAGCGCTTTTTAGGTTTTGATGCTAGACTTGCTCTGATAACAATTGTTACCCAGACAATGATCCAAGAAGGGGGGTTGAATTGGATATTAAATAAAAATTTCTTAACTTTATGTGTGGAATAACATTAAATAGAGTAGGGATGAAGAGATATCACACATGAGATTTATAGAGGTTCGGGTATTAACAAACCCTACTCCTCTCCCCAATCTCAATTGGGAGTTTCACTAACACACTAAGTGTTACAATGGAGTTTTACAAGTTCACCCAACTATGGTGTTTCTCTCAATGGCTAACTCCTAACCCAGAAATTCCCTTGTGTTTTAATGGCTCACACAATAAACCAATCCCTTGTGTTTTATGGCTGACACAATTCACCCTTACAAGTGTTTCAATCTTAACCCAATATGCCTAAACTCACTTGAGTAATAGATTACAATGAAAACACTCACCAACTTATAATGCTCATAAATTATGAGCAATTAGTTTTTCACAAAGAATAAAGGTTTTGTTGAAAAATAATTAATGCACAATGGCTAGAACAAGATTAAAGATTCAAAGTAATTGTTGTTCTTCTTTCAGGACCCATAAATGACTTGCATTTATACTTCCTCAGCGAATTATAGCCGTTTTGGAGCATTTAATGCTAAAATAGTCGTTGAACCAACTCTTAACTTTGTGCTTGACATGTTTCTCTGTCTTCATTCACGGGCGTGACTATATGTGTCATAATAGTGAATATTCTTCCAAGTTGTGGTCCAAGTGGTGACTCTGGGCGTGAAGCTCTCTGAAAATATTTGAAGTGTTTGATCACGGGTGTGACTTTATTATTTCGTGGGCATGAATATTCTTCCAAGCCGTGGTCCAAGTGGTGACTTTGGTCGTGAAGCTCTATGGAAGAATTTGACATGTTATCTCACGGGCGTGACTGATTTGATCATTCACGGTTGGTATGATCCTTCATGGTCATGAACTTTAAATGTTGGAGAGTTTGCGCTAAGTTATATCACGGGCGTGACATAATCAATCATGGACGTGAACATACTATTTCTTCTTATTTTGACCTTCAAAGGTTGTCTTTCATTCTTGCATCATATTTTATTTAAGATATATCATGTTCAACAAACTTAGAACACAACCATTGTTAAATACACTATTGCTATTTTATTTCTTAGCATCAAAATGACAAAAATACCGCTCAAGGTCCTCAAGGTTTAACATTAGGCAAGATGACTAAATTACCCTATAAGGGAAAGGGTGAACGTGCTAATGGACTTTTAGACTTAATACATTCAGATGTATGTGGTCCAATGTCTACACAGGACAGAGGTGGTTTCATCTACTTTATTACTTTTATCAATGACTACTCAAGATATGGGTACGTGTATCTTATTAGATACAAATCTGAAGCTTTTGAAAAGTTCAAAGAATTCTGATATGAAGTAGAGAAATAACATTGAAAAAGTATTAAAACACTTCGATAAGATCGAGGAGGTGAATAGTTGAGCCAAAAGTTTCTAGATTATCTTAAGGATAATGGGATTTTATCTCAATGAACTCCACCTTACATGCCATAACACAATGGTATAGCTAAAAGAAGAAACTGAACCTTGTTAGACATGGTAAGGTCTGTGATGAGTTTTGCAGAACTACCTAAATCCTTTTGGGGTTATGCACTAGAGACCGCCATTTATATATTAAATGGTGTTCCTTCGAAGTCATTGATGTTACATCATATGAGATATGGTATAACAAAAGGCCGACATTTTCTTACATGAGAATTTGGGGTTGTCCTACTCATGTGAAGCGGACAATGTCAGATAAGCTAGAAGCTAAGTCTGACCGATGTTTATTTGTGGGATATCCAAAAACATCATATGGATAACAATTTTACCACGCCTTGGAACAAAAGGTTTTTGTTTCAAGACATGCTATCTTTTTAGAGAGAGAATTCCTTTTAAAAGGAGATAGGGGGAGCTAAATTGAACTTGAGGAAGTTATAGTACTCAAACAGATGCTGATCAACTGTCTAAACTCGAGCTTGTTACTCATGAAGATGATATAACAACTCAACCTTTTGAAGCACAAGAGCTTCGTAGGTCAAGTAGGATATGTACTATTCTAGAGAGATATGGATTTCTCATTAGTGAATAGAACAACACATTGCTCATAGAAAATGATGAGCCTACAACCTATGAAGAAGTTCTGAATATTTCATAATCAAACATATTGTTAATGGGAAATGATGTCTCAGCCTTACAATCAGTCAAAATTTGGTTATCCAAGAATGTCTCTATGAAAGACCTTGGAGAAGCAGTCTATATTTTGGGGACAAAGATCTGTAGAGATAGATCTAAAAGATTGCTTCGTTTTTCACAGTCTACATACAATAAGATGATAAAGAAGTTTAGCATGAAGCAGTCCAAAAGGGGATATATTCCTATGACCCATGGGATTACTCTTTCAAAGTCTTTATGCCCAAAGACACAAGATGAGAGGACACACATGAGTTTAATTTCATATGCTTCAGCTATAAGATCAATCATGTATGCTATGATATGTACAAGACCAGATGTATCATATGCTCCGAGTGTCACAAGAAAATACCAATCGGACCTTGGTGAGGGTCATTGGGTGGCTTTCAAGAATATCTTTAAGTACTTAAGAAGGACTAAGGATGTATTCTTGGTATATGGAGATGGAGATCTTATTGTGAGCGGGTATACCGATGCCAGCTTCCAATCAAATAAGGATCACTCAAAATCTCAGTCAGGTTATATAGTCACACTAAATGGTGGAGTAGTTAGTTGGAAGAGTTCCAAAAAGAAATTACTGCTGATTCCACAACTGAAGCAGAGTACATTGCAGCTTCTGAAGCAGCAAAAGAAGCAGTTTGGACAAAGAAATTCATCACAGAACTTGCAGTGGTTCCTAGCATTATTGATCCAATACAATTGTATTGGGATAATAATGGAGCCATTGTGTAAGCAAAGGAGCCACGGTCTCATTAGAGATCCAAACATTTACTCAGAAGATACCATTTGATTAGAGAAATCATTGGTAGGAATGATGTAAAGATAGAAAGAGTGCCCACTAATCAGAATATTGCTGATCCTTTAACTAAGCCACTTCCCCAAAAGAAATATGATTCTCATGTACCCGTCTATGGAATTAAATATAGAGGCAATTGGCTTTAGTGCAAGTGGTAGCTTGTTAGGGGAGTGCTCTAAAGGCAATCACCTTTAGCACTTATTGTACAAATTTATTTTATTAATAAAATGATTTTTCATTAATTTGATGTTCATTTCATATATGAATTGATAAGTGATCTTAAATCAATTAATAAAGTCCTTGAATCATACCATGGGTTGAAGGAAATCATGATGAGATCCTGATATTGAGATTCTTATCATGTGTAATTATGTTAGTATCAAAATTATCCCTAGTCATAGGATAAATGAGATGGGACATTATTAATCCGAATAGACTAGCACATGTTACACTCCTTGATTGGATCAAGTAGTAGATCTCATAATCTATAAACATGAGATGTTTAGAGTTAACATGTGGATGCTTGCTAAGTGTAGCTAAGTACATTGGATGACCAACTATGAGACAATCATATGGATAATCTATTCAAATGTCAATGATAGTCGCATCATAGCAATGGTGCAAGTATCCTTAGACTTGAGGTACTCAAGGATATCTTGAATATTGATTCTGTATTTTGACACTATTCTTTATTGCCTTAGGGAGGTTTCTTATAGGGTGATGATTGGATACAGCTTGAGGTATTCGAAGGTAATTGGGTAACCAACAAAGGATTCACCACTCCTGATAGAAAAAGTGTATACCTATGGCCTCTTGTCGTGGTCATTACTTGGAAATCTCTGGCTGGAGTGGAATTGTCATAAAGATAGTCTTTCATGACATATCTAATAGAGTAATCAGCCTTAGGGATAAGAACTAACATTACTTGAACTAGACGTGATGTAGTCAGACGTGATGTAGTCTTTCATGACACATGTCCATACTCTGAACCAAGTGGGCTATAGAATGGTGAATGGAATAATTGCACTGAAATTGTTTATGGAAAGGTTGGTAGTCAAATCACTGAGTTTCCGATCAATTGGGGTCATGATGAGGTGCTAGATACTACTCATGACTTGCTTAAATTAATTGTTAATTTAAATGGCCAACATAACCGGGAACCTAATGGGTCACACGCATTGAAGATATGGAGATTGAGTAAAATGGTATTAGATAGGATCCAAAATATGAGAGAATTATTTCGGGATGCATCGCGATGAGATTGCATGGGAAAAATCGTCCGGGAGGTTCACGGGCCCATACTATCCCGTGTAGGCTAGGTAGGCTGCTGACCTACCCAGCAGCAGGCCCAGTGCACTGCTGCCTCCCTCCCATTGGCCAACGACAGAATTTGGCCTTAATTAGGCCAATTATGGCCAATTACTAGTCATTTATTTCCCTTTTCTCTATTTATGACTTTTCATCTTTTTTTTGAATTTTATTCAAATAGAAAAGACATTAAATGACAGATAATAGACACGAAAATTTTTTTTTTTAAAAAAACAAATTTTTAGGACACAACAAAATTCTCTTAAGAACATTATCAAAGCTATCACTTTGAATTTGTTCAAACCATTTCTTTTGATAGTTTCTTCTTCATTATTCGTATGGATTATCGTTAGAGACATCTTAGTGTAGATTATTATGGTTTGCTATAACCCAACAAAGTGAAGATTTGAATAACAAATAAGAAATTACAAGGTATAATTTCTAACTTCTATGTTTATATAAATTAGTTTTAATGACACAAGTATGATCTTTTGTTTTGGATTTTGAAAAGTTTATTTTTCCACTATGTTTATGAATATGATTCATTCTTCAAAACCCAACAGATGTGATGTAGTTAGTCTAATGGGAGTTGACACATATCCATACGTTGAACCAAGTGGGGTATAAAATGGTGAAAGGCTTAATTGCATGGAAATTATCTATGGAAATATTCTTAGTCAAACTACTAACTTTCTGGTCAATTGGGGGTCATAATATGTTGTTAGATACTACTAATGACTTTTTTAAATTAACTATTAATTTAAGTGACCAATATAACTGTGAACTTAATGGGTCACACACATTAGAGATATGGAGAATGAGTAAAAGGGTCTTGGATATGATCCAAAAATATGAGAGAATTATTTTAGGTCGGATCATGATGTGATCATGGAAAAACATTACTTGGAACGAGTCTCGGGCCTATTGGCCAGCCAAGTTTCTCACACAATATGCAATATTAAGCTTTTTGTCGTTAGGCCGTTTAAATTTTATTTGACTCACTTTTTTTTCTCTTGATTTTTGATCTACCTTTCTTGATTTCATTCAGAGAAAAAAGAGATCAAAAGGCAAAAAGGAGATAAGAAAAAAGTTTTTGGTGAAAAATAATTTTTGAAACACAACATAATTCTCTCAAGAATATATTCACAACTATCACTTTGAATCTTGTTCAAACCATTTCTCTTTGTAAGTTTCTTCTTCATATTTTCACATGGATTAACATTAGAGATTTCTTAGTGTGAATTGTTGTGGTTTGCTATAACCTAACAAGTTGAAAATTTGAATAACAAATCAAGAAGTTACGAATAAGTAAGATCCTTGTTTGGAGTTTTGAAAATGTTTATTTTTTGCTGCATTTTTTAATGAGATTCATCTTCAACACCCAACATTTCTGAGTAATGATCTCTATAAGAAGGCATTGGTATACTTTCTTTCTATCAGGAATGGTGAATCCTTTATGGACTACGCAACTACCTTCGAATACCTTGTGCTATACCTAATTACCACTTAAGAGCAACCTCTAAAAGGCAATAAGGAATGGAGTCAAAGTCTAGGATTCAGTATTCAAGATAACTTTTAGCATCTCAAGTCAAGGATACTCGTACCATTGCTATGATAAGATTATCATTGACATTGAATACATATCCATGGGATTGTCTCAAAGCAAGTTATCCAATGTACTTGGCTACTCTAGCAAGCATCGACATGTTAACTGTAATGCCCTGTAATTTAGGCCACAGTCGCGGTTGACCGAAATCCAGCATGTCGAACCGATCGGAGTCTAAATTCGGACATGAAAGAAAAATATTAAAATAATAATAAGATGTGAGAAAATATTTTGGATATTATTAATTGAGAATTTTGAAGTGTGGAATTCAAATTTGGAAAAAAATAATTTTTTGCTGAACGAAATTAAAAATTGCAGTGTTTTTAGCTCAGATATTTTAAGAAGGCATAAAAATAGAATATTCTCTCTCTAAGGAAAGGAATATTCTTTTGATTAAAATAAAGTAAGAGTGATTTCAATTAATGGACCAATGGGAAACATGATTAGCCATAAATCACAACCACCCACCTAATCCAACTATAAAATGTGAAATTTCCACTTTTTGGTTATTATTCTTCTTTTTCCTCATCTTAACCAAAGCAAATATTCTCTTTTTTCTCTCTTTTGTCATGAGCTCTTCCTCCCCCACTTATTCTTCTTTTTCTTTCTTCAAATCAAGCTAAGATTAGATGAAAAAAAATGAAATTAATGCAAGATCATCAAAGAAATGAAGAAAAGTCAGCTAAACTAAGGAAGAGGAAGGAAGAAAAGAAGAGAAAAAGAGAAAGAAGACTTTTGATCTTTTTGAAGATCATCAAAAGTGAGTTTAGATTTTTCATCTCACTTTTCTTCTTCTCTTTTCTTTGATTTTGGGGTTAGTTGCCATTAAAGTTAGTAATTTAGGGTTATTAATATGTTAATGGTGATTAAGGGTGGATTAGTGTGATTAGTGCTTGATTATTGTAAACAAATTGCTCTTAGGCCAAGGAGGTGAACAATCCTTGAATCAAAATCAAAGAGGAGGTAAGGTTAAGGAGAAAGCAAGCTAGGAGGAAGAGAAAAGTGAAGAGAAGTAGAATTGTGAGGTATGTACATTTGACAAAAATTCAATATAGAAAAATGTTGATTTTGATTTTGTGATGTTTATGAAATTGTGTATGAAATTTTGATATTTGATTGAGTGATGAATTGGTAATTAAGTGACGCCATGAATGTGAAAGAAAAAACTAGAATAGGAGGTTGATGCATGAAAATGGAAAATGTATGAATTAATTGATGTGCTGGAAAATTCATCTCATGAACAGTGTCTAGTTTTTTGATCATACCTTGAGTTCTAGAAATGGTTTTTGAGTGATTCTTGTTGGGTTAGAAATTTAAGCCATAGGGATTCAACTTTCATTCAAAATATTAGACCTGAATATCCCTGGAATTAGGTGAAAAATAGACTCAAAATTTGAACTAGAAATCTATCTAGAAAAAAAATTGGGTAGATTGCAGTGAACATAGGTTAGAAGAAAATTCATAACGTTTGCTAAAACATTTATTTTAAAATGATTCAAATTGGAAAATAAATATAAGACATGTTTAAATTTTGTTAGTTGATCACTTGTCCAAATTCCATCTGAAAATGGATAAAAAAGATAGAGAAATATAAGGTAGAATCTATTTAGTAAAATACAGGGCAGATTGCAGTGAACGTAACTTAGAATCAAATTCATAACTTTTGCAAAAACATTTGTTTTAATATGATTCCAGTTGGAAGATAAAGATAAGACATATGCCTACATTTTGTTAGTTGATCACTTGTCTAATTTTCATCTAAAAATGGACAAACATTCAGGGCAACAGAAGGCAGAAATGCTGTCCAGAATAGGACAACTTGTAAATATGTGTTGATTATGAAATTTTGTGATAGAAGATATATTAATTGATTTTCTTATAGTTATAATGATTAAATGAGAAAGTATGAGGTTGTAAAATATTTAATGGGAATTATTATATTTATATGGAATTTATATTAATGTTACCTACATAAATTACGTAAATAATAATAAAGGTAACAAATATAATTAACCCCTATAACATCTTGTCGAGAACTAAAAATTAGGATAAGTTGACATGCCAATAAAAAGATAGAAATGTAGGCACTAAAAATAATTGTGCTGAGATTTAATTTAAGTATGCACTAAGAAATAGTGTTGAGTTGAAATTACGTAGGCACTAAGAAAGAGTGTTGAGTTCGAATTTACGTAGGCACAAAAAAGGTGCTGAGTTGTTATTGAAAATATAGGTGTTAAACGCCGAGTTTTAAAATAATTATGTAGACGCCGAGTATACTGTCGGAGAGCAGAAACTCTGTATCCAGTATTTAGTTCCGGTCTAAGATGTCGTGTGCTATCAAATAAATAACAGAAAAAAATGTAAATTATAAAATTGATAGTACAAATTATATATCTTGTATTGTTAAAATTTCAAGCATGCTTAATGAATGGAATGTCATAATTGATGAATTAAATATTTTTGCATGAAGAAAATAGTTTTATTCTTAATTGAATATTTGGCATGCTAAAAAAAATAATTGTAGTTTCTAAAATTTTATTTTAGAATTATTTATGTAATTATTGGATAGTTGTCAAACATACTACTAAGCTAGTAGCTTAACGCCTGTGTTTCACACGCAGATAAATAGAAATAGTTGTTTCGATAGGGTGACCGAAGAAGAGAGAACCCCAAGATCAGATTGTAGCAGTTTAGTTTTTTTTGTATGTTTTGGAAATTATGTTATAAAAATTAAATTTTAAGAATTTCTTTTAATGTAAATTTGTAGCATGTAGGATTTATAAGGAATAAATTTTGTAATTTTATATATCTAGTATTATTTGTAAATATATATCTAAATATTATGGTTTAATTGAATGAGTTCTTTTAAATCAAAAAATTTTCATCCCTAGTAATATATTTAAATGGAAAGAAAAAATAATATAGCAATAAATATTTCGCGAATAATAAACTCGAAAAACAAAATTTCAATACTTTGAACATTTGTTTTAAAACAAATGAGTTTAGTAGCACTTCCATATCCCATTAACAACTAGTAGGGTAAGGGAGCGTTACATTAACTTTAAACATCTCTTGTCTTCAACTTATGACATCAGGTGCTTAACCTAGTGAAGACCCAATAGTTCAATACAATTTTAAATTGCATAGGGAATTCCATGGGTTTTGGGTTTAATTAAATTTTAAATTTTTGCTACCATATGTATGAGATTCATGTTCAAAATCCAATCGTTCCCATACAGAGATCAGTCAAGGTAAACCCACATCTAGGGGTCAGTGTTTCATACATGGCATACTTGATTCTTTTTGTATTTGTCATGAGATATGGGTTATGGTTTTGTATAAGCCTTTTTAATTAAAAATGATGTATTTAAATTTTATGATGTATTTTGTAACACACGGCTATTGTAAATATTAGTTGGATCGAGTTTTAAAGTGTATGGTGATTTTTTATTCAAATGCTTATTTATGCTTAAACAGGTTTTATATATGAAAAAAGTTTTAATTTAACTGCTTTTCAACAAAAGGTATTGTTGCATCCTCCAATACAGTTTGGGTCTTCTATGTTGGATTTTGAAAACGAATCTCATTCATAAATGTTGTGGAAAAATAAAAATTCAAAACGCAAAACAAAGAACTTGTTTGTTCCATTAAAACAAATTTATCAAATATAAAGGTTAGAAATTATACCTTGTAATTTCTTAATTGGTTATTCAAATCTTCACCTTGTTGGATTGTAGCAAATCACAACAATCCACACTAGGATGTCTCTAATGATGATCCACGAGAAGAATGAAGAAAATAACAAAAGAAATGGTTTGAACAAATTAAATGTGCTATCTTTGAAAGTGTTCTTGAGAGAATTTTTCTTGTGAATTGTCTGAAAAATATTTTTTTCACAAATAAATATTTTCATGTATCTTTTTTGCCATTTGATGTCTTTTTCTGACTAAATCATATTCAAAGAAAAGATCAAAAATCAAAAGAGAAGAAAAGGAAGGTCAAATGAATAGTGAAAAACCATTAAGGTCAATTATTGCCTAATTAAGGCCAATGGCAATAGTGCTGTGTGGGCAGCAGTGCGCGTCAGTATGTAGTAGCCCGTATAGGCCTGCTGCTGGTTAGCCCACGTGGGCCCATTACCCTCCCGAACGAATTTTTCATCCGATCTCATCACAATCCGTCCCGAAATAATTCTCTCATATTTTTGGATCCCATCTTCAATGTGTGTGACCCATTAGGTTGTCGGTTATATTGGCCACTTAAATTAACAATTAATTTTACCAAGTCACGAGCAGTATCTATCAACACATCATGATCCCTAATTGATCGAAAATTCAGTGGTTTGACTATGAACTTTTCCACAGACAATTTCAGTTCAATTATTCCTTTCACCATTCTATACCCCACTTAGTTCAGAGTATGGACATGTGTCAACTCCCACTAGGCTGACTATGTCATTTAGTCCAAGTAATACTAGTTCTTGTCCCTGAGGCTCAATACTCTGTTAGATATGTCATTTTCACTCTAGCCAGAGATTTTCAAGCAATGACCCCAATAAAAGGCCATGAGTATACACTCCTTTTATCAAGAATGGTGAATCCTTTATTGGTTACCAATTACCTTCGAATACGTCAAGCTGCACCCAATCACCACCCTATGAGAAACCATCCTGAGGCAACGAGGAATAATTTCAAAATATAGAATAAGTACCCAAGATATCCTTAAGCACCTCAAGTCAAAGGATACATGCACCATTACTATGATGAGACTATCATTGACATTTGAATAGATTATCCATATGATTATCTCATAGCTGGTCATCCAATGTACTTACTACAATTAGCAAGCATCCATATGTTAACTCTAAACATCTCATGTTTACAAATTATGAAATCAACTGCTTGATCTAATTAAGTAGTATAACATATGCTAGTCTATCCGGATTAACAATGTCCCATCTCATTAATTCTATGACTAGGGACAATTTAGATATTAACATAATTGCACATGATAACAATATCAATATCATGATTTTCTTCATGCTATGTTATGTATCAAGGACTTCATTAATTGATTTAAGATCACTATCAATTCGTATATCAAATTAATGAAAATGCCTTTTATTAATAAAATAAATTTGTACAATAAGTGCAAAAAGTGATTGTCTTTAAAGCACTTCTCTAATAATCTCCCGCTTACACTAAAGCCAATTTCCTTTATATTTAATTACATAGATGAGTACATGAGAATCATATTTCTTTTGCGGAAGTGGCTTAGTTAAAAAATCAGCAATATTCTGATTAGTGGACACTCTTTTTATCTTTACATCATTTCTGCCAATGATTTCTCTAATCAAATGGTATATTCTGAGTACATGTTTGGATCTTTGGTGTGAAAATGGTACTAAATGCTAGGAACTTTCTTTATCCAAACTAATTCCTTTGCTACTTTGGAAGCTCAATGTACTCTGCTTCAGTTGTGGAATCAATAGTCATTTTCTGTTTGGAACTCTTCCAACTAACTGCTTCACCATTTAGTGTGAATATATAACCTGATCAGGATTTTGAGTCGTTGTCAGATTGGTAGCTAGCATCGGTGTACTCGCTCATAATAAGATCTACACCTCCATATACCAAGAATACATCCTCAATCTTTCTAAAGTACCTAAGGATATTCTTGACAGTCACCCAATGACACTTATCAGGGTCCGATTGGGATTTGCTCCTAACTCTAAAAGCATATGATACATCAGGTCTTGTACATATCATAGCATACATGATTGATCCTATAGCTGAAGCATATGGAATCAAACTCATGTGTGTCCTCTTGGCTTGTGTCTTTGGACACATAGACTTCGAAAGAGTAATCACATGGGTCATGGGAATATATCCTTTCTTGCATTGTTCTATGCTAAACCTATTTAACATCTTGTCTATGTATGTAGACTATGAAAGACCAAGCTATGTTTTAGATCTATCTTTATAAATCCTTATCCCCAAAATATAGACCGCTTCTCTAAGGTCTTTCATAGAGAAATTCTTGGATAACCAAATTTTGGCTGATTATAAGGTTGAAACTTCGTTTCCGATTAGCAATATGTCATCTAAATACAACAAAAGGAATACAATTGCACTCCTACTAACCTTCTTGTAAGCACAAGGTTCATCTGGATTTTGTAAGAAACCAAACTATTTGATTGTCTCATTAAATTAAATATTCCAACTCTTGGATGCTTTCTTTAATCAATAAATGGATCTTTAAAGCTTGCATCCTTTTTTGCCATCTTTGGATATGAAACCTTCTGGTAGTGTCACGTACACATCCTTGGTCATATTTTCATTAAGGAAAGTTGCCTTCACATTTGTTTGCCATATCTCATAATCATAATGAGCAGTAATGGCTAGGAATATCCTTATGGATTTAAGCATAGCTACTAGGTTAAAAGTTTCATCATAGGCAATTCCTTGTCTTTGACGATAACGTTTAGCTACAAGTCTACCTTTATAGGTAACCACATTACCATTCATGTCAGTTTTTTTCTAGAAAACCCACTTGCACCCTATAGGCTTTATCCCTTCGGGTAGGTCAACCAAAGTCCATACTTGGTTTTCATACATGGAATGCATTTATGACTGCATGGCTTGCAGTTATTTATTAGATTTTGAACTATTCATAACTTCTTCATAGGTTGTAGGCTCAACATTTTCTATGAGCAATACATCATATTGCTTACTAATGTGCAATCCATATCTCTTTAGAACAATACATATCCTAATTGAGTTACGGAGTTCTTGTGCTTCAGAAGGTTGAGCTACTATATCATTTGTATGAATAACATACTTGGGTTCAGGCAGTTGATCAACATCTGTTAAGCATCTTAAACTTCATCAAGTTCAATTTTTCTCCCATTATCTCCTTTTAGAAGAAATTATTTTTCTAAAAAGATAGCATTTCTTGCAACAAACACCTTTTGTTCCAAGAGGTGGTAAAATTGATATCCATATGATGCTTTTGGATATCCCACAAATAGACATCAGTCAAACTTCGACTCCAACTTATTTGACATTATACGCTTCACATAAGTAGCACAAACCCAAACTCTCATGTTAGAAAATTTGGGCTTCTTTTTATACCACATCTCATATTGAGTAACATCAACTGACTTCGAAAGGACTACATTTAATTTATAAGCGGCAGTCATACCACAAAGCTCATTATAGACCTTACCATGTCTAACAGGGTTCGATTTCTTCTTTAAGCCATACCATTGTGTAGTGGCATTTAAGGTGGAGTCCATTGAGATATTATCCCATTATCCCTAAGATAATCTAGAAACTCTTGGCTCAAGTATCCCGAAGTGTTTTAATACTTTTGCCAAGTTGTTTCTCTACTTCACTTTTTAACACTTTGAACTTTTCAAAAGCTTTAGATTTTTATCTCATAAGATACATGTACCCATATCATGAGTAGTCATCCGTAAAAGTAATGAAGTAGATAAAACCACCTCTAGTGTGTGTGGACATTAGACCACATACATCCGAATGTATTAAGCCTAGAAGCATATTAATACGTTCACCCTTTCCTTGAAAGGGCAATTTAGTCATCTTGCCTAATGAGCAAGATTCACATGTGTCATATGATTCATTATCAAAACCTAAACTACCACTATTGTATAGCTTAGCCATGCGTTTCTCACTTATATGACCAAGGCAACAATGTCATAAGTAAGATGATTTCAACATATCTTCTTTTTGCCTTTTATTACCATTGGTGTTTAAAATTAGATTTTACATATCTAATATGTATATTCCATTGCATAATGTACCGCTAGCATAATGAATTCCATTCAACATAACTGAACAACATTTGGTACTAAAGGCTAAATGGAAACCATCTTTATTTAAACTTGAAACAAAAATAATGTTTTTAGTTAAAGCAGGTACATAATAACAATTATCCAAATTTAACATAAGCCTACTACGGAAATTTAAAACATAAGTTCCTACAGCTAATGCAGCAATCCTTGCTCTATTTCCAACGCATAGGTCTGACTCTCCCTTTTTGAGCTGCCTACTATTCCTTAGGCCATTTATATAAGTGCATATGTGTGAGCCACAACCGGTAACTAATACCCATATATTATTATCGGAAATAGTATTAATTTCAATGACAAAAATACCTAAAGTAGATGGGCATCATATGCCTTTTTCTTTAAGGATTCCAAGTAAGCATTGCAGTTTCTCTTCCAATGGTCATCCTTGCCGTAATGGAAGCATGTTCCCTTTGGAGCAATATCCTTGGCCTTCTTCTTAGCCATGCCTCACTTAGGGTTCATGGACTTCTTGTTCTTCTTAAAGTTCTTTTTCTTAGAACTAGAAGAGTCCATCAGCATCGCATCCTTATTGTCCTTCTTGATAGATGGCTCAGCTATCTTGAGCAAATTGATCAGTTCAGGAATAGTGGTGGAGATTTGGTTCATCCTATAGTTAAGCACAAAATGTGAATAACTATCCGACAAACCGGTTAGAATTAAGTCAATACTTAATTCATGGTCCATCACAAATCCCACGATGGCCAACCTTTCAATATAGCCATTCATTTTCAATCGATATTATACTAGGGATGTCCCTTCAACCGTCTTAGTATGGAAGAGCAACCTCGAAGTTTTGAACCTTTCAGAACATGCTTACTCATCAAAAAGCTCTCTTTGATGGTAGACTTTGAAATTAGCATCCATAGCCTCATACTGGTTTCACAACTCAACTGACATAGTAACAAGCATAATGCAGCTTGCCATCTCCATATCATCGAGATGCTTTTGATATGCCTTCTAAGCAACTTCATAAGCATTAGCAGCAGGAGAATTAGGGAGTGCCTCATCTAGGTCATAGCCAATCTTTTCACATTTGAGAACTATTCTCAAATTCCTTAGCCAATTCAAAAAATTAGGCCTAATCAACTTATTTGACACCATTAGTGATCGCAAATTCACACTTGTCCTGATGATCATTCTAGCAACCTAGATGTAAAATATAACATGTTAGAATGTACATGAAAATGCATATTTATTAGGTCTTTAATAAATTGCATTATGACTCCCACCATTTTATTGCAAATCCATAGCTCTCACTATGAACTAAAGAGAACTTATATGGAAGTTCCCCTAGTGGGTTGATAATCAACTAGTTAAGTATAACCTTGAGGCACTCAACAAGCCATCCTTAGTTTGGTTGGTAGGTATCTAATCAATAACAATTGCTTTATTCATTCAATTATTGAATCTTATGCTATTAACTAATTGATGTGTGCACATACATTGGTCTATCAACTCTTGATATATTTACATCTCATGTACACTAACCCAACTTCATATCTAGTACACATTAACCTTGTCACAAATCCAACTAGATAATGATATCGGTTAAATCGAACCCATTAATCATGAAATCTAATTTCAATGGTTTGAACATATTCTTATAGAGCGAGCTTCAGGCAACTCAACAACCCTAACTATAGAAGAACTAGGGTTCTCCTTGTATTAATGGAAGGCACAAGACTTAATTGTTTATTTAGCGAGGGGTTTCTTTGTTAAGTCTTATCATGTTATCAATGCATGCTTTTATATATCATAAATTCATCACATGAAAATATAAATATAGTTACATTAACTATATGGCATGATTATAGACATACTAAAGTCAATCTCTTGAGCCAAAGAGAAATTGACTAGGTCTTACCTAGGTATATGCATGAATTTACAACCCAAAATATAAATCAAATTCCTATTTCTAAGTCCTCTTTTTTATGGCACCACAACCTTTGCTTCTTGCTCCTTTCTATCTTTGTTTTATCATAATCCTATGTAATATAATTACATATTTCAAAGTATAGAAAACCACAATTTACAATTGAGAGGAGTAAGATGAGAAGAGAAATACACAACAAAAAAAGAGAGATAAGCACATGCAGACCCTATTTACCATAAAATAAAACAAATCCATGTATGCTCAATCACACTGGGCCTAAGTCCATAATCATCTATCGTGCCTTTCTACATACCCCTAACATACATTCTCTAATACATAAAATAAAATAATGACAACTTTGGATTTTAATTTGAAAATCGATTCAACGCTTGAACCAAAATTATCTACTTGTGTTGTTATGGTTAATTTAATTTTATGTCATTTCAATGTAGAATTTAATATTTAATCAAATTAAATTAAATTCTATATTTTTAGAATTAATTCAAAATTAATTTACCTTAAAATCAAAATATTGTGATGTCAAAATTAAACAATTTAATTTTTATATACATACCCATTTCCAGTCATACTAGAATTTCCATTGCTCAACTTAAATTAATTTAAAATTAATTTCCAAAAATTTTTAAAAATTTTAGAGCTTTAAATCATCTTTAGGTCAAATCAAGTTCATCAAAATGTTTTTGGCACAAGCTAAAACTACTAAGACAAATGAACCAGCACACTTAGATGCTCAAAACGACTCATATCTATAATTTTTTAAAATTTTAAATTCATGAAAAATAATTTTGCAATACATATAACATAAAAATAACATATTTTAAATCACATAAAAAGTATTTAAATCTTCTGAAAATAAAGTAATCACACAAAAAAAAATCAAACAAAACAGTCCCACTAGGTATGCCAAAACAATCTAGTTTTTTTGTTTATTTGACAATTTAATTAAAATAATTTGAATTAATTATTCGACACTTACAGAGGTATAAATACATTCTCAATATGTATAAATAATTTTTCCATAATTAAATTACAAAAAAAATATAAACATACCATCAATTAAGCCAAACAACAACACAAGTTCATAAACATGGCAATTTTCAACATTTTGAAATAAATCCGAAATTAATTATTTGATTCACATTCAAACCATTTTTCAATAAAAAAAATAATCCTTAAACATCCCATGATTAGATTAGAGAAAGAAAATTTGTAAAACATATTTTACAAATTAATTTCAAATTTTCAAACCTATTTATCCAAAATTACTAAAATCGTACAATCTCATTGCACTTTCAATTAAAATTAATTTTAATGGACACAAGTTGGCTATGATACCACTATTACATTTTGAAAGATGAATATCATTAATAAAAGTAGCAGGAAAATAAAAATTCAAAACCCAAATTAAGGATCTTTCTTGTTCCGTTAATTTCTTGATTAGAGGTAAGAAATTATACCTTGTCATTTCTTGATTTGTGATTCAAATCTTGACCTTGTTAGGTTCTAGAAAACCACAACAATTTATATTAGGATGTCTCTAATGATAATCCATGCAAAAAATGAAGAAGAAACTAACAAAAGAAATGCTTTGAACAAATTCAAAGCTTTCAAAGTGCTATTGAGAGAATTTTTCTTGTGTCTCGAAACAAAAATATTTATTTCACAAAAAATAATTTCATGTATCTTTTTTTCCATTGGATGTCTTTTCTATCTGAATCATATTGAAAAAATATCAAAAATCAAAAGGGAAGAAAAGAAAGGTCTAATGAATACAAGCCAGCAACCTGTTTAACCCGCACGGGCCCACAATGGTCCATTACCTTATCGAATGAATTTTTTATGCGATCTCATATCGATCCATTCTGAAATTATTCTCTCATAATTTTTGATCCCATCCAATACCATTTTACTCATTCTCCATATTTTCAATGCGTGTGACCTATTAGATTCCCGGTTATATTGGTCACTTAAGTTAACAATTAATTTAAGCAAGTGATGAGCAGTATCTAGCAACACATCATGACCTCCAATTGACAGAAAAGTCATTGGTTTGACTATGAACCTTTCTATAGACAATTTCTGTGTAATTATTCCTTTCACCTTTCTATAGACAATTTCTGTGTAATTATTCCTTTCACCTTTCTATACCCTACTTGGTTCAGAATATGGATATGTCTTAACTCCCACTAGATTGACTATGTCAATGGCAACGGTTTAGGAAGCATGGAGCAAATACAAACACAAGCTTCTGAGCAAGGTAGAGGCCGAGGTCGAGGCCAAGGTAGAGGAGGCCGATCAGGGTCCAGTCAGTTTAGATTAGAGATAGTTGAGAGGCCAGAAGATAGTGGAGCTGACCCAGCTAGGGCATATGTTATGCGAGGCCGAGAGGAGTAGGATGCACCTGATGTCATAATTGGTAAATTCCTTCTCTTTGGCTCAAACATACATGCATTGATAGATCTGGGGTCAACGCATTCATACATATGCACACCACCACCGGGCCGAGAGGGTTTACAACTACAGGCTCTAGATTTTGAGATTCTAATGACTACCCATTGAGGCACAGTGTGAGGGTTAGCACAGTGTTTAGGGGTGCCCAGTTGAAATTAAAGGTAGGCAATTCCAAGCAGACTTGATAAAGTTACCATTCCATGAGTTCGATGTGATCATGGGAATGGATTGGTAGGCTCATTATGGAGTGGTAGTTGATTGTAGGAAGAGACAAATGATCATCAGAATTCCAAAATAAGATTAGATAGTTGTGATAGGTGAGAGTAAAAGATATCCAAATAATGTGATATCAATGTTGAAAGCTCGGAACCTCATCAGTAAAGGATGTGAAACATACGTAACGTATATGACTGATATGGAAAAAGTAAGTCCAAATTTGATGGATATATGTTAGTGAGTTTCCTGATGTGTTTCTTGATGGATAGAGAAATAGAATTTGGGATCAATTTGGTACCCGGTGCCACTCCTAATTCCATTACACCGTATAGGATGGCACTAGTGGAGTTGAAAGAGTTGTAGATACAATTGCAGTAATTTTTAGATAAGGGATTTATACAACCCAGTGTGTCACCATGGGGTGCTCCTATATTATTTTTAAAGAAGAAAGAAGGCACCTTACGTCTCTGCATTGATTATAGGCAACTTAATAAGGTGATTATCAAGATTAAATACCCGTTACCCAAAATTGATGATTTATTTGATCAGTTGAATGGTGCAGCCATATTTTTAAAGATAGATCTTCAATCAGGGTATCCTTAGCTGAAGATCAAAGAGTCGGATGTACCTAAGATGACATTCAAGACTTGTTATGGTCATTATGAGTTCCTTATTCTGCCCTTTGGATTGACGAATGCACCAGTAGCTTTTATAAATCTGATGAACTAAGTGTTCAGGCCATATGTTGATCAATTTGTAATGGTGTTTATTGATGACATTCTCGTCTACTTTAGAGACCGAGAAGAACATGATCAACATCTCATAATAGTGTTGTAAACACTGAGGGAGAAGAAATTATATGCAAAGTTATCAAAGTGTGTGTTTTGGCTTGAAGCAATCAGTTTTCTAGGTCATGTAGTTTCAATATAAGGTATTCGGGTTAACCCTAGTAAAATTAAGGCTATTCTTAATTGGAAAGCACCACATGTGATAGAAGTGAGGAGTTTTCTAGGATTAGCTAGATATTATAGGAGGTTTTGGAAGGATTTTCATCCTTAGCGACTCCTTCGACACAACTGCTATGAAAAGAGGTACGTTTTGAGTGGAAAGAGAGGTGTCAAACAACCTTTGATCGAATGAAGGCAATGTTAACTGAAGCACTAGTCTTGACTTAACCCATACTTGGAAAAGACTTTTGTTGGGTACAGTGATACTAGTCATAATGGTTTAGGCTATGTTCTTATGCAAGAAGGAAAGGTTATTGCTTACGCCTCAAAACAACTTAAGCCTCACGAGCTTAATTACCCAACACACAATTTGGAGTTAGCTACTATTGTTTTTGCTTTGAAGATATGAAACATTATATATATGGGAAAAAATGTTATATCTATACAAATCACAAAAGTCTTAAGTACCTTCCCTCATAGAAATAATTGAATTTGAGACAACAAAGATGGTTGGAGTTGATTAAAGATTATGACTGTGTGACCGACTACAAACCAGACAAAGCTAATATGGTTGCAGATGCACTAGGCAGAAAAATCTTAGCTGAGATGTGAGTGGAATCCACATTGATGCAGAAAATTAAAGATGCTCAGAAGTAAGATGAGAAGTTAGTAAAGATAGTTGAGGCAGTAAAAAGGGGAGAAAAACCTGATTTTTCATTGATGGAAGATGACACAGTATACTTCAAGAAGAGGATTTGTGTTCTAATATAAAAGAGCTGAATTTTTATATCTTAAAATAAGCATATGGAACGGTATATACCATGCATCTAGGCGGGAACAAGATGTGTCAAGGCTTGAAAACTAAATACTGGTGGCCAGGGATGAAGAAAGATATCACCGAGTACATTGCTAAGTGTTTAACTTGTAAACCAGTGAAAGCGGAACACCAGTTACCCATGGGATTGTTGCAACCAATATCATTTCCAGAGTGGAAATGGGAAAGAATCACGATGGATTTTGTGTCTAGTTTACCGGTGACTCAGAGAAAACATGATGCAATATGGGTGATAGTGGATCGATTGACAAAGTCGGCACATTCTTACTTATCAAAATGGATTACTCATTGAACAAGGTAGCCCAAATTTATGTAAGTGAGATAGTAAGACTTCATGGAGTGCCAATATCTATCATCTCTTATAGAGATCCCAGATTTATATCGCAATTTTGGAGAAGCTTCTAACAAACTTTGAGAACTCGACTCAATTTCAGCATGGCTTTCCATCCATAAATGGATGGACAATCAGAGTGGGTAATCCAGTTATTAGAAGACACGATGAGAAGTTGTGTGCTTGAGTTTGAACGAAGTTGGGATTGACATCTACCTCCTATGGAGTTTTCCTACAACAACAGCCATCAAACGAACATAAGCATGGCTCCATATGAGGCATTGTATAAAAGAAAGTGTAGGACACTAGTTTTTTGGACTGAATTGAGTGAAAAGAAGTTGATAGGGATAGAGTTAGTGCAACAAATAGAAGAAAAGGCTAGAATTATCAAAGAAAGATGGAAAATAGCTCAAGATCGACAAAAATCATATACTGACCTCAAGAGGTGAGATATAGAGTATGCTATGGGAGATAAAGTGTTTCTCAAGGTTTCTCCTTGGAAGAAAGTATTGAGATTTGGTAGAAAGGGAAAGTCAAGTTCGAGGTTCATTGGTCCTTATGAGATTTTGGAAAGAATCATACTAGTGGCATATCGGTTAACACTTCCACCAGAACTGGATAAAATCCATAATATTTTTTCATGTGTTTATGCTAAGGAGATATTGATCGGATCGAACTCATATTATTCCAACTAATGAAATAGAAGTACAAACCAACTTGACATACAAAGAGGAACTGGTGGCTATATTAGCAGGTGAAGAAAAAGTTTTACGAAACAAGAAATTTCCATTAGTTAAAGTGTTATGGCGGAATCATCCTACTGAAAAAGCCACATGGGAAAGCGAAGAGATGATGAGGAAGCAATATCCTCTGTTTTTCAACAAAGAATGAACAGGTAAAATTTTGAGGAAGAATTTTATTTTAAGAGGGAGAGGATATTATATCCCCTAATTTTGGCCCTAGTCGTGCGAGTTGTTAAATCAATTCGACGGTTTGACCGACGTCTAAATTTGGATTTTGACTGAAAAATAATTAAACTAATAGCAAATAATTATAGAAAATTTCTAATAAAGTGTTTAAAGTAATTATTTTACGATGGAGGACCTAAATGCAAATTTTGAAAAGTTTAGGGGTCAAGTTGAAATTTACCAAAAATTAGAGGATTAATTGGGATAACAATTAATTAAATGCATGAATGGGGACATTATATATATGTGCTGGTTGGCTTAACCAAGTGGAAAATTTTAAGAAGCCAATTGACATGCATGAATACATGAATTAAACATTAAATGTATATGAGCTTAGGTGTCCCCTTCCTTAATGTCTTTTGTCATTTTCCCCTTAATTGTTTCTTCTTCCTTCCTTATCCCTTTCTATCTAGAATTTTCTATTCCCCTAATTCAGCCCACAGTTTCTCTAATCCTCCATAGACAAGCTTAGTTCAAGAAAGGGAAAGTGAGAAAGAAAGTGTGAAAAAGAGAGAAAAAGGCATAGGAAATTCTATTTTCATGCTCAAGGAAGCTTGAGCGAGCAAAAGAAGAGAGAGAGAGAGGATAGGGTTTATGAAGTTTTAATGATCTCTTTTATGAATTTTAGGAACTCAAATTGACAAGGATCTAGCTCAAAGGAGCAAAGGAAAAGAGAAAGAAAAGAAAAGAAAAAGGTTTGTGTATAACATAAGGCAATAGCCTAAGTCTTTTTTTTTTAAGTTGCATGAGTTGAGCATTTGACATGTTAATGATTATGAATTAATAGTATTTTGTGATAAAAATCTTGGGGATGCATGTTTGCTAGACTTAGGATTAATTTTGATAAAAAAAATTGAAGATGGTAAATATGTGTGTTCTTTGCTGGAATTGATGAGCAGTGATTACATAAACTATTATAACTTAAGTTATTGAATTCGGATTTATATGTTCTTTGTTGGTTTTAAATCTTAGGGGTTGAAATTTTATTTAGACCATAAAATCCATATATATCTAAATTTTTTTAGAAAAATACATTAAGTTCAGATATAGAATCTGGGCAAAATTGTTAGTGACCAGTCATTGTTAATTTGACCATATCTTTGGACAAATAACTTCAAAGTAAGTGATTCAAGTTGCATATTGAAGCTAAGATTCAAAACTAAGATTGTTAAGAAGACCATGTAATCTTGTTAACAAGACCAAAATTAAGTTCCAAAACAGAGCACGAAATCTGCTAGTGATAGGGCAACATATGAGTTAAGGAATGCAATGAGTAAAATGGTGTGAACCTTGTTATATGATGCAAATACTATTTTTATTGAGTAATTGTGTGATTAATTGAACCTTTACATGCATGAAATGGGTGAATTTAATAACTATGAATTTTAATGACCTTGAGTAAGCCTTACAACACCTAACTAGAACTAGACTTAGAATAGTTTGGCATGCCAAGCAGGGGGGAGTATGATGAAAACCATTAATGGTATGATTATTGAAGTCGGTAATGGCACAATTATTGAAATTGGTAATGGGAATATTACTGAAGCCGATAATGGCACAATTATTGAAGCAGATAATGACACTATTATTGAAGTCGGTAATGACACTTGTACGCGCACATCATATTGCCCAAGTGGCACTCTTAAGTGACTGGATGGCAACTCCGTTATCCTAGTCAGTGGTTCATAGGTGTTGTGGGCATAAAGAAGATATAGAAAATAAATGGAATTATAACTTGTGATATGATTAATTATAATGGATTATATAATGATGATTTAATTAAATAAAACAGGTATGAGATAAATGAATATAATTTGATATTTATGCATGCTAGAATATTATGAGATGTACATTTGCATGGAAAGATGATTGGGCATAAATTGATATATGACAATGCATGTTGCATGAAATAGTTTATTGTCTTATTTATATGCACCACTAAGCCAAAAGCTTAGCATGAGAGTTTCTCTTGCGCATATATACTGAAGAATAAATAGAATATAATAGATAAAGCCTGCGGTGACTTGATCCAATAAAACAACCTATTTCACACACTGTGGGTCACTCAACTTTTGTATATTATCGTTTGAATTTTATTTTATAGTATTTGTAAAATAAACAACACGTTTTGTAAAGAATATGTGATTATATATAAAATGTATTTTATCTTTCATGGTTTGATTTCTTTTACACAACAAAGGAAATAATAAAAAATAAATAATAATAAAGAAAAAATTATATGAGTGTCTTTTATTTATACATATATATGAAACAATGTTTTGAATAGATGAAGTCAACATAGTACTCCCTTGTCCGAGCACGTATTATTGGGGTGAGGGGGTGTTACAGCAACCACTACCAACCCTACATCTAAAAGACTCAATGGTCTAAGCAAATGCATAACAAATGCAGATGACACAAATGAATGTGTAGAATCAGAATCAATAAGAACATGTGCATCTTTATCAAAAATAGATAACATACCAACCGCGACTTCAAAAGACTGTAATGGCTTTTGTGGTATTATAGCGAAAATCCTAGATTGAGATGATGGTCTACTAGGCTAGGCATTATGCCTAGGTTGAGTAGATGTAAATGCAGTAGCTTTAGTGGCTCTACTCACACTTGTGCTAACACCAAGATTCACAAATGGCCTTCATTGACTTTGTGTCCTACCTCCCCTCTGACTCCCAAGTGTCACTGATCCCTGACCAGATTGACTAAGTTGCAAAAGCTTTGTACAGTTCCTTCTAATATGACCAAATTCCCCACATTCATAACAACCTATTCTTCCACTTCTACACTCACCATCGTGATGTTTACCACAAATAGTGCATTGAGGTCGAATCTTCTGACTAAAACTTGAACTACCACCAAATTTTGGCCTTTGTCCAGAAGCTGTATTACCAACTGGTTGTCTCATTGAACTTTGGCTTGCTTGTGGTCCACTACCTGACTGATAGGACCTCATTTGATAACCCCCACTACTGCCACCAAATGTGCCCTTGGTCGGAGGAAAATTACCCCCTCTTTTAAGCTATTTCCCTGAATATCCCTAAAAAGAACTATTTGCTTGCTTTATCTTCTTTTGCTCTCACTCTGAACTGTCTCTCATCAACTTGTCAACTTCTAAGGCCTTATCTACTGTACAATAGAAATTACCACCATCATGATTAACTAGAGCCACACAAAGAGACAATTGTAAACCATCATAAAACCTCCGACATTTATCTCTTTCCTCACTAATATAATGTGCCACATACCTATAAAGATCTTCAAATTTATCAACAAATTCAGTTACAATCATATTGCCCTAGCTTATTGTAACATCATACCTTATGCATTTGAGTATAACCTATCCCTGTATCAAGTAATCATACATGGCATACTGGAAAGGTAAAATACCCTATTAACAATAGTAGTAAAATTTTTTTCATATCCTATAATATAATTCAATGACTTTGCAAGTCTCATATCCTATAATATTATTCACTGACTTTGCAAAGTTAACACTGAGGTTTTCACCACAATATCATATATCACATATATCAAAACATAAACTTTACACATAAGTATTTTCGAGTTGATTTCATTTATACATTTTTAGACTCATTCCAAAATGACTATACATATTCAAGAACGTAAATACAAAACACGTATGACATATTTTCATGCTTGTGTGGAATGCAAGGAGAGAGAGTGATGAGGCTCGGCCAGTGACCTGTGCTCCATGTCTTTTATACGCTACTCAAAATGAGCTATCACTTTTCTTTACTTGAAAAATGATGCAAATTGATGAGTTGCGGCTCAGTGAGAATAACCATCCAATGAGCTCTAAAGAACCAAACAACTCATAGTCATAAATCACAATTCCAATATATACCGTGTATTCCATTCCATTCATCAGTATCATATAAGTATCAATAAAGTTGAAACATATAATCATTACTCTTTATGTATGCAAATGCTTTGCTTATTTCATTTTTTCGTGACCAAGTTAAACAGACATTGTCCTGGTTTCCATGTGAATATTTTCCATGTAAACATTTGCATTTGCATTTGCATTTGCTAGCTAGCTTGATCATTTGCTTCATTTGCACATTTGTTGGGCCATAGGCCTCTTCTTTTGCTTTGCAATATCGATTAACTAGTCACAACGCCTTTTTAGCCCATATGCATATGCACGTGTATTTAAGCATTCATCAACCATTGCATCTTTATCATATACAACATACATATATTCCATATATACCTCATATGTCAAGCATATACCTTGCATATATTATACATGTACCATGTATATATATCACATTTGTCAAACATATACCTCAAATATACCAAAAGTATGCCATTTATATGTACCACAATGTCACAAATTATCCATCATTACATTATTGTGGACCAATCATGACAATCACATGAATCACATAGCAAGCAATATTCATTTGCACTAAAGAATTCAATCGATAATTAGACTCATCGTTCTCATCGGTCTCCAATATGTTGCGAGCCTAATATGAAAACATAATCGATTAACTCATGATTAGAGAGACTTAATGTGCCTTAAACAAATTAATATGCATTGTTCATATCAATAGTTAAGATTTTTTCTATGAGGCAGTGTGACCTTATGAGACTTTTTAGCCTATAACTTTTTCTATAATTGACCAATTAATCTGATTCTTATTCCTAATTCAAAATCACATATAATTATATAACATATTCAAATTTCAGACCAATTGGATCATGGTACAATATTTGGTGGAATTGCTAAGAGTGTTCTGTTTTCTGCCTTTAGGCAGTTTCAGGGTACTCATTTGGGTTCATCATAACTTATAATATATAAGTCCTATTTTATTGAAACTTTACAGAAACTTATATGGGTTCATATGGAACTTGTTTCATGTTTAAAACTTTTACCAATTATGTCTCTAAGGTCTTCTAATTATACCAAACATTTTACTGGTCCATAATAGAACTGACTTCCGGACCAGTATGGCTTCTAAAGGCCATAACTTAGCCTATATATAACCAATTAAGTTGAAATTAGTACCAAAATTTAGCTAAGACATATAATCATAACGCTCATGTTTTGCTCATTTCCAGAATTTAGCTCTAACAAGCTCCAATTAGCCAAACAAGTGACTGTATCTTCCCAGGGTACTCAGTAGGCAGTTCAAACCATGGAATAGTCATGGTTCCATTCACCATAACCCGCCATTTACAAGGCCTATGAACCTGAAATGGTAGACCAATACAAAACACATATATCTACAACTTTTATGTTTTGAAAGACTTCAAATAAGGGCTTTAACATATTCGAAATCAAACCACATAGTAGCTAACTTGGTTAGGGTTTACACCCTGACCAGTTTCAGTACGAAGAGCATATATCTCCCTATACATAACATCTTGCAAACATGTTTACTTATCAAAAAATAGAAGACATAAAGGAACAAATTTTGTGTTTTACACATTTCCAGAATTAATTTCTATTAACATCGAAATTGGGGTACAATTCAGTGCCTAATATTGAACCTAAGCAACCCTATAGCAATAGGAATTGATTACTAACAAAGAAAAACCTTGAAAGGGATAAATTAGCTTCAAAAACTAGGTGAAAAAAGGAAGAATTGAATTCTGAAATGGAGGAAATTGAAGAAGAAGTTGGGCTGGAGAAGAAAGCAGAAATGGGAAGATAAAGCTAACTTTTGGTTTTTGTCTTTTTATCTTTTTCTCATCTCTTTTCTCCTTTCTCTTCTCCTTTCTCTTCTCTTCTCTTCTATTTCTCTTTTATGTCATTTTAATTTTATTGTGTCTATATTATTATTATTATTATTATTATTTACATAGATTTATCATTCCACTAATTCACACAATGATACAACTTAATCATTTGACCCGATTTAACTAAATTAGCAATGTAAATGTTCACTAATCTTAATCTAATCATTTTTCTTACTTCAATTTAGTCACCTTATTCAATTCATTTCTAATACTCTGTTATCCTAATTTAGGTTATAAGGATACACATGTGACTCGATATAATTGCCAAATACTAGGACACATAGCTAGTGCGTGCCATGAACTTGCTCCTACGAAAATACGTATGAAATGCACGTGCTCAATTGAATTGTATGCAAGATGCTTTTGTTCGATGAAATGCATGCGGGGAAGGTCAAGGATGTTACAATTCTCCCTTCCTTTTAAAAATTCATCCTCGAAATTAATACCTGAAAATAGGTGTAGATATTTCTTTTTCATATTTTCTTTTGTTTCCCATGTTGCCTCTTATTGTAAATGGTTATGGCATAATACTTTAAACAAAGGTATTTCTCGGTTTCTTAGCTGTTTAGTCTTGTATCCAATGATTTGCACTAGTTCCTCAACATAACTTATGTCCTTTGCAATCTCAATGGCTTGATCTTTAAGTACATGTGTAGGATCTGACCTGTATCTTCTAAGCATGCTCACATGAAACACATTATGTATCTGAGCCATCTCTGGTAGTAACGCCAATCTATATGCCAGTGGACCAATCTTCTAAAGAATTTCATAAGGCCCTATATACCTTGGGCTCAATTTACCCTTTTTTCTAAATCGAATTATCCCTTTCCATGGAGACACATGAAGAAATACCTTTTCACCCAACTCGTATTCCATTTCCCTTCTATGTTGATCAACATAACTTTTCTGCCTATCTTGTGCTGCCTTTAGCTTGTTCTTGACAACCTTGATCTTATCCACTGTGTCTTGCACTATCTCTGGCCCTTCTAATGCATGTGCTCCTTCTTCATCCCAAATGATAGGGCTTTGACACTTTCTGCCATACAATGCCTCATATGATGCCATCAGTATACTGCTATGATACTGGTTATTGTAAGCAAATTCAATAAATGTTATATATTCATCCCAAACACCTCTGAATTCCATATAACATACCCTAAGCATTTCTTTCAATGTCTGTATAGTCCTTTCTGATTGTCCATCAGTCTGTGGGTGGAATGCAATGCTAAAGTTCAATTTTGTTCCCAATGCATTCTATAAACTCACCCAAAACATGAAGTAAACCGTGGATCTCTATCAGACACAATGGACACTGGAATGCCATGCAATCTGACTATCTCATTCACATATAATTTGGCCAAACTCTCAAGTGTACAGCCCCATCTGATAGGTAGAAATTGTGCTGACTTGATTAATCTGTCAATAATTACCCATACTGCATCATTTTTCTGTGGAGTTCTTGGCAATCCATAGACCAAATCCATCGTTATTCTTTCCAATTTCCATTATAGCACTGGCAATGGATGTAGTTTATCAACTGGTGCCTGATGCTCAATTTTAATCTGCTAACATGTCAAGCATTTGGAAACATATTCTACTATATCTTTAGTCATTCTTGGCAACCAGTAATGAGGACTTAAACTGTGATACATCTTTGTCATCCCTGGGTGCATTGCATACGGTGCATTGTGTCCCTCTTCCATTTTTTCCTAATGCATGTTCTCAGTGTCTAGAACACATGCGTGATTTCCACATCCGTACATCATCCCGCAATTGAAAATCTTTTCTATTTCCCTGCCTTATTGATTCAATTTTCTCACACAATTTATGATCTTTGCTTTGTGCATCTTTGATCCTCTCCTTTAGTATAGGTCTGACTTGAAGAGTAGCAATCAGTGATCCTTCATCATGTATATTTAATTTAATATTCATGGATTATAATTGAATCAAATATGGAAAAGAGGATACTTGCAAGTGAGCTACACTGCTACTAGCCTTCCTACTCACTGCATCTGCTACCACATTGGCTTTCCCTGGATGGTATTCAATTGTACAGTCATAATCTTTCAATATCTCTAACCACCGTCTCTGCCTCATGTTTAATTCTTTCTGCGTCAGCAAATAACACAAGCTTTTATGGTCTGTGAAGATTTGGAATGTCTCACCATACAGATAATGTCTCCAAATCTTCAATGCAAATACGACTGCAGCCAGTTCTAAATCATGCACTGGATATGAGATCTCATGTGGTCTCAGTTTTCTGGATGCATAAGCTATCACCTTACCATGTTGCATCAACACACATCCCAAGCCTTGGTGAGAAGCATCACTATATACTGTAAACCCACCTGTACCTCTAGGGATGGTTAACACTGGTGTTGAGGTTAGCCTGTGTTTTAGTTCATCGAAACTCCTTTGACATTCAGAAGTCCACTTAAAAGACACATTCTTTCTCAACAATTTAGTCAAAGGGCTAGCAATTAAGGAGAATCCATCAACAAATCTGCGATACTATCCGGCTAAACCCAAAAAACTATGCATTTTAAAACATTTTTAGGAGCTTCCCAATTTAGCATAGCCTCAATTTTCTTTGGGTCAACATCTATGCCCTTACACGACACCACATGTCCAAGAAACACCAAATGATCTAACAAGAATTCACATTTACATAATTTGGCATATAATTGTTTCTCCCTCAAAGTTTGCAACACAATTTTTAAATGTTGTTCATGTTCTTCCCTATTCTTTGAGTACACCAATATGTCATCAATAAATACTATCACAAACCTATCCAAATATGGTTGAAACACCTTATTCATTAAAGCCATAAATGTAGCTGGAGAATTAGTCAATCCAAATGGCATTACTAAAAATTCATAATACCCATACCTAGTTTGAAAGGTAGTCTTTGGAACATCCGTTTCTACTACCTTCAGCTGGTAATAACCTGATTTCAGATCAATCTTGGAGAATATTTGGGCTCCTTGCAACTGGTCAAACAAATCATCTATTCTAGGCAATGGATATTTGTTATTCACCGTCATTTTGTTCAATTGCCTATAATCGATGCACAATCTCATTGTTCCATCTTTCTTTTTAACAAATAAAACTGGTGCTCCCAATGGTGATACACTAGGTCTAATATACCCTTTGTCAAGTAACTCTTGCAATTGGGCCTTTAGTTCTTTCAACTCAACTGGGGCCATTCTGTAGGGTGACCTTGATATTGGTGCAGTTCCTGGCACTAATTCAATAGTAAATTCTATCTCTCTATCGGGTGGTAAACCAGGTAGATCATCTGGGAATACATCTGCAAATTCCCTTACCACTGCTACATTTTCAAGCAAGCTATCAGTGGTTCTAGTATCAGTCACATATGCCTAATATGCTTCACATCCCCCTTTGATCATTCGAAATGCCTTTACAGCTGAAACTAGACATGTAGGCACAAGTTTTCTTTCACCTAGAAATAGTACCCTTGGCTGGTTTCGTGATTCCAAAATTACTTCCTTAGTAAAGCAATTCACTATTGCATGATGTCTAGTTAACCAGTCCATTCCCAGTATCACATCAAATTCATATATTGGCAATAAAATCAGATCAGCTATTAACTCAGCTCTGTCAATGCATATTAGGTAATCACGATAGACATTATTCACAACTACCACGGTTCCCAATGGCATACTCACATTTATGTCAATCCCCAAAGGCTCATGCATTTGATGAAATTCATATGCCATATGCAATGATATAAATGAATGAGTGGAGCTTGGGTCAATCAATGCATATGCTAATAGTTTAGAAATATAAATATTACCAGTGACTACTTCGAGAGCATCCAGTACCTCTTGTCTAGTCATAGCAAACACCCTGGCCTGAGTAGGAGGTCTAGAACTCTGACCTTCAGATCTGGTCACTCCTCTACCCAGTGTACCAGTCCTGCCCCTGCCTCTTCCTCTGCCTTATGTCCCACTAGTAGGGTAGACGCTCGATGCCTCAACAGTAGTCTCAGATACTCCTCTGCCTCTGTTAGTCTCTGCTAGTTTGGCTCTATTTGGACAGTCTCTATACATGTGCTTCATCGATCCACAAAAATAACATGCTCCTGTGAGCCTTCTACATTCGCCCGTATGTTGTCTGCCACAATGACTACAAGTGGGCCTCTATTCAACATATTAGCTCTGCACTCTGCCTGGGTAAGAGAAAGTCATTCCTCGACCTCTAGATCTGGATTACCCACTTCTGTTACCAGATTGTGCAGGCATATATCTACCTCTTTTCCCCAACCTTCTGCTAGACTCACCAAAGAATTCACGTGATGGCCTTTTTATTTGTTGTTCCCCAGCTTCTTTCATTAACCGTTCAGCTCTGATTGCAGCAGCTCTGAGCCTAGCATAACTATTAAGATCAGTAGTTGTGATTCTATTTCTGATCTTATATTTGAGGCCCTCCTCAAACTTCCTATATTTGTCTCTTTCAGTAGAGACCATGATTGTGGCATAATGGGAAAGTTTGTTAAATTGTACTTCATACTCTGCAATAGACATATACCTCTGTTTCAGATTCAGGAATTCCTTCCTTTTCTCATCTTTATATGCTTCAGGCAAGTAATTATTCTGAAATTCCAGGAGAAAATTATTCCATGTCAAAACCGGTGGTTGTGCATCACTGTCATGGACTGTCTCTCACCATTCATGTAACGTCTCATCATATGCATTTGAGTATAACCTATCCCTGTACCAAGTAATCATACATATCATACTGGAAAGGTAAAATAACCTGTTAACAATAGTAGTAAAATTTTTTTCATATCATGTCCTGTAAAATCAACTAATGACTTTACAAGTCTTATATCCTGTAATATCACTCAATGACTTTTCAAGTCAACATTACAAACCACAAATACGGTATATCACATATATTAAAACATATACTTCACATCCGAAGGATTACGGGTTGTTTCCATTTATACATTTTAAAACTAATCTAGAGTAATAATACATATTCAAGCATATAAGTCCAAAATACAGATGACATGTTTTCATGTTTGTGTGGAATGCAAGGAGAGAGAGAGTGATGAGGCTCGGCCAGTGACCTGTGCTCCATGTCTTTTATACACTATTCAAAATGAGCTATCACTTTTCTTTACCTGAAAAATGATGCAAATTGATCAGTTGCGGCTCGGTGAGAATAACCATCCAATGAGCTCTAAAGTACCAAAAAACTCATAGTACTAGATCACAATTCCAATATATACCATGTATTCCATTTCATTCATCAGTATCATATAAGTATCAATAAAGTTGAAACATATAATCATTACTCTTTATGTATGCAAATGCTTTGCTTATTTCATTTTGTTGTGACCAAGTTAAACAGACATTGCCCCGGGTTTCCATGTGAATATTTGCCATGTGAACATTTGCATTTGCATTTGCTAGCTAGCTTAATCATTTGTTTCATTTGCACATTTGTTGGGCCATAGGCCTCTTCTTTTGCTTCACATTATCGATTAACTAGTCACAATGCCTTTTTAGCCCATATGCATATGCACTTGTATTTAAGCATTCATCAACCATTGCATCTTTATCATATACAACATACATATATTCCATATATACCTCATATGTCAAGCATATACCTTGCATATACTATACATATACCATGTATATATATCACATTTGTCAAACATATACCTCAAATATACTGCAAGTATACCATTTATGTGTACCACAATGTCACAAATTATCCATCCTTATTTTATCAAGGACCAATCATGACAATCGCATGAATCAAATAACAAGCAACATTCATTTGCACTAAAGAATTCAATCGATAATTAGACTCACCGTTTTCCTTTGATTCCGACCCCTATCTTATTGTCTATCTGCTCCTTGTGGGTCTCCAATATGTTGCGAGCCTAATATGAAAACATAATTGATTAACTCATGATTAGAGAGACTTAATGTGGCTGAAACAAATTAATATGCATTGTTCATGTCAATAGTTAAGATTTTTCCTATGAGGCAGTGTGACCTTATGGGACTGTTTAGCTATAACTTTTTCTATAATTGACCAATTAATTGGATTCTTCTTTCTAAATAAACATAACATATAATTATAGAACATATTCAAATTTCATACCAATTGGATCATTGTACAATATTTGGTGGAATTTGTAAGAGTGTTCTATTTTCTGCCTTTAGGCAGTTTCAGGGTACTCATTTGGGTTCATCATAACTTATAATATATCAGTAGTATTTTAATGACACTTTACATAAGCTTATATGGGTGCATTAGTAACATGTTTCATGTTTACAACTTGTACCAATTATGTCTCTATGGTCTTCTAATTATACCAAACATTTTACTGGTCCAGAATAGAATTGACTTCCGGACCAGTATGCCTTACAAAGGCCATAACTTAGTCTATACATAACCAATGAAGTTTCCATTAGTACTAAACTTTAGATAAGACATATACCAATAACTCTTATGTTTTTATCATTTACAGAATCTAGTTCTAACAAGCTCAAATTAGCCAAACAAGTTACTATATCTTCCTAGAGCACTCAGTATGCAGTTCAAACCATGGAACGGTCATGGTTCCATTCACCATAACTCACAATGTACAAGGTCTATGAATCTGAAATTTGGTAGAAAGATACAAAACACATATATCTACAACTTTTATGCTTTTAGAGACTTCAAATAAGGGCATTAACATATTCAAAATCAAACCACACAGTACCTAACTTGGTTAGGGTTTATACCCCGACCAGTTTCAGTATGAAGAGAATATCTCTCCCTATACATAAAATCTTGCACAAATATTTAGATATCCATAAATATAAGATATAAAGGAACAACTTTTGTTTTTTACACATTTCCAGAATCAATTTAGATTAACATCAAAATCGGGGTGTAAGTCAGTGCCTAATATTGAACCTAAGCAACTCAAATCAACCCTATAGCAATAAGAATTAATTACTTACCATGAACAACCTTGAAAGGGATCAATTAGCTTCAAACACTAGGTGAAACAAGGAAGAATTGATGTCTGAAATGGAGGAAATTGAAGAAGAAAACGGGGCTGAAGTGAGGGGGCAGAAATGGGAAGATAAAGCTAACTTTTGGTTTTTGTCCTTTTTCTCTTTTTCTCATCTCTTTTCTCATCTCTTTTCTCCTTTCTCTTCTCCTTTCTCTTCTCTTCTCTTCTATTTCTCTTTTATGTCATTTTCATTTTATTTTGTCTATATTATTATTATTATTATTATTTACATAGATTTATAATTCCACTAATTCACAAAATGATACAGCTTAACCATTTGACCCGATTTAACTAAATTAGAAATGTAAATGTTCACTAATCTTAATCTAATCATTTTTCTTACTTTAATTTAGTCACCTTATTCAATTCATATCTAATACTTTGTTATCCTTATTTAGGTTATAATTACACATGTGCGATTCGATACAAGTGCCAAATACTAGGACACGTAGGTAGTGCGTGTCAGAAACTTATTCCTACGAAAATACGTATGAAATGCATGTGTTCAATTGAATTGTATGCATGATGCTTATGTTCGATGAAATGCATGTAGGGAAGGTCAAGGATATTACAATTCTCCCCTCCTTTTAAAAATTTCGTCCTCAAAATTAATACCTAAAAACAGGTATGGATATTGCTTTTTGATATTTTCTTCTGTTTCCCATGTTGCCTCTTCTTGTAAATGGTTACGCCATAATACCTTAACCAAAGGTATTTCTCGATTTCTTAGCTGTTTAGTCTTGTCTTCAATGATTTGCACTAGTTCCTCAACATAACTCATGTCCTCTTCAATCTCAAGGGCTTGATCTTTAAGTACATGTGTAGGATCTGACTTGTATCTTCTAAGCATGCTCACATGAAACACATTATGTATCTGAGCCATCTCTAGTGGTAATGCCAATCTATATGCCAATGGACCAATCTTCTCAAGAATTTCATAAGGCCCTATATACCTTGGGCTCAATTTACCCTTTTTGCCAAATCGAATTATCCCTATCCATGGAGATACACGAAGAAATACCTTTTAACCCAACTCGTATTCCATTTCCCTTCTATGCTGATCAACATAACTTTTTTGCCTATCCTGTGCTGCCTTTAGCTTGTTCTTGACAACCTTGATCTTATCCCCTATGTCTTGCACTATCTCCGGCCCTTCTAATGCACGTGCTCCTTTTTCATCCCAAATGATAGGGCTTTGGCACTTTCTGCCATATAATGCCTCATATGGTGCCATCTGGATACTGCTATGATCCTGGTTATTGTAAGCAAATTCAATCAATGCTATATATTCATCCCAAGCACCTCTGAATTCCATAGAACATGCCCTAAGCATTTCTTCCAATGTCTGTGTAGTCCATTCTAATTGTCCATCAGTCTGTGGGTGGAATGCAGTGCTAAAGTTCACTTTTGTTCCCAATGCATTCTGTAAACTCACCCAAAAATGTGACGTAAACCGTGGATCTCTATTAGACACAAAGGACACTGGAATGCCATGCAATCTAACTATCTCATTCACATATACTTTGGCCAAACTCTCAAGTGTACAACCCCATCTGCTAGGTAGAAAATGTGCTAACTTGGTTAATCTGTCAATAATTACCCATACTGCATCATTTTTCCGTGGAGTTCTTGGCAATCCATAAACGAAATCCATCGTTATTCTTTCCCATTTCCATTCTGGCACTGGCAATGGATGTAACTTACCAATTGGTGCCTGATGTTCAATTTTAATGTGCTGACATGTCAAGCATTTGGAAACATATTCTGCTATGTCTTTCTTCATTCTCGGCCACTAGTAATGTGGCCTTAAACTGTGATACATCTTTGTCATCCCTAGGTGCATTGCATACGGCGCATTGTGTGCCTCTTCCATTATTTCCTGACACAAGTTCTCAGTGTCTGGAACACATATGCGTGATTTTAACATCAGTACATCATCCTGCAATTTAAAATCTTTACTATTTCCCTGCCTTACTGATTCAATTTTCTCACACAATTAGGGATCTTTGCTTTGTGCTTCTTTGATCATATCCTTTAGTATAGGTCTGACTTGAAGAGTAACAATCAGTGATCCTTCATCATGTATATTTAATTCAACATTCATAGATCGTAATTGAATCAAATACGGAAAAGAGGAAACCTGCAACTGAGCTACATTGCTACTAGACTTCCTACTCAATGCATCTGCTACCATATTGGCTTTCCCTAGATGGTATTCAATTGTACAGTCATAATCTTTAAATAACTCTAACCACTGTCTCTGCCTCATGTTTAATTCTTTCTGTGTCAGCAAATAACCCAAGCTTTTATGGTCTGTGAAGATTTGGAATGTCTCACCATACAGATAATGCCTCCAAATCTTCAATGCAAATACGACTGCAGCTAGTTCTAAATCATGCACTGGATATGAGATCTCATATGGTCACAGTTGTCTGGATGCATAAGCTATCACCTTACCATGTTGCATCAACACACATCCCAAGCCTTAGTGAGAAGCATCACTATATACTGTAAACCCACCTGTACCTGTAGGGATGGTTAACACTAGTGCTAAGGTTAGCCTGTGTTTTAGTTCATCGAAACTCCTTTGACATTCAGAAGTCCACTTAAAAGGCACATTCTTTCTCAACAATTTAGTCAAAGGGCTAGGAATTAAGGAGAATCCATTAACAAATCTGCGGTAGTATCCGGCTAAACCCAAAAAACTACCAATTTTAGAAACATTTTTAGGATCTTCCCAATTTAGCATAGCCTCAATTTTCTTTAGGTCAACCTTTATGCCCTTACATGACACCACATGTCTAAGAAACACCAAATGATCTAACCAGAATTCACATTTACTAAATTTGGCATATAATTGTTTCTCCCTTAAAGTTTGCAACACAATTTTTAAATGTTGTTCATGTTCTCCCCTATTCTTTGAGTACACCAATATGTCATCAATAAATACTATCACAAACCTATCCAAACATGGTTGAAACACCTTAATCATTAATGCCATAAATGTAGCTGGAGCATTAGTCAATCCAAATGGCATTACTAAAAATTCATATTGTCCATACTTGGTTCGAAAGCAATCTTTGGAACATCCATTTCTGCTACCTTTAGCTGGTAATAACCTGATTTCAGATCAATCTTGGAGAATATTTGGGCTCCTTACAACTGGTCAAACAAATAATCTATTCTAGACAATGGATATTTGTTCTTCACCGTCATTTTGTTCAGTTGCCTATAATCGATGCACAATTTCATTATTCCATCTTTCTTTTTAAGAAATAACACTGGAGCTCCCCATGGTGATACACTAGGTCTAATATACCCTTTGTCAAGTAAGTCCTGCAATTGGGCCTTTAGTTCTTTCAACTCAACTGGGGCCATTCTGTAGGGTGACCTTGATATTGGTGCAGTTCCTGGTACTAGATCAATAGTAAATTCTATCTCTCTATCTGGTGGTAAACTAGGTACATCATCTGGGAATACATCAGCAAATTCCCTTACCACTGGTATATTTTCAAGCAAGCTATCAGTGGTTCTAGTATCAGTCACATATGCCAAATATGCTTCACATCCCCCTTTGATCATTTGAAATGCCTTTACAGCTAAAACTAGACATGTAAGCACAAGTTTTCTTTCACCTAGAAATACTACCCTTGGCTGGTTTGGTGATTCCAAAATTACTCCTTTAGTAAAGCAATTCACTATTGCATGATATCTAGTTAACCAGTCCATTCCCAGTATCACATCAAATTCATATATTGGCAATAAAATCAGATCAGCTATTAACTCAGCTCTGTCAATGCATATCAGGCAATCACGACAGACATTATTCACAACTACCACGGTTCCCAATGGTGTACTCACATTTATGTCAATCCCCAAAGGCTCATGCATTTGATGCAATTCAGATGCCATATGCAATGATATAAATGAATGAGTGGAGCCTGGGTCAATCACTGCATATGCTAATATTTCAGAAATATAAATATTACCAGTGACTACTTCGGGAGCATCCACTGCCTCTTGTCTAGTCATAGAAAACACCCTGGCCTGAGTAGGAGGTCTAGAACTCTGACTTTTAGATCTGGTCACTCCTCTGCCTAGTGTACCAGTCCTGCCCCTGCCTCTTCCTCTACCTTGTGTCCCACTAGTAGGGTAGACGCTCGGTGCCTCAACAATAGTCTCAGATACTCCTCTGCCTCTGCTAGTCTCTGTTAGTTTGGCTCAATTTGGATAGTCTCTATACATGTGCTCCATCGATCCACAGAAGTAACATGCTCCTGTGAGCTTTCTACATTCGCCTGTATGCCATGTGGGCCTCTGTTCAACATATTGGCTCTGCCTTCTGCCTGGGTAAGAGAAAGTCATTCCTCGACCTCTAGAACTAGAGTACCCACTTCTATTACCAGATTGTGCAGGCATATATCTACCTCTTTTCCCTAACCTTCTGCTAGACTCACCAAAGAATTCACGTGATGGCCTTTTTATTTGTTGTTCCCCAGCTTCTTTCATTAACCGTTCAGCTCTGATTGCAGCAGCTCTGAGCCTAGCATGACTATCAAGATTAGTAGTTGTAATTCTATTTCTGATCACATATTTGAGGACCTCCTCAAACTTCCTGCATTTGTCTCTTTAAGTAGAGACCATGAAGGTGGCATAATGGGAAAGTTTGTTAAATTGTACTTCATACTCTGCAATAGACATATTCCCCTGTTTCAGATTCAGGAATTCTTTCCTCTTCTCATCTTTATATGCTTCAAACATGTAATTGTTCTGATATTCTAGGAGAAAATCATTCCATGTCAACACCGATGGTTGTGCATCACTGTTAGGGACTGTCTCCCACCATTTATAAGCATTTCCTTGCAGTAAGGATACTGCATAATCGAATTTCTCATCCGGGGTACATCTCATCATATTTAGCACCCTCTGTGTCTTTTTCAGCCATGTCTCAGCTTCTGCTGGGTCTATTCTGCCATTGAAATCAGTTGCACCATGTTTCCTTAGCTTGTCATAACGTCTTTCCTTGTACATTTCAGGACCATATACTTCTTGTTCTAGGTTTTCATGGGGTACTTCTGCATGAGATGACTGTGATGCATGTACTAGAGCTCTAGCTCCTAGTGCTGGTTGATCTCTATATAAATCAAGTGATGTCTCATGAGAATGCATTTCGGCCGGCCTCTCCCTCATTGGTGAATTATGTCTTATGATATCCATAAAATAAATGAAATTATGTCACTACATAATGTTCAACACATAGGATGCATATGTTATCATGCTCTTATGCATATGCATGTTCCCATGGAACCTATCCCTTCTCTAATACAAAAAATGTAACGTCACATCATATGCACTTGAGTATAACCTATCCCTGTACCAAGTAATCATACATAGCATACTGGAAAGGTAAAATACCCTATTAACAATAATAGTAAAATTTTTTTCATATCATGTCCTGTAAAATCAACTAATGACTTTACAAGTCTTATATCCTTTAATATCACTCAATGACTTTTCAAGTCAACATTACAAACCACAAATACGATATATCACATATATTAAAACATATACTTCACATCCGAAGGATTACGGGTTGTTTCCATTTATACATTTCAAAACTAATCTAGAGTGATAATACATATTCAAGCATATAAGTCCAAAATACAGATGACATGTTTTCATGCTTGTGTGGAATGCAAAGAGAGAGAGAGTGATGAGGCTCGGCCAGTGACCTATGCTCCATGTCTTTTGTACGCTACTCAAAATGAGCTATCACTTTTCTTTACCTGAAAAATGATGCAAATTGATGAGTTGCAGCTCAGTGAGAATAACCATCCAATAAGCTTTAAAGTACCAAACAACTCATAATCATAAATCACAATTCCAATATATACCATGTATTCCGATCCATTCATCAGTATCATATAAGTATCAATAAAGTTGAAACATATAATCATTACTCTTTATGTATGCAAATGCTTTGCTTATTTCATTTTGTTGTGACCAAGTTAAACAGACGTTGCCTCGGGTTTCCATGTGAATATTTTCCATGTGAACATTTGCATTTGCATTTTCTAGCTAGCTTGATCATTTGTTTCATTTGCACATTTGTTGGGCCATAGGCCTCTTCTTTTGCTTTACAATATCGATTAACTAGTCACAATGCCTTTTTAGCCCATATGCATATGCACTTATATCTAAGCATTCATCAACCATTGCATCTTTATCATATACAACATACATATATTCCATATATACCTCATATGTCAAGCATATACCTTGCATATACTATACATATACCATGTATATATACCACATTTGTCAAACATATACCTCAAATATACAATAAGTATACCATTTATGTGTACCACAATCTCACAAATTATCCATCATTACATTATCAAGGACCAATCATGACAATCACATGAATCACATAGCAAGCAACATTCATTTGCACTAAAGAATTCAATCGATAATTAGACTCACCGTTCTCCTTTGATTCCAACCCCTAACTTATTTTCTATCTGCTCCTTGTGGGTCTCCAATATTTTGTGAGCCTAATATGAAAACATAATCGATTAACTCATGATTAGAGAGACTTAATGTGGCTTAAACAAATTAATATGCATTGTTCATGTCAATAGTTAAGATTTTTCCTATGAGGAAGTGTGAGCTTATGGGACTGTTTAGCCTATAACTTTTAATATAATTGACCAATTAATCCGATTCTTGTTCCTAATTAAAAATAACATATATTTATAGAACATATTCAAATTTCAGACAAATTGGATCATTGTACAATATTTGGTAAAATTTCTAAGAGTGTTCTGTTTTCTGCCTTTAGGCACTTTCAGGGTAGTCATTTGGGTTCATCATAAATTATAATCTATAAGTCATATTTTAATTAAACATTAAAGCCACTTATATGGGTTCATTAGGAACATGTTTCATGTTTACAACTATTACGAATTATGTCTCTAAGGTCTTTTAATTATACCAAACATTTTACTGGTCCAAAATAGAATTGACTTCCGGACCAGTATGGCTTACAAAGGCCATAACTTAGTCCATACATAACCAATGAAGTTACCATTAGTACCAAATTTTAGCTAAATCATATACCTATAACTCTCATGTTTTTATCATTTTCAGAATCTAGTTCTAACAAGCTCAAATTAGGCAAAAAACTTACTATATCTTCCAAAAGCACTCAGTATGCAGTTGAAACCATGGACCAGTCATGGTTCCATTCACCATAACTCACACTTTACAAGGTCTATGAATCTGAAATTGGGTATACTGATACAAAACACATATATATACAACCTTTATGTTTTGAGAGACTTCAAATAAGGGCTTTAACATATTCAAAATCAAACCACACAGTAGCTAACTGGTTAGGGTTTATACCCTGACCAGTTTCTGTACGAAGAGCATATCTATCCCTATACATAAAATCTTGCAAAAATGTTTACATATCCATAAATATAAGATATATAGGAACAACTATGGTGTTTTACACATTTCCATAATCAATTTCTATTAACATCAAAATCGGGGTGCAAGTCAGTGCCTAATATTGAACCTAAGCAACTCAAATCAACCCTATAGCAATAAGAATTGATTACTTACCAAGAACAACCTTGAAAGGGATCAATTAGCTTCAAACACTAGGTGAAAAAAGGAAGAATTGAAGTCTGAAATGGAGGAAATTGAATAAGAAAATGGGGCTGAAGTGAGGAGGCAGAAATGGGAAGATAAAGCTAACTTTTGGTTTTTGTCCTTTTTATCTTTTTCTCATCTCTTTTCTCCTTTCTCTTCTCCTTTCTCTTCTCTTCTCTTCTATTTCTCTTTTATGTCATTTTCATTTTATTTTGTCTATATTATTATTATTATTTACATAGATTTATAATTCCACTAATTCACACAATGATACAGCTTAACCATTTGACCCGATTTAACTAAATGAGCAATGTAAATGTTCACTAATCTTAATCTAATCATTTTTCTTACTTTAATTTAGTCACCTTATTCAATTCATTTCTAATACTTTGTTATCCTTATTTAGGTTATAATTACACATGTGTGATTCGATACAAGTGCCAAAAACTAGGACACGTAGCTAGTGCGTGTCATAAACTTGTTCCTACGAAAATACATAAGAAATGCACGTGTTCAATTGAATTGTATGCAAGATGCTTATGTTCGACGAAATGCATGTGGGGAAGGTCAAGGATATTACAATTCATAATCATTTCCTTGCAGTAAGGATACTGCATAATCGAATTTCTCATCCGGGGTACATCTCATCATATTCAGTACCCTCTGTGTCCTTTTCAGCCATGTCTCAGCTTCTGCTGGGTCTGTTGTGCCATTGAAATCAGTTGCAACATGTTTCCTCAGGTTGTCATAACGTCTTTCCTTCTACATTTCAGGACCATATACTTCTTGTTATAGGTTTTCATGGGGTACTTCTGCATGAGATGACTGTGATGCATGTACTGGAGCTCTAGCTCCTATTGCTGGTTGCTCTCTATGTAAATGAGGTGCTGCCTCATGAGAATGCATTTCGGCCGGCCTCTCCCTCCTTGGTGTATCATGTCTTACGATGTCCCTAAAATAAATGAAAGTATGTCACTACATAACGTTCAACACATAGGATGCATATGTTATCATGCTCTTATGCATATGCATGTTCCCATGGAACCTATCCCTGCTCTGATACCAAAAATGTAACGTCACACCTTATAAATTTGAGTATAACCTATCCCTGTATCAAGTAATCATACATGGCATACTGGAAAGGTAAAATACCCTATTAACAATAGTAGTAAAATTTTTTTTCATATCCTGTAATATAATTCAATGACTTTGCAAGTCTCATATCCTATAATATTATTCACTGACTTTGCAAAGTTAACACTGAGGTTTTCACCACAATATAATATATCACATATATCAAAACATCAACTTTACACATAAGTATTTTCGAGTTGATTTCATTTATACATTTTTAGACTCATTCCAAAATGACTATACATATTCAAGCATGTAAATACAAAACATATATGACATATTTTCATGCTTGTGTGGAATGCAAAGAGAGAGAGAGAGAGTGATGAGGCTCGGCCAGTGACCTGTGCTCCATGTCTTTTGTACGCTACTCAAAATGAGCTATCACTTTTCTTTACCTGAAAAATGATGCAAATTGATGAGTTGCGGCTCAGTGAGAATAACCATCCAATGAGCTCTAAAGTACCAAACAACTCATAGTCATAAATCACAATTCCAATATATACCATGTATTCCATTCCATTCATCAGTATCATATAAGTATCAATAAAGTTGAAACATATAATCATTACTCTTTATGTACGCAAATGCTTTGCTTATTTCTTTTTGTTGTGACCAAGTTAAACAAACATTGCCTCGGGTTTCCATGTGAATATTTTCCATGTGAACATTTGC
Organism: Triadica sebifera; assembly: GCA_023653625.1. Lineage (NCBI taxonomy): Eukaryota > Viridiplantae > Streptophyta > Magnoliopsida > Malpighiales > Euphorbiaceae > Triadica > Triadica sebifera. The sequence goes on along the minus strand of CM042893.1, from coordinate 37,199,309 downwards.
ATTTGCATTTGCATTTGCTAGCTAGCTTGATCATTTGTTTCATTTGCACATTTGTTGGGCCATAGGCCTCTTCTTTTGCTTTGCAATATTGATTAACTAGTCACAACGCCTTTTTATCCCATATGCATATGCACTTGTATTCAAGCATTCATCAACCATTGCATCTTTATCATATACAACATACATATATTCCATATATACCTCATATGTCAAGCATATACCTTGCATATACTGTACATATACCATGTATATATACCACATTTGTCAAACATATACCTCAAATATAACAAATGTATACCATTTATATGTACCACAATGTCACAAATTATCCATCATTACATTATCGAGGACCAATCATGACAATCACATGAATCACATAGCAAGCAACATTCATTTGCACTAAAGAATTCAATCGATAATTAGACTCACCGTTCTCCTTTGATTTCGACCCCTAACTTATTGTCTATCTACTCCTTGTGGGTCTCGAATATGTTGCGAGCCTAATATGAAAACATAATCGATTAACTCATGATTAGAGAGACTTAATATGGCTTAAACAAACTAATATGCATTGTTCATGTCAATAGTTAAGATTTTTCCTATGAGGCAGAGTGACCTTATGGGACTTTTTAGCCTATAACATTTTCTATAATTGACCAATTAATCTGATTCTTATTCCTAATTAAAAATAACATATAATTATAGAACATATTTGAATTTCAGACCAATTGGATCATTGTACAATATTTGGTGGAATTGCTAAGAGTGTTATGTTCTCTGCCTTTAGGCAGTTTCTCGGTACTTATTTGGGTTCATCATACCTTATAATCTGTAAGTCGTATTTTAATGAAACTTTACAAAAACTTATATGGGTTCATATGGAACTTGTTTCAAGCTTACAACTTTTACCAATTATGTCTCTAAGATCTTCTAATTATACCAAACATTTTACTGGTCCAAAATAGAATTGACTTATGGACCAGTATGGCTACCAAAGGCCATAATGTAGTCTATACATAACCAATGAAGTTGCCATTAGTACCACCATTTAGCTAAGTGATATACCTATAACTCTCTTTTTTTGATCAGTTACATAATGTAGCTCTAACAAGCTCAAATTAGCCAAACAAGTTACTGTATCTTCCCAGGGCACTCAGTAGGCAGTTCAAACCATGGAATAGTCATGGTGCCATTCACCATAACTCACACTTTACAAGGACTATGAACCTGAATTTTTGTACACAGATAAAAAACCCATATATCTACAACTTTTATGTTTTTAGAGACTTCAAATAAGGGCTTTAACATATTCGAAATCAAACCACACAGTAGCTAACTTGGTTAGGATTTACACCCTGACCAGTTTCAGTAGGAAGAGTATATATCCCCCTATACATAACATCTTGCACAAATGTTTACATATCCAAAAATATAAGAGATAAAGGAACAATTTTTGTGTTTTACACATTTCCAGAATCATTTTCTATTAACATCAAAATTGGGGTGCAATTCAGTGCCTAATATTGAACCTAAGCAACTCAAATCAACCCTATAGCAATAATAATTGATTACTTACCAAGAACAACCTTGAAAGGGATCAATTAGCTTCAAAAACTAGGTGAAACAAGGAATAATTTAAGTCTGACATGGAGGAAATTGAAGAAGAAGTCGGGCTGGAGAAGAAGGCAGAAACGGGAAGATAAAGCTAACTTTTGGTTTTTGTCTTTTTATCTTTTTCTCATCTCTTTTCTCCTTTCTCTTATCCTTTCTCTTCTCTTCTCTTCTATTTCTCTTTTATGTCATTTTAATTTTATTGTGTCTATATTATTATTATTATTATTTACATAGATTTATCATTCCACTAATTCACACAATGATACAGCTTAATCATTTGACCCGATTTAACTAAATTAGCAATGTAAATGTTCACTAATCTTAATCTAATCATTTTTCTTACTTTAATTTAGTCACCATATTCAATTCATTTCTAATACTTTTTTATCCTTATTTAGTTTAAAAGGATACACGTGTGACTCGATATAATTGCCAAATAATAGGATACATAGCTAGTGCGTGCCATGAATTTGTTCCTACGAAAATACGTATGAAATGCACATGTTCAATTGAATTGTATGCCAGATGCTTATGTTCGATGAAATGCATGTGGGGAAGGTCAAGGATGTTACACTTATATTGAAGAACAATCTCTCTTTTTCTTGCTTCTAACTATCTGTAATATATGCCTTATGAAATTCTATCACAAAAGATTCCAACTCCAATCATAACCATAGAGATGGCATGTTCTATCAAACCAACTCTTCTCCACTCCATGCAAGAAAGAACGAACATATACTACCATATCAACATTAGACGTGCATGGAAGTGTATGCCTTATCAATCTTCTTAAACCAATCATTATCTTTTTTTGCATCTAAAGAGCCTTAAAAAGTCTTAGCTCTTAATTTACGACAATGAGAAATAATATCCCATGGCATTTTATTCTAATCATTAGATGCAATAGTAGTTGCAAAGGCATAACCAAGGTGAAAGCAAAGCTAGCATCTACTTGAGCTATGAAAGGTTGGGAAGTGGGAGGAGCATAAGGTGGAACATGATGATGTGCATGAGGAGGTGAAGAAATAGTTGCTGCTGTAAACTGCTCACCACTTATAGGTATATCATGATCTAAAGCCCTTGCTCGAGGTACTAGTGGTGATGGACTCTTATGAGGTTGGCAACTTTTTGTTATATCAACATCCTTATTCTCTCTACCATGATTTCTTCCACGAGCTATACTAACTCTGCCTCTACTAGTTCTATACTGAGATGACATTTTCCTACAAAACCACAATGTCATCGTAACACCACCTTACCCCACTATAGCTCAGCAAGGTAAGTGAACATTACCTGACTAACTATCTTATAAGATTCGTTAAATGAAGTATCATTTGTTTTTTTGCAAAAATATTAAAAACACCAAAATAAAATTATTACAATTACCAATATTCAAAATTTTATTTATTTATAAAATATATTATTTTACATCAAAACTATGTCCATTACATTAGTTTTACACATCCCCGATACACACTAGACGAGATAAAACTATAATTTAATTTACAAACCTTCTAACAAAATATACCAAAAATAATCCAAAGCTTTAAGTCGCTTTTCATCCGGTTAGCCTTCTTCTTCTAACGACTATACTATCTATGGCTATTTTTTAGAACTAGCATGAGAGAAAACCACCCACGCTAAGCTACTAGCTTAGTGGTGCTTTAGGAATAAAAATCTTACATACATATATTTTCTTATATGTCATTTCATAAATAAGGCATAGAACAAAAGAAATACAAGAAATCAAAGAAATGTTATTAAACATTGAATGTTTAGCAATTTTGATTTAACACAACATTATCAAAATGACACACTTTTACATTATTGTTATTTTCATTTTCTTTGCAGCCATAACACCTATAACGAAACTAACTAATAGGAATAATAAGGTTGCTATTATCGGCTTTCATAATATTGGGCCTAATGCTTTTATAAAAATGTCATTACCGACTTTAGTAATATTGTCATTACTGGCTTAATAATTTTGCATCGAGTACATTTATAGAATTGTCATTACCAGCTTCCATGTTTTGGCATTGAGTGCCTTAAATCTCCTGATTGGCATGCCAAACTATTCTCTATTGTAGTTATAGGTTAGGTGTCTTATGGCTTAACTATTTTTATATTTACTCCTAACATTAATATTATTATTCACAATATTTTCAAAAATGATAATTATACCAAAATTTCACTTATAAGTATATTTATTTTTTGTTATTTGTTTCCATTATTATTGAATTAGAACCTCACACTTAAATAATTTATTAAACATTTATAACTATAATTAAAGTCAAAATTCACATTAATTAACATATGTATTCATCAGACCACATGCAAAAGCCCTATATGTCAATTCTTTGTTTATGATAGATTTCGGCCTTGATATTGGGCCACATTTTTAGGCCATTTATAGTTTGAATTTCAATTTATGATCTTCTATTATTTTGTAGCTTAATTCCAGCTTTTAGATGCATCAATAATCATCCAAATACAATTTTTGTAGTAAAAGTTATGGCCCTTTTACTGAAGGGCGTTCCATTAGTTTTTTTATTCAATATTTTCTGGGTACCTACATGTCCAGGATTTGGTGTCCAATTTTTAGCCAATTTTCAATTAAAATTTGAACTTAGGTTCTAAATGAAAGTTTCAGCCTTATGAGTACATTTTCATTTATTTCATCTCAATATCATTACCAGAACATTAGTTATGATTAAAAATGTCAACACTGCTCCTAGAATTATATAACAAAGTCATCAATAGGCACAAAATCTATCTAATAAATACATCTGTCATATGTATTCATTTTTATACCAAACTTTTTAGATCATAATTACATTCACATATCTTAATACCTTCACACCATTTAGTCCCATTACCATTAAAAAAATCAAAAAATAACTACCAACCACATTTTATGGCAAGCTACATTCATATCAAACCTCCTCCGGATTAAAGAAAGGAGGAGGTCAAATTCAGATTGCTCTTCCATTTTTCCATATAAAATTTGACCTAACAAAACAAGAAGAGAATCACGCTCTGTAGGATTTGAACCTACGACATTGGGTTTTGGAGACCCACGTTAAAATAAAAAAAAATTATGTTTCATTAACACATAATTTCACAAATTTAGATAACATCTAAGATTTTTATCAATGAAACACATTCCTAATCAGCCTTGAGCATTCCTTTTCCATTATTTTCCTTCCCTCGCTAAATAGCTTTCTCCTTACCTGTCACCCTCTTGAGGGCCTCTCTTTTGCTCATTTGATTTTCCTACACAACCATACCGTATCCCATTTATATCATCCCTTTTTACAACTTTTCATGGATACACAAAATCCTAATGCTCTTAATATGTTTTATAATTTATTATAGCCAAAATGTACTATGGTTAAACTCCTTTTTTTATAGGTCATGGCTGCCCAAAAATATTATCATAGGTCCCAATTTATTTTCTTCAAATTAACACTCTAATCACACTTCACTCGTTACCAATTGTCTAGCCCCTAGGTTAATTTCATTTTTCCTCAAATTACCTTAACTAAAGTAGCCCCTCCTTCAACTATTAGAGTTATCTTTCTTTAGATTTAAAGTCATAAAATAATTAACTAACATTAATTATCATTAATTAAAAGTTTAGTTGCACTTTTCTTCAACTAGTTACTAATTTCAAATCCTAGGTCAATTCTTGCCAAATAACCCTAATCTACCAATCCTAATCATATCTATCATCCTTATGGGTCTTAAATGGAAGGAAATATGTTGAATTTAAGAAGAATAGACTCACCTTAATGGCTTTCCAATATGAGCTAAATCAATCCCCTAGTTTTCTCCCTTTTTCTTTCTTATTTTCTTCCTTCCTTCTTGCTTCTTAGCTCTCTTTATGGCAACAACTCTTTAATTTCTGAATTTTTCTCTCTCAAAACTTATTTTCCCTCACTTTTTCAAGCTTGAAATGAAGCAAAAATGGTGGCTTTGGAAGGATAGAGTGGACAACACAAAGAGAAGAAAAAGAGGAAGAAGATGAGTTAGATATTTAGGTGGAAGAATGTAGAATTTCTTCCTCTTTTTGACTTTAATATTAAAATTAAGGTGTGAGCCCCACTAATTAAATTTAATCCTAATTTCTATTGTTTCATTAAATTAATTAATCTTGATTAACTTTTAAATTTTGAAAAATTCCTCATTTTCCACCAATTTCCTAATCTTTACAATTTTTCCCCCAACAATTCCAATAATACCGATTTTGTCCATAGGGTAATTATACTTTTTTCAAGTTCTAGCATTAATCTTGTTAGTTCCCAAAAACTAATACCCTTAATTATTTTCCCTTATTATTTGTCATTTTTTATAGGTCCAAATTTTAACTCTGATTGAACAAGTGCACTCCACTACGATCACGCGCAATCGGGGCCTAAATCACCGAATGTTACAATCATACATTAGGATCAACTATAATATAATCTTTTAACTATAAAAAGTCTACAGAATCTATAACCTATGCTCTGATACCAAAATAAAATTGTCACACACATCCCTCCTACTAAGGATGAGAATCACCTAAACATTCATAATACAACATTATCCTCAACACATAGTATTTATCCCAACTCATACATCTAGTAGCCTTTCAAATAAAATCACAAATTATTACACAATCATTGTGGATGTCACTTCCATGAACTTGTTCCATTTTAGAAAAGGTTCCTAACTCGCGATCTTTTTGGTACAAAAGTTACACCATTTTTTTCTTGTCATAACAAACATATATTGTTTACCATTTACATTACCATTTATACATTGATATGGCCAACATATCAGATGGCCCAAAATGCATTATGTTCACACTTATATACATCATTTGTAGTACTAAGCACTCAAAATGTCCACAACTTATATTAGTTGCCTAACCTCCTCTAGGCGTGAACTGAGATAGCTTTTGACATCAACTAATCATCTAGAGAAATCTAAAAGAGTAATATGAGATGTGAGTATGCTTACTCAGTGAGAGGATATAACATAACAAAGGGAACAAAATATGATTTTTACTATAAACTATACATAAGACGTATACGCAGTCGGATAAATATCAATTGTCAATCATACTATTTATCTCTTAAAATCCATAAGATAAAACATTTATGAGATATCATAATTGAAGTTTAAATTAAAAACCTATTCATATCATAAAATCAATCACCATACACTCAAATATATGTCACATAGATCCCTAGCATCCAAAGAGCGCAAAGGTGTGCAACGATGACAATAATTAGTAGCCACCAAAGAGCACGAGCATCCCATATGAAAGGCGAGTTTCAGCATTTCAATCATGAAGGAGCGATTAGCAACCACCATGAGAGGCGAGGTCCAGCATCTCAATCATGAGGGAGCAACTAAACTGATCATATGCAATCATAAACAACCCCTAGAGTGTGACCACCTAGTATATGCCCCAAAGGCATCGTGAATGTCAAGCGTTGTTCCAAAGACACTTTCTCTTTCAAATCTCAAAATTATACATAGGGCACTCGTCATCAAAGGTGTGATTTAATGGATTCACAAGATGAGTGTATTAATGTCATTTATCCAACCACTCAAAACCATCATTTCACATGTCAAATTTTTATAAAATGAAATTTTTGTTCCCATTTTTGTACTAAGGTAATCTTCAAAATATTGTCAATTTAAATGCATTTTTAAATTGACTTTATTGAATTTTGAGTAACCAACTTATTCGACATAAGTATTCTGCCCCAAACTTCTTAATTTGAATAAATATATAATTTTAGATCAATGCCATCAAAATGTAAAATATTTTTCTTCCATAACTCAAACATGCATTTTTATCACAAACTCAAGTTGTATTTCATTAAATAATAATTTGAAGCATTATTCCAGCCCCAAGTAAATAAGTTTGCAATAAAAATACCTTTTAAAGAAATTCCATCAATATTCCCAGAATTAACAAAAGTACCATAAAACTAATAAGAAAAACAACAAACTTGTTATATAAATATCCACTCACCTTAGCTAGAAGCTAGCAAAATTCTATCTAGGCTTGTGAACTCCTTTGGACAATCCCTAAATATTAAATCAAAATATTCATTATACAGACCTAAAAAGGACATAACTATGAAGAAGAATAAACTAGCTACTTGAAATCATGATGAAAAATCTAAAGTCATCAAACCTGACTAATTTTCCTTGATTATGGTAATTCTACTCCAAGTGAATTAAACACACAACTAACACCTTCTTGAGTTTTTGGTTGAGCTCTAATGAAGAAATAAGCTAAAAAAAATTAAAAAGTAACTCATTTTTATGGTGATTCAAAGGTGTGGCTGAAGTTTAAGAGTGGTTTTAATGGTGGTGATGGTTTTGGGTGATATGAGGAGGATGAAGAAGAAGAGAGGAAGTGATAAATTCTGCCTTGAGAAGATTGGGTTGTATTTGGCAAGCTTTGTGCCAAAAGAGGTGGGTTTTGTCTTTTTCTCATTAATTAGTCACATGCCATGCACATGACCTATTAGTATAAGCACCTCACTTAATAAGTATGTATTTTTCATGCAAAATTGATTAGAAAATCAAGCCAATTAAGAGACCAAATCAAAAGCTAAATTAATGGATAATGACGTAGAAAATCAGCATACTATGTGATCACCTAAAATGTATTTTTCACTTAATATATAAACATGTTACTAATGCCAAATGCATTATGTTATGGGTTTGGGTGTCACAGTTAAGTGTTTTTTTATGGGATATCAAAAGAGTCATTTGGATGTCCAAAATAGCCTCTCAAACAACTCAATTAGCATAACTAGGTTTCATAAACCTTAGAAATTCAACAATTATGCATAATTTCGAATTTCATGCTTAAATCAAATTCAAACTTTTAAATTATCATAAAAAACAACTAATATCATCATATTAACATGTCATTGAGGCCAAACAGAATCAAATTCATTTTTAACAGAAGGAGGAAATCCAAGTTATTCCTTTAACAATCAATCTCTTTGATACTTCAATTAAATCTGAATTTAATTTATATAGGGTGGCTCTGATACCCTTGTTGGCTTCTTAACATGCATCACATATATGGAACAATGGAAAATTAAAATTAATTGAACCCAAAAACTATAGAATGCCCAATGAACATTAAAATCGGATCATACCATCAATATGGAATAAGTTGATTACCTTGTTTGTTTCTTTTCAATCTTCCAAGTTTGTGACCCTTTCTTTCAAGTTGGGTTATTGCAAACCACAACAATCTAAGGATGCATTGTGTCTAATGGTAATCCATATGAAAGAATGGAAGAAACAACCTCAATGGGGAATGGGGTATCAAATCACCAAATTGTGGATTGTAGTGCCACGAATTTGGCCTTTAAAGGGGTTATTTATAGGTCCTCTAATGATATTAGAGATGGAAATATGTAACTCATGCATAGAAGTTCCATTCAAAATAGAAAAACCTAAATCAAAAAAGCTAATATCGGAGCTTTCACGACCATGAATAGTAGTGTGACGAGTGTGACCCCCTTTGTCACAACTATGACATATGGTGCATGGACAAATTATTTCTCTCTCTCTTATGTCTTGGAACCAATCCAAGGCCCACTTCAAATTTCCTTCATTCCATCTATACATATGACTCATTAGGTTCCTAGTTATGTTGGCAACTCAATTCATCTTATGATTTCGAGCTGATCATGAGCGGTATCTAGCAACACATTATAAACTCCAATTGACTGGAAAGTTAGTGGTCTGACAGTAAACCCTTCCATAGATAATATCGAGATATTTGTCCTTTCACCAAATTATATCTCATTTGATTCAAAGCATGGTCTGTGTCTCAGCTCCCACTAGACTTACTTCACCACATCTAGTCCAAATGATATTAGTTATTGTCTATGAGACTCATTACCCTGATCAAATATGTCCTACAAGAATTTTTCAAGACATGTCCACCTTGGCCAAGGATTTTCAAATAATGATCTCTACAAGAAGCCATAGGTATAGTCTCCTTCTATTAGGAATGGTAAATCATTTGTTCACTACTCAACTACCTTCGTATACCTAATGCTATACCTAATCACCACCCTATGAGCGACCTCTTTAGAGGCAACAAGGAATGGAGTCAAAATATAGGATTTTGTATCTAAGATAATCTTGAGTATCTCAAGTCTAAGGATACTTGCACCATTGCTATGATGAGACTATCATTGACATTGAATAAATATCCATCTCATTGTCTCATAGTAGGTCATTCAATGTACTTGCTACTATTAGAAGGCATCCATATGTTAACTTTAAATATCTCATGCATTCAGCTTGTGAGATCAACTGCTTGACCCGGATTAATAATGTCTCATCTTGTTAATCCTATGTGTCATATCCACTAATCTAGACCTATGTCACGCGAGTTGTTAAATCGACTCTTCGGTTTGACCGAAATCTAAATTTGGACTTTTATCAAAAAATAATGGTAATTAAGTGTGGAAAATATCTAATAAAGTGTTCAAAATATTTTAAGATGTTAAATTTTGGTAAATGACTAAATTGCAAATTTTGAAAATTTTAGGGGTCAATTTGCAATTTACCAGAAATTGAAGGATTAAATGGGATAATCATAAATTAAATGCATGAATTGGGACATAAAATGAATATGGAGGCCAACCACACCAAGTGTCAACCCTTAATTGGCCATATAACATGCATGAATGAGACATTTAATGTATATAAGCTTAGGTGTCCCATAATTAATTAAGTTTGTCATCTTTCTCTTAATTGTATTTCCTTCTTCATTATCACTTTTGATCTAGAATCCTCCATCATTAAGTGTCTTCCACGTTTCTTGAAGCACCACACCCCAAATGGCATACAACTATTAGCCAAGTGAGGTGCATGAATTAAACATTAATGAGAGTTTCTAGATGAAGCTTAGGTGTCCCCCCATCATAATGACTTTTATCATTTTGTTCTTAATTGTTTCCTCTTCTTCCTTATCCATTTTCATTGAGGGAAATTTTGCCTCACAAACCAGCCCACATTTTTCCCTTGGACAGCCATAACCAAAGCTTGATTCTAGTGAAAGAAAGTGAGAAAAAAGAGAGAAAGACAAGGGAAATTCCATTTTCATGCTTAAGAAAGCTTAAAAGATAAAGAAGAAAGAGAGAGATTAGGTTTATAAAGTTTTAATAATCTATTTATGAACTTTAGGAACTCAAAGTGACAAGGATTTAGCTCAAAGGAGCAAAGGAAAGGAGAAAGAGAAGTAAAGAGAAAGAAAAGGAGAGGAAAAAAGAGGTTTGTGCATAACCTAAGGCAATAGCCTATTTTAATTTTTTTTAATTACATAAATTAATTATTTGGCATGTTTATGATTCTGAATTAATATTATTTATGATGAAAAATCTTGGGAATGCAAGTTTGCTAGATTTAATTTGGTAAAAATTAAATGTGATTATCTTTTATGTTCCCTGCAGGAAATTAATGAGCAGTGTTCACTTAAACTTGTTATAACTTAATTTATGGAACTTGGTTTTGCATTTTCTTTGTTGGGTTTGAAAGCTACGAAATAGGGCTATAACTTTCATTTAGACCATAAAACCTAAATATGTCTGCAAGAAAAATTCATAAAGTTTGGACATATAATCTGTCCAGAAATTCTAGGCAGAATTGTTAGTAATGAGCAGTAAGTACTTAAACTATTATACATTGAGCTCTGAAACTTGGATTTGTATGTTCTCTATTTGGTTTGAAAGCTAAGACATAAGGATACAAGTTTTATTTAGACTATAATATCTGAATATATCAGTAATTTTCCAAAAACAAAATTCAAAAAGTTCAGACTTAGAATCTGTCCAGAACATTGTGGGCAGAATTATCAGTAACCAATTAGTGGTAATATTATCATATCTTTTGATGAAGAACTAAGAATTAAGTGATTCAAGTTGAATATTAAAGCTAAGATCCATATCTAATATTGGTATGAAGAGCATGTAACTAAATTCAAAATGGAACAGGACCAAAATTAAGGTCTAAAACAGAGAACAAAATCTGATGTCTATACATGCTAGAATACCATGATATGTATATTTCCATGAGCATATGATTAAGCATGAGTTGATATATGATAATGCATGATTGCATAAAATAGTTTATTGCCTTATCTATATGCACCACTAAGCCAAAAGCTTAACGTGTGAGTTTTCTCACGCAGATTTAGTAAAGAATAAATAGAAGATAGTAGACAGAGCCAACGGAGACCTAATCCAGTAAAGCAGTCTGTTGCACACATCGTGGGTTACACAACTTTTGTATATTATCTTATAAATTTTATTTTGTAGTATTTGTAAAATAAACAGTATGTTTTGTAAAGAACATGTTACTATATAAAAAGTTAGTTTAACTTTTATGTTATATTTCTTTTATAAATGCAAAGTAAATAAATAGTAAATATTGGAAATAATAAAAAAAATGTACGAGTGATTTTGCTTTATATATAACTTATAGAATGATATTTTAATAAATGAAGACAGTGTAGCATACCCTCATTCAGGCACGAGCTGCTGGGGTGAGGATGTGTTAAAGTTTTTGGTATCAGAGCACCAGGTTGGTGTTTCTGGATTTTGGTATTAAGGCCTAGTTTGAGCGGTTTTGGGATTTTAAAAAATAAATAGTTATAATATGTTTGTACCCACAATTAAGTATTACGGTTGCTGCTTACTAATTGGGGCCGTTATTTTACGACATAGGTAGAGTATGGATTCAGAGTCACGACATATTATGGTCGTAGGAGGCGAAAGTAATGAGGTTATTATCTTCATCGTGAACCAGTCATCGCCGAGCTACTGTATCTAGATCTAGTGCTAGCCTATCAAGAGGGCAGTCTATTGCTGGCACAGGACAAACAGAGCTTATGAGGAACATGATGGATTTGCAACAAAGAGCATCACAACCAGCCTCATCAGGATTAAAATTTGAAAGACTAAGGAAGTTAGGGGCACCCGATTTCTATGGTAAACGGGAAGATGACTCTTCAGTGGCAGAGTTTTGGCTATAACGTGCAGAGAGAGTTTTTGATGAGCTGTATTGCACAGACGAGCATAAATATGAGTATGCAATATCTTTACTACAGGAGCATGCATATGATTGGTGGTGATCTGAATCACAAAGCACAGAGGCTCCTGACCCTTTGACATGGGAGTTCTTTATAGAGAAGTTTAAGGAGCAGTATATCCCTTCTATCTACACAGACGACAAGAAAGGGAGTTTTTGATGCTGAAACAAGGAAACTTATTGGTAAAAGAATATGAAAGAGAATTCACACATCTTTGCAAGTATGCTGGAGGCATTGTATCCATTGAGGCAGATAAGTGCCGAAAATTTGAAGATGGATGGAGAGATCCAATCAAGCTACAAGCCTCAGTTCTACGTCTGATGAGTTTTCCTAGTTTGCTAGCATCTTCCAGAACAGTTGAGAGAGTTCTAGCCACACAATAGTTGACACAAGATAGAGGGTTCAAGAGGCCCATATCACAACCGAGTAGACTACAGTCAAATGGCAAAAGAGCTAGATCTTTCAGTGGCCGATTTTAGGCTGGGGGTTCCAACATGCCTTCTTCCTTTAGGCAGGGACAACCCGTAAGATCTGTTTCTTCAGTAGCCAGTGCACCGACACAGACTGTATATAAATCTCTACCCCTACCAGAATGCTAACATTGTGACGTTCTCATCCCGGAGAGTGTTGGTGGATGACAGAAATGTGTTTTAGATGTGGCTACTTATAGTATGAGGAGAGGTTGTCCCTAGTTACAGTATGGCAGAGGTTTAGGGAGCACTGAACCGATACAGACATAGGCTTCTGGGCAAGGCAGAGGCCGAGGTCGAGGGCAAGGCAGAGGAGGCCGATCAGGGTCAAGTCAGTTCAAATTAGAGACAATTGAGAGGCCAGAAGGTAGAAGAGCTGCCCCAGCCAGGGCATATGCCATGCTAGGCCGAGAGGAGCAGGATGCACCTGATGTCTTGATTGGTAAATGTTTTCTATTTGGCTTTGATATACATGCATTAATAGATCCGGGGTCAACGCATTCATACATATGCACACCACCACCGGGTCGAGATGGTTTAGAACCACAGTCTCTAGAATTTGAGATTCTTGTGACTAACCCATTAGGACACAGTGTGAGGGTTAGCAGGGTGTTTAGGGGTTTCCTAGTTGAAATTCAAGGAAGGCAATTCCCAACAGACTTGATAGAGTTACCATTTCAAGAGTTTGATGAGATCTTGGGAATAGATTGGTCAGCTCGTTATGGAGTGGTAGTGGGTTGTAGAAGAAGACAGATGATCATTAGAATTCAGAACAAGATGAGATAGGGGTGATGGGTTAGAATAGAAGATACCCAGACAATGTGATATCAGTGTTGAAAGCTCAGAAACTCATCAGTAAGGGATGCGAAGCATACTTAGCATATGTAGTTGATATGGAAAAAGCAAGTCCAAAGTTGGTGGATATTCCTACTGTTAGTGAGTTTCCCAATGTATTTCCAGAGGAGTTGCCAGGGTTACCGCCGGATAGAGAAATCAAATTTGCTATCAATTTGGTACCGAGCACCACCCCTATTTCCATTACACCATATAGGATGGCACTAGCAGAGTTGAAAGAGCTTAAGGTACAGTTGCAGGAGTTGTTAGATAAGGGTTTTATACGACCCAGTGTATCACCATGGGGTGCTCCAATATTATTTGTCAAAAAGAAAGATGGCACTCTTCGTCTTTGCATCGATTATAGGCAACATAATAAGGTGACTATTAATAATAAATATCCACTGCCTAGGATTGATGACTTATATGAGCAATTGAAAAGGGCAACCATATTTTTGGAGATAGATCTTCGATTGTGTTTTCATCAATTGAAGATAAAAGAGTCATATGTACCTTAGATGGCATTTAGCACTCGTTATGGTCATTATGAGTTCCTGGTTATGCCCTTTGGATTGACCAATGCACCGACAGTTTTTATGGACCCAATGAGCCGAGTGTTCAGGCCATACCTTGATCAATTTGTAGTAGTGTTTATTGATGACATTCTTGTCTACTCTAGAGACCGAGAAGAACATGATCAACATCTCAGAGTAGTGCTGCAAATATTAAGAGAGAATTCAGAAAGTGGGTTGTAGAAGAAGATAGATGATCATTAGAATTCAGAACAAGATGAGATAGTGGTGACGGGTGAGAATAGAAGATACCCAGACAATGTGATATCAGTGTTGAAAGCTCAGAAACTCATCAGTAAGGGATGCGAAGCATACTTAGCGTATGTAGTTGATATGGAAATAGCAAGTCCAAAGTTGGTGGATATTCCTACTGTTAGTGAGTTTCCCAATGTATTTCCAGAGGATTTGCCAGGGTTACCGCCGAATAGAGAAATCAAATTTGCTATCAATTTGGTACCCAGCACCACCCCTATTTCCATTACACCATATAGGATGGCACTAGCAGAGTTGAAAGAGCTGAAGGTACAATTGCAGGAGTTGTTAGATAAGGGTTTTATACGACCCAGTGTATCACCATGGGGTGCTCCAATATTATTTGTCAAAAAGAAAGATGGCACTCTTCGTCTTTGCATCGATTATAGGCAACATAATAAGGTGACTATTAAGAATAAATATCCACTGCCCAGGATTGATGACTTATATGAGCAATTGAAAAGGGCAACCATATTTTTGAAGATAGATCTTCGATTGGGTTATCATCAATTGAAGATAAAAGAGTCATATGTGCCTTAGATGGCATTTAGCACTTGTTATGGTCATTATGACTTCCTGGTTATGCCCTTTGGATTGACCAATGCACCGACAGTTTTTATGGACCCAATGAACCGAGTGTTCAGGCCATACCTTGATCAATTTGTAGTAGTGTTTATTGATGACATTCTTGTCTACTCTAGAGACCAAGAAGAACATGATCAACATCTCAGAATAGTGCTGCAAATATTAAGGGAGAAGCAGTTGTATGCAAAGCTATCTAATTGCAAGTTTTGGCTTGAAGCAGTCAGTTTTCTAGGTCATGTAATTTCAGAAAAAAGTATTCGGGTTGATCCTAGTAAAATTGAAGCTATTCTTAATTGGAAACCACCGCGAAATGTGACTGAAGTGAGGAGTTTCCTCGAATTAGCCAAATATTATAGGAGGTTCGTGAAGGGATTTTCATCCTTAGCGACTCTTTTGACACAACTGCTACGAAAAGAGGTCTGTTTCGAGTGGACAGAAAAGTATCAAGCAAGTTTTGATCGACTGAAGGAATGTTGACTGAAGCACCAGTTTAGGCTGTGTTCTTATGCAAGAAGGAAAGGTGATTGCTTACGCCTCAAGACAACTTAAGCCTCATGAGCTTAACTATCCGACACATGATTTGGAGTTAGCTGCGATAGTTTTTGCTCTTAAGATCTGGAGACATTATCTGAATGGGGAAAGATGTTATATCTATATAGATCACAAAAGTCTTAAGTACCTTTCCCCACAAAAAGAGTTGAATCTGAGATAATGAACATGGTTGGAGTTGATTAAAGATTAACCAGCCAGGCAAAGCTAATGTAGTTGTAGAAGGGATTTTAGCTGAGATGTGAATACAATCTACTTTTGTTGCCCAGATATTAAACCAAGAAGGGGGGTTGAATTGGAGTTTTAAAAATTAAACTATAAGGTGCGGAAATAAAATATTAATTTTAGGAGGGATAGAGAGAATTTGACACAAGGAGTTTTATAGACGTTCGGGTGTTAACAAACCCTACTCCTCTCCCCAATCGCAATTGGGAGTTTCACTAACACACTAAGTGTTACAATGGAGTTTTACAAGCTCACTCCCAACTATGGTGTTTCTCACAATGGCTCACACCTAACCCAGAAATCCCTTGTATTTTAATGGCTCACACAATAACCAATTCCTTGTGTTTTACAGGCTCACACAAACAACCTTCACTTTGTGTTTTTATAGGCTCACACAAACAACCTTCACTTTGTGTTTTTACAGGCTCACACAAATAACCTTTTAATTTGTGTTTTGGAGGCTCACACAACTAACCCTTACAAGTGTTCTACTCTTAACCCAAAAATACCCAAAGCTCACTTGAGTAAAGATTACAGAGAGAACCACTTACAAATCTTAATTGCTCAATAAATGAAGAGTAAAAAGATTTTTACAGAGAATAGATTTTGTTCTCAAAGTATGAATGTATAAATAGCTTGTAATAAGAATTAAATTCGAAGTATATGCTATTCTATTGTTGTTCTCTTCATTCTCTTTTTCTGAATGCATAAATGACTTCCATTTATAGTCCCATGGCCAAATATAGCCATTGGGGTGCATTAAATACGAAACTAGTCATTGTACCAACCAAAAACTCGCGCCTGACATTTTTCTCTTTCATTGTTCACAGGCGTGACTATGTTTCTCACGGGAGTGACCTTTCTCCCCAAGCCGTGACGGAAGTGGTGACCTTGGTCGTGAAGCTCTCTGCAATATTTTGACATATAGAGCCACGGTCGTGACATACTCATTCACGAGCATGACCAACTTCCCAGCTGTGATCCAAGTGGTAACTTTGGTCGTGAAGCTCTCTAGATTAAAATGCATGAACATTCACAAGGGTGACATATTTGTTGACGGGGGTGGCTGAAATGCCCACTTCACAGTTTGGTTTTGGTAACGGTTAGCTCCTTTCATAGGCGTGACTTATAGAGTCACGACAGTGAACATGCTACTTCTTGAATTTTGTCTTTCAAGGATTATTCTTCCAATCTCCATTCTTGCTATTTTAATCCATGTCCTATATAATATACTTACAAAACAAGTATGTTAAATACAATATTGCTATTTTATTTGGTATCATCAAAATGTCGGAAATACCCCTCAAGGTTTAACAATCTCCCCCTTTTTGTTGGTGACAAATAATCTAGCAATATGTGATTTTGAGAAGTCTCCCCCTCAAAATATACTTAGGAAAAAAAATTTATAATGTGCAAGAATACTAAATAATGATGTAGCATTGAAATAAACTTAACTAGATTGCAAGTTATATGAGAAGTATATTCAATATATACCATAATTCCTTTTTAAGGCATGAAGTATATGTAAGGTATACTTAAGGTATATCATGGCATAATTATTTTTGCAACTTGCATGAAGGTATATCTTATGTATATATGAAGCTCAATTTCTCAATTTTATACTTTGCATATGAATTCTTGAATCAAAGTTTCTAATCCCTTTTAATCTATATAAATGTCAATTCATTATTCAATTTTAATTTTTGATTCAAAATTCATTTACCTTAATATATATTGCTAGTTGCTAGTTTGATTTCCTATATTATATTGCTAGTTTTCTCCCCCTTTTGTCATCAATCAAAAAGGAAAAAAAAAATATCAATGAGATAAGCAAAAGCAAATACATTAAGTAAAGGAAAAGATACAAACAAAGGTAAATGTTCAAAAAAAATTGAAAATTTCCTACACACCAGCAAACATAAACAAAATAAACAATCAAACCAAGCAAATTTAGGCTACACTCTAGCCTAACTCCTAGCCAATCATCCTATCACGAAGCCTAGCTACTTCAACCTCAAGGCTATCCATCCGAGACTCTATAAAGTCTTTGAGGTTCTCCAACCTCTCATCCATCGAAGTCTACAGCTGCTCAAAACGTGGTTCCAAGAGGTCAACCACCTATTGCGCTAAGGTCGGTGTGGAAGCCAAGGACTGTCCGATGTCCTGCTCAGCTACTGGAAGTGCTTCCTCAACCCGAGCCCTCTTCTTCTGCTAGACTCCCTGGAGGCCTGCTTTAAAATCCTCCATATCATTATCTTCCCAGATGATCTCCCCAGCAGTGTCAGTGAAGCGGTAGAAGATATCGTTCTGGAAAACAATTATGACAGCCGCTCCTATCTTGATGAAGGACTCGACATCCAAGCGATCTCGAGGATCTCCAGGGATGAGGTTGAAGTGATGCGCGTCCAGCTTTAGAAACTCAAGCTTCACTGCTATATGGGTGACATATGCCCCAATCAAAATATCTCCAATAGGCTTGGTGGCAATGGAGAGAAGATGGTTTGCAAACCATTTAGAAAGTGCCACTATGAGTCCTCTGTGAGCCATCTCTAAGAGGAAGAGCTCCGATTTCCTGATAGTCCCGTTGCTTTCTACCTTAGCGAATATGCAAATACATGTGCACTGGGGCCACGAGATGAGTGCTCTTTGTCTTCTTAACGTCCCAACTACAATCATGACAAAAATGTGCCCAGGCTCGAGGGGCAGAGAATTCCACCTCATTATCATTCAGGATGCCATCAGATGGTAGACTGAACAATTCCCCAAATTCGATGGCACTGAGGGTGTTGGGATTGTCGCAGAGTTGGAATTTCACCACTCCAGTAGGTGAAACCTGCAGGGTTCTGAGGAATTCTAGTGTTGGCTCCCTCAGGGTTGGCTGGTGAATTTCCACAAAGTCTTTCAGATGACAGGCTTGGAGTTGCTCTGTCATAGTCATCTCGAGTCTGAGACTTCGAACTGTCTGCCATTCGAAGGACCTTGATGACAGTAGAGGTCTCTTCTTCAAAGTTGTATACCGAGGATGGCATTGCTCCGGAATGCGGTTCATGAGGTAATCTGCATACCTCCTAAGAGCATGGGACTTCTTTCTCTTTCTCTTGGATGAAGTAGTCTCCATTTGATTTGAAGAATTCGATTGGTGATGGAGTTGGAAAATTTTTGACAAAAAATCCTTATGAAAACCTTAGAAATGTATGATTTTTTATGAAGATTTGAACGTTTGGTGCTATTTATAGGAAACGTTTAAGTCTTGGGTGCCGGAATCTTCAATGTCTCAATGAATGTGTGTAAATGAGAGCAGTTTTGGGAGTTGGAGAGTTGAAATGAAAAACATAACCGGTTGTTCTTTTATATACTCGATACATTCACGGGCGTGATGTTGGTGTTCACGGGCATGAATGGTCGTGTTCACAGTTTGCTGAAGGAGTGTTCCACCCGTGAATGAAGGCATGAATAGGTTCATGGGCGTGCTCTTTGAATATCATGGGCATGAATGATCATCCGTCATGGGGGTGAACTGATAGTCACGGGCGTGAAATGTTGAATTTCACTACTTAGGCCCGTGAAGCAAGTCGTGACTAAAGGCGTGAAAGCCTCTGTGAGTTTTAGGGTGTTAAGGATCACGGGCGTGAATAATTGTCATGGGCGTGAAAGTCTCATTTCACGGGAGTGAATGAAGCGGTGAAAATAAGCTTCACCACTTGAAGTCGTGAAGCAAATCGTGAACCAAGTCATGAACGACACTGCCTCTTTTGGCCATTTAAGTCACGGGCGTGAACATGTGTCACGGGCGTGACTCCCCTAAAATTTGCATCAAATAAAATTATGTCCTAAAACAAGACTAAATCATTTCAACAAAAATTGTATTCCTTAAAACATAAATTTTCATCAAAATTTCTATCTTATGTCTTGTGATATGAAATAAAATCATCAATTAAAATTTTCATAATTTAGCAATCACAAGGTTAATCCATCAATCATACCAAGTTCTCTTCTAATGAAATTAAATCTCTGCTAATTGATTTTCTGTGCTTATAAATTCTAATTCAACATCTCCATATTGAACATGATCTCTAATAAAGTGGTGTCTAATGTCAATATGCTTACTTCTTGAGTGTTGAATAGGATTCTTTGAAAGATTTATAGCACTTGTATTGTCACATTTAATAGGTATATGGTTCATCTCATGACCATAGTCCTTAAGTTGTTGTTTCATCCAAAGAATTTGAGTACAACAACATCCAGCTGCTACATATTCTGCTTCAGCAGTTGAGAGAGCAACTGAAACTTGTTTCTTGCTAAACTAAGAAACTAAGCATTCTCCAATGAAGTGACAAGTACCTGAAGTACTTTTCCTGTCTAAAAAACTACCAGCATAGTCTGCATCTGAATATCTTATAATATAAAAGGATGAATTTATAGGATACCATAAACCTAGATGCAATGATCCATGTAAATATCTAAATATTCTTTTTACTGCATTTAAATGAGATTCTTTAGGACATGATTGAAATCGTGCACATAAGAAAACACTATACATTATATCGGGTCTAGAAGCAGTGAGATATAAAAGTGATCCAATCATACCTCTATAAAGCTTTTCATTAATGCTCTTACCCTTTTCATCTTTGTCCAATTTTGTTGATGTGCTCATAGGAGTCTGGGTATTCTTGCATCCTTCCATACCAAATTTCTTAATTAAATCATTGCATATTTGGATTGGTTGATGAATATACCCTCATTGCTTTGCTTTATTTGTAGACCAAGGAAATACTTAAGCTCTCCCATCATGCTCAATTCAAATTCCCTAGTCATACACTTAGCAAATTTTTGACAAAGCAACTCATTAGTAGAACCAAATATTATATCATCAACATAAATTTCAACAATTAGTATATCATGCTTATGTTTTTTGATGAATAATGTAGTGTCAACATTTCCCTTTGTAAAGCTATTTTCTAATAAAAAAGAACTTAGACTCTCATACCAAGCTCTTGGGGCCTATTTTAAACCATACAAAGCTTTTGAAAGTTTAAAAACATGATTTGGCAAATCATAGCTTTCAAAACCTAGTGGTTCTTCTACATACACTTCTTCATCTATATAACCATTTAGAAATGCACTTTTCACATCCATTTGAAAAAGTTTGAAATTCATGTGACATGCATATGCTAAAAGTATTCTTATGGCTTCTAATCTAGCTACAGGTGCATATGTTTCATCATAATCTACACCTTTTTCCTGATTATATCCTTTTGCAACTAGTCTAGCCTTATTACTGGTTATTAACCCTTGTTCCTCTACTTTGTTTCTAAATACCCATTTGTTACCTATGATTTGATGATCCTTGGGTCTAGGTACTAGGATCTATACCTTATTTCTCTCAAATTAGTTGAGTTCCTCTTGCATGGCAATTACCCAACTTTCATCATTAAGAGCCTCATCAATATTTTTAGGCTCAATTTGTGAAATAAAAGCAATGTCAGTGACTAGATGTTTGAAATGAGATCTAGTAATTACTCCCCTTGATAGATCACCAATTATTTGCTCTTTTGGATGATCTTTCATCATTCTCCATTCTTTTGGAAGTTCTTGATCATTTTATTCTTGATTTTGAGGAAGAGAATCATTTTGCAGTAAATTTTCTTGATCATTTTCTTCTTTCCCATTTCTAATATCAAGTCTTTCCATATTACCTACAACATCATCAAGAACACTACCTTTTATAAGATCAAGTGTACTAGATTCATTAAAAACAACACGCATGGATTCTTCAACCGTTTGTGATCTTTTATTAAATACTCTATACCTTCATCAGACTTAGAGGCAAATTTTCCAAGATTGTCCTTGGTGTTCAATATTAAACACTTGCATCCAAATACTATAAAGTATGATATCAAGGGCTTTCTTCCATTCCATAGCTCAAATGAAGTTTTGTTTAAAATAGGTCTTTTGAAAACTCGATTTGAAATATAACATGCAGTGTTTGTGGCTTCTGCCCAAAAATAAGTTGGTAATTCATATTCATTGAGCATAGGTCTAGCCATTTCAATTAAAGTTCGATTTTTCCTTTCAACTACCCCATTTTGTTGAGGTGTCCTAGGAGATGAGAAATTATGTGAAATGCCATGTTCAAGACAAAAGCTTTCAAAGTTGTCATTTTCAAATTCTTTCCCATGATCAATTCTTATTTTTGAAATATAGTACCCTTTTTCATTTTATACTATTTTAGCAAAGTTTTTGAAATTTTCAAAAGCATCACTCTTTTGAGCTAAGAAAATTACCCAAGTAAATCTAGAGTAATCATCTACGATGACAAATGCATAATGTTTTCCTCCTAAGCTAGCAATTCTAGTATGTTCAAATAAGTCTAAATGCAGGAGTTGAAGAGGTTTTGATGTACTTACTATGTTTTTGGCTTTGAAGGATGACTTGTGTTGCTTTCCTCTTTGGCAAGGATCACATGTCTTGCCTTTTTCATATTTAACTCTTGGTAGTCCTTTTACTAGTTCTCCTGTGCTGAGACTTTGTATTAAGTCCATGTTACCATGACCAAGTCTTCTATGCCACAACCAAGATTCATCACTAGTAGTCACAAGACACTTAGAGGAATGGTCAGATAGTTCATGTAAGTTTATTATGTATGTATTGATATCTCTATTTCCTTTAAATATTTCTTGACCATTAATAGAGATCACAAGACATTTAGTTGAAGTAAAGATTACTTTGTTTCTTTTATCACATAATTGACTTACACTTAACAAGTTATGTTTCAAGCCATCAACAAGTAAGACATCTTTAATAAAAGTAGTACCATTAATACCAATAGAACCAATGCCAATTACCTTACCCTTTGCATTGTTTCCAAAGGTAACTTTACCTCCATCAATACTTTTGATTTCATTGAAAAGTTCTTTGTCTCCTGTCATATGCCTTGAGCATCCACTGTCTACTAGCCAATCATTTTTGTATATTGTGGACTTGAGGCATACCTATAGAATCACAATTCAAGTATGATTTTTAGGTACCCAAATGAGTTTGGGTCCTTAGGGGTTAGCACATGAAGGTTCCCAATGAGCCTTCCTTATCCAGCAATATTTATTTATGTGACCCTTTTTCATACAATAATTACATTTTTTTGGTCTAAATTTATTTTTTGGTCCTACAATATATTTGAATGTCATACTTCTATTGAACAATATATTTGAACAATGGCATGCACTATCATGATTAATTTGCATTTTTCTAGATGCATGCTTCTTATACATAAAGGCATGATTATTCTTTTTATGTAAAGAATGTTTAACATGCTTATTTCTTGGTGCTGTTCTAACAGGTGTGGAGATGTGAGGTTCTTTAGACTTAACAAATATGGTTTTTCAAAGTATTATTTTCTTTTAACAAAGAAGCTGTTGAGGGTCTTGATGAGTATTCATCTAATGACTTTTGGAGAGATTCATTAGATGATTTAAGCTTTATGTTTTCCTTTTCTAAACCATCTATCGTATTTTTTAAATTAGAGATATTATTTTTATAGGTACTAAATTTAGTTCTATATTTCTCTAATTCTATATTTAATTCTTCTATTAGGCTTTTCTTCTCAATGATTCTTTTTAATCTCCTTGAAAGCATAGCAATGTCCTCATTTTCATCACTCATTTCTTCCACCAGTCATAGGCATCCTCCTGTAACAAAGAAACAACATATTTGGCCTTTTGATCAATGGCCACATCGAATTCATCACAAACCCTCTCTATCTTTTCAAGCCAATATTCAGCAGCAGCAGTATCATCATCCTCTGTTCCCAGAGAATCAGTAGCTCTAAATTAATAGAGCTTGTCCAACTGTACCCTCGGTCTTGGTGGTGAAGGAACTAGCACTAGTGTGGGTGGCATTGCTTTAACTATCTATTACAGTAGACCTGCCATCTGTTGTAACACCTCCTCACCCCAGCAGCTCGTGCCCGAATGAGGGTGTGCTATACTGACTTCATAGATTAAAATATCATTATATAAGTTATATATAAAGCAAAATAACTCGTAAATTTTTTTTATTTCCAATATTCACTATTTATTTACCTTGCATTTATAAAAGAAATATAACATAAAAGTTAAACTACCTTTTTATATAGTAACATGTTCTTTACAAAACATACTGTTTATTTTACAAATACTACAAAATAAAATTTACATGATAATATACAAAAGTTGTGTAACCCACGATGTGTGCTACAAGCTGCTTTACTGGATTAGGTCACCGTTGGCTTTGTCTACTATCTTCTATATATTCTTTACTAAATCTGCATGAGAAAACTCTCACGCTAAGCTCTTGGCTTAGTGGTGCATATAGATAAGGCAGTAAACTATTTTTAATGTCACATGCATTATCATATAACAATTTATGATCAAATCATACAAACATACATTTCATAATATTCTAGTATGCATAACATCAATTTATTGTATATCACTTTGTTTAGCATAATTAAATTATCATTCTCATGCAAATCATGGTATTTTAGCATGTATAGACATCAAATTATATTATATTATCTCATACTTATTTATTTTATTACCACCTTATTGTATAACACTAAATCTTCTTTTTATCCATGCCACAATTCATGATTCCATTTTTATTTTCAATAATTCTTTTATGTTCCATAACTTCCTTAATTATGTTTTCATTTATGCCAAAGACACCTATGAACCACTGAATTGGATAACGGAGTTGTCATCCAGGCACTTAGCAGTGCCACTCGGGCAATATGATGTGCGCATATAAATGCCAAACTCGGCGTAGATAACTGTGCCAAACTCGGCATAGATAACCGTGTCAAACTCGGCGTAGATAATAATGCCATACCCGGCATAAATAACAGTGCCAAACCCAGCGTAGATAACATTGCCAAACCCGACATAGATAACATTGCCAAACCCGATGTAGATAATCATACCATTAATGGATTTAATCATTTTCATCATACTCCCCCCCTATTTGGCATGTCAAACTATCCTAAGTTAGTTCTAGTTAGGTGTTCTAGGGCTTATACAATTTCATTAAAATTCATAAAAATTAATTTAATACTTTTCATGCATGTAATATCTCAAAATAATCATATAATCACTCAATTAAAATAATATTTACATAATATAAAAATTTATCATCATTTTCTAATTTCATTTCTCAATTCACATGCTGCCCTATCACTGGCAAATTCTGTTCTCTGTGTTGGACCTTAATTTGGGTCCTATTCCGTTCTGAATTTAGTTATATGATCTTCATAAAAATTTTAGATATGGATCTTAGCTTTAATATTAAACATGAATCACTTAATTATGAGTTTTTTATCAAAAGCTATTATAATAGTAACACTAACTGGTCACTGATAATTCTGCCCAGAATTTTCTGGACAGATTCTAAGTCTAAACTTTATGAATTGTTCTGGAGAATTACAAACATATTCAGATATTATGGTCTAAATACAAATTGTATCCCTATGTCTTAGCTTTCATAAAGAACAAATAACACACATATCCAAGCTCCAGAACTCAAGTTATAACAGTTTAAGTACCTACTGCTCATTATTAACAATTCTGCCCAGAATTTCTGGACAGATTCTATATCCGAGCTTTATAAATATTTCTGGATAATTATAGACATATTCAGGTTTTATAGTCTAAATGAAAGTTATAGCCCTATGTATTATCTTTCAAACCCAATAAAGAACATACAAAAATAAGTTCCAGATATTAAGTTATAACAGTTTAAGTGAACACTGCTCATCAATTTCCAGCAAGGAACATACAAGATAATCACATTCAATTTTTACCAAATTAAATCCTAAGTCTAGCAAACATGCATCCCCAAGATTTTCATCACAAAATAATATCAATTCAGAATCATCAACATGCCAAATAATTAAATCATGCAAATAATAAAAAAAAAATAGGCTATTGCCTTAGGTTATGCACAAACCTCTCTTTTTCTCTTTTCTTTCTCTTTACTTCTCTTTCTCCTTTCCTTTGCTCCTTTGAGCTAAATCCTTGTCACTTTGAGTTCCTAAAGTTCATAAACAGATTATTAAAACTTTATAAACCTAATCTCTCTCTTTCTTCTTACTCTTTTAAGCTTTCTTAAGCATGAAAATGGAATTTCCCATGCCTTTCACTCTCTTTTTCTCACTTTCTCTTCTTAGAACAAGGTTTGGTTATGGCTATCCAAGGGAACAATGTCGATGGTTTAGAGAATAGAGTGTTCAAGATGTTAGGATAAGGAAGAAGGATGATTAATTAAGAGGAAGAAGACAAAATTAATCAATACTTTGACAAAATTAATCTAGATATTTTCCTTAGGTAATTAATATGTTCATCTTCCTTTGATGTATGATAAGAGGAACGTGGAAGACAATGATGGGAAATTCTAGATACAAAGGATTATGAAAGAAGAAGAAATAATCAAGAAGAAAATGACAAAGGTTATAAAGATGGGAGGGACACCTAAGCATCAATCTAGAAACATTCATTAATGTTAAATGCATGTATCTTAATTAGCTTATTAAACTTTGCCACTTGGTGTGTTATGCTTCAAGAAACGTGGAAGACACTTAATGATGGAAAAATTCTAGATCAAGGGTGATAATTAAGAAAGGATAAGCTCTTAAGAACAAAGTGACAAAATTACATAATTAATGGAGACACCTAAGCATTTTCTAGAAACTTTTCATTAATTTCTAATTCATGTATGTCAATTGACTTCTTAAAATGTTTCACTTGGTGTGGCTGGCCTCCATATGAATTTTATGTCCCAATTCATGCATTTAATTGATGATTATCCCAATAAATCCTCATATTTTTGGTAAATTGCAAATTGACCCCTAAACTTTTCAAAATTTGCAATTTAGTCATTTACCAAAATTTAACATCTTTAAATATTTTGAACACTTTATTAGATATTTTACATACTTAATTACCATTATTTTCATTATTTTTCGATAAAAGTCCAAATTTAGATTTCAGTCAAACCGACGAGTTGATTTAACAACTCGTGTGACTTTAGTCTAAATTAGCGGATATGACATCTGCTGCATCTAGGGAATCAGGTCTAGGTTAGCTTGTTTAGGAGCCTGTGGGTTAGGGATTTGTTCAGCACCTAGATATTGAATACTCATTGCATTAGGCTAGTTCAATGCCCTATTATATGGAGAGTTTTGGCTCTTAGCCATGTCATTAGATTCAGATGTCATCTCACCCTAGTTCTATAAGTTGATAGAGAAGTAGCCAAAGTTAGAGTCAGATGAGACATATGTATGCATGCATGATAACCCCATAATCAGCTTAGGTCTAGAACAGCCAAAACCTAGTGCTGATACCACTTAATGTAGCACCCTCTTTGCAACCAGGCTAAAACTTGCTGCACAAACATATGTCATATGACTATAACTGAATCTACTTATCTGAATTAAAACTTTTCAACAAATTTCCATGTTAACAGTTTCTCTTCTGAATCATTCTCATATATATATATATATATACAACTATTCCTCATGTATCTAGATCACAACCATAATCATAACAATAATAACTTGGGAATAAAAGTCCCTTATTTCAAAATATGTGCTAAATCAAACTTATAATCTCAAATTCATGTCTTTAATAAAAAATGAATCTATTATCTTAGTCCCATTATATGTAGAAAAATAAATAAAATGCATGAACAAAATAACAGACCCAACTCCGGTCGACTATGACTAGCTTTGTCTTCTCTTCTCGTCAACCACAGTCTACTACTCCAAACCTACGTGCAGAAAAAATCCACATGCTAAGCTACTAAAAGCTTAGTGGTACATATAAACATTTAAATTATAGCATGCATTCACATATTACTATATCATTCATGTTAAAAACATACTTGTGTGCTTGGCCATATTAACAACATGCAATATCCATAAGATAGCTTAAACATATTAATTTGCATCAACATATGTAATTGGGTACATTATCGAAATAGCATAACACGTCATCTAACATATCCATATTATCTTGTATTCAAATTTAGTGATCTCTATAAATTCTTATTAACTTTCTGCTTTTATGGTTTCTAGTTTCATAGCCCAATACTTTAAATATGGACTATATAATGCCCAATAATTTAGGCCACGTTCACGGTTGACCGAAATCCGGCATGCTGAACCAATAGGGGTCTAAATTTGGACATGAAAGAACAAAATTAAAATGATAATAAAATATGAGAAAAAATATTTTGAATATTATTAATTGAGATTTTGAAGTTTGGAATTAAAATTTGGAAAAAAATAATTTTTCGTTGAATGAAATTGGAAATTTACAGTGTTTTTGGCACAAATATTTTAAGAGGGCATAAAAATGGAATATTCTTTATCTAAGGAAAGGAATATTCTTTTGATTAAAATAAAGTAAGAGTGATTTAAATTAATGGACCAATAAGCGATAAGACTATCTAATTAATCCTAACCAACCACTGAATCCAACTATAAAAGTCAACTTTCATTTTTTGCCTTTATTCTTCTTCTTCCTCCTCATCTTAATAAAACCCATTTTTCTCCCTTTTTATTTCCTTTTTCCATGACCTTCCTCTTACCCATTCATTCTTCTTTTGTTTTCTTCAATCAATCTAAGATTAGATGGAAAAAGAAGTGAAATTAAGGCAATATCATTAAAGAAGTGAAGTTAAGTGAGCAAAACCAAGGAAGAGGAAGGAAGAAAGGAAGAGAAAAAGAGAAAGAAGACTTCGGTCATTTTGAAGATCATCAAAGGTGGGTTTAGATTTTCCATCTTTTCACTTTTCTTCTTCTCTTTTCTTTGAGTTTGGGGTTACTTGCCATTAAAGCTAGTAATCTAGGATAATTATTATGTTAATGGTCATTCAGGGTGAATTAGGGTGATTAGTACTTGTGTAACATCCTCAACCTTCCTCACATGCATATCCACATGCATTTCATTTGAACATATGCATTTTGCATATAATTCAATTGAATACATGCATTTCATATGTGTTTTCGTAGGAACAAGTTTATGTACATTGCAATTGTATCGAGTCGCACGTGTGCACTTATAACCTAAATGAGCATAACAAAGTATTAGAAATAAATTGAATAACGTGACTAAATTAAAATAAGAAAAATGACTAGATTAAGATTAGACAATATTTTACATTGTTAATTTAATTAAATTGGGCTAAATGATTAAGTTGTATTATTGTGTGGATTAGTGGAATTATATATATATATATTTGCAAATAATAATAATAATAATATAGATAAAAGAAAATTAAAATGAAACAAAGGAAAAATAAAAGAGAAGAGAAGAGAAAAGAGAAGAGAAAAGATAAAAGATAAAAAGGACAAAAAGAAAAAGTTGGCTTTATCTTCTTTCTCCCATTTCTGCCTCTTCACTTCAGCCCCATTTTCTTCTTCTTCCTCCTCCTTCCAGCCTTCAATTCTTCCTTGTTTCACTTATTTTTTGTAGCAAATTGACTCCTTGCAAGTTCACTCTTGGTAAGCAATCAATTCTTATTGGTATAAGGTTAATTTGAGTTGCTAGGGTTCACTAATAGGCACTGACTTGCACCCCGATTTTGATATCAATAGAAATTGATTATGGAAAATATTAAAACACAAAATTTGTTCCTTTATGTCTTTGATTTATGGATATGTAAACATGTTTGGAAGAGTTTGTGTATTGGGAGAGATATCCTTTCTCTACTAAAACTGGTCAGGGTGTGAACCCTAGCCAAGTTAGCTACTATGTTCTTTGGTTTTAAATGTGTTAAAGCCATTATTTGAAGTATCTCAAAACATAAAAGTTTTATATATATGTGTTTGTATCTGTATACCAAATTTCGGGTTCATATGTCTTGTAAAGTTTGAGGTATGGTGAATAGAACCATGATTGTTCCATGGTTTTAACTGTCTGCTTAGTGCCCTAGGCAGATCTAGCAACTGGTTTGGCTAATATGCGCTCCTTATAGATAGATTATGTAAATTATAAAAAACTACAAGTTATAGGTATATGTATTATCTAAAGTTTTGGTACTAATTTCAACTTAATATGTTATGTATATACTAAGTTATGGCCCTTGGAAGTCATACTGGTCCGGAAGCCAACTCTGCTCTAGACCAGTGAAATATTTCTTATAATTTGAAGTCCTTAGACACATAATTGATAAAATTTGTAAGCATTAAAAATGTTCCATTTGAACCCATATAAGTGTCTGTAAAGTTTCATTGAAATATTACATATATATTATAAGTTATGTAGGACCAAAGATGGTACCCTAAAACTGCCTAAAGGCAGAAAATATAACACAATTAGAAATTCCACCAAAACTTGCAGAATGATCCAATTGGTCTGAATTTTTAATATGTTACATAATTATTTGTTAATTTGAATTACAAATATGAATCAGATTAATTTGTCAAGTATAGAGAAATTTATAGGCTAAATATTCCCATAAGGTCACACTGCCTCATAGGAAAAATCTTAACTATTCATATGAACAATGCATATTAATTTGTTTAAGCCACATTAAGTCTCCCTAATCATGAGTTAATTGATTATATTTTCATATTAGGGTCACAACATATTGGAGACCCACAAGGAGCGAATAGACAATAAGTTAGGGGTTGGAATCAAATGAGAAAGGTGAGTCTAATTATCAATTGAATTCTTTAGTTCATATGAATGTTGCTTGCTATGTAATCCATATGATTCTTATGATTTATAATTGATAATATGGTGATGGATAATATGTGACATTTGTGGTACACATAAGTGGTATACTTATGGTATATTTGAGGTATATCTTTATCATATGTGATATATATACGTGGTATATGTATAGTATATGCGAGACATATGTGTGGTATATGAGTCATATATATGATATATGTATGGTATATATGATAAAGGTGCAATGGTTGATGAATGCTTAGTTACAAATGCATATGCATATGGACTTAAAAGTCATTGTGACTAGTTAATTGATATTGTAAAGCAAAAGAAGAGGCATATGGCCTAACAAATGTGCAAATGAAACAAATGATCAAGCTAGCTAGCAAATGCAAATGTTAACATGGCAAATGTTCACATGGAAACCCGGGACAATGTCTGTTTAACTTGGTCACAAAAAATGAAATAAGCAAAGCATTTGCATACGTAAAGAGTAATGATTATATGTTTCAACTTTATTGATATTGTTGCCCATATATTAGACCAATAAGGGGGGTTGAATTGGAGTTTCAAAAAATTAAACTATAAGGTGCAGAAATAAAAGATTAATTTTAGGAGGGATAGAGAAAATCTAACACAAAGATTTATAGAGGTTCGGGTGTTAACAAACCCTACTCCTCTCCCCAATCGCAATTGGGAGTTTCACTAACACACTAAGTGTTACAATGGAGTTTTACAAGCTCACTCCCAACTATGGTGTTTCTCACAATGGCTCACACCTAACCCAGAAATCCCTTGTGTTTTAATGGCTCACACAATAACCAATTCCTTGTTTTTTACAAGCTCACACAAAAAACATTCTCTTTGTGTTTTTACAGGCTCACACAAATAACCTTTTAATTTGTGTTTTAGAGGCTCACACAACAAACCCTTACAAGTGTTCTACTCTTAACCAAGAAATACCCAAAGCTCACTTTAGTAAAGATTATAGAGAGAACCACTTACAAATCTTAATTGCTCAATAAATGAAGAGCAAAAAGTTTTTTACAGAGAATAGATTTTGTTCTCAAAGTATGAAAGTACAAATAGCTTGTAATAAGAATTAAATTCGAAGTATATGCTATTCTATTGTTATTCTCTTCATTCTCTTGTTATTAATGCACAAATGACTTCCATTTATACTCCCATGGCTGAATATAGCCATTGGGGTGCATTAAATACGAAACTAGCAGTTGTACCAACCAAAAAATCGCGTCTAACATTTTTCTCTTTCATTTCTTCCCAAGCCGTGACTGAAGTGACATTGCTTCCCAAGCCATGACTGAAGTGGGAGTGACATTGCTTCCCAAGCCGTGACTGAAGTGGGAGTGACATTTCTTCCCAAGCCGTGACTGAAGTGGTGAACTTTGTCATGAAGCTCTCTAGAATGTTTTGACATATAGAGTCACGGTCGTGACATACTCATTCACGGGCGTGACAAGCTTTTCCAGCTGTGATCCAAGTGGTGACTTTGGTCGTGAAGCTCTCTAGATGAAAATGCATGAATCTTCACGGGGGTGACACCTTTATTCATGGGGGTGACTGAAATGCCCACTTCACGGTTTGTTTTTCCTTCATGGTCATGAACTTCAAATGTTGGTTTTGGTAACAGTTAGCTCCTTTCACGGGAGTGACTCATAGAGTCACGGCAGTGAACATGCTACTTCTTGAATTTTGTCTTTCAATGATTATTCTTTCAATCTCCATTCTTACTATTTTAATCCATGTCCTGTATAATAGACTTAGAAAACAAATATGTTAAATACAATATTGCTATTTTATTTGTTATCATCAAAATGACAGAAATACCCCTCATGGTTTAACACTTATTAAGTCACATGCACAAAGGGAATGAAGAAAATGTAAAATGGGTTTTGGATAAGATTCAAATGAGAAAGAAAGAGAATTGGGTCTTTTATAAGAGTTATAAAAATGGGCCAAATCCAAATTAGATTAGGATTGTTGACTTGGTCAACATTAGGCCTTATGTTAGAGAAGTGCATTAAAGGCAATCACCCTTAACACTTATTGTACAAATTTATTTGATTAATTAAATGCTTTTTCATTAATTTGATTTTCATTTGATATATGAATTGATAAGTGATCTTAAATCAATTAATGAAGTCCTTGATACATAACATAGCATTAAGGAAATCATGATGAGATCATGATATTGAGATTCTTATCATGTGTAATTATGTTAATATCAAAATTATCCCTAGTCATAGGATTAATGAGATGGGACATTATTAATCCGGACATACTAGCACATGTTACATTCCTTGATTGGATCGAGTATTAGATCTCATAATCTATAAACATGAGATGTTTAGAGTTAATATATGGATGCTTGCTAAGTGTAGCTAAGTACATTGGATGACCAGCTATAAGACAATCAGATGGATAATTTATTCAAATGTCAATGATAGTCTCATCATAGAAATGGTGCAAGTATACTTAGACTTGAGGTACTCAAGGATATCTTGAATATTGATTTTGTATTTTGACACTATTCCTTGTTGCCTCTGGGAGGTTGCTCATAGGGTGGTGATTGGATACAGCTTGAGGTATTCGAAGGTAATTGGGTAACTAACAAATGATTCACCACTCCTGATAGAAGGAATGTATACCCATGGCCTCTTATCGTGGTTATTACTTGAGAATCTCTGGCCGGAGTGGAAATGTCATAAAGATAGTATTTAATGACATATTTAATAGAGTAATGAGCCTCAAGGACAAGAACTAACATTAC
This sequence comes from Triadica sebifera, assembly GCA_023653625.1. Taxonomy (NCBI): domain Eukaryota; kingdom Viridiplantae; phylum Streptophyta; class Magnoliopsida; order Malpighiales; family Euphorbiaceae; genus Triadica; species Triadica sebifera. The sequence goes on along the minus strand of CM042893.1, from coordinate 37,165,578 downwards.
TTGGACTAGACGTGATGTAGTCAATCATGTGGGAGTTGACACACTTTCCGATCAATTGGGGGTCATGATGTGTTGCTAGATACCACTCATGACTTGCTTAAATTAATTGTTAATTTAAGTGGTCAAAATAATCAGGAACCTAATGGTCACCTAGCAGCAGCCCACAACAGGCCTCCCTCCTGTTGGCCAACGGCAGAATTTGGTCTTAATCAGGCCAATTATGGCCAATTACTATTCATTCATTTCCCTTTTCGCCATTTTTTACTTTTCATCTTTTCTTTGAATTTGATTCAAATAGAAATGACATCAAATGGCAGAAAATATATATGAAAATATTTTTTGTGAAAAAAATATTTTTAAGACACAATAAAATTCTCTCAAGAACACTTTCAAAGTTAGCACTTTGAATTTGTTCAAACCATTTCTTTTGATAGTTTTTTCTTCATTCTTCATGTGGATTATCATTAGAGACATCCTAGTGTGGATTTTTGTGGTTTGCTACAACCCAACAAATTGAAGATTTGAATAACAAGTAAGAAATTACAAGACATCATTTCTAACCTCTATGTTTATATAAATTAGTTTTAATGACACAAGTATGATCTTTTATTTAGAGTTTTGAAATTTTATTTTTCTGCTGCATTTATGTATATGATTTATTCTTCAAAACCCAATAGTGGTATCAGATCCCCCTTACGTCCATTAAAATTAATTTTAATTGAAAGTGCAATGGGATTGTATGGTTTTGATGATTTTGGATCAATAGGTTTTGAAAACTTGAAATTAATTTGTAAAATATGTTTTACACATTTTTCTTTTACTAATCTGATTATGGGATGATAAAGGATGATTATTTTGATTGAAAATGATTTGAATGTGATTCAAATAATTAATTTCGGATTTATTTGAAAAATGCCTAAAATTGCCTTGTTTATGAACATGTGTTCTTGTTTGGCTTAATTGATGGGGTTGGTTATATTTTTCTTGTAATTTAATTATGAAAAAAATTATTCAAACATATTGAGAATATTTTTATTCCTCTATAAGTGTTCAATAATTAATTGAAAATTATTTTAATTAATTTTTCAAACAAACACAAAAAGGGGACTGTTTTAGCATACCCGGTGGGACTGTTTTATTTATTTTTTTATGTGTTTATTTTATTTTCAACATATTGAAATATTTTTTATGTGATTAAAAATATGTTATTTTCATGCTAGATGCATGCAAAAATTACTTTGCAAGCATTTGAAATTTTAAAAAATTCTAGATGTCAAATTAGTTATTTTGAGTGTCTAAGTGTGTTGGTTCGATTGACTTAGTTATTTTGGCTTGTGCCAAACATATTTTGATGAACTTGAGCTAACCTAAAGATGATTAGAATGATTATTTAAAGTTATGGAAATTTTTAGAATTTTTAAAAATTAATTTTGAATTAATTAAGGTTGTGCAATTGTAATTCTAGTATGACTAGAAATTGGTATGTATATTAAAATTAAGTTGTTTAATTTTAATATCATAATATTCTGATTTTAAGGAGAATTAATTCTGAATTAATTCTGAAAATATGGAATTTAATTTAATTTGATTAAATATTAAATTTCACTTTAAGTAGGCAATTTCGGTTGAAGCGTTGAATCGATTGACAAATTGAAATCTAAAATTGTCAATTTTATTTTGTGCATTAGAGAATGCATGTTAGGGGTGTATGAAAAGGCATGATGGATGATTATGGACACAGGCCCAATGTGATTGAGCATGCATGGAATTGTTTTGTTTTATGGTAAATAGGGCCTGCGTGTCCCTACCTCTCTTTCTTTCTTATGTATTTGTCTTCTCATCTCACTCTCCTCAAATGTAAATTGAGATTTTATATAATGTGAAATATGTAATTAAATTACATAGGATTAGGATAGAATGAAGATACAAAGGAGCAAGAAGCAAATGTGGTGGTACCATAAACAAGAAGACTTAGAAATAGGAATTTGATTTCTATTTTGGGTTGCAAATTCATGTATATACCTAGGTAAGACCTAGTCAATTTTTCTTTAGCTCCAGAGATTGACTTTAGGATGTCCATAATCATGCCATATAGTTAATGTAATTATCTTTATATATCCATGTGATGAATGTATGATATATAAATGCATGAAATAATAACTTGATAAGACTTAACAAAGAAATCCCTCACTAAATAAACAATTAAGTCTTACGCCTTCCATTAATATGGGGAGAACTAGAGTTCTTCTAGAGTTAGGATTGTTGAGTTTCCTTGAGCTCACTCTATAAGAATTTGTTCAATCCATTGAAATTACATTTCACGATTAATGGGTTAGACTTAACCGATATTATTAACTTGTTGTATTTGTGCCATGGTTAATGTGTATTAGAGGCGAAATTGGGTTTGTATACATGAGATATACACATATCAAGAGTTGATAACCCAATGTATGTGCACACATCAATAAGTTGATAGCACAAGATTCAATAGTTGCATGAATAATGCAATTGGTATGGATTAGATACCTACCAACCAAACTAAGGATAGCTTATTGAGTTGCCTCAAGATTATTCTTAGCTAGTTGGATATCGACCCACTAGGAGAACTTCCATCTAAGTTCTCTCGGGTTCATAGTGAGGGCTATGGATTAGCAATAAAATAGTGGGAGTCATAATGCGATTTATTAAAGACCTAATAAACATGCATTTTATGTACATTCTAACATGTTCTATTTTACATCTAGGTTGCTAGAATCATCATCATGACAAATGTGAATTTGTGATCACTAATGGAATCAAATAAGTTGACTGGGCCTAATTTTTTGGATTGGCTAAGGAATTTGAGAATAGTTCTCAAATCCAAAAAGATTGGCTATGTCCTAGATGAGGCACTCCCTAATCCCCCTGTTGCTAATACTACTGAAGATGTTTCGAAGGCATATCAAAAGCATCTTGATGATAGTGAGATGGCAAGCTGCATTATGCTTGCTCCTATGTCAGCTGAGTTGCAAAAGCAGCATGAGTCTATGGATGCTAATTCCATAGTATACCATGTAAGAGAGCTTTTTGATGAGCAAACATGTTCTGAAAGGTTCAAAACTTTGAGGTTGCTCTTCCGCACTAAGATGGTTAAGGGGACATCTCCAGTGCAATATGCATTGAAAATGAATGGCTATATTGAAAGGTTGGCCACCTTGGGATTTGTGATGGACCATGAATTAAGTATTGACTTAATTCTAACCGGTTTGTCTGATAGTTTATTCACATTTTGTGCTTAACTATAGGATAAACCAAATCTCTACCACTATTCCTAAGCTGATTAACTTGCTCAAAAAGTTGAGCCATCTTTCAAGAAGGACAGTAAGGCTGTGATGTTGGTGGACTCTTCAAGGTCTAAAAGGAAGAACCTTAAGAAAAAGATGTCCATGAAGCCTAAGGGAGGTGTGGCCATGAAAAAGGCCAATCTCCAAAGGGGACATGCTTTCATTGTGGCAAGGATGGCCATTGGAAGAGAAACTGCAAGGCTTATATAGACGAAGGCATCTGATGCCCCATCTATTTCAGGTATTTTTATCATTGAAATTAATACTGTTTATGATAATAATAAATGAGTATTAGATACCGGTTGTGGCTCACACATATACACTGATATGTAGGGCCTTAGGAACAGTAGGCAGCTCAATAAGAGAGAATCAACCCTACGCGTTGGAAATGGAGTAAGGGTTGTTGCATTAGTTGTAGGAACATATGTATTGACCCTCCCTAATGGGCTTATATTAATTTGGATAATTGCTATTATGTACCTGCTTTGACTAAAAATATTATTTCTATTTCAAGTCTAAATAAAGATGGTTTCCTTTTAGCTTTCAGTAACAATTGTAGCTCTATTATGCAATGAAATATTCATATTAGATATGTCAAATCCAATTTTAAACATCAATTATATTAAAAGGCAAAAACAAGATATGTTGAAATCATCTTATTTATGGCATTGTCGCCTTGGTTGTATAAGTGAGAAACGTATGGCTAAACTACACAAGAGTGGTAGTTTAGGGTCATTTGATTATGTATCATATGACACATGTGAATCTTGCTTATTATGCAAGATGACTAAATTACCCTTTAAGGGAAAGGGTGAACATACTAATAGACTTTTAGACTTAATACATTCAAATTTATGTGTTCCAATGTCTACACACGTCAGAGGTGGTTTCATCTACTTCATTACTTTTATCGATGACTACTCGCGACATGGGTATGTGTATCTTATGAGATACAAATCTGAAACTTTTGAAAAGTTCAAAGAATTCAGAAATGAAGTAGAGAAATAACTTGGCAAAAGTATTAAAACATTTTGATCAGATCAAGGAGGTGAATACTTGAGCCAAATGTTTCTAGATTATCTTAGGGATAATGGGATTTTATCTTAATGGACTCCACCTTACATGCCATAACACAATGGTGTGGCTGAAAGAGGAAACCGAACCTTGTTAAACATGGTAAGGTCTATGATGAGTTTTGCAGAACTGCCTAAATCCTTTTGGGGTTGTGCACTAGAGACCGCCATTTATATATTAAATGGAGTTCCTTCAAAGTCAATTCATGTTACTCCATATGAGATATGGTATAACAAAAGTCCCACATTTTCTTACATGAGAATTTTGGGTTGTCCTGCTTATGCGAAGCAAACAATGTCAGATAAGCTAGAAGCTAAGTTTAACTAATGTCTGTTTGTGGGATATCCAAAAGCATCATATGGATATCAATTTTACCACCACTTGAAACAAAAGGTTTTTGTTTCAAAACATGTTATCTTTTTAGAGAGAGAATTCCATCTAAAAGGAGATAGTGGGAGAAAAATTGAACTTGAGGAAGTTCAAGATGCTCAAATAGATGTTGATTAACTGCCTGAACCCGAGCTTGTTACTCACGTAAATGATATAATAGCTCAACCTTCTGTAGAACAAGAGCTTCGTAGGTCAAGTAGGATACGTATTATTCCAAAGAGATATGGATTGCTCATAGAAAATGATGAGCCTACAACCTATGAAGAAGTTCTAAATAGTTCAGAATTTGACCAATGGCTTCAAGCTATAAAGTCATAAATGGATTCCATGTATGAAAACCAAGTAAGGACTTTGGTTGACCCACCCTAAGGGATAAAGCCTATAGGGTGCAAATGGGTTTTCAAGAAGAAAAATGACGTGGATGGTAATGTGATTACCTATAAAGCTAGACTTGTTGCTAAAGGTTATCGTTAAAGATAAGGAATTGACTATGATGAAACTTTTAGCCCAGTAGCTATGCTTAAATCCATAAGGATACTCCTAACCATTGCTACTCATTATGATTATGAGATATGGCAAATGGATGTGAAGACAACTTTTCTTAATGGAAATCTGACTGAGGATGTGTACATGACACAACCAAAAGGCTTCATATCCAAATATGGTGAAAAGGTATGTAAGCTTCAAAGGTCCATTTATGGATTAAAGCAAGCATCTAGAAGTTGTAATATTCGGTTTGATGAGACAATCAAACAGTTTGGTTTCTTACAAAATCTAGATGAACCTTTTGTTTGCAAGAAAGTTAGTGGGAGTGCAATTGTATTTCTTGTGTTATATGTAGATGACATATTGTTAATGGGAAATGATGTCTCAACCTTACAATCAGTCAAAATTTGGTTATCCAAGAATTTCTCTATGAAAGACATTAGAGAAGCAGTCTATATTTTGGGGATAAAGATTTATAGAGATAGATCTAAAAGATTGCTTGGTCTTTCATAGTCTACATACATAGATAAGATGCTAAAGAAGTTTAGCATGGAGCAGTCCAAAAGGGGATATATTCCTATGACCTATGGGATTACTCTCTCAAAGTGTTTGTGTCCAAAGACACAAGATGGGAGGACAAACATGAGTTTGATTCCATATGCTTCAGCTATAGGATCAATCATGTATGCTATGATATGTACAAGACCCGATGAGCATATTCCAATTGGACCCTAGTAAGGGTCAATAGGTGGCTATCAAGAATATCCTTAAGTACTTAAGAAGGACTGAGGGTGTATTCTTGGTATATGGAGATGGAGATCTTATTGTGAGCGGGTATACCAATGCCAGCTTCCAAATTGACAAGGATGACTCAAAATCTTAATCAGATTATATATTCACACTAAATGGTGGAGCAGTTAGTTGGAAGAGTTCCAAACAGGAAATGACTACTGATTCCACAACTGAAGCAGAGTACATTACAGCTCCTGAAGCAGCAAAAGAAGCAATTTGGATAAAGAAATTCATCACAGAACTTCGAGTGGTTCCCAACATTATTAATCCAATACAATTGTATTGCGATAATAATAGATCCATTACACAACCAAAAGAGCCACGACCTCATCAGAGATCCAACCATGTACTTAGAAGATACCATTTGATTAGAGAAATCATTGGTCAGAATGATGTAAAGATAGAAAATGTGCCCACTGATCAGAATATTGTTGATCCTTTAACTAAGTCACTTCCCCAAAAGAAATATGATTCTCATGTACTCGCCTATGGAATTAAATGCAAAGGAGATTGGCTTTAGTGCAAGTAGGAGCTTGTTAAAGGAGTGCTCTAAAGGCAATCACCTTTAGCACTTAATGTACAAATTTATTTGATTAATAAAAGGCTTTTTCATTAGTTTGATGTTCATTTGATATATGAATTGATAAGTGATCTTAAATCAATTAATGAAGTCCTTGATACATAACATAACATGAAGAAAATCATGATGAGATTATGATATTGACATTCTTATCATGTGTAATTGTGTTACTATCAAAATTATCCCTAGTAATAGGATTAATGAGATGGGTCATTATTAATCCGGACAGACTAGCACATGTTACACTCCTTGATTGGATCAAGTAATAGATCTCATAATCTATAAACATGAGATGTTTAGAGTTAACATGTGGATGGTTGTTAAGTGTAGCTAAGTACATTGGATGACCAGCTATGAGACAATCATATGGATAATCTATTCAAATGTCAATGATAGTTTCATCATAGCAATGGTGCAAGTATCCTTAGACTTGAGGTACTCAAGGATATCTTGAATATTAATTATGTATTTTGACACTATTCTTTATTGCCTTAGGAGGTTGCTTATAGGGTGGTGATTTGATACAGCTTAAGGTATTCAAAGGTAATTAGGTAACCAACAAAGGATTCACCACTCCTTATAGAAGTAGTGTATACCCATGGCCTCTTGTCGTGGTCATTACTCTGAAATCTTTGGTCGGAGTGGAAATGTCATAAAGATAGTCTTCAATGACATATGTAATAGAGTAATGAGCCTCAGGGACAAGAACTAACATTACTTATACTAGACGTGATGTAGTCAGTCTAGTGGGAGTTGACACATGTCCATACTCTGAACCAAGTGGGGTATAGAATGGTGAAAGGAATAATTGCACGGAAATTGTGTATGGAAAGGTTCGTAGTTAAACCACTGACTTTCTGGTCAATTGGGGGTCATGATGTGTTGCTAGATACTGCTTATGGCTTGCTTAAATTAATTGTTAATTTAAGTGACCAACATAAACGGAAACTTAATGGGTCACACACATTAAAGATATGGAGAATGAGTAAAATGGTCTTTGATAGGATCTAAAATATGAGAAAATTATTTCAAGATGGATCACAATGAGATCGCAAGGGAAAAATCATTCGAGAGGATCATGGACCCGCCCGAGCTAGGCAAACCACGGGCCAACCAAGCGGCCAGCTGGGCTGCCCAGCAGCAGCCCATAGCAGGCCCAGCGTGCTGCTCCTTCCCTCCCGTTGGCCAACGATAGAATTTGGCCTTAATTAGGCCAATTATGGCCAATTACTATTCATTCATTTCCCTTTTCTCCATTTTGACTTTTCATCTTTTCTTTGTTTGATTCAAGTAGAAAAGACATCAAATGGCAGAAAATAGACATGAAAATATTTTTTGTGAAAAAAATATTTTTAAGACAAAATAAAATTTTCTCAAGAACACTTTCAAAGCTAGCACTTTGAATTTTGTTCAAACCATTTCTTTTGATAGTTTCTTCTTCAATCTGCGTGGATTATCATTAGAATCATCCTAGTGTGAATTGTTGTGGTTTGCTACAACCAAACAAAGTGAATATTTGAATAACAAATAAGAAATTGCAAGGTATAATTTCAAACCTCTATGTTTATATAAATTAGTTTTAATGACACAAGTATGATCTTTTGTTTCGGGTTTTGAAAATTTCATTTTTCCGCTGCATTTATGAATATGATTCATTCTTCAAAGCCCAACACCTTATACCATAGGGAAATAGGTCCATTAGGTATTTTCTTTTTCCAACCTTAAAAAGGATTAGAAAGTGTATAAATACTCCTTTTAAGGAGTCAATTTTAAGGCTGCTCCATTAAGAAAAATAAGATTTGTTTTTCTTCTCTCCCTTTTATCTTTCATAAGACAGTTTTCCATAGCTAGCACCTTGGACTTTTATCATCCCATCTCCTAAGAAGTTTTCTTTTCCTTCCTTCGCATGGATACTCTTATTGGCAATCCTAGTTTTGGATTGTTGTGGTTTGGCACAACCCAAAAAAGAAGGAAAAGCTCACAACTTGAAAGATCAAGAGTTGCAAACAAACGTAATCAACTTCTCACATATTGATGGTATAATCCAATTTTAATGTTTATAGGGCGTTTTACGGTTTTGGGTTCAATTAATTTTAATTTTCTACTGTGCCATATATGTAATGCATGTTAAGAACCCAACAGTGGTATCAAAGCCACCCTATGTAAATTAAATTCGGATTTAATTGAAGTATCAATGAGATTGATTGTTAAAGAACAACTTGGATTCCCTCTTTTTGTTAAAAACGAATTTCAATATGTTTGGCCTCAAATTTTAATTTTAATTCAATGACATGTTAATATGATAATATTAGAGGTTGTTGATGATAATTAAAAAGTTTTAATTTGATTTGAACAAGAAATTCGAAGTTATGCATAGATTTTGAATTTCTAGGGTTTATGAAACCTAGTTGTGCCAATTGATTTGTCTGAGGGGCTATTCGAATTTGGTTTATTAATTTGATTAATCAAATATATTTATGACATATTTATAATGTGTTTTATCTTATGGATAGTGCCTATAATGGTACAAAAATAATTTTTGATTAAGGAACAAACAAAACATGTAACTAGGTTGAGAACCTTACCATGTGATGGGACTGTTTTGTGTTGTTTAATTTAATGGCATGTAAATTGATGATCAGAACCTTAATTCATGTTTATGAGATATACATTATGTTATTTTTATGTCAATTGCATGTTGAATTCAAATTAAATTCATAGTTACTGTAACACCCCCTTACCCTAGCAGCTCATGCCCAAATAAGAGAGTGTTATGCTGACTTCATCAGTTAAAATATCATTTTTAAATTATGTATAAATAAAAATCACTCATTTTTTTTACTATTTATTTACTTTGTAGTGTAAAGAAATCAAAGTAAGAAAACACAATACATTTTATAAAGTATTATTTACAAAACATTATGTTATTATACAACCATTATAAAATAAAGCTGAACCCAAAATATACAAAAGATGTGTGACCCACAATTTGAAACAGGCTACTCTACTGAATTAGGCTGCTACCTTTTTCTGCTATTGTCTACTTATTCTTTACTATAGATGCACGAGAGAAACTCTCAAGCTAACCTCTAGGCTTAGTGGTGCATATAAATAAGACAATAAATTATTTTATGCAATATGCACTGTCATATATCAATTCATGCTCAATCATCTTCTCATGCAAATATACATATCATGGTATTCTAGCATGTATAAACATCAAATTATATTCTTTTATCTTATACTTGTTTACTTTATTAAAACATCATTATATAACACATCATAATTAACCAAGTTACAAGTCATTATTCCTTTTATTTTCCATAACATTTTTATGCCCACAACACCCAATCATCTTTTCATGCAAACATACATTTCATAAATTTTATTCTTTTATATCCAATATTTATTTTACTTTATCAAATCATTATCATCCATAGCCTTTTATTGCCCATAACACCTATGAACCCTTACTAGGAAAATAGAGTCGCCATCCAAGCACTTAGGAGTGCCACCTGAGCAATATTATTTGTGCATGTAAGTGCCATTACCGGCTTAATAATAGTGCCATTACGGGCCTCAAAATAATGCTATACCCGGTGTTGATAGTAGTGCCATACCCAGCATCGATAATAGTGTCATACCCAGTGTTGATAATAATGTCATACCTGGCATCGATAATAGTGTCATACCCGACATCGTTAATCATACCATTAATGGATTTAATCATACTCCCCCCTCCTTGGCATGCCAAACTATCCCAAGTCTAGTTCTAATTAGGTGTTCTAAGGCTTACACAATCTCATTAAAATTCATAGCAATTAAATTCACACTTTTCATGCATTTAAAAACTCAAATAATCACATAACACTCAATTAAAATAATATTTTCATAATATAATAAGGTTCACATCATTTTACTCTTTAAATTTCTCAACTGATATGCTGCCCTGTCACTCGCAGATTCCATTCTCTGTTTTGGATCTTACTTTTGGTCCTATTAAAATCTGAATTTAGTTACAAGTTCTTAACAATTTTAGGTCTATATCTTAGCTTTAATATAAAACTTTAATCACTTAATTCTGAGTTCTGTATCGAAAGATATGATAAAATGAATACTGACTGGTCATTAACAATTCTGCCCAGAATTTTCTGGACAGATTCTAAGTTTGAACTTCATGAATTTTTCTGGACAATTACAGACATACTCAGATGTTATGGTCTAAATAAAATGTATATCCCTATGTCTTATCGTTCAAACCAAACAAAGAACACACAAATCCAAACTACAGAACTCAAGTTATAACAGTTTAAGTACGTATTGCTCATCAATTCCAGCAAAGAACACACATAATTACCACCTTCAATTGTTTTACCAAAATTAATCATAAGTCTAGAAAACATGCATCCCCAAGATTTCTATAACAAAATACTATTAATTTAGAATTATTAACATGCCAAACATTCAAATCATGCAACTCAAATATAAATCATAGACTATTGCCTTAAGTTATGCACAAACCTGTACTTTTCCCTTTTCTTTCTCTTTACTTCTCTTTCTCTTTTCCTTTCCTCCTTTGAGCTAGCTCGTTGTCAATTTGAGTTCTTAAAACATAAAAGAGATCATTAAACAAACTTTAACCTCTCTCTCTTGTTGCTCTCTCAAGCTTCATTGATCTTGGTTGTGTAAGAAAATGACTCTCTTTCTCTCTTTTCTCGCTTTATCTCACTAGAAGGAAGCTTTGACTATTGAGGAACTTGTGGAACGTAGGGCTATTTAGGAAGCCATAAATTCTCAAAGCAAAGGGATAAGGAAGGAAGAATAAGCATTTAAGAGAATGAAGACAAACTTAATTAATTATGGGACACCTAAGCCCATATGATTTTTAATGTCTCATTCATGCATGTAATATGGCCAATTAAGGGTTGCCACTTGGTTAAGCCAACCACCTTATGTATTTAATGTCCCAATCATGCATTTAATTGGTAACTATCCCCCAAAATCCTCTAATTTTTGGTAAATTGTAAATTAACCTCTAAACTTTTCAAATTTTGTGATTTAGTCCCTTACAGTAATTTAACATTTTTAAATATCTTAAACACTTTATTAAATATCTTCCATAATTATTTGTCATTATATTAATTATTTTTTGGTCAAAATCATAATTTAGACTCTGGTCAAATAGATCCATCAATTTTATGATACACGTGACTCGATCCTAAATTTTCGGATATAACAGTTAAATTCTTAAAGAATCCTAATTCATGTATGATTCAATTTAAGCAATTCTTGTGTAATTGGTTTGCTAATTCAATGATGAATGATTTAGATTATCTAATGAGCGAATTTAATTAGTTTAAACTGATTACAAGTTACTTATAATGATGAAAATGAATTCTGGAAATTTTGGGAATTTTTGAATGGAATTTGATTTGAATTAGAAAATGGTTTTCAAAATCTTAATTTGACTAAGATTCTAGTATGCAATTGTAACTAGGATTGTTTAATCCTATTTGGTGTCAACCTAATAATTAATTAAGGTAATTTCATTACGAATTAACTCCTGGTCATATTTGGTTTTAATATTAAATGATATTTAATTATTAAATTCGGATTTAATTATTGCATCCAATAAATTGGCAATAACCTAGTTGGCATAGTAGGCAATTTTATGAAACTTTTTTATATGATCAAATATATGACTAATTTGTATTATTTCCTTTTACAAAGTGTTTCTAAATGATCACATGATTATTTAATGAGATTAAATAATGAATTTATGATGAATTTCATTAAAGGCCAAACAATCAAAAATTATGTTTCAAGAATTTAAACAAATGGAACCCAAATTGTTACTTTAATGATTACCTTTAAAAATGCATTAGAAAATGGATGCTAGGGTGAATGGAATGGCATGATGGTATGATTATGGACTTGACCAATGTGATTGATCATGCATGGAATTTTATTTTTTGGTAAATAGGGTCTGCGAGTCCCTACGTTCTCTTTTCTCTCTATTGTATTTCTCTTCTCATTTTACTCCCCTCAAATGTAACTTAGGGTTTTCTTATGAAGAATTTATGTAATCAGATTACATAGGATTAGAATAGAATTAAAATGCAAAGGGGCAAGAAGCCAAAGATATTGTGCCAAAAACAAATGAGCATTGGAATAGGAAATTGTTTTCTATTTTGGTGTTGTAATTTCATGCATATACCTAGGTGAGACCTAGTCAATCCTTTTATGGCTCAAAGGATTGATGTTAGATTATGTCCATAGTCATAACAATATAATTAGTGTAATTATCTTATATATCTATATGTGATGAATGGATATATTAAGCATGCCAAATTTTCATGATGAGACCTAAATAAGAAATCCCTCTTAAATCATATTAAGCCCAATCCCTTCCATTAATATGGCAAGAACTAGAGTTCCTTTAGAGTCTAGGTTGTTGGGAAAACCTAAGCCTTCTCTACACGAATATGTTCAAACCATTGAAATTTGATTTTATGATTAATGGGCCTGCTTTAACAAATTACATTGATTTGTTGGACAAACCCAAGGTCAATGTTAATTAGAGGCAGTATTGCGTAAGTGTATTCATGAGATGTACACATATAACGAGTTGATAGTCCAATGATTCAGTAGTTGCATGATATGATGCAATTGGTATGAGATACCTACCAATTGACCTAAGATGGCTTGTTAGGCAAACCCAATGTAAAATCCAGTGATTTAGGCCCCGATTGCATGTGACCATAATGGGGTGCGCTGCTTCAATCAGAGTTTAAATTTGGACCCATAAAAAAATGACTAATAATAAGAAAAAATAATTTAACGGTATTATCATTTGAGAACTAAAATAAATAGTGTTAGAACTGGAAAAATAAAATAAAATTTACCCTATGAAAAAAATTGGTATTATTGAAATTGTTGGGGGGAAAAGTGTGAAGATGAGGAAATTGGTGGAAAATAAGGAATTTCTCAAAATTTAGAAGTTAATACACCAATGCAAATTAGGATTAATTTAATTAGTGGGACCCACTACTTAATTTTAGTATAAAAATCAAAAGGTGAAGAAATTCTACATTCTTCCATAAACAAATTTAACTTATCTTCTTCCTCTCTTTCTCCTCTTTGTGTCATCCACCTATGCAACAAAAAGCATCCATTTTTACTTCATTTAAAGCATGAACAAGAGAGGAAAAATAAGTTTTGAAGGAGAAAAATTCAGAAATTAAAGAGTTCTTGCCATAAAGGGAGCTAAGGAGTAAGAAGGAAGGAAGAAAGAAGAAAAGAAAAGGGAGAAACTTTTGGACAGATTCGGCCCACTTTGGAGAGCCATTAAGGTGAGTTTATTCTTCTTAAATTCAACATTTTTCCTTCCATTTGAGACCCATAAGGATGATAGATATGATTAGGATTGGTAGATTGAGGTTATTTGGCGAGAATGGAGCTAGAATTTGAAATTGGTAACTAGTTAAAGAAAAGTGAAGTTAAACTTTTAATTAATGATAATTGATTTAGTTAATTATTTTATGACCTAAAAACTAGTGAAAGCTAACTCTAATGGAGGAAAGAGGGGCTGCCTTGGTTAAGGTAATTTGGGAAAAATTGAAATCAACCTAGGAGCAACACAATTGGAGATAAATGAAGTGTGATTAGAGTGTTGATTTGAAGAAAATAAATTATGATCTATGATAAGGTTTTTATCAGCCATGACCTATCAAGAAGGAAGTTTAACCTTAGTAATTTTTGGCTAAATTAAAGTATAAAACATATTAGGAGCATTAGGATTTTATGTAGGCATGAAAAATTTTGAAGATGGATGATAGAAATGAGATATGGTATGGTGGTATAGGAAAACCAAGTGAGCAAATGAGAGACCCTCAAAAGGGTGACAAAGGCAAACATAATGCTAATTAGTGAGGAAAGGAAAATAAAGGAAAAGGAAAGCTCCAAGGGTGATTAGGTATGTGCTTCATTGATAAAAATCTTACATGTTATCTAAATGTATGAAAATATGTATTAATGCTTGTTATGAATGTCGTTTGCCATGGAATATGATTGGTAGTTGCTTTTGAACTTTCTTTTATGGTAATGGGACTAAAAGGTCTGAAAATATTATGATATGTAAATGTAATTATGATCTGAAAATTTTGGCATAAAATTGAATGTATATGATGGATGTAATTAGTAGATAGGTTTGTGCCAATTGATGAACCTGCTGCATAATGTTTGGAAGCAATCTTGACTATTTTGATCATAACTAATGCTCTGGTAATGATATTAAGTTGAAGTTAGTTGAAAATGAAAGTGGACTCATAAGGTAAACTGTCATTCATTATCTAAGTTCAAATTTAATTTAAAATGGGCTAAAAATTGGACACAAAATCCTGGACTTGTAGGTACTTAGAAAATATTGGGTAAAATTAATGGAATGCCCTTCAGTAAAAGGGCTATAACTTTTGATAGAAAACTTAGATTTGTATGCTTTTTAATGAATCTGAAAGCTGAGGCAGTAAACTACAAAATATTAGAAGACCATAAATTCAAATTCGAACTATAAATGGGCTAAAAATGAGACCACTAATTAGGGCTGAAATTTGTTATAAACAAAATTTTGATATATTGGGACTTTACATGTGGTGTGATGAATATATATGTTAATTAATTTGAATTTTTACTTTAATTATAATTATAAATTTTTAATAAATTATTTATTTGTGAGCTACTAATGCAATAACAATGTAAACAAATAACAAAATAAATAAACATATATGTGAAAATTTGGCACAATTATCATTTTTGGAAATATTGTGAATAAATATAAAAATAGTTAAGTTCTAAGACACCTAACCTAGAACTATAATCGAGAATAGTTTGGCATGTCAATCATGGGATTTAAGGCACTCGGTGCCAAAATATAAAAGTCAGTAATGACAATTCTATAAATGCACTCGGCGCAGAATTATTATGCCGGTAATAGCAATATTATGAAAGTTGGTAATATCACTATTATAAAAGTATTCGACACAATATTATGAAAATTGATAATGCAAACCTCGTTATGCCTATTAGTTAGTTCGGTTATAGGTGTTATGGGCACAAGAAAAATGAAAAATAACAATAATATAAAAGTATGTCATTTTGATAATATTGTGTTAAATCAAAATTGTTAAATATTAAATATTTGATGACATTTATTTGATTTCATATAATTCTATTATTTTATGCCTTATTTGTGAAATTATTAAATAACATGTAAGAAAATATATATATATATATATATATATATATATATATATATATATATATATATATATGTAAGATTTTTTTCCTTGAAGCACAACTAAGCTAGTAGCTTAGCACGAGTGGTTTCCTCTCACGCAGGTTCTAAAGAGTAGCTGTAGATAGTATAATAATCAGAAGAAGAAGAAGGGTACTCGGAGAAAAGCAGCTTAAAGCTTTGGACATATTTTGGTAACTTTGTCAAAAGCTTTATAAATTAAATTATAGTTTTATCTCATCTAGTATGTATTGGGGATGTGTACATCTAATATAATAGACATAGTTTGGATGTAAAATAATATATTTTATAAATAAATAAAATTTTGAAGATTGGCATTGTAAATATTTTATTTTAATGTTTGTAATATTTTTGCAAAAAAAAATTATACTTCATTTATCTAATTTATTAAGACAGTTAGTCGGGTAATACTCACTTACCTTGCTAAACTAAAGTGAGGTAAGGGGGTGTTATACACAAGGTCATTTTTAGTGATGTTGGATATTGACCCACTAGGAGAGCTTCCAATGGGTTCTCTCAGATTCATAGTGAGGGCTATGGATTCGTAATAAAATAATGGGAGTTATAATTCGCGTTTGTTAAAGACCTAATGAACATGCATTTAAGTACATTCTCTAAACATGATCTTTCTTTACATCTAGGTTAATAGAATCATGTCATCAAACGTGAACTTATGCTCAATTCTCAAATCTAATATATTGACTGGCCTAAACTTCCATGATTGGCTAAGGAATTTGAGAATAGTTCTCAAAGCCGAAAACAAAGCCTATGTCTTGGAAGAGTCGCTTCCCTCCCCTCCTGCTAATGATGCATCTGTTGATGAACAGTTGGCATATAAGAAGCATGTGGATTATAGTGAGTTATCAGGTTGCATTATGCTCACCTCTATGCCTCCTGAGCTTCAAAAGAAGCATGAGAACATGGATGCTAATACCATTGTGTATCATCAAAGGGAGCTTTTTGATGACCAAGCTTGTACTGAGCGATATAAGATATCTAAATTGCTCTTCAGCTCTAAGATGGTAGAGGGGACATCTCCAATACAATGTACATTGATGACGAGGAAGAAAGGCATAGAGACAGCATCAGAAGAGTCTTACTTCCATTATGGCAAGAGTTGCCAAAGGAAGATGAACTACAAGGCCTATTTAGAGTCTTTAAAAAATAAGAAGGATAAGACATTGGATGCACCTTCTACTTTTAGTATTTATGTTATTGAGGTTAATATTGTTTCTACTAACAATGCATGGATATTGGATATCGGATGTGGCTCACACATATGTATTGATATGCATGGCCTAAGGAACAATAAATAGCTCAAGAAAGGAGAGTTAGACCTATATGTTAGCAATGGAACAAGAGTTGCTCCATTAGTTGTAGGAACTTATATATTGACACTCCCAAGTGGGCTTATTTTAGAATTAGACAATTCTTATTATGTTCCAGTTTTGATAAAGAATATTATTTATATTTCTTGTTTAAATAGAAAAGGTTTTCATATGACTATTAATGGCAATTGTTTCTCTATATGATTGAATGATATTCTTTATGGAACCAATGCATTATGTAATGGGATTTACATTCTTGACATGTCTAATTCAATCCTTAATATCAATAATAAAAGACAAAAGATAGATAACGCAAAACCATCATATTTATAGCATTGTCATCTTGGCCATAGAAATGAGAGGCGTATGACTAAGTTACACAAAAATGGTGATTTAGGGTCATTTGATTATGAATCATATGACACATGTGAATCTTGTTTGTTAGGAAATATGACAAAATCACCTTTTAGTGGAAAGGGTCAACGTGCCAATGGGCTATTGGACCTTGTACATACAGATGTATATGGACCAATGTCAGTGCACATCAGAAGCAATTTTATCTACTTCATTACTTTCATTGATGATTATTAATGATATGGGTATTTGTATCTGATGACATACAAATCTGAAGTTTTTGAAAAGTTCAAAGAATTCAGAAATGAAGTAGAGAAATAACTTGGTACAAGTATTAAAACACTTAGATCATATCGAGGCGGTGAATACTTAAGCCAAAAGCTTCAAGGTTATCTAAGAGATAATGGGATTTTATCTCATTTGACTCCATCTTACACACCACAACATAAATGTATGGCTAAAAGGAGAAACCAAACCTTGTTAGACATGGTGAGGTCAATGATGAGTTTTACATAACTATCTAAGTCCTTTTGGGGTCATGCACTAAAGACTTATGTTTATATATTGAATAGTCTCTTTTAAGTTAGTTGAGGTTACTCCATATGAGATATAGACTAACAAGTGACCTATTCTTTCTCACTTGAAAGTATGGGGTTGTTCTGCTTGTGTGAAGAGGACGATGTCATATAAACTATAAGCTAAGTCTGATAAGTGTCTATTTGTTGGATATCCAAAAGAGTCATTTGGATATCAATTCTACCACACTTTAGAATAAAAGGTATTTGTTTCAAAGCATGCTCCCTTCTTAAAGAATTAGTTTCTTCTAAAAAAAGATAGTAGGAGCAAGATTGAACTTGATGAAGTTCAAAATGCTCAAATAGATGTAGATCAACTAACAGAACCCAAATCTATTACTCATAGAGATTAAGTAACAACTACACCTTCTAAAACACAAGAACTTCATAGATCAAGTAGGATACGTATTGTTCTTGAGAGATATGGATTTCTCATAAGTGAACAGAATGATGTATTGCTTGTAGAGGATGATGAACCTACTACCTATGAAGAAGTTCTGAATTGTTCAGAATCTGACAGATGTTTAAAAGCCATGCAATTAGAGATGGATTTTATGTATGAAAACTAAGTATGGACTTTGGTTGATCCACCTCAACGGATTAAACCCATTAGTTGAAAATGGGTCTTCAAGAAAAAGACCGACATGGAAGGTAATATAGTTACCTATAAGCCTAATATGGTAGCTAAAGGATATCATCAAACACAAAGTGTTGACTTTGATGAAACTTTTTCTCCAGTTGCTATGCTTAAATCTATCAGGAACTCCTAGCCATTGCAACTCATTACAATTATGAGATTTGGAAAATGGATGTGAAAATAGTTTTTCTTAATAGAAATCTGACTGAGGATGTGTATATGACACAACCTGAGGGTTTCACATCAATTAATGGCGAAAAGATATGCAAATTGCAAAGATCCATTCATAGATTGAAGCAAGCATCCAGGAGTTGGAACATCCGATTTGATGAGACAATTAAAGAGTTTGGTTTCTAAAAAAATATGGATGAACCTTGTGTTTATAAGAAGGTTAGTGGGAATGCAGTCGTATTTCTAGTATTGTATGTAGATGACTTACTACTTATAGGAAACGATGTCTCATTTCTTTAATCAATCAAAATTTGGCTTTCTAAGAATTTCTCCATGAAAGATCTTGGAGAAGCAACCTATATACTATATATTCCACAATCGAAACATGGTATGTTGTAGCTTCTAAGGTAGCTAAAGAAGCAATTTAGATAAGAAAAATTCATCACACAATTGAATGTGATTCCTAGCATTGTTGATCTAATACCCTGGTATTAAGATAACAATGGAGTCATTGCATAAGCAAAAGAGCCACGGTCTCATCAAAGATCCAAACATATACTTAGACATTACCATTTGATTTAGGAAATCATAGGTAGACATGATGTAAAGATAAAAAGAGTTCCCACTAATCAGAATATAGTTGATCCTCTTACTAAGCCACTTTCCTATAAGAAACATGATTGTCATGTACTTACCTATGGTATAATGTATAAAGGCGACTGGCTTTAGAGGAAGTGGAAGATTGTTAGAAAGGTGCCCTAAAGGCAATCACCTTAAGTACCTGAGTTATTTATTGTTAATAAAAGGCATTTTCATTATATGGTATTCATTGTATATGAATTGATATAGATCTTAAACTGTTTAATGAAGTCTTTGGTATGTAACACAACATGAAGGAATTCATGATGAGATTCTTATCATGTGTAATTGTGTTTATACCTAAATGATCCCTTGTCATAGGATTAACAAGATGGGACATTGTTAATCCGGATAAACTAACACATGTTATACTCCTTGATGACTATGTCAAGCAGCTGATCTCATAAAGCTGAAGACATGAGATGTTTAGAGTTAACATGTAGATGTTTGCTAAGAGTAGCAAGTATATTGGATGACCTTCTATGAGACAATCATATGGATATCTATTCAATGTCAGAGGTAGTCTCATCATAGCAATGGTGCAAGTATCCTTAGACAAATGCTCAAGGTTATCATGGATACTTAATCCTATACTTTAACTATATTCCTCGTTGCCTCTCAGAGGTCGCTCATAGGGTGGTGATTGGGTATAGCATTTGGTATTCAAAGGTAGTTGAGTAGTCAATAAAGGATTCGCCACTCTTGATAGAAGAGGAGCACACTTATGGCCTCTTGTAAAGATCATTGCTTAGAAATATTTGGCTAAGGTGGACATGTCTTGAAGAAGGTCTTCAAGGACATATCTAAATGAGTAATGAGTCTTGTAAACAAGAACTAATATCATTTGGACTAGATGTGATGTAGTCAATCTAGTGGGAGTTGACACATAGTCCATGCTCTGAACCAAATGAGGTGTAGTTTGGTGAAAGGATGAATTGCATGGTAATTATCTATGCAAGGGGTTATAATCAGACCACTAACTTTTTGGTTAATTGGGTGGTCATGATGTGTTGCTAAATATTGTTCATGATTTGCTAAGTCAAAGGAAATTTATTAGAAATTTATTATGGGTCAAAAGTGTTTGACTCGTAGAATGTTAGATGGGAGAAAAATATTTTGAATATTATTAATTGAG
Source organism: Triadica sebifera (assembly GCA_023653625.1). Classification (NCBI taxonomy): domain Eukaryota; kingdom Viridiplantae; phylum Streptophyta; class Magnoliopsida; order Malpighiales; family Euphorbiaceae; genus Triadica; species Triadica sebifera. Next base: position 37,144,781 of record CM042893.1, on the reverse strand, counting down.
AATTTTGAAGTTTGGAATTAAAATTGGGAAAAAAATTATTTTTCGCTGAACGAAATTTGGAATTGCAGTGTTTTTGGCACAGAAATTCTAAGAAGGCATAAAAATGGAATATTCTTTATCTAAGGAAAGGAATATTCTTTTGATTAAAATAAAGTAAGAGTGATTTAAATTAATGGACCAATAGGAATTTTCACTTTTTTTGACCATTCTTCTTCTTCTTCATCTTGACCAAACTCATTTCTCTCTCTTTTCTTCTTCTTTGCCGTGAGCTTCTCCTCTCCCATTTACTTTTGTTTTTCTTTCTTCAAATCAAGCTAAGATTAGATGAAAAAAAATGGGATTAAGGCAAGATCATGAAGAAAGTGAAGTAAAGTGAGCAAAACTAAGGAAGAGGAAGGAAGAAAGGAAGAAAAAAAAAAAGAATTTTTAGCCATTTGGAAGATCATCAAAGGTGAGTTTAGATTTTCCATCTCCTTACTTTCTTCTTCTCTTTTCTTTGAGTTTGAGGTTAGTTGCCATTATAGCTAGTAAATTAGGGTTATTAGTATGCTAATGGTGATTAAGGGTGGATTAGTGTGATTAGTGTTTGATTAGTGTAAAATTTATTGTTAGGGCAAGGAAGTGAACAACCTTTGAACCAAAATCAAAGGGGAAGTAAGGGCAAGGAAAAGGCTATCTAAGAGGAAGAGAAAAGTGAAGAAAAATAGAACTTTGAGGTATGTATATTTGGCAAAAATTCAATATAGAAAAGTATTGATTTTGATTTTGTGATGTAGTGAATTTATGTATGAAATTCTGAACATTTGATTGAGTGATTAAATGATGCCATGAATGTGAAAATAAAGACTAGAAAATGAGGTTGATGCATGAAAATGGAAAATGTATGAATTATTTGATGTGCTGGAAAATTCGTCTTATGAACAGTGTCTAGTGTTTTGGTCATAACTTGAGTTCTGGAAATCATTTCTGAGTGATTCTTGCTGGATTGGAAAGTTAAGACATAGGGATTGAACTTTCATTCAGACCATTAGACCTAAATATTCCTGGAATTAGGTGAAAAATGGACTCAAACTTTGAACTAGAAATCTGTCCAGAAAAAAAAATACTGGGCAGATTGCAGTGAACATAGGTTGGAAAAAAATTCATAACTTTTGCTAAGAAATTATTTTTAATGTGATTCTAGTTGGAAATTAAAGATAAGACATGTATCTGAATTTTTCTAGGTGATCACTTATCCAAATTCCATCTAGAAATGGATGAAAAAGATATAAAAAGATAAGGCAGAAATCTGTCCAGTAAAATACTGGGCAGATTGCAGCGAACGTAATTTAGGAGAAAATTTATAACTTTTGCTACAAAATTTTTTTTGATTGGATTCCAGTTGGAAATTAAATATAAGACATGTACCTATATTTTGTTAGATGATCACATGTCCAAATTCGGTCTAAAAATAGACGAAAAATGCAGAGCAACATAAGGTAGAAATGCTGTCCAGAATAGGACAGCTGGTAGAAATGTGTTGATTGTGGATTTATGTGTTAGAAAATGTATTGATTGAATTTTTCTTATAGTTATAATGATTAAATGAGCTAGTATGAGGTTGTAAAATATTGAATGAGAATTATTGCATTTATATGGAATTTATATTAATGTTTCCCTACATAATTTATGCAAATATGAATAAAGGTAACAAATGTAATTTAAGCCATATAACATCTAGTCGAGAACTAGAAATTAGGATAAGTTGGCATGCCAATAAAAGGGTAGAAATGTAGGCACTAAATATAATAGTGCTGAGTTAAAATTATGTAGGCACTAAAAATAATAGTGCTGAGTTGAAATTTACTTAGGCACTAAGAATTAGTGCTGAGTTCGAAATTTACGTAGGCACCAAAAAGGTGCTGAGTTGTTATTGAAAATGTAGGCGTTAAACGCCGAGTTATAAAATAATTATGTAGGCGCCGAGTGTACTGCCGGAGAGCAGAAACCCTGTATCCAGTGTTTAGTTCCGGTCTAAGATGTCGTGGGCTATTAAATAAATAACAGAAAAAAAATGTGAAGTATGAAATTCATATTGTAAATTTTATACCTTGTATTATTAAAATTTCAAGCATGCTTAATGAATAAAATATCATAATTCATGAATTAAATATTTTTGCATGAAGAAAATAGTTTATTATTAATTGAATATTTGGCATGCTAAATAGGTTAATTGTAGTTTCTAAAATTTTATTTTTGAATTATTTATGTAATGATTGGATAGTTGTCAAACGTACCACTAAGCTAGTAGCTTAGCGCGTGTGTTTCACGCGCAGATAAATAGAAGTAGCTGTTCCGATAGGGCGATCGAAGAAGAGGGAACCCCAAGATCAGATTGCAGCAGTCTAGTTCTTTTTGTATGTTTTGATAATGATGTTGTAAAAATTAAGTTTTAAGAATTTTGTTGATGTAAATTTGTGGCTTGTAATATTATAAGTAATGGATTTGGTAATTATATATATCTAGAATTATTGTAGTTATATTTTTAAATATCATGGTTTAATGAATAAGTTATTTTGAATCACAATATTCCCATCACTAGATATATATTTAAATTGAAAAAAAAATATTTATACAAAATTGAGCGTTGGTTTTAAATTAAATGAGCTTAGTAGCACTTCCATATCCTATTAGCAATTAGTAGGGTAAGTGAGCGCTACATTTAGTGGTATCAGAGCCAGGTTAATGATTCTTAATTAGTGGGTGTAAAATAGAATATGTGTCTCATTTATATGCATAAAATGCTGCAATGATCTGATTTGGGCCCCTTCTCTTGGTTTATAGGTAGATATGGATTCGGAATCGGAACAAGATTTCTCAGAAGATGAACTGAGTAATAATCCTTCACGCTCAGCCAATCCCAGACATCCTCAATCTGTGAGAGATTCCGGGCCGAGTGTAGTAGCTCTTTCGAGAGCAGAGAGACAGGATAATTTAGGACAGGAGCCTCTTATGGAGCAGATAGCTAATTTATTGCAACGGATAGTACAAGCAGTTCCACAACTAGCTCCACCTCCTCCTCCACCTCAGCCAAAACCCCGGATTGATAAGCTGAGAAAATATGGGGCCACAGATTTTATGGGAAGGAGAGAGGATGACCCAGCAGCTTCAGAGTTTTGGATGGAATCCACAGAAAGGGTGTTTGAGGAATTGGAGTGTCTAGAGGAACAGAAGGTTAGATATGCAGTGTCCCTTTTAAAAGATCATGCCTATGATTGGTGGAAATCAATTTTATCAAAGCCCCAGACACCGAAGCCACCTTCCTGGAATTTCTTCAAGGCAGAATTTAGCAAGAAATATGTGCCAAGAGTTTATGTGAATGAAAAGAAAAGGGAGTTTCAAGACTTGAAGCAGGGAAGCATGTCAGTCGCCGAGTATGAGATGGAATTCACCCGACTAAGTAAATATGTGACTGGAATCATCGCTGATGAGGCAGACAGATGCCGAAGATTTGAGGATGGGCTTAATGATGATATTGGGAATATGGTGACTGCCCTTTAGCTTGAGGATTTTGCTACACTAGTATCCTCAGCCATTAGTGTGGAAAAGAGGTCAAAGAGAAAGAGGATAGAAGAGCTACCACGGAGATAGACATTTATCATGGGCCAGACATCAGGTAAAAGGGGGCGGACAACGCCTAGGTTTTTCCAGTCACAGGGTACTAGATCAAACTTTTCAACTAGGCAAAGCCAGCGGTCGAGGCCAGAGGGATCTACAGCTAGTGCACCAGCTTCGGGTAATAGGAGATTCATATCTGTCACATGTCAACATTGTGGGAGATCACATGCAGGTGATTGCTGGTGGATTACTGGAGCATGCTTACGATGCGGATCTACTGAGCACAAACAGAAAGATTGCCCGAGAGGAAGAGGTACAGGTGGTGTAATATCAGTTCAGGTTCAGAATGTCACTCGAGGCAGAGGCAGGGGACAAGGACAGTCTAGAAGTGGCAGAATTGGGCAGAGTATATTAGAATCAGTGAATAGAACAGATGGTAGTCGAGCCCTAGCCCGAGCATATGCCATGAGAGCTCGTGAGGAGCAGGATGCCCCGGATGTGATAATTGGTAAATTTTCTCTTTATGATACTGATTTATTTGCACTGATAGATCCGGGTTCTACACATTCATATTTATGTATGTCACCACCTAGTCATGGTAATATGGTAGCAGAGGAATTAGATTTTGATATATTAGTGACCAATCCTTTGGGTCATGGAGTTAAAGTCAGTCGAGTCTATAAAAATAGTCCAATCAAAGCTCAGAATGTAGAATTCCCAGCTAATCTAATAGAGTTGCCATTCCGTGAGTTTGATGCAATCTTGGGGATGGATTGGTTAACTCGGCATAAGGCAGTGGTGGATTGTCAGTATAGGAGAGTGACTTTCAAGAATTCAGGGCAGGATGACGTGATTGTCCTAGGCGAGAACCGACCATACTTGACTAATGTCATTTCTGTGACGAAGGCAAGTAAGCTTATCAAAAAAGGATGTGAAGCATTTTTGGCACATATTGTAGATACCAAAAAGGAGAGTCTAGATCTCAGGGAGATTCCTACAGTATGTGAATATCCAGATATATTTCCTGAGGACTTGCCAGGGTTACCACCTGTCAGAGAGATAGAGTTTGCCATTGATGTTTTGCCAGGCACAACCCCGATATTGATCACTCCCTACAGAATGGCACCTGCTGAACTAAAAGAATTAAAGGTCCAGTTGCAAGAGTTGTTAGAGAAAGGGTTTATCAGGCCTAGTGTCTCACCTTGGGGTGCTCCTATTCTATTTGTGAAAAAGAAAGATGGCACCTTTCGGTTGTGCATTGATTATCGTCAGTTGAACAAGATGACAATTAAGAACAGATATCCCTTGCCGAGAATAGATGACTTGTTTGATCAGTTGAAAGGAGCAAGGGTATTTTCTAAGATTGACCTCAGATCAGGTTATCACCAATTGAGAATTAAAGAATCAGACATTTCAAAAACAGCATTTAGGACTCGGTATGGTCATTACGAGTTCTTAGTAATGCCTTTTGGCTTGACGAATGCCCCAGCAACATTTATGGATCTAATGAATAGAATCTTTAGGCCTTATTTGGACCAGTTCGTGGTGGTGTTCATAGATGATATCTTGGTGTACTCCATAAGCAAAGAAGAGCATAATCAACATCTTCGTATTGTCTTCCATACCTTAAGAGAGAATCAATTATATGTGAAGTTGTCGAAATGTGACAGAGGTGAGAAGTTTTCTTGGTTTGGCTGGTTATTATCGGAGATTTGTGAAAGGATTTTCAATGATAGCCTCACCACTGACAAAATTGCTTAGAAAGGAGACCAGATTTGAGTGGTCAGAACGATGCCAGACTAGTTTTGATAAGTTGAAGAAAATGTTGACAGAGGCACCAGTGTTGACACAGCCTACTGCGGGAAAAGATTATGTGGTGTACAGTGATGCTTCCCTTAATGGTTTGGGCTGTGTACTAATGCAAGAAGGCAAAGTGATCGCTTATGCTTCCAGACAACTGAAGCCTCACGAGAGAAATTATCCAACACATGATCTGGAACTAGCAGCCATTGTGTTTGCATTGAAAATATGGCGACACTACTTGTATGGTGAGCAATGTTATATCTATACAGACCATAAAAGTTTGAAATATTTGCCTTCACAAAAGGAACTCAATCTGAGACAGAGGAGATGGCTAGAATTGATCAAAGACTACAATTGTATCATTGACTATCAGCCCGGTAAGGCCAATGTGGTAGCTGACGCGCTGAGTAGAAAAACTCTTGCAGGTAAATGTTAAAACTTAAATTTATTAAGTGAAAAAAAAAAATGGAATAATAAGTTCTTTATATATTATTTTGGCAGAATTGCGGATTCAACCCACATTGATCCAACAAGTAAAGGACAATCAGAAGCAAGACGCGAAATTAAAGAAAATCTTTGAAATGGTGAAAAAGGGTGAAAAACCAGAATTTACTATTGAAGCAGATGGGATTTTAAGGCATAAGGGCAGGTTGTGTGTGCCAGACATACCAGAATTGAAACAAGATATTTTGAAGGAGGCTCACAATGTTATTTATGCAATGCACCCAGGAAGCAACAAAATGTATCATGACTTGAAGGCATATTACTGGTGGCCAGGAATGAAAAGAGATATCACGGAGTATACTACTAGATGTTTAACTTGTCAGCAAGTGAAGGCAGAGCATCAAGTACCAAGTGGATTATTGCAGTCTATTCAATTCCGGAGTGGAAATAGGAAAGAGTCACAATGGACTTTGTTTCTGGTTTGCCCTTGACACAAAAGAGGCATGATGCAGTATGGGTAGTAGTAGACCGGCTCACCAAATCAGCTCACTTTCTACCGATCAAGATGGATTATCCACTTAACTGTTTGGCAGAGATCTATGTTAATGAGATAATCCGTTTACATGGTGTGCCAGTTTCAATCATTTCAGATCGAGACCCGCGGTTCACTTCACAATTCTAGAAAAGTTTGCATAAAGCCATGGGTACTCGACTCAATTTCAGCACAGCGTTCCACCCACAAACAGATGGACAATCAGAGAGGGTCATACAGATATTGGAAGATATGTTGAGGAGTTGTGTGATAGAATTTGAAGGCAGTTGGGATAAATATCTTCCATTGATAGAATTTGCCTACAATAATAGTCACCAAGCCAGTATCGGTATGGCACCATATGAAGCCTTATATGGGAGAAAATGTAGAACGCCTCTAGGTTGGACCGAGCTTAGTGAAAAGAAAGTAATGGGTCCAGATCTAGTTCAACAGACAGAGGAAAAAGTGAAAGTAATAAGAGATAGACTAAAAGCTGCTGCTGATAGACAGAAATCATATGCAGATTTGAAAAGGAGAGATATTGAATATACAATTGGTGACAAAGTGTTCTTAAAAATCTCACCTTGGAAAAGGATTTTCCGATTTGGAAAGAAAGGAAAGTTGAGTCCTAGGTTCATTGGACCATACGAGGTACTTGAACGCATAGGTCCAGTGGCGTACAAATTAGCTCTACCACCAGAGTTAGACAAGATTCACAACGTATTCCATGTGTCCATGTTGAGAAGATATCGATCAGATCCATCTCATATCATATCAACAGAACCTATAGAGATACGACCAGACTTAACTTATGAAGAGGAACCAGTGGAAATTTTAGCTCGAGAAATGAAAGAGCTACGAAACAAAAAGGTACCATTGGTGAAGGTCCTGTGGAAAAATCACAAGTCAGAAGAAGCAACTTGGGAAAATGAAGAGGTGATGAAGGCTCAGTATCCACAATTATTCCACTCCAGCTAAAAAGGTAAATTTCGAGGACGAAATTTTTTTTTAAAGAGAGGAAAATTGTAATGCCCGATAATTTAGGCCACGGTCGCGGTTGACCGAAATCCGGCGCGCTGAACCGATCGGGGTCTAAATTTGGACATGAAAGAAATAAATTTAAATAATAATAAGATGGGAGAAAAATATTTTGAATATTATTAATTGAGAATTTTGAAGTTTGGAATTAAAATTGGGAAAAAAATTATTTTTCGCTGAACGAAATTTGGAATTGCAGTGTTTTTGGCACAGAAATTCTAAGAAGGCATAAAAATGGAATATTCTTTATCTAAGGAAAGGAATATTCTTTTGATTAAAATAAAGTAAGAGTGATTTAAATTAATGGACCAATAGGAATCAAGATTAGTAACTAATCCTAACCACCCACCTAATCCAACTATAAAAAGTCAAATTTTCACTTTTTTTGACCATTCTTCTTCTTCTTCATCTTGACCAAACTCATTTCTCTCTCTTTTTTTCTTCTTTGCCGTGAGCTTCTCCTCTCCCATTTACTTTTGTTTTTCTTTCTTCAAATCAAGCTAAGATTAGATGAAAAAAAAGGGGATTAAGGCAAGATCATGAAGAAAGTGAAGTAAAGTGAGCAAAACTAAGGAAGAGGAAGGAAGAAAGGAAGAAAAAAAAAAGAATTTTTAGCCATTTGGAAGATCATCAAAGGTGAGTTTAGATTTTCCATCTCCTTACTTTCTTCTTCTCTTTTCTTTGAGTTTGAGGTTAGTTGCCATTATAGCTAGTAAATTAGGGTTATTAGTATGCTAATGGTGATTAAGGGTGGATTAGTGTGATTAGTGTTTGATTAGTGTAAAATTTATTGTTAGGGCAAGGAAGTGAACAACCTTTGAACCAAAATCAAAGGGGAAGTAAGGGCAAGGAAAAGGCTATCTAAGAGGAAGAGAAAAGTGAAGAAAAATAGAACTTTGAGGTATGTACATTTGGCAAAAATTCAATATAGAAAAGTATTGATTTTGATTTTGTGATGCAGTGAATTTATGTATGAAATTCTGAACATTTGATTGAGTGATTAAATGATGCCATGAATGTGAAAATAAAGACTAGAAAATGAGGTTGATGCATGAAAATGGAAAATGTATGAATTATTTGATGTGCTGGAAAATTCGTCTTATGAACAGTGTCTAGTGTTTTGGTCATAACTTGAGTTATGGAAATAATTTCTGAGTGATTCTTGCTGGATTGGAAAGTTAAGACATAGGGATTGAACTTTCATTCAGACCATTAGACCTAAATATTCCTGGAATTAGGTGAAAAATGGACTCAAACTTTGAACTAGAAATCTGTCCAGAAAAAAAAATACTGGGCAGATTGCAGTGAACATAGGTTGGAAAAAAATTCATAACTTTTGCTAAGAAATTATTTTTAATGTGATTCTAGTTGGAAATTAAAGATAAGACATGTATCTGAATTTTTCTAGTTGATCACTTATCCAAATTCCATCTAGAAATGGATGAAAAAGATATAGAAAGATAAGGCAGAAATCTGTCCAGTAAAATACTGGACAGATTGCAGCGAACGTAATTTAGGAGAAAATTTATAACTTTTGCTACAAAATTTTTTTTGATTGGATTCCAGTTGGAAATTAAATATAAGACATGTAACTATATTTTGTTAGATGATCACATGTCCAAATTCTGTCTAAAAATAGACGAAAAATGCAGAGCAACATAAGGTAGAAATGCTGTCCAGAATAGGACAGCTGGTAGAAATGTGTTGATTGTGGATTTATGTGTTAAAAAATGTATTGATTGAATTTTTCTTATAGTTATAATGATTAAATGAGCTAGTATGAGGTTGTAAAATATTGAATGAGAATTATTGCATTTATATGGAATTTATATTAATGTTTCCCTACATAATTTATGCAAATATGAATAAAGGTAACAAATGTAATTTAAGCCCTATAACATCTAGTCGAGAACTAGAAATTAGGATAAGTTGGCATGCCAATAAAAGGGTAGAAATGTAGGCACTAAATATAATAGTGCTGAGTTAAAATTATGTAGGCACTAAAAATAATAGTGCTGAGTTGAAATTTACTTAGGCACTAAGAATTAGTGCTGAGTTCGAAATTTACGTAGGCACCAAAAAGGTGTTGAGTTGTTATTGAAAATGTAGGCGTTAAACGCCGAGTTATAAAATAATTATGTAGGCGCCGAGTGTACTGCCGGAGAGCAGAAACCCTGTATCCAGTGTTTAGTTCCGGTCTAAGATGTCGTGGGCTATTAAATAAATAACAGAAAAAAAAATGTGAAGTATGAAATTCATATTGTAAATTTTATACCTTGTATTATTAAAATTTCAAGCATGCTTAATGAATAAAACATCATAATTCATGAATTAAATATTTTTGCATGAAGAAAATAGTTTATTATTAATTGAATATTTGGCATGCTAAATAGGTTAATTGTAGTTTCTAAAATTTTATTTTTGAATTATTTATGTAATGATTGGATAGTTGTCAAACGTACCACTAAGCTAGTAGCTTAGCGCGTGTGTTTCACGCGCAGATAAATAGAAGTAGCTGTTCCGATAGGGCGACCGAAGAAGAGGGAACCCCAAGATCATATTGCAGCAGTCTAGTTCTTTTTGTATGTTTTGATAATGATGTTGTAAAAATTAAGTTTTAAGAATTTTGTTGATGTAAATTTGTGGCTTGTAATATTTATAAGTAATGGATTTGGTAATTATATATATCTAGAATTATTGTAGTTATATTTTTAAATATCATGATTTAATGAATAAGTTATTTTGAATCACAATATTCCCATCACTAGATATATATTTAAATTGAAAAAAAATATATTTATACAAAATTGAGCGTTGGTTTTAAATTAAATGAGCTTAGTAGCACTTCCATATCCTATTAGCGATTAGTAGGGTAAGTGAGCGCTACATGTTCACCTTATCACTGATCATACTAACTACATATTTGCTCAACCTAGTAAACTCCCTCTCATACTTTATAACTATCATATTTATCTACCTTAAGTTCATGAATTCTCTTTTCATTTCATTAATGTAGACTATCGACACAAATGTCTTCTTGTATTCCACCACAAATAAGTCCCAAATAAGTGGTTGTGGAATATGAGGCTTCTAAAAAACTGACTTTCACCAATCATAAGCACACTTTTGAAGAAGTAAAATGGCATACCTAGTTTTATGCACCTCAACACAATGAAGTTCCTCAAATAACCTCTCGATCTTCTCCAACCTGAATTCTATGGCAACTGGATTATTGTCTTTCTTGCTTGTCAAGTTTGTGGCTGCATATTTCCTCAGTTTATCCATATGCATCCTTAGCATCAATGGTTGAGGAGGTGGTGGAGGTGATGGTGGCACAACCTATGTCAACCTCTATAAAAGAGCTGCCAAATTCTGCGTCAATGGATCCTAAGCTTGATCCTCTAGCCTAGCCATAGGCTGTTATGAAGAAGGGGCGACACCTGGCCCATGAATACTAGCTTGGCTCTTCTGATTTTGAGCCTCAACATTTGGAGGGTTGTTACTCTCACCCACATCATGAGGTTCAATTTTTATACTCTTGCTCTCTAACCTACACGTCAATAGAGAATAGCCCACATTAGAGTCATATAGGACATAACTACATACGTGATACAACCCTTCCCCACTTAGGTTCATAATTGCCTAAGCCTAAGCTCTGATACCACTAAATGTAACACCCTCTTATATAATCAAGATTTTCCCAACCATATAAAAGTATATTACAATGCATATGATTAAAATATGATAAATTTAAACTTTTATGCATCATGATCGTGATGACTAATTTAAGAAATTGGAAGAAAAATAGCAATTTTAAATCAACATATATTTAATAATAATAATGTTTAGGCTTTCACAAGCCCTAAGGTTCACAAAAGATTAGTTATAAAATTACATGTCCTTAAAACCAAAACCAAATACAAATGTAACTAAACCCCATCCCCAAGCTACAAACCAAAACAAAAATAACCAATGGTGTATCACCAACCCTACAAAGCTTGTCCTCTAACTCTATACTTGGGCTTTCTTCTTTGTTCCTTGAACTCCTAGGCTCTGAACCTATGTATGGGAAAACACCCATCTACTAAGTAACCTAATGCTTAGTGGTACATAAAAACATATAAAGTGGTACATGACAACATGTAAAGTGTGCAAACATTTAATATATTGTACTCGCAAGTGCACGAGCCAATTTTAGTCTAGCAAGATACTTCTGAGGTCAATTTCTCAACAAATTGATCAGCTTAAATTCCTAATTAACTATAGATTACTAAAAAAAATGAAATTAAAACCTAAACACTCTAATCCAATTTTAATTAAGTTTAAATTTTACTAAATATCTAGTACTGTAACGCCCGTAATTAGGGCTTAGTAATAAATACGGATCAAAAGATATAACTACGTGATTAAGGGTTATGGAAAAAGAGTTGAAAAGAGACAAAAATGTGCAATATCACAGGGGTTCATGCCCATGAAAATGCTTTCATGACCATGAATAATCATAAGATAAAATTCTGAGTTTGAGCAGATTTACGGCTGTAGTAGTAGTTGTCATGCCTGTAAATATCATCAAATATAAAATCTCATAAGTTATTCTTTCTTTCTCTCATGACATAAATCAAAAGTGAACTTTAGAATTTGAAGTTTTCTCATACCAGAGACTTTATATTTTTCTTTGATTCCTAGCCCTAAACACCTAAGCAAAAGATCAAGGTTTAAACAAGTTCTTGGGGAAAAAAAGTATAAAGAAGTACTATTCTTAAGGAGTCCGAACCTAAGAAGGAAAAAGGAGTTGAATCTTCTATTTCAACTATGTTTTCCTATGTTTCCCTTCCGTTTTTAACATGATGAAATGCATAATGTGATAAGTATATTGATAAGAAAAGGTTTTCATGGGAAAATCCTTAGAGCCTTCTATGTGACTTGTAATAAAGGCATGTTTTAATATTGTTAACTACTAGAAAACCTAGATTCATACTCGTGACTAGATGTTCATGACCATGAATCTCATCTCACGAATAATGTCACACCCATGACTATGTTTTTCATGTTTATGACGTAAGTGCACAAAACAGACAAAAGCTTTCATGACTTAGTTCACGGTTTGATTCACGGGTAGGGTTAACCGTGAATGAGGTGTTAAACCTTGAGGGATATTTCTGTCATTTTGATAATAACAAATAAAATAGCAATATTGTATTTAACATACTTGTTTTCAAAGTCTATTAAATAGGACATGGAATAAAATAGCAAGAATGGAGATTGGAAGAACAATCCTTGAAAGACAAAATTAAAGAAGTAGCATGTTCACGCCCGTGACTATATGTGTCACGCTTGTGAAAGAGCTAACCGTTACCAAAACCAACATTTGAAGTTCACGGCTATGAAGGAAAAACAAACCGTGAAGTGGACATTTGAGTCACGCCTGTGAATAAAACTGCCACACTCGTGAATGTTCATGTCATTTTCATCTAGAGAGCTTCACGACCAAAGTCACCACTTGGATCACAGCTGGAAAGTTTGTCACACCCGTGAATATGTATGTCACGCCTGTGACTCAATGTGTCAAAACATTCCAGAGAGCTTCACGACCAAGGACACCACTTCAGTCCCAACTTGGGAAGAAATGTCACCCATGTGACAAACATAGTCACGCCCGTGAATGATGAAAGAGAAAAAATCTTTTTGCTCTTCATTTATTGACCAATTAAGATTCGGGAGTGTTTCTCTCTGTAATTATTACTCAAGTGAGCTTTGGGTATTTCTGGGTTAAGAGTATAACACTTGTAAGGGTTAGTTGTGTGAGCCTCTAAAACACAAATTAAAAGGTTATTCGTGTGAGCCTATAAAAACACAAAGTGAAGGTTATTTGTGTGAGCCTATTAATTATTTATTCCGCACCTTTAAGTTTAATTTTTTGAAACTCCAATTCAACCCCCCTTCTTGGCTTAATATCTAGGCAACATGAGGTATTCACGGCCGTGAATACATAGTTCATGCCTGTAAAACTTATTCAAAATGAGATATGTTGTTTTTCTTAAATGGTTACCATGTTATGGCTATACGCATGCCTTTATGATGATATATTTAAAGTTTTATTCAATGCATGTTAACACATGAATGTTACATGATGAATTTCCACATGAGCAAAGTATATATATTATATGGTATGAATACTATATTGAAGTATATAAAGAAGATATAATGAACAAGTAAAGCCCAAAATTGATACTAAGACTAGAAGTAGGATAAATGGCATACTATCAAGGGGGTTTACAGCACCATAGTTATATGTTTAGTCAGTCAATATGGCTTAAGCTCAGAGAGCACCATTGACTTATGGAGCTTGGACTAGCACACATGAATACAAATAATATTGCATGTAAAAGTTATATTTTTACTAAGTCAATGTGGCTTAAGCTCGTATAGTACAATTGACTTAAGGAGCCTAGACTAGCACACATGATTATAGACAGTGGCAAAGTGGCTTAAGCTTAGAGAGTGTAACACCCCCTTACTCTAGTAATTCGTGCCCAAATAAGGGAGTGCTATGCTGACTTCATTAGTTAAAATATTTCTTTTTAAAATTTTTATACATGAAAATCATTCATATATTTTTTTCCTTATTTACTATTTATTTACATGTAATGTAAAAGAAATCAAAATAAAGAAACACAATACATTTTATATAATAAAGTATTCTTTACAAAACTTGCGCTTACTTTACAAGTACTATAAAATAAAATTCAAAACATAAATACAACAGTTGTGTGACCCACAGTATTAATACAAGTTGCTTACTGGATCAAGCCACCATTACCTTTATCTACTATTGACTACTTAGTCTTTGTTATACCTGTGTGAGAGAAACTCTCACACTAAGTTCTAGGCTTAGTGATGCATACAAATAAAGCAATAAACTATTTTATGCAATCATGCATTATCATATATCAACTTATGCTTAATCATATTCTCATGCAAATATACATATCATGGTATTATAGCATGTATAGACATCAAATTATATTCTTTTATCTCATACTTATTTATTTTATATAACACATCATAATTAATCATGTTACAATTCATAATTCCATTTTTATTTTCCATAACTTCTTTATTTATGCCCAAAACACCTATGAACCCCTGACTGGGATAATGGAGTTTCCATTCAGGCACTTAAAAGTGTCACCCGGGCAATATGATGTGCGCATATAAGTGTCATCATCGACTTTAATGTTAATGTCATCACCAGCTTTAATAATAGTATCATCACCGGCTTTAATAATAGTACCATCACCGGCTTTAATAATAGTGCCATCACCGACTTTATTAATTATATCATTAATGGATTTCATCATACTTCCCCCTGCTTGACATGTCAAACTATCTTTAGTTGGTTCTAGTTAGGTATTATAGGCCTTACACAATCTTATTAAAATTCATAGCAAATAAATTCATACTTTTCATGTATTTAAAGTCTCAAAATAATCACGTAATCACTCAATTAAATTAATATTTGCATAATATAACAAGGTTCACATCATTTTACTCTTTAAATTCCACAACTCAAATGTTGCCCTATCACTGCCAGATTTTGTTCTCTATTTTGGACCTTCATTTTGATCCTGTTACAATCTAAATTTAGTTATAATGTCTTCTTAATAATTTTAGGTATGGATCTTAGATTTGATATGCAACTTGAATTACTTAATTCTAAGTTCTTTATCAAAAGATATGATAAAATAAACATTGACTAGTCACTAACAATTTTGCCTAGAATTTTCTGGACAGATTCTAAGTCCGAACTTTATGAATTTGTTTGGAAAATTACAGACATATCTAGATTTTATGGTCTAAAAAAAATTATAGCCCTATGTCTTAGCTTTCAAATCCAATAAATAACACACAAATATGAACTCCAGAACTCATGTTATAATAGTTTAAATACTCACTACTCATCAATTCCAGCAAAGAACATACAAACTAATCTCATTCAATTTTTTTTCCAAAATTAATCCTAAGTCTAGCAAACATACATCTCAAGATTTTTGTCACACAATACTATAAATTCATAATTATTAACATGCCAGTTACTCAAATCATGCAACTAAAATAAAATATGCTATTGCCTTAGGTTATGCACAAACCTCTCTTTTCTTTTCATTTTTTTTTCTTTACTTCTCTTTCTCTTTTCCTTTGCTCCTTTGAGCTAAATCCTGGTCAATTTGAGTTCCTAAAATATAAAAGAGATAATTAAAACCTTACTCATTGAAACTCCATAACCCTAATCTCTCTCTCTTTTTGCTCTTTTATTCTTGAAAATGACTTTTTCCCTTACTTTTTTTTTTCTCTTTTCTCACTTTCTTTAACTAGAACTAAGCTTTGGCTATGGAGGAACTTGAGGAAATGTGGGCTAGCTTAGGGATAAGGAAGAAGAAGAAACAATCAAGAAGAAAATGACAAAAGTCATTAAGATGGGGACACCTAAGCATAATCTAGAAACTTTCATTAATGCCTAATTCATGCACATCACTTGGCTAATTGTTGTATGCCACTTGGTGTGTGGTGCTTCAAGAAAATGTGGAAGACAACTTAATGATAGGAAATTCTAGATATGAAGAGAGAAGGAAGGATGAAGGAACAATTAAGAGAATAAACACAAACTTAATTAATTATTGGACACCTAAGTCCATGTGATTTTAATGTCTAATTCATGTATTCATGCATGTCAATTGGCTTCTTAAAATTTGCCACTTGGTGTGGCCAGCCTCCACATTCATTTTATGTCCCAATTCATGTATTTAATTGATGGTTATCCCAATTAACCCTCCAATATTTGGTAAATTGCAAATTGACCCCTAAATTTTTCAAAATTTGCAATTTAGTCCTTTATCGAAATTTAACATCTTTAAATATTTTAAACACTTTATTAGATATTTTCCATACTTAATTGCCATGATTTTAATTATTTTTTGATCAAAATTCAAATTTGGACTCCGATTGAACCGTCGAGTCGATTTAACAACTCGCGCGACTTGGGGTCTAAATTAGCGGATATGACAACCTCTCCCGCTTAAAATAAATTTCGCCCTCGAAATTTTTTACCTGTTCATTCTTTGAAAAATTGGGGATATTGCCTCTTCATGACTTCTTCACTCTCCCATGTGGCTTCTTCCGTAGAATGATTCCGCCATAGCACTTTAACTAATGGAATTTTCTTATTTCATAAAACCTTTTTCTTCATGTGCTAATATATCTACTGGTTCCTCTTCATAAGTCATATATGTTTACACTTCTATCTCCACAGTTGGTATGACATGAGTCAAATCAGACATATATCTTTTTAACATAGATACATGGAACACATTGTGAATTCGGTCTAACTCCGGTGGAAGGGCTAAACGATGAGCCACGAGTCCGATTCTTTCTAGAATCTCATAAGTTCCAATAAAAATTGGACTTAATTTTTCCTTTTTACCAAATCTTAATACCTTCTTCCAAGGTGACACTTTAAGGAATACTTTATCACCCACATCATATTCAATGTCTCGCCTCTTTAAATCGGCATATGATCTATGTCGATCCTGTGCTATTTTTAGCCTTTCTTTGATCACTTTAACTTTCTCCTTAGTCTGTTGAACTATCTTAGGCTCAATCAACTTTTTCTCATTTAGCTCGGTCCAACAAAATGGGGTTCTATACTTCCTTCCATACAAAGCCTCATATGGAGCCATGCCTATGCTTGTTTGATAACTATTGTTGTAGGCAAACTCCGTAAGAGGTAGATATCTATCCCAATTTTCCTCAAATTCCCGCACACAGTTTCTCATCATATCCTCTAGCAACTGAATAACTCACTACAATTGTCTATCCGTCTGCGAATGAAAGGTCGTGCTGAAACTTAATCGAGTTCCCAAAGCTTATAGTAGACTCTTCCAGAATTATGAAGTAAATCTGGGATCTCTATCAGAGATAATAGATACTGGCACTCCATGAAGTCTCACTATATCACTTACATAAATTTTGGCTAGCTTGTTCAATAGTAATCCATTCTAACCGGTAAGAAATGTATCGACTTTGTCAATCGATCCACTATCGCCCATACTACATCATGCTTTCTCTGAGTCATCAGTAAACCAGACACAAAATCCATTGTAATTCTTTCCCATCTCCACTCTAGAAGCGGTATTGGTTGCAATAATCTTGTGGGTAACTAATGTTCCGCTTTCACTTGTTGACAAGTTAGACACTTAGCAACGTACTCAGTGATATCATTCTTCATCCCTAGCCACCAATATTGAGTTTTCAAGTCTTGATACATCTTCTTCCCGCCTGGATGTATGGTATATACCATTTCATATGCTTCTTTTAATATCTCAGACTTCAGCTCTTCTATACTGGGCACACAAATCCTATTTTTGAAGTATATTATGCTATCTTCCATCAATGAAAACTCAGGCTTTTCTCCCTTTTTCACTGCCTCCATTATCTTTACTAACTTCCTATATTGCTTCTAATCATCTTTAATCATTTGCATCAAAGTAGATCGTATTCGCACCTCAGTTAAAATCTTCCTGCTTAGTGCATCTGCAACCACATTAGCTTTACCTGGCTGGTAGTCAATTACATAGTTATAATCATTAGTCAACTCCAACTATCTTCGTTGTCTCATATTCAACTCTTTCTGTAAGGGAAGGTACTTAAGACTTTTGTGATCTGTATAGATATAACATCTTTCCCCATATAGATAATGTCTCCAGATCTTAACAACCAAAACTATCACAGCTAACTCCAAATCATGCGTCGGATAGTTAAGCTCATGAGGCTTAAGCTATCTGGAGGCATATGCAACTACTTTTCCCTCTTGCATAAGAACACAGCCTAGACCATTATGACTAGCATCACTGTACACAATAAAATCTTTTCCCGGAATAGGCTGTGTGAAAACTGGTGCTTCAGTCAACATTGCCTTCAGTCGATCAAAGCTTGTTTGACACTTATCTGTCCACTCGAAACGGGCCTCTTTTCATAGCAATCATGTGAAAGGAGTCACTAAGGATGAAAATCTCTCATGAACCTCCTATAATATCCAGCTAATTCGAGGAAACTCCTCACTTCTATCACATTTCGTGGTGGTTTCTAATTAAGAATAGCCTCAATTTTACTAGGGTCAACCCAAATACCTTCTGCTGAAATTACAGGACCTAGAAAACTGACTGCTTCAAGCCAAAACTCGCACTTAGACATCTTTGCATACAACTGCTTCTCCCTCAGTGTTTTCAACACTATTCTGAGATATTGATCATCTTCTACTCGGTCACTAGAGTAGACAAGAATGTCATCAATAAACACCACTACAAATTGATCAAGATATAGCTTGAACACTCGATTCATCAGGTCCACGAAAGCTGCTAGTGCATTCATCAATCCAAAAGGCATAACTAGGAACTCATAATGACCATAATGAGTCATGAATGTCATTTTAGGTACATTTGACTCTTTGATCTTCAGCTGATGATACCTCAATTAAAGATCTATCTTTGAAAATATGGTTTCACCCTTCAACTGATCAAATAAATCATCAATTTTGCCTAGCGGGTATTTATTCTTGATAGTCACCTTATTAAGCTGTCTGTAATCGATGCAGAGATGCAAAGTGCCATCTTTCTTCTTTACAAATAATACTACGGTGATACACTAGGTCGTATAAATCCCTTATCTAACAATTCCTGCAACTGTATCTTCAACTCTTTCAACTCTGCTAGTACCATCCTATATGGTGTAATGGAAATAGGAGTGGTACCAAGTACCAAATCGATAACAAATTTGATTTCTCTATCCTGTGGTAACCCTCGAAGCTCCTCTCGAAACACGTCAGAAAACTCACTAATAGTAGGAATATCCACCAACTTCGGATTTATTTTTTCCATATCCACCACATACGTTAAGTATGCTTCACATCTCTTACTAATGAGTTTCTGAGCTTTCAACACTGATATCACATTGTCTAGATGTCCTCTATTTTCACCCATCACCATTATCTCATCTTGTTCCGGAATTCTGATGATCATTTGTCTCTTCCCACAATCCACTATCACTCCATAACGAGCTAGCCAATCCATTCCCAAGATCACATCAAACTCGTGGAATGGTAGCTCTATCAAGTCTGCTTGAAATTGCCTACCTTGAATTTCAACTAGGCAACCTCTAAACACCTTGCTAACCCTCACACTGTGCCTTAATGTGTTAGTCACAATAATCTCAAATTCTAGAGATTGTGATTCTAAACCCTCTCAACCTAATGGGGGTGTGCATATGTATGAATGCGTCGACCCAGGATTTATCAATGCATATATATCAAAGCCAAAGAGAAAGAATTTACCAATTAGGACATCAGGTGCATCCTGCTCCTCTCGGCCTCGCATGGCATATGCCCTAGCTGGGGCAGCTCCACTACCTTTTGATCTCTCAACTGTCTATGATCTAAATTGACTTGGCCCTAATCGGCCTCCTCTGCATTACCATCGACTTTGGCCTCTGCCTTGCCCAGAAGCCTGTGTCTGTATCAGTTCTATTCTTCCCAAACCTCTACCATGCTGTAATAGAGGAAAATCACTTCTCATATGATCTTTGGAGCCACATCTCATGTCATATCCGCTAATTTAGACCAAAGTCACGCGAGTTGTTAAATCAAATCGTCGGTTTGACCGAAGTCTAAATTTGGATTTTTATCAAAAAATAATGGTAATTAAGTAAGGAAAATACTCAATAAAGTGTTTAAAATATTTTAAGATGTTAAATTTTGGAAAAGGACTAAATTGCAAATTTTGAAAAGTTTAGGGGTCAATTTGCAAATTACAAAAAATTTGAGGATTAATTGGGATAATCATAAATTAAATGCATGAAGTGGGACATAAAATGCATATGGAGGCCGGCCACACCAAGTGGCACATTTTAAGTAGCCAATTAACATTCATGAACACATTAATTAGTCATTAAATTCATAAGGCTTATGTGTCCCCATTATTAATTAACTTTGTCATTTTGCTCTTAATTGCTTATCCTTCTTTATTATCACTCTTGATCTAGAATTTTCCCATCATTAAGTGTCTTCCACGTTTCTTGAAGCACCACACACCAAATGGCATACAACAATTAGCTAAGTGAGGTGCATGAATTAAACATTAATTAAAGCTTCTAGATTGATGCTTAGGTGTCCCCTATCTTAATAACTTTTTTCATCTTCTTCTTGATTGTTTCTTCTTCTTCCTTATCCATTTTCATTAAGGAAAATTTTGTTCTCCACACCAGCCCATGTTTCCTCCATTTTCCTCCATAGCCAATCTTGATTCTAGTGAAAGGAAGTGAGAAAAGAGAGAAAAAGTAAGGAAAATTCCATTTTCATGCTCAACGTAGCTTAAGAGAGTGACCATTCAGGAGAAAGAGAGAGATTAGGGCTTATAAAGTTTTAATAATCTGATTATAAATTTTAGGAACTCAAATTGACAAGGAGCTAGATCAAAGGAGCAAAGGAAAAGAGAAAGAGAAGTAAAGAGAAAGAAAATAGAGATTTGTACATAACCTAAGGCAATAGCCTATTTTATTTTTTTATTTGCACGATTTAATTATTTGGCATGTTGATGATTCTGAATTAATAGTGTTTTGTGATAACAATATTGGAGATGCATGTTTGCTAGACTTAGGATTTAATTTGGTAAAAATTGAATGTGATTGGTTTGTATGTTCCTTGCTGGAAGTTGATGAGTAGTATGCACTTAAACTATTATAACTTAAATTATGGAACTCAGTTTTGCATTTTGTTTATTGGGTTTGAAATCTAAGACATAGAGCTACAACTTTCATTTAGACCATAAAATTTGAATATATCTGGAATTATCCAGAAAAATTCATAATGCTCGGACTTAGAATCTATCCAGAAAATTCTGGGCAGAATGGTTAGTGACCATTCAGTGTTCATTTTATCATATCTTTTGATACAGAACTCAGAATTAAGTGATTAAAATTGCGTATTACATCTAAGATCCAGAACTAAAATTGTTAAGAAGATCATATAACTACATTCAGAATGTAACAGTACCAAAATTAAGGTCCAAAATAGAGAACATAATCTACCAGTGACAGGGCAGCATATGAGTTGAGGAATGAAATGAGTAAAATGATGAGAACTTTTGTATATTATGTAAATATTATTTTAATTGAGTGATTATGTGATTATTTTTTGATATTCCATGCATGAAAAGTGTGAAATTAATTGTTATGAATTGTAATGAAATTGTATAAGCCCTAGAACACCTAACTAGAACAAACTTAGGATAGTTTGACATGCCAAATAGGGGGGAGTATGATGAAAATGAAAATCATTAATGGTATTATTATTGAAGCCAGTAATGACATTGTTATCTATGCTGGGATGGCACTATTATCTACGTTGGAATGACATTATTATCTACGTGGTAAAGGCACGATTATCTACGTCGAGTTTGGCACAGTTATCTACGCCGGGGATGGCACTTATATGCGCACATCATATTGCCCGAGTGGCACTCTTAAGTACCTGGATGGTAACTCCATTATCCTAGTCAGTGGTTCATAGGTGTTATGAGCAATAAAAATCTATGGATAATAATGATTTGATAAAGTAAAATAAACCTAAGATATAAAAGAATAAAATCTATGAAATGTAAGTTGCATGGAAAAAAAAATGATTGAATATGATTTGTGACATGCATTAATAGATGGTTGAGTGTCTTGGGCATAAATAAAAAGGTTATAGTAAATAAAAAAGTTATGGAAAATAAAAATGGAATTAGGAATTGTAACATGGTTAATTATGATGGGTTATGTAATGATATGTTAATAAAATAAATAAATATGAGATAATATAATATAATTTGATGCCTATACATGCTAGAATACCATGATTTGCATGAGAATATGATTAAGCATGAGTTGATATATGATAATGCATAATTGCATAAAATCGTTTATTGTCGTATTTATATGCACCACTAAGCCAAGAGCTTAGTGTGGGAGTTTTCTCACGCAGATTTAGTAAAGAATAAATAGAAGATAGTAGATAAAGATAATGGTGACCTAATTCAGTTAAGCAGCTTGTTGCACACATCGTGGGTTACACAACTTTTGTATATTATCTTGTAAATTTTATTTTGTAGTATTTGTAAAATAAACAGTATGTTTTGTAAAGAATATGTTACTATATAAAAATGTAGTTTAACTTTTATGTTATATTTCTTTTATAATGCAAAGTAAATAAATAGTAAATGAAATAAATATAGGAATGAATTTCATGTATACAAATTTTAAAAATGATATTTTAACCGATGAAGTGAGCATAGCACACCCTCATCCAGGCACGAGCTACGGGGGTAAGGGGGTGTTACATCTCAAGCACGCTCCTATCATCCACCAACACTCTCCTAGATGAGAATGACCACAATTCTAACATTCTGGTAGAGGTAGCGATCTATGTGATGTCTGTGACATTCTGGTACAGCCACCACAAGTCAACATAGATCTCATAAGTTGTCTCTGTCTGAAAGAAGAAGGCCTGCTAAAACCCCTAGTCTGAAACCGGCCACTGAAGGATCTGGCTCTCTTGCCACTCGACTATACTCCACTCGACTGTGGCATGGGTATCTTAGACCCTCTATCTTGTGGTGGTTGTTGTTCCACTAGAACTCTTTCAATTGTTCTGGCAGATGCTAGCAAACTAGGAAAACTCATCAGGAATATGGCTGAGACCTATAGCTTGATTGGGTCTATTAATCCATCTTCAAATCATCGACATTTATCAACTTCCGTGGATACAATGCCGCCAGCATATTTGCAAAGATGGGTGAATTCTCTTTGATATTCTGACACTGACATATTCCGCTATTTTAAAGTCAAAAATTCCCTTTTCTTGTCATCTGTATAAATAGGGGGAATGTATTGCTCTTTGAACTTCTCTAAAAAGAATTCCCAAGTCATGGGGTCAGGTGCCTCTGTGCTCTGTGACTCAAATCACCACCAGTCATATACATGGTCTTGCAATAAAGATACTGGATATTCATATTTATGTTTGTCTGTGCAATGCAGCTGATCAAAAACTCTCTTTGCTCATTCTAACCGAAACTCTGCCACAGAGGGGTCATCTTCCCGTTTTCCATAAAAATCAGTTGCTCCTAGCTTCCTCAGCCTCTCAAATTGTAGCACAGATAGGGCTGGTTGTGATGCTCTTTGTAGCAAATCGATCATGTTCCTCATAAGCTCTGTTTGCCCTGTGCCAGCAATAAACTACCCCCTTGATAGTCTAGCACTGGATCTAGATACAGTAGCTCGATAACGACTGGGTCACGATGAAGCCTCTATTTCAGTAGGCTCATTACTTTCGCCTCCTTTAGCCACAATATGTCGTGACCCTGAAGCCATACTCTACCTATATCACAAAATAACAGCCATAATCCGTAAGCAACAACTTTAATATTTAATTGTGGGTACACACATGTTATAAATATTTTTGAAAACCATTTTAGAATCCCAAAACTGCCCAAACCGGGCTCTGATACCAAACACTATAACACCCCTTTACCCCAGCAATTTGTGCTCGAATAAGAGAGTGTAATGCTGACTTCATCGGTTAAAATATCCCTTTTTAAATTTTGTATACATGAAAATCATTCATATATTTTTTTTATTTACTATTTATTTACTTGTAGTGTAAAATAAATCATAATAAAGAAACACAATACATTTTATATAATAAAGTATTATTTACAAAACATGCACTTACTTTACAAGTACTATAAAATAAAAATTCAAAACATAAATACAGCAGTTGTGTGACCCACAGCATTGATACAAGTTGCTCTACTGGATCATGCCACCGCTACCTTTATCTACCATTGACTACTTAGTCTTTGTTATACCTGCGCAAGAGAAACTCTCACGCTAAACTATAGGCTTAGTAGTGCATACAAATAAGGCAATAAACAATTTTATGCAATCATGCATTATCATGGTATTCTAGCATGTATAGACATCAAATTATATTCTTTTATCCCATATTTGTTGTTGCCCAGATAATGAACCAAGAAGGGGGGTTGAATTGGATATTAAAAATTCTTAACTTATAAATGCGGAAAGAAAAGTTAAGTAAAGTAGGGATAGGAAGATATCACATAAGAAATTTATACAGGTTTGGGTGTTAACAAACCCTACTCCTCTTCCCAATCTCAATTGGGAGTTTCACTAATACACTAAGTGTTACAATGGAGTTTTACAAGTTCGCTCCTAACTATGGTGTTTCTATCAATGGATCACACCTAACCCAGAAATCCCTTGTGTTTTAATGGCTCACACAATAAACCAATTCCTTGTGTTTTAATGGCTCACACAAATAACCCTTCCAAGAGTTCTACTCTTAACCCAATATACCCAAACTCAATTGAGTAGTAGATTATAAAGAGAAACACTCACAAATCTATAATGCTTAGAAATTATGAGCAGAAAGATTTTTACAGAGAATTAATATTTTTTTGAAAGAAATTAAAGCACAAATGGCTACAACAAGATTTTGATTCGAAGTAATTGTTATCCTCTTGTTCTGGATTCATAAATGACTTGCATTTATACTTCCATGGCAAATTATAGACATTTGGATGCATTTAATACGAAAATAGTCATTGCACCAACTCTTAATTTTGCGCCTGACATGTTTCTCTTTCCTTTTTCACAGTTGTGAATGTTCTTCCAAGCTGTGGCTCAAGTGGTGACTCTGACCATGAAGCATTATGGAAGGAATTGAAGTGTTTGATCACGGGCATGACATTATTCTTTCACTAGCATGAATATCCTTCCAAGCCGTGGTCCAAGTGGTGACTCTGGCCGTGAAGCTCTCTAGAGGAATTTGACATGTTTTCTCACTGGTGTGACTTTTTTTAACGGGCATGACTAATATGATCATTCACGATTGCTATGATCCTTCATGGCCGTGAACTTTAAATGTTGGGTAGTTAGCACTATGCTACATCATGGGCGTGACATAAACAGTCAGGGGCATGAACATGCTATTTCTTCAATTTTTTGACTTTTAAAGTTAATTTTCCATTCTTGCATCATATTCCATATCCTGTTCAATAAACTTAGAGAACAAGTATGTTAAATACATTATTGCTATTTTATTTGTTAGCATCAAAATGACGGAAATACCCCTCAAGGTTCAACAATCTCCCCTTTCTTGATGGTGACAAATAATCTAGCAATTGGTGCTTTTGAGAAGTCTCCCCCTAAAAAATGCTTAAGATAAAAAAATACTTAAGCGCAAGAATTTTTAAGAATGATAAAATGTAGCATGGATGCTTGTAATATCCGCTAATTTAGGCCCCGAGCCACACGTGTCGCAAAGTTGACGCGTTTGACCGATAGGAGTCTAAATTCGGATTTTTACAAAAATTGATCAAGTAATGGCTAAATTAAATGATAAATGCCTCATTAAGTGATTATAAAGTTTAAAGAAGTTCATTTACGGTAAAGGACTAAATTACAAAATTTGATAAGATTTGGGGTCACATTGCAATTTACCAAAAATTTGAGGATTAATGAGATTAATTGCTAATCAACATATTGATTTTGGGGACATTTTAATAGGTTTGGCCGACCACTCATTGAGAAAGAATGAGATTAATGGGTTCATTAAGCCTAATGTCAGGAAATGGTCAAAATGGTGGGTCCCACATGAAGACTTTTGGGTACCCTATTTAAGACTCTCTTTTCTTCTTCTTCTTTTTTTCATTTTCTGCCTTCTTCTCTCTCTTAAAATACCAGTCACGCCAGCCATTTCTTTTACTCCATAGCTCACCTTGATTTCTAGAGAGAGAAAGGAAGAGAAAAGAAGGGAAAGAGCAAGACAAGGTGATCTTCATGGTCCATAACTCCTAAAGAAGCTAGAAAGAGCAAGAAAGAGGAAGAAAAATCATGTTTGGTAGAGAGAGAAAATCTCTAAGGTTGTAATCAAGTAAAGAAAAGTGTAAGGTAAAAAGCATATCTTCTTCTTCATCATCTTTCTTAAAAGAAGTTTGAATTTTGAGCTCATCCAAGACTCATATGGAAAGAGAGAGAAACTAGGATTTTGAGAGAGAATAAGAGAGTTTAGGGTCTTAAGAAAATCAAATGATAATTAAGATTTATGATGTTGTAGGAGTTCCAAGTGACTAGGAACAAGCTCTAAGGAGCAAAGGAAAAGAGAAAGCTACCTAGAAGAGTGAAGGAGAAAGATTAAGGTTTGTGCATAACTTAAGGCAATAGCCTATTTTTGTTTGAAATAATGCATGTTGAACATGATTTTAGATAAATTCATTTCAAGAATGATGATGATTATGGCATGAAACCATAGGTTTAGACATGTATGAATGACATACTTGTGTGACATTGAATTAATGATGCATGTTAGAAAATCTTGTATGATCAAGACATTTACATGTATTAGAAAGTAATAAGTTGAGTAAAGAACCTTAGAAATGCATGAAATAGAATTTGGTATGATTTGGATGATGTTAGAATGAATGAAAAGTGAATATGCAGATTTTCTGCTAAAAGTCATGGGCGTGAACTTGAGGGTTCACGGTTATCACTGATTGTATCACGGTTGTGACTTCTAGGTGGACATGGTACTATTCATTCCAGAAGCATTCACGGGTTGGAATCACGGATGTGAACTTATTCACAGGCATGAATGAGTAATCACGACCGTGAATGCTTTTGGGCGATTCATTCCAGTAGCGTTCACGGCTTGGGATTACAGGCGTGAACTAATTCACGAGCGTGAAATTAGTAATCACGGCCGTGAATGCTCTGTATTTGTAATTATGAATGTGGTTATCAAATGAGGAATTCAGGTAAGTAAATGAAAGTCACTGTCTATCCAGTGAAATAAGAATGATATATATATATATATATATAATAAATGAAAAGATGTTATCCAGTATCTATGCGTATGACTATATGTTTGCAAAACAAGAAAATTGAGATGTTGATAAATATGAGAATATTGATGTGTTGAAATTTGAGAATTATGATTGGTGTGAAAATATAAAGAAGCTCATTACTCTACCTGTGGACTAGAATCAGGATAGATGACATGTCCTTAAAGGGGCGAACGGTACCGTGCTACTCCTCAACCAATGTGGCTTAAGCTCTGTGAGCGCCATTGGTCTGAGATGCTCGGTCAATGTTGCTTAAGTTCTGGGAGCGCCATTGACTTGAGAAGCTCTGATGAGCACATGTAAATGAGGATAAGGTGGCTTAAGCTCGGGGAACGCCCTTGGTCCGGTTATTCATCTATGATGAAATTATACTCAATCAATGTGGCTTCAGCTCGGGGAGCGCCATTGACTAAGAAGCTCTTTTGAGCCAGATAATGGACAGGGTGGCTTAAGCTCTGGGAGCGATCTTGATCCATAACTTGTATCCATTCAGTCCAAATTTAGAGTGATGTGGGCAAAATAATGAGGATATGTCGGAAAATAAGAAAAGAAAAGAATAAGAAAATGATAATGATATGAGATTGAGATATAATGATAAAGAGTTTAACAGAGTAATTTACCATCAAAGATAAATGAAAATAACATTGTCTATGTCAGCATGACATTTATACTTGTATGAAATAGGAACATGTTGATAATCATGGCATGCAAACATTTTAATGCATAAAATGATACATGTTAATGTTTGTTGCATGATATAGTATATTGCCTTATTTATATGCACCACTAAGCTTAGAGCTTAGCATGGGAGTTTCCTTCCATACAGATATAGAAACGTAGCTGAAAGTGATAGATAAAGCAAGCGGTGATCCTATTCAAGTAAAGCAGTCAAACCTTGAGAAAGTGGGTTACAAGCTTTGAAATTTTTGTATTTGGCTTTTTATTTTAAAGAGTTTTAGAGTTTGTAAAACTTACTTTTAAAGTTTGTTTAAGAATTAATTTGATGTTTAAAATTACTATCTTATGTAAATAAATTGTACCCTGGTTTTATGTATATATCTATATATCTATGAATGTTGAGAAAATAAAGGTAAAATAATAATAATAATAATAATAATAATAATAATAATAATAATAATAATAATAATAATAATAATAGTGATTTGAAGAAGTAAAGAAGACAGGAATTAGCGCCCCCTAATCCGAGCACGTGTGGTGCGGGTGAGGGGGTTACGCTACATTTTTGGTATCAGAGCCCGGTTTGGGCAGTTTTGAGTTTTTAAAAGTGAATTTTGAAAATGTTTATTTCTTAAAATGTACCCACAATTGCATTTTCAAAGTTGCTGCTTTATTGATTAGGGTCATTACCTTTATGTTATAGGTAGGATATGGCTTCAGGATCAAGACGAATAGTAGTAGAAGAAGCTGAGAGTAATGAGCCTTTAGAGGCAAGAGCTTCGTCGCAACCAAGTCGTCGTCGAGCTGCGGCACCGAGATCTAGTGCCAGCTCACTTCGTGAGAATTCAACTATTAATATGGGTCAGACTGAGCTCATGAGAAATATGATAGATTTGCTACAAAGAGCATCACGATCAAATTAGACTGGATTATAGTTTGAGAGACTAAGGAAATTAGGGGCATCTGATTTCTATGGTAAATGAGAAGATGACCCCTGAGCAGCAGAATTTTGGTTGGAACGAGCAGAGCGAGTATTTGATCAACTGCACTGCATAGATGAACAAAAATATGAATATGCAGTATCTCTGCTACATAAGCATGCATACGATTGGTGGCAATCCGAATCACAGAGCACAGAGGCTCCTGACCCTATGACATAGGAATTCTTTCTACAGAAGTTTAAGGAGCAGTATATTCCTCCTATCTACACAAACGATAAGAAGAGAGAGTTTTTGATGCTAAAACAGAGGGACAGGTCCATAACAAAATATAAGAGAGAATTCACTCATCTTTGCAAGCATGCTAGTGGTATTGTGTCTACAAAGGCTGATAAATGTCGACGATTTGAAAATGGATTGAGGGATACGATGAAGTTACAAGTTTTAGCCCTACATCTGATGAGCTTTCCCAGTTTACTAGCATCTACTAGAATAGTTGAAAGAGTCTTGGTGGCACAGCATCTTGTGCAGGTGAGTGGGGTTAGTAGACCAGCACCACAACCAAGTGGAGTGCAGTCTAGTGGCAAGAAAGCCAGATGTTTTGGTGGCTGATTCCAGGTGGGGAGTTCCAGCAGACCTCAGTCTTATAGGCGGGGACAACCCATAAGATCTACTTCATCGACAGCCAGTGCACCGACACAGGCATTCTGCAGATCTACCACTCTACCGGTGTGTCAGCATTGTGGTTATTCGCATCCAGGAGAGTGTTGGTGGATGACAGGAGCGTGCGCAAGATGCGGCTCCAAGAACCATCTTAGAAGAGATTGTCCATTGATACAGTTTGGCAGAGGTTTAGGGAGTATTGAGTCAGTACCAATACAGACTATGGGACAAGGTAGAGGACGAGGCCAAGGGCAAGGAAGAGGAGGTCGTGTAGGGTCAAGCCAGTTCAGATCAGACACAGTAGAGAGACCTGAAGGTAGTAGAGCTGCTCCAGCAAGAGCTTATGCCATGCGAGGCCGAGAGGAGCAGGATGCACCTGACATCATAGCGGGTAAATTCCTTCTCTTTGGCTCTTGTATACATGCATTGATGGACCCTAGGTCAACACACTCATACATATGCACACCATCATCGGGTCGAAAGGGTCTAACACCAGAGAATCTAGAATATGAGATTTGTGTGACTAACCCGTTAGGACACAGTATGCAGGTTAGTAAAGTGTTTAGGGGTTGCCCAATCGAAATTCAAGGCAGGCAATTTCCAGCAAATCTAATAGAGCTACCATTCCACGAGTTCGATGTGATCTTAGGAATGGATTGGCTAGCATGCCATAGGGTGATAATAGATTGTGGAAAGAGGCAAATGAGAATTAAAGTTTCAGAACAAAAAGAAATAGTAGTGATGGGCGAGGATAGAGGATATCCAGATAATGTGATATCAGCATTGAAAGCTAAAAAACTCATCAATAAGGGATGTGAGACTTACCTAGCGTATGTTATTGATACCCGAAAGAAAAGTCCAAAGTTGGCTGACATCCCAACTGTTAGTGAGTTTTTTGATGTATTCCCTGAGGAGTTACCAGGACTACCACCTGACCGAGAGATAGAGTTTGATATTGAATTAGTACCTGACACAGCTCCTATATCAATTACACCATATAGGATGGCACCCACAGAATTGAAAGAATTGAAGATACAATTACAATAAATGTTAGATAAATGATTCATACGACCTAGTGTATCACCATGGGGTGCTCCAGTACTATTTATAAAGAAGAAAGACGGTACTTTATGTCTTTGCATTGACTACAAGCAGCTTAATAGGGTTATTGTTAAGAATAAATACCCACTGCCTAGGATTGATGATTTATTTGATCTGCTGAAAGGTGCAAGTATATTATCAAAGATAGATCTTCGATCGAGGTATCATCAACTGAAGATCAAAGGGTCAGATGTATCTAAGATGGCATTTAGGACTCGTTATGGTCATTATGAATTCTTGGTGATGCCATTTGGATTGATAAGGGAGAAGTATTGCAGACCTTAAGGGAGAAACAATTGTATGCAAAGCTGTCTAAGTGTGAGTTTTGGTTGGAAGAAGTTAGTTTTCTGGGTCATATAATTTCAGCGGAAGGTATTCGAGTTGATCCTAGTAAAATCGAGGCTATTCTTAATTGGAAATCACCTCGAAATGTGATAGAAATGAGAAGTTTTCTTGGATTAGCTGGATACTATAGGAGATTTGTGAAAGGATTTTCATCTATAGCAAATCCTTTGACACGACTTGTAGTGCTCCCTTACCCTACTAATCGCTAATAGGATATGAAAGTGCTACTAAGCTCATTTAATTTAAAACCAACGCTCAATTTTGTATAAATATTTTTTTTTATTTCAATTTTTGAGTTTATTATTAGCGGAATATTTATCACCATATTTTTTTTTCCATTTAAATATATATCTAGTGATGGGAATATTGTGATTCAAAATAACTTATTCATTAAACCATGATATTTAAAAATATAACTACAATAATTCTAGATATATATAATTACCAAATCCATTACTTATAAATATTACAAGCCACAAATTTACATCAACAAAATTCTTAAAACTTAATTTTTACAACATCATTTTCAAAACATACAAAAAGAACTAGACTGCTGCAATCTGATCTTGGGGTTCCCTCTTCTTCGGTCGCCCTATCGGAACACACGCGCTAAGCTACTAGCTTAGTGGTACGTTTGGCAACTATCCAATAATTACATAATAATTCTAAAATGAAATTTTAGAAACTACAATTAATCTATTTAGCATGCCAAATATTCAATTAATAATACACTATTTTCTTCATGCAAAAATATTTAATTCATCAATTATGACATTTTATTCATTAAGCATGCTTGAAATTTTAACAATACAAGATATAAAATTTACAATATCAATTTCATACTTCACATCATTTTTTTTGTTATTTATTTAATAGCCCACGACATCTTAAACCGGAACTAAACACTGGATATAGGGTTTCTGCTCTCCGGCAGTATACTCGGCGCCGACATAATTATTTATAACTCGGCGATTAACGCCTACATTTTCAATAACAACTCAGCACCTTTTTGGTGCCTACGTAAATTTCGAACTCAGCACTAATTCTTAGTGCCTACGTAAATTTCAACTCAGCACTATTATTTTTAGTGCCTACATAATTTTAACTCAGCACTATTATTTTTAGTGCCTACATTTCTACCCTTTTATTGGCATGCCAACTTATCCTAATTTCTAGTTCTCGACTAGATGTTATAGGGCTTAAATTACATTTGTTACCTTTATTCATATTTGCATAAATTATGTAGGGAAACATTAATATAAATGCAATCATTCCCATTCAATATTTTACAACCTCATATTAGCTCATTTAATCATTATAACTATAAGAAAAATTCACTTAATACATTTTCTAACACAAAAATCCACAATCAACACATTTCTACCAGCAGTCCTATTCTGGACAGCATTTCAGCCTTATATTGCTCTGTATTTTTCGTCTATTTTTAGACAGAATTTGGACATGTGATCAACTAACAAAATATAATTAAATGTCTTAAATTTAATTTCCAACTGGAATCACATTAAAACGAATTTCGTAGCAAAAGTTATGAATTTTCTCCTAAGCTACGTTCATTGCAATCTGCCCAGTATTTTACTGGACAGATTTCCGCCTTATCTTTCTATATCTTTTTCAT